>JARFPJ010000002.1:1565211-3040423 GCA_031010415.1 Talaromyces nanjingensis
TAAGAAAGAAATCAAGGCTGTCGGAGCGGTCAGCAAGGGCGTGGTGGAGATTCCAAGCTCCTTGTACTTTTCCGTTGATGCCTTGACACCATGATTTGCTGGTCATTTCACTTATCAAAGCGAGCTACATAGAAAGGTTAGTCAAATTGTTGGACAAATGTATATAGGGAGACTCATACATCAAGGCCCATTGCTGCATGAATCACCCCGCCAATGGGGTCTTGGATCTGTGCCACTACTGCATTGACATCGGCCGCTTCACTGACGTTACCCCGAATGACAGTAGTTTGGGCACCTTTTGCCTGTAGGTCATTGATGAGCTTTCTTGCGGGCTCTCGATCTGTTCCTGAACGACCGAGGAAGACAAATTTCCGAGTACCGCGGTCCAACATCCATTTTGACAAACTCCTCCCTAGACCACCGAGACATCCAATCAAAATATATGCCTTTTCTGGGCTAAAGACGGTCCTAAATTGAATTGGCACAACCTAGATCAAGTCAGAAATAATAATACAATCAATGATGGGGATTTAGCAATGGAAATAAATGTCATGTTCTTACAATCCGGCTTCCGGAAGAGAAATGCCGCAACGCCTGAATAACTTCAGATACATCAAATACCTTCAAGGGATCCCCTGGTTGGATCTTTCCCTCTCTATACAGTTGCATACTTCTCCTCAGGAGCCTGTTTAACAGGTGGTGTTAGGACAATACCTCAGCTTGCCGTAGTAGAACGGCAAAAAAGGCAACATGCTCGAAAGGACGGGAGAATATCACATACGATGCCCAGATTTCGTGATGTTTTTCGTTCTTCGACCAGAACATATCCGACAAGTCAAAAGCAGAAAAGGTTGCCCCGCGCTTAAAGACATCCATATCCAACTTGCCGTCGTTGACAATATCATACTTTCCAACTTCAATGAAGCGACCGAATTCAGCGCAGGCACGCCAGCTATCGTGCAGAAGGTCTCCAATGAGTGAATTCAGCACTACATCAACTCCTCGTCCTGATGTTGCTTTCATAATGCCAGACAGGAAAGAAGAATCACGCGAGTTGAAAATGTGGTTTTCATCAATGTTCATCTTCTGAATGAGAAAATCTTTTTTCTCTTGTGTGCCAACTGTGGCAAATATCTAATGAACTAGTGATTGAGCATTATATCTATGAGCATTTCGTTACTCACTTCGGCCCCGATTGATTTGGCGATTTGGATAGCCGCTATACCAAGACCACCGGTGGCTGAGTGAATGAGGATGGACTGTGAATAACACGCCATTAGGTCAATATATCGTGCTCATAATTTGATACCTAGGTATGCATGGGTATGCAACTTACTTCTCCAGAATGTAGCTGTGCACGATATTCCAGTGCATATAAAGCGGTTGAGGACACTACAGGAATAGTTGAACAGACCTGTGTAGGTATAGAACATTTAGTAGTCTACATGAAAGCTGAGATTCGAAAGTGGGCATAATGGAACAGGATAAGAAGGGGAAGCTCACCTCGAAGCCTTCGTTGCTTTCAAGATGATAGCATGCCCACTCAGGGACACATTCATATGTTGCAAAGTACGACGGTGCCATGACCACTACTCGGTCACCTGGCTTGAATTGAGACTCAGAAGATCCCACCTGAGTTACCAAGCCGGTAAATTCAAGGGCGCATGTTGAATTTTTGGTATCGACCTTGCGGTGCAGGGCATAAATATCCTAAGTAGTTATTGGTGTAAGAAGAGAGAAACAAGCAGAAAGAAAGAAAAACGACAGAGGAAAATATTTCGATGTATTTTCAGGTATAAACAGACCTTGGCATTGAGACCTATAGATTGCACCTTTACTTCAACGTAACCTGGCTGGATATCGGTATCCTTGCGCAGAAACTGATCGAAGCAGAGTGAGTCCAGTTGACCCGGACTCTTAATATTAAGCCGACAATATCTAGCTTCGTCAAGAGACAAGGTCACCGTTTCGGAATTTTGTCCTCTTCGGAACCGCTTGTTCATTGACTCTTCTGGGACAAATCGACTGCTGTATAAGGCACCTTTGTGCTGTAGATATTCGAATTCTGGCTTGCTACTACACAGCGCTTGATGCAGAACTGCAACTATATTGTTAGCGCAGTCGGGAATATTTTCAGTCTCGACGTCGAAGTCAAGCAAGAACATGCTATTCGACGGTTGCTCCAAGTTAAGAGTTCGAGAAAATCCCGATGCCAATGCAAAAGAGGGCCTCTTTGCTTTGAACAGTCCTCCACCGGTAACCCAGAGGATCATGGATGCGTTGTCAGTAATCATTTTGAGACTTTCGACATGGTCCGGAGTCGGCGCCTCCAGAAGTGGCTGTTCCAGTTCCGCTGTACAGATAACTATACACTCAGAAGGAACCTTGCTTCTATGGAGGTTTTCAAAATCAAGACGATCGATCTCGCGATCGAAATATTCGGATAGCTTCTTCGCCAGGAGAGCGTTAAGCTCATGTGTATTGTTACGCTCAGCCTATATTTCATCACACCAGTCCCATTAGTTAGAGATTGGCTTAGGCTAAGGGCCTGCTAGTTCAAGAGAAATAAAAAGCCCTACCAGTATAATTCGCTGATGTGCTTGGGTCGGAATCCGAGGTATCGTTTCAATTGCACGAGCAATCATAATCTGCAGTTGGCCGTCGAGCGGAGTTGTTGATACGACAGAGTAATCGGCAAATTCGACTGCAGTATCATCGAAACCGCTTCCCATGAGAAGAATGGTTGCATTAGGGGTCATGCGACTTAGTATCTGTTTTGTTAAGATATCTGGAAGCTTCAGGCCAGTCGTTGTCTGCTAACCGTGGTTAACGTCAATGATACCCCAAACAATAGGATAGTGAACGAACGATAGACCCAAATTTGACTTACTGGAGGAACTATTAAAGCATCAAAAATTGCATCATTTCCTATATCAGCCCATTGTGCCTCCTGGTTTGTCAGGTCTATGTTTCCATCAATTGTACAGCACATGACCTTCCCATCGTCAGATATTTGTGCCTTTTCGTAAGTCCGGAAGTGTTTGAGGGAGGTGTTCCCCTGAAGAAGGTCTAGTATGAGTGCGGTGTGACGGAAGTCGTTATTTCCCAGTTCAAGAATTCGAAGTCGTGGGTTCGAGTGCGCAAGCAAGCTCACAGCTGCTACAAATCGAGCCATGCTGGGATCTTCATGGTACAGTACGTGGTCGCGTAGAGAATGACTGAAGCGATGTATATATTCCGTAAGCTGTGGAGAGGCTCCAGAATTCAGGGCGAAGATATCAGGCTTCCACAAAACCCGCAAGGCTGGATATCGCTCATCATTGGTCAGGCCAGTATCGATTTTTTTTCCCTCATAAGACACACATCGAACGTTCCCTAGTTGAGCAAGAACGAGCCCAGACGAGCTTCTTAGTTCGGCATTAACATTAATCACCCCAAATCCAACACTTGTAGAATCAGCAAATACAGTGCATTGGTTTTCAACACCCGTGGATGGAGGAATCAATATCTCCAAAGACTCGATGACGACTGGGACTTCTGCTCCGAGTCTCGAGACAGAGCCGCCTGCAGAGGCAATGAGCCCCGTTTGTAGTAGTGCGTCGAGGTTGATTGGATGTATGAGATACTTGGGATGCTCCTCATGATGATTCAAGCACGTTTCTGAAATTGATCGGTATAACTTTTTAGCTCCATCATTGTAAACCTTGGTCAGCGATTGGAACCGAGGTCCAAATCTTAGTCCTTCCTTAGCAAACTTATCATACCAAGTTCTTGTAGCTTGGTCTTCCATTGATTCAATTGATAATTTTGCAAATCTCGGATTGGGGGTTAGGACCTCAAACTTCCCTGCTACCTGGCCGGTTGCATGGGTTGTGGAAACTGTGTCAACAACCGAGCTTATTTTAAACGACCACCATTTTCTAGAAACATCAACCCCAGATATTGGTGTAGGGCGTATCTCTGTGAAAATCTCAACTCCGCCCTTATCTTCTTGAAGAGTGAGGACGTTAGAAATATGAACTTTGCGGAGAATGACCCCTAAAAATGCGGTTTCAGGGGACTTCTGCAACTGAATTAGGGCTTCCGCCGCAAGGGCCAAGTATCCGGCTCCAGGAAAAACGACTGTGTTCCCTAGCTTGTGATCATTAATCCAAGATAGCTTCTCCATATCCAGTACATTTCTCCATAAGAAACTTTGTTCACTCAGGCCTGAGACCTTCAACCCGAGAAGAGCATGTATTTGGTGCCTATCCTGTCGATATTGGGCGCTAACGCGCGACTCCTTCCACAGCAGATTCTCGTGATTCCATTTATACGAAGGAATATTATGGATTAATTTGCACCCTGTTGTAAATCCATCGATTTTCTCGTGTATGGAGCCAATTCTGTTCGCTCTATTCAAGGCTACCGGGTGCTGGTGTAGGAATAGGTTGCCACATAGCCGAAGCATGCTTTGCTCAGCATCTTTTCCTCGGACGATAGTCGGTGAGTACACATATCGCATTTGTTCCTTTGCGGCGGCTTCATAAATTTCTTTGATTGGCTGCAGCAGCATAGAGTGAGGACCAATCTCGATCAGATGATGAGGACTTTCCAAGACACCCTGAAAAGCATCATGAAACAAAACCGGTGATTCGAGGTTCCTCCGCCAATAGCTGGGAGTATCAACAAGCTGTTTCGTACCCAGACCACCCACAACGGACGAGAGCATTTTTGGCGGGGATGTATCATCATCGCCATGTTCGATTAAGCTCGTTCTTTGAGAATAGACTGATTCGAGTAGTCTCTCGTACTCTTCACCAATTTCTTTCACATGATGCGAATGGTATGCCTTCTGATCCGTCTTGAGCTTTCGAGCAAATATGCCTTTGCTTTCAGCAACTTCTATAAATCGATCAATTGCAGAAACATCCCCACTGATCGTTGAGCTTTGCGGAGAGTTGACGCAGGCTACTTGAATTTGCTCCTGTAATCCGAGATTTGCGGCTTCCTTCTCAGAGTCTATCCCACTGAACCCTACAGCTGCCATGGCGCCATTGGTGGATAATTTAGAAACTGAAATGCCACGATAGAAGGCTATCGCAATAGCCTCCCTTGCAGTCAAGTATCCAGCTGCGAATGCCGCACAGATTTCGCCTATTATTTTTAAATTTCAGCCCGTGTTTTTGTTTCTCTAGTATTCATAACATATTCGCTCCGTCTTAATGAGAAAATATATGGATAGAACAGACCTGAAGAGTGACCTATGACTACACTGGGAGTGATATTCCAATCGTGCAACAGCTCGACTAATGCAATTTGTACTGCAGTGCAAACCGTTTGAGAACGAGAAGCCTTGTTTATCTGACTAGTTTCGTTGGGCTCTAAAATCGTTTCTATTTGAGTTTGTTAGCTTTCGATGGGGGGAAGAGGGGGAAAAAGTGGACAGCAGAAAGAACCACATATAATGAGGACTTCCTCTCACCTTCGATACTCCATTCCGAGGAGTGTGCTAGTTGCTTGAGATGAATATCGAGTGATTTGATAATCTTTCTATAAGCGGGAAACGCTGTCAGAAGCTCTTGGCCCATCAGAGGCCACTGCGCACCCTGGCCTGTGAAAATAAACGCGATTGGGAGCTTGATATTTTCATCTGCTGAGTCAAGCGTCTGTAAATTCTTGGCCTTCAAGTCGCGGTCAATCCTAGCGTCTTCTATGAGTAAGTATCCGCGGTTCGGCAGCCTCGAACGGTGCGAGGTTAGGGTAAAAGCGAGGTCAGCGATGTTCGCGTTGTCAATTTCAAATGATTCAAAGCCTCTCGCTGTCTCCAGAAGATTATTGTTGCCATGTGTTGAAAATGGTAGAACCATGTGTCTTCCTTTTCTCCTGTTCAACGTTTTCCTTTCACCTTTGTCCAAGAAGGGGGTGTAACTTTCAGCAGACTCAATGATAGCATGGCCATTAGCACCTCCATATCCGAACGAATTCACGCCTGCTCGACGCAATTTTGATGCTGGCCATGGCACAGGCTGGGTGACAACTTGGAAATTGCGCTCCGAGAGATGCAGCGCCGGGTTCATATCTTTGATACCAATTGTTGGTGGAATTATATTGTTTTCCATAGCCAATGTAACCTTTATGACGGCTGCCAATGCACTCGTACCTTCGCTGTGTCCTAGATTGGGTTTTATTCCACCTATCAAGACTGGCTCATTCTTCTTAGGATTGAAGACCCGACCCAGAGCTTCAACCTCAATGGGATCTCCAACAGGGGTTCCAGTTCCATGAGTCTAGAATGTTTTTTAATTTTTTTTTTTTTTTTCAGCAATCCATTTCTCCATGTGCCAATCGTTCAACATACCTCAATGTAGGTGGTTTCTGTGGTTGGCAGCCCCGCCATAGCGTATGCCTTACGAATAACTGCTTCCTGTCCGGCGACGCTAGGAAAGGCAATTCCATTTGTATGACCATTGCTGCACAACTCGGTGATTAACATTCTTGCAGAAATTTAAACTAAACCAAACGACTAAGATTCAAAGCCAAAGAGAGAAAGAATCAACGGACCTGTTCACTGCAGTGCCACGGATGACAGATCGGATACGATCACCGTCTTTGATTGCATCACTTAGCCTCTTCAGGTAGAGGACGGCGACACCTTCTCCTCTTCCGTAACCGTCGGCAGAAGAATCAAAAGTGTGGCTAGTTGAGGTTGGCGAGAGAAAGCCTGCCTCAGTCATGACCAGATGGAATTCAGGGCTCTGGAACAAATTGGCACCTGCCACCACAGCCGATTTGCATTCACCCATATGCAATGCGTGACAAGCGGTATGAAGGGTATAGAGTGAAGACGAGCATGCGGTGTCCATAACCACACTTGGTCCTTTCAAATTGAAAGCATGGCTAATACGGTTTGAAAGGAAGTTTGATCCCATCCCTGTTGCACTATATCTATGAAGTAGTTGCGGATCTTTGAACTGCATGACGAGAAAGTCAGAGAGGCCGTTTGCGATATAGCAGCCCAAATCGGCCCCTGAGAGCATTTCTAGCGTCAATCCAGCACTTTCAAAGCATTCATAACAGACTTCGAGGAGCTGCCGCTGCTGGGGATCCATATAGCTTGCTTCCAGACTATTGATGCCAAAAAGTCCATTATCGAAAAGACGAGTGTCATGCTCGAGAACCTTTCCGCCTAAATGCATGTCCAATTGTGAGCCCTCTATTTCGCTGCAGCCGCTGCGGCCGTTCAGCAAGAGCTCCCACAGGTTGGAAGGAGACATAGCATCGCCAGGAAAACGGCAACCTTGATAGGCACATGAGCACAGATATTCTACAAGGGAAAGGTATAAGTACCAATGGCAACGATTGCAATGGGATCGCTACTGCCACTCTGGTGAGTTGAGAGCGATTCATCGTAGGTTTGTATAGTATCCATGTTGTTTCTGGGTCCAAATTATAGGCAGCGAAAAGTACTATGACTATGATAGTAGGTATAAATGAACTTAAGACACAATTGGAAGATTTATTTACTCTTTATCATCTAAGAATACCTAGGAAAATTCTCTGCGTAGGGTGACAGCGAAGAGCCCCACTCGTACATGATATTCTGGTCTTTTTAATGAGCGGTACAGGCGCCTCACGAAAACAAGGAAGAGAAGACAGTCCTGAATTCATAGAAGCTGCCTGTGATACTTAAATGTTAGATGTAAGGCCCCCAACTTCAGCTGGCCACATCTATAGACGATGGGTAACACTGCATTCTAGCATGCAGGTTACACACACTATCAGCGTCAGCAACTACCAGCAACCAACGCTCGCGGAGTGATCAGAAGCAACATGCGTAGTACATATGTATGACTACGTCCTAGACTTAAATTGCGGTGCGAGGCCAACGAATCACATATATAATTTGCGCATTGTTTCTAAGGCTACCAGTTTCTGACAGGATTATTTTATGTTGGAACACTCGCTACATTCCACATGATCCAGCTTTGCTGGCTATATCATACCATACTAGATCATCTAGTATGCGCGCTGCTTTTTGGTCTAGTTGGTTGCACCAACACCTGTTCCCTGGCTTCCATCTATCCTTGTAATCTTCCTAGGTGATCGTCCTCTCTTCTGGTTTCCTGGAGCATTAAGAATAACTGCTTCTCCTGTAGCTCGGCTATTCTCCTTTGCTCCGCGGTGTGTCTCCCTGGATTTTTGTGATATGGACCGTAGAGAAACCAACAAATACAAACCTAAATCCTCCGTTGTTTGAATTGCCTCCGCATTTCCAGCTTAGCCTCCTTCTCGATACTAGCTTCGTGAGACATCATAAAATACTCAAATCCGGCCCTCTTGATAACACCAGTCCACTTCAGCAACGGGACGCGTCTCGACCACTCATCTGTCCCTCAAGATGCGGAATCAGTTCATCCACCGAGACGCTAACTTTGCCGGGATAGGGTGTGAAATTGATCCCGTTATTAGCGACATTGGCAACGGTTGACTCGGAAAGCCGGCTTGCGACATTCGCGGCAGGAATCATGTCCATTCGCCCAGCTCAGCCAATTGCGTCGGGCATTGTTTTGGTTATGTCCACGAAGTGTGCGAATGAATCCAGGAGTTCTTTGGGCGCAGCCTCGTGTGTCGTCGCGGGACAGAATCGGTAGATTGTAGAAGGAATTCCGAGCGTGGAACCAGCGCGCTCGAGGATCGCTCACTGGCCCATTTTGTCGCTGTGTATCCGTCCGTGCCGTCGAGGGGTGGCACGCTGCCAGCGACTGAGACGGTATCGATGGCATCACCACCAAACACGGCTGCAGTTAATGTGAAATGGATGGGTACTTTCCCTGGAGCAGCCAATTTGACTAGCTCTTTGGTCGGGTGCACGTTGCTGGGCCGCAGGACGTTATAGTTGTCCCAGAATGAGCGTGCAGTGCCCATGTGTAGTATGACATCTACCTGGCTCGCCAGATTGACAAAATCCTCCGTGCTGAGCCCGACTAGTGCCGCCAAAAGGTCGCCAGCATGGCATCTGATCTTGGGAGATGCCAAGTTGAGTTTAGCGGGATCTCAAACTGCGACGCAGTGGATTGTCTCGACTTCGGGTCTAGCTGCAAGTTGTTCTTTTATATAAGTCAATCGGTGCCCTCTTCCAGCGGTGGGTTGGATATACCGGCACGAGTCTGTACGAGCCTATGAGCGCGACGCAGTTCAATGCACTCTTCACATCGCTATCCGTCATGTGCATTGGTGTCTTCGACAAGGATCTTGCCGCCTCCACGCTTCTTGCTGTGCCGGAGCTATACATATCCATGGGCCAGAGGAACGGCGGCTTCAACATCTAGATCTATCTCAGATAAACAGCTATAGCTGTCTCTAAGACCTACATTGTATTTTTCTCCATGCTTTTTATGTTTGGACGCGCGGAAACTACAAAGGATAACACACTGTTCTCAATGGCCGATCTCAACTTTGTCGCGGTCGTCATCATCGTTAGTCTGAAACTTTTGGTGCTTGAAATGCACAACAAATCGATCGTCGCGGGTATAACCTTGTTTCTGACCATCGGCGCCCCTTTTCTCTGGAACCTCATATTTGCCGTCGCCTACCCTCTCACAACAGCCTACCACGTACGAGGCGGATTTTTTTTCCGCTTCGGACAAAATCGACGTGGTGGTTGACAATGATTTTCATTATCATTTCTGTGTACATGTATGAGCTTAGCATCAGCGCATTGCGAAAGGCGTTTTTTCAGACAGATACGGATGTTTTTCAGGAGTTGGAGGAGGATAAGAGGTTTATGGCGCGCTACAGCGCGACAACGGAGTTGAAGTCGGATTGGATCTCGAATAGATATAGTTGATGAAAGAATGAGGAGGAGAGAAAGCCCTAAGTGGGGCGTGATGCGTTATTTTTGCCTGATTCGTACATTCTAGGGCTTAACCCTGTTCAGGCCCAATAAGTCCTAAGCATACATGACGTCACCCTGCCGGCCTACCACGATGTAGCAGTGCCGATTTCAATAGTACCTACCTCTACGACTATAATAGACAAAGGATTTACGAGATTGAGTGCAAATAATTATAGGGCTGTGTACTGCGTACTTTGTATAGAATGAACTAGTAGGCTAACCCTATCAACTTACTGAGCACTTATTGAGTACGTACAAAATACTTGATAAGTGATTAATTGTTTAACCTCTAGTTACATCAGCGTATAATAATGCCGAGCGTAAAGTATACCCTCGCAAAGTGGCAGCAAAGTAAATACATAGATATCATTCGTATGAGGTCCATTTCGCGTCACGATAACCTTGGAAGTGAATGAGATATGATGACCTCGGGAATATATCTTGCACATAGAGGTCCACAGGCATAAAGTATATGTCACTGAACAGCGGAAAAGTGATAAAACTACGTGACCCCGAAGCAACCAAGCTAACATTGAAGAATATTCTAACCTAATCCTCTTCAATAAACATCATGGCCTACCTAACCACGAGGGCAAAGCGTCTGAATATAGCCAGCCGCGAGTACTGCATCAGCGAGTTACGACGCTTTAGACAAAGGAGAATTTGCATGCGAATACCGCGCGACTATTAAATTGAGTTGAGTTGTCCTCAGATCCTGCGCAGTTGTATCGGACTGATCCGAAGTATGCGGGGGTTGTGTACACTCTGCTGCCGGAGAAGACGTTTATTCGAAGTTCCAAGGGCGCGGAGACAACTGGGAAGGGCTCGGAGTTCCTTCCAAGTGCGAATACTGATGTCTTGATGGGAGCTGTACTTTCTGTTCCTGTCTACAATGTCTGAGGGGAGAGATATAGTTCGGGGCGGATGAACTGATTTTCCGGCAATCATAAGGAACAGAACGGGCGCTGATTGGCTGTGGGGAGGTGTTTCACTAAACAATGGCGAAACAATAGCTACAATACACGGAGTACGTATCTTGATTTTAGAATCTTCATACTATTATCATTTTGCATTTCTGTCCTCCGTCAATTATAAAAGTTTACAGTATGGCAAAGCGCAAAATGTAGAAAACAAGATTATGTAGGCAAGGAAGCAGTTCGCAGAGCGATCGCTATTTGCTCCGCATTATTGAAGCCCTAACCCTACGCGCTGTCCAGGCACTGGAATGTATCATGGCTAGACCCTGGCAACGACAGTCACCGATCAACTAGAAAAATGCGCAACATTTCAAATCATACCGGGGTCTTGCCCGTCACATAGTGCGATTTTCAGGGTAAGACAATTAAATAGTGTGACCTCTCCTCCCTTGACCCCGGCCCTGACAGCTAAGTGCCTAGACCGAAGCATTCCAGATCGTAGACATTGCCTGACGACGAATATTTCCGTTGTCTAGGTCTTGCATTCAAATAAACATTGAGAGCATATATGTATAGGTAGCTTAGACCATTCAATTTAGATAAATCTCTCTTTTGCTGAATTCATTCTCATTTGGTGCTTAACCATTCATACACACTTGTCAATTATCACCATCGTCAAACACCCAACCTACCCAAATCCCTTAATTTAGTCGTCTGCCAGCGAACAAATATCAGCTGTCAGTCGATCAGCGAAACGTGCAACCCGCTTGGTGTTTCAAGTTTCGACAAGCTTGCTCGACTTAGGGCTTACGGCGTCAACGCGGCACCAATCAACGGGCCCAGGTCCCTGAACATCTCAAACAAACCCCTGTTCGAAGGGACAGTCTATTCTTCACAACCTCGACAAACGATTTGTTTTCCGATCGGAAGAAGTGGGGTCTTGAAACAGACAATTCTTACTTGAGTTTATTGTGAAAGGGCGTTGATAGGTATGATGATCCTCTATTGTTTCGTCTATTGTTAAGAAACATGCGCTGATTGGCTGCGAAGAGGCATCATCGCAAAATCGAGGCCAACAAACGGGCTTTAGGCTCTTTTATTAAGCAGTCCTGAATCAAGTGATACTACCTGAACCTGATACAATAAGAAAATCGCAGTAAGTGGGCCGCATTATTGTGTTGTATTCAGTCGTTGTGGTAAGGGCAAGCGCCCTCCTCCCGTGTGCTGCTTACTACTTGACTCTCTAGATTCCCTCCTTCTTTCTTTTTCCCTCTCTCTTCTCTTCTCTTCTTCGCTCGCCATATTGTTCGACTTCATCTGTTTTCTTTCCTATTTTATCTTCGACATTCATTCTTTTGTGGCTGGTGTCCGCAGTCGTTCTCTCCTTCCTTTCGATTATTTACGACAATTTACTGTCCCGGTGGCAGCTGGCTTGGTGATTGATTCCACGTGAAGTGAGTTATGATGTCCTGATGAGGCTCAATATATCATTGTATCTGGCATAGTGCTGATTTCATTCAGGTGAATACACATTGTATGTGGCCCTGAAGCAAACGACAGAAGAAGAAACATAGTCCTAACCGCCCCGAATCAATACAGACCATAGACATAATTTTTCAACCCAACTTTAGAGAAGTCATTTACCACTCGTTCAGGCGACATCTGCCGGTCAGGTCACATTTTACAACTTTTCTCGTTCCCTCAATATAGGCGACACAATGCTTCTCTTCAGATTCCTCTTATTTCTTGGCTTGTCAGCCCTCTTGCAGGCTGCGCCTACGCCCCAGGCCAGCACTGTTGCTTCATCGTCTGGTTTTTGGATGGCCAACATTCAGCGACAGGGTACCGTGGCTTTTGGAAACTCGTCTAGCTACCAGATCTTCCGTAATGTCAAGGACTTTGGCGCCAAGGGTATGATTACAATCTAAGAACTTTTAGAACGTGTACTAATTTTCACAGGTGACGGTTCAACCGATGACACCGCTGCAATCAACAGTGCTATCTCCAGCAGCAATCGATGCGGCTTAGGATGCGACTCATCAACAACAACCCCCGCCATCGTTTACTTCCCCCCTGGAACCTACGTCGTCTCCAAGCCGATCGTCCAATACTACTACACGCAACTCATTGGTGATGCTACTGACTTGCCTGTTCTCAAGGCCGCGGCTGCCTTCTCTGGCATGGCTGTCATTGACTCCGACCCATACACAGACACTGGTGCCAACTGGTACACCAACCAGAACAACTTTTTCCGTCAGGTTCGCAACTTCGTTATTGATCTTACTGCGATGCCTCAGAGCTCTGGAGCCGGTATCCATTGGCAAGTGGGTCAAGCTACTAGTCTTCAGAACATTCGATTTGAGATGGTCAAAGGAGGGGGTGACGCCAACAAGCAAGAGGGTATCTTTATGGACAATGGTTCAGGTGGTTTCATGAGCGACTTGACCTTCAACGGCGGCAACTATGGCATGTTTTTGGGAAACCAGCAATTCACAACTCGCAACCTTACTTTCAACGGTTGTAACACCGCCATTTTTATGAACTGGAACTGGGCATGGACCTTCAAGTCTGTCACTGTCAATGACTGTGCCGTTGCTCTCAACATGTCTAACAGTCCCTCAAACCAGACTGTCGGCTCGGTTATGATGTTGGACAGCACACTCTCTACAACTGGCCAGGCTATCGTGACTGCCTGGACTAAAGACAGTATTCCTATTGGTGGTGGAGATTTGATTCTCGACAACGTCGATTTCACCGGATCCAGCGTCGCTGTTGCTAGCATTGGCGGCGATACAATTCTGGCAGGTGGCTCTGTGGTCAAGTCATGGGTGCAAGGTAACACCTACACAAGCGGTTCTACCTCTAGCAAACGTGATCTCGAATCTACCAACATCGAGGATGATACCTGCCCAGCACCTGAGATCGTCACCGTGACCGTTTATCAGACTCTTGGCAATGGTGCTTCAGAGGCCACAACCGCACCTGTTGCCTCCGCTGCTGGTGGTACCTCTGTAGCTTCTCGAGCTAGCCCTGCTCCGTCCGATTCTGGATCGGGATCTGGATCTGGCGTTGCAGCTTCTTCCAAGACCGCCACATCTGCTACTGGCAGCCCGTCTACTGGTAAAGCATCTCAAACTGTTACGACAGGAACTCCCGCTTCTGGCACATCTACTCCCAGTTCCGGATCTTCGGTACGAGCCTCTACTTCGACCAGTAAATCTCATTCCGCCGTGGCTTCAGGTAGCACCTGTGCTGCCCCATCTGCAGCCAAGTCCCGCGTCCAAGCAACCAGAGCCGCAACAAGCAAACCTACCCCTCTCGTTGACAGCACTGGTAAAGTCTTTGAGCGTTCCAAGCCACAGTACGAGACTGTTGCTGCTTCATCGTTCATTAGTGTCAAGTCGGCCGGTGCCAAAGGTGATGGCACCACTGATGACACTGCTGCCATTCAAAAAGTCCTCGACAGCGCCACCTCCGACCAAATCGTCTACTTCGACCACGGTGCTTACATCATCACCTCTACTATCAAAGTCCCAAAGAACATCAAGATTGTCGGTGAAATCTGGCCCCTTCTTATGGCTTCTGGAAGCGCTTTCTTGGATGAGAACAATCCTATCCCTATGCTCCAGATCGGTGAGCCTGGTGATACTGGCGTTGTCGAGATCCAGGACCTCATTCTTGAGACTAAAGGATCCGCTCCAGGTGCTATACTCATGGAGTGGAACGTTGCTGGTTCTTCTCAGGGATCTGCTGGCATGTGGGATGTTCACTTCCGTGTCGGTGGTTCTGCTGGTACTGGATTACAGAGTGACACCTGCTCCAAGAATCCTACTTCTACCCATGCAGCAAACAATGCTTGCATTGGCGCTTTCATGCTTTTCCACGCTACCCAGTCTGCCAGTGCTTATATTGAGAACTGTTGGTTCTGGGTCGCTGATCATGAGCTTGATCTTGCTGATCATAACCAAATCGACATCTACAATGGTCGTGGTGTTCTCCTTGAGAGTCAGAATGCTGTCTGGATGTACGGCACTGCGTCTGAGCACAGTCAATTGTACGAATATCAGCTCAGCAACGCCAAGAATGTTTTCATGGCTTTGATCCAGACAGAGACACCGTAAGTTTTCCTTTCCCATGAACAACTACTTCTTACTAATCTGGCATACAGATACTGGCAATCCAACCCCACTGCACTCACACCTTTCAAAGCCCAAACCAGCTTTAATGATCCAGACTTCTCGACCTGCACGACTGACAGCTGTCGCAAATCCTGGGGTCTGCGTGTTTCCTCATCTTCCGATACGTTGATCTATGGGGCCGGTCTTTACAGTTTCTTCGAGAACTACGACCAAACCTGCTTGGCCACCGAATCCTGCCAAGAAAACATTGTCCAGATTGACTGCTCTAGCATTTCCATCTATGGACTCAGCACAAAGGCTAGTACCAACATGATTACCTCTTCGGACGGCACATCCTTAGCCCTGCAAGAAGACAACACAAGCTCTTTTGCTTCAACGATAGCGTTGTTTGAGCAATAAGCTTGTGTTTCTTTTTGTGTTTCATTCACTTCGACAATATACATATTTGGGCTTTTTGGGAGGAGATTATTTATATCCTTATGTTTTGTACTTGGAGGGGATAGACCATGATTACTTTTTAGGTACCTAGGTAGTAGTTAAATAATGATACCATATTCCTACTGCAATCCATCCACCAGTAGCTTCGACGTAGTTCCTGCATTTTTAATGGCTTGTACGCAGTTGTCTTTCCTATACTTGAAGATCTAATGCGAGAATGGCTTCTGTCTATACACAAACGTCTCCTCCGGCAACGGTTCAGCAGGCACATCCACAAACGCAGGCTGCAAGAAATGCGCCAACTCTCCAGCCTCCCCATCGCCCGTCTGCGCAATCGACCATCCATTCCCCAGCCACGCCAATCGATTCACCTCTTTCCCATCTTCGGTCTCACCCTCATACTTATAATCATAGTCCTCCCACCTCGGCGACCTAATCGTCTCCATCGCATGCAATGCGCTCCCCGGCCATAGGCCCGATATCCTCGGCCCTCTGCCACCTTCATTCCTATACCAACTGGAGCATTTGTCCAAATAAACCGTCTTCTTGAAATAATTCTCCGCCACAGCCGAAAAGTCACGGACTCGACGACGCTGTACTTCCATTCGTAGAATGTTCTCTTTCTGCATCTTACGGATACATTTCACGATGTAGTCACCCGTCATTTCCATCATGGTTGTTAGCGGGCCAGTACCAATTCCGCCGTTGGGTCCAAGCATCATGAAATAATTTGGGAACCCGTCTGTGGCGAGGGACATGTATGTTTCGGGAAAGGGGTGGAATTTGTCGGACATTAATTGACCCTCTACGCCTGCGACGCGGAAGGGCGGTGGTGCCGAAGTACGGAAACCCGTGGCGCAGATCAGGACGTCGAAGTCGAGTTTTGTGCCGTCTTGGAGTTCAAGGCCTGTCTCATGGGCTGCTTTGATGGGTGTGTTTGTCACGCTTACGTTGTCTTCGACGAGGGCTTCGAGAAACCCTGGTCCAGGGGTGAGACGTCTACATCCAACACCGAAATCGGGGAGGAGATTTTTTAGGATTTCGGGTTTCTTGGAGAGACGTTCGCGCATGAGAGAGGTGAATCCTTCGCGGGCGAGGCGTTGCATTTCGGAGTCTTTGAGGGTGACGGAGTGTTCGAGATTGGCGGCTCGTTCGAGCGTGGTGCGGAATTTGAGGTAGTATTCTGGATCGTTTGCGAAGCGGGCGCGTTGCTCTGGTGTGACTGTCCGATTGTCAGTAGTGCTGGATGTATAGAAGGGTACCGACTTACATTCTGTGTTCTCGACACCGAGATCTTTCAGGATCTCCGCGCCGAATGGATTCGCGATCCAGATCCTGCTACGAATCATGCATGTGAGTTGCGTATCTTTGACTTTTTGTAAAGCCGGAATGATTTGGATGGCGCTGCTACCGCCGCCTATGATGCCGATTCGTTTGCCTTCGAATTCTTGTCTATTCAAATTGTTAGCTTGAAATGGATGAATAGACTGAAGATGTCGTACTTGTCGTCCCATGCCGCTGAATGCATGACGGGTATCTTCATATCTTTGAGACCGGGGATATCAGGCCATGATATGTCGTTCAACGTGCCGCGAGCACTAATAACGACGTCTGCTTTGTCGACGAATGTTTCTCCAGTGAGTCGATTTTGGATGGTAATAAACCTAAATTCCTCTTGAGTATATTACGAACCAACGCATACACCTGATTGGGAGCATCAGGGACATACCACTTCGAAACATCCTCATGCCACTCCACATCCAGCACCTGATGCGACAACTTCACAAATCTGTCCACCGAGTACCTCTTCACCACACTTTTCAGATACTGATGAATCTCCGGACCTCTAGCATAGACTCTACTCCACTCCGGGTTCGGCGCAAATGTATACTGATATGAATGCGCTACTCACAATATCAGCCACCCCCTTTCCCCTAATTTATCATTCTGCGACTAGATGGAAGGCAAGCTTACAAGGGATATCACAAGCACACCCCGGATATCGATTCTCATACCAAGTCCCGCCCACATCTTCATTTTTCTCGTAAATGGCTAACTCGACGTTGCGTAATCGTTGCGGAATACGGACGCCTAGGTATATACCCGAGAATCCGGCACCGATTACGACGACGCGCAATTTGCGAAAGTTTTCGACGGGGGTGTCTTTGATATTTAACTGTGAGGTTTCGGTGGCAATGCTACTTGCAAGGCCGTTTGGGATGATGGTGTGTGTAGATTCGCCATTTGTGAGAATGGGAAGGGTCTCAGATGGTAAAGCCACGGTCTCTTCTTGACTCATGATTTCTGGAGTCATTGTGCTGTTGAGGGCGAATAGTCAAGTATATAGCTGGAGGGTCATGCTAGGAATAGATGTAAAGCTCGTCGCTACCTATCCCTTATTATAAAGAACTCATCATAATCATAAGAGGGTATGTCATGTAATACATTACTCTGTCCAACAACGATTCCATACCTAATCTCAATCACCCGGATGTCATACACCTTCCGGATTCATTCCTACATAGTAATAGTGCCATTCCGATCCAATAACCTTGGAAAGAAGTTATATTTACCCGGATGAGGAACACCAGGTTCTCGAGCCGGTTCCTGTAGCTCTCTCCGCATCCCCGCATGGATCGGGATTTGGAGTAATTTCACCTCCAAAAAATGTCGGAAATATTATCTCAATGACCGATAACTACAGTGGGTGAGTTTGATTAATCGATCTAAAAGAAGTAGATAAATCAAGATGAGTGGGAGTAGAGATGAAAGATTGTCCTCCATATCCCTAACTAAGCCTTGTGTTCCGCTCCCCGGTCTGGGGGACATTCCCCGGAATACTCTAATTGATGCCCACTACGACATTTTCTACGTCTACATCCGTAAAATATGTTATATATCCGCCTGAAGCGCTACTTCTCTATCCAAATCCTCTTTCCGGCCCTTGGAGAGCGTTTCCCGAACACATCCGATACGGAATAACCATACCATGTATATCCGGCCGATCAAAGCGCATACCTAGGTACAAACTCAAACCCTAAAAGGGGTTATCCCGGGGCAAATTCAACAGGCTTACCCCAGACAGGCATGGATTTGATAATCCTGAATCAGCATTTGGTCCACTAACCCTAACCGAAAAAGATGCATAATTTAAGGTGTCACAGACGCGGGGGGTGAAGATCTTATGGATTTTTTTTTTCTTTGTCTTCCTGTTCGATGTGATTTATCTATGGTAGTGACTGGAAGTTGAGATTCAAAAATGCCGGTCTTTCAGGAAACATCTCATGCATCGCGAGATCTTCGCGTTAGACGTTCTCGTGCGCGTCCGTTGCCACGACTTTCAGCGCAGCCGGAGACTGGCCGGGATAATGGACAGGATGGCGATGAGAAATATGAAGTGGTCGTAATCGGGGTACGTGTTAAGATTTTCTCGATACTAAACGTATGCAACTAATCAAAATCAATAGGCCGGCCCAGCAGGACTTTTCCTCACCTTATTGCTAGCTCGCTACGGCCTCTCAGACTCCCTAGCATGCTTCGACAAAAAACCCGGCACCCTCAAAGCCGGACAGGCCGATGGTCTCCAGCCACGCACTCTCGAAGTCTTCTCAACGTTAGGCATACACCACGAAATCCTCGATGAAGGGTGTCACATGTCCGAAGTCGCATTTTGGAATCCCAGTACTACAAAAAAGGGTATCGAGCGAACGGCATTTGTCCCTGACGTCGTTGTTCCAGCACGGTACAAACATGAAGTTACCATTCACCAAGGAAGGATTGAGCGGATTCTGGAAGAGGATTTGCAGGCTTATTCTCCTAATCGGTCGATTTTTAGGACGACGGAATTTGTGGATTTTACGCTTGATCCGAGTGCTGATCCCGAGTTTCCGGTGAGAATTGAGATTGATATGGTGGGCGATGAGGGGAACGCTGTTGAACGCAAGGTTGTGCGCGCAAAGCATCTCGTCGGTGCTGATGGTGCGCACTCAAAAGTGCGTCGAAGTATGGGTTTGCAATTACACGGCGATACAACGGATCATATCTGGGGTGTGGTTGATTTTGTCATCGATACGAATTTTCCGGATATCAGGAAACGATGTGCAATCCATTCAGACACTGGTTCAGTCATGGTCATTCCGCGAGAGCGTATTGCTTCGGGACATTATCTGACTCGTCTTTATGTGCAAATCAAGGATGAGATTCCTGCGGCAGAGGAAGGAGAGACCCTTGATGAAAAGGCAAAATCGAGTAAACGTCGTGCGGCTATCACGCTTGAAAGTATTCTGGAACAAGGAAAGCGAGTGTTTGCGCCGTACCATATTGCAATAAAACCAGGTACAAATGTCGATTGGTGGGCTGCGTATCAGATTGGGCAGCGAATGACCCATAAATCGACGTTGAAGGATGAAAATGGGGTGGAGAGAGTCTTCCTCGTTGGTGATGGTGAGAATCCATTTCCGAGCTCTTGGTATAGGATATTTATACTGATGTTCAATCTAGCATGTCATACACACAGTCCAAAGGCTGGTCAGGGTATGAACGTGTCCATGATGGACTCTTACAACCTGGCATGGAAACTAGCACACACCATTCACGGTCTCAGCCCTAAACCCCAGTCGACCAACGATGAGTCAGAGCAGATCGCACCAACTTCCGTACTCAACACATTCGAACACGAACGTCTCACAGTCGCTCGACAACTAATCGAATTCGACTCGAAATTCTCATCCATGTTCTCCGGTCAAATTGGTGCCGAAGAATCAGTGGAAGGTCTAACACACGAAGAATTCCTCAAAGTCTTCAGCGATGGAAGCGGGTTTACGAGTGGCTGCGGTGTCGAATATGCGCCTAGTATAATTGTCGATCAGAGCTCTGATCCGGAAACAATAACGAGGAGCGGTGTCGTCAACTCTGTTAACGGGGATGCTTATCTATCGGGTGTCTTGCGGCCAGGTCGACGTTTACTTGACACGGTTGTTCGCCGCTATGCGGATGCAAATCTACGACATCTTCATGATGATTTTCTGTCGACTGGCCGTTATCGTATCCTTGTATTCACGACACATGATCTCGTTAATCGTCAAAAAGACACAACTAATGGCTCCAAACCGTCCATCTCAGCACAAGCTCTCGAAACTATCTGTCGCGATATAATACCCGCATACCCGAAAGATACAATCGAACTAGTTGTCCTTCACCCCTTCCACACGCGCGACTTTGAATGGGACCAGATGCCGAGTTGTCTCAAGGAATTTGCAGAGATGACTTTCCATGGCCCGATGGGTCCGGCGCCTCTCTACGAGATATATGGGGTTGATCAAAGTATCGGTGCTGTTGTAACTGTAAGACCGGACGGGTATGTTGGAGCTGTGAAGTCGTTGGCTGATGCGAAGAGTCTTGGTGCTTATTTTGATAATTGTTTGGTCCGCGTTGATGCTTAGGGTAGGGAGTAGCAATGCTGGAATTTAATTACCGTACTTTCAAATTTGTACCAATTAATCAATCTTCAGATTCTGTCAAATTATACGTCCAATCTTGATTTATTAGTTTTACATTGCCTACGTAATGAAGTCCTAGGTCAATGGTTTTTCATGGAAGCAAGTTTTATTGTATTTCCCACGCCTCCATGAGCCTTAGCTTACCTAGTTAAGCAGGTCCGCATCCTAATATTGAAGTTTTACGAAGGAGAAAAGATTGAATGTATCATCAATGTTAGAATCGTCCTTTTTTTTTCTGGTTATGAACTGATTGATTGGGCAACGCCAAGATGACAAAGTAACGAAAGCCTTCTACTTTATAGCAATATTGCTCATAGCTTCTCAGGCGTACGCCATCCAGAACCCTTCCTAGACAATGTCTGCTGTGGTTTGTCCAAAGTAACACTCTTAGGAATCCTCCACTCCTCCTTATTATAGTTTTTAGGCCACACACCATTCTTTCCAGGCGCAAGGATACCCTTCGGATCAAGGGCATCCTTGATCTGCTCGTTTAGCTTCATCTGCGCATTGTCATTGAAATCGTATGTCAAGGCCACCTGGTCCATGACAGCGAGGTGAGTACGGTACTCTCCCCAGCCGTATTCGGCGCAGTCCTTGATCAGGGTCTCGATGAGCCAGTGTGCTCTTCGCTTTGACTCTGCGTTTTTCTTGTCGAATGTGATGCATACGATGTGGTCTGTTCACGTATGTCAGTATGATTCATATTTGAGTTATAGGGGGATAACGTACGCATTTCTCTCATGCCAATGACAAAGTCACCGATAAAATCTACACCAGCTTCTAGACATCGTTTCAAAGTCACAGAATACTGCAACATGGCATCATCTCCCGACACCTTGGCAATAGGAGAGAAAAACAAATGTGAGCCGTTGGGCAACCAATCGACCCATCTGAGCTCGTCAAAGGTTGGAATACCCTGCAATGTCAATGACCTTGTCTGCAGGACCGAGAACGGTTCCTTCCGGTCTTCTGGAAAGTAAAATTTAGCTCCCGGAATGACTGAAAAGGCTTGTTTGATTGTGCTCCAAAGGACATCTCGCACAGGCTCCGGTCCGTATACGGCGCCATAGAAGTTCCAGCGGCCGAGATCAAGATCTTTGCACATTTGATCTAGTTCTGCCTCGGTGAAGGGACGGTCTTCTTTCAGGTAATGGGATCTGGGATTTGCGACTGCGGCGTCCATGAGGATCGATCGAAGTGTGGGGACGTTTTGGAGGACCATTTGCTGGATAGTGTCAGTTTTTTTATCTACGCCAAAACTTGTCATCTGATTTGCAACCCACTGTGCGAAGAGGACGGATAATATCAACAGCTGTTTTGAGATCTTTATCGGTAGGTATTGTGATCATATACGCCTGGTAACCACCTGGGTTAGGCATTAACTGTGCGTTTGTTAGTTTTTAATCCCCAAAGCACAATCTATGGGGTACACATACCCAGATTCCCATTTTCACGACTATACCCAAACTGCTCTGTGAGAAGATGCCATCATTGTATGGCCCGAATCCGTAGTTGAAAAGTTGCCACGCTCGGTTAGGTGTTTGTTCATCTGGTCTGACGCCCGTGACATCGTCGCGCGAGTTGGGCATGGCACCCATACCAGTGCGAATCAATTCGCCGGTTGGTAGGACAACTTCCATACCGCAGTGCATCATCCAGTGGTCTTTACACGATCAGCTTAAGAACAAAAGGAATAGGAAACCCGGATGCTAACCTCCGTATGGTGTATATCCCACTCCGCGCTCGATAGTATTGCCCAGAACAGAACCTCCACCCAGATCAGGTACCTTGAATCTTATTAACAGGGTATTAAATGAGCCAGATGAGGTCAACTCACATCCATCCAAACTCTATCCTTGAGATTGTTCTTCTCCAGGTATTCATGCAACGCAAAAAAAGTAACACCAGGCTCAACCAAAGCATAAGCATCTTCAGCATTAACCTCCAAAACACGATTCATATGTTTGCCCAACTCGAGGACAATACTGCCAGGTACTCGGGGCGCTGCACCACCATAGCCCGTATTACGTCCAATCGAGACTGGCCAGACGGGGACTTCAAACTCATTACACAGGCGCATCATATCTTGAACTTCAGGCACTGCCCTAGGAGAAATGGTCGCAGAGCACACAAAATAGTTTCTGTCGACAATGTGATGCATATCATGCGTCTTGTTGGGCTCATAGTACGAACCATCGACCAAATGCTCTTCGGCCTCGACGACCTTGACGTTCTCGACACCACATATTTCGCGGCAGCGTTTGAGGAATTTTGAGAATTGAGCTGATGTTACTCCTGGAGGGAGGATGAAGGGTTCGTCTTTGCCCTTGTTGGGGTTCAGGTTGGCGGGATGCAATGCTGGCGGAGACATGTTTTGTGGCAAAAAGAAAAATTACTATGGGTATATACAATGAACGAAGATACGTGGTATCAATATATCAACAATTCTCATACAATATACGCAATAAAAGAGAAGAAGATATTTGATGAGCCGTCATTCTAATGGTTTGTTGTTGGCCTTTTATGTTGGAGTCAGGGGGTTTTAGGGTTAGGTGCGTTATCCGGTTGGCTGGGATTTCTCCATGATTTATTTAGTAATGATTGTCTTAGTGGTCGCCACAGAACCTTATAGTCGCCAACGGTATTCCTATTTGGGCAATCAAATCCAAATAGTCAGACAGAACGCGTCGGCAAAATCCCGTATATCTGCACCTGGTCACCATGCAAAGCAGGCCCAGAACGCTAGTATTTGCGGGGAGATGGGATCAGTGGGGAAACCCCGGGGAGGTTCCCCAGAAAGGGGGTAGAAGGTATCCATTCATCCGGTGTCTTGCGGGGTAGCCCAGAGATCCGAATTATCGGATGCGTTCTATAGACCAGTCAGAACCGATGGAATAGGGGTTCATAATCATATGATGTCCGCTTGATACAGGTACACTATGGCGGTATAGAGGTTTCTTGTCTTCCTTTTTTGATGAAATTTACAGGTTCGTCGCAACATGCAGAGCACCGGTTAGTCTTGAGGAACATCCCCGTAACATAGGCAAAATTGACTGATGAGAAAATACTACAGGAATCAAGTCCAAATCCCTGGTGCTTACATCACCCGAAAAGGCACTTGAAATACGTGAACGTATAGTTCCATCTCCATCTCCAGGATGTATCAACATTGAAGTCCTACGAGCCGGAGTATGCGGCACCGATGTTCATCTATGGAAAGGTGATCAGCCACTTCCCGGATCTGTCGTTCTTGGACATGAAGGCCTTGGTCGAGTGATTGAGTTGGGTGCTGGCGTGAAGACAGACCACGCCAGCAATCCAATTGCAGTCGGCGATGTGATCTACTGGAACCCTATTCGACCCTGTAATGCTTGCTATCATTGCACCATCTCGCAGGACTTCACTGCATGCGAGAACGGGACTTTTTGGTCTCTTGCAGAAAACACCACTGTATGGGCATCCTATACGCAGGTGGCCACACTCTTGCCGAACAATTCGTTTTACAAAGTGGACCCGACGGTCCCCTATGATGCTTATATTGCATTGGGCTGTGCTCTACCTACCATGCTCCAGGCCGTCGATCATCTTGGCCAGATTCCGGGGGGTAGCAATGTGGTCGTTCAAGGAGCTGGTCCTGTTGGATTAGCAGCCATAATGTTGGCCAAATTGGCATGTGCTGCTCACATCATTTGCATCGAGGGTAATCCAGTGCGCCTCGAACAGGCACGATCCTTCGGAGCGACTGCGCTTGTTGATTTCCGTGAGGAAGGACTTCAAACGGTCAATGCACGGAACATTTACATCAACAACATCGTTGGATCTAAGGGCGTGAGTCTAGTGATTGAATGCAGCGGAAATGCATCTGCGTTCGAGGAAGGCATTGAGCTCCTGGCTCGAAGTGGCACATACCTACTGGTAGGCACATGGGCTGGTTCGTCAAAGGTGCAGCTGTCCCCGTTCGACGTTGTTCAAAAGGCATTGAAGATTATTGGCTCAACATACTGCTCCCCTTGGTGTTATTATCGTGCCGCACAGTTAGTGCAGGCGAACTATCAAAGATTTCCCCTGGCATCGTGCGTCTCCAAGACATATTCATTAGAGAAGGCTCAGCAAGCACTGGAAGATGTTGCAGCAGGAAAGGTTGTGAAGGCAGTCATAGATCCTCAAGCATAATCGGAACAATTCCGCACTTATGTAATGCAATATGATATCTTGTCGCTAAAAATTGCCATAAGATTGGTAATTAATTACGTGTTCCTGGGGTATTTCCGGGGGTGGCCCATACCCCGTAATTTCGACCCCGCATTTCATCTCCTCCTGAAGAACCCCAAGTACTACCAAGTAGACCGAAGTACCTGAGCACACCATCCCCTATACTGTACTCCTAAATTGCGAGTCCACACAGAGGTCAGAAAATCAGGGAAGCAACGAGCTCCCTAGCGCATTGTATGGTCAGGGACAAGCACACGTAACAGAATGCCTCGAGCTAAAGTCGAGCCACACAACCGAAGGCGGGTGTTGCGAGCCTGCGATGTATGTCTCTCTTCTCTCTCACCGTTTGACCACCATCAACTAACAATATCTCAAACAGGTATGCAGAAAACGCAAAGAGAAATGCGACGGCAAATTACCTTGTGGTCACTGCCGAATGAGAAACAAAAATCACGACTGCCAATACAGTCCGGCCTGTCCATCCTCCAATGGCTCTAATCGCAATGTATCAACAGAGCCACGGACGGGTTTGGGTCCACCTCAATTTCACTTACCGGAGGCCTCTGCTTTCGGCGACTCCACATATAGTGAAGTTGATGCTATATTCGGGTTTACTGAACATCCGGAACAGCCTGTCGAGCGGACTATAGTGGATTCGGCCCCAATTCCTAAGCAGTCTCGCATGTTGCCGGATGCAAAGGGGAAATTAAGTAAATTCAAACGTGATCCTATGAATTGGTCTCCTTCTTTAACTAACGATAACGTAGTCTACATCGGACAGTCTGCCTCACTGTCATATCTTCACATCGTCCAACGAGTGGCTGCGGATTGCATAGGCTCATGCGCATTCACCGATGATCCACAACAACAATACATACTAGAGAAAGATTTTACCGGTCATCTAGGAAGCTGTCCAGAGCCAGAACCAGATCTTGAGCGCTCTTTAGCCCTTGCAGAGCAATACGAACTAGCCGTTAGCGGCGTTTTTGACTTCTTTGACATTTCCTATCTTCAAACCGCCATTCCTCCGTGGGTCGCTGACCCTAATCGGCGAGACAGACCAGAAACTCCTGTCATCTTTCTGGCTCTCGCAATTGGCGCACTGGGTCGGGCCGCTGACGAGGAGGATGAGGATATTGCAGAGAGGTATTTCAATTATGGTCGTCAGCAGGCTGTCATTCATCTCATGGATGACCCCTGTCTTATGACTGTGGTGGCATTCTCATTGATCAGTTATTATATGCTTTCCTCGTGTCGACGGAATGGAGCATTCACGAACATTGGGATAGCTGCTCGTGCAGCATATGCACTAGGTATACACCGACACGAAACAAACCGTGCTTTTGGTGGCGGAGCAAGAGAACGGGCCTGGAAGTCTCTCCGAGTGTGTGACTTATTCCTGAGTGCATCAATGGGCCGTCCACCTGCTACTTCAGAAGCCGATTGCAATATTCCATGGTCAAAATCGTTCGCAAAAATGAATAATGGTGACTATAAAGACGACAGATCGGTACCGACACAGGAGGATTCTGCGATATTCAGAATATGCCTAATCTTTGAGCGAATATTGGTCGAAGTCTTCTCAAGAAGAGCTGTGTCACTCGATTTAGCAGGAAGCATCTCACAGCAACACCGTCAGTGGACGGAGGAGCTACCATCAATGCTCAAAATCGACGGCCTCTTGAGGAATGACACTAGCACAAAAGCGAGCATTCAAAAATTGGGGACTCATATTGTCACAATGGCATATTACTACTCCATCACTTTGCTCTGTCGACCTTTTCTATCCTTTCATGTCGGTACTCGGCTCAAAAGGGCCGGGAATGCTCAGGATCCCGAATCATATTCCGATTTCATTGCAACATACGCAGATGCATGCATTGACTCCGCAATCAAAGGAATAGCTCTCGCTCACGAAATCGTCTTTGATGAATCCATGCCAAAACGCCAACCGCTCATCATAAACAGCGTCTTCATATCCGCCCTCTGTTTAGGACACGCAATTTTCGGCGATTATGACCAACGTGGCTGGCCACTCAATTGTAATCTCGACACTGCAATCTCCATTCTTCGAAAGTTGGGTCCCAAGAATCCACAGGCAGCTCGATATTGTGAGATTTGCTGCTATTTGAAGGAAGCCGTTGGAATGTATACGCACAGGAGAGCAGACATGCTGTTACGTTCCCCGAACTTGAACGTCAGATCGATGTTTGGTGATGTTCAAGCTATCCGGATTAGCACTCCGCATCTAGCAAAGGATGTCGAAGCAGTTCACGATCAAGGCACTGAACACTTCTCCATCAATAATAACCAAACCCTGGTAGCTCAACACAAGGTTATGTCTTATGCCGACAGCAACATCAACAATATCGTTATACAGCACTCTATCGCCACTCCAGAAAGTTTGATGCATTTGGCCGGTCTTCCTCAAGACGACACCGAGTTCCATGAAGCAATGAACAAGCATTATCATCAGAGTCAAAATATGGGATCCGGCGTTACACCCACTATGAGTAATTTTGCTTTCAGTGATACATTACCTTTATTCTCATTGATTGACGATATAAGTCCAAGTCTGGACGCTGATCATAGCATTTTACTTGGGTACATATAGTTGTACAAATTAGCTAATTAAGCCCGTGTACATATCCATCGATGTACTACTATGTGTTTAGACACAAATTAATCAACATACTATTTTGCCGAATAGAATTACAGGACTTGTTGCCAAAATTCTCCATCCAAGAGATCGAGCATTGGTATCGGTAAAAGATCCCCCAGATCCACATCGAAATCCCCAGATCCACATCGAAATTCATATCAGTCAGATCATGCGCCATCTCCACCTGAGCTACTCGTATCTTCTCATGCGTCTCTTTCATTAGCTTGAGTCGTGACCCAATCCTCAAATATGCTTCCGTAATAAACACTCTCGGATCCTCGGCCTGAGTCCAAGAATCTAGCCTGCTGGATTTCTCTGCAATTCTGTCAATTTCCTCGGGAAAGTCGAGTGCGTGTTGATCATATACCCCTTTCCACATCCCATTTTCCAAAAGTGACAGTTTGGAGAGGACAACTACCGCTTGACCGAACTGCGACCAAATCGTGGACGGTGTGCAGATTCGTACTTCCAGGGGAAGGTCCTAGATTTGGTCAAGAAGAGCCTTGGTAGCTATCAAGCAGGACCGGAGGATATTGAAGCGAGTCAATTGATACTCCCCATAGTCACCATCATTGTATTTGTCACTGAGTGCAATGCCGTATAAAGATATTTCAAGCGTGTTGACATAACTCCGGAGCAACGCTAAACATGCCTGTCAATAGAGAACCACCATCATAAGCTGACTACAGAATAGTCACTCACTCTTCTGAGCCAAATCCGCTGGTATTGCCTCCCTGAATTGTCGAAGCTCAATCTCGTGATATTGGATGCACATTCCCACGGGAGCCGATAAGCCCCAGGCCATATCAAGTTGTCCGGCGTCAGATTACTGGTTTTAGGGTTCGCTCTTTGCTTCATGGTTTTTCTCATTAATTTGAACTGTACAGTTGTCCCTACGGTAAGACTTTTAAATTCAAATGGAGTTAAATATGGCTAACATGTGGAAATCTTATACAGGCCGTTCCTCAGATCACGAATCAATTCAATTCCCTCAATGACGTTGGCTGGTACGGCAGTGCGTCTCTGCTTACGAAGTATGTTTGACCAACAAAGGAAGAAATACTATATTCGATGAACACCCGTTAATTCCCTTGTACTTTTTAGTTGTGCTACCGGTCCGCTTACGGGCAAGATCTATACGTTCAGTCCTCTGAAGGTAGGACACTCGACTCAGTCAACCCTAACCTCGATCAACCATGTCTAATTCTATCGAACAGGGCACATTCATAGTTTTCCTATCTATTTACATGCTCTCAAATCTACTGAGTGCCGTTGCAGTCTCTTCAAACATGCTTATTATAGGAAGAGCTGTCCAAGGTATAGGCGGAGCAGGAGTATGGAACGGGGTATTTACGATCATCGCAGCCGCTGTTCCGAGAGACACGAAACCGAGTGAGTACATTTTCGACTGGTAACTTATACCTATATTTTGTACTAATCTTGCAATGCTGCTCAGTTTACCTTGGCGTCGGTATCGGGATTTCTTCCATCGGTCAGTGTTACTGTATCATATTGGTTCAGTCTAGACTAATGTTATGCTGTAGGCGCTGTTATCGAACCGGTCATTGGAGGTCCTTTGACCCAGCATGCCTCATGGCGTTGGTGTGAGTATCCTGTCTTGATCTCCATGGTAGACTTAGTCTGACTGGTGTTACTTATATCAAGGTTTCTACATCAATCTGCCTCCCGTCGGACTTAGGATTCTCCTCCTTCTATTCTTGAGGATTCCTGAACAGACCGCCAAAAAGCCAATCTTGCAGAATATCATGTCACTCGTTCGAGTACTAGATATTGGCGGCTTCGTGTTATTTGCTCCTGCGTGCATAATGCTCCTTTTGGCTGTCAACTGGGGCGGCTCGACATATTCTTGGAAATCAGCTACCGTGATAGGACTTATCTGCGGCTCGTTTGTCACAGCCTGTATCTTTGCTGTATGGCAACGGCGCAGAGGTGACCGTGCTATGATTCCTCCGACTATTATCAGTAATCGACTCGTGTTGTTCGGATGTATTGTCTCTGGATTCCAAATGGGGGCTTTGTCCCTACTGGCATACTACCTCCCGCTATGGTTTCAAGTCGTCAAGGATGCTAGTCCTACAAAGAGTGGAGTGATGACGCTTCCTTCAGCTATTTCACAGGCTCTCGGCTCGCTGGTAGCCGCCAAAGTCGGTCCGTCATCCCAAGGGATCTTCCTCATGGATGATATGCTAATTTTGGACAGTTCAGATCCTCAAACGCTGCACCCCATGGGCAATATTTGGAAGTGTACTGAGTGCGATTGGTGCCGGGCTTATGTCTGCGTTTCATCCTTGGACTGGCGCCGGTAGCTGGGTTGGCTTTCAGATTTTGACAGGCACGGGCCGGGGATCTGTAATGCAAATGGTGTGTATGGTTTCTCCCATAAAATCGATCCCTACTAATGCATATAATTAATAGCCCTTAACGGCTATCCAATTCTTTCTTCCCGGAAATCAAGTCGCCATTGCTAATTCTTTGATTTTCTTCTCCCAAAACTTTGGCGGAGCCCTCTTTCTTTCTCTTGCACAGACAATCATGGCCAGTCTTCCATCTGCTCTCGACAGATATGCCCCAAATGCCGATGCACAAGCCATCATCTCTGCTGGAGCTACTGGATTCCGATCTTTAATAGACAAATCGGATCTTGGGGGCGTGGTACTTGCGTTCAATTCTGCAATTACAATCACATATGTGAGTCATTTCATCCTGCTACCTATCGTCTTTCGGCATCAAATGACTAATTGGACAACCAGTGTCTTGCCGCAGGTGGATCGTGTGCTGCTTTCATTGCGTGCTTTGGTATGGGTTGGCAAAAAATTAAAACATCGCCAGGGAAAAAGTAAGAAGTAAGAGAGCTTGAGGTAGGAGGTCGTCGGGATCAATTGACACACTCATCGCTTAAAACCGAATTTGTATTTTACTTTCAAAAATAGTTCACTTCCAACTCTTTGTTTGTAGGTAGAATTTATACCACATTTGTACATTTAGGGCTACTTGTGACGGCAGCCAATCACAGCGCTTTATCAACAAACATGCAAACAAGACAAACAAATCACATGACCAGGGGCATCTACAGTCATTGTTGCCTCCATCCATTGTTGAGTTGATTCATTACCTTCACAACAACTTATCACTCACTTCTGCCTATTTCTACCTAGATCATCCCAGTCCTTCGATACACTTGACACTCTTCTTCCCCAAGACTCTAAGCGCGCGTATCGCACCATCATCAAGTGAGTACCGACTTTCTTTGAAAATCGGTTTGAGCTTGGCATAGCTTGAGATGTTCGAAGCTATGGCAGATTACGAAGCGTCTTTTCCCTTGCAGAAATCATACCTGTGGCCTAAACTTCGCGCGTCTGAAATCTTGGAAGATGCTGGCTTGAGACACTGTGTTGTCGGAGAAACCGTCGCCAAAGTCCTGGGAAGTGACCCCTACGTTCTCGACCTATTCCTCGCTGTTGCAGATGAACAGCTGGAGGAAGCATACCCGATTCTACTTGAACACAAATTCATCGATATCGGTATTGAAAACGAATCATATATTGATACAAATGCCACAAAGGACCCCAGCGGTTTTCCAGGTTATGGACTCATGATGGATCCCACAATCGAGTCTAAATTTGTTGGCGTTTGGCTTATCCCTGCGAGTTACTGGCATCTTGATCTCAGGCCAGCAAGCTTTTCAGTCAACACTTTCCTACATCCTGGTACCCGTTGTCGATTCCCGACAAGATCCTTCTATACTGACGGTGAGTGCCTCTTTTGTCTTTTTAAGACGTACACTGACTATTGATTGCCCAGCACTCATCGATCTCCTTATTGAACGATATTGGAATCGCGACTTTAATTCATCGATTACTCGGTACTTCAAATGTCAGTACTCTGATATTCTTAGTGTGCTTCCTCAGAATGCCATGGCCCTTCTACCACCAGAGGATCAATTCTTCATAGATCTGTTTGACAAGGTGTTCATGACATCTGCAATGAAGATGGTCTGCTTCCAACGACAGCAGATTCGAATGGGCTTGACAACTGTCGAGGCGGCAATGAAGTCCATACCAAAGAACTATTTGAAGCTGGCTGCGCTCAAAGCCAAGTACGAAAATGAGATGCGCGAGGAAAATAACGACATCATGGTTTAAACATATACATGATAGCAAAGGGTCCTCAGTGTAGCGAAATATCGAGTCATTTTATTGCGCCTATCCTATAATTACTTGCTACCTTGACTGGCAACTATTTTAATTTCTTGCTCTGCGTTTTGGGCTTCACAGCATGGGCTTTTCTGTTATTCTATACCATTTTTAGATTGTTGGGGGGTGTTCCTCACTACTATCTTCTTTTTTAAGACCTTGGATAGTACACGTATGGAGGTGTCTTTGGAGCAGCAAATGATTACGGATGTTATCATGGACAAAATAAGTTGGATCATGTTTTTGCGCCTATCCTATAATCAGCTACTACCCCGAGAGCATTTCCATATCTCCCAAAATCTTGCCGATAATAGCCAACTACATTACCATAATCAGCATAGGACTGTAATTGATGAGGTATTAGTTGACGTACCATCTTGTAGACTTGTCCCCAAGAAATCTAACCTCGATATCCGGTGTGCATCCGTTCTAGATATATCATATTCTAGCTGCACGAGACGTTTGATGCGGCCCTCAGGCGCCAAATTGCATCACAACTCCTCGGGTTGGTCGTCATCTTCGTTTTCCAGCGAGACAGTTAGAGGATCGGTTCCTTCCTCTGCATAGCAACGGTAGAAGTCGCGTTGGTCTTTCGTGTTCTCTGCCCAAGGAATGAGCAGTTTGCGCAATCCAATCGCAATAAGACGTTGTATGATCCATCTTCTAAGGTGACGAGGATTGATATGAAATGGTAGAAGATGGGAAATCGACTTGGGTATGAGGAATGGAAGGTGGAAAGAGAGGAAGTTGGGAAGTTGAGAAGTTGGGAAAAGGAGTCGACTTCCTCAAGTATCCAGGCCATATTTTCGTGCGAATTTCACCGGGCAACGCCTTCAAAGGCCAGTTCTTCCGTATTGGGCATCCGCCGCGGTGCCATATTGGGATACCGCAGCGGTGTCTTGACACAATTGCATGTAATCTATTGTTGTACGGGATATCCCGAGTATAAGCTTGATCTAGCATGGCGAACTGGGGCCTCTTCATAGTACGTCAATCATACAGTAGAACCTGGCTATAATGAACAGAAGGCCCCCTTGTCATTGCATTGATATCAGGTTAGAAATTGTTCATATGAATATGAAGAGTGTCCCGAATCGTTATTAATTAGACAGGTTATTATATTAGAGTGCTCTCCATTTCCATATGAATCAAAATCTCGAGATATCCTATTTAGATGTTCGAAGGCCTTCTGTTCGTTGTAGCCAGGGTCTACTGTATCTAGAATTGATGCTATTCAGTATGTAGCTTCTCTTGTTTGACGCCCTGAGCTGGGCCATCCGTTGGGCAATGTGTTTATATTTCCATGTTAGGATACCGACACAAAATCATATTCCATATTGGACAACGCCTTTGCTACACAAAGGATTATTGAGGCAATATATGATTGTTCGGGCGTATCCTAGGGTAGGGTCACGTGTGACCTGGGTATTTTATGCCTCTTTTCCCCCTCCTCTCTTCTCTCCCAATCTTCCCCAGTAGATATTTTCCTCTCTCATTTATCTCCTATGCCAGAGTACGGCTATATATATTCTTGACTATGAATCCATCTGTTTCTCTGTCAGCTTCATTGAGTTCGGTCTTCTTCTATCTACAGTTTTGTCCCTTATCAACACTACGCCTCACTCCACGGCTCTACACGCTACGTGATCATTTTTACTAGCTACATGTCGCCATGCTAGAGCATCTTGTATGTACGCAGTTTTTAGGTCTGAACGGTTCCGAACTTTTGTATGTGGTGATCTCCCGATTTCATCATGACTATGTGCTGACAACCAACAGATATCTCTACACAATATCGAGTTGACCTTGGAAGGGCACGCCTATCAACTTGAAGATGAATTCAAAGCCCGCACTGTGCCATGGGTTGTCACGGCTAAGCAGCCGTCTTCCACTCTGTGGAAGACGAGAGTCGATGCCATTGGAATACACAATCGGCCGGTCGTCTTCGACGAAACGCAGAAGCAACGGAATCTAGGCAAAATGAGGCGCGTTACATTGTTGTCGGCGTTGTCCCGATTTTGACACCGAGTGATGAGGATCTAAACGTCTTGGGAGCACGTGGCAGAGTCGGGACAGAGATCCGACTAACCCCATCATGCCAGTAGACAGTAAGGACACTACTCACGTCAATCAATCACATTTGCGGTCACTAATTATATATCAGGTGTACCCACGTTGCGGGTTGTCGTGCCTACCTAGAACCTTAGAACCTCCCCCAAATGTCAGATTCTGTCCTTACGGACTAGGAGTATGGAACGCGTCTATGCAACGCGTATTCAATTGGCATCGGAGTATTCTTTTTTTTTCTTTTTTTCGAATACCGGTCCACATCTTCAAAGATCAGCGTGCGAACGAAGATGTGGAAGGAACTTGTCGTGAAGTTGGGTACCTTGTGCCCAATGACAAACTATCACCCCATGGCCGCATTGGGCCAGCTGCGGTGGACGAGCTAAAAGTGACTGCGGCCAAGGGAACAACTATGACCGCTCGGGGGTATTTATTCAGTGATGACAAGCGAGACCTTCAGCGGCTCAAGGGTCTTCTTTCCTTACGGGATGCCGCACTATCCACGGACTCGTCCCTTTTGGAGCGTTCTCTCTCTAACAGTGAGAAGACTGAAGACCTGTCCTCTGTTGAAGCTGAAGAATTCAGTAGCGAGATTCGACGCAAGTGGCGCTCTCTCTCCTATGTTACGGCCGATCATTTGATAATGCTACAAAGAGGTCTTCGAGAAACAAAACGAGCCGTCGCTTACCAAGATGCTTATCCTTTCATCTGCTTCGGATGTTTTTTCTTGTTGCACAGTCAAGATGTCACTCATTTCATCAATCGATTGCTACCTATGATCATTCCATCCCAGTCGCAGCGTTACCAGCCTGGACTTCCATCATCGAAGGACACAAAAGACCAAGAGGGCGCTTTGCTACAGGCTCTTAGGTTTCAAATTCATCCAATCAACAAGACAAGCGAAGGGCTTATCCACAACTCTCGATCAACACCTCTGAAATGTACTTGTGTCGCTGAAACCAGACGTCGTTTACCAGCGACTCGGTCAAGCTGTTGACGTGGACCGTCCATAATGGACGTCAATCCCAGTAAATAAAATGTGGTCACCATTTTATGTTGGTGCAACAAACTACCAAAAAGCAGCGCGCATACTAGATGATCTAGTATGGTAAGATATAGCTAGCAACGAGGATCACGTTGTATCTAGAGCGAGGGAGTGGGACGATGTCCCAACATTATATACTCATGTATTCTTTTTTCAGATAAGCCATCAACTGATAACTTGTCGTCTTGATAATTGATCGTAGATATGATACCACCTGGGCAGACTAATCCCGGCAGTTGATACGGGGGAACTGATCCGAGGTAAAAACGCAACAGCAGGCAGGTTGATGCGCCGGACTACGAACTAGATAAGGGGAAAATTGACCTACATCCTGCCTATTAGCGCATAGCTCAATCTAAGGACGTACTCGCTCTCTTTGATAACCAGTTATGATGGTTGGAAAGACAACGAGGGTTAATGTGGATCAAAACAATGCAGAAGTGGCCGATGGTCCGACAGTAGGAATGGCTATATCACGCCGGACATTGTATATAACTAATCCCTTTCAAGATTCATTAGGTGCCCTATGTATTTCTAGATCGTATCAATTGTGTGGACAGATTATGGATCTCCATCAACAGACCGAATGATGTCCGGGTAAACAGCAATATGATTCTTAGGGCTAAATTCTTAGGGCTAAAGGCTCAATAGCCCTAAACTACCGGTAACCCTAACGCCGAGACACATAGGTATTTTGACAAGCATTTCTAGGGTGGCCATGTTTCTTGATTCTATATTCAATTTACCTATTTACAGCAAGCTCTTTGGAGGTGCTTACCAACCCCGCAGTACGCTCAGATCTACAGGAGCCCCGGGATGACAGGTCGCCTTTCAATGTTTCCACTTTTTGGCAATCGCTGGATCAAGTGTGTCCTCCAGCATCTTGGGAGGGAGGGCACGTCTATGTATCTATTAAATCGGCTTAAATTAACAGGAACGCTGGCAAACTACTCAGTTCTGGAGGTGTATAAGGTAGCAATAGTCGCCCGTGGCTGTATCATATTATATAAAATTATCTACAGCGGCACGATGAATGCTATTTCCCCGCTGCCTTCGAATTATCCATGGATTCCTCAAGCATTCCCATGTTGTTCGGATATTCGAAAGTAGGATGTTGCTTCAGGTGCGGCCTGCACCATCGGCAAGTCTGCCGCTTGCGATCTCCATGGTAATAGCAACCTGAGTGGACTACCACGCAAGGCCGAATACCTGGCGGTACTCTTCGTGTCCTATACACATTATCAAATTCTTGCTCAAACGTTCCGTCCACTGAGCTGCACCCGGGATTAAGTTCCTGTAAGCTGAGTTAGAGTACATCGATCGAAGGGGAGGTGATTGGATACTTACAAAGGCACTATTATCATAAACTCTTAATAACCATTCCTCACGCGGCCAATTAAAGATAGTGTCGGGGGTCAAGATATCAGAAGGGGTATAGGATGTATCCCCGGAGTTTTCTACTTGCTCTATCTCCAAAATAAAGCCTGCATCGTAGAAACGAGCTAGAAGAGGAAGTGCCACTTCGAACCAGCGGCAGAACTTGGCGTTTCCCTTTTTAGATAAGTTGTATTCGAACATGTGCCGAACGACCACTGCTATCTTCAATCGGAAGCCACACGGATTCTCGATCTGTAATAGCCGTTCAAGATATTTTGTGGACTCCAGAGCAATATCATGGTAATTTTCCGAAATGGACAGCGGGAACACAGGGAGGTCCCAATACGGTGGACGCAGTACCAGCTCAAGTCTGCGAATATGCCAGCGTGGGATGCACCCGTTCATAAGAAAAGAGGTATTCAAGAAGACGTCTAAGCGCTCTACTCCATGCATCCTGAATAACGTTCGCGCACAGAATGCCCCGGCCAATTCCTTTGCCATATCAGTGTTGGTAGCGAGACGCAGGAAATAGGGCAGGCCATCGTTACTCCAGATCCCTCTCTCAGTTAAGTACGTGGGCACCGAACACGGAACGTTGTAATGGTGCACACATCGACGCGGATTTTTTGGGGGCCATACATACTGTAAATCATGTCCCGAATCTCACGGGGGAATTGGGACATGAACTTGGGAGAGAATTGTTGTAGCCAGTTTGCGGAACGTTGTTCGGCTATTGCGTATTCAACACTATATTTTGTGAACCACGAGCCCAGACTGCGTTTTGTGAGCTCTTACTTGTCCCTTTTTTTCACGAAACGTTTTCTGCTTTGACCATCGTAAAGGCGCATCTGAGTTTCAAGCAACCTCTGGCGTTTTGGAGCAGGACTCTGAGGCCTGGGCGATCTTGTCTTTGGAATTTTTCGATCCATTGTGATGATCAAAGTATGGAGATATTTACGAAGAAAGAAGCAGAGCTCGATTTCGCATGAAGTCACGTAGCAAGAAATCAAACTTCTGTCAACAAACTTTTCCCACCGCCATCATAACTAACGAATTTGATTAGAACGCTCGGTATGGGATAACTATATTCCACTAGTCAGGGGCATCTCCTTTCTTCGGGCATCTCTCCTTGAAAATTAGTCCTTGTATGGGGTTAGCCCCAGAGCTACTTGACATTATATCTGGTACCACGAACCTGGCATTTATGAGACGATGTGAAACAGGAAGCAACGAGCAGATTATTCATGAGGAATTCTTGAACCTGCAACTGCGTTCGTCCCGCTTGAAAGCTCAGCCGGAACATTTAAAGCTCACGGGCTTAATCAGTCTTCACTCAGCAGCTTTCGAAGAGGGATTCTTGAAGACATACATAACATACAAGGACCTCTCCTGGGAACGTTGCCCAGCCATATCTCATGTGGGCTTTATTTATTGCAAGCTGCTCAGCATCAGAGGAAGATCGAGTGAAGATTCTCGAGTGGTTTACCTTACTTAAACGCAACAAGCCAATTATCAATGTGCCTTCGACTATGACTGCAGTTGAAATAATATAGAAGCAAAGAGACTTGGAGATGGATAGGATATAGGGTAGATCTTCTCGGTTTTCGTTCGGTTTGGAAACTACAATCTCACAGCTGGCTTGGAAGATGTCATTGATTTGATGATTACCCAAAACAGTGTACCTAAATAGCCGTGAATACGAATAATTCAAATTTAAGGCTTCCTCGGTACAACAGATACAAATCAAGTCCTGAGACAGAGTCAAGCCATTGCCTCCTGCCGCCAAACTCAGCGGGGAGAAGGAATTCCGTGTAGAAGGCTGGGATGCAGAACCCCTGATCTATACGGATATTCAACAGCTGAAGGATGACTATATGAACGATGTTGTATGTCGATTTGACATGTCCGAGTTTTTTTGGAGAGCATCACTAGTATAGCACGATAGTTAACCCCTCAACTCCTAAAACTTGCCGTTGTAGAAGCCCTAACCGGCCCCATGACCCCTATTAGTGAAGCATACCAAAACTCGCCGGAATGGCAAGAGATCATTCTCAAGGCTTATCCGCCACCAGTCGTGCAGAATAAGTAGAAAACGGTCAAGGATAAGGGTTCTTCGCGCTACCGAGGATTCAACAAGGAAGTTGAGATAGAGCGCCAAAAGGCTGAGACGTAGCAGCCGGAGGCTCCGGCTTTGGCTAGTATCAATGCATCGCGTAACTATCACTTTATCTAAACAGTTGTCGACATATCCAAAGCGAGGGCTATATGCGCCTCGCTAGTCATTATTTGCTATCGAGTGACGAAGAAGAGATGGATATCAAATATAAATAGCAAACTTGTAGAAGGTGGTCAGTACATTACTGCATATCTATGTAAACAGTACTAACTAACATGTCTAGAGCAGTCGCAAGATCTTCGTTAGAATCTGCAACTCATTTTCTACTCCGTATACATTTGCAAAAAAATGTTGTCTTTAGTCGCTATTCCAAATCAGGATATTTCTAAATTCTCACTTATCTAGAACCAATCAAAATCGTTTCCGGTCTCTCAATTTTCACAATTAATTTGCGAACCGCAGTTCCATATTCGGACTAGTACCTAAAGAACCCAGCCTCTCCTGATCGCGACTTTTGCAAACATCAAACCTCACCTTACCTGGTCGTCGTCAAGTTTTTATAGCAGTGGGTAGAGCCACTCCCATTCGAAATGATCCCAGATGCTTACATGTCTGAGCTAAGCTGACACCGTGAGAACAAAGTGTCCAGCGTCAGTATATCGATAAAATACTTATATATCACCTGCCATGACTCTTCCTCGAGACAGTCAAGTGAAGAATGATAGTGGAATCGTGGAAGGTGCCACACACGATGGTTTCATATATCGATATCTCACCATCCTAGCGATCAAAACACTACAGCCTATCCGACCTATCAAGGGAAGCGTGCTGATGCTGACAAACACCATTTGCGTCAAATATGGGCCACTAGTCCAACTCTCAGAAGCGGCGAGCATGCGCTTCATTGCTCAAAATACTTCTATACCAGTTCCCAAGGTATATTGCGCATTCAGACATAATGGTTACACCTACATTGTTATGGAAAGGATAAAAGGAAAGATGATCGGAATTGGATGGGTGAACAAACGAAGCGAAGAATCCAAGGCGAAACTTCTTTCGCAATTAAAAGGGATGATTCAGGAGATGCGCACTCTTCCCCCACCACCTCGCTCAAAGGACGAAATGAAAATCACTGCTATTGATGGTGGGCATTTATATGATTGCCGTGTGCCCGGCACTACTTTGACATTTGGGCCGTTTCGATCCATCCGAGACTTTCATCGACACTTACGAAGAGGCATGGAATATGATGATCGTCTTGATCTAGAAGTCCGAGAGTTAATAAAGCAGCAAGACCAAGATGATGACAAGTGGCCCTTGGTATTCACTCATGGCGATCTTAGCAGTCTCAACATCCTGGCCCGCGGAGACGATATCGTCGGGATCATTGACTGGGAAACCGCGGGCTGGTATCCGTCTTACTGGGAATATACTACGGCTTGTCAAGTCAATCCACAAAACTCCTTTTGGATTCATGAAATCGATAAATTTCTGCAGCCTATGCCGGAAGAACTAGCTATGGAACGCATTCGCCAGAAGTATTTCGGAGACGTCTAAGACGGGCAAGGCAACCTCCCATGCATCACAATCACTACACTATAACTTCTTTCCTCTGAATCAAATCGTATGTTGGGGCTTTTTCGGTGTCAAAATTCCCCTGCCCGTCAAACCGATGTTGATCTTTCTTTCTCTGGCAATATGCCATCGCCTCCTTGTCAACAGTCTCCCAGTCAAGAACACTGGTCCCCACGACTCTGCCGTCTGCCTTGATCTTCTCCAGGGCTTCCTTTATCCACCCCACACAATTCCAACCCGGCTGGCCTTGTCTGATCGGGATCGATCGCAGAATCGCTTTGAGACGATCTCCTTGCTCCACCTTGCCGACAAGGACTCGAACAAGTAACATACTTGTAGGCGCAAGTTGACATTCACGCTCTTCGTAGTACCATTCACTGCCGCCTTCGACTCTTGGTTTCTCCTTTGCATGAAAGCGGACGCCAAGTTTCCCGGGTGCTTCGATCTTAGGGCCGATAATCAATGACCAGTGATACCTAGAAGTATCGAGGCTATCAGCTTTACATGCAGTTGGCGATGGAAGCTACCATCTATTTGATGGACTTACGTATCTTCTCTCCCGGGCATGGTAGCAGCCCCTCCTCGTGCATAAAGGGCAACATACAGGCGATCTTTGTTGGCTGGCATTTTTCACTTTTGGACGGACTCGTGTACTGATGCCAAAAGGAATGAAAGGATCAACTCAGGGTGAGGCACATGTCCAGCAGAAAACTTTCTCATATTGATCACTACATCGTTCACGACTCTATATATAACTACTTCAATAATTAGAGCTTGAGATGAGAATGACTGCTAGCCGCCATAAACAAGGCTCAGTGTTTCAGACCTCTTGTTCACCTATTCATTTTGGCATCATTTGGCCAATAGTTAGCCGCCTGTTTCTTCCTGTTTTGTGCAACTTCTGGCTTTTCAAAAAGCAAATCTTAGGGTTAGTAGGGCCCTTAACCCCAACATAGGTGATGCCTAGAATTACAACGTTGGTGAATAATCATTGACTTCGCCAATATACTTGATACTTCCGAGCATCTTTATGAAGTCTACAATCGACATTATCAAGCACATGGTTATATTCTTTGTACTGCGGCTAAATGTATACGCAGCTCGGATGATGTCGGGCCAACCCGGGCCGATAAACCAAACAAGGTACTCCAAATATATACAACGAGGACCTTTCAAGGCCTAAAGATGCAATAATAACATCGCGGCGTTTCTATGCTCATGATCATAAAATGACAAACCGTGTCGTTGACTGAACAACTTCAGTCCCAAAAATTCTATGTGATATAACCGCTCCAAACAAAACATGATAATTTACAGCTCCTTCTTCAAGAAGTGCTCTGGTTTGTGAGTCGTCTCATAGTCGACATGCACGTATGCACGTTCGACATCCGGTAATGATTCGAGTTTGATTTGCAACTCCTCGGCAACGTCGTGGGTGGCCATGAGCGTGGCATTGGGGTCCATAACAACGTCGACTTCGACGACAAGACGAGGTCCAGAGGTATACGCGCGGACTGTGTCGATGGCTGTGATGGCGGGTGAATGTGTCATTGCTTTTCACGTTAGTATCATGATGAAGACGAAGATTGAGAGGAAAGGAAGGCTTACAGATGTATGTGATCAGCTGCTGCATCTGTGTGTCTGCAGTTACTCCGATGAGCAACATGAACTCCGAATAAGCGGTCCGCAACCACAAGAACGAAATCAAGCAGGATAGCAACACGGCACCCATCGGATCGATCCACCAGCGCAGCTTACTTCCACCGACCGACGTCAAGATACCGAATCCGTTGATGAACAAGTCATTGCGATGATCCTCCCACAGAATCCGAACCTGCGAAAACTGGTTACGCAATGCCCAGCAGTACAAGAATAATGTGAGTTTGGTGCAAAAGGCGACGGCAACGGCGATGGTGGAGGTGAGGTGGAACGGAGTTGTTTGTTCGGTGCTTCCGTCGGCAAGCTCTTTGATCGAAAAGGCGATAATAATAAAGGATACGGCGGTCATCAAGAAACAGAAGCAAATGTTACCAGCGGTCTCGATGCGTGCCTTGCCGGCTGGGAATTTGCGAGGATCAACCTTTGTGACAGCTTTGTTGGACAATAAAAGAGTTATGTTCGACATGGGATCGAAAATGGCGTCCGCCATAGTGGTGAAAAGAGACAACGAGCCCGAAGATACAGCGCCATATACTTGTATAATAGACAAGACGACATTGGCTGCGAAACTTCCCCATACAGCGATCTTGAACTTCAACTGGTTGGAGCTGTTGAACTCCTTGGCCGCGCGGACGTGCTCTTCGACGGGAGTCAAGAATCGCTCGATATTTTCGTTTTGCACTTGGTAGAACTCTTGCAGTTTGCCGGAAGATGTGATTCCGAATCTATCCCCGATGAATGACGGAGTGACGCGATCTCGCTTTCGGGAAGTGTTGGCGCGAATCTGTTTGATTTCTTCCTCCGTCTTGAGCTTGGATGCTAGTTGAAGTGGATCGTTTGTTGGAGTGTATCGGGGCGGAGAATTGCGTTCGGCGTCGGGGATAATGCTCTCACTGTCAGCGGCCCTTTCGACGCCGGATACGATGACTGCTTCATCGGGGGATAAGGCGATTGGTGTTCTGGTATGAGAGACAGAGCGGCGAGTATCTTCTCGAGAGAGGTTGAAGGGATGAGGGTGGAGGGAGATGGAATGGCGAAGCGTCGAGTCATCCATGGTGACTCCTCGGCGAGTGTCAATGACACTTCTTATTCAGAGGACGAGTGTCAGCTCTAGTATCGAATTGGTAGCGGTTCGAATAGAAGGTGAAGATGTTGTGTTGATGATGTAGGAAGGAGGAGGTGCATAAATTCTACACCGGAGAGAGTCAGGAATGACGGACTCCGCCAAGCTGATTGGCGGCTCGGCAGCCAATCAGCGCGGCTTGGCATCCCGGCCATTCCTATCCAATCAAATAGCGGATAGCAACCCCGCCAAGAGGCTCTTCGTACGGTAAATACCATCGTTTATTACCATAATTACGATAATTTCAGTATCCGATACCGTTCCTGAATCTTGCCTTTGTATACATCTTACTGGTGGAAATGATGGCAAATGATCTATATCGGTACAAGATTGTCCTACAAATTCAAAACCCTCATGGCATAATGATATGTCAGCGGTCACACTGCCATGATAAGCATGCCAAGCCATGTAGAACGACTCTAAGTGGTGATCCTCAACAATCGGCGGACACGATGAGGCTGTGCAATGGGGTAACTCGTCACATCTCAACCTCTGCGTTCCTCCGGATCAATAAGATTAAGATAAATCAAAAAGTCACAATGGTGGCGGTTGTGTATACGCGGCTTTTTAGGCTACAGGAAAGATGGTTTGTTGGTAAACGTAAATTTGTACGTAGTTTGTACTCCGTACAGAGTACCCCCAAAGCTATTTTAAGCCTGATTAGTTAGCTTAAATGGAAGGCTCCCATGCGAAACGTCAATTAAGCTTGAGCACTTCGGCCGGGGCCACCAACACCTGCTGCTTCCTTCCTTTTCAATTTGTCTTGCATTCATTCATTGTCACAACATCTGCGCCAAGATGAAGCGCATGTTTACCGGCCTTCAAAGGCGTGTCAGTAAGTCAGGTCTTCTCTAAGCGCAATGCGGAGAGATGTCGTTGCCGCACATTTCCACGAGGCTCATAGCTAACAACATTCCGTTCGAAAAATAGCAACCTCTCCATTGAGTGCGCAAGACAGTCCTTCGCCAACACCTTCCGGAAATGATACACCCGAGACGGTCATTGCTCGCGAAATCGTGCGTTAGATCTATACCTACGCCTGCTAGAGAGGAAGGAAGATGCTGATAATTCGAGAAGAAAGCTTTTTGCGAATCCGGAGGACCTACCAGCGGTGTACGATGATCTTTCTCACAGTCACAGAAATAATAATTGAGACTAGACTGACATATGCAGTCAAATGACTACCTCCATCTCCCCGCCATCGTCGAAGCCGCCGAATCCAGCGCCAATGCAGCCAAAGAAGCCGCCGTGCGAATACGCAAATACCTCTCGAGTCCGAGCAAAGCTCAAGGCAGCGTACAATATAACTCCATCATGCTAATCCGCATCCTGTCCGAGAATCCCGGCCATACTTTTACGCGCAACTTTGATACCAAGTTTGTGGGTACAGTCAAGGACCTGCTGAGGGAAGGTCGAGATATGTCGGCTCAGCAGATGCTGCGTGAGATGTTGGATATGTTTGAGACTCAGAAGTCGTGGGATGAGGATCTTGCGGGGTTGATTGCTATGTGGAAGAAGGAGAAGGAGAAGATGGGGAAATACACACGATCAGTAGGTTCACTTTTGCTGCTATTGGCATGAACCCAGACTAATGCTGGATAGCCACCACCACCTGGTCAGGCACCTCAATTCCAACAACCGCCATTCCCTCAAGCTGCCCCTCCCCGTCGAGGAGGCCAATTACCCCCTCCAGATGAGCTAGCGTCACGTATATCCGAAGCCAAAACATCCGCCAACCTACTCATTCAGCTAGCACAAAGCACACCCGCAGCAGAGGTGCAATCGCACGAGCTCATGCGCGAATTCTCCCAGCGCTGTCAGGCTGCCTCCAGATCAGTTCAGGCCTACATGGCCGTAGAGAATCCCCCACCAGACGAGAACACGATGCTCACGTTGATTGAGACGAACGAGCAGCTTTCCGTGGCACTTTCCAAGTATCAACGTACGGTTTTGAATGCGAGAAAAGCATTGGGAACTGCGACGCCTGTTACATCGCCGGGTTCGAATGGTAGCCCTAGCAATGTTCACAGTCCGCCTCCGGGTCCTCCCCCTGGGCTTCCTCCTGTCAATGGACAGACCAATGGAAACCACGTCGAATCCGGGATACTCATCCCCGAATTGGGAAGTCAAAGTTCCTCTCCTGCGAATGCAAATGAGAGCCGATCACTGCCGGCACTTGCATCTCTAAACGAGCCGTTTACGCTATCTAGATTCGATACCCCGATTGAAGTGTCAGCCGACGTCCCAGCCACCACCACGAGGACAGTATCTCCCATATCCACTCAACCCCCTGCATCGAAACGCTACGAATACAACGCCGATGAATTCGCCGTCGAGAATCCATTCGCAGATAACGCTGAGCACGACTCCGACCATGACCGTCACCATGAGCCTTCGCGGCGGGCTGTTTAAACCCAGCGTCCAGCGTTTCAGCAGGTTAACATATTTTCATATCATATACTTTGCGCGTATCATATCATTGAACATACACCACTCGTTGTCGATTTGCGTCCGTCTTGCCCCAGTTGCCAGTTGCCCCTATCCATCATATATATACCCCTTTCATTTCATGTCTGTGTTGGATTATGCGTATCTAGTATATATTTGAGACTCAGTCAATTGCACTGTTCATACCACTACCTGCTCTTTTGATATCAAGATCATACGTAAACTGAAAAGAGAATAGCCGCCTCATACATGTCGGTTCAAGCAATGTCCTGGCTGTGAGATGTGGAAAAATGTAAAAGGTTGATTCATTTCAAGTAGATTAAATCATTAGACTTCGACGCCGTGACTTTGGAAAAATAGAGAAAGAACAATTGAATCGTGGCGCTGTTTTTGTTTGTCTTGACAAAAGAAAAGAGAAATCTGCTTGTGAATATAAAGACATAATTTCTCATTTTTTTCTTCTTTTCGAAAAAAATCCGTTCTCAAGGAATTAGAAAAGTAACAAAGGTATTTCATTTCAAACTCCTATGCCAAGTTTAAAAACCGTCATCGAAATTGTTTTCTCTCTTTTTTTTCCCTTCCTTTCAAAAGGAAAATTTTTTATTCAACACACCCATACACACACTTCAACCCTCGCACACGTTTAAAAGATTTAAGCTTCGGTGATAGCGCGGCGGATCTGGGCACCGCGTTGACGGGAGGTGAGACGGGCAGAATCTTTGGCGATGACGTGAGGAGCCTTCTGGACAACTTCGTCGGCCTCGGTGAGGATGAGCTCGATGTGGCAAGGGTTGGTCATGTAGGGGTTGATCTGGACAAATTAGCGGGATATCTAGAAAGAGGATTGAGGGGGGTGGGGGAACATACACGACCGTGAGCACGGTAGGTACGTCTGCGACCCTTAGGGGCCTGGTTGACCTGAATGTGCTTGACGACGAGGTTGCTGGTGTCAAGACCCTTGGTGTCGGCGTTGGCCTCGGCGTTCTTCAACAATCCGAGCAACTGCTCGGCGGACTTGACGGGCCAGCGAGCCTTGGAGACACCGAATGCCTTGCCTATATGCCGTTAGAATCATTCCGTTGCGATGTATGACCAGCCGAATAATAGCAATTCCAGTAGTTGCATTGTTCACTCATTTCCTGCCAGAACCCCCTCTTGCTTGATTTCTTCCAGAATTGACTATCATCGGCCAGGCGGATCACTCACCCTGGGCAGTGCGACCGGTGGAACCGGCATATCGGCGCATGGGAACGGCCTCCTTGTGATTAATGACATTCTCGAGGTAGACGAGAGCACGCTGCAACTTCCATCCGTTGATCGCCTGGGCAGTCTCGCGGGTGTTCTTGAAGCTGACGCGGAGGTAAGAGCCCCGAGCGCGGGCGCTCTTTGCGTTGGGGATTGTGTGTGCGGCGTAACGGACCTATTCATATCCGTCAGTTCTGACTTTGAATTGCTGTATATGTATAAATTGCGAGAGTGATAATTTGTCTGGTCGTGTCGGTCGTAGGATAATCACTCGCGAAATTCCACCTCTGCCGTAGTTTATCGTCCAACATTGTCGTTGAATAAAGCATCAAATCCATCGATAAATCACAACACCCCATCGTCCATACAACCAACCGTCCTCCGGCAAAATCACAATCGCAAATAAACCGCAAGAAACAGGACGTAGACTCACCATCTTGAAAGATTGCCGAAAAAGAGATGGTCCTCGTTGTCGGGTTGTCGAGTATGTAGGAGAGAGTAAAAAGACGTCGTTCAAGGATCGATCACCACCAAATGGGTCTCGTCAGCACAGAGTGTGGTTTTTTTCGGTCTTGGCACGGGACGGTTAAGCCCTAAGCGAGCCCTAAGCTAGCTGTTTCGGGGCGTCACGTGAATCTACTTCGAATGACGGGTGCGGAGGCTAGTCTACCTATCTTCAACGAACATTACTTTGAAAGTCCATACGATGAGAATATTATTATGTTTCATATTCCTCTAGTCTATACAACATAAAATGTCTACTTCTTCTGCTCGGGTATCTGAGTAACCAACTCCCCCTTCTCCACCGCCGACCTCAAATTCTCCAACACCAACAACTCCATATCCTTTTGCGTCTCGAACGTCGCTGTACCAATATGCGGCAGCAAAAACACCTTGTCACTCTTCAGCAATCCCTCTTCGACTTGCGGCTCGTTTTCGTAGACGTCGAGACCGGCGGATCCAACCTATACCACAGTCAGTTTATTCAGCCAAGGTAGGAAGTAATTTGCTAGGAAGGAAAGAACGGACCTTTCCAGACTCAATCGCGGCAACGAGCGCCTTTTCATCGATCAGCGCTCCACGCGCCGTGTTGACGATGACAACGCCATCCTTCATTTTGGCCAACTCGTTTGCGCCGATGATATGGCGTGTGGATGGGTTCAGGGCCAGGTTCAAACTAAACACATCGGAAGTGGAAAGCAATTCCTCAAACGAGACGTATTTTGCGCCGTCTTCAAGTTCGGGTGATAAGCGGGTGCGGTTGTGATACTGGATTGTCATTCCGAATGCTTTTGCGCGGTGTGCCATTTCCTTTTCTCGTCAGCTTTGGGCCATCGTAGAGATGTTGGGGGGTAGGGTGTATACCCGTCCAATACCGCCCATTCCTAGAATTCCGAGCACTTTGCCCTTGGGATCGTGACCCAGACCAGACTTACCGCCCCATTGACCGGCCCGGATAGCAGTAAGAGGGATATGAGCGTGGCGCAGGGCTCCGATCATGAGGAAAATGCCAACGTCTGCGGTGGCATTGTTCACGGCGACGGGTGTACTTGATACAGCGATGCCTTTCAATCACCCGGTCAGTAACCACAGTCTCGTAGAAAGTAGAAGGGGAAGGGACGCACCAGCCTCCGTCACAACAGGAACATCAATATTATCATATCCCGCTCCATTGTGCACAATATACTTCACCGACTTGGGCAGAGCAGCGACTAATTCCTTATCGAATCGGCCGGTGTATTTGGTAGACGTGTTGCTGCGATATATAACCACGACATCGTCATATTCTCCATTTTTGCAGTTGGCGAGGAATTGTTCTCTTGTTCCAGAAGGAAATTCCTTCAAAAATAAATAAGCATACTGTAAGACTTTTATTACCCGAAAAGAGGAATACCTTGAGTGTGAGTGTAGAAGAAAGCTGCTCCCATTCGGGCCGCGCATGGGTGATTTCGCCGATTAATAGAGCTGCTTGCGACGGCATGGCTGCGAGGTGCCTAGCTATGTGGGCGAGGCGGTGATGCGATCTAGGTTTATGCATTAGGCATGTATATCAAGAAAGACAAAATGTGTGTGACAAGTTGAAAAAGAACTTACATGAATGATGAATTGAAGGATATTCCACTAATCGGATGAGTAGGGCTGTAGCAGATACAAGGCGGATAAATTCAGGATAAAATTGACTTGGAAAAATTGGAGATTTATTCTTTAAATACTTACTCTACTTAGGTATATCAACTCGTGCAACGTCAAGGCCGACCCTGACACACACCGACCGATTCTTCAGTCCTCGGTACAAGTCTGTCAGTGCTAGAAAACATGCTTGATTCTTTACACGGCAAATGAGCTGACACACTCCTCCGAGTCCTCCGTGGCCAATATACATACGATGTGTACTATACCAAGTATTGGAGGAGCTGCAATTGCCGACCCCCACGCCACAACGATCACGCAGCGAGCATCAATTGCCGACGAATGTTTTGCCCCTCATTCGGATTTCTCTCCGCGCTAGACGCTTTATCCGTCTACTCATCGACTCGAAATTCACGACCTAGACGGATTTATAGGACAATACAGTCATGATACCGGCTACGAGACGCGGAGATGGCGAGGGAGTTTGGGTCTGGTCGTGGGGTATTTATTACGAGAGTCACGTATGATATAATTGAAAGATCTCCAATGAATCATCGTCTACATATTTTATTTGCACTTGCATCTTCACTAATTCTTGAACTTCAATATTTCTCACGATACCCAATTGCATTTACTTGATTCGAAATATAGACTAGACAGCTCAACAGCCAAAATGACGACAACGACAACATCCAAAGCTCTCATTCTGCATGGCGCCAAAGACCTGCGCTTAGTACGTCCCTCATATTCTTGCATATCTTCCAACATTCAACTGACTGTATAGGAAACCCGTGAAATCGCCGCACCCACAGGCAACGAAGTCCAACTCGCCATCCGCGCAACCGGCCTCTGCGGCTCCGATCTACACTACTACACCCACGGCCGCAACGGCGACTTCGTCGTGCAATGCCCCATGGCCCTAGGCCATGAATCAAGCGGCATCGTCACAGCCCTCGGCCCAGACGCCAACTTACTCAAAATCGGTGATCGAGTAGCCCTCGAAGTCGGCCTCCCCTGCCGAAAATGTCTGTATTGTTTGTCAGATCGCTACAATCTCTGCGTCAATATGAGGTTTAGATCAAGCGCGAAATCGTTCCCCCACCTGGATGGAACGTTGATGCAGTTTACGAATCATCCGGAGGATATGTGTCATAAGCTTCCGGAGGGGGTCTCGTTTGCGGGTGGTGCGCTTGCGGAGCCGTTGGCTGTATGTTTGCATGCTATTCGGCGCTCGCATCCTCCTACAGGTGAAGAAGCGGCACTTGCAAAGTCGTTGGGTGAGGAGAGTGCGGCTATGATTTTCGGTGCGGGCGCGATTGGGTTGTTGATGGCTGCTGCGTTGGCGGTTTCACAAAACTTTTCGTCCATTGTGATTGCGGATATTGATGCGAGACGATTAAAAGTTGCGGAGGATTTGGGGCTGGGGATCAAGACGCATTTGATTGAGAGGTCGGCGACGCCGCCACCCGCAAAAGATGCGCCCCTGGAGGAGCAGACGGCGTATGCGATGAAGACTGCGCAGGAGACTGCAACTAAAATCAAGGAGACGCATAATATTCCTAATGGGTTTGCGAGGGTGTATGAGTGTACGGGTGTGCCGCCGTGTATTCAGGCGGGTATTTATGCTGCTGCTGCCGGGGGTGTGTTGGTGCAGGTTGGTATGGGTGCGCCTATTCTGACGCTGCATCACGGTGCTGCTATGTTGAGAGAGGTTGATGTTGTGGGTGTGTTCCGATATGACAAGTATGCATACCCAGCAGCTATTGAGTTGCTGCAAAAGGAGGCCTTTAAGAAAGTGGAAGACAAGATTGTGACGCACAGAGTTGATTTGTCTGTGGAAGGACAGGGTGAGCGAGCATTTACGTTGGCTGCCAAGGGTGTTGATGAAGAAGGCGTCCCTGTAGTAAAAGTCATGATTGAGTCTTCTCTTTAGATTATCCATATCCATACTGTCATAGCTATATAAAAAGTACACATATTGATGCATATCTATTTCAATCCACCAGCCAACAACAAACTCTGCCCCGTCATATACCCCGTCGTAACCAACATCGTAACCGTATTCGCAACTTCTTCCGGCAAACCCAGCCGTTTCAAAGGAATACTCTCCACCAGTCCAGGGAATGCAGCTCCATTGGGGATCATACCCGTCTCCCCGATCATGGCAGGCGCAACATCGTTGACGCTGATATTGTATTCTGCCAGTCGCGTGGACAGGTTGCGCATCATACCTGACATGCCTCCTTTCGAAGCTGCGTAATCTATCCCATCGTCAGCATGAATATCATCCAAAAAAGGAAAAAGAAAGAAGGGATAGGAAGGCATAACTTACGACACCCATTAATCCCCCCACCCTGCGCCGCAATAGAAGACATAAACACAATCCGTCCCCATCTCTGTTCCCTCATATACTCCACACACCCCTTCACCAATATAAACGACGCCCTCAAATTCACATTGATCGTATAATCAAACTCTTCCAGCGAAATATCCCATATCTGTGGAACACGTTTCCCATACCCGGCATTGGAAATCAAAATATCGGGTCGATGGCCGTGTTGGGCGTCGATTTCGGAAAACATTTGGTCTATGTCTTCCTTTTTGCCGACGTCGACTTTGTGGATTGAGATTTTGAGGGTGCCGTTATTAAGAGAATGAAGTTCAGAGACGAGGGTCTCGATGGAGGTCAGGCTGGACATGTAGGTTAGGGCTAGGTTTGTGCCTTTGAGGGCGAGTTGGCGGGCACATGCTGCTCCGATTCTGTCAATCGTCCCGTCAGCTTTGTGTTCATGATCTATAATATAGATTCTAGATTATGGATATGGGTTGAGCATACCCCCCAGAAGCACCCGTGACGAGGGCTAAGCGGCCCTTGATGTCGTTTAGTTCTGACATTGTCGTTACCTAGGTATGTACAACACAACAAGCCCACGAGATGGGGTAAGCCTGCTGATATAAAGCTCCAGATTAATTACATCCACTTTCTTGTACATGTATCACCACTGTAAGACTTTGATACTGTATGAGTCGGTCTCTGAACCGCCCGGAGCAACTCCGAGTGGGGTAAAATACATTCTGAATAGCCGAAACATTCACGTATTGTAACATATATTCCTCGTTGACCTTTTGTAATGTACAATGAATGATAGAGTATCAAAAAAATAGACTAGTAGACATGGAATCTCCTGTCCAGAACGGCGTTTGCCACATCTGTTGTTGCTGTTGTGGTTGTTGGTTTTGGTCGGCGGAATACATCCCATCTTGTAGACCACCGTCAAACCCTAGTATACCGGCTGTCATATCGCCAGAGACGTAGTCACCTACAGCGCCAAGATCCAGCCAGGAAAAATCATTAGCCGGGTCGAAGTGCGTCGATTGCTGGTGTTGATGAGCTGACTGTTGTTGATGGTGATTGTGATGTTGTTGTGGAGAGTGTTGCTGGTGTTGGTGCGGTGCTCCTCCGTTGACTCCGCTCACTCCTCCCGCTCCACCTACGGGGGACATTGTGGTGTTGTTGTTACTATTTGCGAGGTTGGCGATGGAAAGCTCGTTGCGACGACGGGATTCGGATGATGCCACGGATCCTGAGGAGCGGGGTTTCCATAACAACTCGAGTAATCGTGCGTATCGCGAGCCCATGTCATCTGGGCCTGCGCTGGCGCGGTGTAGGGTTTCTGTTGTGCGAGATACGAGTTCACGCACTTCGATTTCTTCTTTGGGGGACATGACGCCGAACGAGCGGGCCTGCATCGTCAGTTTGAGACATCAAGGAGGATGATATTGATAGACATACCTTGTACAAAAACACGGCCGCATAAATGCTATACAGATAATATCGCAGCGGCATAAATCGTAAATGCTCCTCTGGATTCACCAAGCTGACGAGAATATCTAGATACGACCTTGCCGCATCAAGTGACTCGTATATAAAGCGGGCATCAGACATTGATGCGACATTACTAAACGTAGCTCGTAAATGTTCTTTTTGATGGTGTTGGTCCGCCGTCTTGGAATTGCGCACGATCGCTTGAGAGATGGCCGCTTGGAAAGCGAAGGCGTTTGTATATAGCCGTAAATATTCATACGACATTTGTAGCGTGAGTTTGATATTCGGTGAGCCTATCCATCACGTCAGTAAACTATTGTCTTATTCTGGCTGCAAGGGAACGCACAATTCAACCCTCCCCATGTCTGATTCCATCTGTGTATCGCAGTGCGAAAATCATCCGCATACTTGATATAATCACCCATGAGCATCATCTGATTACTCGTCCGCATGCCCGAGTACAAAATTTCATGCACATTTCCATACAACTGCGTCAGATCCAACGTAGCCTGTATAATCTTTGCATAATCCTCATCTCCTTCCGCGACGGGCTGCAAGGAAGGAAAATCCTGGCTCACGAATCCAGTCATCGGCCCCGGTCCACGGGACCAAAACGCGCGCCCGATTCGGACAGATATCAATCTATCAGTGATGTAGCACGAAGTCCACGCGAGGCGTTTGCGTGCATCGCAGTCCTCACCGGTAAAATCGCCGCGGAATGAAGTACGATCCAGACCCATGAAATAGCCAGACCGCAAAGCGAGACCGACGTGCATCCAAGCAGCGCGATCTTCTTCACCGCGTCCGACACGCTCGATATTCGGGCGGAGGCCTTGTGGTTCCCATTCCGCCAGCAAGATCAGTGATTCAACTGCTTCGACGTCGATCTCGGTTCCGGCTGCGATGCTTGCGACGAGTTCGTGCATGTACTTTGAGCAGTATTCGTGGATATGAGGCATTTCGAGCAGATCCTTGGATGCTATGGTGAGTACGGCGGTGAGTAGATGCTTCTCATTGGAGGCGAATGTGTCGAGCATATCACGCTCAAAATATCGTCGTGGAACAAGAGGTTGATATGGGTGGAAATGGACTTGATAACGTTTGATCAGGTTGAAGATCAACTCGGGATCAAGCGACCCATTCTTGACAAGTTCGTATGCCCCGATGCCAGAAGCAACAGGTGTTTTGGAAGGCATTCCCGCGATGCCGTCTTGAATGTAGACGTCCAGAGGTCTTTGTTGCGTCACACTTTCTGTAGATAGAGGAAACTCTTCAGTCTCTTCTCCTCGTTTTGCAATCCCAGTCAGACATTGCCATGCATCAGAAGGATTTCGGGGGACTCCAGAATCAATCGCACTATCGGAGCTAGTTGCGGATTCGTTGTCATCTTCTTCTTCATGATGTTGCTCTTGATCCTGGTCATTAACATCGGTAGTAACGGACTCGGCTGGTTTGCCGGCCTGATTCACATAGAGATCGGCAATTGGATACCCGGGCGCCGAGAATTTTGAGGTGTTGTTGTGCTCTTGATAGTCCGGTATAGAAGACTGATTCTCAGGCGTCTTTTGTGTAGATGCTTCATCATCATGTGATACTGCATTGGCAATACCCTTGCTCTTCCGTATCCGTCGTCCACCTCTATTAGAAGTCCCCAGTATACACTCCCGACCTTCACGCACACACCTCTGACAAGGTGGAGTTCCTGGATTGCCGCCACTGTCTCTGCATCATGATCCCACATTAGTGTTGTTCATCGGCAATCCGACGGATCGGTTATCAACTTACAAATCGCAGCGGGACTTTCTCTGACGGCAAAAGAGACATGCACGCGACACGCGCTGCCCCGGGCCGAGTTTCCTGTGCTGTCTCGACACAAAATCTTTCGGTATCTTTGCAGGGCCCATTTTTGCTCTCAATCGGTTATCGTGAGTAGCCTGCAGTTAGGTCGTGCGGGTAGAGGTTTGATCATGTTCTGACTGTCAGATGGACCATCCCGTCTATAGCCGAGGGAGTTGGGATACGACTATATGGCAAGTCTCTCCACTCAATGTTCAAGAGATTGAAATATATACTTTATGCAATTGACAATTGATAGCTTTATGAATATGACCATCTCGTATTTGGCTCGTGACTGGGGAAGGTCAAAGAGCGGAGGTTGTAAGGTTCTGCCAATTGAGTCTCGACTATGAGCTGATTATGTAACGAAGCAGCTCTTCCCAAGTACTGCCCCTGTCGACTAAATCCGGGGTTTACATTTATATATTTACTTTTTACTGGTGGAATTGTTCTAGAGCAGAATACTTGAGTGATTTTCTGAGTCGTCTAGGACTAACACGAGTTAAGTACGAAGGAGTCGAGTCAATTGCCGACGCTTCTCCGCATCGGCTATTGATGGTCGGTAACTGCCCCTCATTATTCTGGAGGAGCTCCGCGTGACTGGCAAAAATAATTTGAGATGCAATGTAGAACCAGGCAGACCACATCATTCAACTAACGGTGTGACTTCGATTGAAAAGATTGAGTCATCAAGAACAGATTGACATCTGACACTGTACTCAAGGATCATCCAGGACACATAACGCCGAGAATAAGCTTACAGTACCTAGTGCGATAATCACAATGGCATCTCTATTTTCTTTAGAAGGCAGAACAGCTTTGGTCACAGGCGGAACGCGAGGAATCGGTCAGGCAATGGCCATTGCCCTCGCTGAGGCTGGCGCCGACGTTGTTCTAGTTCAGGTACGCTCGCAAAAGCCACGGTCGATAACGGCGCTAACAGCGTAACTAGAGAGACGAGTCGAATACAACTACGCGCGACGAAATTGCCAAACTTGGCCGAAAAGCTTTAATACACGTGGCGGAGCTATCCGACCGAGAGGCAGTCAAGAAGATTGTCCCTACACTGGTACAACAGGGTGTTCAGCCGGATATTCTCCTCAACTGTGCGGGAATCCAGAGGAGGCATCCCAGCGAGAAATTTCCAGATGAAGATTGGGATGAGGTAGGTTGAGCCATCGCATTAAACGGATTACTCACTGACCGACGCCGAGGTCATCAATATCAACCTTACATCGGTCTTCACACTCGCGCGCGAATTCGGCGCCAATCTACTATCCCGAGACGCCTCCGAATTCCCTAGCGGTCGACGTGGATCAGTTATCAACGTAGCTTCCTTACTCTCGTTCCAAGGCGGCATAACAGTTCCCGCATATGCAGCATCCAAAGGAGGAGTCGCACAACTGACCAAAGCTTTATCGAACGAGTGGGTCGCCAAGGGCATCAACGTTAATGCCATTGCACCCGGTTACATTGACACGGACATGAACGTTGCGCTCATCAACGATCCCAATCGCAACTCCGGCATTATGGCTCGAATCCCTGCTGGTCGATGGGGGAAACCCGAGGATTTCAAGGGTGTGGTTGTGTTTTTGGCTAGCCAGGCTAGTAGTTATGTTTCTGGAGAAATTGTTACTGTTGACGGCGGCTGGATGGGTCGGTAGACTCGAACTCGTGATGGATAGGAACTTTCATTTCTTGTATATTTGAAGCAAGTTAGCTGTTCGGTTCGGCCGTTGACGACCGAACCAACAAGTCATATAGATGAAATAGAGGTTGAAACAGTTATATAACTCAGGTGCTTGACTCTGTTGTTGGCATGTTGTCAGTCATAAAGGGTAGTTTATATCAAACAGGGTGAAACAAGAAAGAGCAGCCCTTGCCGACTCCAAAGGCAGGAGCCCCGCTGCCAAGACTTGAAACACCAAACAACGCATCCTGATTGGTGGACTCAATGAACTCTGGCGCTGGGCGCTCTCGGCCAATCAAAGCCGCCGTTTCTACTCCTTCCTTCTTCTTGGACAGAACATCCTCACCCAATCCTTTCTCTTCCTCTCAACAGACATCATACAGCCTGTTTCACCTCTTCATCCATCTATCCATCCCTAGATAGGACACAAGACATGGGACAATCCTATTGTCGGCGTCAACCCCTTGATGGGTCAATCGGCTCGCTGCCGTCCGGGTTGATTGGCCCAGCGCTTCGTTTGGTTTGCCATGAATGAAACAAATCAATAAAGATCAGATTGCTTGTGGCTTCTCCGTCGTTATCAATCTGTTATTGATCACAATTCATGGCCGAGTCCCGAATAATCAGATGACATCGAGTCTGGCCTCTCTATAAGCTGGCCCACCATGTCAGACCGAAGGCCTGACTCGACTCATACGGCGTCTTTATATGTGGTGACCCAACCACCTTTCTCTATTGCCATGCCCTTTTCTCTCCTTTTTCTATTCACACTCATCTTTCGCTTCTCCCTGTAATTATTGATTATCTTATTGAACCTGCTGGCTGGCTTTCAGCATCCTTTCATTTCTTCTATTCTTTTCCAATAACTGGCACGTCAGAGCTGGTCTCATCTGCGTAACAGTACTATCATTTTTTCGTTGCGGTGACTACATCTATCGTCGCCTTGATTTTCAGTCGACAAGCCTCTGGACTTGACATCATCTTACTGAATGCGTCAACAGCATTGCAATCTTTGACTACTCGACTTGGCTGTTTGACACTACAACATCAACACCTCGCTCCACAGCACGTGCTATCCTCCTACGTGCCTGCACGCCCTCGTGTCTGTCTTTTGGGCCATCGACACTCAATAGCAATCGTTGAGTAATATACGTCTCCGTATAAACTCTATCAACGGTCTGGTCCTTCGTTCATCTCCACGCACATCGAAAACAGAAATCCGCCAAGAATGTCGACATCATAGAATATCTGTAGTGGACGACTTGCGCTTCATATTTTCCAATAATATTTCACTCTTTACTGACCTAACGCTACTCTTTGCAAGATCGACTCGATCGCTTGACGTTTTCCACATCTGGTTGCTTCGTGTGGATCGCATCTCCGCATTCCTCACTGTTACCAGCACCACCGCGCATTCCAGCCTTGTTTGCATTCGGAAGGTCTAGAGAAGGTCAAGATCCAACTACTCGAACAATCTTGATCGTGATCTGTGAGTTCAAAACTTTTGGATTTCTTTGTTAGAGATTTTGCGTCATATGGTCATGAACTAACATGGTGACGTAGATATGTCCTTACCAGATTCTACAGCAATATTTGATAAACAACACGAACACATAAACCCATATCTAGAGGGAACATTGACAAACCGCCTACACTGACTGGTCCTCGGTGACAAGTTCGATGAGTTCCTCCTCTTCGGGGCCTGACGGCCAGAGCTACAGCACGAATTACACCTATATTTATGAATATTCGAGAGGCTTGAACGGTGTGGACGTACCTCGAGATGAAATTATTACTCGAATCATTTGCATCACCTTGGGTGTCGTTGCTGTTACGGTCTTGACATGTCGAATAATGGAGTTCGGCAACGCATACATTCGTCACATCAGTTGTCTTTCAGCGACGCAGCGACAGCAAAACTTTTGGAGCTTAGAGAGGGGTATATGGCCATCGATCAAGAAACATTTAATACACTCTCCTCTATTTCGAAAAAGGCACCATAGGGAATTTCAGCTCTCGACTGCAGTGAACATGGGAGTATTACCTTCCCGCCTACACACAATCCTCATTACAATTTACGTTCTCAGTCAAGTCGCTTATTGCGCTTTGCTCAGCTATTCTGTCAACGAGAAAGCCGCTCTAGTGGCAGAGCTTCGAGGCCGGTCAGGAACTCTAGCTGTGCTGAATATGATACCCCTTTTCCTGTTCGCAGGACGCAACAATGCCCTCATCTGGCTTTTAGGAGTCAGCTTCGACACATATAATACATTTCATCGATGGCTTGGTCGAGTCGTTGCAATCGAATCCATTGTACATACAACTGCATGGTTCGTCAATGCAGTCAACGAACAAGGCTTCTCTGACGCCATCAACCGGATTCGAGATACTCCGTTCTTTGGTTGGGGTGCTGTTGGCACGGCCGCAATGGTTTTGCTAATTACTCACTCCCCATCTCCGATACGACACGCATTTTACGAAACATTTTTGCATTTGCATCAGTTTGCTGCTTTATTAGCGGCGGTTGGCGTCTACCTCCATTTACATATCGATTCTCTACCACAACGTCCATGGATATATCTTATCATTTTCATCTGGATATTTGAAAGGTGTATGAGATGGTATCGTCGTTTTTCAATCAACTTCAATCTCAGAAGTGGTAGTACGATGGTGGTTATCAAGGCTCTTCCTGGAGAAGCATGCCGAGTTACCTTCCATCTTCCGCATCGCATTAACGTCAAACCCGGCAGCCATGTCTATGCGTTCTTCCCAACCATAGCGTGGTGGATGTCGCACCCTTTCTCCGTTGCATGGGTCGATCCTAGCACCTGCGTCACACCACCAAGCCACCCAACAGCGGCATGGAACGAGACATACACTTCTTACGACAGGAAGAATCTGAACGACGGCTTCGGTCACTCAGACCTCGAAAAGCAAGATTACATGATCAACGAACTCCGTCATGGCAACAAACAAAAGACATCTCTATCTCTTGTCATCGCCGCACGAACCGGCATGACACGCAAACTCTACAACAAAGCCCTCGCCTGTCCCAACAGCACTTTACGCACATACGGCTTCATCGAAGGACCCTACAACTCCCATACATGTCCCATGGCCAGCTACGGTACCGTAATATTATTCTCTGGCGGCGCAGGAATAACACACCACATGCTACACGTCCGCGACCTCCTCCTGCGCGCCGAAGAAGGCTGCGTAGCCACCCAACGCATCTACTTGATATGGTCCATCCGCTCCACCGAAGCCCTAAACTGGGTCCGAGAATGGATGGATGCGATTCTACAACTTCCCAATCGCAGACAATTACTCGTCATTAAACTCTTCATCTCCAAACCGAAAACCCAACACGAAATCAAATCGCCCAGCGAGACAGTACAAATGTTTCCCGGACGCTGTAGACCGAGCGTCGTCCTTGAAGAGGCGCTTCTACGAAGGGTAGGCGCAACGGTTGTCTCTGTCTGTGGACCAGGCGCGTTTACAGATGAAGTCCGCGCTGCGACGAGGGAGTGTATGGGCCGTGGGATGAGTTTGGATTTTGTCGAGGAGTCGTTTACTTGGTAGCTTAGCTTTTGCTTGTTTTTATACACTTTTTTTTCCCCTTCTTCTTTCCGCCTCCTGTTTTGGAGGGGGTTTAGACCCTTTAGAGGCATATTAGATATACCTAGACATTGCATTTTCCCTTTAAATTCCTTTCTTCTCAAAAATATATATTAAACGTCTTTGTTCATGGCTGTTGCGATATCTTGATAGGTAGCTAGATTCCGTCTGGTGCGAAAAACTTATTGAGATACGCCAACCTCTAACGGGCTATCACTCCCTAAAGAAAATCATGAAGCCTACGAATTCCAAGATTCGGCGAGAATGAATTGGTGTACTTCTGTTAGACAAATGCATTATCAACATTCAGAAAAGATAGCCAGAATATACTATTTGACCCCGGGATAGAAATCAAAACTCAAAGCTCGAGATGATACTCGATCAAGACGCCTTCCGAACTCCAAATGACAGAGAGAATGAAACATTATATATATACACATTCAACGCAGAGGGGGTTTTAAGTGATTTTTATTAGTTGCTAAACCCCTCTTGCTGCCAATCATCTCCATGTAACTTCCCAGCAGCACTACCACCACCAACACCACCACCACTACCGCCGCCAGCGGCAGCTGCAGCTACTGCCGCAGCACCGTTTGCAAGATTGTCAATGTGATGCTTCTCAATCTCAACCGCGCTCATAGAGTACAGCATCACAAAGAGCAGTACATGCAACGCAAAACAGTATGCCGCGAAGATATTCCGACTCGTCCGATTTGCCAATACTACCCGTGTGATGGAGAACACTAATCGTTCGGGGAGAGACATGCGTTTATATGCCCTTGTTGCCTCGCGGCCTCTGAATGCTGCGAATGGTGATATTTGCGCCTCGTATGCGGATTGGTATTTATCGAGTGAGACTCCCGAAGGGGTTTCGTCGGATGCGTATACTGAGGCTGCGCTGGGTCGGTTGGCGTAGGAAGATGCTGATGTGGATGCGCCGCCGCCTTGGTTGCGACTGTAGGTTGAGACGTAGCGTGTCTTTTCGTATAGATTTAGGTTGTCTTTTTGGAGGGATGCAACCTCTGATCGGAGTGATTTGACGGTTGCGTAGGTTTTGGATAGTTCTTCTTCTAATTGGGCATTCTTTTGCTTGAATCGATCTCGTTGGGCTTGGATCATTGGCAGGATACCAGAACCCCCGCCGACTGCTTCACCAGCACGGATGGCATCCATTGTATTTGCAGAAGCAGCGACGTGATCAAAGCCGGAGATGATTGACGATGTCGGGGATGTGCCGCCACCCCGTCGAGATGAAGGGAAACGAGATGTGTAAGTGCCGGCAACAGACATTGCAGCCGAAGGTAGAGCATTCGTGCTCTTTTGCATGCGCAAGAGATCATTTTCAAGTGTCGCACACAACTGTTGAGACTTCTCTAGCTCGGCCTTTGTTGCGGATGATTCTTCTTGTAGGGTCTCGATCTGACTCTGAAGATCACGATGAGAGACCCGAAGTACTGTTAGCTCGTTGCTGAGCTTCTTGTTGCGAGCCATCAGTAACTGCTCCAACGAGTTCTCTTTAGATTTGGCAGTGCCGTTCGTGCTAGTGAGTTCTTCCGGAAGATTACCGGCGTCGTCATCATCACCAGTAGAAAATTCAATAGACTACAAAATGTCAGTCACTTTGATCCTTTGAATAGTCTGTACGTAGCTTACCTTGATAACCTCGAGCTCTCTTTTGATATCCTCATAGTCAGCATATTTGTCGAGTTTTGATCGGAATTCGTCCTTCTCTGCGCTAAGCTTGGCATTCGTTCGTTCGAATTGACGGACCTTGCTTTCCCAATCGTGCCTTTCGGTATCGCGGTCGAACCTTGCCGCATCGAGTTTCCTGATCAAAGCCGAGTTTTCGGATTGTAATCGAAGATATGACGGGTCATCTTCTATCGGCCTTTGTTCGGCTTGGGAGTGGGATGCCGCTTGAGCCAGTTCTAATCGCATCTGCTCGTTACGTGCCTCAACCTCGGCCAACCGTAAACTAGTCTTTTCCAAATCCGAGATGACAATCTCAAGCTCGGCTGCGGTGGCGGTATTGCGGGCAGAATCGACATCCTCGTCTCTGTCAAGTCGCTGCGACACCTCAAGAGAAGCCTTCAGCTCTTTAACCAATCGGTCCTGGTTCTCAATCTTTTCCTCCAAGGTTTTCTCTTTGGCCTCCCAGTTGTTGCTCTTCTCCGATAGCACTGCTTCCCAAGACGATTCGATCTCTTTAATCCTTGATTCCTGGGAATCTTCCAGCTTCTTTCGAGCTTCACTTTCTTCTTCCAGGCGCTTCTCGGTAGTTTCGAGTTGACTTGTCAATTGAGCCACTGATTTCTGTAAATGTTCCTTCTCTGCGGTGAGTTTCGGGACGGTGTCCTCGGATGCCACTAACGAATCGACGGATGCCTCGAGGAGGGGATATGGATCGGGAGCTTCGGAAAGCGGGGAGTATAGTTGTAAGAAAGCCGACGAGGAGGTTTTGCCATGGGTGGTCAAAAGATCAATGAACGTTTGGTACGCTATATCGCTGTTAGTGGTGTTTGTTGAGCAAACTTGTGCTAGGTCCTACCTTTCAAAAGTCCCTTGTATTCGGTCAATTTCGAGGCATCGTCGAGTTTCCTGAAATCCTTCGTCTTCTGAGCAAGATCCTTCCTTTGTACGAGAGCATCTCGTTGGTTTGCGACGATTTCGGAGGCAGTAGCGTCAAGTTTCGGTATAGTATTGGTTAGGTCGATGCCTGTATAATTTGAGATGCGTTAGTACAGCCAGTAGAATCAACTCCATCTGCGTAATCGTACTTCGCCATGAAGATATGGCACGTTGGAACTTATTTGATTCCTCGGTGTTTTGGCTGCCGTTGACATCTGGCTTCTCCTGTTCCGCCAGGATATTCTCGCTGACCGCAAAAGCGTCCATTTTTTATAACCCCAAGGCCTAACTCCCTATTGCATTCCGCTACTCCGATAACTATGTGTGCCACACCCTTTTAAGGATCTCGAAGCGAAATATCGTATGGTCGAATGCTAGTTTATCGGTCGATGCGGAGGATGCTCTGATTGCGCGTTGCGGGTCGGTACTGCTTGGCTTAGATTTAGGAGGAATGGGCAATGTTTCACGAAAAGTTCTAAACAATGAAGATGAATGATCACCAGAATAACCAGAAATAGGCCACAGCAATAGCAAATTCATAAAATATCGGTCGTTACTCATATAAAAATGGCATGTGCTACAACGTTGGGATGTCGTTCCTTGAAACACGTTGCGCAAAGGCAATCACCGCATGACTAAGCCGCGATAAGCCGGTAGCTTCTTTCCCAATCAAGAGCTATCCCCTCAATTGACATCTTCGCATCAGACACGCTCCTTGTGTCTCATCCCATCTGATGGCCCACGGGGTATACTGAGGACTCAGGTACTGCGAATCTAAGAGCCAGCTTGATGGATGGATCCGTAGGGCCTCGCAAACGGAGGAAGTTATCCGCTTCCCAGGCAGCACCCTATGTTCTGCGTCAATTGCTCGGCGATGTCCCGATAGAGCCAGAGAGCGGCGAAGGGGACGTTCATATTACATGTGTAGAATATTGGAGTGAGTATAATGCCCTATTCTTGTTTGATAAGTGCTAACAGCGGTGTTTGCAGACGACAATCTATATATAGGCACCTCCGCGGCTGAGATTCTACACTTTGTGTCAATACCGTCCGAACCCACTGATGAAGCCAACGAACCCACGTTTATCCTAGCATCGCGATTACAAATAACCGGCAATCCGAAGAAGAAAAATGGAATCCAGCAGATCCTACTACTTCCCACCGTTTCCAAGGCGTGTGTCTTGTGCAACGGTGTTGTCACCTTTTACTCGTTGCCTGAATTGAGTCCCGCCTTTGAAAACACCAAAGTGAGCTGTCAATGGATTGGGGGTCTGGACTTGAATCAGAATGAGACAGGAAATGCGGCCGACCAGCCGGTCATTATGATCGCGCTCTCTAAACGTATAATGCTTGTTCGAATCGGAGACGCAGCGCATAGGGTTAGGTATATTGAATTCCCAGGGTGTCTGGATGGTGCACGGCGGGACACAATCGCTTGTGTTGCCGATGGAAATGCATATTCTTTGTTGGAAGTTGAACATCAGCAAAAGATTCCCCTTTTCCCTATCTCTTCGACGAGTGAAGTTTTCGAGTCTGGTCATGTTGAGGATATACCGCAATCGGCATCAAATCTCAAACGCTCTTCTTCCGCAAGCTACGCCAATTCAAAGGTTGACAGGAGAAGTGAACATAGTAGAAGCACCAGTTTGAACACGTTCGCGGGGGGATCGGGCGTTAATACTGATACCTTACAGCCCAGTCCGGACGATCGTTCCAACAATTCTACACCCGGTCCGTTGGACAATGATACACCTCGGAGGTCTATATCAAGGGATCGGCGTGAACTCGATACATCAAAAGACTTACCCACACCTCCAAAAGAAACAGCAGAAGATAAGCAAAAGCCGCTACCACCAGCTCCGAAGTTAGACATTGCTCGCCTAAAACCGCATGTAGTCTCCCCAACACCGTCAGAGTTCCTTCTGGTTACTGGCACCCAGGAAAACGAGCCTGGAGTTGGTATGTTCGTCAATACGGATGGCGATGTCGTCAGAGGTACAATGGAATTTCAACAGTACCCAGAAGCAATTATTGTCGATGCTCCATCCGAATCCGATCCTAACTCTGCAAGCCCGGGCTCTTCTGAAGGCTTTGTTCTCGCCATTATCAACTTGAAAGAGGAAGACAGCGTCAACAAGTACCTCGAAATTCAGCGATGGGATGTTGAACCAGGGGAGTATGGACGTCAGAAAGCCTTGGTGCAAATACCGGCCGTAGACGGATTCGAAACTGCTCACGTTGGTATTAAACATACAACCAGTTCAAGCAAGCTTGATTTCTATGAGCTTGGGGAGACTCTTCGATTGGTCAAGTTGAAAACGCCGCATACTGGAGGAGATACCCCGGCTGAAGAGACTGACCCACGGACGAATGCAACCATTGAACAGGTACGCAAAGAGAAAGAACTCTTCGAGTCTCAAGAACTGACGGACTCTGAGTCTGGTAAGAAGCCAAGTTCTGCACAAGTATTGGAAGTGGAACGGACAAAGGAGGAGTCTGCGTTCGCCCATCGTCTTGGACACATTCCGACTCATTTGGTTTTATGGTCTGGAAATCGGATTTGGAGAGTCACCAAGAACCCGCTACCTTTACAACTAGACGGCCTGCTTCAGAGTGCGCAGACATGGGAGGAGGGTCGGTTCAAATCAGTTGATAGAGATGCGGTCATTGATCTCTTGGATTCAATCAAATCGACCGAACCCACGACTGAAGCTGAATTCTATGGTCTGGAATATATCAAACAAAAAGCTGGCTTGATCCTTTTCGCGGACCTACTTACAATGGACCCCGAAAACAGAAGCGAGACTACAATACGTGTCACTGAGGAAGCCCTTGTGGAAAGCAACTTAGACCCACGCCTTATTCTATTTATGGTCCCGTTTCTAGCAGAGGAGGTTCTTCAAGCAAAGAAAGGAATTTGGGTTCATCGAGGCTTGGCTCGCGAAGCGGAATTCTACCTCGACCATTTGGCTGAATCAAAAGCTATGCCCGAAGTTCCTGATGATGCGTTACTGAATATGGTGAAACGTTATCTTAGTGCTTGGCAGAGGAAAAGAGGTTACGGGAGTGTGACGGACGAAACGAACGTATTTGATAGTGTTGACGCAGCTCTGCTGCACTTGATCTTGGAGCAAGAAGCGCGACTCAGGAGAACGTCACAGCCAGTGACCAGAGTCACCCGCAACGAGTTGAATGGATTGGTAGATGATTGGAAAGGAAACTTCGATCGTGCAGTTTTACTATTGGAGCGATATCATCGGCTTTTTGTTCTTAGTGGACTTTATCAAAGCCGCAAAATATCCGGAAAGGTTCTCCGAACCTGGCAAAGAATAGCCAATGGGGAGAAAGAGGATGACCCAGATGTTACGGTTGCCGCCGTGGAAGTACATGTTCGAAAGTATCTTTCCAAGCTACGGGATCCGCAACTCGTTGAGGAATATGGATCGTGGCTGGCATCACGCAATCCCAGCCTGGGTATCCAGGTTTTTTCGGATGACAGCGCTAAGGTCAAGTTGGAACCTGACAAGGTTGTACAACTGTTGAAGAAGCGAGCGCCAAATGCTGTTCAAGATTTCTTGGAGCATCTTGTTTTTCACAAAAACGTGAGTCCCGTTATGTCATCGACTTGATAAGAGAGGTGTACTGACTTGTTGTACAATAGCATACTCAATACGCAGATGATCTCATTGCATACTATCTCGACACGGTCATTAATGTTCTGCAATCATCTCCTGAAGCACGCATATCTCTCAGAGAGTCATATTCTACTTACCGTGCTCTACGACCGCCTAAGCCTACTTATCTCTCTTTTATCAACGAAAACACACCACAAGAGAGCTGGTGGCAGTCACGTCTACGACTTCTACAATTGTTAGGCGGGCCAAGCACTGTTTTTACGTCTAGTGCCGGGGCCAGCAATTTGTCTTATTCTGTTCCGGCGGTGCTTGCCCGCATCGAGCCTTTTCAAGACGAGTTGGTTTCTGAAAGTATCATACTAGATGGTCGTCAAGGGCGACACAAAGAAGCATTGCGACTTTTGACTCATGGACTTGGTGACTATGATTCTGCAATTCGATACTGTATCTTTGGGGGAATATCAAGTTCACAGCCGGCAGCTACAATTTCTCTACCGCCACCTTCCGATGATGTTGCATATACAGAGCCGGCCGTGTTGTTCAAGTACCTGCTGTCAGAATTTCTTCAGATTGAGGATGTATCGGACCGGATTGAGAGAACTAGTGATCTACTTGCTCGATTCTCACGCTGGTTCGATGTCAACGAAGTCCTGGCTACAGTTCCTGATGACTGGAGTGTTGATATCCTCAGCGACTTCCTTGTGCATGTTTTCCGGGACCTTGTCTCCCACGGAAGAGAGACGCGGGTACAAAAGGCGTTGAGTGCTAGCCTCAATCTTCGAGTTAGTGTTGAATACTCGGAAGACGTGGAGAAGCGGGGAGGTTGGGTTGAAGATGATCAGGGGTTGAGAAGTCTGAAGGCGGTGACTATACAACCTGGTCATATACAAGATGATGACGATGATGATTTCGGGGAAATGATTGACGCGAGGTAATTTACGTATTTACTTTGTGGGCGCAGTTCTGTACATATTTCTTATACCATTGAATTCATTACACTTCACATTCCTTCATAAGTAACAAAGACTAATCCAAGTCAGGGATAGGCAACCCATTAACAATCTTAACCTTTCTGCCCAACTTATCCAACGCAACCTGCGAATTATGTTCCCTAAGAGCCTTCGTCTCCGCATCCGTAACCAGCACAAAATCATAAGTCATCAACAACGTGCCCTCTGCAACACCATACTTGTCCGCAAGCTCAGCATCAACCGTCCCCAAATCAACGACAAGGGTATTCTTAACCCCAAACACAGCATCCGACGTCTCATACGGATCATTACGAAGATACAACGACGTAATCAAATGATCATACCCTTCCTTCTCAAACATGAAATGCATATGACTCGGTCTAAAGGGGTGACGATGCAACCTCTTCAACAGTTTCCCGACGGGTCCATCATGCGGAATTGGGTATGGCACGGGTTTGATGGCTTTGAACCAAAACTCGCCCTTGGAGTCGGAAAGCATTACGCATCGCCCATCGGGACCGGTGCGATCGGCGTGTTGCACGTCGTAATGGCCCGTTGAATCGGTTTCCCAGATATCGATCTTTACGCCCGGGATGGGGTTACCGGTGCGGTCTTTGATGTTGCATACCACTAACAAGGGTTCGCCGTTGGTGTCTTGGGACATGGAGTCGCCGTGCGACATTTCCGGTGCTTCGTGCGTGTGGAAGGGGCCCAGGACTGTGCCTTCGGTGGATTTGGGAGGTTTGGGGTGATCGATTGAGTCGACTAGCAGCGAGAGGCCGAGGACGTCGGAAAGAAGAATAAATTCCTGCCCCCCATAACCCCGTCAGACATGCTTATTCTTTGTGCAGGGGTGATTATAGTGGTGATTATAGGGGAAAGAGGTACATACTTGTCTCACATCAGTACATATCTGCCCGGTTTCCGTCAAGAATTTAATTCCGGCCATCCACTCATCGGAACTGAGTCGTGTCTCGCGCGCAAAGTCATGGAGATGCGTAACCAATCTCTCCAAAACATATTTCATGCGCGCATCTTCGCACAGCGAGTTGATCAGAATCACATTTTCGGTGATGTTGTCGATTGTGAGGTCGCGGAGGGGAGGGATTTTGACGAGGGAGGGATCCATTTTGTCTTGTTATCTTGTTTGTTTGTATGTATGTATATTGAAAAGATGAGATAGGGTAGCACAATGTCAATGCAACGAGATCAAAGGATATATGAGAACTATTTCAAAAGAAAAGACCGGGTACGACTCCCGATACTCACATCCGGAGTCGCATGTTAATGTGGGTTAAAGTCATATCCGAAACATTTACATGCCAGTCCGGAATTACCCCTCACTCTTTATATCCTCTATATCCGAACATTTTCGACATTTGACTGGTCGATTTGACTCAGAGTTCCGTGGAGGAGGTGCGTAAAGGATTCCTAATTCCGTTCTGCGGGGAAATGTCTTTTCTCCAATGGGTTGTCTGGTGATTGAAGTGGTTGTCTGTTGGAGTAGGGAGGAAGTACTCCGGATTTTCTCCAGGAAATATTCAGGTGGGGTAAGCATATTGTCTGTATTCCGATTGGCTGTACGTATTTGATATCAATTCTCAGAAATTCAGAATATTCGTATGAATAATTACAGATATATCATATATCAGCTCACTTATATATGCTCAAAAGAAATAACAAGCCACCAAACAATCATGGTATCATACATAAAAACAAAACGCGAAACAGAATGCATAACCCGTTGCCCTCAAATATGCCGCAAATATATCCAGAGAAGAAAAATCATTTTGGCAAATTGTCTTATTCACCGTCTCGTATGTGCTTCTGAACTCTCGTACTGTGATGATCAACTGTATCTTTGATCGCCTGCATCAATCTTGAATTCGCATCGGGATCGTTATCCGTCTCGTTGCGGTGATGGTTGCTTCGGTGGTGGGAATTAGAGTTATTAATGGAGTTATTATCGTGAAGGATGTTGCGATGATGAAATGAGCTTCGGCGGTCGTGTTGAGGCTGATGTTGATGCTGTGTGGGCGGCTGATGCGGTTGATGCTGCTGGTGTTGTGGGTGGTGATGATGTTGATGGTGAGTATCCGGGTGTTGGTCGTGGTTGAGCATAATGTGTACATCGCTGTTCGCTCGCCGAGGCGCTGTCGCATGTTCGCGAGGGGTTTGATGCTGACTATACGGATGAGATGGTGGCTCTGATTGTGCCAGCACCAAAGCATTGTGAGGGTTGGGGTGCGGTTCGACATGAGTATCATGAGGATATACACTGTGATGTGGATGACTGTGATCTGCGCCATGCTCGTCTTGATGATTGTTACCATCAGGAGCAGCAGGCCGAGCAAAGTCGCGTTGCTCATCAACATGAGCGCGCGGTTGGCGAGGCTGAAGATCGCGCAGTTCCTCTTCCTTGACATCCTTCCACGAACACTTGGCATGCTTCTTGGTACAGCCCATGCATGCTGTCAAATTCTTCAAACAATCCATGTGCAAGCGACGACATCGATCACATGGGGGCAGAATGCGCTCTCCTCGTTGAAGATCCTCCATGCGCGCAACCATCTCCAACTTGAAGGGACCGCCATCGTCCCGTTCGTGATGATTGACTGATTTCGGTTGAGGAAGTAAAGATGGCGGGGTGTTTGGAATCGCTACAGTGCCTGTCGAATTATTGAACAAAACAGGAGGCATCTCAGATGCCTCTGATCTTCGCGGTCCTGTTCGCGACGACTGTCTGGTCAATGAGGATGACCCTTCAGCCTCCGGTTGGCCACTACGACCTGCCCGATCTGCGGTTGTAAGAAACTTTTTGAGCAGTTCCGCTCGTGTTGTGGGTGATGCGCCTTTGATATTGGTACCATTTATAATCGTAATGTTATCCGTATTCGGATGGTTAAGCATAAACTGCGAAGAAAGACTGGGATGTTCGTCACCAGCTTCGGCCGGCCTGTTCGTATTGACAGCAACGAAACCACCTGGTGGAGAGGGAGGATTGGCAAATCCGGTCCCATTGGCAGCAGTGTCTGTGCCATGCTCATGTAGCGGAGGACTTTGCGAGTATTTGTTTCGATCGTTTTCACGGCGAGTGACAATAGCATTGCGACGGCTCTTTAGCCGGTAGCTCAACTGTCTTGCGCGCGCGGCGGCTATACAAATCAGCTTGCTGTCCATAAAGAAAAAAGAGAATAAACTTACCAGAATCTGCCATAGCAGTGATCTGCTGAAGATTCTTCTCCAAAATCTCCAGCACTCCGACTTCTTTCTCCTCATCCTCATCAATCGGCTGAGGCGGTATAAGCTTCTGCGGCATGCCCGAAGCAATCAAAACATAATCCTCCTCCGATATTTCTACTCTGCACTGCTTCGTATAAAACTGACACACGCGAACCCCATTTCGAGTCTTTTCCAGGTTGAATTGTTCCGGTTTACTCTTCGCAAACTCCACCACATCCAACCAAGTGACATTGGTGCCTTCCTTGCCATTGGATTTAAGTACCCGCGGTGGTCCCTCGAATAAGCGCTCAAAGCGCTTCATCAAAATAGGGCCCAGAGGACATGCGCCGAGATTACCGGCGATACTCTCGTGTCGTTGCAAGACGCCGTCATATTCGCCAATCAAGCGCAAGATGTTCGGTAGACTGTCGTCCGTAGAGACAAGAGGCAGATTATCCGGGTATTGGCGGGCGAGATAGTTGATGTGTAGAGAGTTGGATTGTGTTTTGGGCATCTTGGAGACGGTTGGCGAGTAGTCGCCGGAAGGGGACCGTGGACGTTTGTGAGACGGAAGTTCCGCCGTCACCGTTCGCGACTCCATGGGTATAAATTCGGGCTCGTATAAATAGATAGATCGAGCAATGAGGGAAATAAATCGACCTTCGTCGGACGATGAAACTATAGACTGGCCATGTGTTGTCGTGAGTAGCGAAATAAGCGTGTAGAGTATACCGCAGATCTGATCGGCAGTGAGATGGAAAGAAGTGCGAAGGAGGAGTCGCCTGGAAAGACGGCGGCTAAGGTCTCGACAGAACAAAGCTTGCGGAGGGGTACTGAATGAGACGATAAACGATGAATTATTCACTGATCTTCAAACGAGAAAAAGATCAATCATGTAAGGTCCTATGTTACAGAGCGAAAAACAGGAAAGGCTGAACGCAAACAAGAACTGGGCGTGGAAGTGGAAAGTCTGGAGGGGGGTGGAGGTTCGGAGGAAGATTTGCGATGCCGGCCGGGACACTCTTAGGCCTAACACGATGGACTTGGCAAGAAAATTCCCGCACGCCAGATAGTAACTACGTAGAAGATGTTTAATGTCTATCAATGCGAGGCATGCATAAGTCGTTATCTTGTTACTGTAGTACGTGCTATCCATACACACGGGTATCTGCGACGAGTCGATGCGGAAGGCGGGCAGCAATCAGGCTTCGTTCTTGGAGCATGCACATATTGAACAGACAGAGTTAAAAACAGCAATACGACAGGCTGCTCAACAGGCCGACCTGCGTCACTAGGCTTGGGATTGATAATAGACCGGAGGGTGGTGTGTCACCGTCTAGAGCGGGCGGATCGGAAATCAGCGAGAGACGAAGGGGTGGATCACGGACAGGGACTACGACGACATGCGCTATTTTTCGTCCTTCTTGCCCGCGCTTGTCATCGGCGTGACATATACTACACAAGGAACAGTTTTACTTGTCGTCTAAGTTATTCTTGTGAGCAGCTGGACAAGGCCTCGTTCGTGGTTACCATATCCGGAGGAAGAGAGCAGATGAAATCGAGAGCGGAGCGTGGACCTGAGTCTTTCCGCCGGGAGATTCCGCTGAGTCTGTATGTGCGTCTCTGATTGGCTGCGCACACCGAGCTTATTACAATACAGCCTTGTCGTAACGTAATACATTATACGTAGCCGTTCCAGTTGATTACATATTTAGCTGTGTATTACTGGCCAGTACAGCCGCATATGTCGTAATGATACCGTACATAACTCCGTTCTGTCAAATCGTATGAATCAGTCAACCACACACGATTTCGAGCTTACTCTTTCCACTCAACCAGTCGACTCTTTCATTACATACCCCCCTCATAACACCGCATGAGCCACCCCCATTAACCAATTTGCAAGGGTGTGTTTTGTGTCGCTCTTTTCCTCAATTCCGTCATTCCACATTTTTTTTTTGATTTCATTGCAGTAGGTCGGTCGTCTGATCTGACTGCGCGGGGTGACAAAAGATATCCTAATTAACATCCTTCAACTTAATTTGAGCGACTGGGTGTGCTACGTATCAGCGCTAGCTCTGCCACCACTACCATTACATATTAGGGCCAGAAAGAAAAGCCCCTCAGAAAAACCGGCAGAGATTTGAAGCTCACCGCTCGAGATACACCTGATAACGCTAGTTGTGAGGATTTTTGCGCAACCTATCAGTGAAAGCCTGCGAACGGGATTGACGGTGCTGAGATTGAAAAGAAGGGAAGAAAGCAAAAGGCATTACGAAAGAAGAGGAAGCGACAAGAGCAACACATCAATTTTTAATACTCTTTACATTTCACAGTCGCTACTACCAGCGAAGCCTGATACAATGTCGGAACGAGGCTCATTCCGTGGTGGTGGTCATGGTGGTCGGGGCTCTCGCGGCGGCGGAGGCGGTGACCGTCGGGGCGGCGGCTCCACTCGTGGCGGTGCACGCCATCAGGGAGGAGACCGACATGGAGGAGGAGATCGCGACCAACAGGAGAAGCCCAAAAAGGAAAATATTCTGGATTTGACAAAGTATATGGATAAGGAGGTTATTGTCAAGTTTAATGGTGGTCGGGAAGGTTTGTCCCCCTTCTTCTATCTAAACGAGGAGTAAGCATGGGTTGCGTTGCTAACGATCGTATAGTCAGCGGAATTCTGAAGGGATATGATCAGTTAATGAACCTTGTTCTCGATGATGTCAAGGAGAAGATGCGTGGTATGTTCTATATGCCCTATTCTTGAGGCTCAAGTACTAACGGATGCAGATGAATCTGGAAAAGAGGCTACACGATCACTTGGCTTGATCGTCGCTCGTGGTACACTGCTGGTCCTCATCTCGCCGGCGGATGGTAGCGAGGAGATTGCCAATCCATTCGTGCAGGCAGAGGAATAGTCAAATGAAAGCTTCTTGTCAGAAGAATGATGAAAGTTTAATGAAATCGACGAATGTATTGATTTATTGGAATGATATGATATTCTCTGACATTTGTAATTTCAAGCAACACATCAAAATGATTCTTCGTACCATATACTCTGTAATACTTATAAGTCAAGACTAGATAGTTCTCCAGAATTCACAACCAACCCCTGAAATGTTGTTGAATCGTCCGCCCAATGATGTTGACGTTCAGATATACCTCCCGACTTGTGACGACACCAACCTTGTCTATCCATCATAAACTCTGAAGATGGCAATCACGGGTTCCCTCAGTGCAATCGTCTCACAGGCTTCAGCAACGCTTGAAATGAAGACTCAAGGGCTTTCTTGAGCTCCTTGTAGCTCACAACAAAGCAGCTTTGCTCGTCTCGACTGATCAAAGTCACCTTTTCTTCGGTGCCTGCGTCGAGTTTATTGAGACAGTTCAGCACATGTCCAAGGTCCACGACTGCATTGTTCTGCGCATCCACTTGATGGAACACATAATCCCGGAAGAGTTTGAGGAAGTATCGCTCCCCATTCTCTGACCACTGGCGGTCATGTTCATATTCCGGTCTCTCGTTGATAAAGTTCAGCTTCGTGATAAGTCGCACCAATCGCGCATTCTCGAGCTCGCGGCTCAAATCCGAAGTAAGCTGATCATCCATTTGTAGTGCCGAGTCAAACGTAGAGATCAGTTGCGATGATATGCCACTGATGAAAATGTCGATACTGCGTTCCTGGTCTTTCTGCAGGCCATTCAAAAGCCAAAACACAGAGTTCTTTAGTTGAGGACTGTAAGCACGAGTGAAATGCTCCATAGCCTTGCTTGGACTGCCTAGGGCACCTGCAGCACTGACACCTAGGTTTAGCATAAGTTGGCCGAAATTGACCAAATCTTGAAGCTGGAGATCTTGTACAGATCGCTGTGTATCGTGCTGTACGACATCCATAATGGCACATGCATTCAATCGGATTCGATTCTTGCCTGTAAGCAGGATTTTGCTGGCATCGATTATCCTTGCTGCAAGGCCACTACTATGGATTGCTTTCAACGCCGATGCAATCTGAGTGACATAGCTCCACATGACCTGTTCCGGGATGTGGGCGTTGCTGCGTGCAGTAAAGCGGTTTCCTGCTCCCAAATGCTGTTCCGCCAATGTTTTAGACAGTGGATGATAGTCCATGACGAAAATGAGCGAGCTATCCTGAAACACACGAGTAGTGAACGCATCGTGGACCGTAACAACACTGCCGTTCGTGATTCTTTTCCACGCCTGGACGGATCGTATGGCTTTCTCATTCGTCAAGCGATAGCCCTCAAGTCTGCGCAAAACATAGAAGTTGCCGTCTTTATTCGACTGAGCTTTGTACACCCAGCTTGGGAACCCAAACATCGCCGCATTCTTCTGATGAGTGAGGTCTAGAGGGACCAAGGAGTGGAAATGATCCACGTGCGCTGGTAATGATGAATCTGAACAAACCCGGTTAGTGGCTGCTTTCATTGAGCCAGAGATGACCTTACTTGGTAGTGTTTGCAGAGTGGCAGCAGCTTTCTTCTGCAATTCTTCTCTGAAATCATTAGGTAGGAAAAGGTCGTGGACATTTCGTTGATATCCAGTAAGATTTGTACTGTGGGGACCAATTGGTGCGTATAGGTGGTACTGAACTGGCTGTTGAAATCCTGATTGTCCCGCAAAGAAGGCGCCGCCCATTGAAGCAGCGACTGCTGCATCATGCGAATACGGGTTTGGAACAGGGTGAGGCGCAACTGCAGAGCCGCCTGCTATGGAGCTTTGCGGTGTCACGAAAGGATCATAGGGAGGTGCTGGACTCAGTACGCCATTTCCATTACCTTGAAGTGGGACCTATATGAGTTGTTAGCGGCAAAGCCTTGGATGTAATTGAGTAACGGAATACATTGTGGCCAGCGTCATGCCCAGACCCAGAAAAGAGGCAAGCCAGACAACAAGGTTGAGGAGGAATAGAGATACGGCTGGGATCAACTTGAGGGATATCTTCAGAAGCGATCAAGCGACGAAGAGTCTCGGGGGTGGATGATGAACGAGGAGATAAAGCAAAAGGGAGGGAAACGGAACGCTGAACAGCACGCGGTTGGAATGGATTGGCACGAGCGTCCAGATTTAGAGGCGACCCATCTGAATCGAAGTCCATTCTGCAGCGCGATTGTGTAGACGAATATGAGAGCGGAAGAACAAAGGAAAGGAAGAAATGGAATAGGAAGGCAAAATAAACAAGAGGAGAGAGACATCGAGGTGGGAGTGATTGGTACACACGGCAGGTGCGGACCCTTCGGTGCAGACGGGGAAGGAGGGACAACTTCACTCACCACTTGCCCGCCGTCAAATCCTTGCGGCACAAAGTCTGGGATTTCGGCCACAGACCATTCTGAGCTTCCTGCATCTGACCGTGCTGATTGTGCACTGGATCCTGGACCTTTCTATCCGTTAGCAGACGATATTTCCAAATTGTCCATACACCGAGGTTATCGAACCTTTCGGGAGAAATGGAGCGGCGCTTGCAGCTTTGGGGGATATGGTGTTGGGTTTCTTCGGTGTTGATCCATTCGCTGCTAATAACGTTGGTGTGAAACTGGGAGAGTCGACATTCAATCCCTTCCTGTTCGGTCAAGAAACACAATGTCAACGCTGTTCCTCGATATCGACGCGATGTTTGTCCGGTGCTTCGGTAAGAATTCTCACCTGTCAATTTGGTTTTGATTCTGCAACTTCAAAGGATCGTGGTTAAACGCGCAGCCTGCCGTGAGAAATCAATCAATCGCCATCCAACGAGCACGAACACCTTGATTATTGGCATACCCTTGTCTTCATATCGACATTTTCCATATATAGTCACGTTTCGACATAAGGTATCTTTTGCGTTCTCTGAAGCCACCTCTATCAGCAAAGACCTATCAACAACGAATCACGATATACCAACCTCGTCCCCTGAGTTTTGGCGATCCTAGATTGCGACGGGAATCATCGAGCCCCGATTTCGCCGTGGAAGCCATGGCTGAATTGATTTTATGGGCGCCAACACTCAGCGCCAGGCGCTCCCCATTGAATCGGCGTATGAGCGAAATAAATAACAGTTGGAGTTGAGAGAAAACCGCATTCCTCCCTGTTGCGAGCCGGCGGGAAGTCGAGTTTTGGGCGGACGGTTTCTAGGCAGAGAGCGGGCTGGGCGGCGGATACCTAATATAATCGCAGGCAACTATACCAAAACTCTCCTATACGATTCGCAAAGATCCTGCCAGACGTCGAATGACGACGAATGCGCAGCAGCTGTACTGGCGTCCTGATGAGGCGGGCATGGATGAAGGAGAATGGCGGCGCGGTGGGGGACATGGGACTATCAGCGGAGTGGGCCTTTCATATCACTGTGAAACCCGCTCATTGCTAAGACATGGTGACCACATTACAGGAGAAGGTCGTGTTACTACGGAGGAATCGCTAAATGGCTTAGTTGTATTTAAGGTCTAGATGGAATGATGCCTGCACACAAGGAGATCAAAAACAGTGTTCCGGCTCGATGTTGGTTCATTGAAGGGTTTCCGGAGACGATTTACCGAGTATGTGTCCGAATATACAATGGCTTTCTGGTGTGCGTTATAATGCTGGACAATGCGCCTATCGCTATTCTAGGAAAGAGACCGATATTCCGATAACAACCAAAGAAAATGTTAGAATGAAAACGATGCATAAACTACAATCACAGTAATCATCCTCAATGCTGTGCGTAAGAACGTATTGATACTCGAGGCGAGGCCGATAATCGTCATAGTGCACGGGCCAGTTCACGGTTGCCGTACAATAACCACCAGCACAGCGGAAGCGGAAGCCTCAAGCTGTCTTTCTGTCCGAAGTCGCATAATCTACTCACATTTGAACTAACTTCAGTGTCAACTAACTTAACAATCTACCATCCCTGGTCCACGCCCATCCGAGACATCACGTTGTCTTGCCAACTTATGGGGCATTGCAGATAGTCCGACTCTGACGTGGCCCAGAATGTCCTCTCAGGATGGAGGCGCGGACATTGGAGAGCTCTCCTCAACACAGCAGGAAGCTCTTCAGACGTATATGAATGTCACTGGCCAGGAACCAGATGCCGCAATTCCACTACTGCAACGATCACAATGGAATGTCCAGGTATGTTTAGTCCACCCATTATCCGTTGATCGTTATGTGAGGCTGACTCATGAACAGATTGCAATCTCCAAATTCTTCGACGGCGAAGGCCCCGATCCCGTCGAAGAAGCCCGCGCCGCTCTGAATGCACCACAAGACATCCGACGTACCCAGAACCTCATGTACGACATTGATGATCTCCCTCCGCGCGCCTCCGTATCCTCACCTCGACCCGCCGGACTCGAGCCTGCTCCTCGCATTGAAACGCAACCGGAGGATCAACCGGCATTTCGACCTCCATTCATTCTCAGTCTCCTCTTCTCCCCTCTCAACCTCTTATACCGTCTACTCTACAACTCATTCCGACTATTTGGGACGTTGTTCCCTTTCCTACCTCGATGGCTGAACGTCACGACGAGTTCGTCCCCATTACAACGAAATCTGAATACGGGTGGTCGAAGAGCATTGGCACCGAAGGATACCGCGGCCAGATTCATACGTGAATTTGAGGAAGAATACGGCAGCCATTCTCTCTCTTTTCTCGAGAATGGATACAATATGGCCTTGGAAAAGGCGCATCAAGAATTGAAGTTTCTTGTCGTTGTCCTCCTGTCACCTGAACACGACGACATGAACGGCTGGGTCAAAGAAACTTTACTCTCAAGACAAGTCGTCGAATACATCAACGACCCAAACAACCAAATCCTTCTATGGGGCGGAAACGTGCAAGACTCAGAGGCATATCAAGTAGCCAATTCCCTCCGCTGTACCAAGTTCCCTTTCGCGTCAGTGATCGTGCACACACCAAATGTCGGATCAACCGCCATGTCCAACATAGGCCGAATCCCAGGCAACACTAACCCCTCCGAATTCTTAACAAAACTGCGAACAGCAATCTCCCAAAACAAAGAACCCCTCGACCGTGTCCGGGCTCGTCGCACAGAACAACAGGCCTCTCGCACCTTGCGTCAAGAGCAGGACTCGGCATACGAACGGTCGCTCGCGCAGGACAGGGAACGGGCTCGTCAAAGGCGAGAAGCGGAAGCCGCCCGACAACGCGCCGAGGCAGAAGAGGCAGCCCGTCTAGCAATGGAAGAGAAACGGGCCGCTGATTTGAAACAATGGAAACAGTGGCGTTCTCAAAACCTTGCACCGGAACCCGAGGGCCCAGACGCGATTCGTGTCAGCATTCGACTTCCCTCCGGCGAGCGTGTTATCCGAAAATTCGCACCAGACGCAGATCTAGAGGAAGTATACGCCTTCGTAGAATGCTACGAGACCCTAACCGCTACCACCGCCGAAGACGAAGAGGAGCAAGAAACCGAAAAACCCGTCCCCCAGCCTGTCGGCTTTGAGCACAAGTACGGGTTCCGATTAGTCTCGCCCATGCCTCGAATAGTCTATGAAGTTGAAGCTGGTGGCTCGGTGCGAGAACGGATTGGTCGTGGAGGGAATCTGTTGGTTGAGATGATCGAAGATGAAGAAGATGAGGAGGATTCGGATGGAGAAGGAGAAGGAGAAGAGGGAAATGTGAATGATAATGAAAGTTTATAGAGAAATTCAAATGATTAGCTAGGTGCTTTTTTTTCGGTCTGTGATATTACTTTTCTTGGTGTATATTATTGACTAGGTGTAACAAATGGATAAGAAATACAGTTATAGAAATCTGGAAATGTTTCTGAGATCTATATTGATCATGCCTTCAGTACATAAGTACTACTGGTAGAGAAGAGCTTACGATTAGTTCTTTATTGACGACTCACCTTCCCTGACTACGTACGTATGTATGGTCCAAGATAGTACAGGTTATGTAAACGCTAAGGAGAAATCATTTAATAAAATAAAAAGACAGTTGATTTACTGTACAGATATAATGACAAAGGAAAATGGAAAACAGGCGATATAAGAGGCAAAAAGTTATGCGCTATAACACTACTACTGTCACAGAGCCCACGTTCGTCTATTGGTCAGGGTAAAAGATGAGGGTTAAATCGCAAGCTCTAGATGAGAGAGGCTTTTCTTGTGTTTTTTATCAAAAGTCGATTATTTTGTTTAAGCCAGGTTGCGGCTCATGTCGTTGGTGATGCGCTGGTAGTCGAGAAGACCCTCGATAGAACCGTAAGCACTGATGGCGAGTTCCTTGTCCCAGAGCTTGGCGTTGGCAAAGTCCATGACGTCCTTGGCGGTGATGCGGCCGATGGTGGCCTCGATGTCTTCGGCGCTCAAGCGGCGGCCAGTGGTGATGATCTGGCGACCGATGTCTTCGGCGACGGCGGTGGTGCCATCGAGAGACAAGAGGATGGAGGCCTTCAATTGAGCCTTGGCGCGCTCGACCTCGGCCTCGGTGACGTTGACTGAGAGACGGGACCATTCGCGGAGAGTGAAGTGGACGAGGTCATCGAGGTTAGTAAGGTTCTCGCTGACAAGGTAGATACCCCAGAGACTATATAACGTGTTAGCATATATCAAAGAAAGGACGATAAGGCAGTGTAACTAACCCAGTGTCACTGTAGCTGGTGGAGAAGCTCATAAAGCTGTTGGCAAGGTTGTGGTGAGAGACAACGTTGCTGAGCTTGCTGCCGAGGAAAGAAGCATTGCCCATGGTGCGGTCCCAGTTGCCCTACAAAAGTTAGTAAATGAAATCACAAAAGCACAAGTACGAGAACGTACAATGATAGCCTGGGCAAGGAGAGCGGTGAAGTAGTGGTCATCGTTCCAGCTAACACCCTCAACTGCAAGAGCAATGTGAGCAGTAGGGATAGTGTCGTCACGAAGACGGACCTCGGAACCAATGAACTCGGGCTTGCGCTTCTGCTCAGCGGCAAGGGCAGCAGCGGCAGAAGAAGGGGGAGCAGATGGAAGACCACCAAAGTGTTGCTCAGCAAGCTTGACAAGGGCATCGTGCTCGATACCACCGGCACCGACAAGAACGGTCTTCTCGGCCAAGTAGTTGGTCTTGATGTAGTTGACGAGATCGTCACGCTGGATGCTCTGGATGTTCTCCTTGGGTCCGAGAATGGTGCGGCCAAGAGACTGGCCCTGGAAGGCAGTGGCGTGGAGGTGGTCGAAAACAACTTCCTCGCTGTGGTGATGAGTTAGTATGGTTCATTCACGCGATTGTGTCGACTGAAATACCTAATCTTCTCGACTTCCTCGGCTTCCCGGAGAATGACATCACGCTCACGCTCAATGGCAGAAGTCTCAAGCTTGGAGTTCTGAAGAATATCGGCAAGAATATCAACAGCCTTGGGGACATCGGCGTTGAAGGACTTGGCATAGTAGACAGTGTTTTCCCTCTACACGGCAATTAGCATGACTCGGCAACGGCAGCATCGGATATTCGTACCGATGTGTAAGCGTTCAAGTGACCACCCATGTTCTCAATTTCAAGCTCGAGCTGTCCCTGGGTCCTCTTGTTGGTGCCCTTGAAGGCCAAATGCTCGAGGAAGTGAGCAGTTCCATTGGTCTTATCGGTTTCAGCACGAGATCCGGCATCGACGTAAACACCGACGGTGCTAGTGGCAGCGTAGGGGTTGTGTTCGGTAGCGATGGTAAGACCGTTCGACAACTATGCAGCGCGGCAGTCAGTAAACAATCAATTTCCAATGGCAAGAGACGAATTGACGGCACATACAGTAGTCGACTGTGTCCGTGATGGCAGACCAACGGGCGTAGCAAAGCCGCGCTTCACGGGCTGGACGGCCTTCAAGGCAGCGCGGGAGCGCAAAGCCTGGTTGAATTGCTGAGCGAGCCGTCGGGAAGCCATGAGTGCGTGTTGGCTGGTATGTATATGAGGGGGAGAGAGACAATTGGAGTGGGAAGGACGACGGGCGAGGATGGTCGTTGAGGTTTGGAGGTCGACTTGGAATGAAATCGGGAAGTCAAATTGTTCGCCAGCTCGGCCGACCAATCACATGACCCGTTTTGCAAACCGCTCCGGGCCTTCCCTACTCGACATTTTGCTTAGGCTGCTTAGTCTCATCACCTGTTGATTTATTCGATCCAACTATCAGTTATTGTAACCATTCTTATTTCTATTAAATGTTAACAAGCATTTATTTTATCGAGACAGCGGATGTGTATCAGTCTATTTGCTATGCTAATTACTAACTACCCACTACTACTACCTAGGCTAAGGAGGCCGCAAACCTCTTGATATTCTCAACCATCGAGATGTCATCCACAAAACCCAGCTCCCTAGCACGCGCATTATCAAACAACGGCGACCAACTCTGCACAATCCTGTCCACATCCGCATCATACTTCTCCTCGACCAAAGCCCTCTTCTCCGGCCCACCAATCTGCTCCAACGCATCCAGCATCTCCTGCACCGTCACCAACAAGCCCGGCAAATTGACCGAGCGCGAATCCCCAAACGCCTCCCCGGGGACATCGCGAGCATGCAATATATTCTTGACAATGGTGTATGGCGAACAGATCCAAACAGGCGTATCCTTCGCAACAGGCAAAATAGCCTTCTTGCCATGGAACGGCTCACGGATAATATCACTCACAAAACTACTCGCAGCCTGCGTCGGTTTTCCCGCTCTCACAGTCACAGTGGGTAACCGCACAGCCCTCCCATCCAAAAACCCGCGTCGAGAGTAATCATTCAACAAAATCTCAATCATGAGTTTCTGTGATCCGTACGACGACAACGGCACGGGCGGCAAGTTTGTCTCGCTAATCACAAACCCGGCCTTTGTAGGTCCGTAGACAGCTAGCGAAGATGTGAAAATCACTTTAACGCCTGGCATGGTATCCTTGAGACGGTCGAGGATGTAGCGGTTGGAGTCGAAGTTGACTTTTATGCCTAGGTCGAAGTTTGCTTCGGAGCCGCTGGACATGATGCCATGGAGTAGGAAGACGGATTCGTAAGGGTTTGAGGCGCTGATTAGCTCGTCGACGACCTTGGGGGAGGTCAAGTCTGCGGCTATGGTTTTGAGTCGCGAGGCATGCTCGGATGCTGATGCGGGGACTGGTGGTTCTTGCACGTCGGCGATGATGACTGTTGTATCGGGGGAAGAGGTGCGTAGTAGTTCTGCTGCGAGCTCTTGACCGACGTAGCCGCCAGCACCGGTGATGAGGATAGAGGGCATGTTGGTGGTTGTAGTTGTAGAACTTTTGACTCGTTGTAGAACTCTAACTTTGGCTCAAACAGCAACAGTAAGAAACAAGAACAATTCCAATCTTCTTCGACTCAATTTATAGAGTATGAACAATCAAAATATGCACCTCCAGTCTCCGTGGGGGTTTCTCTCCTCTTATGTACTCTCAATCACCTTACTTCGCGGGGTCTACGATCGCTGGTCTTCCGAGGTACCAATATCCAGCACGTAAGAGTATGTACCATTCAATACGATCAGGTAACTCGCTCGTCTCGTACGCGAATTACGGGAGACGTAGTAAATCATGGTTTGTGAGTGGTGGAGATTATGCCGGAAAATGTATGTCTTTGTATGTGCACATCACGGAGTAAAGACCGACTTTTGTAGATGCTCGGAGAAAGACCGAGTTTGGTGATATGGTCTGGTGACTTTGTATTTTTGACGATTGTCCAGGAGAATTGAATAATTCTAAGTGTAATGAAAGAAAATTGTTTGTTTTTGTCTTTTGTTTGAGTCCGTGGATGTTGCGTAGAGGGAATTTCGAGGGAAGGCAGGGAAGATACTACACATACAGGGGACGAACATCTGAATTGTCCTTTTTTGAACGTCATTTCTCAATCAAGGTGTTTATATACATGCCAACATAGGCTATACCAGATACAAACATAAATCAACCACACATACGCAGTGTCAGATCTAATGCCCGTTAACCCCATTAACAACATTAACCTGCTCCTCCTCCAACCCATTAAAAATCTCCTCAAAATTATCCAACGTCTCCTTAGTCGCATCAAACCCATAAATCAACTTCTGCACATCAGCATCCGCCCACTTATCCGGCACTTTCCCATTCCCTTGCTTCAGCGCCGCAAATTGTTTATCTCTCTCTTCTTTAGCTGCACCATCACCCAAATGCAGCGTTCGGCCGGAAGCAGCGGCCATTTCGACGAGGGCATAGGCACGATCTTTACGAATCTTTTCATAGACTCGAAGTGCTTTGTTGATGGTTGCGGGGTTTGTGTCTGGTAACCGAGACAAGGAGGCCGCGATGGCGGCGGCGTCTTCGATGGCTTGGGCAGCTCCCTGCGCAAGATGGGGTAAGGTAGGATGGCAGGCATCTCCTACCAGAGCAACGGTTTTGTGTACCCATGTTGGTAGGGGCGCGTGAACACGGAGTTTCCATTCACATACTTCCCCTTCGGGTACGTGGTTGAGCATACGCTGGATCATGGGGCAGAAATCCTCAAAGACGCCTAACATAGCCGACTTGGATCCGCGGGTTGTGTATGTCGCTGACGGGGCGGCGGCGAAGTTTGTATCTGGCTGAGTCGTGGAGATGTTGTAGATATTTTTGTTGTCGACTGCGTAGGCAATGATATGCCTCTTTGCGCCGATCCAGCGAACGACAGTGTCACTATCAAGTAGCGCAAGAAGCTCCGGGTCATCCTTGATCTGGTCACGATGAATCATGATTCTGTACGCGGCCTGTTGTGTGTCGATGATCTGTGCATCGACGTTCAATAATTTGAGCATCTCTACACGGATGTTACTCTTGATTCCGTCCGCGGCCAACAGGACATCAGCCTCAATTTTATACGGTTCCGAAGAGCCATCCCGGGGTTCAGCAATCACAACGGGGTTAGGGCCGAAGGATTCGATGGATTTGATGCTGGTGTTGAAATGGAATTTGATGGCGCTTTCCTTCAGACAGCCTAGGTACATGGAGTTGGCGAGCGAAAAACGGTGGCCGACCATGTGTGGGTATCCGTAGGTTTTTGCGATGTATTCTAGTTCTACGTGGCCGAGTTCTTCGTTTGTTGATCCTTCTATTCGGGCGTCAGCACAATGTCTATCTCAAATGGGAGTTGGAAAGACTCACGTCTAATACTGGTATCCTGGATATTGGTCGCTTCCCTGGCAATAGGTTCCCATACACCGAGTCGATCCAGGATTCGAGCCATATTGGGAGCAAGCTGAATACCGGCGCCAACGAAGCCCAAATCAGCGGCATATTCGTAGACGTCGATTTTCTTGAATCCTTCTTTGGCAAGAGCTAGTGCACATGCCAGGCCGCCCATGCCTATGGTCGATACTTAGTAAAACGAAACTTGACAGAAACTAGAGAGGGTAAACATACCAGCACCGACAATGACTATTCTCACGTCCTTGATTGACTCTGTCATTCTGTGTGTCTGTTTCTTCAAGAATGAAGATAAGTAGTATAGTATGTGATCTATCTCGAGTCGTCGTCCACAAGGCAATGATCAATCCCTCCAATTATCGACAATAAAAAGCAAAATAATAAAACAAAAGCGAAAATAGTAGTGTAAATAAGATACTAGATAAATCCGGGGTTCAGGCGACGCAATACTTTACTTAATATACTCCTCCCAGCGTTGGCCAGCAACCGGGGACCGGATAAGCATTCATCAACCTCAGGATTATGTAACACCCTCAGGTTTGCCTAGGTAAACAAGTCTAAGGACATATGATTCTGGCTTAGCTGGCCAGAGAAAGCAATTAAAAAGCATTTTGTTTACGGCCAATGGAATCCTGTTAGAATCGTTGAAGAGGAGAGAATGTTGATAAACTCTTTTCCGGCTTGGCATCAAGATCCAGTTTTTTCTTTCTCCCCGCATTTTGACTTCGAGTGTGTGCAAGGCTTCGGTAGAGGAGCATGGATGAAGGGATTTGCCGGGTTAAGATCTTTTCCGCTGTCTGCTCATACTGAGTATGGGGATACAATAGTATAGCTCCATGACTATAGGTAGCTTGAGCATGTATTCGGGTTGAAGCCAGTCTTCACGGATTGCTGACCAACGACATAGACGGTCTCGGTGTGAAAGGAGGCTGGCATCCGATTGGTGTTGCCGAAATGTCTTTCATAGATCGGACTATCGTATCGGAGATTGGGATACTTCACTGGCAAGCAAAGACGGACGTTGAATTGGAAACCCTAGCAAGCATGTACACTATCCAACCCTTTTTGAGAACGACTCAGATTCAAAAGCGTAGTAGCATCCATTCAAATACCAATGAGAGATAAAGCAACAAGAAAAAAGAAATATCGTAGAATACACTCAACGCCGAGAGAAAATGTCACTTGAGAAAAAACCCCAACAAGATCGAGAGAAAAGATTTGCGTCATTTTTTGTTTTACTTTGCGACTTCCATTGAACGCATGTATTGACCTGCCACGATACAGTGGTCACGCTCGAAAGGTTCTGTAAATGAGATTAGTAAATGATCTGCAGAAAAGCAGAGTTCGAATATTTGATGATGGCTTACCAAGTGTGAGTTCTATAAGAATAAGTTAGCATGTGTTTATTCATTTCAACGCGGCTCAAAGGTGGGAAAAACTTACGTTCTTTAGGCTTGATCTTTTCAGCTCTGAGACGCTCGACTTCGTGAGCAAAGACAACCTCCGGCTTGGCCGTGCTGTCGATACAGCTGGCCTTGATACTGATCAAAACACCACCCTCGTTCTTGAGGAACATGTGCGCATTGAGACCGACGATACGGGCCTGATCGGGTTGAGCAACGTCGGCGAAGATGACGTCGACCATGGGGACGAGGAGTCTGTATTTCATGGGGTGCTTTGAATGGTCAGTACAACTCAAGTCGTAGCATGGGAAAGAAGACTTACGCGAGCGTCCTCGACAATGGGGATGACGTTCGTGCGTTTTCTATCAAAGAGTCAATATTTGTTACTCTTAAAGAGTGGAGAAATCCTACGTTGCCATGCCGATCAAGTCACGACCAGAGCGGTGGGAGAATTCAACAGCGTAAACAGTTCCGGTAGGGCCGACAATGTCTGCAACGTGAGAGACACTGGTACCAGAGGCTACGACAAGTCAGTAACCAACAAAGCGTGCAAGGACACGATAACCATACCAGCACCCAAGTACAAAACCTTTGAGCCAGGCTTAATGAAGATCTTATCCAAACCACCGAGCACACCAGCAGCAAGCTTAGAACTGCAATCAAACAATGTCAGAAATATAACCCGTTTGAAGAGCATGGGGAGAGGACCTACCGGAAAGGATTCCAAACACGGTATTCAGTCTTGACAGCAGGAGCATCACCCTCAGCAGGGGCCTCGACAGCAATTCGCTTCTCACCATAGACCGAATCTCCAGGAGTCAAGTTCTTGGTGACCAACATGTCCTCCTTGCCACGAGCGACGAAGATACCGGCGTGACGATGGGGTTCGATAATGGCTTTCTGACCACCCTTGGCACCTCCACGGGGAGCACCACCACGGCCACCACGACCTCCTTAACCAGGTATTAGTATTTTGTGAGTATCTCGATTGTGTTTGGTTATTGCCAACCTCTGGGAGCACCACGTCCACCGCGAGGACCACCTCGGCCTCTGGGGGCACCGCCTATACAAACATTGATTAGAACGAGGCCTTCACAAGCTCAGACTTCTTTGAGTATTAGCGCATACCTCGACCACCACCACGACCACCACGATCACCACCTCCGAAACCACCACGGCCTCCTCCGAAGCCACCGCGTCCACCGCGAGGGGGACCTCCTCGTCCACGGGGTGTGAATGCCATCTCGACGATTTAAGGGATCTGCTGAAAACTGACGATAGGAAGAAGAAAAGAGATTGACTGCGCAACGATCACAGCCCACAAGCACCGAATTAATTTGTTAAAAAAGTGTAATTGGCGTTCAAAGTGAAAATGAGTATTGAGCTGCGCGCCGTGTGTTACTGACGAGCAGTTGGTAGATGTTATCGACGAGAGCGATTTGACGGTCGAAGCTTTTTTTTTTCTTTCTCGAATTGCGGACCTTGAGAGCGCTATTCCTTAACAGGGATAGTGCGGTTTGCCTTCCAAATTTGTGGATGCTTATCGGCACGTGATGTTATCGGCGATAGCGAGGTCACGGGATCTTATCGTGCCCTACATTCTACGATTGGAGGTACGTACATACATTTACAGCCAATGATAGCTCTCGATTATGTTCTGTTCTACTTCTTTGTGTCTGATTTTGGATAACGCTGTCATATTCATGATTTCTAGACAAAGGATATTAAGAACGCGTAGGAAAGGTATAGCAATTTCGCACGTTTCAGGTACATGTACCCACTCATCATCTCAAATCATCGCCGCCGGACATATGAATAGAAAGAAATAGTAATCGCATCACATCAATTTAAGCATAGATAAAGTATTGTCCCGAGTACTGAACCTGGAAAGCAGCCGGTTGACCCGCACAGGTAGACGGCGCAGCACCGCCAGCGGTCTTGACTCGGTACACAGCAGTATATCCATCGGTCGTTCCAGTAACGGCAGAAAGATACAACCAGGGAACAGCACCATAACCCACATTGAACTGACCCAAAACAGATCCTGAAGGGGCAGCAGTAGAGTTGTGCTTCGCGGTAAGCGCAATACCGAACTGCTTATCGGGGGTGGTGTTGAGGTTGAAGGCTGGTTCGGTGGCAGTCTCGAAGTAGTGATGGCCCAAGAGATCGAGGTTTGCGGGTGCCATGGGGGTCTGAACATCGGCTGAAGGGAGAGAGTAGTTGAGGACAATGTCGGTGATGAGGTCGAGTAGGTCAGGGAAGTTGGCGGCGACGCAGGAGGCGTCGTAGAGGTTTGCAACGGCGCCGATTAGGGTGGGGACGGCATCAGCGGTAGAGTCGGCGCAGGTATAGTTCTATAACAGTCAGTACGAAGGTTTGAATCATTTGAAAGATGGTTTTTGGCCTACCTGAGTACCACGACCAACAGCGACATATTTCAACGTGCCCGTAGGAGCAGGCAAGCTCGACGATGGCAAAGATACCTTGGACATATCGGGGGCAGACGTAGCTCCATTGACGTATCGGCCAATGTGGGCGCTGACCCTTGAGTAGAACTCCTCTAGGTTTGAGTCGAAGTTGTAGACATCATTGAAGACGTTGCTGGTAGGAGCGGCCACGGCAACTGTGGCCAGAGAGGCAAGGATGAGTCCGCTGAAATGCATTTTGATAGTGTTAAGTCCAAAGATATCTTGGTCGGTGAAACTGAGGTTGATGGGGTTGAGATTGAGGCTGGGGCTGGGGCTGAGATATCAAGCTGAATATAAGGAGTTCGGATAGGAGATTGTCGGGTTCAGGCTATTTCTTTGTCTTTTGGTATTTCAGTTGGGAATATAAGCCGAAGATGGTCGAAGTTAAGGTAATAGACGGAGAGCGCCAGGCTCTTTGTAATGAATCGCGGGATGAACGTAAAACAAAGGACCGAAAAGAATAAAGAATAGTAGAAAATATGCAAGTATAATAAACGCAAGTACGAAGTAATAGAAAGAAATTGATAATGAGGATATTCGGAATGCAAAGAATACACAATTAACACACACGCACAGTTTTATCTGAAGAAAAGAAGAGGAAGAGGAAATTCATCGACATGCCAGCCGAAGCGTTATATGTACTGGCCGGTAGTAGGTACATGGGCCTTGCAGATACGAGCAAAGAATAGAAACCGCTAAGATCTAGACTGCATAAGCCTAGAAAGTAGTATAGACAAGCTGATTGGCGTACAAAAATAAACTCATGAACTGTTGGGCATTCTGATTGGCTGTGGTCTATGCGCCGCAACCTTACAGCAGCAGCCAATCATCAGCCTGCAAACAGGGTTTAGCGGGTTTCAGACTTGGCTTTCTGAGGAAGTGATTGGCCCAGCCAGCTGACGGGCTGCGCGTAGCGAAACTGTTTTGTTTAGAGGGCGGTTACACCTTACAAGCCATCTATACATAGTACGGAGAACGTGTTCCAAATATATTCTCTCAGTACTGATCCGTACGTATTCAGGAAACGTCACGACACTAGGCCTGGATAAATTGATACTTGAAGAGACTAAGATGGGAGGTATCTCGTATCAACGGCATGTTCCGCTTATCGAGAGAAGCACGGGGACGTAGTTTAATCAAGATCAGACTCTCCATACTCTCCGTACGGAGTATGGGGAAGGAGGATTCATTGACAAGCAGGATTTGCTATCTAGAAGGATTCAATTGTTTGTTTTGTGTTTATTGTTGAACTTCGTATATATTGCGGACTCCGTACTATGTCGGAGAATTGATCGAGAACAAGGAAGGATTGCTGCATTTGTAGTAGTGCAGCCATGTGCGAGTAAGCAGTAAGACTCGGACAAAAGCCGAGTCTGAAGAATTGTACTGTTTCTTCAAGAGCGTAAAATATCGATACATACGAGTACAGACAACAGACCCTGGTCATCGTAACACACTAACACACCATTAGCGCCGGAAGATCTCAAATTCGGGGCCTGACAGCCAATCGGCAGTGTGTCGAGAGTCGAACTTGACGAAAGTAGAGCCTGTTTTGAGCTTTTGCCATAAATAGTGCACCGGCTCTGGGGAGGCTCTTGATTGGCACCACTTTGAAGATGTATCCAAGGTTGTGAGCCAAAAATAACAGTACACCATCATTGAAGTGATGGATAGATCTATAAGTAGGAATGGGTCACTCTTCAGAATGCCATTAATACAGACTCCAAGAATAGAATCTTACGTACTCTTGACTGTATTGATTTACTATATATAAGCCGCGTCGCTCCGAGGAGATCTTGGTAGACCTACTCAATAGCCAATGGACCTGCCTAGATGTCGCTCACATGGCAGTCAGAATGCGATTAGGTGGTATCTACCCACCTAGAACGTTCAAAAGACTGGACAATGCTATTTAGAGAGACCCGATGCTTCCTTTGTCCAAGATTCGTGGGTCCGTCCATCTAATCTTGGACAATGAGAAGCCTAGCTCATGGGGGTAGCCTCCGAAGTTGGGTTCCGTTGCTATTAGGGCTATGTCGGGTAGTTGGACATCCTATTCATAGGTTAGTACTATACATAGTGCATTGTATCGATGCCCTGATCAATTGGTGACATGCTGCAATCTTATGATGATGTATATTTAGCCTGACTCCAAGATAGCGATCTCTTCGCAAATCTCCGCCTCTTGTGGCCGTTGAGAACACTGCATACGTAACAGCATCCTAGGATGTTAATACTTGCCTGGCGGATGATCATAGGAGCCTTTCCCAGAGTTTCAAACAGTGTCATTATGATGAGTCATGTGCCATTAGGTCGCCATGCAGTCTTTATGTCGAGTCGAGTATCTAAAACACACAAAGACCATTGAGGATAGTCTCCGTTTAAACAACAGACACGTCTTTGGCGACAACGTTCACGTCATGCGAGTTGCCCGAGTAAAAATAAATTAGTCATAAAACTTGGCCAATATTGCGTCCACAATTGTTCACTGTTGAGCCAACATCACTGAATCAAAGCCTAGGGTTAATTGATAGGGCAAAGCAGAAAGCGAAGTGTATGCTAGTCAGCCTTCCAAGGTCAAAGGCGGGGTAACACAATCCACGCCTCCATGACTACGTAGTTTGAAACTTATCATCGCTCATAGACTCATATATTTGTTCGTGTCATGTCCTCGAACTTATGAAACGAGATAAACTCTGGCCCTCGCACACTTTCTGACTTCTTTGTTCAATGTTAATCGGCTGAGTCGAAGAGCGAAAGCGAAAACAGTCGTCAACGGCTAACGGAAGTCGCTTGAAAAGGACCGATCGGACGAACGCGATACAAGAGGCAACTTCGGACGAAGCAGGACATCCATCAACTCTTCTAGACAATTCCATTGTGCGGCATTTGTGGCCGGCAACATGGAGAATAACAGAGCAATCATCCGAAGTAAAGTAAAGAGAAGAGTAGGGACGGTGAGGTGATTCGACAGTCCAGCAATGCGGTGGAGGCTAAACCCGTTTGAGACTCGCTGCCTGACAGATCAGGCGCACACGAAGATACCTAAAGGTTCAAAGTTTTTAAGTTCTGAAGCTGCATGCATTTGGCTTGTACAAGCAATTGGCAATTGATTCAATGATCATGGATATGTCATTGTCTGTACTCACTTATATGGAATTGAGGTGAACGTGTTGATGACCAGCCCAACTGTCATGAACAGAGATCTATAGAAAAGATCTCGATACTCCGGTTGGTAATCATAATCACATCGCCGTGACGCCATACCGTGGAGAGATCCAAAGATCGAACGGGTGGAGTTCAAGTTCACGATGGCTGCCACTGGTTGGATCCCAGAGAACCATCCCATGCAACACCAAATCCCTTCTCTCGGTGCTCTATGCGATTATAGTACTAGTCTCCAACCCGGAGAATTTTCTCTCTGCTTCTTTTTCTTCGTGGCGCGCTGTTACTCTACAGTTATACGTACTTTGACGAGAGCAATTGAGGGGAATCGCTCTCTCATGGCGTTCCGGACACAGAGATTTTACGGAAACTCGCCTGGAAGTATCGGATATGACCGCTTCGAGCAACACGGCGAGCCACCGTATCCATATTTGCTGTTCTCAGGTAGCTTCGATATCAGGAAACAGAACCTTACGCAAGCATGGCTAGAAGTATAAATGTCGCCTCTTCCCGGACCAAGGTTCCTTCCTAGTCGACTTCTAGTCTGGCCATAGTTTCTTTCAACCCTATACCATCAATCGATATACAATTTGTTCAACATGCCAGAGAACAGAGCTCTATTCTTCAGTGACATCCCCTCGGGGCTGCCCGTGGTAGGCAAGGACCTCACCCTCGAGTCCGTCCCCTACCCCGAGGAAGCTCCCGAAAATGGCATCATCGTGAAGAACATATACGCCAGTTTCGACCCATATCTTCGCGGCCGTATGCGCTGTACGTTTCCCCGTGTCTCCCAGCACACACTCCCATTTCTGCATACCGAGGTATACTAACCCCAACAGCCCCCGAAGTCAAATCATACGCACCCCCCTTTGAACTCCACAAACCCATCGCCAACAGCCAAATCGCCCAGGTCACAAAATCCAACAACCCCAACTTCAAAGAAGGAGACCAAGTAGTCGGCATGCTCCCCTTTCAGGAATACGTCGCACTGAACGCCGAGCAAGTTGCTGGCTCTGGCTTGAAACCGCTACAGAACCCGCTGGGTCTTGAGGATATTCGTGTCTTCCTTGGTGCGTTGGGTATGCCGGGTCTTACTGCGTATTCGTCTTTGTATGAGATTGGCAAACCGAAAAGGGGGGATACAATTTTTGTGTCTGCTGCTAGTGGTGCGGTTGGACAGTTGGTTGGTCAACTCGCTAAACATGAAGGGCTCAAAGTCATTGGTAGCGTTGGCTCGGACGAGAAATTGGAGTTTATTCTTAAGGATTTGGGCTTTGATGCTGGATTCAATTACAAGAAGGAAAGTCCCGCGCAAGCATTGCAGCGATTGGCACCGGAGGGATTGGATATTTACTACGATAATGTTGGCGGTGATCATCTTGAGGCTTCGCTCGATGCAATGAAGAATTACGGCCGGGTTATTGTCTGCGGTCTGATTGCGGGATACAATCAAAAGCCCGAAGACATTCACCCCTTGCGCAATTATGGACAGATCCTGTGGAAGAGATTGACTGTCCGTGGTTTCTTGGTTGGTGATAAGGGAATGGGTGATAAATATGCCGATGAGCACCGAGAGCGTGTCTCGAAATGGATCAAGGAGGGTACTTTTAAAGCTGTGACTTGGGAGGTTGAGGGTATTGAGCAGGCTGCTGATGGATTGTTGGCTCTGTTCAGTGGGCGGAATTTTGGCAAGGCTGTGTTGAAGTATTAGAAATAACATCAGTAGCTCTGTCCATACGACACTCATAATAATCTAGAATAATCTTTATTGTCAATGTATAGGGTTTCAAGGCTATGCACCCTGTAACACAACATTTCCAAGGTTACCTAGGTATCCAGTAAACATCGACATATATATTTAATCGACCCATGTCTTGCTTGCCACCCATATGGCCGGAAGCAATCCGGCCCTAAATCACACACCACGGCATTCATACCATTCCAACTCAATAACATACCTAGGTATCGACTTGAAGTTCGCGAAGAGTGAGATATCAAGCGTTGAATCGACCGCCGCATAGAATCTTTGTCAACGCCGAGGACAACCATGACTTCCGATTGTCCGTGAACGTCTCCTTGCGTTATTCCCATGGAGAGGGGTCGGAGTCTAAGTTTCAATGTTCGAACGATACGTGAAGGCTAATGTACAGGTCCAGCCTAACTACAGCCTACATCGTGGACATCAAGCCGCAGCATGAAACTAGCCTTCTGATTTTCGGGCCGGTGCCTCGTTGAGGCTCTGCCAGCCGAAGATATTATAAGTAGATGAGGATTCCAACATCGGTACTGCTTTACAGATTTGAAGAGCTATCAATTCTTTCGTGCCCTTCCCCAGCAAAGGTTGACATCTCAGACAATGAAGTCACTACGAGCCTGGTTACCTCGCTTTGATGTGCCAAGTTCGAACAGAACAAGGCGCCGAGGTATTTGTCCAATCCATAGTCCAACATACCGTCTTGTCTAGTGATTGCGACTGGGACGCCTTGCTGAGCTCTGCACCCAAAGCGCTGTGCTATATGGGTCAGTGCTATTACTTGGTTGCTCAAGGAATGGCGAAGACATATGTGGATATCTCCTCGATATATATCATTCCTAGGATCAACCAGGCAGACCGCCTGATGATAGTAGACGACAGCACGCAATCTGAGACATCTTTGAGCAACGGGCTCGGAGCGGTACGTGCTACTGCACGAAAGGCCCAGGATGAGATCCAAAAGTACGCGCAAAAGGTATGAGACGCCTCCTCCGTAGTGGATAATGAATATGGCTGACACAAAGATAAGCGCAAGCAAGAAATCCTTGATCAACTCGTCGTTGTACGTGGGGAAGCTCAGGAAGTCAAGGAGCTTGAGAATGGTGATGCCTATATGGACTTGTAATCTGCCCGACCCTGTCTTTCAATGTAGCGATGCTTCGAACAGTTGTCTGAGGGCTTGATTTTGCTTTCATATGATTTCGGTATAATTCTTGACACCGACTGGTATACGAAGCAGTAGAACCTGGCTATAACAACATCTGGAATAGAGGGCCTTCAGGGCCTGAATCTGATATCCAGATATTTCAGTTCGTATGGGGATGAGAGCACTCTGATTTAATAACCTGTCTAATCAATGAAGATCAAGAACATTCTCCATATTCATATAATTGATATCGAACCTGATATCAATTCGGTGATAAGGGGGCCTTTTGTCCGTGGTTTGGTTGTTTCCCTGTCACGGCCGTGGTGTTCTTCGAGCATTAATCGTAGTCCAATATGAGCCAGTTTCATCTGAGTAGCACAGCTTGCCTGCCCTGATGGGCTGAAAAAACAGCAATAATACCATAGGATATTCAAAAGATGAAGCTGTCAGTATAAGAGGTCGGAAGAAGGTCGGCTGCATGCTTGACGCGCCCGGGCTAATTCGGCTACCGTCCGCCAATCACAAGCAGCACAATCGGATGACCGCATTCTTTCCCGAGGAACCTTTGACTTCAGACTTCCTTCATCTTCAAGATTCATACTATCTACCTACAGTCTAGCACGTCCACGAGTAGCCTCACGACCGACCAATTCTCGCTTGCTGGACGTCGCTCCCTTTGCACTAACATACGGATCCTCGCCACTCTTCAAAAACCATAGCAACAATGGCCGCCTTCATCCGCCCCTCCTCCGGTGCCATGATGGGAACGATCATGAGAGTCCCAGCTGTCTACTCGACCAAGTCGGCTCCGTTGGCTATGACTATTGCTCGCCAGGCGCAAATCACACACTTCCATAGCTCAGCTAAGAGGCAGATTCTTACGCCTTTGCCACGTGAGTTGTCTTGAATTAGATTGGATATGGTATGATTTTGGATAGAAGCTAATTGTTGAATGTAGAGGTTATTAAGGGAACGAGTACGTGAATCTGCCAATCGCTTCGTGGCTTTGAACACCCTTATCGACAGCCGAACGATTGCATAGTCACACGACACAGCTAACAAAATTAGTGAACGATGCCGCACCTGTCCCCCATAGCTCCCCCAGCCATGGCAGCTACCACTGGACCTTTGAGCGGTATGCAATGATTCATCGACGAAGATGTGCAATCGGAGTTGACTAACAGTAATAGCCTCATTGCCGCCGGTCTCGTCCCTCTCACCATCGCTCCCTTCGTTGGCGGCTCCCTCAACCCCGTCATGGACTCCATTCTCGCCGCCGGAATTGTCCTTCACTCTCACATTGGTTTCCAGTGCGTCTTCGCCTCGACTCTCAAGAAGAGAAAATGTGTGCTAACAGCGTTATAGAGCCCTCATTACCGATTACTTGCCCGAATACCGAGTCCCCAAGACCCTCGCCTTGTTCAAATGGGGTCTCCGCGCCGCTACCTTGACCGTTGCCGTTGGATTGTACGAATTCGAGACGAATGATGTCGGTATCACCGAGGCTATTAAGAGGGTGTGGACCGCATAGACGAAATCAAAGTATTTGATTGACCTGTTATAACTGTTATACAACTTTTTTCCCTTTGTCGTTTTGACTGAGAAACTATTGTACATTTTTGATATGAGAAGTATTTGAATACAGGCGCATTTCACCATTATCAATATTCATACGGCATCCAATATACAGAATCTAAGTAGTCCCTTTGTCTATATGATGAAAGATCAACCCTCAAACTCATCCTCATCCACCTCCTCCTCCGGCAACAAATCATCATCGTCCGCCTTTAGGACCGTCTTCTGAATAAGCTGCAACGTTGCCTTCAAGGGCAATCCAATCACATTATCATAACTGCCCTCAATCTTATTCACCAATATCGACCCTAAACCTTGCAATCCATACCCACCCGCTTTATCCGCGCCTTCTCTCGTCTTGACGTACGCCACAATCAGATCGTCTGTAACGGCTGAATCGAACTGGACACTGGTCTCTTCAACATGCGACTCAATCGCATACCCCGGCATCCGGGCACTTGCTAGCGGCACCATAGCCACAATAGCCGTGTACACCATATGTCTCCCCGCATCCCTCAGATCCTTCAGCATGGCGACATGATGCGCTTCTGATCTCGGCTTTTCGAGAATTGCGCCTCCATGCACGCCATCAACGACAATCGTGTCTGCCGCTAATATAAGTCCCGGCTCACCCTTCTCCGCATTCTCGACTTCTTGTCGGTAAATTATTTGCGCCTTTTTCGTGGCTGTTGCGAGGACGTAGTCGATGGGCCCCATTGTCTTGGGGAAATCTTCTGGTTCGGTGCAGGGTATAATCTCAAGGTTGGGCAAGCCCAAAAAGGACATTATTTGTTTGCGGCGCGGGGATTGGGAGGCGAGGATTACGCGTTTGCTGCGGAGTTGTTGTAGGATGGGGAGGGAGAGGGGGAATGGTGGTCGGGGTTGGTTTGGGCGGTTTGTGGTTGTGGTTGTAGTTGTGGTTGTTGTTCTGGTTGCGGTGGCATCTTCGTATGTTGGAGGATCTGGAGGCGCGCTGCCTGGTAGAGGGCCTTTTTCTGACATGTTGAGATTGAGGGCTTGGAGATAGCGGGGTGATGTGTTGGAGTAGTGTGTAGAGAGTGGGAAAATCGTAGATTCTCGGACGAAATGAGCAGTGGTCGGATGTATATTCACGAATGGAGGTTGTATTCAGGAGGAATGATCTCTAGTTGCCTGTCGTATAGTTGCGATATGTTTTTATAGAGGTTGGGATGACTCGAATCTATGCGCTGCATAAATTATATGCCGCATTGCACAAGGCATCACGTGATGAAGGTCGATGTTCAATCATGCTTGTTTATAATTTCTTTTTTTGTATTATTCTTGGGAAGGATCAAATTCTCAATTAATTTTCATTAATAATGTGGACGTAATCTACCTAGGTAGTTTATGGCATCTATGGGTTCGTTGGAGATCGGGATAGGGAGTCAATTTAGCCCAACAAATCTAGGATGACAGTCTCCAGGTCGTCAAATTCATTGTTCAGCCTTGCGAGACTCGGCTCTAGCCAGTATGTCTTCGGCCTTTCTTTTCCCACTTGCACTCGCTACCGAAGTAAGGACTGTCGTCGGCTGGAGGCCCGTATCAGTGTCCTGCCATTCACTAATCTCCCATTCAAAGGTTGTGGAGTCGTCAACACCAATGCCTCGTCGATTTCTCATGATTCGGCCTAGTCTGCTGCCTTCAATCATTTCCTCAAACCAAGGCACCCCTGCCAAGGTTCCTGAATGGTAAGATATGCGAGAAGAAGATGACGGTGCTGTTGGCGCTACTGCCGTTGTTCGTGTGACAAGAGTTGTAGGTACCGTTTCAGTCACAATCTGCTCGCTCAAATCCTCATCAGGGGGGAGTATATGCAGATCCTCCAACAACCTCAAATCATCCCCTAGGAGGCTCCCCAGAGCCACAGACATGAATTCAGCCTCGCTTTCCGGTTTATCAGTCCAAAAGGTCAATGGAGTACCGCAGTAACCGCAGAAATTGCGCTGCGTGTTGGGGGCATGCAGAGGAGTGAAAGTCCGCCGGATTGTAGCATGTGTTTCGTCCGCATAGTAAGACTGTGTTTGAGACCGAAACCATGTGAGCGGAACTCGAAGCCATGCCGTCAATGGAACTCCTTGAGCACGTCCTGTAATAATCATTTAGAATTGTTGGGCCCAGAGGATTCAAAGACGCCAAAGGATCAAAGATGGATAACTTATGAACTCACGGTGATCCTGATGGCCTGAAAAGATTACCTCGGCTTCATTGGTAGCGCCGTTGGGGATTGAAATTGCGTAGGTATTTCGGCCGCAGGAGCAGCCCCCTCGCAGCAATGGTTGGTGAATTTCCATTGACTAGAGTGTGCTTCCGTTTTGTTGGTGCAGGAATGGGCTGATATTCGGGAGTTTTCGTAAGAAGGTTTTGCACGTGTAAATCAGATCGTTGATCTTGTTCAATTAACTAGATCGACTATTGGCCGGGGTTCTGATAGCTCAGGGATTCAGGCGGTGGAACTGGAGAGTAAAGGATAGAGCCAGTGTCATGGCGGAGAGGCACCAGAATATCAGAAAGAATAAAATTGATAAGAAAGAGTGTCCGGGGATGGCATGACGGCCAGACAGATGACGTCGTGACATCCAATGCACATTACATAAGCCATGCCTTTTTTCTCAGGCATCAATGGGTCCTTCCTTTTCTGCACTCCGCATGCACTCTGGCCTTGTCTCACCCTGTACGTTCCTTTCTTCATTGGAGATTCATTCGTTGCAATGTACAAAAGACTGCAGAGCCTCGAGAGCGTCCCAACATTTTAAGCACTTTGTTTTCTAGTCTACTCCAGACTCTCTCCCCTCTCCGCATTTTCGGATCTGCAGTTTAGTCGGGAATCGGGTTGACCCGCTCGCAGTATAGCCGACTACTAAACCTTAAGTCTCCCCTTGCGACAGACAGAGTCATCGCATGCCTTCGTCCTCTCATATTCCCTACAACAACTAGCTACAATCTACTACCGCCCACATACCCAGACACAGTCCATCCTTCACCTCGTTGCGACTCCGCTTTCTCGCCAACCGAAGTACCGAACCATGTCGTCCGACACCAGCGCGCACAACGTCGACCACAGTCGCGACTCGGTCAGCTCCAACAATGAAACCCCAGGTCTAGGCGCAGACGGAAACCAGGACAAGCCGCGCTTGACAGAACAGGAGAAGAAGAACAACCACATCGCCTCGGAGCAGAAGCGTCGTGCCGCGATTCGAGAAGGATTCGATCGTCTGACTGAGTTAGTGCCTGGCTTGGAAGGACAAGGTCGTAGCGAGAGCGTGGTGTTGAAAAAGACGGTCGATTTCCTTCGCTTGAAGCTGCAAGAAAGGCGTGAGCTCATCGCGGAGATTGAGAGGACTGGTGGTCACGTCGAGGAGTCATATCGCACGCGTTGATCGTGGTAGATGCAGTTCGTTATAACCCACGAACCGGGTTCCGGCCAAGGATCAGGATAGCCTTGACATAAATCGAGTCGCAGTCACTGCTTCGACAATTTTTGGAGGTCGATATGCATTCTCGACCGCTCAAGTGGGTGTTCGCACCGAGTAACACATCAACGCAGCTTGACCTGGACCCGACACCGTGTATATCATGCGCTTGTCGCATATGTGAGTGGCACCAAGGTCACCGATGCTCACAGTCCTTGCAGAACACGTTCGACCCGCCACCATTTATTCTTGCTGAGCCTAGGCATGTCTCGTACTCGGTGTGAGCGATTTACTCTCTTCTTGCGACGAAATCACCAAACCACAATAACACAGTCAAAGTAGGAGACGAATTCCGACCATATTGCAGAGCCAGGCAGGGACTTGTCAGAAAATATTACCCCTATGACCAGGAAGACAGATGCTACCCGCCGAGTCTTTGCCCAGCAGGAAGTCAAAGACTCTGGCGTGACGGGCAAAGCTGTCAAACACTTTGACTATGTCATAGATTGTGCTGGGGCGCAAGCCCTTTGTTGTTGTGTTTTTCTTTACGATACGATACATTTCCATACAACACTCTTCCGCTTTGTGTTTGTTATCGAAGTTGTCGTTTGCAAGCGTACAAATTTTTCATATTTTTCACTCTAACTCACAACAACGCCAGCAAACATTTGTGCCTTCATGTTCACCACCTACTGTTAAATACCAAGGGCTCACCTGTCCAAGGTAGCCATTCCATCCTCAACCATTTCTATCAACACATCTTTGTTAGCAACTCAGCAGAGAAATCCTCATTTCAAGGTACGCGTCTATCATTCATCTTCGAAGATCTCTCGTCCACATCGAGAATTTTATTTTATATATTTTCGACTGACAATTTCTATTGCATATAGAATACCAATCTCAAACTCAGAAACCACATTTCGACATCATGACTGTCACTATGAAGGCATCTATTGGAGACTTTCTACTCCCACGTGGAGTTGGGCGTGCATCTGAAGTTGGGGGTGCGTCCAAAGCTGCTCCCACGCTAGAGCCAGCCCTCCCAATTTACTCCAAGACCAAAGGATCCTCACCATCCTCTGGATCGCGCCACAACCCTAAATTCCGTAGCCCAAAGCGCGACTGGAACAAGGGTCGTAACGACAAAGGGAAACAGCCCCAGCGTGCGCCACAGCCCGAAGATAACCGTCGGAAAGACCGGGAGCAGCATCAGGGTCAGCGTCCATACGGGGCCCAGTACCAGCCTCAATACCACCGTACGCCTGCAAAGGTAGTTCTGGAGCGCCCTGACTATTTCAACTACAACCCCTCAAACGGGCTACATACACCAGGTCGGATCTATGCTAGTGCGTATGAGTTCGCTCCTCAGCCTTTCGGCCTTCTCCCTGCTCTACCACCTTCACATCCCATGTTGATGTCAATCCCACCATCTCCTCCACGCATCGGCCAGTTCGATCCAACCCCGATGCCTTTTACGGCTTTGTCTGAGTTTCACAAGCATCGCGTGTGGGATGAATTGGAGGAAGTCTTCCCTATGTGGTCGCCGCCTCACGCTCCAGTCGATCCCTTTGTCGATCCTGTGAAGGTTTGGACTAGTATGCGTTCTGGTCCAGCTGGGTATCAGCCTCAGTACTACCAGCCCTCGACCCTCCGTCCTTGGGCGACTGAGTTTGTGCCTGGTCGCTTGTTCCACCCAATTTTGGGCTGGTAAATCGAATCCAACAACTATTTCCAACACCCAATTTGGACACCTTTGGAGATGGATGAGACTTAGATTGTTTTCTTATCAATTTGCTTTGAGTCACTATCTTGGTCTTGCTTAGTCGATTTGGCGAAATGGATAAGCCTCATGTTCTTGTCCTCTCAATTGCTTGGAGTCATCATTTCGGTTTTTCTCATTCAGATTGGTTCATTATGTATAATACACTCAAAAGCACAAATAAAAAAAATCAGTGACGGTACTATGGTATTATTTTGATGCAACTTAACGTAAGAAAATGGTATCACCTAAATATAGACACTCGCAAAAAAATGCAAAACAAAGGAAAGTAATAAATGCTAAACCAACACCCACTCCCATAAGATTGATATCCCCAGTGAGAAATCGTCAGATCAATCACTTCCTCCCCTCAACCTTATTCAGAATGAATATAACCAACCAGCTAACCGGACCACCCTTGTATTTACGTTTGGGACGAGGAGTAGCCTCTCCCGCGCTAGTCACACCTTGCGCCTGGCCCTGCTCCTGCATCGCAACATTCTGATATTGCGAAGTGTTCTCAGCAGCAGCACTAGAAGTAGGCTGCAACTCCTTATCCGCATCATAAACCGCTTTTTCTCTGAGCTGCAACGTCAACCCGGTCAACATCATGATATAAACCACAATAATCTCCTCGAGTACATCCATGACCAGGAAGACAGTCACATTGCCCGAAAATAGGTTGAAGGTCGAATCATGCTTGAAAATCGACAGAATCGAATACATAAGTCGAACAAACAAAATAACCATAGAGATCGTAACGGCCCATAGTAGCCTGTGCTCGCCGTGCTCAATCCCTTCGTAGCGGAACCACATCAGGATCGTAAGGAATACGGAGGCAACCCAGGTTACGATGAAGAGCGCAATGCCGGCTTTGACTTCGCTGCTGGTGTAGCCGGCTTCGAGGCTGGAGTCGTTGGTGGTCTGGCCGACGATGGAGAGGATCATTGCCACGAGAGAAATGAGGCCGACGAGACGGAAGAGGATGGGCCAGTATGCGGAGCCGGTTTTGCGTTGGATGGAGTCATTTCTTCGAGAACCGTTAGTTAAGTTAAATTCGAGGAGAGGATAAAGGGGAGGGGGGGGCTTACACTCGAGCTAACCCAGCAAGCAAACCCAAAAGCAGAGGTGACAATCCGACGGAATTGCAGACGGCGTAGGCAATGTATAGATTTATATTGTTAGGGTTGTTGATGGTACCCAGATAACAGCCGTTTCCGATCAATCTGGCGAGCGAGAAGAGGATGAAAAAGTACCATCCGGCTTGACGGCCGAAGCCATGGCGTAAACCCATGAAGAGAGCCATGAATAAGGCGGGGATGTAGACGATCATCTCCAGAATGGAGAGGCCTTGGCGGTAGTCGACCATGTTGATATAGATGCTCAGCTCTTGAGATATGGTCAGAGTGTTATATCAGTTGATAGATCGACGAGTTGTATAGTTGATGAATGAGATATGTTCTCGTAATGACTGTCGTGAGGAACTATTTGCTTGTTGATTCTGACATCTTGAACTCCAGCAGCGACACCCCAGGTATTTATGTTTGATCTTTCAACCCATGATGGCTATGTTTTCTCTGCTTCATGCACTTTTTCATGAAGCCACCATTCCCGATTTGGTCGATATCGCGAGCTGCGTGGATCGTCAATAAAGATGCTGCCAGCTCAGCCAGTCACAGCGTCTCATTCCTGAGCGTCCAGGTTAAGCCACAGTGAGAAAGCTTAGTAGCTTAGACTGCTTAGTAGAATTAGAATTAAGGTCAGAAAATGCTTTGCTCTTGCTGTGGGGCATCGTCGTGGATGGCTGAGGCAGCAACAATTCTCGGCTTGTGATTGGCCAATTGCATACACTACGCACTGGTTACCGGATTGGGTTAGCAGCTGGTTCGCCCTACGAGTCTTTAGGCCCCCAGATTGTTCCTCTGTATACTAATCCAGCCAACGCTTGGAGGGGGACTGGAGATACGTACAATCTCTTCGGGGAGTTAAATCCATTCGCAACGAGAGTTTCGCCCAGATTTTTCATTCCTGGCCCGGCTGACATTGGCCACTCAAGGGCATCTGCTCAGCCGCACTGCCGTCGTCAATTCGGAGTGACCGTACCTACAATTGACTGGTATTTACGACTTCATATCAGATCGAGTTCTCGCAAACATCTTTTGACGGTGTATACGGACTATAGACAAACTCAATCACATAACCCATCAACCTCATGGTCTACTGCGGAAAGCCTAGCAAAGGCTGCGGCGCCTGCCGCGCACGCAAAGTCAAGGTAAGAATTGAGCTGCCTACCGGTCATGATGCACGACATGGAACCAGGATACAGTGATTCAGCAAGGAAGATGCAGGACCATGCGGATGATATATCTGATTATTCTCCTGCCCCATCACTCTGAGTTTCCAGTGTCCACTTTCACTCAATTCCCTCATTTATAGAGCTAACCCGATTCGGAAACCAGTGCGACCAAGCCACTCCCTCTTGTCAGCGGTGCATCAAAGCCAACAGGACGTGCCCCGGTTACCGGGATCAGCTGTCGCTCCTGTTTCGTGACCAGAGCAGTTCGGTGGCCAAAAAGGCCAAGTCAAATAAGACTAGTGACTCCTCACCGTCCGCAGTCACTACCACAACGTCACCAGCATCAGGCAGCTGGCAGGACCATGCAAACATACAAACAGACTACGGATTGATACAAATAAATGCGCGGAATTCTCCGCTCGGTGAGACTTACTACAGCGAAAGTTACGACAACTATGACCAGTTTAATGATGTCGAAAACTTCTCCTTCCTGCCAGCATTTACAGATCGGAGACAACAAGCTTTTTGCTACTGTCTCAACAGCTTTGTCTGGCTCAATGGCAGTCTCCTTAAAGGACTCGACTACGATGACGACATGGCGTCAACAGCCCCCATGGCTCAGAAAGCCATGATGAAGGGGATTTTGGCCGTGGGTATGGCCAATTTGTCAAGGACAGGGGCCCGTTCCCAATCTATGAGGATCGAGGCACAGCAAGAGTATCAAAAGGCGCTGAAATTTACAAATATGGCCATCTCGCATCCTAAGCAGGCCACGGATGACGCTACACTTACTGCGATTCTGTGTATGTCGCTTTTCGAGGTGAGTTCTTCTCCATCCTATTTCATCTTGGTGAGTGACTAATGTTGGTTTATCTAGATTTTGACGAGTAAAAAACCCGAGAAAGTAGACTCGTTCATTCAACATACAAGAGGCGCCGTTGCATTACTCGAGATGCGCGGGGAGAAGCAAGTTTTTCAACCTCAATATTTGCACATGTTTGAATTCATGCGGAGTGAAATCGTATGTATTGTATGAGACATTGGAACTGAAAACGCACTAACATGTAATCTAGATGGTCAGCTGTATAATGAGATACTACCCCGTTCCTCCAACGCTGCTCATCCTCTCCGAGAAAGTCGCTATGCTACCAAACATGGCCTTCTCATCCAAGATATCGCATCAAATAAGTGTTCTAATATGCCGAATAAACGAACTCCGCATTGAAAACAGGGATGAAAAGAGCAGCATGGATTTCGATTCTGTTATTATAAGTCGCGCATCTGCTCTAGATTCCGAACTGGAGACAATGATGAATACCACGCCGCCTGAATATGCGCCAGAAGTACATACCCTTGCCCCCGGACAGTATTTCCAACATCCGACACTCCCCGTCCGACTTGCTCCATTATATGGGGTATATCATAAATATCAATCGTTCTTTCATTGTTCCCTGCAAAACATCTACCGTTACGGACGAATTTATGCCATCGAGCTTATCCTGCACCGCCTGGAACGAATGACCCTTCAACCGGACTTTATCCCCACGCCAGAATTCAAGGAGACCTGCCATCGATTCTGCAATCTATCGCGACAACAAGCTCTGGATATATGTGCCACAACACCGTTTTTGTGCGGTTTTCTAGGCGACCAACAAAAAACCGGCAAATCGCCATTTTTGACGAACCCAGCCGGAGGACTGGCCTCACTGTTCCCGTTGTGGACTGCAGTGAGTGTTGATGGCTATGGCTCTGCTACATGTCGTTGGATTGAGAAGACTTTGGAGATGATTGGAAGAGAGATGGGGATTGATCAGGCTCTGGCTATGCGGCAGCTCACATTCCATGAGACGGGTACGACTAGGTTTGTTGAAAGATTATAGCGATGGCCCTCTGGTAGGGCAGTCTCACTAATGTTACGAATTGTTTTGTTATTGTTTCAAGGCAGGATTAGATATGGGTGGCGTTGAGGCTCTGTTAGGTACTACCATGGAACGTGCCGTGATAACCAGAGTCTATTGATTGCAATATGAATACCAGATATATTGGCCCCATGTCAACTGATAATTGAAAAACGCCTAACAAGCATCAAAAGAAACACGTAGGTTCGATAGCCCTTCTGGGAAAAGCCCTATCCAGGCCTAAGGGGGGTAGGGTTCCGACGGTAGGGCTCACATAGCCCTCTATTCGTACCCACCTATAATCGCACATGGTGCGGTACCTAGTGGACGGTACCCTAAAGAACAAAGACCGACCAATAATGAAGAATAGAATGGATCATGTAATTTTATTTATCAGGAGACGAAACATAGCCTCCTAGTCTATTAGGGTTAGCGTCGGCGAAGCATCTCCAGATTTCATAGAAGCAGCCTGAGGCAGTGAAAGTGGGTCTATGTAACACACCTGATTGGCCAGACTAGGGCAAGTCTCACAAGTGAACTCAGCCTTGTCAGACTCTCTTCTATTCATTAAAGCACATATTGAAACTGAAATTTATTGTGGTGACATTACAATTTTTAATTTGTGGAACTGTGATCCTTTCTTGCCTCGTTCCGTAACTAAGGCAGATCTCAGAGATCTTCGAGAGAAGAGCCTTTCAGGATGACTTTGCTGTCACAAAAACATATAAAGATGAGTGGTTATGACTCGTATAGATGATGATGAGCTCCAAGAGTCAGATAGTGACTCAAACAGTTTACAGTTCTGTTTGAAGGCTGTTTAAGGAATATCTTCCGCACAAAGAACACAATAGAATTACAAGTCAGGCACCGACTGACAACATCGATTGTATTGTCATTGATAGGTGGACTTTCCCTACCAAAATTGTGCCAGGCAGCTCTTTCCTACCCAAACAAATCTACCTACCACCATGTCTTTGTTCAACAAATTCTCAAACTCTTCCCTCTCCAAGTCCTTGTCATTCAGGTCTCACTCTTCGTCAAAATCTGAAGCAATGGGCTCTGGACATAGCAGACCCAGTAAACACGGCAACGCCATCTCGAGGGGATTCAACGACAACAACAACGCGGCGCGACCACCGTATCCAGACGACATGTACTCGTCACAAGTGAAGTCGCGACAACCTGATGTCTGGAGTCCCCCTCCTTACACCCCAGCACCAGCTGCATCACAGACACCATACAGCCCAGACTCTGTGCACAATCCTCCTTACCCCGTCCACAGCGCTCCTGTACCGTCTTCTTTCGCGACTGGAAACCGCGCCGTCGTCGATGACTCTCAATACTCATTCCTAGAAAAATTCGACACCATCTTCCTCGTCGACGACAGCGGCAGCATGGCCGGTCGATCCTGGAAGGAAGCCGAAGAAGCCATCGCAGCCATTACCCCGATCTGCACCCAATACGACCACAACGGCATCGACATCTACTTCCTGAACCACTACAACACTCTCAAAAAATGCGGCGGATACACCAACGTCAAGTCCCCCAGCGACGTTCAGGAGATCTTTCGCAGCGTTCAACCAAGGGGCATGACGCCCGTTGGTCAGCGTCTCCGTCAAATCCTGCGCCCTTATCTACCCCGGGTCGAGAAGATGGCCGCCAACATGGACGAGTACGGCAGACTTCGCAACCCCGAATTGGAAGTTAAACCCATCAATATCATCGTCATTACAGACGGCGTGTTCAGCGATGACGCTGAAAGCGTGATCATCAAGGCAGCGGAGACTCTGGAGAAATGTGATGCGATCCCCTGGCAGATTGGGATCCAGTTCTTTCAGATTGGCACGGATATTGCCGCGCAGAAATATCTGGAGCAGTTGGACGATGAGCTCGGAAAGGCCCTGAAGAATAGTAAAGTTAGAGATATTGTGGATACGGTGCCGTGGAAGGGGCAGACGGGCAGGACTCTTTCGGGTGATGGGATTTTGAAGGTTGTTTTGGGAGCTGTGAATAAGAGGTATGATCGGCAAAAGGGGCATTCTTAGATTTCTTCTTTTTACATGGATTCGTGTTAGTCAGGGTTGCTTATTATGGAGTTATTAATACAAATTATTTCTATCCATCACTATGACCATGACCAGATTCTCTACAATCGAAACTTGTGTAAGGTTATTTAAGCGTCGAACACAGGCACCGTAAACTGATTTCGAGCAACGATATAGACTGATTATTGAACCACCTACATCCTCATTGTCCTCCTCGTAAAAACCAGAACAGGAGCAGACCGTAACCCCTTCTGCACCAACTGAAGCACAACACCGTCCACAAATGCAATCTCTTCCTTTCGCATATCTCTATTTTCTAGAAACGTTTCATACGCTACCTGAAGCGGGAAATAAGTCGACGCAGGCCCAAAGAGGCCCATTTCATCTCGTAGGAGGTACTCCATACTGAGACAGATCTGTTTCGCGAGTGCGGCCTTGTATGTTGGGACGTGCTTGAGATTTAGAGGTCTCGACAGTGGTATATCGTGAGCCATGTCAGAGCATGGAAAGTGGTGGGCGAGACGTTCGAGTTCAGAGAAACAGATGATACGGAATGCCCAAAGGTTCGTGTAGACATTCGCCATGGTCACGTTTGTATACCAGAGTGGTTTACCGTAGGACATAGAGTCTCCTGTTACCTGGTATGCAGCAGGTATGTGGGAAGGCCAGTAGCACCATCTATCATTCTCCTGGCAATATTCCATTTCCCATCTCTCGAGGTCGAGCAACGCATCGACGAAGCGGTTGAATAGGTCTTTGGCTTCAGTGCCAAAGCTGGCCTGATGTGCTTTGGCTAACAGGGTATCACTCTGACTCATAAGAGATGGAATGATAGCAGCTTTGCTGAGAAGACTTTGCATCGGGGATGCGCTGGAGTTGGAGAAGGGTACATCAGTCCATGCCGGTGAGGCTAGGAATGTGGGTTGACGGAATTGGAAGGCTTCGAATATCTGATATACATATCAGTTAAACACTTGAAAATGATTGCTGTGCCCGACAGAACGAACCAGAAGTGGCCGAAACCCGGTAAACAGTGTATGGAGTATACCAACACTGCATGCCTCTGCGCCATATGCTTGGAACAACTGCCCGGCACCCTTCAAATGTGCTTCCAGAGCGGCGGAAGTACTCGGCATCATAAGCTTAATTATGTCAATACATGAGAATACCTAGAAGGGTGTTAGGAAGGTATGGCATACCTCCACCAAGCTCAAACACATAATAGACGCCAACAGCTCCGTATCAAACCGGCGATCCACAACAACACTTTTCCGCAGAGAGCGAAGAGCTAGTTCATAGCTCTGGAAGCTCTCGACATTATCACTGTTTGGGCTGAGTGTTTGAGTCAAGATGGAAGTCGCTAATGCTTCGATGGCTGTAGACAGAACTAGGTCGGGAGTACCCCCGCCGCTGCGAAGATCGGGGAGCACTTCGACCCAAGCACCGCATATTCGGGGCTGTTTCGTGCTGAAGTCATTGTTCATGAATATGCCTGTATCTTGTGGCACGTAGCTTCGTACGACTAGTGCGATGAAATCGTCCTGACTTGATCGATGAAGGAATGATGGTTGAGCATCGGCAAGATCCAATGGTGACGACAAGTCCCGTTGTACGCCTTTCTGAGCGCGATCAGGGTTGTGGCTTGATGTTTCCTTTTTCTGTTTCGAGGTAGATGTGGACGTCGACGAAGCCACAAACATCCAGGAAGTCTGATATCCATCACACGCTCGGCCCGAATGAATGCATTGGGTACATTCTGGACGCTTGCCGTCACACTGGGACAATCTTTAGCGGATTGCATAGAGGTTGCAAGTCTTGAAGAGGTGGACATACCCCCAATTTCCTAGCTCTACATGTTTGACAGACCGATCTATTCTTGACCTTCATCTCGCAGCTGGAGATCCAGAATGAAGTCGAAGAACTTTCCTGTTGGGCATCGATGTTGTATGGCGTGCTCAAATCTCACGATTCACAATTGTCTCCGGACCAGATTCATCCGGGGATCTCTTTCAAGACATGATACATCTCTGATGAGCAAAAGAGAAGAAATAGACTGGAGATGTCGCAGCCTCTATGACCAAGCAGGTGGGGCGGATCAGTCTTGGCGGAATATGCTTCCCAAAAGGGAAATAACTTTGGCTTCAACTGACGAATCGTGCTTTGCCCTAACATGCTTGATCCAAACGACTGCGTTGCAAAGGAAGATTAGAAATTATGCTCCGTATTTTTGTCATCGAGCTCGTTGGATTTGTCAGACAATCTGCGTAAAACGGGGGGTATATAAACCCTGCGTATCTGCTGGATATGTAGAGATCTGAGATCTGATACTGACCACAGAGCCATATACAAATCATTTTTTCTTGAACCGTCTGTGAATCTTCGCTATCATGGCATCCGCCAAAGCATCCCTCACAATCACCCACATCGGCACAGCAACATCCATCATCGACATCGACGGCGTCAAACTCCTCACAGATCCCTTCTTCTCCCCCGCCGGAACAGAATGGGACGGCCGCGCAATCATCCTCAAAAACACTGATACCCCAGCCCTAAGTCTCGAGACCCTCCCACCCATCGACGCAATCCTACTTAGCCACGAAGATCACCCGGACAATCTCGATGAACTCGGGCGTCGCCTTCTCGATGGCCGTCACGTACTTACGACTATGGACGGTGCTAAGAAGCTTGCTCCTAGACCCGGTGTCCGTGGCCTCAAGCCCTGGGAGACCGTAACCCTGATCGCTGGAGGAAAGACGTTTCGCGTAACCGGTACACCATGCCAGCATCTCCCTGGCGGTGAATGCACGGGTTTCGTTGTCGAATATGACGGGTTTGGCATCAGTCCAGAAGGACGTCCAAACGCAATCTACATCTCAGGCGACACCGTCTACGTCGAGGAACTTTCCTGCATCATCGCCCCAAAATGGAAAATCACAGTCGCAATCCTGAACTTTGGGAACGCACAAGTCCCGACGCCAGATGGAGGATCACTTCAGATTACGATGGATGGGAAGCAAGGTGCTCGATTGTTTCGCGAGCTAAAGGCGGATGTCCTTGTGCCGATGCATTTCGAGTCTTGGTGTCATTTCACGCAGTTTGGGGATGACCTCAGACGGGATTTTGAGAAGGAGGGCATCGCTGATAAGGTCTCCTGGTTGACTCCGGGGGAGCCAAAGAAGCTTTTATAATCGAGTTTGTCAACTAGTACGTACATTGAGATGGTATATAATGTCAAATGTACAGTCTATAGTTTAGCAGCCTCATCCGCAGCACCCATTGAGCCCGTATCAAAAGACTCTTCACCACTAAAATGCCTATACCACCACATTAGCCACTGTTCAAATCCCATATATCAAGAAATAAAACTTACCAACCCCTCTCCTCCCCACCACTCAAAAAACTACAATCACAATTCCCAACACAATCCCACCCTCCCCCAACACCCTTCCCACCCTTCCAAACCGGTACTCGCACCTCCGACTCGGGGATCAGTTTCGTCCCAGCCGCAATCAACGACAACCTTTCCTCCTTTGTATAGTATTCACTATCCTGTTGTGCCTTCCGTCGAACATATGTACTCAATCCAGCTGTATAAACATGAAAATCCTCCGTATTCGGATCATCAGGCATATTACCCGTCAACGCTCTACCCATGGCAATCAATGTAGCGGCATGAGAGCATATGAGAATCGCTTTACTGCTCGGTTTACTGTTGGGGTGCTGCTTAGCATCTTGTTCTTCTTCTGCGCGTATGTCCGCATCTGCGTCGGCGATGATTGCTGCTAGGGCTGTGGCTACACGGTTATGTAATTGTGGTATTGTCTCTCCGCGAGAGGAAGGGATGACGTGAATGTTATGTTTGGGGCTGGTGGACGGGTTCGGTATGATGCTGGGGAAATGTTGATATAGCTCAGACACTGGGGCCGGTGATGGGTGATCAAAGTATGTCGATGAGCCGAACCATTCTCTATCCTCAGTTAGTCCTCAAAAACATGAGGTTTCGTACACCAAGAGCAGAATACAAACCCAAGCCCATTCTCAATCCTAACACCCCTCTCCCTCCTCCCCGGATTATTCCCAGCAGCAGAATCCTGTCTATCAAGCGCCTCAACACTAGGCCTGATAGTCTGCAAACACCGATAAAATGGACTCGAGTATATCCTCCATGGTCGTGGACCAGGAAACTTCTCTGAGACAAAATAATCTGCTAATTCCTGCGATTGTCGGACTCCGTGGGCTGTGAGGGTTGGGTCTGCTGGGTTGCCGGTGGGTGTTGGGAAGGTGCTGTGATATGTGCCTGTTGCGTAGTCTATTGTCCAATGCATGCGATGCTATGCCATGCCAGTACTGTCAGTAAAGATCCAAGGGTATATACGCAAGGCGGACATACTCCGTGTCGGACGAGGTAGATGGTGTCGAGAGGCATATCTGCCCGTGAAAGTCTATGGTCGTAGTCGTAGGTCTATGGGAGCAGAAATTGCAAGCAGAAATGAGCGGATCTTTTCGAATGAGCACCGAATACCGTCTATCGTCGTTACAATGAGTACATCAACATCGCAAAGTCCAATTTCAAGAAAGTCTCAATGTACAAGCTTATCCGCCGCGGAACATTGAAGCTAGTGGGGCGATAAATACTGGGCCGTACCTCGGCTCTAAATCTGTAAGGACAAAGGAAGATACTCTCAGAGATGGAATGAATTAAGTGGCCATCTGTCTTTCTTTCAGGCTATTTAGGCACCCATCAATAAACAAAAGACATCATAACATATGCAAGGTATCATTATCAACATTCGCCCAAAGAAAATTGACGCCGTCATACAAGAAATTTATTCAGAGCCCGGTCATATTCATCTTTCTCATATAGAAATCGAAGTGAACTTTTTTTAATTGCTGTCTATTCCATCAACTAGAAGCGAAGAATAATCTAGTAGAAGAAACCGATGATCTTTCCAGCAACGTGCTTGCGACGAGCCTCCTCGTGGTCCATGATACCGGCAGAGGTGGTGAGGACGACGTATCCGAACTGACGAGAGGGGAGGAGCTTGACAACCCACTTCTCGAGGTCGCGGAGCTGGACGTTGTAGCGGGGGGAGATGACACCAGTCTTGTTGAGACTATTTTTCGTCAGTTAGTATATAGCTTTCCAATAACCAAGGTGGTAAGGGAACGAACCGTCCGTTAAGCTGGACAACAATCTTGCCAGAGCGGTGGTCATCAATCTCCTCGAACTCGCCAATGTAGCCTAGACAAGAAAGAGTCAGAAATGTCTCGGAAATTTAAACGTTAACAAGCACATAGAAACAAAAGTCCGGAAAACGTGTAAGATCTCCGCCAACGAATTGGATGTTTGATATCTCGGGTACTTAAAGGGCAGACGTCGTAGAGTGGGTTTAAGATCGAGAGCGCTGCCTAGTTATCAACCCGAATTTTCCTCCGTTCTTGTTTTTTTTTTTTTTTTTTCTATATTCCATCGACGTCGATACACGTTTTCCCGGACTTTTTGCTGGCTTGACACGGAGAAGACAAAACGTACCGTGCTTCTGCATGACAGTCAAGAACTTGACAATGACCTTGGAGGAAGGTCGGATCAAGACCTGACGCTTGCCAGCCTTCTCGGCGTTGTTCATGGCATTGAGAGCGTCGTTGAGAACGGAAGTGCGAACCATTTTGGCGGTATTGTTGAGGAAAAGAGATTCTCAAATCGGGCGGAAAGCGTGGAAATGAGGTATCTATTCGTATTCGGAATGCGAAATGAATAGAAACTGAAACCTCTTTTCCCACAGAAGGAAAGAGGAGTTCAGTTTCGTCATTCACATCCACATGGGTTAGCCTCATATGAACAAGCCCGTCGAGCGCAAAGAGTGCCCCTTTCACCATTCATCTCTCGATCACTCGTAGAGACGAATGGGGGAAAATGGGTTCTTCAGCCCGTGCCGATTTTGCTGAGAGAGAGAAAACGTATCATCACTGTGTTTCAAGATGATGATTGTCTCTCTCGGGCTAGCCAGCTGAGGGATCTGAAGATTTAAGCATCAAGGGTAATGGCAATAGGTACATACCTCGTTTATTTGGCGACGCGATGGTGATGGACGAGGAACGTGAGGTTGTCGAGCGGAGAGGAAGATTTCTTTCGTGATGAAGTTGCCGGACTAGCTTAGCTTAGCGTCTCTGTTTTTCGGGTGTGGGTTTTAGGGTTTTTGTGTGTTTGTGCCCTATAAGTCACGTGATTGCCTCAAGTCGAGTATAAGCATTGACCAATCACATGTCGGAAGTAGTAACGATTCTAGGAGTTGGATATTCTTCCACAATTCTAGACAGAAGATCTCTACAGTTCAAGGTCTGATTTGTTATATTAAATTGTGATTGATCTCCTAATAGTGTACTGAAATAGACCGTACCTGTCCCATCATTTACGAATCAAGAACGAGAGACAACAGATAGTTAACCACAGAAGTCAATCTAATCTTCACTTCACTCCAGACAGCTGCTCAAGTTACACCATTTTCCATTTCCTTTTCATACATTTTGCCGGGAATAAAAGCAAAGAAGGGAAGCCACAAAACGAAATAGTTTGCGATGCAAAAAAACAAAACAATAATAGAGATTTTCATGATCTCTTGTGTATCATAAAAAAGAGTTAATACATGACTTCTTGGGCATACATGATTTTGGGATATAAGATAATAGAAAAAGTCTTAAAGTCTAATTAAAACAGTGGAGTATGGGAATATAATGCGAGGGGTGGGTAGGTTGAGGAGGTTTCGGAAGCCTTCGTATTTCGAGGCACTGAATACCTCCTAGGTAGATAGAGGGATGATGTTGGATGTTCCGTGTGCGTTCAAAGGGCATGATGGGCATGGGAATCATGGATGCAGGCGTTTTGGGGTAGAGGCGAACAATGATGCGGGAGGGGAACGATGCGATGCATAGGGAAGGGGTACGGTGTGATGAATTGTGATGTAGGGTCCGAAACGATAAGGAATAGCAACGCGATCACTTCGTCCATAGACTGATCGTCAATTCCGTTCGACGAATGGGTCGGACTGCACACTCGGAGTCAACTATCTCGATAGCTTAACTCGATCAACTCGATCGAGAGACTCAACTGAATGTCTGTCTGACCTTGTACCTGAGCCAATCTTGGCCACTGTTTCAGGCTAAGGTTCTTCAAGACATAGCAGCGGCAGTGGCAAGGTTGATTTGACGCTTAACCTGCTCACGTGCCCAGCGAGCGGTATCGAGAGTGCGCTGGCTATAATGAGGGTTGGTGCGAACTTCACGAACGAATGATGTGACCCAGTCGTTACGGAAGAAGGCAGCGAACTCGCCATTGGGGAATGAGTCGGCGATGTCACTAGAAGGGTTAGCGTGAATTTCATACATCAAAAGAGGTAGAGCTTACCCAAGAACTCCCATAGTCGAGCGCATCAAGCCTTCGCTACGCTGGCTATCTGTGGAAATAAGGTGAAGGAGCTGGAAGATAGGCTCAACGTAGGGCTGAAGAGCAGCAATCTGAGGAGTACCCTTGTAGGCCAAGAGAATACCGCCCCAGGCATCCATGATACCTTCGCGGAGAGAGATCACGTATTGCACGGTGTCAGCATCGACATCGTTGGCAAGGGTGACACTAGAAGCTTGTTGAAGGACTTGGGCAACAACAGACAGATAAGTCTGGAAATGTACGCCAATAGCCTGTGCGATATCTCCGAAAGTGACGAGAACGGCGGGTTTGAGTGTATCCCGAAGACCGCTGTTTGTCTGTAGAACTGTTAGATACCGAACTCATGACCATAATTGGAGTTGACTTACCAAAATGCTCAACATCTGGTTCATGAAAGTGTCGCAGAAAGGCTGCACCTTCTCGTTCAAAGCGCGGGTAATGTCACCGACCAAGCCGACACCAATGGCGCACAGACCGGGTTCTTCGTGGTTCTGAAGAGCCTTGTACAGGAATGGCGAAAATGATTCCATGTACTTGAGGAAGTCCTCCTCCAAAGCGCTAGCAACGGCACCAACAGCGGCGAAGACGATATCTGGAACACTAGACTTGGGAGGCAAGGTGGAGAGAACCTGAAGCAGAGTGTGCATGATGCGGTCTGCTTGGGGTTTGATCTCGCCCTCGAGGCGTTGCACGATAGCCTGTACGAGTTAGAAGCAATAATATGAACAGGGTTTGAAGAGACTTACCAAGAGAACAACTGTCAGACTAGACTGCATCTCCTCCAAAGCGATTCGGTCCTCGACGCTAACGACTTGTTGTTGAAGAGTCACAGTCTGCTCAAGACGCTGGAGGATTACATCAGACAGGCTAGCAACCATGGCAAGACTGTCATTGGCTGAGTTGGTAACCCATGCGTTCACGACTTCGTATGCAGCGGTACGGAGCTGGTTATCGGTGTCATGTCTGGAACATATTAGCAAAGTTATTCAAAATCATTAGATCTTGGACTTACCGCTCAGTAAGAGCAAGCAAAGACTTGATGCTCTCCTCAAAGTGTTTGGACAAAGGATTTGTCACGCCATCGCCCTGTAGTGAAAAGTTCTCGGCAATGCTAATAAGAGCCCAGCAGCAGGAACCAGCAATCTTAGGGGTGCTAGCCAAACCACCGAACAAAGCGGCAATAAGAGGCTGAAGATGGACATCAATATCAACACCAGTAGGGCAAGCTTCGCAGATCTTGCCAAGGGCAAATGCAGTAGAGTCGCGGACGATGACTGATTGATCATTCATCATACCCAAAAGAACCGGAAGAGCTTGCTTGACGAGAGGCTCCAAGACATCAATCTCAGGACCATCCATAATCGCACCGAAAGCAGCAACGGCGGCATCCCGATTGTGCCAGTCCTCGCTCTTGATGTTCTCTTCAACAAAAGTAAGAACAGGCTGGATGATATCTCCCTGCACGCACTGAGCATAGAGTTGAAGGGCCTGGTAAGCAGCACGGGAAACATTGTATTCGTCATCGGTGGCGTCTTCATCTTGCTTCGTCATAAGCTTCAACAACACGGGAACGACTTCACGGCAAGCGATTCTAGCAAAGTTGAAGAATGGTCGGAACATCGATGGGTCTGGAGCCGCAGCATTATCATCTTCAATAGTAATCTCCTCCTCGCAAACGGTGCACCAGAACTCAATAGCAAGCTTGGCGACATCCTCCTCGTCGTGTCGCATACCCATAATCGTAAGTCCGAAGAGAGCCTTCTCCATATAGAAACGCATCTTATCGTAGTAACTAGCCATGATACGGTTAAGACAACCGAAAGCACCTGCCTGGATCCGGGTATCTTCAGCCTGAGTGGCTTCACAGACCACCTGCATAATATAATTGCGCTCTCCTTCGTTGCCCATGTTACTACCAATAAAATCAGTTGCGTCCGCGAGGGCCTGCAAAGCGGCAATTCGGACGTCGGCGTTCGCCTCATCGCGACGAGCACCCTGCACGACAGCGGTCAAGATAGCATTGGAGCTTCCAGCCAAGGCAGTACGCATATCAGCATCCCGCTCTTCACAGATGAAACCCAGAGTCGCCAAAGAATTCTGCTTAAGCGCATCTGATCCACTACCCACATTCTGCACCAAGGCCTGCATCAACTCCGGCCATTCGTTTCGGGGCAACTCGATTGTAGCGATAGAGGTAACGACCTGGGCTGCTGAGTGACCGGCACGAACGTCTTTGGCGCCTAATGTCTGCAACGTAAGCGCTTTTACTTGCGCTTTGGTCTGAGGGGGAACTTGTTGGGCCCATCGGGCTTGGACTTCGCGCAGCCTAGTGACATCTCTAAATGTGAGGGAGTTTTTGAGAGCGAGACCAGCGGCGATACGGATGTGGCTGGGGGATTCTTCGTTGGCGAGGGCTTCGGAGAGTGTGATGAGATAGGCGGGCTAGTAAAATTAGCAAGTGACTCAAAATATGATCGAAAGGAAGGTAAAGGCGGAGTACGTACGAAATCAACTTCAGCAGCGTGGATCAACTGCTGCTCGGCGCCCTGACGCGTATTCGCATCTGTTCAGTTGTAAATATGATTAGCCTCATCCCAATATTCACGCACTGGGTAAGAACGTTTGTCTGATATCATAGCAGCAACAAAAACAATAACAACATACCAGGCGACAGGGTACCCTCCAACACCTGAGTGACGTTCATGATTGCCTATACGAGGACCGTATTTCGTAGTCCGCTAAGACCAAATCCTTGACGCTATGCGCAAAACGAAAAAAAGCTCGTATCGAGAAATGGAAATTGCAGTCTTCCCTTCCCTCACGTCAATGACGAAGGATCTTAAGGACGATGCCGAGAGGGTATTAAGAAAAGAGGGAGAAAGAAAGTAGAAACGAAAGACGAAAAGTTGCTTCCGTTCCGTATTCGTTTTGTGGTGGTGTATGTCTCGGGGTTTGGCAAGTGAGGATTTGTTGATGTTTATTTGATGGGAAGGGGAAGGGAGGGGGGGTGAGATCAGGAAGTTCGATGTTCTGTTCGGATGTGGGAAAAAGATAATTACCGTATCGTAACAGACGTAGCCGGGTGGGCGTATTGTGGATGACGGCTGTTTGGGGTGTGTGGCACAAGGAGAGGGCGTATTATTACGGCACCGATACCGTACGGCTGAGAGTAAGTTGATACAGTAGTCGTAACTTTTCTTTGCGAGCTATCAGCCAGAGATCCTCTTGGAGCAGTTGTAGAAGAAGAGAAATTATTCTGGTTGAGATTTTTCAGAGTTCATATTTATGCCCGTAAGGCTACTCTGAGGCTGAGAATGCGATAGGCAACTCCCAGCGATAGTTTCTTCAGAATCGACTTGTTGCAGCCTTACCGATACACAACGTACGTCAGACGTCAAGGGGAAAATCCTAAATAGAGGTGGTCACTGCGTTTAGGCTTGACTAGTAAATTTGACGCTTTTATCGATCTTCTTCTTTCTACATAAACAGTATGGAGATATCCGTCTAAATTACTGGGCGTAGAGCTCTAAGAGTGTCGGTGTCATCCATCTTCTAAGTACTACATAGTAGTATGTATTGCTCATGTGATCTGCTACTTCTTTCGCTTTGTTTTGTTTTTCTTTTTTGGCGGTGCGTAATTTTTACCCCGGTCTGTGCTTGATCTTCGCGCCGGGCTGATGATGCCTGCAAGATTTACTATTGGCGGCAACGAGGCTGGTGGAATTATACTACATGTCATGTTGATGTATACTTATTTTTCTTAATTATCTTTATTCTCATAGGAATATTATAATGTCCTCGTTGAATGCACCAACCATACTCCATACAGAATTACCCCTCTGAAACCCCCGCCTGTTCCAGACTCAGCGTACCGAGCAATGCGGAATATTTCGTAGATGTGCGTCATTATTTTCATGTTTTCGGCTCGTCCTCAATCTCGACGTGATTATCAATGTCCAGAATCTCGTAATGCATCATATCTGCAGAGAGAATGCAAGCAACTCTTCTCTCCTTTCGGCCGTTGACGTTCATTCTGACTGGTTTTGATCTTGTGCCCGTTTCGGGGAACATATGTAATATGTACTGGTCAAGATCGGATGGGGTTGGGAGGGTCTGGGAGTCTGTTATGATGGTAAATTCTAGGCGGAATAAATCTTTGTGATCGGTCTCTGGAATAAGAGGGAGTTCGTGTAGATATGACTGGTCTGCCGGTTTGTTAGCTTTCAAGGAAGACACTAGACACAGTTGAGAAAAAAATGACCTTCTTTTGTATACAGCAGCATAATGGTCCCATCTTCTACAAACTGGGCCTGTTTGACCTCTCCACCGGGCAGACGGAAGGAAGCTACTGCGACGTTCTTTGTTGAGCTGACTCCATTCGTGCATTGTATCGTAATCTTATATATGAGCACTAATATCCAGATCAGTAGGCTTCAAGGGTATGTCGCGAAGGATGAATCTTACCTGTGTTCGGTGCACTTTTCAGTCTCGAAGCCACATAAACCGCATATTCGTCCTCGTTATCGAGGCTCTCATAATGCATGATTGTATCAACCACACCTGGATCACAATCCGGATGAAGAACTAACAGACAGTGATGCAGAATACTTCGTTTTTGAGTTAACGCAATTTTGTTAAAAACCTTGCCACATTGAGACTCGAGTCGTGCGATAAGATCATTCAGCTGGGGAAGAGCAGGTCGAGATGACTCGGTCTTGTTGTTGCTGTTGTTGCGGTCTCCTGATTTTTCGTCCTCTTCGGCAGCTAATGTGTTCTTGAATGCCTGGTAGAAAGAAAGCTTCTCTCCATCCGATACTTTCTTTTGCGCATCACCCGCTGTCGTGCCAGTCCCTGGAGTGGAAGAAATGTACCGACGAAGAGAACTCTTGGTAAGTGCACCTTCTATATACTCCAGAGTCGTAGCGTGATCAATAAAATCACTCTTCTCCAGCAACTCTTCCAAAGTCTGAGACATGGGCTCGGCAGTCTGGATATCAATCTCATGCCGGAGCCATCTCGCAAACTCCATGAACTGGTGCAGTTCGCGAGTAGTTTTTGTCAATATCGAATGGGACAGAAGATGAAGACAATCAAGTGTCTCAACGACTTCCTGTAAATCTCGTGTTTCAAGACCGAGGATATGGTTGAGCTTGTGGAATTTTGATATACCGATCAACCGACTAAGAAGGACCTCACATCTCTGTAGTGCAGGCAGTAGACATTCATGTGTCAATCTGCGTACGTTCTCGTACCCTGACGACACTGTTTTTTCCCATCGTTTATGACCCTGTTCAAGTCAGACAGATACAACAAGCGAAAAGAAAAAGGAAGAGGATATACCCTTTCACCGACAATATCCACCAAAAAGTCCTTCACTGGCGGAAAGCAATTCCCCGTAACAACCAGATGGTACAAAGCAGTGACGAAGTCACAATGGCACTTTTCCTGTAACTCATCCGCGACACTCCTCATAAACCGAGCAGGCAGTTCATAGACATTCTTCCATTCGAGCGCAATCTGCCGTTGTGTTTGATTGATGTATCTCAGCAAATTCTGTAGTTGCGTAATCTTGAAGGCAAGCAGGGATAAGTAGCGACCGGATTTTTTGATGAATCGTAGATCGAGTGACACGACTTTCAGGACTGGGTCGGTGGCACCGTCTGCTTTTTGAGATAGCACGATCGCATGTGTCGAGCTCATCGGATGCGACGAGTGTGCCAACGTCTCAACTTGTGTTGATGCTGGTGTTTTACTTGCTGTTACCGAGAAATTCCCAATCTCAAAACAGTCAAATATTCGCAGATGAGCCCTGCCATCATTCAAGCCCACAAACAGCACATCCACGGCATCGCTTGTCATCCTATTAAAAGACTGAAAGATAGCATCAAGCGAAGCTCGAGTGCTAAACAAATCCTCACTATAACCAACAAAATCAGTACATATACTTCCCCTTTGTCGGGGCATAAGACTCACTCGCTCCCACTCCCAGGCAACGTACTCAACCTCGGCAACGAACTCTCAATATCCAGCAACGCCAATTCACGCGGTAAATCCGCCTTGAGCTGCAACGTCGCTTTCACGGGGTCCGTATCAGGAGCTAGCAAATTCTCAATAGAGATCTGTCCATTGCCATCTCGAAGATGGGTTTGGGCTGCTTTGCTATCTGTAAAATTTACGCCCCAGCCAATACATGTGATTCGAATATCTTTGGGGTCCTTGGTGGATTCATTGGGGCTTGATGAATGGCCTTCTTCGTCGTGTGGAAGACACGAGAAGTGGTGTACTGTTTTGCCGGTGTAGGAGCTTATAATGCGGAGTTTATTCTCTGCATCGGCGACTGCTAGCAAGCGACCTACAATGATCATCAGCTCTTCAATTCTATCATAAAAAAAAAAAACCAAATAGATAAAAGGGTGTAAAAATACCATCACTCTTCCATCGAATCCCTCTAATCTCCCCCTTGACCTCATCCAAATACGGATCCCCCGCCAAATCAGCACTGAGCACTTCCTGCCCATTGAGCCTATAAACATACAACTGCTCATCCTCAGTGGCTAGCGCAACCATGTCCATGGTCGGACAATAAGTGAGGAATGAGCCATCTTTGCATTTTGCTGGAAGTGTCTTTTCGGCGACTGAGACAAGTTCTGGTGGTGGTTCTAGTTCTTCTTGTCCTTGTGACGGGAGCGTGTTGCGCGCGTCTTTTGTGGTGGGTTGTGTCATGGTTTGAGAGTTTGCCCGATTATTTCGGGCATCATGAAGATGATTACTCAACTTGACTTCAAATTAGAAACTGTGTATCAAGGTGATGAGACCGAATTGGGTTCGGAACGCTCAAGGCAAAATTGTTGATGTTGATGTTTGTTGATCGTCGTTGCCCGTTTATCGATAACAAAAATGGCTTCCCGCATATCAAGGTGGAAGCCTCAGGCAAACATCACAACGAAATTACAACCATTCTTACGACTTGCTAAGAACTTGATAAAGGTTGAATTTAAGTATGATGGTTCTCATTATGTCTAAATCTAGTAAAAATGTGCGTATATAGTACGATGCGTATAAAATCAAATATGCAGGAACGCTTAACCGACGCCTGTGATGCAACAAAGTATCCGAACATAAACGAGAGACTCGGCAGAATATGCCATGGAAATCAAAGAAAAAACATTATAGTCCGGACGAAATCATCTCCCCAAGGTAGCCGATTTCGTCCATCAATTCTTGCATCGCTGCTGACTGAGAGGTATAATCATCAGACAACCTGTATTGATGCTGCTTTTGAGTAGGACTGGTCAAACGATAGGAAGATTCGTCCAGAGACAAAGGTGTAACCACACTAAGCGGTAATATAGCTCCCTGACGCTTGGGGTCTGGTTCATGGAAAGAGCATTCGTCATCATAATCTTCGATATGTAGAGAAGGAAACTCAAATGGTTCGTGCACATAATTAGGACTCAACTGGCCGGCAGATGAAGAAGAGTGTGCAGAAATCAAAAGAGGGGAATTGTCCGAGTCCATTTCTGTTGGAGACAGAATAATTTCTGCCTCGCTTCCGAGAACAGGCGTAGTTGGACCGCTGATAGCGATAGTAGGAATAGGTGCATCTAATGTATAATCATTATTAGTAGTGGTGGCACTGTGCTGGAATTCATGGCCGAGCAATGGCGAGGCATTAGAAAGCTGATCGGCATTAAAGGTAGAGGAGGATGTCATCGATGCCGGAGAGACGAGTTCTGTATCAGTGCTCCATTCTGAAAATCGGCTCTTTTCCGGATTTTCCTGGGGAGAATCGTATAGTTTTGACGCAGCGAAAGACGTGTCATCCGAGAAGTGGCTGTAGAGTAGCTCCATGTCTAGTGGCTTGTAGCGAGCCTCGATAGCGCGCAACTCCGCATCCAGAACTGAGGATGGAGAATTCGGTAGTGTTGGAAGTCTCTTCTCTTTTAAGTTGAGAAAAACTGGTGTATGCTCGTTCGCTGCCATTGGTGTAGCTTGCTGAGATAGTGCTTCGTCAAGAGTTTCGAGTGGAGCCGTGCGAGAGAAGCCAGACATTTCGACCTTGCCTGTTTCTCGCGAGGAGGAGGGACCATCCAATGACAGCGCCAAAGGAGTGTTTTCTCGGCTAGATTTCGAAACCCGACGAACCCGGATCGAAGGTGGCCCTTGAGGCTGTTCAGTCTCAACCTGCGGGTGGCGGAAAGGCAGTCTTCCAATTTCTCTACCGTCAAGTTCAACCGGGCTGCTCATTGGCGAAGTCAACCTTGAGCTGTAGTTTGAGCTTGCGTTTGAAGTCGAAGTGGTTGGCACAAAATAATCAGCCGGATGAGCATCATGGGGTCTATTAATAGCACGGTCCTCAACATGATCTCCAGGAGAGCGAGCACCTGCAATGTTCAGCAATGCAGCCCGCAATCCTCTCGAGCGAGGAGGAGATACGGATCTCTCGGTCTTGACTCTCGGAACAAGACGATACATTGGACCGTGAGTGGAACTAGATGGTTGAGACATGGCCAGTCTCTCCTCATTGGAGCTCGTGACACTAAGGGAAGATGACGAAGGTGTTGTTTGTTGATAGAATGGAGGGGATGTCTTCAAGCGTGGAAGCCCTGGTCTAGGCTTGGGTGGAGTTCGTGGGTTCATATATTTATCCTCGGGATCCATTGTCCGTTTCTCAGACTTGGTCGAGCTTGTGCTATTGTCACGTCGATGCAGGAAGTCCGTATCGGGAAGGATGACGGGAACATTGAGGATGTTGACAGGCTGGCCCGGTAGTAGTGGGCAGAGTGAGGTCACGGGCTCGACCTCGTTATAGAACTCGATGTTTCCATCTAAACGATACTATTGAATGATATTCATATTAGTCGATGTTTTTGTTGCAAGCAAAACCAGAACAATACTCACGTAATACCAATAAGTCCCACCCATTTTCAATCCTCCGGTCCGGCCGGGTGATTGACTGGGGGAGGCCCCGTCACGTATAATGTCGGTAAATGTGTGGCATCCTCGCCAATGGCCGGAACCCATGCGCCTGTCCCGCTCCATTGGGTAGGGACGCGAGAAATTGTCCCATGATCCTAAAAGTTCGACCTTTTTGACATCGGATGGAGCACGTCTGTTACGGTATTCCGTTAGCGCATGACCTTCCATTGAGATGATCAGTACTCACAATAGGAATGTGATCAATGTAGTAGACAGCATCTTCCGTTCTGCCTTTCGCCTCAAATCGGGTAAAAAAGCCTCGAGGTGATCGAAGGAAAGAATGTACAGGACTTGTATATATACACTTTACCATAAATCAGAAAGACAATTGACACATAGAGAATGCAAAGGAAATCAGAGCGAATGAACGACAGTAGAAATACAAGCAATGCAAAGGTGGCTGTAAAACAGAAAAGACAGATGATGGAAAGAGATATCGTGAGGCAGAATTAAAGGCAGACCAGAAGGCTGAGACCAGGGTTAATATATGTATGGCACTGGCGACTGACTGGACAGCAGGCGCCTGTTTCGAATTGTCGCTGTTGTTGTTGTTGTTTCAATGTTTCTATTTCTGGTCGAAATGAAGGCAGGGCCTGATGCAGGTCGAATTGGATTGAACCAAGTCATCACAGTGGAGAGCGCGAGTAACAAAGCCGACGCGAACAGCGAGAGTTCATGATTTACCTCGTCAACGTCGTCCAGTCGGAGAGGCGAGAAGACCCTGGCGGCTCATAGGTGAGAAATAGCGCAGACAGGCGGTGCAGAAGATGAAACCGAGGCGTTGTTAGGAGTCTGATTCAGTAGGCGCGGCATATGCAGGAACCGTGAACGTAAGGGAAGGAAGTTCAAGGGAGGAGAGATGCTGTCTTTGCTTTTTTAGGTTCCTTGGAGATTGACCTTGACAAGTTGACAGGGCGGCAGGACCAATGGCAGAGCGGGACCGCCGGATGAGGTCGAATCTCTTGGATATTTTTGTCGAATGCGGGCGCTTAGAGGGGCATTCGCTCTCGACGCTAATGCAGGAACCACTGGCGAATCCGAAACTAAAGCCATCTCAGCTAATGGCATTGCGTGGTGGAGTTTGGTGGGCGCTTGTCTGAGGCAGCCCAGAACCAGCCATGTTGTGAACTTGTGATGTTGTTGTTTACGGGGTGTCCGGACATGATACAGTTAAATGTCGAGAGACCTGAGTCTCCGACACCTCATCTATACCACTCATGATAATACTCCCTTCAACGTCTCAAGTGTCAAGGACAATAGCATTATGCTGTTTTCGTTGTCAGATGAAAAAGTAGATGAAAACTGGAGACGAAATGGACACGGATGGAGACGGATGGAGTCAAAATAGGCGGCGCGAACCCCGGCGTGCTGGCTGGTGCGTTCTGCTCCAATCAGCTTAGCTTGATCGGGTTTTGATCAGCCAATCACATCTCTCTGATCACGCGAACGGAGGTCAGGGGGTCAGCCAGTCTTCTGATTGGCTGCAAGCGGCAAGGCACATCCACCGTTCACGATGCATCATCTTATTCTTCAACGAGGAGAGAACACGACATGATTATGACCTATCCATCGAGTGTCGGAGGAAACTTGAATTGAAGTGCGCCTCTTGCATATACAAATTTCCGACGATCCGCAGATCTCCTTACACTCGGAGTCTGCTAGAATACTGGAAATCACGAAATGCAAGGAACAGCTGAGGATTGATCTGCAGAATGCAGCCTATGATAACAGTCCGGGCCGAAGAGCCGTAGGAAGAAAGACTTCTGTATCAAATTCATAGGTAGTAATCAATCATTCAAGGACTACGCTGTTACTACTTGCTTTGCTGGAAGTCTGCGCAGTCTCAGGTTCTTTTTTTGTCTTATTTGTACGCACAAACAGCAAAAAGAGAGAGGTATGAAGCTCCGGATAATGATAAGAGGGTTCAAGATTATACCTGATACCCGAATACGTCGCAAGGCTTGAGACTCCTGAGTGTTTCCAGAGATTTCACACTGGGGAACGGCATCGATATTTTGGCAATGTTCGGAAATTCGAGACGGGGACAGTCCAGCAGAGTGCTGAATCATGCAGCCTTGTCATTCATACCAGTTGACAGCCTGAGGTGTCGGGAGGCTCTAGCCAGAATAATCCCTGCATCGACATCCCGCGCTTACAACATGCTAAAGTCACACAGAGCTTCGGCTTCGAATTTTGGACCAGATCTGCTTGCAACATCTTTCTATAGGCATTGAGCATAGACATTGATAATGATGAGTCTTTTAACGAGTGGATTGGAACGATTTGACATGCCATGAACACAGGACCCAAAAAACGCGTTCGAGACGGCAGCCTTTCGAATGCGGACGACAGAGCACCTAAGCGTCTCGCAAACTATGAGCGTCCTTTCACAGCTCCGAGCGTATACAGGCAAAACTATGAAGATTATTCGGTTGCTATCGTGTGCGCTCTCCACTTTGAGATGAGCGCTGTTCGCTGGATGCTGGATCGACAGCATCTTCCTCTACCCAGCAAAGAAGGAGATCGGAACTTATATGTCCTCGGCGAACTCAGTGGACATAATGTCGTTATCGCTTGCCTTCCCGGAACTCAAGGGAAAGGTGCTGCAGCGCATGTAGCGGCGGACTTGGAACGCACATTCCCGCGCATTCAATGGCGACTGCTTGTTGGTATTGGGGGTGGAGTACCCAGTGATAAACATGATATACGTCTCGGCGATGTCGTGGTGAGCATGCCAGATGGACAGTACGGTGGAGTGGTCCAATATGATTTGGGCAAGGACACGGAAGATGGTTTCAACCTTAAGGGGTCTCTTTTCCCGTCTCCTACTATGCTAAGAAATGCCGTGGGATTGATGGCATCCGATCATGATGCCAAACAAAATAAAATCTCCGAGTTGATTTCAGAGATGCTACAACGAGAACCGAACCTTTCGTCCCGTTATCGGCGCCCCTCAGCAGACTCGGATATCCTATTCAAATCACGTTATCGACATATACTCAATCAGGACACATGCGTAGAATGCGATCAATCAGAGACGATTCGGAGAACCCCACGACTATCTAAGAACCCAATGATTCATTATGGACTCATAGCCTCAGGAGATCGCGTGATCAAGAGTGCTCTCAAGCGTGATTCGACCAGGAACAAAATAGGCGATGTACTCTGCTTCGAGATGGAAGCATGCGGACTTGTGACGGAGCTTCCATACATGGTCATACGCGGCATCTCCGACTATGCGGACTCTCATAAAAATGATCAGTGGCAGCCATATGCTGCAGCTGTTGCTGCAGGCTGTGCCAAAGAGCTACTTTCATACCTACAGGTTTCCAGGCCACAAGTTGCTCTGCCACTTGATACCGAAGAGGAAGCCGGGCCCTTCCCGCGTCGAATAATTGAATCTCTCAATTCCCCGGACGAACAAAGACTCAAGCTTCTGAGGTCTCTAGAATTCGCACAGCTCAACGCACGGCAAAGGACTATAAAACTTGCCCATGCAAAAACATGCCGCTGGCTACTTGGAAAAAAGGAGTACCTCAGTTGGCTTGACGTAACCAAGCTTAAAGACCATCGTGGGTTCCTTTGGATTAAAGGAAAGCCCGGAACTGGCAAATCGACCATTATGAAACATGCGCTTGTTGATACTAAGCGAAGAATGAAGGATAGAGTTGTCATTTCCTTTTTCTTCAATGCACGAGGGACAGATTTGGAGCAATCCACCACTGGGATGTATCGTTCCCTATTGCTACAACTTCTTCAGCGTTTTCCAAATCTTCAAGATGTGCTCCTCGATTGCATGGAGAGCTTGGACATGAATCTTCGGACCAGTGTTGACCACTGGCAGTTTACTCTAGAATCGCTGAAGTATATGTTCCGAGAGGCAATGCATAGCCTTGACCAAGTCTCTTTGGTCTGTTTTATCGATGCACTGGACGAATGCAGCGAGGAAGAAGTGCGCGACATGATATCATTCTTCCAACAGGTCGGCGACGATGTACACGACGACCACAAGGCTCTTCATTTCAATGTTTGTTTTTCAAGCAGGCATTACCCGCATATTTCAATCGATCGAGGATTAAGTCTAACCCTTGAAGGGCAAGAGGGACATAATGAGGATATTGCTAAATATGTGGTGGACAAGCTGAGAATAAGAGACAGCAAAGATGAAGAAGAAATTAAAGAACTTCTCCAAAAGAAAGCATCCGGTGTTTTTATGTGGGTTGTTCTGGTGGTGGATATACTCAATAAGGAATATGATCGTGGTCACATCATTGGACTTCGGAATAGGCTTCAGGATATCCCTAGTGATCTCCACGAACTATTTCAGGATATACTCTTGCGGGACATTGATGGTTGTGATAAGGATGCGCTGCTTCTCTGTATCCAATGGGTCCTGTTTGCGCGAGAGCCTTTGACACCTGAGCAATTTTACTTCGCTATGCATACCGCTAGTTCACCAAAGTTGCTTCGCGAGTGGGATGCTAACGAGATCACCTTCGACGCAATCAAAAGGTTTATTCTTGACACTTCTAAAGGACTTGTGGAAACTACGCAATCAGACCGTCCAACCGTTCAATTTATTCATGAATCAGTCGTGGATTACCTTCTGGAAAGTAACGGCTTTGCTGAGATCTGGGGGAATTTTGGAACGAATTTCCAGGGTCTGAGCCATGAGCGCTTGAGAGATTACTGTCTCAAATATATCGATATTGGCCTAGCTACATATGTCAAGTCACATACAAACGATCCCGGACAATCATCCGGCATTTATACAATCCCTCTGTTGGATTATGCTATGCAGAACTTGTTCTATCATTCAGACTGCGCAGAACGAAGCGGCATCACTCAAAGGCACTTCCTTGAGAAATTTCAGCTGTCCAAATTCTTTCTGTTACACTCCCTACGTGAAGAGCAAGAGAACTACGCACAATCAGCTATCATAGAGTTTCTATCCTCCTCAACTAAATGTACGTCACAAACTCTGGTGGGAGCCTACCTGTCGGCGGTTATGAGACCGGTCCAAAGCGATCTCGCCATCAACTCGACAGCAACGCTATGTACGCAACACGTTTATTTATATTGAGTCTGAGTATTGATGCTGAAATGATAACTGATGTTGCAGCCTCCATCTGTTATAAATTGTTACGAGGTGGTCAAGACTTTCCTAAGGGGTAACTTGAAGATCTGAGCATGGGGCTATAGTCAAGCTATTATTCAAGAATGCTAGCCAAGCTACAGATAGAACTGACCAAAACACCACTCTTTGAACACAGCAATGCAGAAGCATAAGCATGGGGATGCAATTGAACCCAAGGGACTGCTTGAAGAGAACCATGTTGATGCTAATATTGAAGCTAAATATGGCTCGACTGCAGTCTTGCGGACGGTCTAGACACGGACCGTCCAGCTATTGTTGAGAAATATCCAGAATGCTGGTGCTTCTTGCTTAGGGGTTGTTCCTGATAATTATGTCCATTGGGTGTGATTTCAGCGTGTCGAAAGCGCCCGGGCTGAGTTAAAATGTACACCGATGTAATTATTTCGGGCTATTTGCTACGGGCTCAGTGTCACTTACGATCTTTACGATTAATGAATTACGAAGTTTATGCATTTCGAAGAGGTTGATATTCAAAGACATGCCGCTAACGTAAGATGCTCATGAGTGGTTCAATGAAGAATGTACATGTATTTTGATGTGACAGCTTCAAGCAATCCGACGAGAAATAAGAAACCTAGCTACTCTTGCTGAACCGGCTGCTGCTGCTGCTGCTGCTGTGGCTCCTCAACATTGCCAGGCGCCTCTGCAACTGCAGGAGGTGCTTCGCTTTGATCGGCTGCTGGTTCTCCCTGCCCTTGTGTCTCATTCTGCGCATTGGCTTCATCTATACGAGCCTGTTCCTGTTCTCGGGCAATACGTGCCGCTTCTTCAGCTGCATTTCGTACTTCCACCTGTCGTTCGCCCAGACCCGGAATCAGACTAGCAATGAACAAAGCAAAGGCACGTTCAATCCGTCGAAAACCTCCTTGAGGGGCAGCTGTAGGTGCCCGATTCTGCTCGGGTGGGTTGATGCCTTCGTTATTGGTCCCATCGCCTTGCTGCGGTTGGGCAGGAGGCTCGCCATGAATTAATCCCTCGAGATGGCGCTGGATTGGTTGTACTATGATACTGAACAGACGACTTGTGATATTTGATTCGGAGAATAATGCAAAGATTGCAGCCAGGCCCACAAAGAGATATCGCTCCCAAGTGTTTGAGTCTGTGAAAAGATAGCAGAAGAAGTACAGACGCATGAAGAGCCAAAATCGTCGAAGGTTTTGCGCAAATTGGTCGTTGTTGTTTCGAGCTGGTTGTTGGTTTAGGACCGCCTGTCGGACAACATTGTGTAAGACGTTGTTGGGGACCATGCCTAATTGATCAATCTCGTTTCTAGCAGGCTGTTGTTCCGGGAAAACCAAGCTGGTCTCAGGAACATTTGGTACTGTGGAAGGTGGCGGCGGTGTGAGAATCATCTGTTCGCCAGATGGTGTTGTGATGATATAGTATTCCGAGGCTTGACTAGTTTGAGCGCTACTTCCGGCTGTACTGGTGTTCACTCCGGATAGATTGCGGACGTGCTCAAATTGACGAATCTGATAAGCGCGAGCGTGCACATTTTGCAAACGTAATAGAAGCCCTTCAACCTCAATGCCTCTAGGACTCGGTGAAGGATGGCGATAGCGAGTGTCGAGAATAGCGTACAACTCATTGCGAATCGTTGCAATAGAACCAATAGAGGGAGCTATACCTCGTTCAACCTCGAGCTCTAGTAGCATAAGTTGGGATGTAATCCGGGCCAGTAGCAGACCATGTGCGATTCCCTGACTCGGAAGGTTATTTACATTGGGCGCATGAGTATTAGGCACTTGTGGATTTGTTCCCAGTGGTGCTGTTGTGACCGGAGGTGGGGGTGTAAGGCCATAATTGTCGCGGCGTTGTATATTCACATTTTGAAATCGCATGCGGCTTGTATGAGTATTTATCAAAGCCCTGGCTCTATCGACAACCTGGTTCAGCTCTTCTGCCCTGCGTCTATGTTGCTCGAGAGCTTGTCGCATTGTTTCTCCGTTCGGCGGTTGGCCAATTGGGGTCGGTGTTGCAGTCTGCGCCGGATTATTCAGCCCCGGAAGAGGTGGTATTGATGTTTGCCCTGGTGCTTGCGCGCCGGTAGCCGTCGCAGCTGTATCTGTAAAAATATTCGCATTAAGGTTGGGACTCCGGCCTGGAGGGTGTCTGTAACGCAAGCCGCTGTCAGGGGCTATGTATATGTTGTTCGAAAGCTCGGGTCCTGGAGGTAGCACAAGATGTAGCGTATGTACCGTGTCCTAGACTTTCGTTAATGTCACTCCTATCGCAACAGATTTCGCCATGACTCACCAGTGGAGGCTCCAAGACACTTTCAAGGGTTGCGCTGTTGTTCAAGAGAGGCCGCCCGCGGTAGATGAGTCTCTGTTGTTCTGGGGTGGGATGATTAGGGGCGAGTGGTGAGATAAGGTTCTTGACTTCTCCAACCGTTGTTGATAACGAGAGCTTTTCTAACGATAGGCGCTGGTTTGATTCAAACGACGGCGACAGTATCCTTAAAGAAATAGTTGAGGCTTCCTTCGGCGTGGAAGCCGAGCCCGCTGGTTGAGCAGCATCCATTCTGCCGGGAGACGTTTGGCTAGCAGCGTGTCCTAACAATGCATATTATCTCGATAATAGCTGACTCCTATTCTAATTTCAAGTAAGTAAATGATCCAGAACAAGGAAGAGAAAGGAATTGGAGGACTTATTAATTGCCAACAGCTTCGGAAGCTCGGCTTAGTCCGCAGTAAGCAGTGACATAACAATCTGGCCTCTTCGAGATAGCACAATGAGCTGTCACAACGGCACAATCCGAGTTCTCAAGTAAGGAGAAATCTCAGCGCACCTTCCACACGAGATGAGGGATATTCACAGAGAGCATGTGGAGTACCACATGAAATATGGCTCATGGAAACCATGCGTGTTGTTGACAGCTCAGAGCAGAAAGACTTAAAGACGATCGCGCGGGCTGAGCTCATTCTGCCGGGCGGTGAGGTCGGAAACGTGCCTGTCCAATGACCTCATTTTCAGACATACTTTATTTACTCAATCATCTACCTTACATCCTACTTTATACGCGCTTATGACCGGTCTTCACTGGACTGGGTAGTACGCCATGGAGACATGCATGGGAGGTCAGAATGCAGTCTGTCGAAGTTTACGGAGAGTTCGTCTTCAACGGCCATTGATATACACCCCGAAGCCCGCAACAAGGACCCGCCAATTCCATTCATCGAGAGTTCGTCGCGAAAAACATGAGAATAATCAGAAGAACGATAAGAACCAGTCATTTAGCTCACGTCTGGGCCGTGCCTGGAGCAACACAAAGATCGAATGGCATCCAATTCCCATCGGCCTGGGCATCGGTTTTCTAGGACTGTGGCAGTTTTATCGGGCACGGAGGGATACAGAGCGATTGAGAGACCAGGAAATAGAAGAAGATGGAAAACCACCGCGGCGAAAGAGAGTTCGTCCGTCGGGACCCTGGCAAGTGCAGGTCATGTCGACGCTGCCCCTGAAAGCCTTGTCACGGTTATGGGGACGATTTAATGAACTCGACTTGCCGATGCCTCTACGTATTCCAGGATTTAAGCTATATTCTTGGATATTTGGCGTCAATCTGGACGAAGTCAAAGAGCCGGATCTTCGTACTTATGCCAATTTGGCGTCCTTTTTCTATCGCGAGTTGAAACCTGGTGTGCGTCCGATAGATCAGGACCCTAATGCCATTGTATCACCATCCGATGGAAAGGTGCTGTCATTTGGTATGATTGAACGTGGTGAGGTTGAGCAAGTCAAGGGTATGACATATAGTTTGGAGGCACTTCTCGGAGAGGCCAGCCCTTCGCGGGCAGCAATCGAAAGTCACGGAGTCAAGCCTGCGGACATGGAACATGAACCTGGAAATATGGCCATGGATGAAGAGTTTGCTACGGTTAATGGCATTTCATATACTCTACCTCACCTTCTGTCTGGTTCCAAGAAGAAGCCAAAGAAAGAAACAGCCATGGATGCATCCACCACCTCTGGGTCATCATCAGAAGCAAAGGTCAAGGCAGACCTAGCGTTGGGCGACGGACGTCCTTGGTATGCACCCAGTGCATCAAACAATGCTCTATATTACTGTGTGATTTACCTAGCGCCTGGCGACTACCACCGTTTCCACTCTCCAATCTCTTGGGTGGTCGAGAGCCGTCGGCATTTCGCTGGTGAACTCTACTCGGTGTCTCCGTACCTTCAGCGTACACTCCCTGGACTCTTTGTGCTGAATGAACGAGTCGTCCTTCTGGGCCGGTGGCGCTGGGGATTCTTTAGTTATATACCCGTTGGTGCAACCAACGTAGGCTCCATCAAATTGAACTTTGACGCCGAATTGCGGACGAACAGTCTGACGACCGATACCGCAGCTGACCGAGCAGCGGCCGCGGCAGCTAAGCGTGGTGAGGCCTACACTGGATTCGCAGAAGCCACTTATTACAATGCCAGCCGGGCCTTACATGGCCATCCACTGCAACGCGGTGAAGAGATGGGAGGATTCCAGCTGGGTAGTACCATTGTACTCGTCTTTGAAGCTCCAATGGGAGTCCGCAAGAGTTTTGATGAGGGCTGGGATGGCGGCCGAGAAGGTGGCTGGACTTGGAATATTGAGCAAGGCCAGAAGGTCAAGGTTGGTGAGAAGCTTGGTCATATAAAACTATAATCGACTGAATCCTGGTTGGTGGGTTGTTATTTGCATGTGATGGCGAGCTGTCTGTTTTGACCTTTTCACCTTGAGAATACCATTGCTTCTTGTATATTATTGAATAGAGACTAGTTCAAGTTTGATCACTTATACCGGTAATAGAATCTATCACATCATCATCCCATTGTTGGAGTTCATATATTTAGAGTGACTTTTGTAGATCAATAAATGTGGGGAAGATTCGGAGGTAAACAACAACTCCGCAAAAATTCCTGGCAATCGCGTACTTACATATGTACCTTCTTCAACATCTTGCACCTCTCTCCATATTCTGTTTTACACATACAATGCTTCTACTGGACATAATATTCACAACTAGGAATTGAAAATGCCACGCCAACCCCCTCGACGCGCCCCTCCAGCTCCCGCAACACCATCATTCGCAGAACCCCCGCCGATCATAGCTCCTCCGCCAGCAGTGACAACGCCTATTTTCGCGACACCCCAAGGCTTCCAACGAGATGCAGCCTTACCCAATGCTATTCCAGCATGGCAGATACCGCCACCACAACAGCAACAACAGCGGAGGTTCAATCAGCCCGTACCTACCATGTCGGAGCCACTTGAGGACAGTGATATTGAGAATGATCCCGTGGACGACAGGGCGAGGGCGATTGATTTCGATGCGTTGGATGATGATGATGATGAAGGTGAAGACGATGATGATGACGATGACGATGACGAGGATCTGGAAGATGAACTAGGCGATGAGGAAGTTGAGGAAGTTGAAGGCGAGGATGATGAGAATGAGGAGATGCGCGCACGACGTATGCCCCTCCCTCCCTTCCGACCCTGCTTACCTTCTTAAAAGCTGAATTATGATAAAACAGGAAAATCACCATCCCCATTACCCCCGGATCTCCGCGAAATCTCCTCTCTAGCATCATGGACAGTCTCCACACACAAACCCGGCTGCGGCGTCGCAGCCCTCCGCAATCCCTCACCACAACAATTCTGGCAATCGGACGGCCCTCAACCACATACCTTGACACTACACTTCTTCAAAGTTGTGGCCATAGTCAAGATCCGCGTATATCTCGATTTTGATCTCGACGAAAGCTATACGCCTACCAAGATGATGTTCTACGCGGGTATGGGAGGAAACGATCTCGTTCATTTTGCGACGTGGGAGGATGATGCGCCGGCGGGTTGGGTTAATGTATCTCTCGCTGGGGTTGGGGGGAAGAATAAGAGGAAGAAGAGAGAGCATGCTGTGGGGGGTAGTCGACGGCGGACACGAATCGAGGGGGATTTGTATGATGATTCACTCGACGAAGAGGAGGAGGATGACCTGGATGATCCCTATGCAGGCAATGTTCTCAAAGCAATGGTCGTCCAAGTCCGGATTTGCGAGAATCATCAAAACGGCAAGGATACGCATGTCCGAGGGTTTCAGGTGTTTGCGCATGATGATGATCGACGGCGTATAGCGGCTGCCACGGCGGCGGCGGGGGGTGCGAATGCCGGGCAACAAGGGCATAATCGACGGAAGTCTGTGCAAGGTGATTCTCAGGATGGGTTTGGTGGTGCTGTGGACGAGGGCGCTGGGGATAAACGTCACGGTCTGGATGAGCCGGATTGGATGGGTGAGCCTGTTATTCGATAAACTCTTTCTTCTACGCATTGAACAAGGGAAAGGCGTTATCTTTCGGTTATGCTTTTTATGTATACATTTGCTCGTCTATAGATACCCAGTCAATATAGTTGTTATACTCAATGCATTTAGCAATCTTCATTATATGTAACTTTTATAAACTCGTATAACTTTCGTAACAGCAAAGTAACATAACCCCGGAAATGCTACCTATCAATCTATTGAAGCAACTTCTCCAACTCAGCAGCAACGGCATCACCGACCTCAACAGTAGTCGACTTTCCGCCAATATCGCCTGTTCGGATACCAGCCTCAATGACGTTGCGGACTGCTTCTTCAATGATGCGTGCCTCGGCGGGTCGGTTAAGGGAGTATTGGAGCAACATGGCCATGGACAAGATGGCAGCGACGGGGTTGACGATTCCCTTTCCGGCGATATCAGGGGCGGATCCTTGTTTCGTCAGTACATAGAGAACTTTGACTTTTAGAAAGGGGGTCAAGGAGGCATACCGTGAATAGGCTCATAGATACCATTAACCTTACTCTTGCCATCGGGAACACCAGTCAAACTAGCACTGGGCAACAAACCCAAAGAACCAGGAATAACACTAGCCTCATCGGAGATGATATCACCAAACAGGTTGCTCGTCACAACAATACCATTGAGTTTACGGGGATCCTTGACCATCAACATAGCCGCGGAATCAATCAAGTGATGACCCAACTTCAACTGCGGGAATTCATTGGTGATCACCTCCGTGACAACCTTGCGCCATAGACGAGACGTAGCGAGGACATTGGCCTTATCAAGACTCCACACAGGCAAAGGAGGATCATGTTGAAGCGCAAGATGAGCCGCAAGACGAGTGATACGCTCAATCTCAGCGCGGGAATAGGGTTCAGTGTCCATGGCGAATCCGTCGCCGTCGTCTTCCTTGCGGTCTCCAAAGTAGATTCCGCCCGTCAGTTCGCGGATGATGTTGAAGTCGACGCCGCGGCAGACGTCGGCTTTGAGGGGGGAGATGTCGACGAGTGAAGGGGCGGCGAAGCTGCAGGGTCGGAGGTTGCCGAATGTGCCCATTTCTTTGCGGAGTTTGAGGATGCCTTGTTCGGGGCGGACGGTGCCGTGGCCCCATTTCTATCACATCACATATCAGCTTCCAACTCCTCCTTGTGGTAGGCATCTAGTTGTTAAAGATGTTGGGATACGTACAGGTCCTCCAATGGCTCCGAGGATAACCGCATCTGCGTTTTTGGCGGCTGTCAAGGCAGCGTCGGTCAATGGCTCGCCGTGAGCATCTATAGAAGCCTTTCGTCCAAAAACAAATCAGTATTCGGTTTGGTCAGCTTGGGGAAGAGAGCTTACACCACCAAGGGGATGCTCCTGGAAGTTGAACTCGATATCGCTGCGGTATTTCTCAACGACGCGGAGGGCCTGTCAAAGCTCTATCAGTCTATTGTCGTAGTTGTCAGGCCAATTGTTATATTGAAGTACCTTCACTGCCTCAGCGGTAACCTATAGATGTCATTATTAGCTTCAGAATCGTAACTTGTGTATGAAAATGCAGTAGATAGCTCACCTCCGGACCGCAGTAGTCACCAGCAAACACGACAATATTGTAAGGGGCCATGGTGAGTATATCGAGATGTTAACTTTTCCAATTGAAATTGAACTCAAGAATGGAAGTTGTGAAAGAGAGCATAGAAACAGAAAATGATGTGAGTCGAGGTAGTTGCGGGGCTACCTAAATATTGGTCCCCGCGTGTCCGATGCCGGAGCTGGAGATCTCCATGACCTACACACCCAGTCTATGTGTCTATATAAGAATGTGTGAACAGGAACACAATGATGATACTTCATAGTTCTCTATATTGCTAATTCACAGCTCAGATCTAGTCACATAACTTAGGTGAAAAGTACAGTTATCATTCTGATATTGTATAACCCGAACCTATATAGCCACCCACCTCACAACAAAGCAATATTATAGAAGCAAACAATGATGAAGGATTAAAAGACATAGCAATATTGAATACCAAAGCAGACGCCGGTTCCTCCATATGACGATCAATGTACACGAAATCAACCCACCCCTCTAAACCGTATGTTCAACCCACTCGAAAAGGATTGAATCGATGAATTGTGCTATTAAAAAGTATGATAAGTCTGGCTAGCTTCGGCGCGGAGAAGACCAACTCGGAAAGGAAATGAGCTTGGGCCGTAAAGCTGAAGAAAGTAGTGCCGCATTGTACGATGATTGCGGCCCTTTGTGAGATAGGATTTATGCCAGTTTACCCTCGGCCCGGTCAGCGCGGCGTTTGGCGAGATCGCCCTCTGCAAGCCAATTGCTGGCCTTGACCAGTTGCACGATATTGATGAACTGCTTGATTGCCATAATGGGGAAAGAGACACCGGTAATGATCCAAGGCACCGTGCTGTCAATCTTGTTTGCACGGGCCAATTCAAGTGCACCGGCACTCCAGGGGCTGGCGAAAAGTGTGCCAGGTGGCTGATGGGCTGGGTTTCCGGGTTGAGGAGTCATGGGCTCGGTGTGTGGAGGAGGCTGCAACAGCGAAGGAGACAATTTCGGCGAGGAGAATGAAAGTAAGTACAAGCCAATGAAGAAAAGCTCGTTGAGGGCGCAGAAGATGAACAACACAGTCTGCAATTGTCAGCTAGAACATTAGACAGGGCTAAATGGACAGGTACGTACCCTGCTTGTGTAGTATTTGTGCAAAATCCAGCTACGGCTAGAGTCGACAGCCTTGTGGCTCTTTCCGGCACCCCCATGCTCAAGGTAGCATACATATGCATATAGTGACTAGCAAGATCCAAGCTGATCAAACCCTGGAATATGATCGAGTACCGGGGCCATGCGGAGGCCAGGAAAACCAACAGACACGCAGTTGTGCAACGATCCGTGACCATGTCTAGGACACTGCCGAATGTGGTGGATTGATGGAATAATCGCGCGAGGTAACCGTCCAGAGCATCCAACAGGCATGAGATACTGTATAGGAATGAGCATGTTCGTGGGTGGAGGGGCATGTAGTAGAGTGATGCTACAGCCAAAACGACTCGGGCATAGCCTGGTAAGAACCAAATAATCAGCATTCCAGAATCGCACAGGACGAAAAAAAGCCAGCATATGGACTCCGCGGCTTACCGACGAGGTTCGGCCAGAATAAAAAGATGTTTTCCTGTGGCTCTTTCTCGGCCTTTTTCGGCGTAGAGGTGGTGTGAGCAGCGCCATTTGCTGTTGCTGGCTGCTCGTCAACGACGACCGCAGCGGCCTTTTGTCTTCGTGTTCGGACGCTCATTGTGAATAACCCTTGAACAGTCGCACCGATAGATTTGTTCCCAAGATACTGGTATTGTATCTATCCGCCGTTTGGAATTGGTCTGGGAACCGGATATGAGAACGAGCGAACGAGTATTGCGACGTGGAAGCTGGAAGCTGTTGTCGTTAGTTCAATATCCATCAGGCAGAACTTGGTGAAAGGGGGAGCAAAAATTCGGACAAGATTTTGTCCGGACAATCGTTCTTAGAGGGCTGCAACTTACATTGATCACAAAGAGGGGTAGAACTTCTCACAATCCGAGAACAATGATCCGATTCGAATGCTAGGCTGCAAAAAAGTAAAGTCGAAGATAAATAGGACGCGGAGTAGCAAACGCGACAGCGGAATGAAGACGACGTTGAAGTGCAAAGGAATGACAAGAACCAACGAGAGAGGATAAGGACCAGGTAGGCGATAGGGCGGCGGTATGCACGACACTGGATCAATGATAAGGACTAGGATTAAGGACAGATGAGATAGTGTTATGTAGTTTAGTTAAGCAGGCAAGATGGTGTTGAGAAAGTCAGCTTATCTTACTTCCGGCGTTCCCTGGCCCCGTTGGGTTTAGTCCGTTTGAAGTGGGTAGCTCAGGCTCCCAGGCCGCATCCAATCACAGCCTCGGTCTATGTATGTATGTTCGATGTTGATAACGATTTCATGGATTGCATTGATCTCAAGTCGCTTTTTGGATGCATGAAACATAGAAAAGATGTATGCTATTACATGGATGTATGTACAAAACAATGCGTTGTTGAGCATGCAAACTGCCGCATACAATTCAACTCTAGGTACGAGATCGTCGCGGGTCTGTCGCTTCCTGTCTTCGAAAATCGCGGGCTTCCTTGGTGCCCATACTGCCTAAGCCACCTTCGAGCCTGCGTTCCCACCCCCCTAGACGTACCACCAGACAAGTCGCATTGTCGGCGTCCTTGCTGATCTCAGTCGCAAAGTTCACTACATCACGGGCGCCTTGTTCTGGAGTCCGAGCCTCTTTGACGATATCCACGATTTCCTGATCGTGGAGCGTCCCACTAATGCCGTCCGACATGAGGACGAGGAACGAGAATTCAGCGGGGGCCATCTCGATGCGACGGATCTCCGGTTCTGCTGAGACGCCAATTCGTTTCGAATGTATATCGCCAAAAGCCCGAGTATTAGCAAGTCCACTTACCCGTTCTTCTCCAAAAGAATCAGTAACAAAGGTAGCTGCAAACCGCCGAAGGCGATTAGCCTCGATTGGAGAGGACGGGTGATGGTCTGTAGTCGCGGGAATCGCGGCACCAGTGCTGGTATCGCAGAGCAGAACCCTACTATCACCGACATGTGACACCAAGAGCGAAGAAGGGGTTGCCGGGTTCCAAAAAGGGGTCGGGGTTGGGGTCGATATCATGGCAACACTGCAAGTACTTCCTCCCGGAAACCGCTTGGGTCCGCCGATATATTCGCAGCGAGATTGGCTCGGACTATACAGTATATCATCGTTGTTCAAAGGCTGGTCCGACCGTACGGGATCGTCGTCTTTCTTTGCCGCTTGAGCAGACACAAAGTCGAAGTCAGCTTTCAGAAAGGCATATTCCATCACTTCTTCCATCGAGACCCCATCAATTGAGGATTGCCTGCTCTGGTTCGACCCAAGTGTCTGTGAAAGGTCCCTTGGGGTGGACTCTCTCCCGATACACGAGAAATGTGCTGGTTTGAAGCGTCTGAAATACCCCCCGACAAGACTTTTCCAGCCTTCAACCAATCCCGTCTCAAGTTTTTCTATCTTCTTGATATTTGCGTTCTGGATAATCGGCAAGTCGGCTCGATGTAATCCGTTCTGACCGACTTCTTGTCTCCCACGCCGGTCACGTTTCCTCTCTGTAGATCCATCTTTATCTTTCAAGCTAGATTGGATCTCAAACTCCGCAGCACTGTCTTGTATGTATTCATGTAGACGGTCACGTAGGAAGTCGCTACATTCAGAACCACCATGGCCGTCAAATACACCAAAGTAAAACACCTGTGGATCTCCGCTTGCGCTGTCCGCTCCAGAAGCGACCGCAACAGACTCGGCGCCTGATGCGCGACGGATAGTCAATGATAGAGGGGATCGCTTCGCAAATGATGGCACTTCAATCACACCGGCCTGGTAGGTGTCCTCATTATATTTTCGTGATCCGCGAGAGACGGATGCGCCAAAGTGATGTTTCGCACTGCGTAGAGGTATTCGAACTACGGTGGTATCGCGAGTGACACCAATGGGTGTTTGTATGGACGCAGGAGACAATTGACTGCTTTCGCTAGTGTGCGGCGTCGATGCAGAGCGAGGAAGCTTATGGAACGACGGCGGTCCGTGGGAATCAGGATGCAGCGAAGACGATGGTAGATGCGTGACAAAGTAATCGTGAAAGTATTGCCGATTCGTATGACTTCCGCATCTTGTTGGATTATGTGGTATCTTCTGTAAGCTAGTCCGGTGTGCGAAAACGGCGATAAAATCTGCTCTATGTGAGACTCAACCTTGATAAACAGATCCGTTGAGGGGTTAACCCACTGTAACTATCGGCCAGCGCCCAGATATGGACAGCCACCGGCCTGGATCGCGCCTGAATCATAGGTTGATAGCATCAGGTAGCATTGGAAACGTGAGCATTGCAATAAAATAATAGAGTGGAGGGATGTGGTGCCAGTGGTGAAGAGGAGAGGAGGAAGTTGGGGCCAAGCGTTCCTTCCCCGGTTTTGATGATGTCGCCAACGGCCCGGCTCACTTAGCCAGGAACAACTTCAACTTCAACTTCAACTTCAACTTCAACACTTCTCTTCTTTTTATCTCTTTATTATTCTGTTTGTTTGACCAATGGGTATTTTACAATTTGATTATCAAAAGCGAACCTAGCCTGCTGCATTTCCGTCTCACGTCTCTAATCCCTTGTTGAAAGTCTGATACAGCTTCTTAAACTCCGAATCTCTTGAAAGCAACACGTCTGGTTTATCCACCTCTAGAAGCTCCCCATGCCGGAGAAGCGCCACCCGGTCGAATTGGTAGATATATCGAAATCGATGAATAACCGCTATGACTGTCTGCTGAGAGAACTCTTTTTCGATAATGGACTGCATTACAGCCTCCGTGTCCCAGTCGACACTTTCGAGATGTCAGAGCCTACACAAACGAGAAACAAGAATTGAAAGAAGCCATACCTGCTGGTCGCTTCATCCAAAACGAGAATTGGAGCCTTGACAACAAGTGCCCGGGCCAGTGAAAGCAGTTGTCTTTGTCCCACGGACCAGTCTGATTCAGCAAAAGACATATCTAAACCGCCCTTTGAGCTGATCTGGCTCCAGAGCCCGACCTTCTCAAGCGCGGCAATCAAACTCTTGTCGGATACGCGCTGGTGAGGATCAAGGTTGAATCTGAGAGTCCCTGGCAGGAAGAGTGGCTCTTGGCAGATGACGTTTATAGCGGAGTGAATAGCACCCTGGTCCATTCCATCTATGTCTCGTCCGTCGATCGTGATATGGCCGGAGTGAAGTTCTAGCATTTGGGACATTGCCATTAGTAAGGATGATTTCCCGCTCCCGGAGGCGCCACAGATTGCTATTTTTTCTCCGGATTGAATTTTCAGGGAGATGTTTCGGATAACTGGGTCTGAAGCGAAACTGGGATGGTGATTAGATCTGGACTCAAAGTCAAATTGAGGAGGATTGAGTTGGTGGATACGCACTCATAACCAGCAGTTACGTTGTGAAACCCGACCTGGCCCTGTAAAGGCCAGTCGGGTGGTGGAGGAGAAGACGCATTGCGTCTCGAGGGAGTATTTTCAATAAAGCGTTGGATGCGTGAGACAGCACCAATCGAAGTCTCGGTCATAGTCCACATCTTGATGGTCTGGGTCAAGTTCTCATTGAGTGTTAGGAGGAGCGTCAGAGCCACACCAATTGACGCCGTATTGAATCGATCCTTTAGGCAGGTAACTATTATTATCAGGAGGACTCCCAACATCCCTACCACCAGATCCAGAACAAGGGTAAGCCATTGCTGTATGCAAAACAGCATGTACATCGGTCGTTGGGATCGGTTCAATAGAGATTGGCTTTTACTGCTGAAGTGCGCACCCCAGCCGAATGCGCGAATGCTTGAGATACCGTGGATTGTTTCAAGAAAATGGGCGTAGAGCGGTGCCTTGGCCTCGATGTCTAGCAGTCGGACCTGTCGAGAGGTACGCAGGTAATATGACTGGAGGATGTATAGGACTATTCCGAGCAGTGGGATCGAGGCTCCCAGATACTTTCCTAGAGCGCAAATGATAACCGTGTTGATGACCACGAGTAGGAGAGTCATGACAAAATTGACGACATATATAGGAAGCATCATGTCGACCAGTTCTAAATCCTGGCTGAACCGATTGATCATCGATCCTGTATCTATGCTTTGGAAGAAACTGACTGGTGCTCTATATAAAGTTAGCGTAGAAGATTAGGGAATGAAGGGCATCATACCCTAATGTGGTCTTGAGGAGACTAGAATGCAAATGTAGGGATGTGTTATTGAGCATTCGTATAAAGAGTACCCTACAAGCTCATATCAGCCGCCAGACTCTACCTAGGTATTGATCTGCCCAGGATGAATACCGACCAACAACCCGCTACAATCGCCAGAAACGTCAGTCCAAAGAACATGGCATACACGCCTAGATACCTTCCCAATTGTTGATTTGATTGTTTCTCATTTGCCTCCACCCACCATTGCATCCATAGTGCTAGAAGGAGATTAGCTTCTGAGTTGACTTTGAGGTTAGGATTGACTTACTCTGGAAACTGGTACAGAAACACTCGATTGTTGCGGATGCTAGAAAGAAAAAGAGGAGCGTGTAACCGGCGCTTTGGAAGTAGTACCTATACACAGACCAGGAGCCTTGTTGTCGAGTATGGTCGTCTTTTTCCTTGTCCGTTGGTTGCACGTTATCAGTGTGAGCCTTTTCTTCTTTTAGTGCCAATGGGAGCTCGGATGTCTCGCTCGGTTGAGTCGTATAATCTCCGGCTTTCTGAAGTTTCGAGGCAATCTCCGGCTTTTGTGTAATGATCTCGTCGTATGACCCAATGGCTATGACCTTCCCTTGATCTAGGACGATGATTTCATCTGCATAAGGGAGCAACTGATCTACAACGTCTGATTAGATTCCCACCTACAGTCTCCACAAGTCGAATACTTACATGTACTCGTGGCAAGAATCACCGATCTTCCAGCCTTTCTGAAATATCCCTTCTCACTAAAAAGCCGATTCGAGATTAAAGAGACATTGTGCGAGTCCAGTCCGCTGAAGCAATCATCCAAAAGCACAACGTCGAGGTTGGAGTAGACTGCACGGGCAAGTGCCTAACCCTATATCAGCATACAAAACCAACCTTCCTTAGAATGACCAGGACACTCACAACACGCTGCTTCTGTCCTCCACTAAGTGAGCTGCCATCACTCCCTGTCACGCGCATATCACCTTCTGGCATTGCCTTGAAATCCTCTTCGAGACCGCAGGCTGAAACCGTGACATCGTACCACGCTTTATCAAAGTGTGAGGCGCCGATAATGTTGTTTCGGATTGTATCGTTTTGTATCCAGGGGATCTGAGGGCAATATGCAGTCCTGAAAAAGGATGCTGATATTGATCCTCGGGTTATCATGTTCCGATTAATCATGCTCTCGAGTAAAGTTGATTTTCCGCAGCCGACAGGTCCAATGATCATAATAATTTCACCACTACGACGAATATCGAGATTCAAGTTCTGAAGAGTGGGTTCTTTTTCTAAGGACCACAATATATCTGCATTCTTGAACGAGACCAATGGGGTATCAAGCGATTTCTCGTATGGTTGTACTTCCTTGTCCCCTGGCAGAATTTCCTCGGGTACTAGGTTCGATGAACTGTCCGAACAATATTTCTCAATACGGCCGAAACAAGCAACAGTCTGCAATGTAGCAGGCATAGCCTGACAAAATGTGAGAAGAGGACTAGTAAGAATCGAAATCAAAGCCAAAGTCGTAAACGCTGTGGTCGAAAGAAGCGATCCGTTATGCCTCACAGCAGCTATAATAGCGTAGATGATGATTGTGGCAAAAGGAGCGAAGGTTGCAGGGATATTAGCTAGGTTGACGTTAGTCTAGAAGATATTGAAACACATTTGCGAAGCTCCTTACATAGAACAATTTGCCATATAAGCAACTTTCGGAATCGCGATGAAGTTTCAATCTCGATTTGCCGCAACCGTGAGACAAGTTTGAACAGAGTATCGCCGAGTCCAAGCATTTGTACCGTCTTCATTTTGCCGAGCATGCTTGAGGTCACTGACAATCGTTCTTGTACACGCTCGATCCATTGCTTTTGGGCTTGCCCGGATCTGGTTGATACTGGTACCATCGCTAACACGGCTCCTAAGCACAGGGTCAGCAGTTGGTAGAAGAATATCTGACTCAAAAGACGAATTACCTAGTGAGATAATGAGTGGAATAATGCAAGAAACCCAGATCTCGCGCTTCAACAACCAAATCGCAACTCCAACTTCCAAGACTGAGGCCCATATCTCATGAATGTTCCTCAAATTCGACACGATCCGTTCCACATCCGTGCCCATCAGGGTAATAGCTCCTGAATCTTTGAGTCCAGTTGTAGTCATGCCGACTGTTTGCTGATAGACCATTGATATGAGACCAGCTCGTATCATGGTAAGCAGGCGGACTGTTTGGCGCCAGTATACTGCTTTTGAGACCTTTGGAGATGTCAGTCCGGTAGGATTTTGTGAGCGATTTAAGGGTAGATACGTACTGCTAAGCCTACATATACAACAATATATGCGCCGATGAGCGCCTTTCCAGTCAATTTCGACTCTGGCGTCGATGGACTCCCAATATAGTTTATGGTAGCCGTGATGAGGAAAGGCTGCGCAAAGTTGAATACGCTCAAAGCAAGACGCGGCGGGACAGCTGACAAGAACGCCCATCGATATGCATAGATTGTGGCTTTGATCAATTGGTGACGTTGGTTGTCATTTTGCTGTATGGGTTTCCAGGCTGCTTGGAGTTTTTCACCGCATTCTTGTCCTTGGAGGCGTGTGTCGATTTCCTCGATATCTTCAATTCGGAGTACAGTCGAATAACCTTTTTGCAAGAATGGCAGAAGCCATATAAAAAAGCTCCGGTTCAAGAAACCACATGTTTGCTCCTTAGCGGTCTTTTGATATTGCAGCTTCAAAATTTTGGTTTTCGGAATCGATTCCACGACGAGAGCGAGAACTGTCACGATGAAAATCGATAGCCAGAGATATCGACACTCATCAACTGATGCTGTGGGAAGCAACCAAAGGGACCGCAATCGAGGTAGACTACAAAGACTGGATACCAAAAAGTAAAGAGTAAGAAGGTCTGATGGTCTCAAGGAACGCTGGTCTTCCAGGATAGAGACACATGCCGCTGCTGGCGTTGCGACAATATTGAGCACTGCTGCCGGTAATAAAGCATGGGTCTGAAGAGCTGATGTTTGGACTTGAAATGCGGTAAACACGACATGAAGCACAAATAGAACTGCAATTATGGACTTCTTGAATCAGCTTGAGTTGGAGTAGACGTCTATAAGAGATTCATACCAATTTCGGAATGGCAAGTTTGTAGGAATCTACTTTGACAGACTGAGACCACAGGAAGTAAAGCCACGGTGGGACAAGCAAGAGAAAGACAGCAGGTGGAAGACAGCCAAAGAATATGTCCTCAAATAAGAGTGTGAAATCAAACGGACGGCATTGAATACTGATCCGCGGCCCAAATTGATTGTCAGCCCCGAACGGGCAAGGGGAGGATGTATCAGCAGCCATGTATTTTGGGCATTTGTGAATGACTATGGAATTGAGACATTGGGATATGGACATATTATATATCGCAGTATTCAAAATTATTCTTATCTTGTTATAGTGCTGAACATCCATGATCGCAATTAGGGCTTTGTAGCCGGCGTTCGGAGTAAGCCCTAAGATTTCCCGATACGGTAACATCCCCCCTGCAACTCCGCAAATTACATGAAAAGCATGTCGAATTCCGTGATAAGTTAGCATAAGGCTTTAAGCTCCTTAGTATTACTCTATTGTTGTCTAGTCAACAATAAATGCGAAAGAAGGAAGGTAGTGATTGGGTGAAAACGCCCTGTTCCTCCTTTTGCTCGATTGATGATGGTACAGTAGACCCTGGCTATAACGAACAGAAGGCCTTCCATCATCTAAATCGGATATCGAGAAATTTTAACTCATATTGGAATGGGGAGCACTCTGGCATAATAACCTGTCCGATCAATAACGACTCGGAGCACTGTTCATATTCATATGAATCAAATTTACCTGATATCAATATAATGACCTTCTGTTCGTTATAGCCAGGGTTTACCGTATGTGTATCGCTCCTACTACTTTAAAGCCTTTTTGATTCATTGACAAAACAATGTCTTTTTTCTTGTTTCTGCTTTTCTATCCAGTCTCAAGTACATATGCTGTTGGACTTGATCAATCGGCACATGCCACAGCTTGAAGTTCAAATGCAAATCAAGTAAACCACCCCCTTTTATTCCGGCGACCTCCTCAACCCCCAATCTTTGAACAATCCCATTAAAAACAGACCTCAGATAAGCCACAAACCCACCATTCCAGAAAGAAGAGAGATAAAATGTTAACCCAGTGTAAAGAAACCGAGAAGCCGTGGATCTCAAGAGGGGCGATCGGAAGTGAGCTTCTGACCTGCTTGTTCACCAGGAACTCTAGTGAAGACTTTCGCAGTGCAGGCAATTCGCATACGAGGTGGCTCACAGTTGGTCAGACCAACTCGTATGTATGGTGTGACCGACATGCCAACCCTGGCACGAAGGGGATTGGCGTTGAGCGAAGGGTCGAGATTCACCATGACCGTAGGATCGAATGACTCGTTCAACTCAGGAAAATGGAATCGAACATCGTATGGGCAAGAGAACAGTTCAATCCCGATTCTCTGGGCTTCGGTAACAATGTCTTTGAGCGATTCGTGCATGCTCTTGTTGTCTTCCACGGGTGTCACCAGAGGTTCCAGCATCTCAAGCAGTTCAGTGACGTGAATCTCTCGGCTTATAGAGCAGAATTCCGCGAAGTTTGGCTTCTGTCGTGCGATGGCCATCTGATCGGCGATTTTTGCAAGAAGGCCATGTCTGACACTGTTGGGCGTCTCTATCGACAGTTCAGTGTGTTAGTACCTCACCATTTTTAGACAGGGGGGTAAGAGGATGTAACGTACCCAACGTCAATTTTCGTTTCGCGTTGAGAATCTCTCCATCAATACTAGGACTGAGATTCTTGATAATTTCGGTGTACTTAAGCATCTTCTTGCACAAGTAAAAGTTGATCACCTTGGCGATACACATGGGCTTGGTCATAGCATGGTTGAGATACTTGACAGCAATAGCCGTGTTGGGATCGAGCATCATGTACTCTTTCAAAGGTGCTGGGATGTTCTCAGGACGTAACTCATCGTTGACGACATAGATTCTGCCAAACTTATCAATCTTTCCCCAAAGATTGCGAAAGCGTCCACCGAAATCATTTGTCTTGGCCTCGAACTCGATGCCTGAATTTGGGGTGGTTGAGCTGCCCCCTGGAGTAGGAAGAGTAGGCTGGTGCATAGTGTTCTGAGGATTCATGTGCATCTGGGTTGGTCCCCCAACAGGTGGTGTAGGATTGAAAAGCCCCTGCAAACGTGCACCTGCAATAGTGCCATTCAACTCGAATTGAGTACCCATGGGAGGGGCAGTCGATTCGATTGGATAGGGCATTTGATATGGCATTTGTGACACTGGACCAGCTGGATAACCATAAGGTGGATAATACTGAGTGTTGTCACCGTTACCAGCAGCAAACTGCTGTGGTCCACCAAGGGAGAATGATTGCATAGGGCCAACAAGCGACTGAACATTCTGTGGAGTCCAAGGTTGCGCAGTGGAAGATAGACAAGATGAAGTCTCCTCCATACGACGTTGACGCACCGATCTTGGGTCTTGGATAGTTCGAGATTGGGTTCTGATGGTAACATCCTGTTTTTGGATATGCACATTGAGCCTACGGATTTCATTTTGAAGGTTTCTGATCGCGTCATCTCGCTGCTTGATTTCCTTCTCGCGTGCTTTGATCTCGTTGTCTCGCGCCTTGATTTGACGGTCTCGCAACTTGATCTGCTCATCTCGCTGCTTAACCTCCTCCTGGGCAGCAGCCAGATCATGTTCAGTGGAAGCTAGACTCTCCTGAGCAGAAGCTAGATCTTTCTGAAGCGACATCCTGAGACGCTCAGAGTCTGAGAGGAGGACTCGCAGGTTATGGGGACTTGGGAGGGGTGCGAAGGGATCTCGACTTGGTGTTTGGCCTGGGATAAAGAGGAAGCTTCTCTGAGGGGTCGTGGGACCTGTCTGAGGCCCTCCACTGTTTGTCATGAGTCCGGACCTCTGGCCATGACTGTCTCTGAATGGATCGCTCAGAGGGTTCATGGTGATTGGTGACTTGGGGGTGACGAGATCTAAGATAAATAATAGAAAGCGGTTAGTCTCATGCTCATGAATAGTTTAATCAGTCTTTGTTGGATATAATGACTTACTGCAAGCTTCACTCAGACAGGACAATGCGTGAATCTATCCCAAGATTCCAAAAATGAGACGAAAAGGAGGGGCTATCTTGAACAAGCTCTTCAGTATGTCAAATGATTGGACGAAAACAATCTCAAAGATGATTTGCAAGGTTGAGATGGGAGCTGATGAACTTTGAAGGTATTCCAAAAGGTATTTCAGAAGAGAGAAGTCGACAAATGAGAAAACAGAAAGACTCTCACATCCAAAAAGAATAAGAGAGAAGAAGGATTCTTGACAGTGAGCTTGCTCAACTTTTTCACATGAATCTCTCTGACTAGCGCGATACCTAAAAGGGAAAGGGCCTCTTTTATCTCTTCTTGTGTGATATCAGCACACAACTGGGCGTAAAACAAGCATTAGGAAAGATTGGATGTCTGAACTGGTCTAGGCTTCTTTGAGCTTCTTATATCCAGAATTCCAGCTGAATCTGACGGGAAAAGCCTTCAGACTTGGTCCATATCCAGATAGCAAATCTGATATCTCATTTGCTCCCACGACTTTCGATAGTTTACACTCGAGCAAGCTGTGGTCATAAGAAGCTCTCCTCAGCTTATTCTTACTATCATTTGATTTCATATTCAGTGATATCAAATATTTCAAAAATAGAGTCTTTTCTTTAACCCCTTTTGTAACGGAGCGAAGCGAGGTCAGAGAAAAAACGTCTGTCATAGAAAACTAACAAGACGTGAGCTGAAGAGCAAAACTAAACTACAGGGGAGCAAGCCCATATTTATACTTGCGCAGGGCTTACTCCCAGGCCTGGATCTGACGGGGTAGGCCGTACAAGAGAACAATAATCTAAATAGCAATACAAAGCATGAAACAATGAACAAAGTGTAACATGAAGCTATTCCCACACGGTGTGACTCATACAACAAAGGTCCGCGGCGGATTCTTTGGCGTTGCTGAATCTTATCGCTTTGGCGTGAAACAGAGCCCTCACACCTGGAGCAGACCCCTAGGCTGGATCCGTGACATCTTTTCATCGACACGGTGGTGAGGTGAAGTTCAACTCAAATTTCCCCTACAACATTGGACAGACGGCATGAAGCTGGCCCTGGATCTGATGAGAAGAACTGTCGTCTTACCTAGGATTTCCATGAACTGCTTCTTGTTGCAGGCCCCAAGTCTGAGATTCATCTGAGTATATCATAAGATTTCTTCCCAAGTGAAAAATTGTTGTTGATATCAAGGGAGTCCTGTGGAGTTCTAGAATCTTTACAAGCTACAGCTGGAGACAACATTTACGCTGATAATACGCGAATTGAATCGAGAATGTATTCAACTAGTTGATCAAATGTACAAAGAGAACTAAATAATCGACAACGTGGCTCCGGCGAAATAAGGCTCCTAAAAAGATAAAAAACATCTAGCTTGTAAAACAGATTTGTGAAAATGGTCGATCGATCAAAGTCTGGAGGTAGCACCTTACCAAAGGGGGTAGCATAGTTCCAGCCTCGTCGTCATCTTGAAGTCAAGGGCAAAAGAAGCCAACAGCGCAGCAAGAAGCTGTGATAGAGATGATGAATCCTACCCAGAGGTTAGAATCAAAGAACCTACCAAGCGAGACAGTCGGCGTGGTTAAAATTGATGACTTCGGTGTTTCTCTTCTTGAGTGTGGGTGAATGTTGTGTGTGGGTTGGATGATCGATTAGATGGCTTTGGTGCGGGAGAAGAGACTGCTGTAGACTGCATCAACAACCGGTTGAGCGCTGATTTGTCTGCCGCCAAAGAATCGTCCGTTGAGACCTTTGATAGCGTTCTCGCCTCCTTGGACGCGGTCGAATTTGAGATAGATGTCTCCTTGCGAGTTCGGATCTAGAGATATGTGAACAACATGACCGTATTTCTCCTCACATTCAGCGCGAACGTCGTCTTCTAGTTCCTTGATCCAGGATTCGCCCTCTTCCCTGTTATCGTTGTTAGCATTCTGCTCAAATTACGAAAATAGTGGTTGGACTTACTCGTTAGGGTCAAACATATTTCGCAGCAAGACACAACGGCTTGCCATATTGACATTCACTGGCAAGGGTTTTGGTTCAGTCTTGGGTCGTAACGGCTGCAACTTTTCGTCTGCAGAAGGCTCGGGTTCATCTGTTCTCGCAAGTTTCCTCATCAATGCATCTCTGCTATAATTGTTGAAGTTCACACCGGCAACATCTGTGTCATCCAGAGCGCTTGCTCCGCCTGTTCCCTTGTCTGTGTCTCGGCCACCTGCACGGTCAAAATTGCTGGGAGTACCTCCGGCCTGTGCGCCACGACCACCGTGGCCAGAGAAAAGAGAGCCCTGGAATTGTTGGTTTTGTTCTCGTCCCTGGAAACGTTGTAGAAGATTGGCTGTCGACTCAGGAGTAAACTTATCGTTTCCAAGGCCGACGCGGATTGGTCTACCGGCAAGATCAAAGCCGTTCATTTTTTCCAACGCTTCTCTTGCCTGGTTAGGATCGCGGAATCTATAACATGTTAGCAGATGTAAATTGAAACATGTAGATAAGAAGTACTTACTGAACGAATCCATAACCACGGCTGCGTCCAGTTTCGTCTTTCTGAAGTTGGACAAATTCGAGTTCGCCGAATGGTTCAAAGACATTCTGGATATCATTCTCAGTGATACTGAAATGAATGTTACCAACATACAACCTGTGAAACGGCGCTGATGCCGATTGCCCACTGCTAGCTTCAGGGTTGCGGGCCAGTCGATTCTTTTCCGCTTCAGTCAATTGAGCAATAATAGGAATTCCTAGAAGTTTTTGACCGGTGAGCTGAATGGCAAGTGGGACAGATGATTCGTCCTTGAATTCGACATAGCCGACACTAGATTATAGTTAGCATGTACTTGACTGTATAATTTTGGGAGATAGAAGACTAACCCTTTCGACCTGCCACTCACGCGATCCTTCACAATCTGGGCTTCTTTGACGGGTCCCACCTTTTCGAAGAACGCAATAAGCTCCTTGGTCCTCAAACGAGCAGCGAGTTGTTGAACGAATACAGTACGTTTATCGCGTTCATCTTCGTTTAGTTCTTCTTCTGGTGTCTTACTGCGGTGGCCACGGCTTCTGCTACGTCTTCTGTCGCGTTCCCGGCGGGCGTGTCTGTCATCATCACGGTCGTCTCTTCGAGAGCGTCCACCACTTGGACGGTAATATCTATCATCGTCAGGTGAGCGTGACCTTGTACGGGCACGACCTCCGCCACGGTAATAATCACCTCCGGAGCGATCACCGTGGCGGTCGCGGCGACGGCTGCGGCTTCTGCGTCTGCTTCTATGGCTTCCGTTAGCACTGCCATGCTCGCTTCTTAAATCTTCATCCTTGTCGTCTCGGTCACGACGACGGTCGCGGCTACGATCTTTGCGTCGGCGATCTTTATCTCTGGAGCGATCACGGTCATGGCGATCGTGAGAGTCGACTTTTGAGCGGTCATGGCGATCTTTGTCCGCGGCTTCGTTGAGAGAAGCAGCTGTCGACTCGAGAAGGGCTTCAACGTCGAGACCTGACATGTTGGTAGTGATGTGAAAATGGCCTTCTGATGAAAGTCTTGAGAAAACCGACAGGAGCGGGAGGTTGGGTCACTTTTCTGGGGTGTTAGAGATGAAAGTGAGATCTGGCGTGGTGTGCGAACCCTTCTGTTTGCAATAATCCGACGACCCACTTCGAGGTTCTGGGTCGAATGTCTTTAGAGCTCAATAATCCTTCATGTATCAGTCGAGTCTGCACAGGGTGATAGAAGAGAAATCGTGGCGGACGTTGACAAAACCGGCGACTAGTAGAATCTGCAGTCACGTGAGGGGAAAGTCCAGTGGGGCGCTGATAACATGATGGCCAATCATATGAGAGATACTAATGGCCTCAGCCAATCAGATGCAGTTCCTACATAAATGCCTGAAATACCTGCCTTACATTGTATAAAATGAGTACAGCTACAGGAAAATTGACGTGGATTAATATACCTTTAGGATTATTATGATATTGATTTGATGACAGAAAATCATAACAAGCAATGAACGCCACTCATGATGGGGATCCAGTCGTTGTCATAAGGCAACAGATGACTAGAATCGTATGTACCCGGCTTTTTGGTCGTGATAAGGCAAAATATCAAACGATCTTTGATGAGCCGCCAAGTATATAAAAACATGAAGATATGGTGCACCTGGGACAACACAGATATTGTACAAAGGCGAGCAGGAAATGGTGCATAATCGTATAAACAAGGAGCATTAGTATTATTAGCGTAAGGTGATATCAACAGCGTAGAGCCACCGGAGAAGAGTTGAGGAATGCGATAGACCGGTCGATGGATTGTCTACTGAGTCTTGATGACCTTTGGAGGTGGCAGCTCAAGCTCGGTGCCAAACACACGGTCCCAGAATCGGCTGGTGACGCCAAATCCATTCTCGAAATCAGCGAAGTGGTGCTGAAGGTGATACTTCTTTAGCTCCTTGTAGTAAGCAGGAAGGCTGCATTGGAATATTAGCACATGATTGCACGATACAGCGAACTCGAATGTAACTCACTTGCGATGATGGAGGAAATAGTGTGTCATATCATACATGACATAACCAGCGACGCCCCCGCAGTATCCGAGTAGTCCGGCATACCAGTTGAAGTAAAGGATGGTGTGCGCAACTTTCCAGAATGGAAGAGCAAGTGCTACAAACAGCGCGGGGGGCATGACCAAGCGGTACTTGTCCATAGGCAAATAGTGGTGAATGCCATGTAGCAGGAAGTGAAGGGTAATTCCAACCCGGTTGTCAGGAAGCCACCTATTGAGCAACGTGTCAGTAAGAGATTAATTACGTAGAATAAAGATAGTAGCCACTTACTTGTCAATATGGAACAGAAAGCGGTGCATTCCATATTCCAGTAAAGTCCACACAAAGAGGCCCAGGACGAAGTATCCGACGGAAGCAGTGGGATTATTCAGACCAGCGGCACCGATCATAGTACCATATGCAACACAAGGCCCCCACAAAATAGGTATAACATACCAGGGAGTCTTAGAAAGAGGTTCCAAGAAGTTTCCAAACAAGGGCGCAGACTCTCCTCCTCTGTAGTGTCGTGGGCGATGAACTTGGTCGAGGTAGAAGTCCTTCGAGAAACCGCCGAACCAGATTTGAGGGAACAAAGGCTTGGACAAATCTAAGAACTTATGCGTCTTGTAATCGGACGCAATATCGGTCTCGATAGAGAGATCATCCTCATTTGCCATGCCGGTTTTCTCGTATATGGCCTGCGAGTTGCCATTGGCCTGTGAAGACCCAGCCTTCGAGGCTACATTGGACAGAAAACCGATATGGTACTCGTCCAGAATATCGTAAGCAGAGTCGGAGTGTTCGTGAGAGTTTCCATCCTTCAGTATGTTCTTGATATCCTTTCCCGCCCACTCCAAGATCACTTCCTCCCCTCCTGGATGGCCCTCCAAAAAGTCGGTCACATCGTAAACTTTTGAATCAATTGTCACGTAACAGGATTTGCTGGAGTTGTGGGATCGCACTTCGGCCTCCGTAAATGTCGGGAGAGTTTTTCCAGGCATGATGGGCTGTAAAGGACCGAATCGAAATAACTTGGACAACGAGGAATCAGAGTGTGGCGCAAAACAAGCAGGCAAAGATCGAGAACGAGAATTTAGGCGGCAAGATTTTGGTGGAAGGAACGACGTCTTATTCAGCGATAGTTAACGGATAGCCCGGTTCGCAGAGCTCGAGGTGGCGTGAGCTGGATAGCCTCGTTAATTTATTCTAGGCAATCTGGTTGACTGAAAAGGCTCAACACAACTGGAGATGTCTCCCTGGATGTTTTTTTTCCCTTCCGGCAATCATATGATTTGCATGCACGTGATGTGGCGATTGGTATTCAGGGGCAATCTGCTTAGTCATCGACTTTCCAGGGGGGACCCTAACCCTACCTCCTCCTCCCTCTTTGTTCCAACATCAAAACAGTTTGGTTTTCCGATGTCAATTGCTATTGCAGCTAGATATCATATTTTGAGTCATTGCACCTAGCTAATGAACTGAGCTAGGTGAACGGATGTTATCAACTCACCAGTTGACGTGTCTTTTCTCGGCACGTGATGAATTCTTCTGCCTGCCCAGGTGACAACATTGAATGTATTCATACAAATTTCGAGAGAAGAATCGAATTTCTGATTGAAATCAATTGACCTCTTTCTGTAGCCTACTGCAAATTTAGTATAGGCTTTCCCATCTATTCGAACAAGTTGACTGCTTACTCTCGATCAAGAACGATGTCTCATTCTTCTCGTCCAATTTATCTTGCCGTCTATTCTAACGGCGCGAGGCCTGCGCATTGGGCTATTTTTATTCCCACACTCGCCGATGAGCAAAAGGGAAAGGTTATACATGTTACAGGAAATAAAGCTACAGGGTTTTTCCTTGAGTTCAAGCGGAACTACGATTACCGTCTCGAAGACCGAAAATACCAGACGCTTCACCTTGCAGATGTCGCTAGTCATTTGGTACATGATGCAATCGGTGATGGAAAACCAGCATTGGACACTATTGCTCGAGACAGGCTGGAATCGCTTGCTATAACAGTGCCACCACCTGGTCCCAGTCCCAACCCATTTGATCCTTCGGTCCGTATATCTAGATGCGTTTACTGTTGCGAATTACTCTCTAATACAAGGCTTCAACAGGCTTTGAACTGTCAGTATTGGATAGGATGTTACATTCAGAGGCTTGTTGCAGAAGGCTATTTGTCCGACAGCAGCATCACAGTGATCCAGCAAGCACCAAAGCGGCTGTGAACAGAAAGACGTTCTATCAATTGTCTGTAGGCACTATCTTGTGCCCCTACATTACTTGCTCATCATCCGGTTATGAATGTACTTTCATCAGTCAAATGATTGACTTGTCTCACATCAACAGGGGTTAGGGTTGTATTTCTGATAGTGCACGGACCACGTGGCGGCGGAGTGGCGATAACTTTACTCGCTTTCCTTCTTCCTTCTTTATCAAATAATCCATCAACTACATCTGCAAGTAATAGATATCATGTTTTCGCTCGAATATTCGGATTTATTGTGTTGAAATACGGCTTTTGCATGGAGCCTCACGTCGAAACACACAGGATGTTGGCGGTTTCCGCAGAATAGAGCATTGGATCCGCCGGATATGTTTCCAGGAGACGAACGAATTTGAGAACTTTCAGCCCATCACATCGTCTTTCGAGTCTACCAGGATTGAGATTTCAGTATGGAGTCTGAATTCCCACCCCTTCCTTTGTCAGGTCATTTGACCAAGCATTCAGCAAATTCCTCACAAAAGAGGGATAGTGCGTCTGCTTTGGCAAATGTTACGTCTGGCTATCGTGGGCTAGAGATTGCTGAAAATGGGTCTAAGATTATCCATAAAATCTTGACAAGGGATGGCGATGCTATCTTAGAATATGTCGATACCGACTCACGCAAGACCGTCACGCACTATCGTTGGCAGGTCTCTAGCGATAGGTTGAGAGAGAATAGTCCGTTCTTCTCTGCTTTGTTGGACCCGAACAAGTTCTCCGAAGGAAGGCGTTTTGTCGAAAGCAAGTCTCGACCAAAAGGATCATCAACGATCACGCGTGATATCAGATCCATCGATGAACCTACCACTGAACCAACGGAGCGTTTGCCGCTGGTTGGATTGAACTTGACCCGATTGATGGGCAAACATCGGATAGAAAGTCTCGAGTTGTTTCTCAAAGTACTACTATCTGCCTACGATGTTGACCTAAGCGCTAAAATGGGAACAGAGATTGCACACCAATCCGTTCCGGTGATTGCTGGCTTAATAGAGATTGCCGATCTCTTTAGCTCGTCAGAGGTAGTTGGTGATGCTCTGAAGCATGCGAACTACCGGCCTTCTATAAAGGGCATTCAATCTCTTGAGGTGTTCGGCTCGTCTTTATTGAAGCTTAGCGACGAGAGACTTCGGCAAATTATATATATAGCAATGTTCATTCAACACGATACAATATTTCGGGTAGCCTCCCATGCATTGGTATTGACTGGGTCGGCCAAGTGGTCAGATGGCGGTATTGGACTTAACAAGTCTGGAAGACATCGTTGGTCATATTTTGACAACGGGATAGAAGGTACGTCTCAATTTCTAGACATCGATGTTCCCCCAGGGCACTTCCGCTAACAGTATGAACAGAAGAATTGTATTACCGACGACAATGTATAATGAACACAATAACGGATCTACAAGCTCATTTTTTACGCGCATATGGTGCCTTGGAAGACGATGCTGAGCGCAATAGGCCGCACCCAAAGCATAACATGCTTATGACTGCCGTTTCGTCAAATACCAGACCCTTCCAGTGCCGTTGGGGGTTTGACAATTCCAAGGCATGCGATTCCTTCCATCTTGGTGAAATGGTTCGGTTCTTCACAATGCGGTCTAAGACCATATTCCTAGGTTCTACATTAATTGACCCTGGTTACGACAATGGCTCGGATGAAGAGGACGACGAAGATAATGATAATGGAGGAGAGGAAGAGAGCCATGTGAAGAAAACATTCGGGGATGAGAAAATTTCCCCCCAAGATGAAGTTGATCGCACGGCAAGCGTAGCTTCTACTGATATACTATCAATCACATCGTCGTTACGGCAAATCCCTGATTATCAAATCGACAACAATCACACCGGATGCGGAATCCGGCGGCGTCTACTTCCAGTATTAGACTGTATTGATGGATTCATCGGTCATCGAAGGGCTCTCATAGGTTTAACGGACGTGGCTATGTGGAAAGCCACACGTTCTACCCAAAGAAAGACTAACCTGGCTTCATGGAGGCCTTCTGGTCTATCGAGAGCCGAAGAAGTCGATATACGTGGAGCGAAGATTGTAGGCATTCGGAAGAGCAGACCAAGGTCATATATTGACATCATAAACACTTCAAAGCCGTCTGCTACTGCATTGGAGAAGAGTGGTTTAGCGGTGGCACCGAGTACGACGTCACCAGTCAATGTTATACAGCAACAGAGAGAAGAGGCAAGATTCTTTTTCACGGCTAAGAAAAGGAATTGGGAAAGTTGATCTATTTAACCTTCATTTTGCCAACGCATGGAGACTGGATTGAAAGCATTCAGTCAAATCCACTCGGTCAAATAGACTTTAAATACTTCTTTGGTAAACGAGGTCCGCGAAAGAAGCGAGCCAAAGCCGAAAAGCCCGAGTCTGAGCCTAATCGATCATAAACTGAATTTATTGCCATTCCCAAACCGCTCAATATAACAAACCAATTCCTGGGTAGAAAAAGTGTCATCCCAACCATGTTCGCCCGGCTCCTGATTTGCCGCCAGAGATCCAGGTATCACTTTATGTACATATCCACACCGGCTACCTGGGTCGGTGCCCATTCTTTGAAGAATGGTGTATTGTTTATTGCTGTCTCCGCATTGACATTGTCTCTCTATATTGAACCATCAGTCAATTCCTCCTTAGGAAGCTCCCATACACAGCTTTCCGCAAGCCCTAAACGTCCTAATCAAAGTACGGTGCAAATGAAGAAGTTCACTCTGAAGCTTCAGAGACTTACTGATCTCAAAGTCTAGACCATTTCTGCTGTTGTCTAGGCTGATCTAGACTCTAGAATTTGTTTCCATGGTTCGTTGGTGAGGCCAATTCCAAATAACGCGTGTTGACATCCCCGGGTCGATCAGGTACGGTTTTGGTTTCGGGCTCAGAATTGACTTCATGAACGAAGGTAAACCTCATTCGGCTGCAATCGCACTCTCTGGAGGGATTTGAAGACTATGTTTGAGGTGTAAAGATGGAATGGCGGATATGTTGTAGAGAAGCATGTATGTTCATTGCCTACTATCAGAAAAGTCCGGTGTATAGATCGAAATTATTGGAGGCAAAGACAATCATTCTATGAACGGTCTCTATATCGCGAATATACATGTATCGACTTGCATAATAACAGAATCGAAGGATTATGTAGGGCTTCCGTGTAATGTAAAGGGATGAATGATTGTACAAGAATGAATGGAAATACTTGATCAAAATGCAGAACTGTCCCACATATAGTCAAAGTCCATATCAATATTTGATGATGAAGAAGGGAAGAATGAGCCGGTGATTTGCCCAGTATTCGGATCATAGGGCAGAAAGTCGTCAAATGTATTATTCTGTAATGAGCCCTGGGTGTCACCTTCTGTCTGTTGTGTGTCGAGGAAATCCAGGGGGTCTGTCTCTAGGTACGGCATCAGCGTTGGGACTTGATGGTCCAGCAACGAGTTTTCCAATACCGAGACAAAATTGTTTGACGAATCCATCAGGATCTCACTATCTGGAAGGTCACTGATGTCCAGATTCAATGGCGGTGCAAGATTGCGAAGATACTCGTCGCTAAGCTTCCATGCACGATGAGCAGAATCGCTCGAATGAGAAAGTTCGAATAGCCATTTGACTGCCTTCTTCAGCGCTTGTGATACCTCAACCGCTCTTTCCGGGACATGTTCGGCTCGAAAAGACAACTCCAAAAGCAGCACTGTGGTGGCTTGCATGATGTAATGAAGCGTGCACCACCATGGAGAGATTTTGTACAAAGTACTTGCTTCCATGGTTGCAGGTAACATGTTGATCATCTGGGTGGCCGCATCGACACACTCGGCAGCTGTCTTGCTGCAAAATTCATAGACACCATCAGTCTGGCAATCCTTCTCAAGCTGACAGAGACAAGGTCTGCTGATTGAGATCTTGGTACTGTAGTATGCGAAAGCCAGTCCCATCTTCTGAGGCATCGTTGATTTATCGGTGGAGGATACTTTGAAATCGAATGATTCCGGCACACTAGCAAGCCAGGCATCAATCTCCATAGTCAAGCTCTGGATGGTAAATTCGAGGCTTGCCCACGGTGCCTGCATTGCCTCGCCACTATAGAGTTTCATGTTGGCCCGCTTCGAGATGGAGGCAAGTGTAGCCAGATAAAAGAAGTACAACGACATGGTCATTGGTAGTGATTTCAGCCACTCGATGCTGCCGGATTCTCCCTCGGATTTTACTGCAACAGTATTATCTGTCGAGGATTCACCGTTCTGAGAAGGACTAGGCAAACTGGAAGAGGATGGATTCCAGTCATGGATCCATGACCCCTTTCGGGTATGGTTGCTCAGCATCTGGGCGGCCTCTGGCTTTTGAAAGTCATTCTCATCGAAAGGAATGGGAATAGGCGTTGTGCAAGCGCCATCAATGATGCAAGATGGTCGACCGGTTATGACATTCAACATGTGGTCCAAGGTGTACAACGACCACCAGACACGATATCGGATCTCTTTTGATGTGTCTGAGGTCGTTGCTCCCACATTTCGAAGGTGAAGGCCAAGGGATATTGCTCCCCTGACTGCACTACCGGAAACCTTCCATGATCTGCAATAGCCAAAATGATTGAGCCGTTAGTAACACTGTCGATCAAAAATAGACGTCTGATTATGAAAAGGTCTTCATGCCTACCGATTGATTTGCCCGGTTGCAAGGAGGTAGAAAGATGTCAGTCCTTCGATTTGTAGTTGCTGCAAGTCCGGATGATCAAAGAGAGTATCACGCATGCTCAAGATTCGTGCCCTCTTGAAATACACGCTATGATGCTCCAGTTCCAGTTTCCAATCTGCCCCAACGAGTCGTGCATACACAGCAGATGTAGCAAAAATAAGATTCAGTATAGCCAGCCACTTGTTGCCAGGCTTGACTCCCGGCTGACTGAAAAACAGATTGTATTGTGACTGGAAGGTTGACTTTCCTATTATTGGGAACGAGGGGTGTATAGACCTGAGATAAGCTCGAAGAAGCTGGGTTGCAGTTTCCTTGGGCGGCATTGCTGCTGCCTGCACGTCTTCGGTCAAGTCAAAGTCCTTGTTATCTGCGTAGAAGTTGATTGAAGCAATGAGGCCGTCATCATCATTTCCCGGAGGTGTGGGAGGAGGAGATGACTGGCCAGTCTCTGGGACATCACCATTGACCTTTTTGCGAAGCTTTTGCAACCAGCACATCTCTGAACTATTTCCGATGTACCCCGTGGCTCGAGATGTGCTATCCTTGTTAAAGTCCTCTTCGACTCGGTCAGTACCAGCAAATGATCTTGCAGATGGTGACTGTGACCGACGTTGGGAACCATCACCAGTAAGGATAGAGCGAGCCTTGGTTAATGTCGATGCATCATCAGATTGTTCACCAAGAACAGCTTGCTTTGAGTCCTGTTGTTGTTTTGGGGTTAGGTGGATAGAAAAGTCATCGAAGCTGTCAGACATACAGAGGATATGGCATTGCTCATTAGCTGTTCGTCCGAGACTCCGAATCGTAAACTCATTTTCCTGATTACCTCCTCATATGTTTGGACTTTGGCCGATAGAGTTGCAAGTTGTCTTATGCATATCCTTAGTACTGTGGAAGTATGGCAAGACAATTGAGGGAAACACACCTCTTTGACTTCTCCCTCTTCCCATCAGTATAGCAGCATATGATTCCAGCTTCCCTGCAATTCCGGCAGCCAGACTTATCCCCTGTGCATTTTGTCTTTCTCTGTCTACAGGACTCGCATGCTCGACGAACATGACGACGATGAAAACGTCCTAGGGAGCTGAGTGAGGCTTCTGTACCCTCAGGAAGTCGGGGAATAGCCATCTTCTTTGTTTCGGTTTCTTTCTGAGGAGATTGTCGGTCATCCTGATTGAATTGTATGCTCAGCCATACAACACCACATCTTCCCCTGAGGCAGCATAGTGTTTCAGTAAACTTACTGTAGCTGAAGGAGGGCTGCATAGATCAGATTCTTGATATGGAAGTGTATAGCAAGTTGGTTGCATTTGCCATCTTTGGTATCCCAATCCATCCATATCATAGGTTGAATGAGTCCCAGTTTGGGGAAAAGCCTTATAAGGTGAGAATTGGGGATTGCCGCAGGCAAGCATTGATGGACATTGATCCGACTTTGGCAGCCACTAGGCAGGAAAGAAGAGATGATGGCAATCTAGCCACCTCTTTTGAGACTGGTGTAAATGAATCGTGAATTCAAAGAATGAGTGTGGTGTGTGATAGCCCATCGACTCATGCTCGGAGTCTAGATCATTGAAGAATTGATAGATCAATTGATAAAAATAGTCCAGAGGGCATTGATATTTTTTTCTTACTCAGTGACTTTTTACAAACTAAAGGCGCGTCATAAGAAAGTAAAGGCTACCAACTATCCAAATAAGAAAACTTCTCATACTCTTTCGACTTACCACGAGGCTACCCAGAGAAAGCACTCCTGGCGGCAAACAGTCGGAAATCAGCTGCGGCCACAGGACTCTTCTGAGCTGAACATATTGTAGATTATCTAAGCAATAACCTACCAATCCTAGATGTGGATTTGAAGTCAATTATTGGGCTAGAACGTGAACACTTGGGGTGAGCTTTCGGAGTGGATATCCGTTCGATACATCTGCATTTATGGACCTTGAGAGGCAACTTCTGTGGCAAGAATAAGGACGTTTGTGATGCTATCAATCTATCTTTCATTTTATGCAGTATATTGCAATTGAAATCTCAAAGAAGATGGATAGAAAGAATGGGAGTCTTTTAGGGCACCAAATTAGGCAATACGCTCGCGAGACTGCCCGAAGCTTCCGGCGGTCAATTAGCTTTATGCAAAGTTTCATAGTAGTAAGACTTACTCTGAAACCTTGTCACCCATGGACGGTTTATAGGGGCAAGCTCCATGTGGTAAGATGTCTATCCTCAAGCTCTGAGGTCGTGTGAACCTCATCTATGACGCGTCTAAAGACTTAAAACGTGTAGACTCTAAGATATTCTTCGAAGCTCCGTGGCGGTATTATTGAGTAAGACTGTGGCAACGATAGGAGCTCTGTCTGACTGGTCAGAGAGGTAAGTGTCGACTGTGTTAGTAGAGATTGATACTGCATTTGAGGAAGTCTTGCCGCCTGAATTATGAACACGCCTGTAGTCCGACCCAAGCCCACTTTTAGCTCAACTGCCAATAATTTTCCCCTGAGGAAATTAATGGGTTCGCAGATTAAGCTTCCACGAACCATCCGATTCAACTCCTATATCCCAAGGTTGCCACTGACTGGGTGGAGCACAAAGTATCGAGAGCTGCCCACATTGACGTCGTCTACTACTCATGATATTTTCATTAATGGTGCTATTGAGGTATGGGTATTCAAGAATATCTGTTCATAATTGAAAACAACGTAGGATTTTTGATCCGATTATCAACGAACAATTCCATGCCCTAATTAATGCATCCACAACCTAGACTTGAAGTTCAATAAACATGTAATCAGGAATAATGTCCAGAAGAATTGCAATGCTGGAGCTTCTCATCAAAGCCTTACCGAAGAACTAGATTGCATTGCCTTAGATACATGTGTAGCAGATAGATACTCATAACCAGCTACAATATTATTCCAGCTCTCATGGCGGCTTGAGGGAATAGCTCCCACCCATTCGTCAATATCGTACCTTTTGGGACGTTATTCTTCTCTTCCCACTCTAGAACATCGGTTTTGTTTTCCTCCATGGTCAGTTCAGTCGAACATGGCACTCCACAGTCCGCTCCGTATATGACATGTTCAACACCCACCATCTGCACAGCAGGTGAAAGCCCCGTCTTTGCAGTGGCAGCTGTATCAACATAGAGACGACCAAGTTGCTGCTCAATCTCCTGTCTTGTAAGCTTGTTCGGATTCGGTACCCATACTTCTGTTCCGAGCAACGACAACCGACCTGATAGAACAGGCAGGGCGCCACCGCAATGTCCTAGGACAAATTTGATATCCGGATATCGACGGAACACGCCATTGTAGAGCATGTCAACAATTGTCCGTGATGTATCAAAAGCCACCTCAATTAGTGGCGACGGACGGCCGTGCGATGGTCCCGCGCTGGCGTTTGGATGAATATGCACGACTGCTTTGCGAGCATTGAGCTCTTTCCAAACTGGCTCAAGGCGTGAGTCTCCTAAGCCGACGTCATTGTAGACCGTGCATGTTGCAAAGCCATCGGTAGGTATATCAAGAGTCGTCGTTAGTCGCTCAATCTCTTTTAGACACAGCTCCGGGTCATCAGTCGGTAGTGCTCCCAAGAGCCCAAACCGGTCTGGATACTCTTTTACGAGAGATGAGGCATATGTATTGGCTGCTATAAGCTTTTCAGGATTTTTCTGTGGAATGTATGAGAGCATCTGCATCTGGATGTTTGCTCGATTGTTATAGTCGAGAATTGACTGGACATCCCACGTCACTGGACGGTCAATCATAAAGCAGACATCTCGAAACGCTTTAGCGAGTGCTTCTGCTTCTCCGGGTTCTTGAGGAGGATAGAAATGCGCGTGAATGTCGAGCCAGCCTTTAGACGGCATTGTCGATGTGTTTGATGGTCTCCAAAGATGTACAAGAAATACCAGTTCCGCATCTGTGAGCATCAAATCTGCAGTCTGTCGGATATATTATATATTAAGACTCAAATATCATTTGATTCATGACGCACGACATATCTAACAGTCGCATCCATACCAGAGCGAATCCTTCCATACCTCAAAATTACTAAAATAGGAAAGCGGAGTTAACGGGCGTTAACTCCGGCTGCCTCAGCCCATCTCCAGCTTCGTCGAATCGAATGTGATCACCAACAGGTTACCAACAAGAAACTAAACGATCTCCGAGAATTGGTCCACAGAATCAACACCAAATGCGGGTTTAACTCATGGCTTTACAAACCAACAACCGATGTTGAAGTTAGTTGCTATGGACTTAGGCGTTTAAGCCTACCTCGCTTCTGTGACCAACAGTTCAATGCAACGGATGTTTTGATGCTGATGAAGGATGTCATTTTAGCGGAATAGAAATTCTAATTTACAATTGAGAGATGTAAACGACTCACAGCCAAGGATGTAGTTATGTGGTATTTTTTGAAGCGTATGTGCCATAGAGAGGAAGGATCATTGGAATGCCTGATTCTTCTGTTTGGGGTCACGATACATCATGTAGCAGTTCTGTTTTTGTATCAGGAATTACATAGAGAAGAAGATTTTGAATCCTTTAACTATCTTCTGAAAAAATGATTTTCAGAAGGACTACCACTCTAACCCTGCGTAACCCTAAGACTAAATGAACGGAAACGGAATTTCATTTCACAGCCCGATCCTGAGTCTTCTTCCAATCTGACATACTTCGATCGAGTTTGACCTTATGAGCAATTAGGCAACGCGATTAATCAAGACTGCTCTTTATACTCGCTATTGATACTGCTTGTCCCGCCGGCGGAGATGATGGACAAATAATTGCTCCGTGACTCTCATCGAAATGAATCCGCATATGCCTACATTCGCCTTCCCTGATAGCAATCATGTAAGGCCGACATCAGAAAAATCTCCTCGGGCTTGCGCGAATTGTGTTCGCGCTAAAACGAAATGTTCTTTTGTCTTGGCTGCAGGGACAAAGTGTGAAAGGTATTTTACATCTAATACCTCATGATCAACACAAATGCATTCTGCTAACCACCTGGGCAGATGTCGACGCATGAAAAAGGATTGTCAACTGCCAGCTCCAGTAAGGAAGCGCAGGGTTGTTACCAGACAACCTACGAGTAAAGTCGAAAGACTGGAGAAGAAGATAGATGGACTCTTCGATTTCCTGAAATCGTCTGTCGAAACTGGTCCTTCGAGCGCCGATACGGCGTCTTCAGACTCTGGCATCAATGCAACTCCGTTGAACGTCACCAGCCAGGCTGAAAGCTTTCTGAACCCTCATCCCAGAAACGAGGTCTCACACGATACACTTAGCTTGCCAACTTCAACAACGCCGGCATCAGGGCCGGTGAACCTCTCCTATATTGGCTCTACCTTGGAGCCCAGTCCGGAAAACGCAGAGTTGTACCTGATCAATTTCCGCACAAACTTCATCAGTCATCTTCCATTCCTAGTGATACCCCCGTCTGTGACGGCCTATCGACTTCGACCGGAAAGACCGATTCTATGGCTGTGTATAATGGCTGTGGCTTCCAAGAATACAAACGAACAAATTATATTATCTAAAAGAGTAAAGGGAGTGTTTGGAAAGGAGGCATATGTTCGAGGAACTCGAAATTTGGATTTCCTTCTGGGAGTTCTGGTTTTTGCTACATGGTAAGTAACTCTCTTCGGGATCCTTTACATATTCTAAAGATAGAAGACTGACAGCTACAAAGGGATCGACGCTTAGGCTTTGATAGATCAATCTTGACAAGCCTCGTACAGCTTGCAATAGCCATTCTCTGTGATCTAGAACTAGATCGGTCACATTCGACAGATATCGGATTCGCTTTTATGAGATCCGTCAAAGGAGAAATCGTCTCTCCTTCACAGGCTGCGAGAGTCCTGACTCTGGAGGAACGGAGGGCCTCACTTGGCTGTTTTCTACTTAGCACATTGTGAGTTAGAACATGAATGATGCTATTGCAAATGTTCTGAACTCATAATATTCAGATCTCCTTCTTTACGAAAGGGTCAGAGTCTGCGGTGGACGCCATATTTTAACGACTGCTTGCAAGTTCTGCAGGAAGAGAAGGCATGTGAGAACGATATGATACTGGTTCAAATGGTGAAGTTCCGGTTGGTATCTGAAAAGGTGATAGATTCTTCTTTTCGGGATGCAACTAGACAGGGACATTTCACCACTATTCCTGCCTCGTTCTACGTCAAGTCGTTAGAGGCCGAACTACGTGAATGCATAGCATCTATCCCTAGCGGATTATTGGATAATAGTAAGCCAACTACTAATAATATCTGTATGATTTCGCTACTTACTAACAATGCTATAGAGATCCTCCTCCTAGAACGCTTCTACACCGAATTCCGCATTTACGAAATCGGCCTCTCCCAATCCTCAGACATATTCACTGAACAGCCAAACTTGCGCCTTGAATGTCTCTTCGCTTGTCTCCAAGCCACGAAATCCTATTGCACAACGCTCATCAACATCGATCTCACACAATACCCCGGTCTATCAGCCTTGGTCACAGGCCAAATGACCAATTGTTTCGCATGTCTATGTCGTCTCTCGATGTGCGAGCAATCCGGGTGGGATCGCGATATTGTCAATTCGACTATTGATGTCTCTTTCTTCTTGCAGGAACTTGAGAAGAAGTATGCGCAGGTTAGAGAGACTGTTGGCATTGACACGGATGATTTCGGTGGAAGTGACTATTTTACGATCAAGGCGTCAAAGCTGAGGTCTATGAAGGTGTCGTGGGATGCGCTTACTCTTACGGCGATTTCGCTCCCGGAACTTGAGTCGTTCTCTGTTGATTTTCTGGACGCTTGTAGCTGGTGACCAACTAATGTACTTATAACTGGGGGCCTCAGATTCAAATATAGTTTGTATTATTAAGTGCGCATCAACAACATCACTTTTGCATCTATGAAGCCTTGAAGACATGAACAAGAACAAAAACCAGCCATACACCACGCAAATCGGCCCATTCGTCAACCCAAGTAGATACATCTTACTCGATCGTAAATCCGTCAGAAACACTCTTCACATCTTTCACGAAATCGACTTCCTGGCCTTCTTCAAGAAGTGAAACACTGGAAACGTCTACCTCGACAAAAGGCACGGTCTTGGAGAAGTGGACGCTCATGGGGAAGAATTCATTCTCATCCACGTCGAGGTCAACGACTTCGTATTCAAAGCTGCCTGAGGCATTGCTTGTGTCGATGGAGCCGATGTTCCATTCTAGACTGTCACCGGCAACTTCGTAGACGGCATCGAAGCTGGAGACCGATGGTTCTGTGGCGCCGTACGGCATTGTCACAGAGACATCCCGCAAGTTATCGGTACCGGTAAGCTCATATTCGACCGTAACTGTAGTCGAGTCTGAGCCTTTGTTGACCCAGACGGTGAATGTGATGGGAAGAACGTCTGCGTGCTCCGAGCCGGTGCTGGCGACGCGCCATCGGAGGACGCCGATAGAATTATTGGCCGGGAAGCGTTTAGTTGTATCCTTCAGTTGAATGATACTCGAGTTGGTGAATAATGCTTTGTCCACATTGGGATGGGTACGGAATTGAGCGCCATGGCTGGTGTTGGTGAGTAGGTCGAGTTTAAGTTTGGTGAGAGCCGGATCGGAAATGCGGAGTTGTAGATCGCCCTTGACCTCGAATGATTTCAATGCACCTTCTCTGGTTAATTTCGCCGAAATGGTCTCTGAGACTGTGATTTGTACACCTGCTCGCTCAGACGACAAAGATGCTCGCGATTCCGGCACGACTGGTGTGGCTGCTTGTGGAGAAACGAGAGGAGCTGTTTCCTCAACTTCGGGACCAAGATCCTCGCGGACCTTCTCATAGATATCGGTAGTCTTGGATTTCTTTCCAAGCTGCATACCCTTGCCGCGGGTGGGCATTGGCCTAATCTCAGTTAGCATTTAGAAGTCAACTCAGGCAGGGAGCGTCCGTACTTGGCAAATGTTTTCTTCTTCTCAGCTTCGTAGGTATCGATGGTTTCTGTAACGGCCGGCCGGGTAGGTGGATTGTAAATGGGGTATGAAGGTCGAGATGGTATGCCGCGATTGGTGCGAGCAGCTTCCTTTCGCTGAAGCTCCAATTGCTTCGCCTTGCGCTTTCTCTCTTCACTGGCCTCGAGCTCTTTATTCTGCATATTCTTAGTATTCTCCAGACAACAGAGACAGAAGTAAATGGCATACTCTCTCAATGATCTCTTGAATTCTCTCTTCGTGACTCTCCATCTCCAAGAAGGTCTTGATCTGACTGAGAGAGAGATTCTCCCTATATCCGAGAGTGACCAACTCGTCGAAGGCACTCAACAGTTCAAAGGCATTTCGTGTAATTTCCCGCTCGTCTAGGGTCTTGCAAATACTAGTGACTACTTGAGCGAACAAGTGCAGACTGTCGATATCTTGTAAGATGTTTGATTGACGGTTGGTGATAAGGACGATGTATAGCTCGTCCAGGGGCTGGTAGACGAAGCGCACATTGTCCTGCTCGACTGTAGTATGCTGTGTGCCCGAGTCTGCGAGTTTCGGGAAGGATGCGAGAAGGGCTTCGATACGCGTTCGTGCGATTTCTCTGAATTGGCGTGAAAGTACTGCCTTTCCCCCGCGGGTGCAGATCGAGGCTGCGAGAACAACCTGTGTGCGGCGGAGTGTTAGGAGCTGCTGCGACAGTAACCCATGTCTGGAATACTTACCATGATTGCTCTGGCTCAATGCAAGCAAGCTGTAATAATAAGATGACCACCAGACACAAAGAACAGCTTAATTGAAGAAGACCGAAGTTGACAGAGGCCAGATGAGCTGTATGTACGCAGTAGTTGTATGTGGTCTGCTTGTCCGGTCATCATCCCGCTTTGTTGTTCTCTACGGCAAGCCCACCGCCTCCGGTGTCTTGCTCTGTGATTGGCCAGCCACTGCCACTAGCCATTTACTAGGCATTCGCTTACTCCGGGTCGTTGCCTTTTCTGACCCGACCTCAATCAACTCCTTTACTTTGTTCTACTATCTTCACCAACGTCTTCCCATCTCGTGACGGACTCATCTTGTATCTAGACTGAAGAGAGAGTCTTGTACATTGTGTAAGTTACATTATTTGGTTTTTATCTAGCGGCTAGGGACTTTTCGTCCCCTTCGAAGCCTTACAGCCACCTTGAACGCGACGCGTCGACGAAAATTCATCTAGTCATGAACGCCACTTCATCGCTCGGGCTTCCAGCCATGGATGACCCCTTTACAGACACCATGGAAATGGCATCCCCATACAACGGCCATGTGGATGATTTTGAGATCGATATTGACATCATGGACGACCAACCTGCGAATGTCGACAACGACTTCGATCTACAAGATGCTACTCCCGATGGAACTTCGGGAGAATTTACTCACGATGCTGATATGATGGATGACGTACCTGAAACGACTGTCACCGACACGTCCGCCTACAACAACGATGGCAACATGCAGTACACTGATACCACATTTTCCGCAACCCAGGAGCCGGTCGAATCAGAAATGGTGGATGAAGAATACGAAGAGAATACTGAGGCTGCCCCTGCTTCATTCGAAACTTTTCAAGCCCCACAAGGCGAAGTCAAGCTAGATGAAACGGTTGAAGTTCTGAATGAGCAACAGGTCCTTGAGGAAGAAAGGAAAGACCAGGAACAGCAGAATGTCGAGGAGGTTGTAGAAGAATCACAGACTGCTGTGGAAGAGATAGTCAATCAAGAGCTGGCTCAAGAAGGATTAGGCGAGGCGAAGGTGGATGCAGCGGAACCACAGGCCGAATCTGCTGCTGAGCATCATTTGGAGAACCCGGCCGACGAAAATGAGGTTGTTGAAGAAATCAACGAACACGTCGCAGTGATTGAGCCAGGCGCTGAACATGAAGCAGCAGCAGAGGCGGACGTTGTCGAGAACAGCGGACTAAATGAATTGCCACCGGCAGGTGAAACCGAAGAGGCTGTTGAAAATGAACATGACTCTACAGAACACACTTCTTTCCTCCATCAAGTGAAAGTCATCTATCAAGAAAGTGAAATTTCCATGTTTCCACCACGCCATGGCAACACGTCGGAAACATACTTCCTTGCAGATGAAGGATTAGCGCATGAAAGCATTGATCGGCTCTTCAAGGAATGCCGTGCGATCCTTGGAAACCATGCATCTAGCGAGGAATCGTTGGTGTTCCATATCGATTCACTGGGTATTGAACTATGCGAGGTAAGCCAAGGCCCCCCTTTTTCCTCTTGATGATGCATGCTAACTATATCATAGGATAATACTCATGTCTCGAAAGTTACACTTTCCCAGATCGTTGATACATACCTACACTTATGTCGTAATAGTGGTATCGAGCAACCTGAGCCGTTATACCTTAGTCTTAATACAAGGCCCCATCTGTCGTCGGAACTGGCAGCATTGCTCAATGCGGCAAAGGAAGGCAAAGGCATCTCGGATATACAAGCTTGGGAAGAGGAATACGAGCATGAAGAAACGGAAAATGCAGGAGCTTCCAACCGTGCTGAGTTGTCAGAGCAAAACGTTGATGAGCGCGACCACGACGAGCACACTCATCTTGCAGAAGAGGAACTACAGAACGAAGGTCTAGACAATGAACCGGCCGAAAGTCGCGATCACGAAGGTGAAGTCCATGATGACACACAACACGATGATCAAGATGGCTTAGTAGACACACATGAGCTCCATCAAGCTGGCGTCGACTCTACCGACTTTCAGCAGTACCACGATGAAGAAGATGGTGAGATTAACACAGCAAATGACGAAAGTCATCAACTTGCCGAAGCTCAAGCGAATCTGGAACAAGTGGATAATTTTGAAGAGAATGAACCTTTTCAAATATCAAACCAGGAGCCAACAGCAGAAACTGAGTATCGGCAACAGGAAGGGTCAACCACCGGTCCTGGTGTCGATGAAACTGCTGCCGTTGATGCTGGCATTGTAGGCGATGAAGATCAGGAATACCCGGCGGATGAACACGCTGTTGTACCTGACTCTCATGTTGAGCATGATGACCGTCAGGAGGAAGAAGCCTCTACTGAAGACAAGGTTACTGCCGCAGAACTAACAGATGCATCTGAAGACGCCACTGCGGCTGAGCAATATAACGAGACAGGCGGTTACGAAGATGAAGAAGAGACAGCTGGCCAAGAAGAATCCGTTGAAGAAGGCGAATACGATGAAGATGCCGGTGAAGAAAATTATGAAGATTACGTCGAGGAGGAGTACCATCAAGATGATCTGCAACATGAAGATAACGGAGAGCTGGCCGGAGATGAGCACACTGGAGAATTTCAAGAAGGGCATAATGATGGCTCTTATGCTGCTGATCAGTTCGACCAGGCTTCCAGCAAGACAGTCTCTGCATCGAATGAGCCAGTAGATAAGAATGACGATTCGCTGGGCAACTTACAAACCGGTACAAGAACAGACCCGACTGAAGTTTTTGATTATACCCAGGAGATTCCGGATCTTCCTGACCTACCGGATGACGACCTCCTCGATCTGGATGACGACATTTTTGCTGATTCGGAACAAGCCACTCACCGCGAGACGGAAGACGGTAGTGGCCATGATGCCTCCGTTGAGCAAGTGGCTGCTATCGATAACGAGCAGCAGAATGTTCAACTCAAGCGTCAAGGAAGCACGATTGGAAAAAGGTCCCGTTCCGATGAAGAGGAGGAAATTGACTTTGATGGGGTACCGAGTCCTGGTGCAAAGCGAACCCGGTCTTCATAGACCTGGCGTCACCAACGTCCCCTAGCTACGGTCGCCTTTTTTACCGTGGGAGGCTCAACTCGATTTCATTTGGTTTACTATCACGTCCCTATCCCAAGTTCGCTAGGTACGGGACCTAGAGTACCGCAGGTAAGAGTCACACGGAGTGATGGTCATATTCATTAAGGTACGTGAATATTGTATATCGCGCTATACTAATATTTAGGTACATCGACGTCGCGTCCCAACTACACCGATCTTTTCTCACATATGAGATGAGCCGTCAAGGCATGATCCAGTATTCTGCATGGCCTTAATACTTTCTCGCTTTCCCCTGTTTCCCTGTTTCGGTTGATTTTATTGTTTGGATGCATGGTTTCTTTTCATTATTTCCATCAAGGAATTTGTCTTACTACCTAGGGATGCATTTGGAGATGGCGCATGGTCTGATTGAGTTATTATACCTGGGAACAATCGGCGTTCGGATTTTGATGGGTTTGACAGTATATGGTCAACTTCGACCAGTATAGTAATTATCACAAGTGTCCTGTCGGGGCCAATGTGATATATGGCTGTATAGTCGATTAGTTAGCGATTGATGGCAGTAGGGCTGTTATCAATTCCAAACATTCTTAATTTGACTCTCCTTCGTACTAATAACGATGATTGCCATAATGCTGTAAGTCATCGATCAGTTTCAGATCTCTCAGCCTGATGCAGCACCAGTGGGACTGTGTCGAAGCCCCTGAATGCTTTGGGCCAATCGACGGCGGCGCGGGAGGGCTAGTGCACGGCCTAAGGCTGCTAAGCACTGCCACTTTTTCCCGCTTTCGCCAAGAACATCACACAACCTCAGGCTCTAAGGCTCCCAGGCGTTAAGGCAGGGCTTAGCCTTAGTGTTACTGTTGCAGCTGACTTGTTCACTATCTTCAATGACATTGTGGCTTCCACTGCTCTTCCCTATCATCAACCCTGGTCCAACACTGATTCAGTCAATCCACTGTCCCTATTCATCGGTGATCCATCGCAGGATCTTCGCACCGATAACTAACTAGTCTATTGACCTAAGCGTCTGTTGTCTCTGGCCTCGGTCCTCCGCTCGTCATTCGTTTGAAACACGCGTCCATCGGGACGAACTCGTCGCACCCCACTGAGAACGGTCCAGCCAACTGCCTCTTTCTCTCCCTCTTCGATCTGGACAGCTTGACAATTACTGCTTCTCCTCATCAACCTCCTCGGCTACCCATCATCCTCCTACAGAGCTCTATCTATACTCCGCCGCCAGCTCGATCGATTGACTCTGCGCCGGTGCTCACAACCTACAACGGGTTTGCGGAACGTGGCTGGTTCATTTCCGCACCACCTCCGATCTTTACTCAGCCAAAGTTTGAATTACGAGTTGATATACTTTTCATCTTCTTCAACCAACCTATAGCCCGCCATTGTCGCATATTCCAAGACCGCGAAGCACGACCGACGTCGGCTACCTCCGTATACGTGCATGTGGATTCGTACCGCATGCCATTGAGCATCGCATCGCTTTGATACTAGACTGGCGCATTCGATACGTTGGGGCAGTAAGCTCCGGAATTGATATAAGATATGGTTCCAGACAAGTACGACCATACAATTCCATCTTCCCGATTATTTCGAGGCACAGACATCTAATACATTTTCTATTTAGATATGTTGGATTGGCATTAGCCATTGTCTCGACCTTAGCGATAGGTAAGCTACTCCCTATCAGCATTGCTACCTTCCTTATCACTTTCCTGTTACTAACACCCATTTCAGGAACTAGTTTTGTGATAACCAAAAAAGTGCGTCGCATACACCCCCGCGGCGACCTGCTTCGCTTTCGACAGGCCCCAGCTCTTTACTCAATCAATTGACTAACATCAAACAAAAGGGATTATTGCACGCTTCGGAATCTCACGGCTTCGAAGGCGAGGGCTTTTCATATTTACGAAGTCCGATATGGTGGGCAGGAATAGCTACATGTACGCCTGCACAGATTCAATAGCCCCGATTAACCAGCTAACCCTGAATGTAAACAGTGGCTATCGGAGAAGTTGCGAACTTCGCGGCATACGCTTTCGCGCCAGCCATCTTGGTCACGCCATTGGGTGCTCTAAGTGTCCTCATCGGGTATGTTTTTATCTGGTGTTTTTTGCAGCCAACTGATTGACAATGGATAGCGCCGTGCTCGGCTCGTACTTCCTCAATGAGCGACTAGGAACATTAGGTAAACTTGGCTGTGCCATGTGTCTTCTTGGGTCCGTTGTTATCGTTCTCCATGCGCCCCCGGACAAGCCCGTTGAAAGTATTGAGGAGATTCTTGGATACGCTTTGAGTCCAGGTAATTACAACTCTAGAGAAACAACGATCAATAACACTAACGCTCTGCAGGCTTCTTGCTTTACTGTGCCGCTGTAGCAATCTTTTCTTCAGTCATGATTTACCGCGTTGCTCCTATTCACGGAAAGAAGAACCCTCTAATATACATTTCCATCTGCTCCACCGTCGGCTCAGTGTCGGTCATGTCCATCAAGGCATTTGGAATCGCATTGAAACTTACCTTCAATGGCAACAACCAATTCACGCACGCCTCGACCTACGTATTTGCGATTGTTACCGGCTTTTGCATCCTGACACAGATGAACTACTTTAACAAGGCTTTGAGCGAGTTTTCTACAAATATGTAAGCGGCCCAAAGCCCAGCTGCATTTGAAATGGTCAACTGATTTGTCAAACAGAGTCAACCCTCTATACTACGTTACCTTTACGACCGCCACACTGTGTGCCTCTTTTATCCTTTTCAAAGGTTTCAATACCACGGACGCTGTGAACACCATTTCACTACTTTGCGGCTTCCTCGTCATCTTCTCCGGTGTTTATCTACTCAATCTTTCTCGGCATGATCCAGACGGCCGACAGCTCCTCGCATCGAAAGATGACGAAGATGGTGTGCCCACCGATGCAATCGCGAGCTTCTCGACCCGACGATCAATGCAGGCACGTCGAAGCACAGATCCCCATCGACGAAGCTCTTCCAGTATCGCCTTCTTGAATGGAAACGGCGACAGAGAAGGGCTTATGAGATCGTATGATGCCGAGAATGGTGTTATTGGATTGACTGAGCTTAGAGAGGAAGATGACGGCGCGCCAGGCCCTACCCGTAAATCACATGTTGATGGCAACACACCCTTCCACACCAAGCAAGATGATCGATGAATCGATATTATCGGGACTTGATTCAAGTGGATTCGTCAGTCGACACTTGTGATGCGTGCATGATCTTTTACTCAACGACATTTCAACCAGCTATATGCTTAATGGACCTTTTCTTTGATTTATCTTCTGGGCTTCAGACATGGGTTCCTGTGGAACTCCGGCTTCGCACTTTTGTATTCTATTGGATTTCCAGGCGTTGATCGGGGGTTTTACTATAAGAAGGATCGAGTATCGGTGGTAGGAATGGGGGGAATGCATCTGGTCCAATCGAATTGACCAGACTCAGCGCTTTTCTGTTATGCCGATTTTTTACTCAGTGGAGGTCACTGGTGGTGGTCTTGGCCTGGGCTCATGATGTATATATCGTCCGTCACACCGTCACCCAGCATTTGTACTCTAGACATCTTGGATATTGGTTGACAAGTTTATCGGCTTTTTTTCTTTTCATGGGTGACACTGCGTGTTCCTAGTATATCTTCATCTTCATCTTCATTTCAACAAGGTTGAATAGTGACCACCTCTCTCAGCCAAACACACTTCAAAAGCTTGTCTGGATCGCCCCCATTCTTCAACAACGAATCCTTCAGCCCAAGATATCGCCAGAAACCCAAACCATCATGACAGATCGTCTTCAACGCAACTGTACCACCCCAGCGTGCAAAGACAGTTCTGAATCTTTCCAGAAGCCTTTGAGTCAGATCTCTCCTGCCATCTTCCGCTTCCCCTTCTTCTGTAAGATCTACAAGCTCCACAAGCCGTCTGGGACGATGTTTCGGATCCTCAGACTCGATATATACATATAAATTCCTCAAACTCGAGAACCGCTCCGACCCAGGCGACAGATTCAAAAACGGAAGCACAGAAGACGCAATATCAATATTCACCGCGAGATTCCGTATCCTCGCCAACATATCGACATCAAATTGATGCCCAAACGGGAAATAAGCCCTCGATACTCGACCTTTGCTACTCGGCAAAAACCGCCCAAAGACAACGGTATCCCGCTCTTGCGCAATGTTTTGCGACTTCGGCCGCATTACTTTCGACGGTCGTTGTATATTCTTGACCCTTGATGGAGAAGCCGTGATGGACGACCCCGGCTTGTCGCAAGGGCGGGCAGTGCGCCCAGCCGAATGCGAGTTCGTAATGCCCCAAGGCGAGGGTGCGTGTCTCGTGGCAGATGTGTAGAAGGATCGGGGGCGGGGTGGAGCAGATATACATTGATAGACGGATTCTTGACTGTAGCCGCAGTGATAGGCGCCAGACTCGGCGGGTTCCGGGGGGGGAAAAACTCGCGCATGTTTAGGTAAACGGTGCGAGGTTGGTGGAGGACTTCCTCCCAGATGAGGAGGCGGGTTTCATAGGGTAGGTCGGAAAGGTATGGCATTGTGGGTTTGCTTTATGAGAAGAGGAGTGACACTTCCATGGGTACTTTGGTTTCCTTGATTTTTGCTCATTATTTAGCCATATGCATGGCCGGTCAGGGTTCTTGAGCTGATCTAGTGTGTTGGATTGAGTTCAGGCCAGCGTCCTCCGCGGCATGAAGCATCAGAAGATTAGCGATACATTCTTCATGTGGAATTTTCATGGAGGGAAATCAGAGATTGTATCAGAAATAGAAGTCATATAGTAATTCCTAGAGTAGAGTAAGTGTATCGGCACGTGGTGTAGACTGGTCGGACTGGATGGAAGGTGACGTTATCCCGCGGCACCGGGCAGGTGGGCTCTTGATCTCTCCACCACTACTTCTTACTTCATTTACTCAACAATTCACGCTCAATATGAAGGATTCCTCCTTCTTCCGAGAGAGACTCAAATCAATTGAAGTCTGAAACGTTCTCTTTTGTATTGACAAACGACCTGTTCTATCCTTCTGCTCGGCGACACGGAAGATAAGGCGGCGGGGCGCCTGTCGAAATTCAAGATGCCCAGCTTGGTGCGAAAGCTCGTTATTTTCGCTGCGGTCGATGGCCTCATTCTGCAACAAAACGATCGCGGACAGCGGGGTTCGAGTAATGGGAATCTCTCCGTACAGATCGACTACAAAACGAGGAAGATTACCTCGCTGTCGCAAGCTCGTTCCGAATCTACCGCAAAGTCGACATCGCCGTGTTTAGAGGCTTATGGGCTTGTGGGTATGTTCTTTACTTCAATTTTGTATAACATTTTATGCCATGCTAATACTTACAATAGGATTGCTGAATATCGCTTCATCCTCGTTTCTGATATCCATTACACAGCGCAAGGAAGTCGCCCAGATACTGGGAAAGCCGATCTATGCGATTACAAATGTCGCTATTATTCCATTATCATCCCAAGATGACGCAAATCGCGCCATCATTCAGGCACAAAGCACTTCAAAGCAAGGCGGAGAGGAGTCTGATCAGAATACTACCGATGATACATCTGGTAGCGAGGCTGGTAGTGAAGCAGACAGTGGCGATGAGGGTATAGTAACCTCGCCCGCGGTGAATTTTGACGGTCAGCAAGAACCATCAAACAGCAGCGTTGCGCAAGACGTGATTGGAAACAGGGGCCGCAATAACAGGTTTGCGCTCAATTGGTTCTCCAGAAAGCGATGGGGAGGCTCAGAATCTCCCCTTTCCAAATCAGATTCCACTCCATCCGACGTTGCGAAAGCGAGAGAGCAATCTCCGGAAGAGGCAGAACCTCTCCAAGAGTCTGATGAGGTCCGCACCGAAGCCGAGTCTGCGCCCGTCGTTGAAAAGGCTGCCGAGGACGTTGGATCTCAGTCTCAATTAACGTCCAGCAAGGCCCTGGAACTGATGCCCAAGTTATTGAGATATACGAAATTATTATACGCGTCCAGCAACTTCTTCTTTTCTTATGATTATGACTTGACTCGACGATACTATGTTCACGATACTAGAACTGCTCAGCTGCCCTTGCATGTACTTGCTGATCGGATAGTAAGACTTTCTTTATATTGATTTGCTTAACCATGAGCTAATTACCATATCACAGTACTTTTGGAACAAGAATTTAATACAGCCGTTCATTGATGGCGGTGACACGGCGCGATCATTCGTGTTGCCACTGATACAAGGTTTTGTCGGCCAGCGTGAATTCACAGTTGCGTCTGTAAAGAACCATGTTGAGGAGATAGAGAATATTGAGGCGCCTGATGACGCTATGCCCCTGCCAGCTACGATAGTCAAAGAGGAAACAAATGAGGAAACATTGGCAGAAGATCCAAGGAAACAGAATTTCCTTCTTACGCTTATATCTCGGCGGTCTATCCAGCGTCCCGGGTTGCGATATCTGCGACGCGGCGTCGATGACGAGGGCAATACAGCTAATACTGTAGAGACGGAACAAATACTGTCGAATCCAGGATGGGATCCGTCGCGAAAAGTGTACTCACTCGTCCAACTCCGTGGCTCCATACCGCTATACTTCACCCAATCGCCTTACTCGCTGAAACCGATGCCTGTTTTTCACCATACCTACGAAACAAATCAGCTTGCCTTTGCTCGTCATTTCAGAGACCTGTCTAGGAAATATGGCAAGATACAGATAGTGTCGCTTGTCGATAGGCATGGAGTGGAATTGAAGATTGGTGAAGCGTATGAGTCTTATACACGAGCATTCAACGAGAGCGAAAGTTCTAGTGGTCTTAAATTAGGCTTTGAATGGTTTGATTTTCATCACGAGTGCCGGGGTATGAGATTTGAAAACGTCAGGTGCCTTGTGGATAAGCTAGTTGACACTACAACGGATTTTGGAGAGGTGATAATTCTAGGCAACTCGTTGTTGAAGGAGCAGACGGGCATTATTCGCACCAACTGCATGGACTGTCTAGACCGTACAGGAGTCACACAGTGTGCTTTTGCTCAGAGATCACTGGAGGAGTCACTGAAGAGCGAGGGTTATACGATTGATCTGCTAGGCGACGCATCGACACAGTGGTTCAATACTCTTTGGGCTGATAATGGAGACGCCATCTCAAAGCAGTACTCTTCAACCGCAGCTCTGAAGGGGGATTATACACGGACAAGGAAAAGAAATTATCGAGGTGCATTGAATGACTTTGGTCTAACGTTATCACGATACTACAACAATATCGTCAACGATTACTTCTCCCAAGCGTGCATCGATTATCTGCTTGGCAATGTGTCTATCCAGGTATTTAGCGAGTTCCAAGACAACCTGAAGAGCATCGACCCTGGCATTTCGATAGCAAAACTGCGACAAAATGCCATCGAGACATGCAGTAGGCTTGTCGTGGACGATCAAGCAGAGGAGCTTGTCGGAGGCTGGGCTATGCTAAGCCCTCGACAGCCCAATACCTTGCGAACATTTCCTTTCGAAGAGACTGTCTTATTGCTCACAGATGCGGCGTTGTATAACTGTCGATTTGACTGGAACACAGACAAGGTCCTCTCATTTGAGCGGATCAACCTAAGTTCCATTCGCCATGTTAATTACGGAACATACATAACTTCCGTCTTGACAGATGCCCAGACCGACGAGCAACACAACGTCGGTATGGTAATCGTCTATCAGGCCAGCGAACTCGACGCCTTTAGAGTGAATACGCGATCGCTCCAGAGCAGTTTCAGAAAGGATCTCCAAGACACATCAGAGAAGAAGGAGGAATGGAATCTATATTCCTGGCTTAGCGGCACTAAACGGACGTCTATGCGATTGATGGCTTTCAAGGCACTTGCTTCGTCAACTTCAGTAACAGTCAACAACAACGCGACCTCGGAGACAGCGATCAGCGAAAGGGTGGCTATCCGGTCTATATGCGAGGAGATTGAACGAGCCATCAAGGCAGAACAAATAATGAAACACGGAGGGGAGAGTCGCCAATCTGTTATTGAGGAGAAGGAGATTATATCGCTGGCAGAGGCTAAGAAGAGGACAGGGTATCTGGAGCAGCTTGTTTATGATGTTAAGAAGCTGGTGTGGGCATAGACTACCACCTTTCCTCCCATCAGCCAAAGCCCAGAAGACAGGTTAGATATATATGTATATAGTATGCGTAGATAATGTTTGTTAATAATTAATCATTAATATCTGATTGGGTTAAGATGATTTTGATGAGATGAAGATATATCAAGATTCACGCAACTTAATCAGGGCAGGCTTAGATCGCCAGATTGATTGTAAGGACCATGCCTATTGTCGTAAAATTTTTAACAATCCCTGAGACTTTGACAAACCTTCTAGTCATTCTACCTCATTCATCAATAATGATGATTTTTTCTTTGTACATGGCAAGAGAAATCAGAAGAGAATGGCTGCTCCAAGGCGGTCAGACCACCCCACTTGGCAGTCACCTGGCAGATTTGGCAGCCACAGAGAAGAACTACACAACATCCTGTTTTTCCCTGTGTGCTTTGTCCATTGCACCTGACAGTCTGGTGTCCCTTTTTCTTTCTCCATTCCTTCTCTCTTTACGGCTTTTTTTCTTCTGTTTGTCTTGTTGAAGCCATTATCTCCCCGACAAAGGGACGGCTTAGTCTGAAGCAGCGTTCTTGAGACAGACAAACCAAAAAACCTTCCCCGCCGAACCCGCTATTCCTCCCACCACCAAAAGATTTTGTTGCCAACACGAGCTTTGCGCAGACCTTGAACGGTCGATTTTTCTCAAAATAAGACAAGTGCCAAAGTAATTGGTGTTGTCTATTTGAATTCCTCCAGCACATCTACGCTGTTGTGCGCTTATCATTTGCACCTTCCGCGACGGGTCCGTCTATAAACTTTGAAGATGGAATGGCAACCGCAAGAAGAGCCATTGAGGCAGCTTGCCAGCTATCTCAGGGACTCTCTGAATGCGTATGATCGGAATCTTCAGAAACAGGCAGAACTGGTACGTTGAGTCGTCTGAAGTCTTATCGTCAGGGGTCAAACTCAATACAAACCCCGCGCTCGATACTCAAATCAAGAAAAGAAACCGAAGGATGGTCGGGCTAATACTTTCTGGTTGAATGCAGATGCTCACTAGAGCTACAGCGAGTCCCGATTTCGTAAACTACTTGACGTTCATATTCTGCACCGAAGTCCCTCCCCAGGCCGTCGCCATGGACCAGGACACCTACAACATTGTCCGATTTTCCGCGGCTCTCAACCTCAAGAGCAAGATCCATATAGCTTACAACGGAATCCCGCCCGAGAGCTTAGTATTCGTTCGCCGAGCGACTCTGTTAGGGCTGCGAGACTCAAACCCGCAGATTCGCCAATCGGCCGGTAGTATAATAACGGAATTGATTCAAAAAGGTGGATTGCTTGCTTGGCCTGAAGTGTTGCAGGAATTGCTGGGTCTTGTTGCGAACGCATCGGGTGATGTGACACGGCACACCCAAGAAGCCGCCATGTCAGCTGTCGCAAAGGTCTGTGAAGACAACCGCAAGATTCTGGACAAGGATTACGGCGGTCAAAGGCCGCTGGAGGTTATCATTCCTCGTTTGTTGGAGTTCACTGGCAGTAGCAGTTCCGTAATCCGATCAACTGCGCTCAGCACAATCCAAATCTTCCTTTCGATGAAGCCCCAAGCTTTGATCGCCAACTTCGATACATTCATGTCCAACCTTTTCCGTCTTGCTAGCGATCCATCTACCGATGTCCGTCGAACCGTTTGTCAGGCATTTGGGCAGCTCGCGGAGATTGCGCCTGAGCAGCTTATCCCTCATATGGCAGGTTTGGTGGATTACATCATTCTGCAACAGAACAACAATGAAGACCCCGAACTTGCTCTGGATGCAGCTGAGTTTTGGCTCACGGCTGGAGAGCAGCCAGTCTTGCAGCAACCCCTTGGACCGTACCTTCCAAAGATTGTCCCTTTATTGCTGCGAAGTATGATATATGACGAGGATGAAGTGGAGCGGTTGGCTGCCGAAAACGACGATGCGGAGGAAGAGGACCGCGCGGAAGACTTGAAACCTCGTTTCGCAAAGGCCAAGGGCTCCAGATTAGAGGGATCGACCGATCCAAGTGGCAAGCCGGACCTTGTCGAAGAGCGGGAAGATGGAGAATTGAGCGAAGAGGAGTCTGACTATGATGATGGCGACCCAGAAGATGCCTGGACCTTGAGAAAGTGCTCGGCTGCCGCTTTGGATATATTCTCAAACGTCTATCATTCGCCTGTATTCGATCTTATTCTTCCTTACCTCAAAGAAACCCTTCGACATGAACAGTGGCCGAACCGTGAGGCCGCCGTTCTGACTCTCGGTGCCGTTGCCGATGGATGCATGGACGCTGTTACTCCTCACTTGCCCGAGTTGATTCCTTACCTCATTTCGTTGCTAAACGACCCGGAACCCGTGGTCCGAAAAATCACTTGTTGGTGTCTGGGCAGATACTCCGAGTGGGCAGCTCATCTCGAAGGGCCTAACCAATCTGCACAGTTCTTCGAGCCTATGATGGAAGGTATTCTACATCGCATGCTTGACAACAATAAGAAAGTGCAGGAGGCTGCTGCATCGGCATTTGCCAGTCTTGAAGAAAAGTCCGATGCTAGCTTGATTCCATACTGTGAGCCGATTTTGCGACAATTCGTCGAATGTTTCAAAAAGTACAAAGATCGCAACATGTACATCTTGTACGACTGCGTTCAGACATTGGCAGACTGTGTCATGGGAGAGTTGGCCAAACCCCATCTCGTCAATCTTTTGATGCCGGCTTTGCTCGATCGATACAACAGGATAAGCGATCAGTCACAGGAGCTGTTCCCTCTACTCGAGTGTCTTGGCTACATTGCTGCTGCTTATGGTGATGTCTTTACACAGTTCGCGGCTCCTATCTTCCAGCGATGTTCCAGAATCGTGTACGACAATATCCAGCAATCTGTTCAAGCGGCACAAGATCCTTCTATCGAAGAGCCGGATAAGGATTTCCTCATCACTAGCCTGGACTTGATGAGCTCTATTATTCAAGCCATTCCTTCTGACGAGATCAGTCAGCTCGTTGCAAACTCACAGCCAAAATTCTTTGACCTGCTGTGTTATTGCATGAACGATTCCAACAATGAGGTGCGCCAGTCATCTTACGCTTTGTTGGGCGACTGCGCGATCCATATTTTCGATCAATTGCAGCCATACATCCCGACTATCATGCCTGTTTTGATCAAGCAGCTTGACCTCGAGTCTCTTGTGGATGAAACGGCTTTCAGTGTGGTTAACAACGCTTGCTGGTCGTTGGGCGAGATTGCTTTGGACGAAAAGGCTGATTTGGGACCTTGGCTCGAGAAGGTGTATCCAGCGTTGCTCACTATCATCTCCAATGAGATGGTCATTGATTCAGTGAATGAGAATGCGGCCGTGGCTCTCGGCCGATTGGGTATCAGCAAATCAGAGCTGCTTGCCCCTCATCTGCAACAATTTGCCCAAGAATTCATCAAGTCAATGGCCAAAGTTGACTTTTCACGAGAAAAGGCCACTGCGTTCCTTGGGTTCAACCGCGTGGTCATGCACAACCCACAAGCAATGGAGAGTTGCCTCGCCGAATATTTCAGCAGCATATCTTCTTTCCCTCAAAAGTCTCTAGTTCAAGAAGAGTATCGAGACCTACATCAATCTTTCCAACAGGTAAATCATTCGTCTATTATTTCTATGTTCTAGACTAATATCGTTACAGGTACTCAAAGGCTATAAAGATATGATCCCCGGGTTTGACTCGTTCCTTGCACAACTGCCTCCACAGGTATCGCAAAGGCTCAAGTCGACCTACCAGATCTGATGCACTCAAAATTCCTATCTGTTCCTTGTTTCCTCGTGGTTCTTTGTCTATTTTTACGTTTTCTTATCATTCAGCGGGCGATAATCTCTAATGTTCCTTGATTCTTTCTTTGCTTTTACGTTCGTGGAAGATATTACACAGTATATGCTTTGCCTTTGCACTTTCACGAGTATACACACGCGGGCAGAATATGTCCTAAAACTTTATGTCTTTGCTCTCATTGTTATCCTGGGCTAACTCGGCCTTTATAATTTTATACACCCAACAGGAGACCAAAAAGCATGTTTCAGCCAAGTTTGAGACAAAAAATAGCTGGCCCTTTCACCTCAGCTCATTGCTATCTCTCTCTTTTGGCATTTCTGTACCATGGGACATTGCATCCTTTCATGTTTCTTTTCTTTTACGGCCGTTTTGATTCCCGAACATGATAGGACTTCAGGCCGATTCATGTTCACTTTTTTTTAGATAGATTAGATCATGGCTGTCTCACTAGGAGACGGTTTCTTTATATGACTTACGTTTGTTGTTTCATCTAGCGATTCATATCAATACCCTTTCACGTTTCCTGTCCAGACTTCATCTTGTCTACTCCCATCTGTACTTCCTCGCCGGATGACCCTCACGAACCCTCGGCCCCTTCCCATCCAAGAAATAATTCTCCCTCGCCGCACCCCCCGGAACCTCATAGTCATCCCAAATGACCCCTCTTCTCCTCAATTCCGGCCACAAAAACTCAATCATATCCTCAAACGTGCCCGGCGAGACCGTATACGAGAAATTAAACCCATCTACATCCGCAACATCAACCCATTTCTGCAATATGTCTGCCACCGTCGTCGGTGACCCAATCGCTCTCGGATGCACACCCCCAAGACTTAGTTCTTGCAGTATACGCCGTTTCGTCCATTTAAGCCCATTCGAGTTGGGTATGGTCTTGGACCAACTCTGAATCAACGATTGTATACCCGCAACGGAGGTAAACGCAAAATCCTCGTCGTCCTCGTATTTGGATAAATCGGCGCCCGTCCACCCACCGAACAGAGTGGCGGCACCCTCAAAGTCGGCGTAGGAGAGGTATTCTTCGTATTTGGCTTGTGCTTTTTTGTCGGTTTCGTCGACGACGATGAGCATGCCGGCGACGAATTTTATGCTGTCGGGGGCGCGGCCGATGTCTATTAGTTGCTTCCTGTAGAGATGTATTAGTTGTTGTCATTTGAGGAGGGTGTCAGGGTCATACCGCATGTCGTCGACGATTAAGCGCGTTTTCTCGGGCTCGAGGCCAGGGAGGAACATTACTTCGGAGTGGTTGGCGGCGAATTTCTTTCCTGCTCTGGAGGGGATCAATCATCTGGTTCTACGTGATATTGAAGAGAAGACTTACGACGAGGCACCGGCCTGAAAGAGCAACGGTGTACGTTGTTTAGACGGAGGCAGCTGGTTTGCAGCGGTGCTCTTGAAGTATTTCCTACAATCAATTGATCAGTATACCTCCCACTTTCAAATGTTCTCACTTCTAGATAGAGTCAACATACCCATCATGTTCAATCCCCCTCACCTGCGAGGGATCACTATAAACCTTCGTCTCCGGATCCTTCTTGACAGCACCATCCTGCCACGTCCCCTCCCACAACTTATAAGTAAGCTCCAAATACTCATCGGCCCGCGCATAGCGTTCATCATGCGGGATCTGTTCATCCATTCCGTACGCTTTTGCGGCGCTATCTAGAAAGGAGGTTACGATGTTCCAGCCAATTCGACCTCGGGTGAGATGGTCGAGCGTTGAGAATTTGCGGGCTAGGGCGTAGGGGGAGAGTTCGTAGGTTGTTGAGGCTGTGATGCCGAAACCGAGGGATTTTGTTACGGATGCCATGGCGGATATTAACAGGCTACATCCCCCTCAAAGTTTAGCATTGACTCAGACCTAGTGATTGTGAGGAGGAGATACATACAACGGATCCCCAATCGGGAACTGAGCACCCGAAAGCAACGCCGGCTCACGATTCGCAGGTCCCTTGTAAACATCATAGATTCCTAGATGATCCGCAAGAAACAAGCCGTGGAATTTCCCTTCTTCGAGAATTTTGGCGAGATTGATCCAGTAATCGAGATTCGCAAAGTCGCCTGCTTGATCACGGGGATGCTTCCATAGCCCTAATTCGATCTGTTAGTGGGATCGTTATACTGCTTTGTTGGGGACTTGGGATATGAATTTACCAGGTGCTAGATGGCCAGGGGAGAACATGGCAAAGGCATTGAGGATCCATGGCTTAGGTTTTGTCTTTGTTTCTGCCATGGTGGTGGATGATTGAGTCTCTCGGAGAGTCTAATGAGATTGCTTCCAGGAGACAAGAAAAGAAAGACATGAAATGATGTTAAAGAAATATCTTCAGATCCGTTTCCCTACCCCTCTACATTATTATGTCACGCAACTACCTAATCCCTAACTATGTACCTCACTAAAGCCCTTTGCAGTAGTCCATCGTGGGGCAGATACCTAGGTACTTACAGTACATACCTGGTCGGATCTATCGTATCTATCGGTATCTCGACGGTCATGGTCAACAGAGCCCGAAAATTGCGCCATATGAGCTCCATCTTGAGCCATCAATGCACATCCACCACGAGGGAATTAATTGATTCACATGCGCGTATCATAGATAAAGAGCGGAATTTATCCCGATGTATGAAAGTTGGTGTAAGATTGAGGGGTCGTCGGACTGTCTCCGATTCTGTATGGTGGTTGTATGTATTGTCATGGTACAGATACGGTATCGAGGTAAGTTTCGTGTATTGAAAAGTAAACAAGTATTGCACTTTACGTATTTCTATCTGGTCTATACATATTTTTCCAACCACTTTCTATGCGAGACGAGTCCACTAGATTGTCTTTGAAGTCCATTTGTGTGATCCTGCCCTAACTATCACTCCGATTTGGCCAAAACCCCCGACCGGTTTTGCTCAGAAAGAGTCTCAGTCGACGCTTCTTTTACCTCTGCACGAGACGTAGAAGTTTCACCATGCGGACTGTCAGGCGTAACGTCTTTCTTCCCTGTGAGAGACTGATAGAACAGAGTAAATGCGCGTGCCAGGACTTTACGACCATCAACAACCGGATATACAACCGCAACCAGAATGCAGAAGAACAGCCATATCTCGGAAACGACAGTCCAGCCCATGAAGAACTACAAGTAATCAGCTAAAAAGGGCGCACTCCTGTATAAAGATTGAAACTTACCGATTTGCCGAAAATGTAGTCGCGATACAATGGCAATGGCCATACAACCCAAGTAACGAGTCCAATCACTGCGCTGAAGATAGCCGCCAGCGTTGCACCTCGATTCATGCGTTTCAATTCCTGTGGCGGATATGGATGAGTGACGCTATCTAGATCTTTGACATCATTGGCAGGGCTGTTTGCTGAATTATCGTCGTCACTTTCGTCTCTGACCTCACTCAGTAGTAGAAAGACTCTCCAGTCAAAGTTGTCGGGCTGAATTTTCTCCGTTAGCATTTCCCATGTATAATTGTAATTGGAGGGGCATTATACCTTAATATAAGTAATAACAATTGAGTAGATTGCCGAAGAGAAGGTTGAGGTTAGGGCGCCCCAGAGACAAGGTAGTTGTGCCTCTGTCGAGATAACAGTCAATTCCCCGCTGTATGCATATGCACTTCCCAACCAGACTGCAATTCCACTAGCCTGCTACAATGTTAGACCATCGATCATGATTTTGGCCTGGTATTAATTGAAAAGAAAGAACCCACCAAACCAAGAAGAGGAGCAATAGTCGCCGCTGCAGCAGACTGCTTCTTCCACAGGATTGTAAAAGCCAACGGAAACATTCCCGGACAAATAATCGTAGCCAAAAAGTACCCCATCCAATTCAAATCAATACCTCCATAGTGAAGAGCCGTCGCAAATGCGGATGCAAAGATGCCGAAAATGACGACCGTCCAGTGAGACACTCGAATGACCTGATGGTCATGGGCTTTGGGGTTGATGTAAGTCCGGTAGACGTCGAAGGAGAATATACTGGAGACGGCGATCAATTCGGCGGAAGTCGTGCTTGTTACGCACATAAATACGACGAGGAGGAGGGCCCAGGCACCTCCTTTGCCGGCTATGGCCATGACGGTGTAGGGGAGCACGTAGCCGGCGTTGATTTCTTCGGTGGTCATTAGCTGTTGGAAGTCTAGTCAGTATCGGTTGACGGACGAAGACAAATGTGGAAAACGTACTCTTGGGTATGTTGGGAATATGGGAGATTTCTCCAAGGCGATTGCAGCAAGACCCGTGGTTGTTCCAACCTATGTGAGGTTAGTTACGCATTTCTTTTGACGTCAATGAATAGGTAGATACGCACAGCCCACGGCACAGCAAAATAAGCGATTCCACCTAGCATATACCCCGGCTATCACAAACTCCTCGTTAAACATCGTCACAACTCTCTTGAAACGTAGAACACTCACCATTGTAGCAGCTGTATCAGCAGCAAAGCCTGTAACATACGTTAACCCTTATCTACCTACGTAGATGTGGAGCCTGCCTTAGATACATACCTTTCTGCCAGAAACTAGTGTCCATGATAACCAAGGCAAAGTCCCCGAAGGAATGGACCAAGCCAAAGATGATAGAACTCTTGGACTTGAAGGAGAGTATAGAGCCCTGGTAATTGCCAGCAATGTCTCGTGTTTTGTCAGCTTCGACGAGTACGTCGTAGAATGAGTTCAGGCCGGTGATGGCGGGATTATTGATGACTTTAATGGTGAGAAAGGCCAGAATAACCATGACAATCATGGTGTGTCTATAATACATATAGAATTAGTATTCTTGATATTTGTACTCAGTTGTCTCCAAACATACACATAATCTGTTAAGAATGTTGCCTTTAGTCCTCCCGCAACTGTGTACACAATTACACCTAGGGGCAATAAAAAAGTTGAAGCAACGATGTTCATTCCGGTGAGCGCCGTTATTACTCCTGCCGCACCGAGAATCATGGAGGTAACGGATAATAGATTCGTGACGAAGCAGAGGAAAATGTAGATAATATGTGCCGTCGTTCCGTACCGCAAACGCACTATTTCGAGCACAGTGTGACCATTGCTATTCAATCGTAATCAGTTAGTAAAATCGGGAAGCTAGAATTTTTTCATGGATCGATAACATCACTTACGGAACCTTGACTTTGGCATGAATAGCCAGAACCGTCATCAATGCGATCTGAATCGAAACTCCAGCCGCGTACCAAAATGGAGCTGCAATTCCATATAGGTAGCCTTGTGCTGTTGTCCAGATAATAGCAGTTCTATAAAGAGTCAGTGTAAATAAGTAATACCTTGATCAAACGTAAAACAGCTTTAGTAAATACATACGCCCACATCCACGAAGACACTACAGCCGATGCTGTCAAACCTGTTCCCACACTACGGTTTGCAACCATGAACCTGAAGCACCATGTTAATAAAGACCCATGTATAAGCCTTCTATTCAAGTGTATGGTTGACTTACATCTCTGTATGGTCAGACTTTTCATTGAGACATCGCTCAAGAAACCGATTGACCAGTACCATGCCAATACCAAAGGCCAGACCAATACCCACGACAACTCCATATCCAGCTCCCTGTGACAGAGGAACGAGGTTTTCGGACGACATCTTTCTTGCCCAATTTTGATGTCTGTTTTCTTCGATTGTTGGGAGTAAAAGAAGGCTTAGCTCAAAATTTACTACATGCCCTGGCAGATTGAGCACTGTTTACTTATGTATCTTTTCTACTAGTCCACGTGGTAACTAAGGTAGAGTGCAAATGCAACTAGTAGGAGGGGAAACACGCTTCTCAGTGATGCCTACTCAGGTAGTGAAAAGTCCTCTTCGAATTGGCGACGCCTCCGTGACTCGCCAGACTATCGGAAGTTGTAGACATGAATCCACTCTGTTGAGAAGCAACAATACTAGGCAGCGTACATAAAATGACACCATATTACTCCACACTACACTCATGATAGCAAGAAACAAGTAAGGAGTGATAGTTGTCGAGTCGAGGAACCTGTGCGTTTTCGGAGCTTAGGCCGTAGTCCAGGCTGATTTGACGAAGGTCCAGGGGAGGAAATTTTCCAAATACAGCAAAGCCGTGTCTAGTAAATTTGACCTAGAATCAGTGATCGACTAGGTAATTAAGGTGTGGAGCTTGTTTTCTCATCAGTCAGCTCGTTGCGAGTCATTTTTTTGTAGTGTATGTCATGTGATGATCAGATACCCTAATTACAGACAGAGTATGTTATTTTCATTACATGTTACAGTATTTCGGCCCTTGTATTGAAACAACGGTTATTATACGATTCATTACACAACGCAGTACTATGCGTCAGTAACGTACAAGACGTACACCTGGCAGTGCTCTTTATTGTTAATAATACTATCAATAAATTTTGATCCACTGAGGGGTTTGGAAGATGCTGTTATCGGATCGATAATAACGTGATTGCTTGATCGTAAGACTCGGACGATGGGTTTGAGGAGTATATTTCTTGACGAGATCACCTCATTGCCATGATGTTTTATAAGTCTGCTTTTGATTTCTATTCTTGAGACCAAACTTTAGTATTGCAATAGGATAATTCATCTGCAATGGCTCTACTCCAAGAAAATCCGGTCTCCGGCGCCGTCCTCAATGGTCATACAGTTGACTCCAATGAAATCAAAACAGCCTTCAAGACAAGCGTTTCCCCGCTTTCAGATCCAAAGGTCGAATCAAAGGAGTCGACAAATTCTAAGCCCAAATTTGAGATTGAAGAGCATCCTATCGATCAAGTTCGCGATATTAGAGTCGGAATAATCGGCGCGGGTCTATCAGGAGTCACGGCAGCAACTTTGTTGCGTGCAAAGCTGCCTGGTATCAATATCACAGTATACGACAAGAATGGAGACGTTGTGAGTTGCAATAACATATTTCCTTCGCCCAAAAATCTGGTGACTAATAAACAACAGGGCGGAACTTGGTATGAAAACACGTATCCCGGTGTCCGTTGCGATATTCCTGCGCACGTATATCAATCCAACTTTGAGCCAAACACCCAATGGACCGAGGAGTTTGCGCAGGGACATGAAATTCGCAATTACTGGCAAGGCGTGGCCAGGAAGTATGGTGTTTATGAACACCTGAAAACAAAGCAGAAAATCTTGAAGGTGGAATGGATTAACGAGGAGGCCAAATGGAAATTGACTATCCAGGATCTGAATACTGACAAGGTGAGATATCTACTTTGAATTTTTGCCATTAACAAACCAGTTGAGACTAATGTTAGGATGAAGGTATATGAAGAGAAACTGGAATTCGTCATATCCGCCATAGGTCACTTCAATGCCTGGAAACTTCCAGACTATGAGGGTATTGAATCATTCAAAGGACCACTCTTCCACTCATCGAACTGGGACCACAATGTCGATTTGAAGGGAAAACGCATTGCACTCATCGGCAACGGTGCTTCCGGTCTGCAAGTACTACCATCGATACAACCACTAGGTAGCCATATCGATCACTACGCTCGCAATCGTACTTGGGTTGTGGACTCGTTTAATGCAGCCAGTATACGCAGACTAGAACCCAACTTGTTCAGCGAAGAAGACAAGGAGTCGTTCAAGGATCCACAGAAATATCTCGAATATCGCAAGAAGGTTGAAGCAGACTACTTCCGTCGATTTAGTGTCATCTTCAAGAACAACCCGCAGAACGCTGAACTTCGTGAAAAATGGACAGAGCTTATGCTTAAACGCGTGGACCCTACACTAGCGGACAAGATTATCCCTGATTTCCCGCCTAATTGTCGACGTCCGACTCCTGGGCCGGGGTATTTGGAGGCCCTCTCCAAGCCGAATGTGAGCTATATCCAGGACCGGATTCAGAAATTCACGGAAAATGGTATTGTCACCGTGGACGGAATTGAGCGGGAAGTGGATGTCGTGATTTGCTCTACTGGTGCACACGTCGACATGGCGCCACATTTCCCCATAGTCGCCAATGGAGTCAATTTGCAGGAGGCGTGGAAGCCCGACGGCCTTTACGGCTATCCTCTCACTTATCTCGGGGTCACTGCACCAGGTGCTCCTAATATCGCGTGGATTCTCGGTCCAGCATCTGCCGGTTTCAGTGGTACCGTGCCAAACAGTGTCGAAAATCAAGTAACATATATCGCCAAAGTCATTCGCAAGCTACGCAGCCAGGGAATTGCAACTATAACACCTTCTTTTGATGCCACAAATGAATATCAAGAATACGCTGAGCAATTCTATCAGCGGACTGTCTGGACAGGAAACGATGATTCATCGGAGGGCAACAAGAACTGCTCATCGTGGTACAATGGTGGTATTCCGGGAGGCCGTGTTGTTGGCTTGTTCCCCGGTAGTGCAGCTGCTGTGAATTACATCTTGAGAGATCCTAGATGGGAGGACTATGAGTATACATACACGAACAAAAGTGGCAATCGGTTCGCTTGGTTTGGAAATGGTTGGACCACTCGAGAGAGTTCGGGTGATAGCAGTGTCAACTTGACACCGCATCTAAAGGACCCGGCGGCTATTGACCTGAGAACTCATTTTGAGGGCTGGTGGGATGTATAGTAGGAGGTCAATAGATTTTGTGAATAGTTTAGGTTGAGCCGGTACCAGTTGACAGATCAAATAACTATGATAGTATACGTTGATATTATATGCATATCTTTGTTGCTCCACCTTGCTCTGCTTCTCCGTCTCATTCTGCTTAGTAGACAAACTCATCGCGAACATTCATTTCATTTACGACATCGATTCTTGATTGCGCCTATTTCATTCATAAGGAGCTGATTTAGTCACCCAAGATGCTTTGACAAAAAATACACACCCGGATGCCCTAATCAATCAAAATTACGACCATACCGGAACATAAATACACAAATACATAAATTACATGCTTTCACATTGTACGCAAGATGCTCGTGCAATGGCGTGACCATGATAGACAATCAAGAAGCGCTCAAACTGGAATAAAACTTCGGACATCTTGCCGGATATGAAAGATACCATGGGAGTTTTATTCTGCTCAAAAAATTTGTGTATGAATCATTAACAGAATTAATTCAGGTGTGTCAAGGAGCTAATCTCGAACGACTTGGTGCTGTTTCAACTAAACCTTGCCCTAAGTACCTCTACAATCCAAGATTAATCGTTTCCGAAAGACAGCCAAATTCTGATATTGTAACAATAGTAAATATCTACCCAAATAATTCTTCTCTAAATCTGTATCATTCTTTTCCTGTCTAGTCGAGTATCTATTATCAATGCAAAATCGTAAACATATACATCGAAGATCTAGGTTTATCGAACCCTGGGTAAGAGCCTTCCTTAAACATTACTCTCTTTGATATTGCCTTTTTTCAAATCAACAACAATCCTCTTCCCACTTACCTCGCCACTCCTCAACAATTCTAATGCATCATTCACCCCGCTTAATCCACCTTCGTCTCTAATAACCACTTCCGGTGGAATCAATGCTTTGGACTCCAACAAATCCTCCAGCCATCTGACCAACCCTTCACCAACTTGCGGCGACTCGTGGAATATCTTAATAGGCACGGTATGATAAACTATACCCGCCTTTCTCTCCTTCGGTGAACCAGTAAGACCTAACAAATGCGAACGCGGCCCGTTATTTCCTTCGGTAGGTTGAGATAGTGCTTTTTCTAGAATAGTTGCTGTCTCACGTCCGACAATGTCGACGGCAAATCGTAATTGACCGTTTGTGACGCCTCGAATTATGTCCACGGCACGATCGGTGTCGTGTCGATCGACCAGGATATCTGCGCCGAGAGCATGGAGTCTTCGTCCATGTCGAGCGATATCTGCAATACATATGACTTTAAGTCCGCATAGCTTTGCGATTTGTAAGGCTATGTAGCCTGTCGTTGTAGATGCTATACGTCATTAGCTTAGATCGTCTTGATAACGCAAAACACAAGTTACATACCCCCCATATAGCTATCCAATCCCCCCTCTGCACTCGTTCAGCCTCCGCTTCCGACGAAGGAAGACATTCCGGACGAACATCCTCGGGAATATCCTCCGCATTCACGCCCCTCAATATAGTCCTCAAATCTGGTCCAGGCACACTCTGCGCAAGCCCAAAGTCCAGACCAAACGAAACACCTAATGCCAACGCCGCGGCTACATAGGCAACGCCTATAGATGCTCCGCCGTGTATCGATGTTGTTGGGGGTATCTTAGCCGCATTATAGTGCGTTGTTACCGCGTATTCTTGAAAGGCAGCTTTGCGAATGTCGCGGTAATCTGTTGAAGGGACGAGTACGAGGTCGCCGGCTTGAAGTCGAGAAGATGAAGAGGAGGTTTTGATGACTGTGCCAGCTAAGTCGCGACCAAAAACCCAGGGTAAACTAGGGATGCCGAAATTAAATGCACTATATGGTTTGTCAGTTTCTATCGCTCCTTGAGCAAAGGGGGAAAAAAATAGAACATACGGTGCTTTCCAGTCGATTGGATTCAGTCCAATGGCCGAAACTTCAATAAGAATCTCATCCTGATGAAGTATAGCTGGAACCGCATGATCCGTGACAAGTGTATATTTCTCTTTTATAGCATGTAACAGAAGCGCATTTTGTGTCGTGGCGAGTTGATTATCAACAGGAACAGGCACTGCATTCCGCTCCGTGTTCGAAGATTTAATTTCTGCTGTTTCCGTGTATATTTCTTTCTTTCTAATTTCACGTTCTTCTGTCAGCGGTAGCGGCTGTAAACTGCCGTTTTTTCTCAAATATGAACTGTTCTTCGAATCAAAGTCACGATGTTTGTGCGATATAGAATCAGTCGTTATCCATGTAGTCGTTGTTGTCGCCATTTTGAGTATATTCTTTTTCCAGACTGAAATTGGTCGCCGAAACCTGCGATGAAATCTGTCCTCACGATTTTCCTTCATGTGTATGTGTATGCACGATCAAAGTTGGATTTCTAATCGTGTACGTAGTGGCGACTTGACTTAACTGGATAGTTTAATAACGACACTGATTACTCATATGAGAACATCGGGTTAACTCCGGTAACAGGAGTCTATATGAGAGATTGATATACACAAACCTTCACCTGACTCGTTCAAGGACTTCAAAGTTAAGTAAACACGTTGCGATATAGGAGGGGAAAGAAAGCTAAGATACTATTTTTCACGTCATTTTTTGTCTAGATTAGATCTACTACCCCGAGATAAGCAGACTGGACGTATTACATGCGAGTATATAGATTACATGCTTGGCTAGTAAATATTTAATATGATCTTCGCTGACAAGGATTACAAAGGCGGAGCAGTTCCACGCTTGTATGAAGAGGGGACTATATGTCGTGATTTCGCTGAGCGAGTGTGAAGCATGGCAACTGCAGTGGCTATGATTCGATCAAAGCGCCGTTATTACCCTCGAATTTTTCCCTATGCTTATCTATTAGAAGTAGACAGAATCTGTCCCATTTCATGATACTGACCAATTGTGATCGCCTAAAACAACTCAGTGGATGAAATGGACTCGAAGATGCAAGAAAGCGTAGAACATTGCAAACAACCGGGGATGAATTGCGTGATGTATCAAAAAGTTTCCTATTTGAGGTATAAATCTACCAATGTATTTGGTTTCTGTATTACGGCGTATTGACGGTATGAGATACCGGTACGGTATTACCAGTACACGATACCGAGGTATCTGTCAATTAGGGCTTGGAGGTCACCTGAACATTCGATTCTCTCGTGATATATCTCAATCTTCAAGCTCGTAGGTATATTGGAACTACAATCCATCAACCGATTGCCCTATAATCGTGTTCACAATGCTCAGGTCACCGCCATGGTCTTCAGGCAAGTCCTAGACAGGAGATAATTCGAAACGTAGCGACAACGAAGATGGAACAAACAGACTATGCGAAGCTTTGCTTGTCAAATCTAATGTTGCATGTTTAATCCAGAGACTCTCTGTATCAGTTTTTGAATACTAAGGCATCCATGAGTAGTACATGTAGGACCAAGATAATAAGCAATATCTACTTCCTGGATACTTGTCGATATGATTCACTATGAGTACTGATGTCCTCACGTTTATTTACATAATCGTAGCCAGTCCTTAGACATTGGATGTTTGACCAACCCCTTGAATTATGCTGGTAGCATGAATAGAGTCCTTCACGTCAGCTTTAGTGAACGCGATTTGCGTATTGAATGTTGCATGTGTTATCTAGACATCCCAGGGTCTATCAAAATCTCGGTACGACACTACTCCCACGACATTGGCAATTTGTAAGAATATTTTGTTACTGTGTTTGGTAATCATCTGGGGCTTGATACAAGCGACTGTCTGCGTCAAGATGGCGATTTATTTTGTTCATAGTCGTGGTTCATTGCTCAGTGTATCGACTATACATATGTATATTCAGGCCATTCCGCCTTTGCAATTTATACATTGGAGTCTATTATGTACCAAGACAAGATTCTTTTGTTGGAAAAGACGAGAGCATTCTATTTAATAGAACCTCTATCTACCATCTGCCTCTTGAAGATCCTTGCCTTCATTAAGTCTATTGAAGAAGACGTTAAAAAAGGTGTAAACATAACAGCCATCGATTATGGAATGAACCAATGTAGATAGATCCTACTCAGCCCTGAATAAATGTGTATTGTAAATAGAAGACGCCCAAACTCATTCGACAACATACCGTATTTCGAAATGTGCATCAAGTCAGAAGCCCCGAGTTCACATAGCACAACAGGCTATAGCATCGTCAAGATCAAAACCCATAGAGCATCGAGGCTAAACAATAGTACAACATAATCTGCGAAACAACCCTAATTTAGCCCTCCTCTACGACGTTCGATTTCCAGTCCTGACCGAGTACTCTTAGCGGAAAAGAGGCGTAGTTCATGCATCTATGGATGCATGCAGATTTCTCCAGGAGCTGTCGTGAAGAAAGATTTCAGAGTTACTTGCATACTAATAAGGCAGTTATACAGCCCTCTAAGATTTACGAGCTATGCAAGTCAGATGCAAGCGAGATGTGCTCATCCATGGGTGTGAATTATTGAAGTCAAGGTATACCTTGTTCGGACCAGTAAGGCTTGTCACTAAAAGGACATTTTGAGGTACAGTATGACTTCAAGCTAGACTTGTCGTTCAATTTCGGTATACGTAGTATGCTTTGACCCAATGCATTTCTAGCAGGCGAATTTCCGATAATGTACCTACGTAGATAGGTATCTAACGTAGTTTTAGTTCATCTACGGTCTTATTTTTGAGTGAAAGTATGCCGCCTGTCTATACCTTGTATTCACTAGAGTACTGGAGATGTATTCCGGTACTAGTTTGAAAGAAAGACATGACTATTTTGTGGCTGGACAAACCTCAACTTGTTTTTCATTGTTTGCGGATGAACAATGGAATCTCGAAATCCTCGATACGCATTGCCGGAGCCGAGCACCTGCTGTTTGTGGCTGTCATAGTCGAAGTCCAGCTTCTGTAGCTTAAGAACCTTGGAAACGCATGCTGATCTCGGCTAGGGTTGTTGCCAACTTGCATGGATGTCAGTCGAGATCTGAACATCCCCTCTGAACAGATGAGTCGACAAAAAACAATCAAAGAACATGTGCAAGCTACTCTACAACCACAAATATGTTCAAATGTAAGATGAGCAACCTAGGGTAACACCAAGCTGCGTCGAAAAGTCAAATGGCTCGATTTCCAAAGGGCGTGGCTGGGATGTGGCAATTTAGACAAGGGTATGATAATCCGAGTCTCATTTTCATATTTTTGTCAATCGGAGTATCATCCGGATGAAGAAGGTGATCACAGGCTCTTGATACAACCTTGTTTGTTTTTCTTTATTCTGAAGAATCTATTGAAGGCGATTTACCATATATGATTCGCCAGATTTGAAAGATGCATAGAAACATCTGACATACGACATAGGTAGTCCGATTCGGCTCCATTCATGCGGTTACACACATACGCCTCGGACACATGTACATATTCGAAGGGAAGCAGGTAGCACAGCATACAAAAACCCACACAGGGATAAATCGGCGTCTCCGCATGCCTAGGAAGCGAACTGGTTTTGCTTTTGTTTCCTTGTGTGACCGTACTCCCTCAGCGTTAAGTGTCAGTTCTGCTTCCCCAAGATTTGATTAGAAATGCTTCCATTTGGTGTGTTACACAATCTGACCATGTGTTTTATGTGAAATAGACCGAGGGATCAGCTTGATTTGTGATGTGATGGTTTCTCAATCGGGGTGCTGGTTTCATGACGTTTGATCACTTCTGTAAGGTCTTCTATCGGCTTATACCCAATCCAGAGCCCGCCGATTCAGCAGAGAAGAAACAGTAAAAGAGAAACTGACAAGTTGACAACCACCACGTAAATCAAGCGACACTGATCAACGCAACGGTTCTGCTAAGCAGCTAAAGTGAAATAAAATGCTTAGTATTAAATTGACACTCTCTAGTAGAGTCTCTACATTTAAGTTTTAACTAGCAAACCTACGCAAGACCTAAGAATAAGATACATATTATACACCCCTCAGCAAAAACTTACTCCGTAAGAAGAGGCTCGAGACAAAGGTCAACAATACTTTTAACCGAGTGAAAGGTGATCGACATCTAGACTAGATTCTTCTTTTCTCTTTCTCTTTCATGCTTCCTTCCAATAGCCGGCCGTTTCCACCGATTGCCTAGTTAGGCAGGTGTTGCGATTACATAATCAGTAAGACCCTAATAATGCTAAATTTAAACAGAGAAAGAAAACTAGCGAAGGAAGACAGAACTAGGCGATTCGACGAACCACGGTTGAGATCGAGTAAGGACCTGTTGGTGGCACATATTACCTATCACCACCTCTGGGCTCTCTGCGACTCTTGAGACATGATAGAACGGCTATTACTTCCAAGGTTGGGGGCGCATTCCTAGGCTTCCATCTTGCTCTGCAATTGCCAATTGATTATCCTGAAACCATACGGAGGAGTAAAAGCTCAAAACAAAATAGCCTTCCAGGAATCGGCCACAAGCGAAGAGTTTATTATATGATTGTATGACAACACCAACACCGACGAGTCCATTGGAGGCCTCTTTACTGCTAGAAGCGTCTTAAAATCCAAGCAAATGCCGAGGGCGCCTCTTCTTCATGAGGCAATTTCAGCCGTACGTTTTTACGCGCTAGACCTGCAGAGAAACGTGCTTCGTTCACCTTCTCATGCAGCACTAAACTTCAGTCTTTTTGACTTTTGATTGAGGCTTTGCATATTATTGAGGCTTGTACGATATAGGAATGCCGGGCCTTTCCGCTCGTGCTGAGTTTTGGCTGTCAATCAGAATCTGCGTTTTGCCCACATTAACTTATTAAGGAATCGGTTTATCTTATCTGGATTAGGGTTTCCAGGTGAAAGTGGGGACCTCGATTCGTCTGATGCTTACAGCCAATAGAAATCCACAGAATACGCCACAAGCGGGACTATGCGGATGCTTTTTTGATTGGTCAGTTCGGGTTGTTTAATGTAAACGACATGCACCATACGTTCTAGAAGTCGAAATATTTATTGATACGTGGCCAGAATCAACCTTCGTACAGTGTACGAAGCTCCATGCATAATACAACTACATAGGAAGCAATGTAGTCTGAAAATGATGACAGACGGATTTGGGCCACCAGCCGCCAAGCGGAAACAAGGAAAAGGGCTAATTAAGTCGCCCTGCCTGAAAAGAGCCAAGGTTCAGGCAACCTAATATATCGCTGAACCGCTCAGAGCGCTCCCCAAGCGAGTCTTGTCTGTAAGCCAAGATGACTCAAAATTAGCTCAGGGAGACTAACTCCGGAGTACATACGGAGTTATTTTGAGATGGTATGCATCTCATAGAACGTGCTTAGGTAGCTTCATAGTATGTATGAGTCTACTATGAGACTATGAATCTAAGCTTGGCTAACTACGTATCAGATAACCTATCATCTATGCCTCCGTAGCGTGAATCAAATATTGATTAATACAGGAACGAATTAAGCGCTAGGAATGATGATATCAGGCGACACTCTATTTTCACCTTCCTATTGCGTGCATGGAGTGCTCAGCTCGAAACCTTGGTCAGAAGATGGTCTCAAACAGACTCAAGTCTCATAGACTCTTAGAGTTGCAACTTGCAGGGTCGTAGGAATCCTGGTGGCTGTGGCACTGACTGACAGTCGCCAACAGAGTATAAATACGGAAAAGCGTCTCCGGGATCTTCACCCTAAGTACTCCGTAGTGCTAGACTGCTAGTGTATTGACGTTACCGAGCGCATACCGAATCACTCACTGTTTTGGTATAGACTTGGCGGGGCATATGAACACATACAGTAAACTCGAGTATATTTGACTAGCGCGTACTAGTTCCAACAATCCAGGACAAACGCTGTGAGCCTGTGAAGAGTCTAAGACTAGCCAAAAGTCAAAATAGAGATTTTCAACGGCCGTACGGAAGCATCCAAATTCCAAAATCTTGAATCCTTGACTTCTTCCATTGTTCTTTGCTGCTTCTCCCGCTGATTCGATCTCAGCGTGATACTAACCCTGATTAGGAAAGGTACGTCTAACCGCAAGGTTAGTGCACGAGATCAGCGTGGTGAAGAGTCTGAAGAATAGGGAAAAACAAAGATGAATAGTCTCAATGTCTGATGGACGTCTGTCAATAAGAAATTAAGAATCGTATCTGAGATTCTGAGCCGTAGTACTATTCATCGCTCGGACTCCTATTGTTCTTTATGATTGAGGCTCTGTTATGGTCGATCCCGTCGGGTCAGTCAGGGGCCCCTCTGCAATGTGCCAATAGGCCGCTCTGGAATTGGCGTCTTGTGGCTATCCTTGCATTCCAGAGTCACCGCTAGGCTCTAGCAAAGTATAAGTCGGCCCACACAGATGGCTGGCGAATGGCAGGATTTAGACAAGCTTCTAAGTTTGATGACCATGGACTGGTCCCAAAGAGTCTGATGTATTTCCACTCTGGTTGAGGCTTAGAGCCTTGAACCATAGGAAGTTTCAAGTTAGGAACTGAGGAAGCTGAAGAAAGTTAGGAACTAACCGAGATGAGGTAAGCACGGAGAAGGCTACTCTGGTCGTTTTTCTTCTTTCCTACCTTGGCATGGTCTTGATTGGGCTTGATTGGGCTACGGTCCGCGCAATTCATTCCCGAAGCAGTATAGCGTCTTGGCGGCTACAGTGTTCCCAACTTCTTGTGGGAATTGGGAAGGAGCTCATCGAGATCCGAACGTTGACGGAAGGTGCTGTGCCCAATCACGTCCACACATTGCTTGCTGTTTCGAGACTAGCCCGACATCTCGCAGATTCTCACTTCTTCATCCTCCCAGAAACATTCCGACTCACCACTCAGCCCGAAACAGTAATTGGGGGACCATGCGGAACGAAAAAAGCAACGAAGAAAAAAATGGAAAAATCAGCAGCTGTGATGACTCATGACTCATCCGGTTGGCTACCTTGTCTGGGTCCCTGCCACTCTCCTGCAGCCTCGTTGTGAACGATAAACGCCAAGTCAGCTAGTTAGTCATACACTCAATCGCAGTGCTGAGTGGCCTGAGGTCACAGACCTGAGCTGATGGATCGATCCCCCTTCTAGCAAGTGGCAGCAACCAACGGACGATGATTCGCAAATTGGCAGCAAGCACCATCCATCCCTTGGGGCCACGATTCCCGTTATCTGTTTCAGACGACGTCGAGTGCCTACGATCACTGTTGGTGTTTAGTGTCCTTGGACATCCTCTACGTAATATGCCGCCGTAAATCGTGGGCTTGCTGATGATGACCATGCTGGTTCGGGTCACAACTACACCCCGATGCTCCGCTCAACGAATGATGTTCAAGATCTTCCTGTTTTAAGATCCTCCCTAGATGGCCCCGCCCAGTGCCGTCACTAACAGAGAAGGCGGAAAGACTCGAGACTCGAGAGTCGAAAGTGGAAAAAAAAGCAAAAAGCGTACTCCGTTCAGACCCAAGACATTTGACAATCACTATCTTATTTGATGGCTCCGCCCCGGATCCAACCGAATCTTGAAATGCTGCGGCGCTTCCTCGGCCATGTACGTAGTTGGACGTACTTGGCAGTGTGGTCCCGGTTCACCTTTAATTTTCGTCCAAAAAAGCATCCCGGTATCGCTTAGGTCCGCCCAATCAGGTCCCGGTCCCTGATCGTTGTCTCAAACTCAAGATCATCATTGTCTGGAAACAGTCAAGGGCACATGCAATAATCACTTAAAAGCCACCCTAGCAAGACTACACCTGGACTCCGCCACGAGCGCGTTGCCAAGCGGCCCCAAACGAGACACAGGCCACATGGTTTTGCACCAGCTGAAAGAAGGGCCTTTGCCTGTGGAGAAGCCAACCTGTGGGCAATGGACATCTCTGCCAAATGACAATGGCCCAAGCAATTCGGCCGTGGGCTGTACTATCCTGGGCTTGCGAGCACCTGGCATGAGGTTAGTAATAACCGATTACTCACTCACCTGCTAGGCTGCTACTATATACGCATTGGATACTCAATTTGGCCCTGGAAGGACTGGAAACGCTAAGGCTGTATTGATCCGCCCAAGCGCATAGACATTTCTGGTAGCACACCTGCAACCGTACTTGACAAGTTGACCCGGATTCCATCATGGGCCATTCAAGTGTATCAACTTCTTGGCCCTACGTACTGTAGTAGATGGTTGAACTAGTACTATATAGTATTGATATGTCCAATCGTCTGAGCCAACGAGAACGAACGAGGGGAAACTAGAGTTCAGCACTCTTCATCCTGTTTCAGGGTCGACATTCATCACCACCACCATCACCGTCATCATCATCAGCTGCTCTGCACTTCCAATTCAACTGTCTTGGCTCCCATTCATTTCAACAACGCCCAGGGCCTTTTTTTTACTCCGGACATATGCAGCGTGGAATAGTTGAGGCATTAAAGTACCGCCGTCAGCCTGAGAGGCTTCATTTCCGACCAACACGACCTACAACTACCCACTCATCAACAACTGAATCAATCTGAAAGATTTATTGACGCTGATTTGCAACATCTTCCTGTTTGGTACTTGATTACGGAACTTTTTACATGATCATATCAACATACGACATTCATAGTCATAAGTAGTGAAGGGAATCTTGAAACGGTTTTCGGAATTTTCGGAACTATCGTCGTGCGAATCTGGATTTCTAAACCTTGACGGATTTTGCGCAACATCGCCCTTCAAGAATAATCCTATTCTAGAGTAATGCCTGGTCCTGGAGGAGGTCCGCCCCGAAAAAGCCATACCAAGTCGCGAAATGGGTGCCGGACCTGCAAACGAAGGCATATCCGATGCGACGAGACATTTCCTCAATGGTAAGTCTTTCAGCAACAGGAATAATTCTGCTTTCGCTAATCAGTATACCGAATAGTCGCAACTGTACCAAACATAACTGCAGATGCGACTACATGGACATACAAGCAGCTCGTGATGAATCTACACCAACAGCAGCAACACCAAATCCAAATCTTATGATAACGCCAGAAATCGATGCCGGGATCGAGCAATGGCGAACGACAGGCGTTCCTCCATTTCCAGAACTAAATTTCACCCCTCGAAGTGATTGGCATCGTTTCCCAAAGTCGACTTTGCGGCTCATTTATCACATTGCTGGGTTATCGATTGACTTACATCGTCGAGGCCTGGGCGAGACAACTGTTTGGTCGCCTCATATTCTACGGTTAGTACGAAACTCGTTTCGAGAGTGTTTGTAAGCGGACGAGTCTGACAACGATCTTCAATTCATGATAGACTGCTCACCATTGCCGTTACGAGTGACTTTGTCATGAGCTCGGTCCTCGCCCTCTCTGCATTACACATGGCCTATGTGACTGGGAGCCAGGAGACCTTGAATCTCTCGCATCATCACCGGAAAATTGCGTCCAAGGGCCTGCAAGCCGCTCTAGGGGCGTTTTCGAAAGGGAACTCTGACGCGATCCTTGCTGCTTCGCTTGTTCTGTCATGGCAAGCGGTTGATTGGTAGGTTCTCCATAGTAATTGGTGATGAACTGGTACTCATTTGGATTTCTAGGGCCTCCATGTCCACTCTCCAAAAGGGAATATTATTTGTAAGAATTGACCTGCAAAGATGAGAAAACGCTGGTTGCTAATATCGAATTTATAGGTTCTGGATTCGATGCACCCATCCTGGAAAGAGACATCAGAAATCGCGCAGATTTTGGAAAGCCAGAGAATATTACGAACACGTGGCTTGACACCAAGCTCCGATAGTTCTACTAATGGAACACTTCAACCAGGAAACATCGATAGCGCTATTGCCGATTTACATCGTTCCCAAGAACGTCTACAGCACATACCGGAATTTTACGATACGATAACAGAACTGATCGGCTTTGTCAAACAAGTACGCAGCGAAGTACCATTTCAACCCAAAGTCGCATTTTCACGGTTACAGTCACTACGAGCATGGATATTCTGGCTACCTACCAAACTACTCCGAGGCGGCGAAGGTGATTTGGGCGCGCTTGCTGTTTTGTCGCATTTTTATTCGGCTGCGCTTGTCCTGGAACCTTTCTTCCCTGGTTTGGAAGGCTCGTATCTTGGTTGCATGACCTTGAATTTGATTGAGACCATCGATGTTATCCTGCATTCCCGACAATCAAGGTTTCCGACATCACATATAGCACAACTAGCGATTGCATTGATGGACGCACCTCGACATACAGTCAACGACTACAAAACTCCTATTCAATGGACGCCTCGTGTCCCGAGCCATAGCCTGAATCATATGATGCCGACACCACCCAGCCCCTATCGCCAATTCGATGAATATCCGCCTTCTTCTTCATTCGTGACCAGCTCGCCATACACACCAACCACGATCACCTCTTTTCCTCACGGAGTCACGAGCCCACCGCCTTTCCAACAACCTTCGCATTCATATAGATCCAGCAGCAATCTCTCGTCGTTTTATATGAGTCCCACAGTACCGCCATCGACGGAGTATTATGATGACTCGCTCTCGGATTATAGTCGGCCGGGGACGATTGAACATTCGCCTGCTTACTCGTCGTATGGGAATGAGTATCTTCATGGCTTGCCTACGACGGAGGCTGCTGGGTCGTTTCATCCTGGTATCGTTCACGATGGGAATTCGGGTTCTGTGCCTCCTGAACTTTGGACTTGAGTCGGAGAAGGGACCTCTGTAAATTCAGATGGATTACCTCCCGATAATGAACATGAAAGGACCGATTAGCTCTTGATATGTGGGAAGACTGGCTCGAAGAACTATCGATCACGGCTCTACTACCTTTCAATCTGGGGCAAGTTCTGAGAAAACCTCTTATTCATTCCTGACTTTATTCTACAACAAGAAAAACGACCACGATTGTTAGATTACTTGTTTTCTTAGCTCGGGCGTTCACATCAGGCTGGTGTTTCAACGGACGGACGGACGGTGATGGGATATAAATGGGGCGAGCAAAAAATATTATGGCAAAGGCGTATGAAGCATTTGACTGGAAAAAATACGCTTTATGATTATACTTCCAATTGTCATTTCAAGATATTCCGGGATACGACTTTTCTATTCTTCTCTTCTTGTCATTCTATATGTCAAATATATATTATGTACCCAGGTACATGGTGGCCTGAACACACATTCTTCACTTCGATATAACAGTATTCTCGAGGATTGAAAGTCAAATACGTAGTCTGAAATACAATTGATATATACCTAGGTACATCTTCAAATATGAGTGTAGATGCAGTAGCAGTATGTGTTTGCACTGTTTGCATGATCATCAAGCTATTCGACCGATTCGGTCTAGCGCCATACATCATTCGGAAACTAAACAAAGCTCTGGGAACTTTAATCAATCGAGCTTCCCATCTGTCATCTTGCTTTCACACACTGATTCATAATTTTTGGAAAAAGATAGTAATCCTGAGAGACAGTCTGCTATCAAATTTACTCATCCGATAGACAAGCAATCTACACGGGATTTGTGATTAGAAAGGCAACGATATTGAAGCTCGGTGATTACGACCTTACCAAGCAGCAAGCTTGCACGCGACATCAACCATTGACAAAAGACCGCTTCTACCGCTCCAGTCGATAGGATCTCGTCCGAGGATTTTGACAGAAAAGAAGTGACAAGTTCATCTACAAAGAATTACAAATATGGCCGACGGTGGGGGTTGGAGTACGATCGAATCTGACGAGGTGAGCCATCCCACTCTTTTCAAAGCGCATGAATCTAACTGCTGGTCATCAGGGCGTCTTCACCTCCTTGATCGAAAACCTAGGCGTCAAAGGCGTACAATTCGAAGAACTCATCTCGCTCGATGCTGATACCATACGTTCTCTGAGGTCAGTTATTCCTCTGCACTTGCTTCCAATTGACGACTGACCTGACTATAACAGCCCGGTATACGGCGTCATCTTCCTCTTCAAATGGATCGGCGGCCAAAGCCGCAACAGCACCTCCCCCGCCGACGGCACATACGACCAAACCGCCGCCTCGGAGCGGGGTCTCTTCTTCGCCGCGCAAACCATCCAGAACGCATGCGGAACACAAGCCATTTTATCCGTGATATTAAATCAAGATACACCCGCCTCGGGAACGCCGTATCCGATAGAGATTGGATCAGATCTCTCGGATTTCAAGAGTTTTACACAGGGCTTTCCGTCAGATCTACTAGGTGAAGCGCTCTCAAACTCCGAGCCAATCCGTACAGCGCACAACGCTTTCGCGCGCGCCAGTCCATTCGTCGATGAGACGCAGCGAACAGCTCAGGACGAAGAAGGCGACGTCTACCACTTCATCGCCTACACACCCGTAAACGGGAAACTATACGAACTCGACGGCCTGCAACCCTACCCCATCAGCCACGGCGACTGCACCACCGAATCATTCCCCGAAAAAGTAATCGAAGTCCTCCAACGCCGGATTGCGCGATACCCAGCTGGCGAAGTACGATTTAACCTGATGGCTGCTGTCCGGGATCTAAGGATTCGAGCGCAAGAATTTGGGGATACGGAGTTATTGGAGCGCGAGAATGCGAAGAGGAGGGCGTGGGCGTGGGAGAATACGTTGCGCCGATCGAATTTTGTGGGGTTTATAGGTGAGGTTGCCAAGGGGGTGGTGCAGAAGAAGGTCCAGGATGGGAAGTATGAGGAGTGGATTGAGGGGGCGAAGAAGGAGACCTTACGCAGGGCGGAGGCGAGGAGAAAGGGTTATTAGATCTGACTCTTAGATCTGACTCTTTTTGGTGAATGACCTCTTTGTATTATATGATCGGCATGAGATGATTGATGATCGTATGCATGTATCCATGACACACCTAGGTACTATTCAAGAATCTAGATGAAGAATAAGACGAGGACAAACCCAAACATGTAACTTATGTAAAACTGGGTATATACGCTCTGCATAATATACAAATCCACGCAATGATTGATTGCATATGCAAACGCAAAACACCCGAAAGATGGACGAGAAATCAATAGTTGATCATCCGCAGCTTGACAACCTCCAACAGCTCGTCAGGTAACTCATTCTCACGAATGAGACCCAGGGACAACACATCAGCCCAAAAGAAAAGCGCACGGTCCTGCGAGTACGCCAGATAATCGAATTCACTTTCTTCGGCCTCTTCAAGAATCTTCTTCAATTCTTGGCTGGCTGATGGATCAGGAGTTGACTCCCCTGCCCCTGCAGAAGGAGAAGGAGAAGCATTATTGGCAGCAGCAGCTTCCTCTTCTTCCAGGGCAGCCACTTTAGCCTGCACGATACCCCATGCAACCCATTGAGCTGAATTGGCAACCCGCCACAACCGCGTTTGCCGCATGTATTGCTGTATTTCGGCTTCGGAGGTTTCTTCGTACAACTGCGGAGTGTCAGAGGTAATTAATGATGATGTCGCTGATAGGCTCATGGCCGGTGCATCGAGGGAAAATGGCGCCAATCGCGGCGTGGGGATGGACGATGGCGCAATATCTGGCGTGGCTAGCGGGGAAGTACCCATACCCTGTTGATGTGGCCGATGGTGGTAGACGTATGCGGAGATGAAACGGTGTTGTTCTTCTGGTGTTGGATATGCTCGCGTGTTGCAAGCCCAGGGACGTTCGGTGTCGTGATAGTTATAGCACCATTCAGTGAAGTGATTAGCGAATTCCAGGGCAGGTACATTAGCAGCCGAGTATTCAAAGTCTATTACAACTAGTTGTTTGTGGGAATTAGCCGGGAGTAATAGAGGGGATTGTTCCTCAGGTTCGAGTCGAAGAAGATTGCCATATTGGGTCTATTATAAGCGTTAGCATTGACCAATTACGATAAAAGAGCGAGGGACAGCGTACATCGTTATGTGCAAATATCAACTGTCGTTTAACCTCTTTGACACCACCTAGATGATCAAACAACCAAAGTCGATAATTTTCTACGGCTTTTCGGAAAGTCGCCCAAGGCACACCACATATCAAACCACGTTTGCGCCATGGCTCGGATCGATCCGGACGGTCTAGCAAAATCTCCTTGTCAAGCCAGGAAATCACTTGCTCACAGCGATCAACCCAATTGTCCCAGTTGCGGAACACGGCTGGTCCGCCTAGGCGCTCATTTTCTTGCAATTCAATACCATCGTGAAGCTCTCTCATACGTTTCGCTATTTGTCTTGATGTTTGAGGGTTGCGCAACTCTTGAGGCGTTAATGGATGTGCGTTGAAGAATTCTTCAAAGCGTCCGTTTTTAAACGTCCCGAGCACTCGTGGTCCTATATTCTTTCTCCCTAGTCGGCGAAGAATTTGAAGCTCGCCATCTCGATCGATGAGATGCTCAACTTGCGGACCATATATACGGAGAAGGAGTTTGCTAAGACATCATTAGCTTACAGAAAAATAGTCTGGCAAAAAGGAGAACATACGGAGGAGGCCTTCTAGGAGCCAGCTTTTCAGTACCATCAGCATTGGGTGTCGGAGGTGAAGGAGGCGGCGGTTTCACAACGTAGACCGCGTTAGTAAGGGCGCCACTGAGACGAGTTACTTCGAGATCGCCACTATCGTCCATAGAGACTCTGCGCCATCCTTTGAGTCTCAAGGTATGAATCAAACGTAAAATCTCCGCTTTGAAAGCCAGCCAATGGGATTGGTCTTTCATATACCGACTTCGTTGATCGGATGTGAGCGTGAGCTGATCCGTTGACACTGCGCCGCCGGTATACGCCAAAGTTTTCGAATTATCCAGTATGGCATCGACACCAGGTACGACCGCATCATCAAAATAGTCCGAGTCGGAACCCGATCCTCTCCTTAGCCCCTTTGGTCTAGAACGATGTTTCTTCGACCGTCTATGCTGAAGCGGGCTCGTGTGATCCTTTGTCGCTGCGGCATAATGTTGAAGAATCGTCTCTAGCTGATCCAGCGCAAGTCCCTTTTCGGATCCAATTGAATGTCGTTTCCCCTCAAGTTGAAGCGAGCCATTGCTACTTGCAGCAACCGTTCCATCGATACTGCCTCTCTGCCTACTTTGCTCCTGCTGAAGCCAGGTCAGGACTTGGCTGAACAAGGCCTGCTCAGATGGCCGACTGGCGGGTGTAACGTCCGTCTCGTCATCGTCCTCATGCGCATCCAATCGGAGGCTAGACACCTGACTCTGAAGGGAATAAACGGGAGATGGTTGCAAAATAGGCGATCTAGCCGAGATTCTTTTCGCGATAGGGGCTCTGAACTGCTTTGTGGTCACTACGCCGGTGTTGTCTCCGGGATCAGTCGGAGAACCGCCCCGGTGAGACACAGACACAGCATTATCATTCGTACGGTGTTCTGTGGGAGCTATTAGCATGGTGAACAGGTATTTGGAAATTCGCGAGAAACTGGCAAAATCATGTACAAATCTTACATCCTTCAGGTCCATACACAAACCAGGACCCTGGGACACACACATCATACACTCATAACGTACCAGACGAGATATTGTGAACACTCTTATCAGTCTCGTGACCGGTTGCCTCAGGGGCAGGATTCGGCATTCTTTATGGATTGATAGAGAAGAGATTTTTAAATGGTATTTGGCCAATCCATTCACCTGCGGACGCTACACCAGTGACATAAACCTGCAAGAAATCGCTTGACTAGAGACAGGGCTCGGAAGTCTGATTTTGTGCAGATGTTTTGAAGACAATTAAACGAGGAGAAAGAGCTAGAGCCGATCAAGTGTTAGACGAAGAAACAAACGAACAAGCAAACCCCGCCGTTCAAGCTGGAAAAGTATTAGTGTTTGTAGTGGATACCTTGGACCAGATGACAAGCAAATATGGGACAGGCGCCGGTGGCCGCGTGATGAAGCGAAACTTTCCCAGGTTGAATGATGTAGATGTTCCGGAATGAAGGTAGATTTTCTGGCGAGTAGCATGAGAGTAGAAAATGAAGCTGAAGAGAAAGAACACAAAAGAAGTAAGTGCGCTCTGTAAGTACAGCAAGAACAGGGTCAGCGTCATCGAGGATCCGTATATGCAGCTCTGATTGGCTGCGTTTGCCGCTGATAGCTACGTGTGGCTGGTGATTGGCTGGGGTGGGCCGGCGCTGAACGTGGATTAGCGCCGTATTTATGTCACATGCAAATACATTAAATTACATAAATTACAATATCGTCCCTTCCCTTCATCTGGAACAACCAGGCTGGTTCTCTCGAGAAACTTCAGGACTTTCGTCTTATGAAGAAACAAAGCTCTTTTCACTGCAATCTACCTTTCTTCTCTTTTTTTAGACAATGAAAAAGCCCCGTCTCGGTCAAAATGCCAGTGTTTTTTGGCAAGTCGTGGATTAACAAGGTCATCGAATTCAACACTGCTGCGAGCGAATACACTGCGCAGTGGCAGATTGTGCGCAAGGTGAATGAGCTATGCCACCAGGAGGATGAAGAAGGATGGGAGGAACGCGATCGCGAGCCATACAAATCAATTGCTGTATTTGAATGCGTCAATCCACTGGACATCAACGAGTCTGCATTCATGAAAATTTACATGCAGTTTGTTTACCTTCCTCTATATGGTTTGTGTGTAAATGCTAACACTGCGAATACTAGAATACCTTATCTAGAATCAGAACATGAACCGGCTGAGGATAGAGCCCAGCAAGCAACACCTAATCATGAAATAGTAGAGTGTGAAGCTCTACAAAACTTTGACTGAGAATGGATGCCAGGCAGCTCCTTTGCTTCTTAACTTGAAAAGGGAAAAACAAGACGAAACGGGGCTCGTCCCTGGGGGATTTATTGTTTATCTAGTCACAAGAACGCTGCCTGGCATCATTCTCAGTCGAGCCAAGTTCTGGGAGTTTCCGCGTAAAAAACGGGATACAATTCGTCAGGCTTTTCGCAATGGATACGAGTATGTAATCTACTATGTTACTTGGCCATTAATTTTTATTACTGACTCTTTCTTCTAGGGACTGCCTACGGAACGGCGCTGTTCAGACCATAGGCGTCTAGGCGACCACGTACTTTGGAACGAAGCCACCAAGAAAGTGTACGTTTAACTAGCATATACTTGTAGAGTCCGTGCAATTTCCGAATATGAGGCTTACTATTATAATATATAATATTGCATAGTCATATCCTAGGCTGGAGGAATAGCTGCCTCGTGGACAGAAAGGAGGCTTGGGATAGCAACCTCTGGTTGTCCTGGGGCTTTGCAAGAAGCAAAGATAGATCTTTGGGGGGGCGGCCAGCCCCTACAAATGACATCATGGGTGATGGAAGTGTGAATGAAAGTTTATGGGAATTGTAAGACTGTTGGGATGTGCTTTACGATGATTTCGGGCGAATGGTTACTGGTGTAGTGTTAGCTAGTCGAATCTTTCAGCATTTGCTCTGGTTTGTAGGGATCTGCAATCAACAATGGTACCACTTTGTTCTAATTCGTCTTCCTATACGACGATTTGGGCCTTAGGGGTTTCTAATCTATCTTCTGGCTCTCGAATGACTTATATCTAGTATACCTTGGTAGACCTGTCACTTGCGGCGTGTATTTATGTCACATGCAAATACATTAAATTACATAAATTACAATATCGTCACTTCATCTTGAAGAACCGGGCTGAGGAGGCCTTCATGAAGACTTGCTTCTTGGTAAGAAAACATTTTGTCATTCATAATCATGGTAACATTTATTCTCCGGAAACTCATCAGATACACATCATGGCGAGTTTATCCAGCTCAAGTGTGAGCATAAAACATGAGACCTCATCCCACCCTTGCTACAGCTGAAGGTACTACCATGAAGACTTGCGTTTTGCCATTTGGTAGATTTGTCATTCATAGTAATGAATACATTCATTCTCCGGGAAGTTCATCAGATAACCATCAATGGCGAGTTGATCCAGCTCAAGCGTGAGGGCAAACCATCAAAGAATTCCCCCAACGAACCCCGAAACCTCATCCCACCCCTTACTACAAACCACCGTAACACTAAACAAATACTTTGAAGCATTGACACTAACAACCTCCTCAAAGACACCTGCATCCACCACGCGCGCAAAATCCACTAGGATACGCTCCATGGGCCCATCTGACTTCTTACGGAAGACGGTGAAATCAGAGTCTGCGTGGAGATTGTGCCAGATTATGTCGATGTCTGTGTCGTCGTGGACTGTGGAGTGCTGAAGGGGTTGATCAGTGTCGTGGGCTTGTTCTGGTGGATTAGGTTCTTTTTGTTTGGTAGTAAATTAGCATTGACGTAGATGAAAGATTTGAGTGTGTAAAATTATGGGAGGGGGGAGTGGCATACCGTTGACATCCACACATTTTTCGGCACTGCTTGTCACGGCAGAGGAAGGTGCCGATGGAGTCGCAGCGGCAGTGTGCTGATCCACCGGGTTCGCATCGTCTTTGATTTCCGCCATGGCAAACGATACGATATTTGGCGAGGGGTCCTTCTTCAACAGGGCTGATATCAAGATTTTCTGTAGGAGCAGCTAAGGCTGTCAGAGTAAAGGAGCTGAGGAGAGTTAGAGCAGTGAAGATGATAGGGGAGAGATGCATTTTGATGGATGATTGATGATGTTGAGAGGACAAAAGGCAAAAGGTAAGAAGGAATTTGATTTCTGTTTGATGATTTGATGATCAGACTTGAGGATGATCGAGAACGTACTTGAAATGATGCAATTTAGATGAGCGACGATGGCCCTCTTTATAGACGAGCTCCAGATAGATGGAATGTCTGTCGATGTTGATGGAATTGATGAAAAAGAGAGACTTTCATGTGAAGGAGGACAAAGTGAAGAGATGGAAAGGAGGAGGAAGATGGATGGGAAGACCAACAGAAGCCCTAATTGTGTCACCTGATTCCCACTCTTCGTGAAAAAGAAGAGATATACACTAGCACAAGTCTGACTTTCTTCCCCGGATTTTACTTTATTTCCCAGATGAGAAGGATGTCATGTCAGACAAGTCGATTGAATGTTACACTTGTCTGCTCCCATATTCTCCGAGATTATAGCTTCGTATAGCTACATGATGCAACCATAGAGAGATTAATGCAACACATTGATGGGGAGGATTGTGATACAGTACTGACTCAGACGAGAGGCACTCTTATACCACACTTTAAGTGAGGAAAGTCGTTACATCCGCATCTACCTAGATAGCTACTCCTCAACTGAACCGATTCAGCTTGTTGCAGTAGCAGTGTAATACAAAGGTCAATGCTGTATGTATCTGTATAGCATATGATAGCTTTATACAAATACAGTAGGGTTAGACATGACTATTTACCATGCAACCATGTACTCTGACAAGACATCAAAAGTGTTAAGGATAATGCATTTACCTAATTCAGCTATGGTACAACATCCAGAATGACAAATGTGCGCCAGCCAGTCTTTATAGTTCTTGTGCGAGATTGTCAAAAGGACGAGAAGGAGAAGAACAATGGACAACAAAACGCCTGCCCGGGATATCACGTTAAACATGCTAATCGAAAATATACAAGCGCCGAATGCATGCAGCAAAGAAGGAGATAAGCGACTGTGGAGAAATCAAAGTAAAGTAATATCAATGTAGGAGGATCGATTTATTTCAATTGGCAGCTGTTGCCCACTCAACGACCTCAAGAGCAGTCATGACAAGAATCAAGGTCGACGGAAGGATCCTGAAGTAAAAAGGTTAGTATGTAATCATTGATCTAATCAGGTTGTAAACTTACCAGACAACATAGCTCTGGAACAACAATTTAGACATTGCTCCCATATACACGTTATTGATTTGGCAAATTTGTGCCAGCTGGAGAGCGGACGGTGCTCCAGTGAGTAGGAAGCAAACAATGATAAAGATTGGGTCGTCGAGTATGCTAACGGGAGCATACTTGGCCAACAAAGCTATAAGAGGCGCCATGATCAATGTCGGTAGAAGCATTCTGGCAACTAGTGATGCGATGATGAGATTGCGTTCCTCTTTTGAAGTCTCTACTTCATCCCCAATTTGCTCCTTGGGTAAGGTGTTCCTAGCCAAGTTGGCGCCGAGTACAACTAGGATTAAAGGGACCGCGACCTGTCCGTTCTGGTCGATCGCACGGGTGATGGAATTGCGCACAAACGTTCCTTCATCGAAGAACAAGCGCTGCAACGAAGGAATTGATGCAACAATAACCGCGACAAGCATGGCCCACAGAGGGGGATTCATAAACTCCCAAGCTCCGCGTAGGAACCGACCTAGCCAGCTTGTGGCCACGGCCAGGAACTTCTGTAGCCAAGGCGGGAGGTGTTCAAAGATTTGATTGCGCTTTGTGTCCACATATTTTCCCATACGAGCATATGACTTGTTGATGGATCGTCTCCATCTAAAGAAGAACCCTTGAATGCCAGTGGCTACAGGCGTGGACGAGCGGCGCACCTCCACATCCGGGAATGTCAAAATATGCCCCGTGGAGCTCTGTCGTGGTAGAAATGGTCCGTTGGGTGGCGGGCCGATAACGGGCAGTGAGCGGTCCTCGTCTGAATCGTCGTCCGAATCACTATCGACTATGTCGCGATGCCGCGGGGATTGATCGGAGCCGTGGCTGGGCAGTTTCGTGTAGGAGAGGTTGCGATCAGTGACTGGAGTTTGAGCACCAGACTCAAAGGTAACCGAATTCGCGGTCGTGTGAACAATATGGTGTTCATTATCACCCGTTCTGGTACGAAGCAAAGGCTCGTCAGGGTCCGTCTGTTGCGGATTGTCCAAATAATGTTGCTGTCCATGATGGATAGAATGAACATCGCCTTCCTCAATATACCGCTCCTTGGGTGCCAGCAAGACATGATAGCCCCAGCTCCAGCGAACTAGTTGACCGAGTTGTTGGAAGATGAGAAGGTAAAGAATTCCTCGCGCAGCGACTTCGTCATCGTTATCGTTCGGAACGCGATCCCAATGAAGACCTTTCAAAGTTTGCGATAGAGAAACGACGAGGGAAATTGGTAATGAGTTCGAGTTGCCAAAGACCTATTTTTTGTTAGCTCCTACTGCTTCTCGCCACCAAGATGAGGGAAAACCTACCGCCATTGCAGTCACGAAATTGGCTTGACGCTTTTTAAATCGAAACAGTCGTGAAATGATGTATGAGCAGCCATACGACACGGCGGTCATCACGATGAAGATAGCAGGTATGATCGCAAGGTCGGTGAATTTCTCAGCCGTAAGCTGAGATGCTAGTTTTGTGAAAACTATAGAAATACAAACACAATCATTAATCATCTGCTGATAAGCAATCGCATCGAATCGCTGACTTACCCAGACATGGTGTGAAAAGAGCCACATTCAGATTAGCAACCAGCTTCTGCGCATCGGCATCGAACATGCCCGATCTGGCCGCAATATATCCCGGCAAACTGACGCAGACGACTTCAAGGACAGCTTCAATAACTAAAAGAAGAAGATTACCAAAGCTGGGATGGCTTGAGTGCGCAGCGGCACTGGCGACGGTTTGAGGGATGCCATCGATTGAGAGATAACGACGTTCGAGGGCGGAGCGAAACGAGGTTGGCGCTGTGAAGATGGCCATGCCGATTGTCCAGGGATGTCCGAATGGCCTGGATAACGGACTGAGGCCTGATCGGAGTGGAAATCAGAGGTGTTGAAAATCTGGTGTTGTTGATGGAATAGATACTGGCGATGGCGACATTCAAGGAAGGAGCGATCGATGATGGAAGAAATGCAGTAACGGTACTGCCTGTTATCTCTAGCCCGTATCACTGACGTCTCGGTGATCTAGGCCAGTGGCTGAGTTGGCTGCGATTGGCTGCAGACAGCGCCAAGAAAGTATCTATTGAAGGCGTGGTGGCCAATCATCTCTCAGCGTCCAACAACATCGGCGTAAACTATTCCTTTCTTGGCGCGGACAATGAGTTCTTCCGCTCCTTACCCGGCGACCTCGGACCCCGATTGTTGACTGTATCACGGTATCACCAGCGTTTGATAAGACTGCATCAATGGCCTCAATTCTTGTGAGGCGTTTCCAGCTGCCTAAAAAAGTTTACAACTATCTACCTGAGCTCTAACACGTAGCTACGGCTCCTCATGAGCAAGGCCATGTCGCTGAGTTTCTTCAATCCATTCCGGCGGGTACTCTGGCATCGGAGGAGCAGGCACAGGGAAACGGCCTGTTAAATCCCTTGATGGTCTTTGGCTAGGTTCTGTATTCTTGTTCCGACTGAAAACTCATGAGCAATGAACGAAGGGGTCGGCTTTTTTCACTTACAAAGCATATTTTTGAATGTTTCTCCAAGCCCACATCATAGCCTCTTTTTGAGTCATCTCTTGATGCGGTAGTGGATTCATCGATTTCAAAAGCAGAGAATTGAAGTCTCCGTCTTTCCCTTCAATTATCCACTGTGCGCAGAACTCAAACAGTCGTGGATAGTAGCCGGCAGATGCCCAATCAATAAGACAGAAAGATCCATCCTCCTGCCACAAGATGTTTCGAGGCGCTATATCTAAATGACAGAGCACAAGTTCACAGCCCTGGAGGGTCAGTTTAGGATTATGTTCAAATAACCGGCTATTGAACCACTTCTCCATCTCATCAGTGCTGTCAAACATCAAATCTTCAGTGTCGGGGAAGAGGAGCCCGCGACATGGGCCTCTAGATAGTGAGCCGGGAACAGTGCCTCGGAATGTCGCGAAATAATCGAGCATATCCGCAACTTTTTTGACAGCAACCGGTTCCTCTAATGGATCGATGATTCTTCCGTCTATGAACTCCATCACAAGATAGCCACAGCCTTGCTCATCTGTAAAGAAGGCATACACGCGTGGGATGCGCACTATGCGGCTATCCAGAAGCTCATAGGCTATGCGTTGGTTTTCGGCTTCTTCTTTCGTTACGTCTGGTCCGCATTTCACTACTTCATGATCGGATATCTTGATGACACGCTTTCCATATGAACTAACAATATGGTGAGGTAACGGGTTGGCACAATAGGCGATGATCGAGGCTGGTTGAAGGTGCTCCTCAGACGCCATGTCACCATGTAATGAAATACTGCTTTGACGATTATCTATAAGAAGCAAAGAGATAGAGGAGGAGGAGAAAAGCAAAAACCAAACGCGTGAGTACGGCGGTTGGTCTTCGGAATGAGTTGTTATGACTTTCAAGGGCGGTGTCAAAAGGCAGAACACCGAACACGCGTTTCAGGCTTTAATTTGAGCTCGACTGCGCGCGTCAGAGCAGCTTCACATTTCTACTCATTACACTCGTCCATGAGTCAAGACGTTTTGCTATGTAGCCGCAGCGCAGAAGTCGTTGGCGGCTGCAGGGTTCTTGAGACTTATGTCGAACATGGCGCCGGCGCCTAATCTTTGAGATGCTCTCTAATTATAGCAGCTTCTCAGTTTGCATCTAGGCCGCTTGCCTATAAATTCGAGAAAGGAAGTCACCCATGGACAGATTAAACCCATCCAGGCAAAATCTTTCGTGACAGATATCGTTACCATAATTACAAAAAATAAATCGACGGGTCATTTCCCATAGTTGATCGTCCCCAATGGCACCTCCAATATCTCCACAAGCAGTTCAAGAAGATCAAACTCCAGTCACCCATATTCGCGTGGTGGTACACACTTTAGGTGCAGCTGGCCCTAACACCAGTGACAATCATTGGTCGATCTACCTGCTACACGCTGGTGGCGGATCGTCAACTCGCATCAACATGAGAGCCAACTTCGGAGACCCGACCGGTATCCTTGAATGGACCAGACATGGTTACATTCAAACCACATCTGCCATTGCGTTTTGGGACTTGCCAGTTGCGGCCGGAATCACTGTATTGTACTTTGCACGTCTCATATATAGCCTTGGCCGGGAACGGTACGACATGTCCGGAGGAGGCTCGGGCTGTCGGTGGTGGGTGTAAGTTTGTTTATAACTATGGAAGCCTTCATGGAATATGTGCCTTGTGCTGATTACAAGAACAGCTATACCATCATGTCCGACCTATCACAAAGGAATTATATACACCAGACTGCTCCCAGTCAGATCTGGCCCAATCTACTATTCATATACCACCGGAGTAAAGAGCGAAAGCCATTACAAATGGTTCAAGGTGTATTTTATTAGCTTTTCTTTCGAGTTTGGGTATCATCTTATTGAATAGTTGTTTTTGTCTTTAGCCCAATTCTTTTTTGCAGCGTATGTATTGCTTTTCGAGGTTCCCTAGACTTTTTTTTTTGCCCCTGACCTAGGTAGCTATCTCAGCAATGTTTGGCGGGGTGAGATGAACTGTGGCGCAATTTCAAGATGCAGCCACATCTGTCAATTCCCTTGAGCGTGTCACGTTAATTCAAGAATGTCAAACAGCTACCTACGTCGTTGCACAACGCTATCAGTAGCTACATAGTTAGAGCTTATCAAACGTTAAACGACGTCATCGATGTGCGAGATGATCTGCAAAGAGCTATGGTCATCCTTTGACAGACAGACGGCGTTTGTTGATTGGAAACATACTCCAAGTTCGCTTAATGGTGGCTGAAATGAAGCGTATCACACAATCAAGTTTCAACGATGTGATAGACTCTATATTCATGGAAGTGACTGTGACAGACTTGGTAGGCGGGGTCGGCGACCCGCCAATCAGCATCCGCCGCCCTGAACATGCACTTTCTTCTAGGATTGCGAATGTAGTTTGTACGACCTGGTGATTGATCGGAATTATGGGCCAGTGATCTTAATCTGGTACCTCAGCGGAGAAGAATGGAGGTATATTTGCTGTCATATTGTACAGGATAGAGGCACGCACGCACTCGAAGCATAGGGTGGTTACTACATAGCGACTGCACTTGAAGTCTTGTAGTATACCATGTCCTAGGAATGGATGTCGCAATAGAAGCCACAAAGCCACGGCGTACTCTCGACCTTTGCATAGACATCATCTGGCATTCCTTGAGGACGTAGTGGAACGGCGACGTTATACAGCGGATCCGTGATGTGACGATGCCTTGGAATTTCCACCATTTAATATCGATTATAGGCTAGTGGTTGTCGGGTTGGCTCCCGAGCTCCGGACGATGATCAAAATGAGATGGTAGGCTGGACGTGACGACCATGTGCGTTTGCTGTGGACTTCAATGCGTGTGCTATCGCTTCATCAATTCGTGTCTAATCGAATCATGAGTGCTCGATCATAACCTTCCGTGTCCGATTTGAAGCCCTAGACTGCTATTAGTACTAACTAGCACTTAGTTACTGACTATTCAGTAGTGCGTCGTTGGGCTTCGTCCATGACGATCTGTGGCTGACGGAAACCTGCTTTTGTTATTTTGTCCCGTGCCGAAGGAATCATTGGACGGGCAAAGGTCGCCGTTTTGAATATAATTTAGCGGTGTTTTCTTTTTTCCTTTTGTGTGTGCTACCCCTTGTAAGATAGTCCATAATTCTTGATCGCAAGAAGATAGGAAGACGTTGAAGATGAAGACGAGAAGGATGGATTAGCTCTTCATGCATGATGACTCCAAGCGGCGGAGTGGCCGGCAACGCGGTGTTTCCATTGGAGCATTGCCTTTCCATTCGCCACTTTCCTTGCTCTCTGTATAACTACATAATTGACTTTGCTTGACGCGGTAGATGCCAAGGATGTCTAATAAACTTAGAGGAAATATGTAATGATTGTCTATCAGCGCATCAGAATCCATCATGCTGAGAGATGCGATCAGCAGCCAATACAATGATTGACTCAAGGTACCGCCGTAAAGCAGCCAATCCAGCAGCTCTCTAAAGGCATACTTTCGGGGGAGGAAAACTCATCCTACGCTGAACCACGGGCATCCAGCGGCAACGCCTTCCAACGCCCACGGAAACTTTGTTATTAGAGACTGGCTAACAAATTTGCACTTGCCAGCCCGAGGCCGAGCGCGCTCCTGCTCTTTTGCCCCTCCGCGCCTTCCTCCTCGTCCTCTTGCTTCCTCCAACCACAGCCGCTGCTTATCCCATCTCCGTGTCATTCTTCTTACTCTCCTCTTACCCTCTCTTACCTCTCTTACCCTCTCTTACATACTCTCTTACATACCTCTGATCAACACCCCGCCTCGCACAGTGTGTGTGCGTATGTCTTTTGTTCCTTGATTATTATTTTTCTTCAAATGTCTCTCCTTCTGGCGTGATATTCTATTTCCTTCACTATCAAGTCCACTCGTTGCCGACTCCATCCACATCGCGATATTGGGACTACATTGTTTGCTTGTTAACGTCGAGTATCATACCACTCGTTTTTGCGTTTCCCGCCTATCGGCATTTTTCCCTGCTCCGCCAACATTGCTCAAAAACCAAGCTTCTACCGTTCTACGCCTGATAGCTGAAACCCCGCATTGACAATCACGATTCGGGTTCTTCGCACCAAGTCGCAACTCCTGACACGCACGCCGTCGACCGTTGTTCGAAATTGTTCGTCGAATTACATTTGCACTTCGAGCGACAAAATTACTACATACTGGTTTGACTGGATCGTACCGGTGACTTCGATCCAGCATTCCCCTCAGTTGCCGTAACGGCATCGAGGCTTCTTGCCGCTGAGAAAACACCTCGAATATCGTGGTTAGCATTTTCATCTAATCCGCCATCATGGAAGAAGATCAGAAGATGCCGGTCGTGGAGGACGTGCCGATTTCACCGTCCTCCGAAAAGGAACCAGGTTCCCCGCTATCACCCTCAGCGACATCGCCCGCGAAATCACTACCGTCCTACCGACCCGGCTCGAAGGGAAACATGACTGAATCGTCGACTCCTCTCGGCCAAGTGAATGCCGCTCGACGCGGCGCCGTACCGCCTCCGCGACCGATCGCATCCTTGGGTGGCCAGTCCGGTGGTCTCAATCAAGACATCATGGCTAGGATGAAGGCGTTTTCTCTGTCAAGACAAGGCGCTCCAGCTGGACTCACACATACTACATCTACTGGAGGTATTCCGTCTTCAGCACCGGGAACAGTGCCTTCCAATGGTATTGGTAGCCCCGTTCACGGTTCTCCTCACGCGGTGCCAGTTGGTGCCTTTGCTGGAGGGCTAGCAGGACGGATACCTCCCAGCGGACGTCCGCAGCCTCCAAATTGGGCGTCTTCCCCTGCGGTTCCCTCCACAAGTCCTAGGCCAGGTGGATTGGCCGCTAAACGACTCAAGCCAGGGTTGAGGCTCTCCGACGCGACCGCACCGTCGCCGACCACCAGAGCATCGCCGGCAGCAAGCAATAGCGGTGCTCAGGGATCTGACGGCGCAACCGAGTCCGCATTTAGCAAGTACTCCGATGTCATCGACACCAAAGCAGGTACACTTAGTTTCAAGAACAAAGCGATCATTCATGGGAACGGCATTGAGTTTTCGTCAGGCCAGAGTTTCAGCATATCCTTGGATGAAGTAGATCGACTAGATGAGCTAGGGAAGGGCAACTACGGTACCGTATACAAAGTGCGACATAGTCGGCCGCACCTACGAAAGCCCGGGCTCGGTCTGTCTGGTATAGTGAGCCGAGCGAGCGCGCCAAATGATGGGTCATCCCCTGTCTTAAGGCCTAATGACAATCTCACTGGAGTTGTCATGGCCATGAAAGAGATCCGGTTGGAACTTGACGAGAAGAAATTGACGCAGATCATCATGGAGCTGGACATTCTTCATAGATGCGTTTCTCCTTTTATTATCGACTTTTACGGTGCCTTTTTCCAAGAAGGCGCAGTCTATATGTGTGTGGAATACATGGACGGAGGATCTGTGGACAGGTTATACAACGGCGGTATCCCTGAGGATGTTCTACGAAAAGTGACTCTATCCACTATCATGGGTTTGAAGACCCTCAAAGATGATCACAACATCATCCATCGTGATGTCAAGCCGACTAATATACTTGCTAATACAAGAGGACAAGTCAAGATTTGCGACTTTGGAGTGAGTGGAAATCTGGTCGCAAGCATTGCGAAGACGAACATTGGATGCCAAAGCTACATGGCTCCGGAGCGAATTGCTGGCGGAGGCATGCAGCAGGCTGGAGCTACTGGTGGAACGTACAGTGTGCAGAGCGACATTTGGAGTTTAGGCTTATCGGTGATTGAGTGCGCAAAGGGAAGGTATCCATATCCTCCTGAAACGTACAACAACATTTTCAGTCAACTTCATGTAAGTGATGAAGCGTTTTGGACAGAAGATGAAACAGATTGCTGACACGAATCAGGAAATTGTACATGGCGAACCACCAACTTTGCCTGACGAGTTCTCAGACAACGCAAAGTCGTTTGTCCGTGCTTGTCTAGACAAGAACCCCAACAATCGGCCCAATTACGCACAATTGCTTCGACATCCGTGGTTGACTTCATTGATGGAGCCGCCTACCACTACTCCACCCGCCGACGACGAGCACAGTGCCTCCTCCGATCAATCAGCCGAATCGTCTCCTCAGCCTTCACCGAATGAAACTGAAGATCCTGAGGTGGCTGCATGGGTTTCTGGTGCTATCGAACGCCGTCTACACAGCCTTATGGGCTCCCCCGAAAAGCCAGCGCTGCATGCAGTGGCGCTGGATGCCGTTGGTGGCAGTCCTCTGTTAGAGGATCCATCAACGATATCACCCACTGCGTGATTGCCTTTAAACCGGCTTGCTATTTCCAAACCAACAAATCGAGGCGCGGGCGCCGTGATCAATCAACTACTCAACATGAGGTTTATATCGGTTGGCAAATTCTTGATGAATTACACCAAGAAACATTGTCTTTCTAATTCTCTGTTGGAAACGTCTGGTACAGCTGTTCCACGCAAATCAACATCTATCTATTTGGCTAGCATTTGCCGTCACATTTTGCTTGCGATGTTTTTCTCATTGGGCTCTGATCTGCCCTTTCCTTGTCATATTGTCACTCAATATTTCCTTGAGCATGTTCATCATTGATACCTCTCATGATTGATTAAGTGTTTCAAATACCTCTTGTTTACGAATGGTCACGGCTATATGTGTTTATGTACATACAATACTACATTATAGAGACGAAGCAGCAATCGTAAACGAAGCGAGCCTGGATCGGAATGGCATTACATTTCTAACTATATAGTACGTATATAGTATATGAACATGAGTAAGAAAGTTACTAAGAAATTGGTCTAGAATTACCAATTACAAAGCCGACCGCTTAGTAATAGCGCGTAAGCCGATACCGTAAATACAGCGAAACTTGACGGAAAAGAGAAAAAAGTCAACTGAAAACAGACCAAACCGCTGCACGATTACCAACCCGTTTACTCCGTACACCACCGTCAGTCCGTACGACAACCCCTCCTCGAATGACGAATTTTGGTGCTGATAATTGAAGCTAGCAGCACATCCCAATCCACTTCTCTGTTCTCCCCCTCTTTCTCCTTTCTGTTGTATATAACCCTCCCTGCTTGACTTTGCATCGGCATCAATGCTTGTCCGCTTACCCCACGTCATTCCGAATCGTCCGTCGCAAGCATATTCACTTATCAGGAAAACGACAACACGAAGAGCATTTACATCTACGGCACCCATCTATTCAGCCCTGGATTCGTCTACATCTAATTTTAGACCTTTAGCAGCTCGACAGATTCCTACTACTTCGTCTGTATCTTCGCGTCTCGCTTCTCTGTCTAGACAGATCCCCTCGTCCGCGTCGTATTCCACCATGGCGCCCATCGAGACCAAAACGTACGATTACATTGTGATTGGAGGTGGAAGTGGTGGTAGTGGTAGCGCACGACGAGCTGCGGGGTGGTATGGCGCGAAGACCTTGATTGTCGAGAGTGGTCGTTCCGGCGGTACCTGTGTCAACGTTGGGTATATCATCCTTCCCTTAGCTTTATAAACTGATCACTGATACTGATGTCTGGTTAGATGTGTCCCCAAGAAAATGACATGGAACTTTGCCTCCATCAACGAAAACCTCCACGCCGCTCGTCACTACGGTTACGCCGTCGACGACAACATCAAATTCGACTATGCCCATTTCAAGAGTATCCGCGACTCCAGAGTTCGGCGATTGAACGGCGCTTACGAGAATAACTGGGGCAAGGAAGGAATTGATCTGGTCCACGGACGCGCCCGTTTCGTTGAACCTAAGGTTATTGAGGTTACGTCCACCGATGGTTCGGAGACCAAGACTCGCTATACTGCTAAACACATCGTGATTGCTGTCGGTGGACACCCAATCATCCCGGGTGTTGAGGGTGCTGAGCACGGTATTACTAGCGACGGATTTTTCGAGATCGAGGAATTGCCCAAGAAGTGGGCTGTTGTCGGTGCTGGATACATTGCGGTTGAATTGGCTGGGGTCTTGGCCGCAGTCGGTGTTGAGACACACATGTTCATCCGTGGTGATACCTTTTTGCGTAAATTCGATCCTATGATTCAGGAGACTATGACTGCACGATATGAGGCTGTTGGCATCAAGATTCACAAGCAGCACAAGGGTTTCAAGGAGATTCAACTGCTCAAGGAAGGAAAGGGCGCTGAGAAGGTGTTGAAGTTGATTGGTGTTGAGGGAGATGAGATTGAGGTCAATGAGTTGCTCTGGGCTGTTGGACGTGCTCCGGAGGTCGAGGATCTCAAGTTGGAGATTCCGGGAGTCAAGCAGGCCCGTAGCGGACATATCATTGTGGACGAGTTCCAGAATACTAGTGCCCAGGGTATCTACGCATTGGGTGACGTTACAGGTCAGGCCGAGCTGACGCCTGGTAAGTTTTTCACAACTATCTACTTGAGAAAACTACGTGCTAACAAGAAAAGTCGCCATCGCCGCCGGCCGTCAACTGAGCAGCCGTCTCTTCGGACCCCCCGAATTCAAAACCGCCAAACTCTCCTACGAAAACATCCCCACCGTAGTCTTCTCCCACCCCGAAGTAGGCACAATCGGCCTCACAGAACCCCAAGCCCGGCAACGTTTCGGTGACGACAAAATCAAAATCTACAAAACCCGCTTCACGAATATGTTCTACGACTTCTTCCCCGACGAAGAGAAGAAACAGAACCCAACGCAGATGAAGATTATCTGTGCGGGTCCGGAGGAGAAGGTTGTTGGATTGCATATTTTGGGATTGGGTGTTGGGGAGATGTTGCAAGGGTTTGGAGTTGCGGTTAAGATGGGTGCTACGAAGCAGGATTTTGATAGTTGTGTTGCTATTCATCCGACTGCTTCAGAGGAGTTGGTAAGTTTTGCCCTTAGATCAGAGAAGAAAGAGTTGCTAATAAGGCTTATAGGTGACGATGCGATAAATGTACATATTCGCATTGCTTGTATGGATTGGAGGAGGCGGATCTGAAGAGTTTCGGCATGTGTGATTAGATTTGGTGTATTTGACTGCAGAATCAAAACTATATATCAAATATACCTCGTTTTTATTTGCAAGAGGTCAACTCGCTCGGCTGAATGGACCATCATGCCGAACTACGTAGCTACAGAAGTAGATAAGATAAGCTTATCTCTGCTAATCCTTCGGCATGAGGAACGTCCAGCCGAGGCCTCACTCCTCCATCTTTTCGCAAGGCTTCATCTGATGATGTGGCTCAGGCAGACAAAATAAAACTTGAAACACCATCTCATGTCGGTAACGACAATAAGTGCCCGACTGCACAGAATCATCAGCCTCATTCAAAACCACAGCCTCATAGTCTCATGTTTGTGTACTCTGACTACCTACATAGACGATCACTTGTGTGGCCAATCAGACCCCCGTCCCGTATCAAATCCCCTCCTATTATAGACGCAGATAAGTAAGCAGTCTAGGACCAAAGAAGGAAGGTATTCATCCCCTCCCTTAGCTACTCTAACATTGACTGACCATTGAACACCGAATGATACGTTACGACCCCACAGTTACCTGTGCATATCTGTGGAGTAGGATAAACTCCGAGTGCGAATGATGTTCGGTTGTTTGTGTTGGATATCCACTAGACATTCAAGTCAGTGTAGATATGATAGGTTGGGCAGTTTGTTGATGGAGTGACGTTGATAGCTAGAAATGAGGTGTGGGTTTGGTAGATAGATAGGTAGTTAGTACGTACCTGCTTATCTACGAACGCACGTACGTACTAAGTAGCTACCAAGCTAGGCATTGTATGATCTGAGACCTACTGCGTCGCTTCCGTTCTCTTTCTTTCGTCTATTCTTCTGCACATCTCACGTCGTCATTCGATCGGCCACGTTTTTCTCAGATCCGATGCGAGTCATCTACTGCTTGTACTGGGATGTGATAAGCTGAACTAACCTTCGGCGGGCTTTGTTTATGAATGCCGGATAGGTCTCTCCAAACACCAAAAAGTTGGCTACCATTTGTTACCGTTGAGGCTCTTGGTTGTTGTCAAAGGAAGAGGATATAAATGAGGACTGCCGTCCTCGCTTCTTTTCGTCATCGAGGTTACAAGGTTGTGGGCTAGAACTATATCGATATCTATACTCAAGGCCACTATCACAGACCAAACGAGTCTGACCTGAAGAACAATCCGCTACTCTTGTTTTCTTGATATTCCCTTAAAGACAACAAGCATGATGGCGGACAACCAAAAGACAGAGGACCTTGAGTCCAATAACCTCCCAACAACACCCATCAACGAGACAAAGAAACAGCCTGCGCAAGACCTCTCCAACGAGGATTTGAGCGTCCAATCCGCCTCCGATTTAGTCAATGTGCAACTCGATCGAGCCAAGGAGAAGAAATTGCTGGCCACGCTGGATCTACATTTCGTTCCGATCATCATGTTTGCATATTTGACTTGTTTCTTGGATAGAGGGAATATCGGTACATCCACCTCTTGTTTCGTTTCAAGGATAAATTGAGGTATACTGATGATAAGTAGGAAACGTCAAAGTAGCTGGTATGCCAGAAGACATCGGCGCTTCCAATGCGCAATACTCAACCGCCGTCTCAATCTTCTACGCTACATACGTCACCTTTGAAACGCCCCTTGCCATGTTGATGAAGAAGATTACTCCCCGTAACCTCCTTTGTGGTCTCTGCGTTGTTTGGTCACTTACCACCATCTTCACGGGTTTCGTGACTAGTGTTGGCGGACTATATGCTAGTCGTCTCGTGCTTGGTTGCTGTGAGGCCGGACTGTTTCCATGTCTGAATTTGTACATTTCCATGGTGTATAGACGAGAAGAGCAGGCAAAAAGAGTCTCGTATTTGATGAGTTGTGCGGCACTTTCGGGGGCTGTGGGTGGTTTGTTGGCTTATGGCCTGTTGCAGATGGATGGTGTTGCTGGGAAAGCTGGTTGGAGGTATATTTTTCTCTTTCATGGAACGCTCGAATCTGAGCTCTGACAAAGATATAGATGGGTTTATATCATTGAAGGCATCTTCAGCATAATCGTTGCTGTATGGATTTGGTTCGGTCTACCCAACGACCCTACAAACGCCTACTTTTTGACCCCGGAGCAAAAATGGATGATGCAAGTCCGGAACGAGCAGTCGAAACACTATCTAGGTCCTGAGAAGTTCACCTGGGACCAGTTCTGGATTGAAGTGCGCGATCCCAAGCTGTACTTTAGGTTCGTATCCCTGTCTCTCTCTGAAGGTGAAAAAAGACTGACAGAACAGTGCCGCGACGCAATTCTGTCAAGACATCCTACTCTACGGCTTCAGCACCTTCCTGCCCGCCATCCTCAAAAGCTCGGGCTACGACACCCTCCGAAGCAACGCCTTGACCGTCCCCGTCTACATCTGGGGCGTCATCAGCTTCACCCTCCTCGCCTGGTGGGCCGACCGCATCACACGCTTTGCCCCTTTCATCCTCGGCGCAAACACCGTCTCCATGATCGGCTACATCCTCTTGCTAGCCGTCAAAACCAACAACGCAGTCCGCTACTTCGCCACTTATCTCTGCGTAGTAGCCTGCTACCTAGGTCCCGGCCTCAACTTGGCCTGGCTAAACGTCAATGTTGCGCCTCATCATCGTCGTGCGGCGGCTGTTGGATTGCAGCAGACTATCGGCAACACGGCGGGCATTGTTGCGGGCCAGGTTTATCGTAAGTCGCCGTATGTGTTGGGGAATTCGTTTTCGTTGGGTGCGGTTTGTCTTGCGCAGTTGTTGATCCTGGGTCATACGTGGTATATTCGACGAGAGATTGCGCTCAAGGAGAGTATTGCGGAGGGTAAGGTGGAGGATAAGAGGAGGGTTACTACTGGTGATGGGGCTGTTGATTATAAGTACTTCTATTGATGTGGATATAGAAAGTCCGCCGGTCGTTCTCGTTTGGTTCGATTAAAAGTGAAGGACAAGCGGGATTCAGGACGTTTTGATGTGTGTATTGATATAGTCATCTCGTTACATAGTTATTCATATAGTATATGCTTCACATAATCTAGTACGTGTAAACGTGATTGGCAGCATTTCGCAAGATCATGATAAAACTATACCTACCTAGGTAGGTATCTATCATACATCCTACAAACGCGACTTTCGATGCCACTTCTCAAAACTAACAGGAGCCCACCACGGCCATGCCGCCGGTATATCCCCCTTATTATTGAAACTCGCCTTAAAATCAGGCTTGCGTTTCTCAAAGAAACTCATGACACCTTCCATATTATCAACATTGCCAAACATATCGAAGATCAAGCGCGAGTTTAACAAATGCATTTCCTCGGCGCTATGGGGACTTCGCCAGACCAGATCTCGCATGATAGCCGTCGCCACGGTTGAAGTGTTTTCTGCGATATCTGTGGCAAGTTCCAAGGCACGCGCGACGGTTGCCTCCGGTGAAGGGAGGATTTCCGAAAATAGATTTGATAGTAATGGGTGCGAGGCAGGATAGACGCCACCAGTGGTAAACAAATGCATAGCACGCGAATAGCCAATCAATTTCGGTAGGAAGAAAGCAGATGCACCCTCCGCGATCAACCCACGACGAGCAAACACGAATCCAATTTTGGCATCCTTGTATGCTACTCGAATCGCAGCTGGAAGCGTACAGGTAATGCCCACACCAACCGCAGAACCATTGATAGCCACGACAGTCGGTTTTCGGCAATGATGTATCGCCATAGTCGCCCACCCGGCACTGTCGCGATGATCTCTTGCGCCACCGGGTTCTATCTCGTCTTTCGAAGCATTACTCGGAAACCCAACCTCGAGATCTGCTCCCGCGCAAAACATTCTCCCGGAACCGGTCAGCACAATGGCGCGGACACGATCGTCGACATCAAAGAGTTTATAGATTGATTCGAGTTCCCGCGCCATTTCTTCGATCCATGCGTTGTGCTTTGTAGGGCGGTAGAGTGTTACCACGACAACTTTTGTGACGGTGGGCGAGTCGGCGGGGACATGGCTGAATTTGATGCTTTTGGTTGGGAGGGCGGCGTAGGAGGTTGGGAGCTCTGCCATTGTTGTGAGTTGAAGATGTCTCGTCTCGTCTCGTTCGAGGTAGTTGGACTGCGTCGAATTGTTGGGAGAAATACCGAATAGATATATACCAGCCCCTGAGAAGTCCGTATCTAGGCAGCCTCAGTGCTAACGGACAACAAAGGACAATGAACGACAACGAAGAGTTAAAGATAACAGAGACTCCGGCCGAGAAACCGAGGTCCCTGACCTACTATCTATTCAAAGGATGAGATAAGGTGCATCAATGCGGGGACGGTTTGACGACTGTTATGCGGGGAAAGTCGGCTTATTGGCTGATTTAAGCTTAAAGTATAAATAGCTTCGACTATCATATCATTCTGTTTCTATTGAGCTTCTATTTAAAAGATGTAAGTTTCAATCTTGGGTGAAATTGTGCATAACCCCCGAAAAATTTCAAATCTGTTGAACCTGCTTGTCTCAACGAATAATGAATATCCTCAAATTTCTCAGTCTTTAAGCTTGCTTTCCATTCCAAATACCATTCTAGAACCGTTTGCTCGGTAAATACTTCACTTTATCTTAGAAATCATCCCATCGTAAGAGCGCATACTTTAAAAGTCGTCGATATTCAAGCCTGAGAATCTTGCACGTAGTTGGTCAGGATTATCAACAACAGACACGACGTTGTACCCGATATATGGTGGTCTTGGTAGCTCGGACAAACTGTTCAGACCCAGCAGCCTTCTCACATAGTAGGCCGTTGCTGAGAATCCAATCACGGATGCATGCGGATCTTGTCGGAGAGCATACGAGCTATACCTCGCCAAATTCAGAATCTCGGTCTTCAATGGTTCAATGATCTGCCCAAGCATCCTCTCTCGCTCCATGTTTATGGCATCTAAATAGGCAAAGGTAAGTAATCTTCAACGAGCTGCCAAATGAACGGATATAGGACCAACCTATTATGGACTGATCAATCGATAGCCCAAAGTTGCTGATAGGACATTCAGCCCATAAGGCGAGGGCTTTGGTTGCCATGCGGAATTCGTCACTCAAACCCAATTTCCACGAAATAAAAGTACACACGATCCCATCCACCACAAGGATATTTTTGTCCATGCCGAGGATCGTGTTACGTCGGAATTTGCTTAGAGCATCAACTCCCCAGACTCTCAAGAAGTCTCCCAGAAAATCCGTGCATATCAGATAATCTGCAATAATCACGATCCTTTCAAGGAGCTTCAGGTCAATAATCTCCGGTACATCGGAGAATTGATAATGTATTATACGAAGCAGTATGAGTAGGGCATTGCGATCCCAAGCTTCTTCCCATAGATGGATTTTCATTCCCCCTTCACGTTCGAAATGTGTGTTTTCGAACCACGGACCCATGAATAAGTTTTTGAAATAGGCGGAAGCATCACAGAGCCATTTCTTGTGGACCCTGTATGAAACCGAAGCTCTTTCGGTACCCTCATTGATACCAGATTGGATGTCTGGTGGGTGTTCTTCCCTCCTTTCGTCTTCGTCTTCGTCTTCGTCGTCAGTCAGTCCAGTATGGACTGTCATTGAATCGCTTAAACTCGACCCGCGAAATGCATCTTGGCTGCTTATGTATTCAGCAAGACTCGTATCTGGATGGACGAGAACTAGAATCGTATCCCCGTCGGGGCTAACATCATAATCCACAAGCGCGTTGCGGACTTCCTGTATAGACAATGGTATCATCTCGGCGAGATTGAAGTGTGTGTCAACCTGATAGACAGTCAGAAGGAATTCAATGTTTCATAAAGGGATTTGTACTTGGGAGAAAAGTGAAGATTGGACGAGTCACTCACCAGACTCAATGCCTCAATGGAGTTGATGTGAACAATCTCAATAAATTGAGATTTTGGTAGATGCAACGGAAGTGAGGTTGAAGGTAGTTGAGATTGAAGGTGTAGGGTGACTCTGTTGGTGATACTTGAAGGGCTTCGTAGGCAGTAGTGAGGAGTCGGAATTTCAGAAGAGTTACTTGATGAGTAGATATCAAGTGTAGCCTAGTCCCTCACCAGGTCGGTCGTCAAGGTTAGGTTAGCTGACACAGTTGATCGGCCAAAAGCTCTCAGGATGGACGGATGGCATCGATGATATTGAATTCCAAGTGGCTGCCGTTCAATTCTCTATAAACTGCTTCTCAAACACATATAAGTCTCAGTTCAGACTCACTCTTGGCTTAAGCATACTTTACATAAACGGTCACTCTGGGAGAGGTCTGGTATCAAAATTTGTTGGAGATGACTTCAGGGTGAGACACTGCAATTCTAGACCATGCTCCCAGAGAGCCTTGAGAGGATGTTATATGGAAGAAGTTTAGAATTTTAGTGAACTGACTTTTGCTGCTCATGAATAATGTATTAGCTGTGAAGATTCACCTCCTTGGGCAGATCACTAGCCAATACAACTGATAATACCAAATTTCCCTCCTCAATCTCAATAGCTGAGTAAAATGCATTGTCACTAGATCCATAATATTTCCGACTCACGCTCTTTCAAGATATAGATGTGATGTAGATCACTTCGTGCTTTTGACAATTATCTCCTTCAGAACCATGTATCATGTAGCTTCCTTGATATTCCATGTATCTGGGAAGGCGAAGCGCCCCTAAACCACATTGCATCCTGCTCGTACATACTTAAAGACTCATGGCGTGTCTCTTTCTTGAAGATGGTAAGAACAGACGGATTTGTACCCTCTCACTCACAGTCTGATTTGGAACGTCGGTATAAAGTGATCGACAAAGAGTTTGTAGCTTTCTTGATAGATTTTTTATCCTTGTGTGATAGGTTGGACGGATAGCTTTGAGACAGTCACCATCGTCTAATGCTGAAGCTATCGCAACATCGGCGTCGACTAAGCCATCGATGTTGAGCTTTACAAATGCGGGATACGGGAACAGGTCGTAATGTAGGCACGGCTCATCATTGAAGTGCCAGAAAACGAACCAGGCCTTCTCAAAATTGCCATAAGGTTCCGGTAGTTGTAGCTCAGTTAAGATCTGAAAGGATTCTTTCCCCTGGATATTGCTATCCCAATCCAAGAGCGTCCCAAAATTGGCAATCCCCTGTCCGGGGCACATAGACTGTGAAGTAGAGCTGTATAAAATTGGGAAGTAGAAGGTCCGTAGCATACTCGAGCATCATGAGGATTTTGTTGTGTTAGTTCTTAGATATCTCCGAGCTTATGCTGCGATAGGAGGAAAAAGAGGTTCAGAGTCTCATGCAAATGTCCCATCTCTTTGGTAAATGACCTCACAGACTAGTTCTGTGAGCCCCCCGGGTCTTGAGGATTGCTTTTTTTGTGTTGTGCGACAAAAATCCACTTATCGTTGGACAACGGGTGAGGAGTGATGCTCGGATTTGCCGCTTCTTGTCCACCAAATTCAATCAAAGAGTGTCTGCGGTCGGCCGTGGAAATCGAGACAATTTCATTTTGAAAATCAATATCGTGGTTCTTATCGTTCGATAGAAGACCTTCATTATCAGATAATAAAGGTAGTACTTGGGCTTCAGGGGTCTTATCAGCCTGTAGCACTCCAGGTCTTGAATCGCCGTGGTCGTTCCCAACATCGGAAAACGGCAGATTATCTGTAAATATGCCAGGTTTTATTTGACTTTGAGAATCGTTACCCAAGCGCCATGACTTCCACAACTCCAGATGAAAATTCCTTACCGCAATAATTGTCGCGGTAAGTATGAGAGATGCAATGGATGCAATAGTGAGTCGAAGAGTGATTCTTATCAACATTTCGAACAATTTAGCGAAGATCTGAAGAAAACATTCTCTTATTTTGGGGGCTTGCTCCTCTGAAATGAGACATGAACGAAAGAGATGCATTTATGAATGTTGACCAACGGTCATCGCAAGGTTGCACGTCGGATGATGGTGTCAGTGTTTGTGTTACAAGGACCTCAGATTGGAAGAATTGATCACTATTATAATGGTTACTATTGACAGTAAATATGAGCTATAATAAACTATGGATAATCTAGGCACCCATGTGCATCCCAAGTGGGAGAGAGATGCAGTGTGCGTGTTCCCAAAATTACCCTTTTCGGCCGTTTTAGGGCTTCAATCAGGGTTAGGGCTACTATCCCGATACGTACATGACCTTTGTATATACTGACTTTTGGTATCTGGAGATTTGAACTGCTCTTCACTTGATTTCAAAATATGGCTTTATTCTCGGTCTTTTACTGTCAGTTGGATGACAACTGACGTCAGAGAGAAGAAAGGCGAGTGAGAATGTTAAGACTCAGGTGCTATCCTACGAGAACAAGAGATGACCATCTTCTATACACTGACTATTAGCCCCACTACGAGTTGTTATACGATACTAAACGTTTTGCAAGAAGAATTACTTGTTGCTTTTCCCGGCGTTGATTGCTAATTCCTCGAGGATGATGTCTACACTACAGAACTCAAAGACTATATTGTGGCTAGGCGCACCTTGAAAGGGCTACCTAGGTAAGTCATCACCTAAGAAAATTATCATTCTATTGCTTATCATACAATATCATAAACTCTGATTAAAATGTAGTATAGAATCATCCACGTGTCAAATTGTGGATGCACCGTAATCCTTCGTCGTATCTAGTCCTTGTCAATCGTCGACCCAACAATGTAACGAATCCATCTACTCCAACCTAGCCCATTTCTGTGTCAACGCTGAAGTACTCCAAAAATGTCATACTTTGAACCTCATGGGCTGGTTATTAGTGCTAGTCCCTTCCTCGTCTTGTCGCCTCTTGAATCGCGGAAGGTCATCCCACATATCCTGCAACGCAAACTTTACCTTTTTGATGGACTTCTTATACATCTCCACCGTTTCATCCAACATGGCCCACAACAGAACCGTGAAGATGGTGACAGGAATTGTAATGGCCCAGTAGATCCAAAATTTATCAGACATCATCCAATCTGCAGAGTTGTTGTTTGGTGGATTGTAGTTGAAGAAGCTCATTCCGAATATTCCAGATATGAATGTGCCTGGTAGATATAGTACACCAATCAACGCAAGAGCCTTCATCGTGGCATTATCGCGCCGTGCAATTGAGGCAAGATTTATCGATAATTGGTTGCTCTTTTGTGTGACGACATGGTAAGCCTTCAGTGCAAGCAGGGTTAGTTCGTGGTCTGGTTTAAAAGCAGTTTGATAGTTTGATGAATGGATGGATAGAAGAAATACGCACCAGGTTGATTTCATTGTGGAGCCGTTCGTTCAAACTGGTTGCTCTGGCTCTTTTGGCTGCCATGTCCTTGTCCGAGATATACAGCTTCTCTTGAATGATTCTAAATAACTTCTGTCGGGATTTTTGCTCTTCGGTCGCTATCAATCCCATCGTCTCAAATTCGCTATAGAGGCTTTGGTGATGATGTATCATACTGTTGATGGTGTTGGTGGCAACTTCGAAAATCTCCTTGGCATGGATCAAGTGTCGACCAAGATCGTGAAGCAGTGGAAAGTCGGGCTCTCCATGCCTTTCCTATAGAGCTATTAGTCGCACAGCCCTTATAAGCCTCCGCTATGGCCTTCCACAAAAGCAAAGAGAAGTATTTAGAAAGTATTACATACCCTTTCCCATCTGCGTACAATATCACGCAGTCTCCAATAATCACTCTCATATTCAGATTCCAGCCCCCCAATCAATAATGCATGCCAAATAAATGGATCACGACAAGCTGATCCCACATGTGCAGCGAGACCAACAGGACGGGGACATTCAGATAGACAATTTTGTACAATTTGACTCACAACAGCCTTTGGACAGTCGACAAACAATACGAATTGTTTATCTTTCGATTGGCGAGTAAAGACCGAGACCTGTGACCAATGATATCTGATGCTCGGGAGCCCTTTGCCCTGATAGACATGTTTCATCTTGAATGTGCTCCATGAGTCTGTTGCTATATTAGAATCCCTTTCTGAAGATCCTCCGGCATGTAAATAGTAACGAACCATATGTCAATTCAGATCCCTCCTCGTAACGCTCCAGTCCAAATGCGCCATTGAGATCTTCCTCCACAATACGCCAGAATCTTGGTGGGAAAAACGAATCAAGCTCGGCGGCATGTGGTGAGCCATCAGACACTGATCTGTCTGCGAAACTTGTACAACGTCAGTATGGAATTATATATGCTCAGAAAAATGTACAAACATTATAAGTCGCCGACACTTTTTATTGGGCTATATCGGTAACGCCAGGTCAGTTTGAGAGGAAGCGAAAAAGATGAGACAGTGTATATTGCATACATAGTTCCGCAGCACCTGTCCAAGGCTACTGTTGTACTTGCGATACTGATTGTTTTCTGATCCATGTGTTAGCCTTGTAAATTTACCCGCACCGATAATTGATACCGGATGAAGGACAAAATAGAGGTGCAAGATTCGATCATGAATAAAGAAGGAGGTTAATATTACCGTATTCTTCATAATATTGAACATCTGAATGATCAGAAATTCCGACCTTCTGCATCTTGCTAATAGCTCAATGACTAGCGTGTATGACAACAATAGAGTCAACACCTATATCGACTTATCGACGGGGATAATGGAAAGGTAGAAATGACTAAGCTGTCTGTAGTCATTAACAATTTCCAAAATTTCCGTGATAGTCATTAAGTAGGATTGAAAATATGTGAAATATAGTTGAGCTTTCGAAGAATAGCGGTCAATGAAGTACAAACTTGAAACAGCTTTGATGAGGCTGAATCTCGTATAGCATTTGGATGGCTGTGCATATGCACCTAGTGCCAACACAGCCTGGATGATGACCACTATAAAAACCGCAGATAGGCCACGTATCTCGCCACTTGTGCGTTGTTTTTCTCTATTCGATCTTTGTGATCTCCCAGCTTCTCGAAATCCGACGATTGAAATAAGGAATTTGAATCTCGTGTTGTGCAAGGCGAACTACCATATTTGTCCCAACCCTAACCCTTATCGCATTGCCCAAGCCCTAAATTGACCTAACATTATCATTGTATCATCGATCTATGTACCTAGGTAGGCCCTATTTTCTTGAAATTGCTTCTGGTTATCTCTATCATCTCTTTAAATAATCCGAATAGTGCAATTTTCATCCGTTGGTGGTTCATTCTACTCATTTCGAGGATCACATTTACTGCTCATATACATGTATACCTAGGTAACTGACAGTTATAGTCAAGCCGCTTTCATCGCCAAAATTTGTATGTATATTCATCAATCTATCTACATCAGTATTGAACGATGTGCCACATCTCTTAGAAAACGCAGCTCTCCTTGGTACTGAATTCGGTGTAATCGGTCACGATGTTAGTATAGTTCCCCTTGAAAGACGTGTCCGGCTTCTTCGAGCCATAAACCATAGCAGCAGCGGCAGCATTGCTTGTAGAGACAGTCTCGGAGTTGATAAGATGGCGATCACAGGTTCCTCCGGGAAGAATCTGATCTCCTGCTTTCCACTGTAGTGTTGCGTACTGGTGGAAGATGTTGTTCTAGCTGGGCTGGGCGGAGCCGAAGCCACTGGGGACGACTTTGTCGTAGACACTGACTACAGTATTTTGGGCGACATTCTGCAGTAGAAAGCGAGATGAGAACGTTAGAAGACTGGATAATGAGATAAAAGGCCTACCTCGATCTGATTAGTCTGAGCATAGTCGTCAGGAACATTGGGGTCCTGGTTGTAGTTGTCAAGCCAATCTTGGCTGGCTGTATATGAGATCAGAGAAACCGTCAATACGCTTAGTTCAAGAAAGGTACGTACCGGATAGTTGCTCTCCATAGGCACCGAGTAAGTCGAGGCTGTGTCCAGTCTCGTGAATTGCGACATCCATGTTTCCACTGGTTGTTCCAAAAAACGCGATATTGCCGTTGGAGTTGTAGGCGTAGTTATCGGACGGGATAGTTATGACATGTCTGACCTATGCAGTGGGAAGTGATATGTTAATAGGGTGCTCTATTAGGGTTATAGTTAATAGTCTTCTCCAACATACCCAGCTACGCATAGCGACAGGAAGTCGTCCGAAGATATCGATTGTCGAGACTAGGTCAATGGGCGTATCCTTGTGACGACAGAACACCCATGCATCACCACACTATATAGATATGTCAGCTCATATGATCCTTCTTCATTTTTATTTTTCTGGTCTTAGATTATGATTCCTTACATCAGTGTAATGAATGTTGTAGATCTCAAAGTCATCAGGATTCTTTCCCTCATTGTTGGCAATGTCCTTGCAATCTTGAGGAATCCAACCGGCTCCCCATCGATCCCATGTGCTCTGCGTGGGAGCAAGGTTGTCCAGGCTTCCCTGTTCCAAGTAGTCAAGATTGGGAGTGAGAGCAGGCTTATCAAGCGCTTGACTGCTGGCAAGCAATGGGCCAGTCGCTGCCAAAACAGCACCTAACAAGATTGAAGATGGAGACATTGCCGTGTTCTATGAAGAAATTTGAAGTTGGCTTGAGCCTGTGTGATAATTCAGGGAGATTCAGTCAATTTATATTTCTATCTTTGAAGAATCTTTTAAACTTCTCACCCTCTTCGCACTACCTAGTATCAATTTCAGCCTCCAGGATGGGTACGAATGGTTACAGGAAAAAGTAGTAAATATCAACATGCGCTGACTGCCTCGACTAAAATTTCCCCATTTTACGGGATAAACTTCGTTTAGGCATTCTTGGCTTTCTCAAAGATACGTCTGTCGACTTTCATATAAATCAAATTTCGAAGGACTGCACAGGTGGTCGAATTTCCGCCTTTGTCTAGTATATTTAGAGGTAGCATCGTGCAATGCCAAGGGCTGCTAGCCAGCACGCCTGACTGGCTTCGGTTCAAGATAGGTAGGTAAGTGCGCAAGTAGACTTGACCGTGATCAGTGAAATGAGGATTTGTTGAGTTGTTGACACTGACTTCCAGGTTTTGATCGAATGAATTTCTAGACATAGACAAGCCACGCAAACACAAGCATTTAGCTAGACATGCAAGACAAACCTGTATCTCTGAAAACGTATGAAATTCAACCTTTTGCTATAGAGAACCCTTGGCGATTTATTTAAAGCAATTTGTCGTAGTGAAGGCCGAAGACCCCTTTTTCAATATCAGAGTCTAGTGGGCTCGTGTATTGCGGTTGATAATCAGCGACTGCCTGAATATGATGCTATTATTCTTATCACTAAGGGGCTAGTAAAGATGAAGTAAATTTGTTGATAAGTGGGTTGGGACCCCAAGTTTTTTAACTTTTAAAAGATGGCATTGCCCTAACCCTGCATAGCCCTAATCATCGCCGAGTCATCCATGGATCATTTTATCAGCAATTTAGCACCTACACGGCTCATCTTTTCATCTCATCTCTTTCCGTCTCAATTTCTTTCATCCTTCTCACCAATTCGATATTCTATCTTCTGATCATCGTTAGGATGTCTGTAGGTGCGTACTAAGCATGTGCTCCACGTTAGTATACCACCATTGCAGGGTAACATTGTGAGGCTCTACCGCTTATGCCGAAGAGGAAATCCTTCACAGATCAGATGACCAACTATGGAGAAATGCTCATGAATCTCTCTAATAGCGGTAGTAAGGGTTAAGAGAGAATTACTATGTCTCGCCGGACTAGCAGATAAGCCATTCTGCCTTAGGTATCCACAATATTGACTTATTCTACAGGCTACCCTGCATATGAAGAGAGTCTTGAAAGTCCCATTGCGCATCAACATCGGCGGATCTAGTGAAACTGATAGAGTGAAGTAGATTACGTAGATTACGTAGATTAAAGAGATCTAGTAAATCAAGGAGATTAAGAAGATTGAGGATACTGAGGAGATCAAATAGATCAAGTGGAGAGAGGAGATTGAGGAGATTTAGTAGATCAATTGGGTAGGAAAAATGGTTTATTTCGTTGGGTAAGCATCGGGCACCTCTCATAATCTTGCTACTCTTACCCCTCCTAAGAAAAAGAAAATTCGAGACCTTGGACAAAAGTTCCAGATCATATTGAATATGCGAAAAGGCATCTAGCACATATCCTTAGATAGTCACACCCAATAACGGCTCCTTTCGACTAATATGGCGGAAGACATTCCAAAACTTTTGGTAAGCAAACTTTTCAGGCTGGCTGAGTACATCCTAATGGTAGGCAGGAAAGTCGTTGGAAACCCCTCACTGTGCCTGCGACCTTCTTCGATGATTGCAACCATCACAAAATGCAATACGTTTTGCCCGAGAAATCGGAGAGAATGCTGTACTGTTTTGATTGCGACCGGATTGAATTCAGGGATGAACAAGGAATAACGGTCTGGTCAACAATTGGAAGTGGACAAATGGAGAAACTCCCAAAAGATATCGGTGCATTGATTTTTGAGGGTAAATCAAAGGTCATTTGGGGTTAAATAATGTTTGCAAGCCAAGTACAAGCATAGAAAGCAATACGCAGGCGGAGAATACAATGGTAAGGTTGCCTTCGACGAATCTCTAATGCAATACAATCAGTTACTGAGAGGGAAAGACTCTTCTCCCAAGTCCCTAGTTCACTATTCGCAACAGCCTGACATACCCAGGGCGCGAAAATCGATGAGAGAGCCGAGAGAGGCACCCCTTGTAAAGTTCGCCATTCATCGTCATCTATTTATCCGATCAGCAGTCATAATTCTACTTGGATATCGCCTACTTACGGATCTTAGGTGGTACTGCTGTTGATCCTTGAGCAGGGCTTCTTATCCATTTGGTCAATGGATCATACGCCAGCGGAAAAAGGGTGCGGATTAAATTTGGGTCGAATTCAACTTTTAAGGTGTATTGAATATTGGGCTTTATAAGGCTCTGGCGTGTTAGCCATATTAGTGAGAACGTGATTTTTGTAAGGAAAGCACGCGTAGGAATGCTATCTATATTAGGGAGGCGGGTGTCAAGCTCTGTGCACCAATGAGACAACTATGGAGCTCTACCGGCACGGAAAATCTATAGTTCCTCTACCCGAAGTTAAATTTGCCAAACTAGGTCTAGCGTTACTTTGACGGTATTTGAAATGATCATACCCGATTTATTTTCTGATGTAATTGGCGCATGCTTCCCAAAACTCATTTCGAACATTATCACTATACGACACATGGCTTCATCAAATGTGGAAGAGTTACTTCGTCAACTCGCAGAAGAGAGAGAACGTGCTGACCGAGAACGAGAGCGTGCCAATCGAGAGCGAGAACATGCCGACCGAGCAGAACGAAAACTTGCTGAGGAGCGAGAGCGCGCCAATCGAGCAGAGGCAAAACAGGCCCCTACAACTCTTGAACAATATCTCAGGCTTATCCAACAGCGCCTTGTGACAACCTTACTAGTCGAGTCCAACCCAGTCAATTCAGCATCAGGGTCTGTGACGGCCGTGAATGAGAAGTTTTACCCTTTAGAGCTATGTCGGTGGGACGATTTTGAGAAACAACTTGAGCGAACCTTCATTAAAATCAGTTCAGTTTTCTCGAGCAGACCTCTTTTTCCTTCTGAAACAGACATACTTGGTGTTCAGCGCGAACTCTCGCCTACCAGCCGAAAGGACGAGCAGGATATCCGACCATTTGTCCGAAGTGCGATCGAGAAACCAGCCGAGCGTATCGTGAGAGCTTATTACGACCTGACGAATCGGCCGGGGAAATTCTGTTTCCAGAATAATGCTTACAGCCTGGAGTATCGAGATCCTGAGACAGAGATCGAACGTAGATCTCCTAGCAAAAGGAGATCTCCAGAACGCAAGAAAAGCCAGCCCATTCCCGACCGCTGGGGTATCTGTGAGGAAGAAGGAGGTCTGCGTCGGGTCTGTGTTGGAGAGTATAAAGCAGCGCACAAGGTACCGGACGAAGAAATCAGACAGGTTCTTGACACTGCATCCAAAAACCTGTTCCTGGAGGTGCTCTGGCGAAAGCAGTCGGGAACGACCAATTCCGAACAGGATAAAGCGAAGGAGCTTGTGGCACAGATTCTTTGCCAGGCGTTTCATTATATGATCCAAAGTGGGCTACTCTTTGGATACATAACGTCGGGCCGGACTCTAATTCTCCTTAGAGTTGACGAGTTCGCACAACAGAGGTTATATTTTCATTTCATTCCCGTGGATTTAACTGGACAAGCTCGTGAATCTGAAGCTCAGTATGCGCCAGCGACTCAATTAGCGACCCTTGCGCTCCTGGCACTGCGCGCAAGAGAGATGCCCCGTGATTGGATTGTACAGGCTGAAAATTGCGGCATTTATCAGTGGCCCCTGGTTCCTAACCCGCCATTACACCAAAACATCTCCCTGCAGCCTCAAACATATGGCGGAGAAACAAGTGAAAGTAGTGGAGAGAACGATGACCCGAATGACAGTGATTATGGTGCCTCTCAAAGACAATCTAGGTCCCAGCCGGACCAGCAATCCCGATCACAGAACGAGCGTCGACGGTCTCCACGGAAACGAACTGAACGTTCCGTCGGGGAATATTGCACACAGGCTTGTTTGCTCGGCCTTGTTCAAAAATCGCCGCTGGATGTGAGCTGTCCCAACTTTTCCATGCACAAGCGGAGCTCTGCTCGCGGGAAGCACCCGATTACCAAAGATGATCTTTGTTATCTTCTTCGAAAGCAGCTTGATCGGAGCCTTGATCAAGGTTGCGAATGTCTAGATAGGAAAGGTTTTTTCGGAGATGTGGGTGTGCTTTTTAAAGTCACTCTGACTGAATATGGGTACACATTTGTTGCCAAAGGCGTGCAGAAAGCAAATGAGCGCGACTTGGCTCATGAAATGAAGGTATACTCACATCTTGTGCCTTTACAAGGGAAGAATATCCCAGTCTGTCTTGGCAGCATAGCTCTTACTCGGCCATATCCTCTTGTCAGTATGGCAAAAGTGACGAAGATGTTGTTGATGTCGTGGGCTGGAACAAGTTTATGCTACAATACCTGGCCTGAAGGTGTTGACATCAAGAAAGAGACGGACAAAACACTACAGACATTGGCTCAGTCTGGCGTCCGTCATGATGACATTCGGCAGTCCAATCTAGTATGGAACGCTGAACGACAGCGAGTGATGGCAATTGATTTGCAGCAGGCAACTATCATATCTCTAGCAAAGCGAAAGGCTTCTGTCTCTGTGCTAGACGTTCACAAGCAGAGGAAGCTAACAGCTGGATCATCTCATATCAAGGCTATCATTATTTGATTCAAGAATGGCGTCTCATAAACCCTCTGCATCGTCAAATTTCACCATGTCGCTCTAAGTCACTCGATCATCTATCTCATCATACCAATCAATTCATTTCTCTGAATTCGCGCGCATTTCTCAATGTCTGTGATGTTACGGGGCGAAGTCAGGCGGTAGGGTAAACAACAAGATCACCAAGATCTGTCACGTGATTACGCTGAGTTGTTAGAAATAAGTCACGTGAATATGGAACATTCACACCCGTTACATACCAATACCAAGAATCCCCACTAAGGGGTACTCCTTTTTGGTGCAGTTGGTATTTGGTATACTGTTTTATTACCATTTTAGTTCCGACATGAGTGCCTCAGTGAGCATGAGTCTGGACTGAAATCTAGAGCCGGAGTGTGAGTGCCCTTACAAAAGCGGCGGCAGCTGAAAAAGGAAAGCCCACCTGGCAGGAAAAATCAAGTTCGTATAACTACATATGTATAAACTCGTTAGGCCGAGGTACCCGAATATGCCGGATCAGCAAACATGCACATCATTGCAACGTACTCCATGATCAGGAGCAAGTAAGTGACCAGAATTGCGCAAGATTTAAACCATACTCTAGATCTTCAATATTCGGCTACGGGTTTTCTGCGAATTGACCACGGACCACTGAGCAGAGCTGAAAAGTTGTCACATCTAGAAAGTAGTATTTAGATGGGACGACTCCTGTGATTGGTCCGGAAGAGTCATGTTGCTACTATTCTTGTACTTTCCTACTCGCTCTCCGAATATGAAACGCTCGTTAATGACAAGCTGCAATTGTGTCTTGTCTATTGTCTTGTGTACTGTTTTGTGTAGTTTGTAACCCATAAAAAAAGCCACAAATAGGTACGTACTGAATATTCTGGATATCATATGAAAGTGTTCAAGGGGTTCTGGCTTGACTCCTGTCACAAGATAGTTAAAGCTTGGCTACCAGGGAACTATCTGTACGAAGGATCCCGGAGAATTTTGTGACCAATAATTCGTTGTTGACAGTCCGTACATTTCCATGGGTAGTATCTAGCGATAGCACTACATACCCTAAAATCGGAGCTGCTCCCCTTTTCTTACTCGGCAATTAGTCGACAAAACGGCTTCTAAGTACAAATAGAAACGAAACCGGCACGAGAAACAGCCATAATGGTCCTGATGCATCATATTTTTCAACAGAGCGCTTTTCCTGAAATCCTACTTTGATGCTGACATCTGGCGCCAACCACACGATCATCCTCAATTATCCCGAGCCTTGGTTGCTATCCGTGGCGTTCATAGCGCAGCCACCATGTAACGCGGGGTGGACTTCGGTCGAGACCAACTGTTGCGCTAGGTGCTTGAAGTGTATGAGAGGACGGCTAAAGTAAGATTTTAGGGTCGAATCGAAGCTAATATTTTGGGTGACGGTTGACTTTAAATGTAGTATGTAGTACTGTCACGAAGTCGCTGCGTAGAGCTAATTGTTAGTTTAATTGTCCGGATTGAGTGTGCCTCGCATAGAAATGAGAACTAGAAACGTAATCAGCGCCCATGTCCTTTTGTTGTCTGGTTGAACAGTTCATCTCACCTGTTCATTGACAGGCATCTCGTCCCGTCCATGGATTCGGAACAGGCCCGAGGCCATATCGTTCCCATGGACGGCTTTGTTTATTGTACTGTACCCCAGAAAACTCTTTTCCAGCCATGGTTTTCTTTGTGTCTCACGACACTTGAAAGTAAACAATCTGAAAAAGCATTCGTGTTTATCGACAAGCAATGCTACTATCCGCATATTAAGAAACACACTAGGCGGGCTAAGGCGCCATTCAGCATGGGACACATGCTATGGGATACAAAATCATGCAGGAACCATGTGGATCCCCCTGGCGCAAGTTTGATCTAACCAACGATGCGACCCTGCGCGGAAAATAAGGGTTCCCTGTACCCAAAAACATTGTTAGAGAATTCTAAGGCCAAGCGGCCTATCTGCCGACACTGCACCATTCTGGTTGACCAGTAGGTAAGCGTGACTGACCAATTGTCTGAGCGAGGACCCTCCCCCTCGGCAAATGAACGGAGCAAAGGACAGAATCAGGATAGTTCGTACCGTTTGTCCATTGTTATTTGCCTACTTAGTTGTATCTAGTAAGAGGATGGTGGATTCTGAAAGGGTTCCAGGCTTTTTCGGATCCCAATCCTGTAGTTACATGCATATGGCCAAGGTCTTGTCAAAGTAAAGCCTGCTGATGAGTTGACTGTAACCTGAGGATGACGTGAAGGGCGTGATTGAAAAGGGTTGCTATCCCAAGGGAAACGAGTATATAATAACATCAATTCGACCTTTCTGGAACGTCTTTTTTCTTGGAACAGCACATCCCACCAAGCTTCCAATTCCATTCCTTTTCCCATCCTTCCACTCCTTCTGATAATTATCAGTCACTCCTTCACCGAAGGCACTTTGGGATTGTACATACCTGTACACTTATACACGCATATACATATCCATCAATTGTTCATATAGAAAAAGTCCATAATGCGTGGCTTCGCTCAGTGCGCAGCGGCACTTGCCGCCTTCATGGTTGGCCAGACTTTGGCCAGTCCAGTCGCCAGAAGCCTCCCCGGACCTGTTCAGGTCACCCCCAAAACCGGAGACGTTGTCATCACTCCCAAGAACTTCCTCAGTGGTACTTGGAAGGGCAATGAGACCAGCAAAAGCGAGGTTGTGCACTCTGCCGCTATTTCTGGCACTCTTCCTATTGAGATTGTTAACAACTTGGCTGGTTCATCCTCCGGTTCCATCAACGCCTACATTCAGGGACGAGACACGAGCGGTGCCATTGTTTTCGTGCTAGCCGATGGCTCCTTTTACTACCCTCCTGGTACTAGCTCTGGTGTTCCTGTTGCAATTAGCGAGGACCTTGCCATTCCTCTTGGCGCTCAAGGAACCACCACCTCCATCACCATTCCCAACTATCTCATCTCTGGCCGTGTGTACTTTGCTGTCGGTGATCTTACCTTCTACATGGTATCGGGCGGTCTTGTCCAGCCCTCTGCCACCAACCCATCTGATGCCAGTGCCAACCTCAACTGGGGTTTCATTGAATTGACCAACGACCCTACCGCTGGTCTTTTCACAAACATCAGTTACGTTGACTTCATCGGCTTGATCCTTGGTATGTCTCTGACATCCACCGATGGCAGTGTCCAGACTGCTCTGGGTTTGACTGCCGATGCTGTGGATAGCATCTGCACAAGCCTTGCTTCCCAGACCGCTTCTGACGGTTACCCATGGGCCAGTCTCTGTCAGACCAGCACCTCTGGTGCCTATCTCCGTGTGCTGTCCCCCAACGACTATATCAGCACTGATGGATCTGCCTTTTCCGACTACTGGAGCTCTTACATCTCTGAGGTCTACTCGACATACGCCTCCAGCCCTCTGACCATCAATACCCAGAATACTCCCGGTGACGTTACATGCACCACCGGAGGATCCTCCATCATGACCTGCGAAGGAAGTGATGTTACCTTTGCCGAGCCCACTGCCGGCGACATCTTCGGCTGCAACAGTGGTCCCTTCGCTGTTACCGGAAACGCCGTCGACACCGCTGTTGTGCCCCGTCTCTGCGCTGCTTTCCACCGTGGAACTCTTTTGTTGCCTGGTGGTAACCTCCAGCCTAGCCTTAGCGCTGACAACTATTACACCACTTCTCCTTGCAACTACTACAGCAAGTTTGTGCACGAGAAAGAGGTTGATGGCAAGGGTTATGCCTTCTCCTACGACGATGTCAACCCTGATGGAGAGAACGCCTCTGGTGAGCTCAGCTCGGGATCCGCCAGTCTCTTGTCCATCACTGTCGGTGGCCCATCCACCTAAGTTTAGCAGTAATGCTACCTTTGGGTGAGTAAATGCAAAACAAACTTCCCTTCTAGTACATACTTTTTGTTACATTTGACTGGAAATATATCAGTCAGCTTATTATAAGTTCGAAACACGTAAATAGCTGCGTCTTGCTTGTTGATAAGTAGGAATCTTCGTATATAGCAGAAGTTATTTTGTGTTGCGGGGAAGATACTTCTGAAGCAAATAAAATCTATATTTGATTTCCTCCAGCCCTAACTGTTGTCTAAAAGCTAGTAACAACAATGAAACAGCCAAGACTATGTGTCTATCTCCTTAGAAAGATCGGACAATTGCCGTTGGCATTCATCGCGGTCGAACGCATCTGGCCAGCCGTTTTGAATATGAATCGAATAAGCCTGCTGTTGGTAGTGTCAGTGAGAAGAAATTGACTAAAATGAGGAAATCCAACGAACATTCACCGTCCTCTCCAGCGCAGGTCTATCGGTAGCTAGGAGCTTGCTATCTCCCGAACGGATCTCAAATTCGGGTCTCTCTCTCGTGTTGCCCACTTTCGTGAAGTCATCTTCATCTATTTGCAATTCTTGAACTTTCGCTTCCAATATATCGTCATTCGGTGGGATGTCATCGATATCATCACTCTCATACTCGCTATCGTACTCGCTGTCGTACTCATACGGATCATCTTCGCTGTCATAGTCATCGTCATCCGACTCCTCGGAACTCGGCTCATAACTCTCATCGGAGTCTTCCGAATAGTTATCATCAAATATATCCTCGTTCCGGGTGGGACTGATAAACCATGTTACCGCTTCTGCATTTTCTCCTTCTTTGAGAAAAGGCATCCACTCCAGCTTCTTGTATTTGTTGGTCCATGTGCGGAAGAAATCAGCGGCCGGTAATGTGGAATGAGCCATCCAGCGGTCTTCAAGTGGCAGGGCCTCGTACTCTTCTGTATCAAGACAGACGTTCCGATTGCTACGCACTGAATACTCGGTTATGGTTCCTGCAGCTCCATCAGAATCCGTATCTACCAATCATTAGTCGCGAGATATAAACTTACCATTCTCAACATCTAAAAGAAGCGCAGCCCCATCTTCCGTATTAGCCGCATTCGCCAGCCAAATACAATGTCCCGGTGTCGGTTGGATTTTATGCAATTCTTCGTCGGAGACCTCCCCGTCGCAGTAAGCGATTGCATGAGAATCGGGGCCTATCATCCATCCCTTTCTGCTTTTTCCGGAGTCCGGATGTCGTAGATATGGTAGCTGACGGAGAATGGCAATGACCTCCTCTGTCCTGCCACGTTTGCGCAGTTCCTCTGCGTTGATATCAGGCCAGCCTTGGCTTGGCGGATAGATCAATGCAGTTGGATCGATGTACGGAAGCTTGATGATGAGCTCGTAGAATTCGGTGATAGCAGAGATGAGCTCTCTGCTAGTAGGATTCATGGTGAACCCTAACCACGAAAGGGATGGATAGTCGAATAGAGATGATAGCACCGACGTCACCCTAAAGAATTTTAGGATTAAAATGCGGTAAAATGAACGTGTTGTGCCCGTGGAAATGTAGAGAAAAAATATATAGTGAAGAAATTGTTATAAAACGCGTTGTTTTCTTTTATCTCGCAAGTTGAGATGGTTGATGTAACAATTATCCCTTCATCAAAATTAAACGCGAAGGACCTGTCAGTGCCTGAGGCAAGATCTACACGGCCCACTCTGACCCCGCATGGAACTAGGCCAGATTAGGAAATGAGCTCTAAAAGATCTTAAAAGCTATTGATGGGGGACAAGATCATAATACATATAACGAACAGAAGGCCTTCCAACGTCCAAATATGATATCTAGAGATTTTGATTTATATAGGACTGGAGAGCACTCTATTCAAAAGAGATGATATGCTTTCCGATGCCCCCTTTGCCCTTGAACACCACATCGCAAGCTTCCCTGACAGCAGCCACATCCTTGTAATGCACCGTATTACCCACAACAGCTCTCAACTTTCCATTTTCAACATGCTCCTTCAATTCCTCCAAATCCTTACCGTCGGGATGCATAATGACGTATCTGTAGGTCACATTCCACCGCTTAGCGCGCCATACGCGAACGCTGTCGACCAAGTTGAGGGCTTGTCGGAACGGGAAGCCGATTTGCATGTTCCCAGCTTCAACGAGATAGTCTCCGCTTGGGGTTGTGGAGATGGATACTAAGTAACCAGTCTTAGGACGCATGAGGTGTAGACAGTCCATGGCCATGCCTAAGGTGTCGAACATGAAGTCAACGGAGCCGGCGGGGATTTCGGTTTTGGGGTCGGATTTGGTGTAGTCGATGACTGTGGGATTTTGTTGTCAACATCGCTCTATAGGATTAAGTAATATGTGTCTAAAATTCTTACTCTGATCAACTACACCCTCACCAAGCAATTCCGGGACCTTCGGAATTTTCCCAGTCGATACCGTTGTAATCACCTTTCCGGCTTTGAAAACGTTCTTCGCGAGTTGGCAGCAATATGCGCCAGTGCCACTCACTATAGACCTCAATTAGAATTTCGGCTAAAAATGTTACTGGGGGGAACAGCGTTCTCACATCCAGCAGGTACAAAAACCGTCTTCCCACTCAAATCCCCGGCAAGTTTCAGTGACTGATATGCCGTCAAACTCGTCAAAGGAATAGAGGCAGCTTCTTGAAATGATAAATTCTTCGGTTTCAGAGAAATAGTGTCTTCGGGTGCCTTGCAGTATTCACTCCAGGATCCTATCGTTTAATCGAGCTACGGGTTAGCCCTAATACCGCGCATCGTAGAGATTATTGAAAAGAACAGCAATTGTCATACCTCTCGTGCTTTCCGGAAGACGAACGTATACTTCATCACCAACCTTGAAACGGGTAACTCGCCCCCCAATCTCTGATACTGTTCCGGCGCAGTCGTATCCGAGCTTATATGGGAATCTTATGAGGTCATAGTCAACAAATTGAACTGATCCGAAATCAATTCGCAAGGCAGAAAAGAGGATGAACTCACTTGAACGAGGTCATCATCTTAACCGCCCCGCTGGCCATCTTGACATCAACCGGATTCACACTGGCAGCATGAACCTTGATCAGAACCTCCGTCGCATTCTCAATTTCTGGTCGTGGGAGTTGCCCTAATTCATACCCCTGAGGCTGCGCATAATCGTGGATATGATAGGACTGCATGTTGTCTTGATTGCGCATATATATATATATAGACAATAGATTGCGGAATTGCGCAAAAAGAAGAATTTTGAGAATGTAAATTATGATTATTTTTTTTTTAAAAAAAAAAGGCTGACAAGTGGATCTCATATGGAGAATGATGTTATACGATCATCACCCCCTTCGAACATCCGGACGGATCGGGCTAACCCTAACCCTAACCCTGATAACCCTAAGAATTTATCCTTGTAAAGATTGTGCAGGGGGAACAACGACTGATCTGACAAGCTTAGAGCCTGCTGAGGGATAAATACATCTACCTACCAACATGAACGAGCGCATTGAACGCCCCTAGCAGCCACAAGGGAATTGCCCCGCGCAATATAGACTTTCTGTCCCCACATCCAATATATACACGCCTTTGACTCATTCTCCTCAAGAATACAACAAGACAGGTGATATACCTACAGGCCTTTCATCGAAGCACTTTACAGCATCATGGCACCAACGAGCGCCTCTCGCGAACATATCGCCATCGAGCCCATCACAAACCCCGAGGATTTCTACCCTGTATTTGAAATATGCGCAAAGGCATTTGGTGAACAGACTGCCGACGGCATCTGGACATCAATGAATCCAGGCTGGGATACTCCTGAGGGAAAAGTCCAGGGTGCCGCTCGCATGGAAGCACGATGGCGTGCAACTAAAGATGCAGGAAACACACACTTCCTCAAAGCTAGCGTGTCGTCTACTAGAGGAGGCGGCGGTCCCGCGGTCATAGTCGGCGTGGCTATCTGGGTCCACGGTTCTCTGATTTCCGGCCACGGTGATGCTCCAGATCCTCTTGATTTTAGTGATCTGTATCCCAATGATGAGCGGATGTCGAGGTTCCTGACCCAACTCATCGGGTCAATGCAGATGCGGCGTAGACAGGTTCTACAGGAAAAGGCTTCGCCTCAATCAGCGCAAAAGTCAGTTATGATCCTGGATCTCTGCGCCTTGGATCCGTACTTTCAGCGTCGTGGCATTGCCACCAAGCTGGTGGAATGGGGTCTCGAGGAGGCTCGGCGTTTAGGGGATATTGAGGCTATCACTGAAGCCTCGCGGATGGGACGATCTGTGTATAAGCGTCTGGGCTTTCAGGAGATTGAGGAGATTCAGTATGAAGTTGATGAGGAGTTTAGAGATCGAAGTTTGCCGTCTAATGTGTTTCTGCGGACGAGGCCTCCGCCATGAATCAGTTTATCTGAATGGGCGATCTACATAGTATTTAGAGGTTGATCTTCCAACGGAAAAAGAAATTAAGCTATCATGACGTACACTGGCATGTAAATCTACTAGATTGGTAAAGTACATTCATTCTCCTTCTTGACCGTAAGGTACAGGGGTATGATAGAAGAAGATAACATCATGAATTCGTGAGATGAAGAAACTTCAAGTACAGGATATTTGGTATCATTATGCATGGTTGAAAACGAGGTAAAAAAAAATAAGAAAAAATGAAAGATTCAATATCGTAGGTAAAGCATTGAGATGCATCACGTACGGATAGAACGAATCTTTTGCAACGCCTTCAACTCTCTATCCAGTTTCCCGATAACATCCGCCATAAGATTGTGATATGAAGCGACTTGCCCCAACTGCGCGAGAACATTATTCTGTCGCTCGTCGTTATTCGTTGATTCAGATGACTTCGCGCCTTGTATGAGTTCGTTCAAGGAACTCCATATGTTTTGTTTCTGATCTTTAGCGGGTTTTGAATTGAGACGGTCTTGTTCGCGAACGCTCAGTTGCTCGATTGATTGAAGATGATCATCCAATTTTGCCAAGTGTATCAGGAGTGTGTCTGCTTTATGAGCCAAGCGGGCGATGGTTGAATCAAGTTCTTGGCTTAGACGACCGAATTGGTTCATGGCAGCGATACCAGGCTCCTCTTCCTTTTCGGTTTTACGGCCTGTGAGTCGACTGAATATACTGTCTGCATTTTTGCGACTGGCTCGTGCGGCTCCCTTGAGAAATTCCAGTCGATGCGTTGGCGCCTGAAATCCGTCGACAGTAGACTTCATATCCACTTTCAAATTCATCAGGACACGACTAATGGACCGAGAGGCAGCCCAAGCACCTTCAAATTCGAGTTCAATTTCATGACGAGCACTACCGTACTCCCTGCGAATGTCGGTGTATATTGCGCGTAAGGTTATGTCGGTGTTTTTCAAGGGGACGTCGAGTGGAGCCATGTCCTGAATCGTCTGATTCAGGTAATTTTGCAGCTGGTTCTGCGTTCGGACGGCTGACTGATAACTGGCAGAAAGACTTGGTATTGCGGAGACCGTGCTATTGGACTTTGTACATGTCTGGCTGTAAATCTTCGAAACACCCGGGACTTTGCAAAAGATGGGAACCTGATGGACCAATTCTGGAAATATGAGTAGGTGCATGGTCATCAGCACCAGAAGAGAGTTGAGGATCAGTCTGAAGAATTGATACCGGTTGATATCTTCCGCAAAGTAGTCTTTGACTTGCGCAAATTGATGGCGCATAGTAGTGTCAGTAGTTGGGGCGGTAGCAGGTGGATCATGTTTTTTCTGTGCATGAAATACCTGTCGTTCTTGACTGGAGGTTTGGCTTCGGGGTTTAGGAATTTTGGGGGCTTTGCGACTCTCGTAAAGAGATTGTCTGCTTCGCTTGCGTGGAATAACCCAAGAGCCATGTTCTGAGTGGCGAGTTTCAAACATGATGGATGGCATGATCAGTTCTGGGCCCGATGATACCGATGATGCTAATGTAGCGGTGGATTCTGCGGGATTTGGTAGGTCTGGAGTAGAGATAGAGACAGGGTCTTCTGCCTCGTAATCCTTGATCAAGTCACTTTCGGAAAATGAGGACACTGGTGATAGATTCTCGGTTGGAAAAGATGCAGGTGCCGACTCAGTGCCTTCGACAATAACTGTTTGACTGTAGGTCGATGCTTCCAGTTCAGATACCACCCAGGAGTCTTCCAAGGGGTTATCGGCTTGTTTAGACGCCATCTGCGATTTCGGACCTCACTTCGTGATGGTAGAAGCGAGGTAGAATTTTGTTTTGAAGATCCTCAAACTTGCGACATGGAAGGGATCACAGCATGCGTCTAATACACCGCGATCAAATGACAGTGTAGTCTCATTATCATAGCATCATCAGTCGTTAGATGTTTCTTGGAGATCAAGTAAATAAATAAAAATAAATTGAAGATCACATGCGGGATATTGTTGACATGGCCGCCTGATCTAGCCGCGGGTCGACCAATCAGGTGCACGCAACATAAGCCGGGGATGCCCCAGGCTCCACATCAAAAATAATCTCAACGGCAGTCTCCAACGTGAAGCTTCAAAGGCATTGAAAACGGCCATGCGCCCTACAACCCTTCTCTGCCGTAGGCAGCTTCTCAGGACTAACATAACATGGTCTAGAAATCGAATATTACCGGAGGCAGCCTCCGCGGCTTCTGTCCGTCATTGTTCTTGCCATACCAATCCTTGGACTTCGAGACGACAGGATTCCTCCACATCCTCATTATCCCGACCCAAGAGCACTGATGCAACCTCAAATGTGCAACCCTCTACACCTGCCGCTGACCATCGCGTCCTCGGTACCGCACAAGAACTCTTCACATCTTCACCTTACAGCCCCGGGTCACCTCTCTTTCTCCCGAACGGTACACATATCATCAACAAGCTAATCGGCTTTCTCCGCGCGCAATATCGACAATATGGATTTCGCGAAGTACTCACACCAAACATCTATAAAAAATCGCTATGGGAGATATCCGGACACTGGCAAAACTATAAAGATGACATGTACGAGGTGCGAGGTCGAGGGGCTACTGGTGGAACGGAAGGAGAACTAGGCGAGGATGAACAATATGGATTGAAGCCGATGAATTGTCCCGGTCACTGCCTGCTGTTTAAATCTCAGAACCACTCGTATCGTGATCTACCCGTACGCTACGCAGACTTCAGCCCCCTACATCGCAACGAGATTTCCGGTTCTTTGAGCGGGCTCACCCGAGTGAGGCGGTTCCACCAAGACGATGGCCATATATTTTGTCGGCCGCAACAAATCGGAAAGGAAATCGATTTGGCATTGGCTTTCGTGAATATGGTTATGAAGACATTTGGGCTGCCAAAATATAACCTTGTTCTATCGACTCGCCCAGAAAAGGATTTTATTGGAAGTCTAGAGCTATGGGATAGCGCGGAGGACCAATTGCGGCAAGCATTAGATAAAAGCGGTCTGCCATGGGAGTTGAACGAGGGCGATGGCGCGTTTTACGGTCCGAAGATTGATATTCAGCTGCAAGATTCGGATGGTAAATATCATCAGCTATCCACCATACAGCTTGATCTCAACCTCCCTCAACGATTCGAGCTTGAATATCAGGTTGCAGAAGGAGAGCCGGATTATGACCCTAATACCGCCGGGAAAGCCACACCTGTCTTGATTCATCGAGCTATCTTTGGCTCACTAGAGCGTTTCTTGGCGCTTTTGATTGAGCGGTATGCTGGTCGATGGCCGTTCTGGCTATCCCCACGCCAGGGTATAATCTTGACTGTGCAGAATGACGAGCCGGTGTTGCGTTTAGCTGAAGAAGCTGCTGCAAAATTCTCTGGATACGATACGATCATACCAAGGCTACACTCTGAAGACGCGGCACTGCAACAACCAGCGCCTCTGACATCCGATCCAACGTTCTTGATTGACATTGATAGCAGCAGCCGGTCATTATCCAAGAAGATCCAACGCGCCAAGTCGATGAAGTACAATTTGATCTTTGTCGTAGGATCAAAAAATCTCGCAGATCAGACTATTGATGTTGATATCTCCGGACAGCTTCAGGGTAGCACCGAAGATAATGCATCGAAGTTCCAAAGCGTCCTGACGGAGCTCGTCGGTACTTCATCTCAGGGTAATTCGCGGGCGCTGAAAATGAAGATTGATGACGTCCGCGCCCTTCTGCTTCAGATGGAACGGAAGTTTGTATAATCAATTATTGTATTAACACTGTACACTACCATATACCATGTGCCATAATGCCATACTCTGTACACAAACCGAATGTGTATCAATCTACTACGTATGTACGCAGTGCTCTTTTTGTTCTAGTCAAGCGCACAAAAAGTCCCCCTCGATGGTACCTTCATTAACACTCGTAACCTTGGGGATAAATATACTACCTAATCTCAGAGTATTGATTAATCCAATTGATCATATATCGTCATACATGTATGAAGTTTACAAGTGCAAGTAATTATTCCTCTTTCTTACTGGTCTGCCTCTTCGCCTCATTCGTTACCTGGAATTGGTAGTCCAACCAGCCTGTGAGACTCGACCCAAAGCCTCTGCTCTTTCTCTTGATCGTAAGCATGCTTAGCATAACCTCGGGCATCATACAGTGTTGGATTTTCAAAGGCCACTGCTTCTTGACAGTCCTCAAGATATTTGCCGCCCTTGTATTGCCACTCCTTGCCAACAGCAGCAAGCACGGTGGTAGCAGCGCCCTGCGCAACGTCTTTAAGTCCTTTCTGAAGCTCAACATTGTTTGCCCAGCTGTCTTTCACTTCTTGTGAAAAATATTGCTGCAAGTTGGTCATGATAGCGCCAGGCATAACAGATACTGCATGCAGGTTGTTCGATCCATACAGCCGGTCTATTTGATTGGTCATATAGATCATTGCTGTTTTGCTTTGGCCATAGGCTTTCAACGTATCATATTCGCCGATTAGGTTGATATTGTCAAAGTGCACGCTGGACGCATGGTGCCCGCTTGAACTAACATTGACAACGCGGCTCGGCCATTGAGGCGTAGCGGATTCAAGTAGTCTCTTTTCAAGCAACTTATATAGCAAAAATGGTCCTAGGTAGTTTGTTGCTAGCTGAAGCTCAAATCCGTCTTCTGATGTGGCCTCTGGGCACATCATAATGCCTGCATTGTTGATCAATACATGCAGTTTATTAGTCCTGGATAACACTTCGGCTGCAGCTTTGCGCACACTTGCGAATGAACTTGTATCAATCTGTATAATATCGACAGAGTCGAGGAATTCGGCACAAGCTTGCTTCGCCTTTTCAATGTTGCGTGCGCCTAGAAACAGTCGAGCGCCAGTGGCTGCCAAGGCCCGCGCAGTTTCTACTCCAATGCCTGATGAAGCACCGACGAGGAAAATAACTTTATCTGTCATAGCATTTTCAAGTCCCTCATCTCTGATGATCTGCAGGGCGGTTGGGCGTGCGTCTCCCGGACCGTTCGGGTTTTTGTGTACAGCTGAGTAGCGAGACATGATTACAGCAATAACGTACTGTACGACAAGTACTCTCGAAGTCGGTTTACCCAGCTCAAGTCTTTCGAGCACACACTTGCAAAGAGGGGAAGCCCACGTGAGGTGGGCCCCCCTCGATCGTGCCTTCCGATTGGGGCAGCTGGTCCCAGCGGGAAGGAACATCCCTGCTATTCGTCCCGGTGGGTCCTTCCCCCTGATCATTTCGTGGATAAAGAGGTCGCCGATAAGGGAAGTCACGATGCTGTCGATCGCTCCTTCTTTATTCCTCCTCCCTCTTGTACCCTAGAACTTTCTTCCTTCTCATCCATACCCTCACCCTCACCCGTCTCTTCAATTTCATCCACATTCTGATATCAACATCCAACACTGTCCATCGTCGCAACAATGTACGAATGCGATAGCTGCACAGATCGCTTCTACAGTCGGGATGCTGTAGATGACCACATGGATGACTACGCTCATTGGGAGTGCGAGACGTGCACCCGCACTTTCGGTTCGCAGCACTCGCGCAATCAACACATGAATGCCATCAACCATTGGGCGAAACGATACAGTTGCGAGACTTGCGCCATGCAATTCCGCTCCGAGAGTGCCGCTGAGAACCACATGAAGGTGAATGGTCACTACGAGAACTACTGCAAGGACTGCAAAAAGAAATTCATAAGCGCGAACAATTTGAGAATGGTACTTCTTTCCTATATTCCGCATGTCAGATACTACAACTAATGGAGGAATATAGCATTTAAATTCGAAGATCCACCGAGGTTCACAAATGCCTTCCCCATTCTGCAAAGGCAACTATACCAGTGCAAGCGGCTTAACTCATCATCTTGAGCGAGGGTCTTGCCCAAACGCGCCATTTCTCAACCGCGAAAGGATTCTGAAAATCGTTCGCCGTCAGGATCCGAACGGCCTGATTACCAACAAACAGATTGAGTGGCACAAAGAGCAGACATCCGAATATGAGGTCACGGAACAGGCATACAATGGCAGCACATGGGAGTGCTATCTATGTCATCGAAAATTCCAGATGCGACAGGGTTTGACTCAGCATCTGAACTCGCCGGTCCACAAACAACAGGTCTATCACTGCCCAAACTTCAAATGTCCGAAGCAGTTTGTTACGTTGGCGGCTTTGTTCAACCACCTCGAAAGTGAACAATGCGAGTACATGAAGTTCCAAAGCGTTCAGAAACACGTTCATGGTATAGTCACCGGACAGAAGCTCATTAGCTTTTAGCGGCTGTGATACACCTATCCACTCAGAAGAGTCAATACCCACATTTCACAATCAATGACTTAACTACCAACTTGAGTCCGGGTTTTCGATTTCTCTATCAAGCAGCTATCTAGTTACATTTAATCTCGGGCTACATCATGTCTCGCTTTTTTTGCTGCATCGCCATTCTTCACGAACGTACGTCATCCAAGTGTGGTACTATACTTTCTAGGACTCAAATCAACACACCCTCACGCCGCGTGTGGACGGATTCGACACATGCATGCACCCATATATATATATATATATATATATATATATATATATATATATATATGTTATCACGTCACATTGACAATCAATTACGTCGAGTTCAAACAACCGACCAGATAGTGTTCACATTATTTCGCGGAAAGTTCAGCTCCCTTTTTTCATACCGTCTTATGGTTGTTGAAGTACCTATACGACTCCTATTTAAATCGAATCCCCTCAAAGTTTCCCACAGACTCAATGTCATAGCAACTTCATGTTGTTAAGAGATTGACATGTACGGGAATTTTGAATTATGTCGATTGTATTGATGAAAGACATAGTATAGTATAACACCATCTTCAAATGAACTCGAAATTCAAGAGCGACCTGACGCCAGAATGACTCCCTCAATTAACAATCGTTCTGTTGCATACATCGAGGCTATCATCTCATAAATAGCACTAGCACTCGCAACAACGATGGTACGCTATATCTAGATCTGAGACACTCCCAAATATTCAAGTTTGGTAGGCCTGCGGGTGCGAGATTAGGGCTACAACCTTAAAACCTTAAAACCACCTCCTTGTATCGACAACAGAAGATTAGTAACAGTCAAAGTCTCCTTACAGTTACATGTTAGTCTTGCCGTTCCTTCAATGAGGGTATTGAATATCACTGATCTCATTCATACCTAGTAATAAACAAAGACCCAACTCCTAGACGTTTCATCCTTCCATCACTCGAATAGCAACAATACCTAGCATCCCTCCTCAAGGCATATAGACAACTCGCAGATTCAGATCGCCCACAGCTCTCCCATCTTCAGACAAGGAAGTTTTATGCATACAAAGTCTAAGTAATTCCAATTCGCTTGACACACCGTGATTCTTCTCCTTTTCTTTCTCCAGCTTCGCATTTAGCAGAATCCGAAGGTCTGCTGGATCAAATGTAATGCTATGTTGATATGATTCATTTCCCCAACTCGATTTCTTCAATGAATATGCTTGGCCACGATCGAGCATCTCTCGGTTCGTTATCGCATATTCCGTCCGGTCGTAGCCGTAGTAGCCAGCGCCACTCATGTAAGTCTCGAAACTCTCATCATTTACCTTCAAAGCGTTAAGTTTAGTATCGTGTCTTTCTGTTCCATCCCTAACGTAGCCAAAAAATGGGCACGTAGAATGAATAGTGTTGAGATAGGAACACTTACAGATAGAAGCCGAACTTTCAAGTCTCTCTTCCCAAAGTCAGGGTGCTCGTCACCAATTCCCCGGAATATGTAGTCAATTCCAGTCTGAATTTGGCCACCAAACGTCAATTCGTGTATCAGGATCTCCTCGTGCCCATCTCGTATGATTGATTGCTCCACGTAAATCCTGGGATCATGGTGTTCCTTGTCACGTTCGGGGATGAAGGCTGTGAGGCCGACGAACTGGTTTTGTTGAGCGGACTCTATGACTTCGCCTTCGTCTATCATTTCTCTGTTTTTAGTACGGTAACTTGTCATGCATCAAGGTATATTTATTGACCTGTGCCAAATATTTTCCGAAATTTACATCCCGGAACCTCATTTCTTTCTCGGCTTCGATCTTGACTGCGAGTGTATATTGTCATTGGAACACCCCTTTTGTAAGTCTGGTAGATCTTCTCCATTTCATTAATTGGCATGCTGGAGCTACATTCCCCATAGATGACTGCCGTCGGCGTTTGTCGCTCAAAATGGAAAGCGTACGGCATCCTTGTTCTCTGTGGAAGTGTAGAACCAGAGTTTGATTTTGCGATTCGCTTTGCCGATTTTGTGCTGTGAAGAATAGGATGGTCGTTGTGGTCGACTTCTTGTACAGTTGCTGCTTGCGGTTTGGTCTTCATTCTTTTTTTAAAAACAAATTCTTGCGATTTGACTGTTACCTACTTAGAAGCCAAAAGATAATTATCGTGAAATAGAATTAGATCTTGGAAAACTCCAAAGTTATATAGATAACGTTCGCCTAGTTGGCGTGTATACTCTGTTACCTAATTTAGAAATTCTTCCCTAGATCGTACCTAATTTAGGGCAAGGCTGAGTTTCATGCACTGCAACAATTCAGATAAATCATGCTCAATATTCCTACTAAGATAAGAGAAAATAGCTCAGCCTGATGCAAACCAGTCTGCATGGGCGCTAACATGCAGTAGCCTGTTCCAAGAAAAACATTTTTTATGCCCACAGCCACCTATTGCAGTTTTCTAGTTATGAAAATTAATGGGTCCATAGATTCGATCGATTTGACACTTGAACATGGGTGGTATAATGTATGCAATGTATTGCATAAATTCTGGCAACGCTTGTAACAGTTACTGATTCGGGGGAGGGGGCCGAATGCTTACGCCCGCAAAGGCCTGCGATCTAATCCTGGAACACAGCATGGCGATCCACCCATACATCTACATATGGACGACATTTAGGCCGACGGCAGTTTGCTACCTTGCATAAGAAGATCTTCATTTTGAATATTTGGATTTTCCAGCCTCAGTCTTTAGCTAAAACAAGATCAGTGATTTTGTACCAAGCTTCCACTACTGGTTCTTTGGCAGACTAGGTATTGTTCTCCCACGATTAAAGTAAATATTTGTTAACATGACTGTCTTTCACATACCACCGATAGTCTTGTTCGAGAGCAATCTATCAGCGTCATCTTGCACATCATCCATACTCAAATATCCTCCACACCAACAATTCTTGATTATTTCTCCAAAAAGAATACCATCGACGCACGGGAGCGAGTCCGGCTTAGGCCAGCGTAAATCAGGGTTCTCCGGGCTGAAGAAATAGTATTTGTGTACGCGCCAGACTGCAATAGAGTAGAGAACCCAACCAAGATGGAGTATCTCAATCTGGACATTCAAGTCATTTTCATTTGCAGAGGCAATATCGATATCAGGTGGTAATAAAATCGATTGTCCGAAATCTGCAAGTTTGAGCTCGCCGTTGAGGATTAAGATATTGCGGAGAGCAATGTCATCCACAAATACCTTCTGAGAGTGGATATATGTGAAAGCGTTGATAAGACCTGACATCCAGCTAATTTTCAAAGACATCTCCTGCTCTGGATGGGTTTCTATGTAGGACTCGAGATTGCCATCTGCAAGGGCTAGCTCAATCCCATAATATGATGTTCGAAAGCAAGGAATGATTCCCTTATGACTGCCCAGGCGCTCAAACACCTGAATCTCATTTTGTAAGGTTTGCTGATTTATTTCATTGATATATTCCATATCCCGAGCGTCTCGAAAGTCTCCGATCTGATATTGCTTGGCTTTCTTAACAGCACGCCCTTTTCCCATATCAAGGACAATTCCAGTCAGGCCATTTCCAATCATTGGGAGACCGAGATAGGGATCGCGAGAGAACGGAGATGTTTGAGAATCGTGATGTTGTGCAAACATATCTCCGGGCTCCATTTTTCCATTTGGGTTTAGAATGTTGTGTTACAGTCTCTCAGTTTGAGGAGCTTGCAAATTAAGACATGATCCAGATTCCCATTTATGGGCAAAAGTAGCCCAAAAAGCACCAACTCGTTGTCTTGCAGAGGATTGAAGGAATGGTCTCCCTTTGTTTGATTTGTCTCTCATGAGTCGTAGGATGCCAAACAATATTCATGGTTTATTGAGGGATCACCATTGTTATTTGCGAGTTGAAAAATTCAGGGCGGCGAATATGAAAACAACCGTCAGTCGAGAACTTCAGCGATCCACTACCTAGCCACGGAGCCGGAAAAACTCTCAACACACACACTACCAACTCAAGAAAGAAACCCGTCTTATAGTTATATAGTATTTCACATAGGTCACATCCGCATGTAAAATTTCTTTTTCCTTAGCGTACAAGGTTCATTAACTTGTCACATAGCTGTAAATGAAAACGCACTTCATATCCTTCAATATAAATATCCTGAAGAAGTTGCATTTCATGATTCTGCCTATGCAGAAGGGTGGATTATTCCTGACATCAGGTGCATTGACCGTGAGCATCTCTTTCCTCCTTTAATGAAATGTCCTTGTGAATATCTATCATGCTTTTTTAGCTGGATTTAATAGCATGTAATATATCTCCTTAGTCTAAATGTTTATACACCTTCGACTGTCAATCAGTTAAACGCATTTCAAAGGGACAAATTGTTCTGAGAAAGATCAGGCTTCACTACTGTACAGCGTCTGGTGGAAGTAGTCTTTGCAGTTGCATTTGCCTACATCTTGATTTGTCATTGCGATATGATTTCTGCGCCATTTGCTTTCTGAAAACCGGAAAAAAGACCACTGCACCAAACACGAGCCCTTGTTACAGGTGTCATAAGGCACGATTTCGGGTATTTCTTAGATCTATCATTGATCATTCTACAATACCCTTCACACCGTCTGCATACTCGGATGGAGTTCTATTTCCGAGCCACTCGGTGTCTACAATTTCAGAGCACTGACAATCACACTGTCCCATCCAGGATAAATGTCCTCACCGCATCCTTAGGGCTGAATCGGTTTGTCTGTCAGATCTATGCACACGGCCGAAGTTGCAACAAAGAGCTTGAAAGGCTATTGGAAGCTTTTAAAGGAAGCCAAATTAGCTGCCTCGACTGCTCATACATGACATGCATCAAGTAGCCCTATTTAAATACTTAGTTGGTCCACGTACTACGTAGGACATGTGTAGCACCAGTTGACTGCGGCCATGGAGCGATCAGACATGTCGACTGGCTTATCCGAAAAATGCCTAGGTAGCGATTTTGAAATAATTCGTCTTATACCCGAGACCTACCTACCGTCTTCTAATGCCGAGTCAAGTTATTGCTTGAGTCACCTGTCACCGGCCACTGAAATGCTGTAAATGCGTGCGGTTTTTGAGTTCTCTCCGCATATCGTGCGGGGGTTTGAATTGGAGAGACGATACAAACCTCCTGTTATAGGCATGGGTCTTACGGAAATAAACAATGTCAGTGTCAGCATTTAGTGCAAGTTGAGGTAACCACTCGCCCTTAACTTCGCCCGAACACAATTATGTTATAAATCCAGGCAAATATCTGGATTTTCAGATATGTTCTCATATTTCTGAGCACGGTACATATCTGCAGAAATGATGCTGAACACAACCATAATCCTCTACGCCCTCACCGCAACTCTCGCAGCCAATCTTCTCCTATTCCTCTACCAACAATTATCCTCACCCCTTCGACGTATCCCCGGCCCCTTTTGGGCCCGTTTCACTCGAGGATGGTATTTCTGGCGAGTCTCAAAGGGACACTTCGAACATGATAGTATATCTCTACATAAGCAATACGGCCCTATCGTTCGACTTGCTCCGGGTTGGTATAGTTGTAATAGCACCGACGCTTTGAAGAAGATATATGCGCCTGGATCAAAGTTTACGAAGTCGGATTGGTATGATGGATGGAGGCATCCGCATCCGAGTCAGTGGACTTTGTTTACGGATAAGAATAATAAGCGGCATGGTATGTATCATCCCTCGTCTCGGTGTTTCAATCAGAGCTAACAGATGCAAAGGTGAGGCCAAAAAGAGGTTCTCAGCTCTGTACTCACTGAGCTCATTGGTGAGCTATGAGCCATTCGTTGATCGCTGTGTTGATCTATTCCTTGATCGACTTCGTGAGTTTTCGCACTCAAAGAAAGAGATAGATCTCGGATACTGGATGCAATGTTATACCTTTGATGTCATTGGATGTATTACCTATGGGGAGAGATACGGTATGCAATCTGTCAACATATGCACTCAGATTGTCTGATAATAGATGATAGGCTTCTTAGACGAAGGCCAGGACATCCAAGGCGCCATCCAAGCCGTCGGCTCGATCGGGCGTTTCTCAACCCTCATGGGCATATACTCCGAATGGTACCCTCTCGCCTTCAAAATCAACAGCTACTTGAACGGTTCAGGCGCCGGAGGCCGCACTTTCGTCGCAAACTTTGCGCGTGAGAAAATCGAGAAACACAAACAAGCGCAGCAAGAGGAACATCTCGAGAAGGGCGGAGATGTCAAAATTCTCGATAGAGATGGGATATCCCGCGAACCGTTCATGACGAAGATGATTAGGTCGCATCGACAAGACCCCGAGAAAGTTACGGATTATCATCTTTTCATGGTTGCGCAGAGTAATGTCATTGCTGGATTTGATACAACGGCTATCAGTCTCACGGCGACGATGTATCATCTCCTCAAGACGCCTCGCGTTTTGCAAAAGTTGCGAGATGAGATTCATGCCGCTAGAGCGAGCGGTAAGTTGACTGATAATGACCGCATCGATTTCCACGAAAGTCAGGATCTGCCTTATTTCAAGGCAGTGGTCAAAGAAGCGCTGCGGGTACATTCAGCTGCTGGACTGCCGTTTTGGCGTGTCGTCCCGGAGGGAGGAGTCGATGTTGAAGGGATTCATTTCCCCGAGGGTACTGTGCTGGGTACAAGTAGCTGGGTTTCGCATTATAATGAGGAGGTTTTTACGAATCCGACTGAGTTCCGGCCTGAGAGGTGGATTGATCAAGATGAGGATAAGCTTAGGGCTATGAACGAGTTGTATATGCCGGTGAGTCTACCCCCTTTTTCTGTTAGATAAGGTAAAAAGCTAATGAGTTTGCTACTAGTTCGGCCTTGGCTCTCGCACATGTATAGGACGACACATCTCGACCTTGGAAATGTCAAAACTAATTCCTGTCTTGATCGACAAGTTCGATTTTGAGATTGTCTCCTCGCCGGCTAAGGAAGGGGACTGGGAGACTGAGAATTTTTGGTTTGTGAAGCCGCATAATCTCAGGGTACGAGTGTACGAGAGGTCCAAAGAGTGAATCCGTACAAGATATAAGTAGCGTCGATAACGATTAACGAAGAGACGAATACAATATTTTGACGACAGATGAAAAAGGACAGTAACAGCGTGATTCCCAAGATTACCTGAACCTTGCAATTGATCCCTCCACTCAAGACCCCAAGTCAACACACTATTTTATGATGGCTTCCATTCAGCAACACTCGTGCATACCCATTCAGCACCCAGACTCGGATCACTAGCCTTCTACAACAGACAAGCAAGTCAGCACACATCCACCCCGATTTCAAACCGAGTAGAGGAACATACCAACGAATAACAACACCACACATCCGCCGCTTCAGCACACTGCACATTCTGATCCGCCGGGACAGCAGTACCTATCACCCCCGTCACATTAGCCCACACCCAATCAAAACCTATCCGGTTCTATGAGGGAAGAAGGAGAAGAAGGGGGGTAAATACAATCCGTAACCCCCAAAATCCTTCCATCCTGAAACCGACTCTTCACCGTCTTCTCATCACAACAATACGGTTGTTGCGGGATACCAGATCCGTCTTGAGCGAGATCGCATTTCCAGGGTCCGATCTTGGATTGTTTGGATGGTGCGTGGGAAGGGGATGCGGTTATGCCGGGGAGGAGTTGGCTTGAGGCGGTTGTTAGGAGGAGGGTTAGGGAGAAGAGGAGGAAGGAGTGGTTTGAGGGGAGTTGCATCGTGATTTGAGTCGACGTTCGGTTCTTGCTGAAAGTTGATTGTTGGGAAGGTTTTAGGGCTGTGGTTGATGCCGGTTCGACGTTGTACAATTATCGTTCGTGAGACTGATTGATAAATTTTCGAGGGAGGTCTTTTATTTTATCTGGAATTCTCATCAATTTTAATAAATAGCATCCAGGCATCTCGTAATAATCACTCTCCAAGGTATCCGACATCCCTTGTTGCGCGCCGCTTACGCGTGATAATTAGGGCTGGAATGTCGGCCTTCGAGCTCCGATCACAATTTACCGGTTTATCCCTTTTGTGAACGGGGCTTTTACATTTCATGTTGTTTCAAGGGATCAATTTTAATTACTCTTAGTGTGCGTACCCTGCAGCGCGATTCTAGAAGACTACCTAGGTATACTCCAAGGATCAATGCTTCATGTCATTCATTATCATTCAATGGGTATCATATACATATATCTAGCTCAAACATCATCACATCATCCAAAACATATTATGACTCCATAGCTGTCTCCTGTCATGCTTCTTCTCGTCGCTGTTCCCGTTGCTCTTGTTGTCGTCGCTGCTGCTCAGCTTCTGCCAAACTCTGGCGTTTGACGTATTCCATTATTATGTCCATTTCCTCCTTTTCGCGTTGCTCGCGTCGAAGATTATCGTCGTAACTTCTTTGAGATTCGTTTAATGCATTTTGTAACTCGGTGTCGTGGTCTGTAGGTGTAGGCATAGGGCTGCGCGGTGGCAAGGGTGGTGGACGTCTTGGTTGTTTTTGGTCTGCTTCGTCAACGGAATATGGCGGGGGTTGAGGTTCTGGCTGATGGGCGCTCGATTTTTCGTCTTGGCCGACGGTAGATCGTTCATCTTGCTCACGCTTCTTTTCCTCGATCACACGCTCAGCTTCGCGAATACTAGCTTTCACTGCAAGGTCGTAAGCTCGTTCCTCTTCCTCGCCAGCGGCCGTTGCATTTCTCAGTTCTGTCATGCTAGCGCGTAAAGCACGTTCAATCATTTCGTCTTCGGTATCGTTTCCCTGTGATGTTGCGAGTACCGAGTGTCGAATGGCATTCTCATACTCATCCGGGAGCGCTGAATCAGGTGTAGTTCTTCTTGGGGGTGGAGAGGAACTAGCACGGCCCCGGAACAGTTGGCGAAGAGATTCACGACGATTTGCTCTTTCTGCTGCCTTGACTGATTCTGTATCTTGCTCTTCTTGAGTTTTGGCAGATGCTTCGCTCTTTTCACCTAGTGTCCTTGTCCTCCTAACTCTCTTCCCGTCACCATCCACTTTGTAACGATTGCGCCGCGCATTCCTCTTTGCTACAACATCCGCTTCGAAAAGTGCCCAGTTCGTTAATATATTTTCCTTCTCCTCACTTGTGCAAGTTGATAGATCGGTCAGTCCTTGGGCGCATCGTGACGCCATAATGTAGTTCTCTACACTCTCGCCAAACCGTTTTTGAATCTCCTGGTAGATTCCGCTCATCGTGTAACCAGTCAAAGACCAGACGGCTATAGTCTAGTTAGAACAAACTACCACCACTTAGAAGTGGTAATTGACTCACCTGCTGCAGGCTTAAAAATCAGACCACCAATCCCCTTGCTAAAGCCTTTGATGGCGCCGACAGCACCTTCTTTTCTAGCACCCTGAACCGGTTGAGTCGCAAGACCAGAAATACCGTCGAAGAAACCATATCCAAATTCCTATTTATTTTAGTCCGCTATTCGCAATTCAAGGAAGGGCTGTTAACCTACCTTTCCAGCCGCTTTCAACCCACTTTTGATACCAGTTACTTTTGACTGCTCGCGAACGGTATCATCCCCATATAGCAATGGCATATTATGAAATCCTTTGGCTACTGCCATCGTAAAACTTGCAGGAGCCCTGAGACCAACATTCACAACCTTGGCTGCCGATTTTCCAGCGCAGAGAATGCCGTCTATGTCAAGATCACGAATGTCATTGATAGTACGTGCATGTTTCCTCGTTCGAGTGTTTTCTATCGTAGAATCCACGGTTTGTGCTTCCAACTGTGTGGAAGCTTCAGTTAATCCATCTGATGGTAACGAAGTCGCCGCGTCACCTGCAAGAGGCACCGAAGTAGATCCTTTTGTCGATATAGAATCCGTCTCCGTCGAAGGCTTTACCGACGAGTCATCATCACTGAGTAATTTAGCACGTGCTGCTGTAGTCGGCGAGTCTGTTCGACTTGGACTTCCTGAATTGCGGTTCATGCTTGACCGAGAACTGGATCTTGAAATCCTCGTATTCAGACTGCGTTTGACGTCCATGGACAGATCCGCAAAGCCCATGAGGAACTCTTCGATACTGTCTAACATGGCAGCACCACCTCCAATGACCGGATCGCTAGGTTCGGGCTCGGTCATGTACTCTTTAGACCGATATCTAGAAAGTCAGCACTACTTTCAATGAACACATATTTAAAGGTCTTCTTACAATTTAACATCGTCCAGCCCCAGCTTTCCTTCAGTATTGAGCACAGCAAAAGCCAGAGCACTCAACCGAATCTGAGTACGCTTGATCCGAAAAACGGCTACACGATCCGGGTCCAAAGAGCATCGCATCTTGTCAACATTCAAGTGGTTCTGAAAAGAAATGGCACCATCGTCAGCACCATGCTCGGCTTCTATCATAGCCGCAAGCGACGCCGCTTTCTCCGACGTTGCGGGCTCCAAAGCAAACTTGATCGCGTCCGCTAGTTTCTCCGCTGTCAATTCTTTATATGGAATCGGCTGAGGCCCCGCACCAGCTTTGGCAACCATAGCCCCCCAGAAAGGCTGGTCACCAAAGAATGGTACAATGACGGTGGAACGACCAGCTGCAATACCGGCTGCAGTGGTTCCAGCGCCTCCATGATGGACAACGCACGAGACACGATGGAACAACCAATCATGAGGACAGTTTCCCAGCATGAATACACCATCAGGTACACCGAGCTGTTCAGCTCCAAGGCCACCCCATCCTTTGGACACGAGAGCCCTACGACCAGTTAGACGGACAGCATCGAATATGAGTTGCGTCATATGGTTTGGATCGTCAACCACAATCGATCCGAATCCGATATATATTGGAGGTGGTCCAGCGGCTAGAAAGGCCGCCAAGTCATCAGGGGGAGTGTAGTTGGATGCTAATGACAAAAAGTAGAAGCCGGAAATATCGATATGACTACCCCAGTCACTGGGTTTGGGGATCAAAGCGGGTGACCTGGGTAGTCAGTATAGGTTTCTATTGAATATCAACGAGTTATATCATACCAACAATACGTATGCGGTATCTTCAAACGTGATACCATCGATGGTGCCCACATAATACTAATCGGCGCAAGTCCTAGACTCCTCTCACGAAAGCGATTGATTATATCACCGAGTCCTTGCCAAGTCATCATCTCCACAATCGCATAGCTGACATAGTTTGTGATCCCGGGGTCTGCATTTGATCGATTGATAGAGGCAAGTGGGTGCGGAAACGCTTGTGTAGGTGACCACGGCATGCTACGCAAGATTAGCGATTGGTTAGAAGCTCGCATTTAACGAAAGTGACATACGTAAACATCAAATGAAGCGGTATCCCCAGCTTCTCCGCACAATGCACATGCGCAAAGCTCGGAGGATTCGCAATGATCGCATCAGCAACAAACGGGGTATTCCCCGCTTTGAAATTATTTAAATCTGCAGTTCGATCAGAAATAGGCACACCGGTGCCATCTCCAGCCTCAAAACATGACCTCCAACAGCCCGAGATGATAGCTGCAATCTCCACGCGGCGTCGGTGTATATCGCCGTTTTTGAGCGCATCGAAACCCGGCATAAGGCCCGGGTTTTTCACCATGAATGCCATGAGTTCCATGGGGTCGCCACCTATGTTGAAGAATTCCAGTCCATTTTCCTCGACAAAGCCTTGAAAACTTGCGTGTGTTGCGAGTCGGACTCGATGGCCATGCGTGAATTTCAGAACTCGTCCAAGTGCTATAAATGGCTGAACATCGCCGCGGGATCCAACAACCTGTATCACAATATTCAAAGGAGGGGGCTTCAGATCTCGTCTTGTATCTAGCGAGGGGGGAATCGGTGCGCTGATCGCTCTAGAACGAGGTCTAAAAGTAGGAAGCTTAAACATGGACCGCAGTCGCGACGTAGGCTCGGCGATAGCAATATCAACTCGTCCATCGGCTGGTGATAGTCAGAACTAAAGCCCTTTAATTATACCCCACGAAGATCGTTCAAAAGCTCACCGGTTATCGACGCCTGCGTATTTAAGCCCTCATTCGCAAGATCCATGCGGCCGTAAACATTACTATACACGGGCTTGGGAACACCCTCGCCCACCGAGAAATCTTCATGGGTAGGTATTTGCGACAAGGCATCGTTATCGTCGGCTGTGGTGGTGCCGGGGTTTCCACCGGAATCTTGCGGCAGAGCCATGGTGTGGTCAAGTGATGCTTTACTCCGGCATCTCACGGTAAATGTCGTCTAGAAAGTAGGAATCTAAGTCAGGTGCGAATACTAGAATTAGTCCTGTACTTATTCAAAAAGATTAGACACTCGTCGTTGAATCCGGCGTCGATCATCGACGGGAGCTGCCACTCACCCACTATACAACAGCACATATGTGCAGTGATGTCAAGAAGTATTTGCTAATCATGTGTCAGGCATGCTTAATCATTGTTGTACGGAAATAAATATGCACGACAAAGTCCAGACTAACGGCCGTAAAATGTGGCAGAGGGCGGATCGTCCATCGATGACATCGGAGGTCGGCAGGAGGAATGACAGCTCTCCACTGATGGTCGGGACTCGGTAGATAGAATGGACGACGTTGGAATGAGAGTAGAAGAATATAACTCAATATTGCAAGAAGCAATATATACGATCTATCATTTGGTGACTTGGTCTCATAATCCTGCCGTCTGATGTTTTGTTGCGTCAGAGTGGATGTCATGCTTTATCGCTGTGGCTGGAGCTGCCACGAAGTGTGGCGCAGCAATAGCCTCATCTGATTGGCTGCATCAAGGGGTATATACCAATGGAGGAGGACTCGATTCAAGGACTCGAAACAATCCTCTCCTATCCGGAGAGACAACTCTGCCACTTCCATTCTATGATATCAACCCCTTCCAATCCCATGACTACCCAATCTCATGTTCCCTTCAATCCAGCATCGATGGTTCAACAAGCGAACCAAGAGTTGATGAAAGCAGGACGGGGTTCATGGATTACTGAGTCGTGTACGGCGGGACATTCGCCGTTATTGAGTCAGACAGGTACTATTTTGGGGGTGGTGGAGAGGGTTTTAGCCGAATAGTTCATTTAGACTTTCCAGTTGAATTAGGGCTAATCACCCGTTATTGGATGAGTATCTGTCATAATCGCATTGAAAATCTGTCTATACACCTGTCTCACGAAGTAAAACTACCAGCATGTCATAAATAATTATGTCCAGCACAAGATCAAAGGTTCTTAGCAGCCTCCGTGGCAGCTGCAACCTCCTCCTCCGAGCTCATAATCTGCACCTTGATCGCACCCGTCTTCGGGTTCGCAGCCGTCTCAAACGCCTTCAGGGCATCCTCAATAGGGTATCGGTGGGTAACCAGCCTCCTCAAATCAATGACTCCATTCTTAATCAGACGAATAGCCTTGGGCCATGTGTTGCAGTATCGGTATTGGTATTGCAGGTCGATTTCCCAGGTACTCAGACGCATAAAGGGGACTTGCATTTCGTTCTTGCCGACACCAATAACAAAGACTTTGCCGCCGAATTTGACACTCCAGATGGCAGAGGCGACGCTGCTCTCGACACCGGTACACTCGACTGCGACGCGGGGGCGGATAGCGTCTGCGGAATCAGCGTCGCCGTCGTTCAACGCAGCCAATATTCCTGCTGCGTTTTCTTCGGCATTCTTGCCAATCTGAACTTTATATGTGCGCACATCCGGAACCAATTCCTTGGCGAACGCCAATCGACCCTCGTCAATATCGGTAATAACTATCGGCGACGCACCAGCGGCTCGTACACAAAGCAACGTCACCAATCCAATCGGACCAGCACCAGCAACAAGCACGGGATCACCCAGTCGCACACCAGCACGATCTATACCGGCCAACGCAACACTAAGCGGTTCCAACAACGCGCCATTCTCAAAGCTCATATCCCCGATTTTGTGACACCAGACAGCCGGGTGATTGACATATCGACGGAGCAATCCATCGATAGGGGGTGTAGACAAAAACTCGACGGACTCGCAACCATTGTAGCGACCGGTAAGGCAGGGTTCGCATTTGTTGCAGATCACGTTGGGCTCTACGGCGACGCGGTCTCCGACTTTGAGGGTTTTGACGTCGTCTGCAACGGCGATTACAACGCCGGCGGATTCGTGGCCGAGGATGTGGTCGCCTGTGACAATCATGGGGCCGATGCAGCCTGCGTGCCAGAAGTGGACATCTGATCTATTTTCCAGTCAATACACTCCCTTCACAGCTCGGTAGTGGTGCGCGAGACGATGAACATACCCGCAAATACCGGTACTCCTGATTTCCACCGTGACTTCACCCGCCTTGAGACCCTCGCCCTTTTGGACTTCTTCTAACGTAGGCTTCGCATCTGCGATCCACAGATCATGGTTGGGATTGGTGTAAACACCGATATTCGGTTTTGAGACGGTGGTAGTGCCGACAGCCATTTTTTATCGATCAAATATACGTACAGAAGAGGATAAATCCGAGACGGAAACAGGGAGGGAGTCGCAGGATTTATACAGGAGAAAAAAAGAAAGGAAGGACAGAAAAAAAAGAAAGTGGAGTGTATCAGGTGAGCACACTCGGAGCTACGCAAAAAGAAGGCAGCTTCCCCATGATTGGAGATGTCGTTGATCTAGTAGCACGAACTCCGTAGTGGTAGGACGGACAGAGACTAAGAGGTGGGATGCAATTATCCGCTGGCTACATACTATAGACTCCCGCGCGGGGAAGGAGCCAGCAGCCCCTCCATAAGCTTTCAGGCACCGGATAATTACCTTCCCTGTCACATACTATATAGTGGCACATACAACGAATATGAATCAATTGGTGATAATCCTTGTCGCCTACGTCTCTAGTAATATATCAATTGAGCCTCTACAACAAGAAATAGTACTACATACGTACCACTTATGCACGCAATCCGCGACTGCAGGATACACATTACACGCATCTCCTACATACATAACTATCCAAGGCTATTGTCGGTAAAATAGACAAGGCCCTTCCGGCTCAAACATGGCCCGCCTTTTAACGCGTACACACCCAACTCCACATCCAAATCCATCGGGTCTTTTCTCACAACCATACTTTTCTTATTTTTTCTTCTCGTCCGATAAAACCGATCTGGGTTGTGTCCACTACTGTCCACATACAGTCCGGTGGATACGTACGCTCTTAAATTCTTAATGATAAAAGCGATAAAAGATTGACTCGGGTAAATTCCAGGTGGAGCATACGCAGGCAAAAGTCAACTTGAACATTGAACCGGGCTGTGTGCCGACCGGAGCCCAAAGACATGATTGGCGGATGATGTTTTATTGGTGGTACAACTACTACACCCTCCACATACAAAATGGCACTGTCGAGATGCTTAATCGTACGGAACGTTATAAGTTATAGATAGACGTTCGAGGTTTATGCGCCGGTTGACATTGTTGTATGAAACGGTGATGCCGGTTGAAGAGAATGATAGATCACGACAATCCATACTGTAAAGCGACGGGACTCGGCTCCGAAGACTACGGAACAGAAAAAGGTTGTCAAACAGTCAAAGATCTGATGTGTATTAATCGGTGTCTATCTAAACTACCTAGGTATATACCACGGACAATCCAAACTATCCATGGATGTCAGAGCGCTAAATGAAAAACCCAAAAAACCTTCCCAAAGACGTCATATTAAAAACGAGGTACACATTGCAATGTACCAATTTTTGTACAAGCGTTCCAAAGACATGTCCAAGTCATAACTCCAGTGTGTCGACGTAGTGACCGACGTTCGTGGTAGAATGTCCGGCTGGTCGGCACGAAACAAATGCTCATTGCGCCATGATCATGATGTATGTGATTTGAATGTACAGAGAAGAGCCCCAGAAAAAGTGAAACAATGCCGAAATGATGTAATCTCAAAGGGTTTACAAGACGTAAGCGACGATGGCGAAGAGGAAGCAGTACAAGGCGACCACGGAGCTGGTCACGCTGGTCTGAGAAGCGGCACCGGCCTTGGGAGCGACGGAAGAAGTGGAAGAAGGAGACGTGGGAGATGTGCTGCCGCTAGGAGTGGTGGAGTTGCTTCCAGGAAGGGTGGAGTTGCTGGAGGTGATGCCGGAAATAGGGTTGGTGACGGCGCTGGGGTTGCTGGAAGAAATAGAAGAGAAGGTGCTCGAGGGAGAGGTGGACTTGGTGGAGCTGACGGTGCTGGAAGGAGCGCTAGTGGTGTCGGCGCCGGTGCTGGAAGCTGAGCTGGTAGAGGAGGAGGAAGACGAAGAAGAGGAAGAAGACGAAGAGGAAGAGGAAGAGGAAGACGAAGAGGAGGAAGAGGAGGAGGTAGAAGTGTGAGTGGAAGTAGGAGCAGCAGTGGAAGTGGTGCTGGCAGGAGCAGAGGCACCGTCAATCTTGATGCTGCCAGCGGAACCGCTGTTGTCGCCGTAGGTGTAGGAGGATCCAGGGTTGGCGTTGGTGATCTTGACAGACTTCAAGTACATGGTGAAAGGTCCAGCAGAGTAATCGGTCTGACCACCAGCCCACTCAATGGTACCAGGGGCGTTGCTTGGGTCACCACCAGCCCAAATACCAATACGAAGACGCATAGGAGTCTGAGGGAAGTAGTCGCCAGCCTCAGCAGCAGTCAAGGTGCGAACAACGCTTCCGTCAATCAACCACTGGATGCTGTCGCGTTGCCAGTTGACAGTGTAGGTGTGGAAAGTCGTCTGAGGGGTGCTGACGCCGACGTAGGTAGCACGGTTGTAGCTACCAGTGTAGCCTTTGCCGAAGTAGTTGGTTTCGATCTGGGTGGTGTCACCGCCGAGAGCTTCCCAGTCGACTTCGTCCAAGTCGTCGGACTCGAGCACGATAGAGCTGACAATACCAGTACCGGGGGCAGCCTGCAACGTCACCTCGGCAGTACCGAAAAAGAAGTATGCGGATGACTGGATAGTGGGAGCATCGCCCTGCTTGGCGACGGTAAAGCCGGCACCATTGCTGCCGTAGCTGATTGAGCCCGCGGCGACGGACCAGTCTTTAGAAGCGCCAGCAGTGAAGTCGGTGTCGACGGTCGCACCCATTCCAGGGTCAGAGGGGCAGGCTACAACACGTTAGCTGTATTTTCGCAGCATTTTACAATCACGACAACTTACTTGAGGTGAGGGGGTTGCAGGTGGTGTAGGTCTGGGCAGATGCCAAAGGCATCGCTGCGGCGAGCAGCAGAGCCGCAGAGCTGGTCAAGAACGAATGCATTTTGTTGTGTAGTGAACTCAGCGAGTGTAGTTTGTTGTGAAAGAAAAATCTGCAGGAAAGGCAGGTCGGTTTTGACTCTTTTAAAGAAGAGGTGAGTCAAAAATGTGAGGGCTGGTATTACGTAGTGAGGGGAGAAGAATCAGACAATGATGCTCTGACGGGAGCCTGAGGTCGGTTCTTATATTTGCCCCAGGTCAGACAGGTCTCCACCAATTGATAAGGGCACCGCAATTGTCGTATTTAGTCTTTGTTTCTCGTCTATATTGTCTCGGAAGAGTAACGGGGCGTGGATCTATTGTATTTTTTGATCGATGAACTCCGTCTAAGCTCAGGGTTTTGACTCGTTTGAGACATGGAAGCTGCTTCGTCCCTTTTTTGGCTGGCAGTGGGCAGTGTCGCAGCCAATGGCAATAAAATGGTGGCTGGCCCAGTGCGTGCATACTCCGTAAAGAGAGGTGGCGGAGGCTGGCAGTATTTCCTTAATACCAACCCCTTATTGGCGGGAGACACACGCTCATTGGCCCTCGTTAAGAAACCTCGCAGTGCTTGATCCGCCTAAACCGTTTTCTATTTCGGGCAGGCCGCGCCTTCCTCGACAAAGTTAGGCCCCGTCGCTGCCTGAGGTGCCATCGCTCGATTGTCAGGGGAACCACCAGAGTTACGTTACCCTGCCATCCTCTTTCTTTCTCTCTTTCTCTCTTTCTTTCGTCGTGATTTGCATCCAGTCCACTGTTGGTCATCTTATCGTTTCAGCCGGCGTGTGTCACCGTGGTCCCTTGCATAACGCTGTACTCCGTACTCCGTGAGTCTCCGTCTGTCTGACTCTGACTCTGCCGTGTTTGACTCAACCACGCTATCGCCGCCATGTCTCAATCCAAAGCGTCATGTGATTTACGTATGTCTCACTAACTTTGTACTCCATATTCCGTACGTAGTAACGCTGCTTCTAAGTTCTTATCGAGGTACCAACCTCTCTAGTGCCATCTTAGTCGGTGAGCTAAGTCCAAGCTCGACTGAAAGTTGACGCTATGTGCAGTGGGGTCCAGTGGGCTGACCTCGGTAGCATTCGGTAGTTTATTCAACGATTCGTCCACGCGTCTCGCCTACAGCCCGCCAATCACCACCGTCACCCGGACAATATTTGCACCTCAGCAACCACGACCATGACACGATGACCGTTGCTGTGCCAGCCATGGACTAGTCAAGTCACACTGTTACACTTGACTCGTCCAACAGCAGTTATGCATATCCATGGATGCGGCGTGGCTGGTACTCCACGCTTATCCATGTTTATTTCCAGTGGTGTTTCCATAATTCCACTTTTATTTTGTGTATTTATGGGTCCGATGGACTCCGATCGTCATAGAGGACGTACTCGTCCTGCCTCTTACTGTCAGTTACTGACCGATCAATTGTTTCAGAAGTCATCTCGGACCCGGACGATGGATTGATTGACTGCAAATCGTGCTCACATGGAGCAATGAGTGGACGGGATGAATACGGGTGAAACATCTGACTGATGTCCTATATAAAGGTTTAATATGTCACGCCAATGTTTCGGTTGCTAGGTAAGATCCCTGTTAGTCTAGTCATACTTATGTCAATATGATCTATGTCTAACAGGATAGTATATCCACAGCTTCTGCAGAATCTGCACATCGCACATTATGTTGGTCGAAACTTCGAGACGAGACAAAAGTCACGTCTTCAAACGTGCCCTCTGTGAAATCATAATACCCACAAGCCCTCGCCGGCCACTGCATCAGTCTCAGTATGTCCGGGTTTGTACTGTTCTCAAGATATTGGCAAATGGCTTTGCACTCTGGTACAATCCTGCCATATATCCAAACCTGAAACGATGAAACGGCACACATGAGTGCCATCCACCAACTCAATACCAACAGCGCACGCTCATCTTTTGCCCGCAAAAGCGTGATGAACTCCGGCTCAATCTGACCCATCCAGGTCACGAATATTGAATAATTTTCCGGTCTATTGTACGGTTTGAGAGCCAACATCCTACTCAACAACTGTGCGGACCAGTGGTATGGATTCGTCTCCGCTGTCGAATGATCGTCAATGCCGCACAGATCGGCCAACTCATGATGTAATCCACTGCGACCGGATTGCTCTTCTCGGAAGGCTTTCAGTTCATCTTCGGATTCTCGGAAAGCAGGTCCCCAAATACTGGCACTGACGAACGGCCCAGTGATTTCGAGAATACATCGCAAACCTCCTTGTAAAGCGAGCCAATTGAGGTCCGCGGGGTTGGACGTGAATACCCAGGAATGCTCTGGTTTGAATCCAGCTGGGCAGAAATCATTGACGGCTAACAGTAGGCAGCTTCCGATCAACGAGGCAGTTTTTTCAACATTGATATTCTTATTATTGGTGCAGGCCAGCTCTGCTTGATATAGTTGAACGGCGCGTTGCCAGTGGTATATCTCGAAGAACTCCCGATTCTTGTCTCCTGGCTGCATGCGATTAAGATGGAGACATGCTGCGGCCAAGATGGTGTGCATCAAATGGGCACTCTATCAAAAATTAGACCTATCTAATAACCCCCTCGAAGGTAGACGTACCGTAAAAGCAGTCCTAATCAACCCAGTCTTCATAACCGCTTTTATCTTCGGATTGAGTATGGACTCTGCACTCCCATTCACGAAATGATTCAGAAATCCAAGGTTTGTCAAATTCGACCCATCCATGCATTGCATTGTGGTATGTTTTGACCCGATGAGGTGAGTGATTGATCTCTCGATCGCGACAAGCGACATGTTGGTCCCAGTCATGTCTGGTGATATACTGCCAACATCCACACATGGCATCCGCGCTTTTGACTGCGAATGAGGCTGCGAAAATACATAGTCGCATTGTATACCGATTTTCATACAGCGCATACATTCCGGTTTTGTCTCGTCGCACTGTTACTCACATAAAATATTAGCCGATGTCATAGTACTGTCGTAGAGGGGAGGGCATACCTTGAGTCTCCTATTCTTGCAATTCCGACATCCATACCGAGATTTGCGATGACTTCGGCGCGAGTGTGTAGTTTTGACTGATTCATTTGGTCTATCGTCCGATGACGATGAGGAGAGGTACGACACTCTGTGAGGATCTGGTGCTGGAATTTGAACTTGGTTTCTGATGCGAATTACATGCTGAAACTGCACCTGGCCATTGTAACTGCTAATTTTCGAGTCGCGGTGAGCTATCATCTTTCTCTCCTGTATAACGCGTTAATCATCACATTCTCCCTTTATTCAAGAATTAGAAGATACGAAAAGAAAGGGAAAAAAGACAACGTCATGAGAGCTGAAGAAGATATAGAGATGCGCCCACCCAATCAGACTGCATCTTCTCGCTGAGCCTCACAGGTGGGGCGGATACGATCGTCCAAGAATACGCTAGTCCGTAAACAGCAGTAATGCCAAGACCAGCGTATTCCTCGCTTGTCGATTGGTTGTCGGCGAGATGGACCAATCAGAGAATGTTTTTGGGTTTAGGGTGCATGGGCCAATGGAAGGGCTGGGATATCGCGATATTTCTCTGTTGTTTCAAGTTTGCAAGGTTTGGGTTAATCTATAAACATGTTGATATAGATTTTTGATAACTTATCAGCTTCGGAGTTACTGTATATAATCTATTCAGACGGGGGGGCAGAGGGATAAACTACCTAGACCAGACTCGAAATCTTCGTCCATCACGCATCAATATATAAAATGTCAAACATACTCGTCCTCCCTCGTCCGGGAGCAAAAACCAGCGACAACCATCAACAACAACCAATCCAAGCACCATCCGAAGCAGCCTTCGTCTCAACATTCGGCCAATTATTACCACCAGCCTCATACCTCCAAACACCAATCGGCAGAGCAGCATACTATTCACTACCACCTTCATCCTCTACACCTACACCCACCGATGAGAAAATATCACGTGTTGTGCTGGTGCATGGCGCTCAAACCCCTGCCCTCGGACTCTTACCATTAGCAAACGCACTCAAATCGAAATTCCCGAATGCGCATTTCGTGCTCATCGATCTCTGGGGCCATGGGCTAAGCGATACACCGCTCGTGACTCATGAGCCGGCTCTATTCCATTCTCTGCTTGAGTCACTTTTGGTCCATCTCGAATGGCCCAATGCGCATTTTGTGGGGTATTCGTTTGGTGGCGCGACGATCGCACCCTTTGCGGCTGCGTATCTGCATCGCGTCTCGTCGTTAGCGCTTGTTGCGCCGGCGGGACTGGTCAAGGCATCGAAGTTCGATGAGCTCGCGAATAGCTACCTGCGCGGCGGAGACGGGGTCTCAGAGGAAAAGGTTCAAGAATGGGTTTTTGAGACCCTCGAAGGGGGACCCCTAATCGTGCCCGCGGACTGGAAGGAGAGAGTTGCCAGAGGCGAAGTTGTAGCTGAAGCAATCAGAGACTGGGAAATCAAAAACCACAAGGGTCATAGGGCGAGTGTAGTAAGCATGTTCCGTGATGGGGGCGTGTTGGATCGTCAAGATGCGTTTGTGGAGGCTGCGAGGACGGGGATTAGGAATGTGAGTGTTGTGGGCGAGTGGGATGGTTGGTGTAAGGAGAAGGATTTGAAGGAGGTTGGTTTTGAGGATGTGGTTGTTGTGCCAAAAGTGGGCCATGGGCTTGTGAGGCAGAGGGTTCCGGAGGTTGCTGAGGCGATTGAGGGGTTTTGGAAGGGGCTTTAGTTGAGGACTGTCTGGATTGTTGTAAGTACGTATGTACATAGAGAGAATACTGAAAATAGAAGAATGCATTTACTGATATCCCATGCACGAAGACCGTCACAAACAACCTCCCTATCCCCTTCTAATCCACCATGTCCTTCTCCCAAAGTCGACATCCAAAAATCCCCCGATGTCGTTCGAGCGTAAGTCGACCATTGCAATTTCACAGAAAAGAGCGCATAACCTGACGACCCTTGAAACGTGCGACCATGTTTTCAGGTATTAAATGGTCGGCGCACTTGTTTGGCGCGGGTCTATCCTGGTGGTTTGTCACAGCGCATTGGATGCGTAGCTTGAGTTTGCGTAGACGGTCACACTGGACGAATTCGGCTTCCTGGCGGCAGCCGCAGTGGTAAACGTTGTGGACTTGGGTGCACATTTTTGTCGGTTTCTGTAGCTGGGTTCTATAATAGCCTGAGGTCAGTATATAAACATATTGCTCTCAGGGCTGGTATTGCGTACCGAGATTTGAGGATTGAAAACCTTGGAAGGGTCAAATGTGATATTCGCGAGCCCCTGAGCTTGCAGATGGTTGGAGATTTCGTGGTGTAAGGAGAGAATTTCTGGAGAATTGCTACAGCAAGAGATATAAATACTTGCTGGGGACTTCGAAGGAGTCTCATTGAGTGCCAATGTTTCAATTGAAACATTCCAGCTTTCAAGGCGCCAACCAGTTGCCCGTCGCCAATTGCCAGATTCGTCTCCGACAATTTTGGAGTCGGGGTCGGGCGTTGCGCCCTGCTGCGTTTTCTTTAGGTGGAGTACATACAATGGAATTGACGGTCAAACAGTATTTACCTCTTTATACGGAGAGATTATTGTTGTATTTTTCAATTATGGCCGTGACCGCCCCCCTTATGAGAGTAACGAGGTTACTTTATTTGGGACCTCAGAACGTAGCACTTGTAAGATCTGAGTTTGATTGCTTTTACGCAGAAAAGACCTGGTCAATATGATAACTTCATTGAACTATAACTAAAAAACAGTGCCCATGGATAAAATAAAAACTTTTGATTGGCATTCTCATGTAAAATGAACTAAAGAGAAAACAAATGCATTCTGTTGTGATATTGCGAACTCCCAAGAAAATGCTGCCCCCCCAGTAAATGCATAACCCGAAATAATAAAACTGCCGATCGACAATCTGATGCGATGTGGAATGAATAGATAGCAAATGCATTCTGATGTAGTATCCTAAACTCCTAAGAAAATTTGCCGTTTCTCCCAGTAAACTGCATAACCATGCAGATATCCCAGTAGCTCATCGATAATTGCTTCGTGTATGAGCAATGCCAACCTTGGGAAAATCAATAGTATTTACTGAAGTCACCTTGATCAGCAATGGTAAGTGCGATTCCAGGGCAATTCTGAATGTGATTCAAGAAATCAGCCTTCGACCTTGCCCGATGCTCCATGCCTTGGAGAAATTCACGAAGATTGACGTTCGGAGGTACCAAGCGTGAAAGCGTGTCGGAATCCACTTTGGTGTAATTGTAGGGTAGCCTACTACACCCGGAACAAAACAATCCAGTTTCAAGAGAGTTTTGTGAAGATAGTGATGGAAATGGAATCGATGCCATCCCAGCAAATTCATCATTCGGTTGGTTCTGATCCTTTGGTATGGTCAATGGATCAGATTGCAATGGTTCCAATGGGGCATTAAGGAACCATTTGAAAGCATGATACTCTTTCACTATCTTGTTGATAGCGTCCCAAGATGGCCGAGAAGGAACAAACTTTTTCACCTTCCTCTCTGATCCGTGAATCGTAATGGCTAGCTTTTTTACGGTCTTTACAGCGTAAAGGCGTCGCCGGCGCCAACACGACTTCCACTTCCATTCACCAAGATGGTAACTGCCGGGTATATTGTACATCGCTGGTAAGGTATTGAGCTGTCGTTGAGTGAGGTGGAAGCACTTTTTGGCGGCGTTTTCGGCAATCAGCCAAAATGATTGATTTCTCAGTAGACACGCATGGCAGATTCGCTCGCATGTTGGTAGAAACAAGAAAGCACCATACTCCCCGCACGAGACACAAGGTGCAGAACGCAGGGTCGCATGAAGCAAAGCGGATGAATGCACACTAATAACGGTTGTCTCGCCCAGAGCGCTTAGAGTTCGCGGTGCATATTTCATTAGATCTCGGTAAGCTGGAACTGACTCCACAATAACCTTGCCACGAAGTGATGTACGTGACAGTCTGGAGAGCGACTGGAAGTCCAATGAGGCGCAGATCAAGTGTAAAAGCTCAAGTGGAAGACGGTCTAAGAAGCCTGCCGATGAGGTACCCGGAGAGCGCTGAATTGTTGATAGCGTGGCCGGTTTAGAAATTGAAATCATCCCACTAGAAGAAGACATGGGTCTGGTTGAGAAGCAAGGAATGTGCTCCTCGAGGGAATGCTGGTCGATAGGCATTTTCCAAGCGAGGAGAGAGTTCGCTCAATTCTGCCTCGAATTCGAGCGCCAGTGACGTTGAGTAGTGGATGATTGAGGCTCAGCAAGTATTTCGTAGTTGAGAGAATAAGAGATTGGTGAAGGTTATCTTTGAATTGGTCGTTGAGAAAGTGAAGGTTGACGGAATTATCTGTAAAAAGAGAAGTGAAAGTAAAGGGAGTTCTCACTTGGCCTTGATTTATGGACCTAGGGAGGGCATCACGGACTCGAATAGCTGGCAAAACTCGCAGACCGCCTGAATAATCTTGCCACTTTCTTTTAGATAAATCGATCATTCATGAGAAGAAGAGCAACTGGCCCAGGATAATGTCAACCAGCTGACCAAGTTAAAGGATCCCACTGTTGTGGTGTCAGTGGTGCAAAGTTTGTAACTCCAAGCGTGAAAAGCGGTATCCGCAAATGAAAGGACATATTGGATGATTCTTTACTATGCCAATATTCACAGGGTTGATTGTGCTCTGGGTCAGAGTTGATGTCAATTGCTGTGTCCCAAATAGGAAGGCGCATCACGTGACCGCCGACCAAGTTTTTCCCTAGATTTTCCGAGCCGAACGGACGAGGTTTGATTATTCCATCTCAGGTACCGACAGGAACATCACAGGTCGCTGCATCACCACATCCGGGCCCATTGGACCTTGTCTTATCCTCCAAGACCTTCTTTACCCACCAGAAGATCTTGCCGTCGCTTTAGTTTCGCTTTCGGTAATAATATAGACAAGATGTCCCCCATGGCAACTCGCGCCGCCCTCCGGCAATCACGGTTCCTCATCCGCAGAACCGCCATCAGACACAACTCGTCCACCACCGAGGCTGCCAACAAGGCCAAGCAAGCAACTGAGCAGGCTACATCCAAGGCTTCCGAAGGTCTTTCCAAGGTTTCGTCCAGCGCTGGCCCAGCAATTGCCGGTGCTGCCCAGAATGTCGGCAATGCGTTGCGCAAGGTCGGAGGTCCTGTCGGCAAGGTTGTTACCTTCGTTGAGCGTGAGTCCTTCCTCTCTTGCGCACCTATGATTTATTCGGCATAAATTACTTGGCATTCATGAGAAATCAGCAATTGGGACATTGTACGGGCATCTATCGGACATTGAAGCTGATGCAGAACCAGGCATGATCCCTCCTACCGTTTACTACGCTCGTGTCGGTCTCGAACTCGGAAAGATTGTCTTCCACGGCCAGAAGATGGCTCCTCCGTAAGTCTATACCGTGCTCTCGTCTTTGCTGCTGCAAACAACCCCTGACAATCTACCAGTAACCTCGCTACCTTCCAATCATACTTCCAACCTTTGATCAACGCTTTCCGCAACCCTGCCACAATCAAGAACCTCAAATTCTCCCCACAGAACCTGATCGGCCGCGCACGAAACCTCAGCACCAAGGAATGGGCTTTAGTCGGTGTCACCACAGCAGAGGTTATCGGTTTCTTCACTGTTGGCGAAATCATTGGCCGTCGCCAGATCGTTGGATACCAGGGAGAGCCTGCGCACGCTCATGATCATTAGAGAACAACACAAAAACTTTTAGAATATTTGCAACCAATTTTCGCTCGCATCATCATCATCCCGTTTCTCTACCTATGCTACATTTCCTTTGTTGATTGATTTGTATGGCAGCGCTTTGTACTATTGTATGATAGACGATGGAATATAGCTGCATTCTGTCATTTCCTGAGCTGTAACTTGATCAGTTCAAAATTCTATATCGCCTAGACAATCAGCTTGCGATTCATTGTATTAGATAGCATTCCAGACTGTCAACTGTTGCGTAAGCATTGACCGGTCTGTAATTTCACAGAACTGGATTTAAACACAGTTTCGATCAATCAGCATATCACTCGGCACTAAAATGATGTCAATATCCCAATCTGGTTCGTAAAGAATACATTTGTTGTCTCCAATATGTGGTAAAACAATCTCCGAATACTGAGCTCTGATTGGCTGCTCAATGTAAATTTAGCGGCCGAACTTTTTTTTCTTCCTCACTCTTCTCCATCACATGCGACAGTTCGGATCAACTCTTATATCTTCAAAGACAAATTTGTGAGATTTCGATGTATTACCGAATTTGAAGAGTTACTAAGGTATTATCGGCTCCAACAACATGGACGCCTTCAAGTTGTTGACCAGGTCAACAAAATTAAAGCCTTCAACGTCAACTACGACTAGCCGGCTCCCTTCCGCAGGTAAAGCGGCGAATCCTCAACTTTTTGGTTCTACGGAAGATGTTCAGTCCAGCAAGAAAAGGAAAAGACATAATGAAGCTGCAGACCGAGAACACGAAGAGAAGAGTGATGATTTTGAGGCTACGCAACGCCTTTTGTTCGGTGGAGGGCATTCGACACAATCTACGACTTCTACCGCGGCAGTGAAAGAGTCTAAAAAGGCCCAGACAACTAAGAAGGCATCTGCAAAGAACGACGACACTCAGGTTCCGGATGAATCAGATTCAGAACAAGTTCAAGGCGAGATCATGGATGAGTCTGAACGGCGGACGATTCTAAAAACTCACAAAATTAAAGTCGTTGACCTGAGAGATTTGGAAGATATTCTGGCGGAAAAGGCTGACGACAACGACGATGACGCCAAGTCTAAAAAGAAGAAGAAACGGAAAATCAGCAAGGAGATAGCTTCTCTCAGCAAAAAGAGACAAAAAGAGGCCAGACAATTGTACCCAGAACCTTTGACTTCGTTTCAAGATTTGCGAAAGAAGTATCAAATCTCTCGGAAATTGGCAGAGAATATTGCCGAACAAGGATTTACGGTGCCAACTGAAGTGCAGATGGGTAGTTTGCCTCTTCTCCTGGGAAACACATCTGCAAAAGACGGACAAGAGCCGGATCTGTTGGCTGTGGCTCCTACAGGTAGCGGAAAGACGCTTGCGTTCCTTATTCCCTTGATCAACAAGACTGTTCGATATCACCGAGAGCATCCAGGACAACGAGAGATTTCGTCGATTGTTGTTGCGCCTACGAAAGAGCTTGTGGGTCAGATTGTCAATGAGGGGCGCAAACTGGCAGTTGGAACAGGTGTGAAGATTACAGCAATGAGAAAAGGAATGCAGGTTGTGGCTCGAGCTGAGGACGATGGCGCGGACGAAAAATCAGAAGATTCGGCGTCGGGATCTGAGTCTGACGAGGACGAAGATGCAGACAAGTCCACCAAGTCAAAAGACAGCAAAAAGTTGGATACTCTGACAAAGAGTGATATCCTTGTTACAACACCACTTGCATTGGTTAATGCTTTATCTGTGAAGGATAAGGAAGAAAAAGAGTCTCTTCCTTCGGTGCGACATCTTGTATTAGATGAGGCAGATGTATTGCTCGATCCATTATTCCGCGAACAAACACTTGCAATTTGGAGCTCATGCACCAACACTAACCTCGGAATATCTTTCTGGTCTGCGACAATGGGCTCTAGCATCGAAGAGCTTACAAAATCGACACTGGAGTCGCGTCACGAATCACTTAGTGCAGAAAAGAGACCTCTACTACGCCTAGTCATTGGCCTGAAGGACTCAGCTGTGCCAAATATTCAACACAAACTTATTTACGCTGCTACTGAGCAAGGAAAATTGCTTGGATTGCGACAACTACTTCACCCCACTGCCGCTATTGCCCCTAATGAAGTCCGACTTCGTCCGCCATTCCTCGTTTTTACTCAAACCATCACTCGAGCCGTCGCTTTGCACTCAGAGTTGCTATACGATATTCCAATTGAAGCCGGTGGCTCGTCCAGAATCGCTGTTCTCCACTCCGACCTATCCGAAACCCGCAGATCTGAAATTATGAAAGGATTCCGAAAAGGTGAAATCTGGATTATTATCACAACCGACTTGTTGGCACGTGGTGTGGATTTCCGTGGGATTAACGGTGTCGTAAATTACGACATCCCAACATCAAGCGCTGCGTATGTCCACCGAGTAGGCCGAACGGGCAGAGCTGGTCGTGAGGGAGGCGTTGCCGTGACATATTACACCAAAGAAGACATTCCATATGTCAAGAGTATCGCCAACCTCATTCACACCAGTGAGAAGCTCCAGGGCAAAGAGCAATCTGTGCAGAAGTGGCTTCTCGACTCTCTCCCAGATCTCAGCAAGAAAGATCGACAAGACCTGAAAAGGCATGGTGTCAAAGCTCGTGCGGCTTCTGCTAAGCTCAAGACTGATACCGAGAAGGGTGGAAAGGCTCGTATCAGTACAAAGAGTGGATACGATCGTCGCATGGAGAACAAGAGGAAGGGCGCTATTTCAGCAAGTCGCAATAGAGCTCAGCAACCTTCGACCGCAAAAGATGTCGCAGATAGTGGCGATGACGAGTGGAATGGTCTAGATGATTAGAAGAGTATAATGGAATATGTCACGTTTTATTATCACCTCCATTCTCACCTGGTTTCACTATGAGATCTCTGTCTATACTAATATCAATCACTGTTTTACTGGGATCGACGATACCTTCCAGCCCGTCTTCGTTTTTGTCGTAATATAACGCCCATACATCCTCCTCCTCTTCAACTGCGGCCCACAACTCTTTGTTCTTCAATAGAACACCAGACTCGTCCTCCGTCCAGTCCCAGTGGCCGACGATGTGTGGTAAACTCTGAGTCCGATTCCCGTATTTCAACTCCAGTGTGTCTTTATCGACATATATCCAATTCAGCATGGGTGGATTATCAGATATCGTGCTCACGAGACCGTCTCCAGGTTTGTTGTCATCATCTGGGTATGCAATAAAGAACGCGCCGGCTGTATGCGACGGTATTTTCCGAAGAGCCGGATCTGCATGATCAAGATATACCTACAACCCTTAGCACGAGATTCAAAACAGTTTAATGTATATGTATAGTCGTGGACATACCTTATTATCCCTCAACACAGCCCTCCGCCCATTCAAACTCTGCGCCTTTTCGGAATCTCCGTCGCAATATACCTGCATGTAGAATTTGGCCATTCGCTTCTCGTCTTGCATTCGACTGTTTGCTTTGCGTTGTTCGCTGACGCCGAATGCGACGCCGGTGACGGTGGGGATGGCTGTTATGGCGAGGAGGCCTATCATGGTTGCGTCTTTCTTCTTTTATGTGGTTGTTATTCTGTATCGCGGGGAGCTTATGAACTGTAGTATTGAATAGTATGTGCGTCTTGTCCTGTATTTGAAAAGTATACGGAAAGTATAAGAATCTAAAAAGCTATCGTCTAGACTTTGTATGTCGATCCTGGTGATGTCATTGATAGACCCCATCAAGATGCCAAGACTGCCAAGACATGAGGCGCAAAGTCACGTGCATTCTGTCTGTGAGCGCCAAGGCACGCCAATCATATTGCATGATCTTTCGGAACTATATCTCAGCCACCCCATTTGAGAGTCGTCGACTTCACGTCTGACAGCTTCATCTATGTCAGTATGTGTGTCGTGATGCAAATGGGCTGCTTGAGAGACTAGGTCATCGTATGCCGTCGAGTTGATTTCGAGTTGAACATCAGCCCACCAGGGGAAACCTGGCCCCAACATTGGCCAACATCAACAACAATGGCAGCATCAGACGAAAACGAGAAATACGTCGACCCTCGCAGGGGAAAGACCGACATAACAAATGGTCAATATGCTCGATACCGAACCCTTCTCAAATCCCTAGGTGGTCTAAAATCACTCTTTTCACCGAAACGTTTCCGAATAATCAAGTGGCTATGGGAGCACCAGTACCTCAACTCCATTGAGCCCAATGCATTTGGATCCATAAGAGGAGATACGTTCGAGACCTTTCTCGTTGCTGCCGAAAAGGTTACGACACTGCGGAAGAAGAAGGGGGGATCTTCGGAGCAAATCATAAAAATAGCGAGTGAATATGTCATCACTCATAAATTGATCTGGTCTGACTACAATGTCTGGGAAAAAGGGTTTGTGCACTATTTTCTCGCTCAGGTACTGTGGTGCTTTTATGAGGCATATCCGAAGTTTGTCCCTGTCATGACATGTGATAAGGAGCCGCTGGAACATGCGGTGACGTGTATGTTGACTCTCCCGGACTCGGATATCGATGAATTGACTACGAGTATTGCTATACTGGTACCAAATGTGGAGAGCGGAGGAATCGAAGACCTGTTCACTTCGTGGGTCGATGGAAAATTAATGTACCTGTCGCGAAGGGTATTGAATTTCGCGATGCATGACGAAAAGAAGAGTAAGAAGCTATTGGACGCCGGGAAAGAGAGTGGAAATGCGATCAGCCTACGCCTAGAGCTAGCGAGATATGTTAATGCATCGAGTAGAAAGAAGCTAGTGACCAATGCTCTGGATATGGCGAAGGCGGTTTATGGAGATTGTCATGCAATTACCTGGCACTGCACGGAGCAATTAGGGGATTCCTATCTCAAATACGCGGATGAGTATACATTGGGCTACTATGTTTCGAAAGCACAAGGCGACAAAGCACGGGCGGTACAAGACATATATGAAGAATTTCTCAATCGTGCGGATGAACTTGAACGCTCCGAGTTACTAAACACTTCTGAACGTGAAGCTCTCTCTGTTTTGTTACGAGAAAAGGTTGTCCCAATGGTGGCCAATCTATACATGCAAAATGGCAAAGAGTCGGAAGCGAGGAAACTACTTTGGAAAACCGTCAAAGACTCCAGCTCTCAGATCTACCATGACAACTGGGTACCCTTCCGCCATGGATCCGGAAAGATGAGACGTCTAATGACCGAAATTCACTCTCTCGAAGAATTTACCGGCTACTCAGACCTGAAATATAGCAGTCTGGAACTGGTTCTTTTCCCATTCGACGAGATATCTTTGGTCTCTGTGACGCCTTCTGAGGAGGAAAAGGACAGGAAGTGGCATTTCGTATTTGAGAGATTACCGAATGGCGATATTCGCGCTATTAGAAGACAAATGGCTGACTGGTCTCCGGGTCTCGAGGGAGGGTATGAACCGAAAACAATACAAAAGGCTGAAGAAGACACAAAGAACAAGGAAAACATGATGCTTGAACTTCCATACATCACATACACCCATTTCAAGACCTCAAAGGCATACCGAGAGGGACGTACATATGATTTCTACCGCAAGGGATCAATGAACCAACAACTTCAGGACTGGATGAAGAAAAACGAAGAGCATTATATCATCACTTTTGGGCTTGAAGATTATTCGGATTATATGGCTTATATCGATAGATGGCCGGGTGTTGGGGGGGCTATGGTTGACTCTGAGAAAGGGGAAGTGGAGAAGTTTATGTATGATAGGGAAACGGGGTCGATAAAGATGACGGATGAGGAACATGTGCCTACCAAGGAGCTTGAGGTACGGTTCATATGTCGTTTTACGATGATAATCTTTCTAACATCAGCTGACTCTGGACATATAGAATCCTCCAAGCTACAAGATTCTCGACATCACTCAATGTCAAAAACAAATCCCCGGGTTCTTTAATAGCACACCTGGCGACACCGCTACGATAGACGAAACCGGCACCGTAACCCAGGGCTTTAATCTGGTCTCTGCGGAATGGTACGACTGGAAACGATTCATCCTTCATCCATGCGCATCGTCGACGGAGAGACAGCCTGAATTAGTATCTACAGACGGATCCCCCATACCCGTACTTGGATACATATACGGGAGCTGGACGGACGACACCCTTCAAAAACAGTGGAGGGGGTTACAAATCTGGGTCGTCCAAGCGACATTCGAGAACTCCTCAGATACATCTTCGGATGAAAGATCATGTCATTTCGTTCTCAACGCGAATGATCTTTGCAAGAGTAGGGAGCATGAACGTAAGCGCCCAAACCCCTAACTCACAAAGAGCTTTCTAACAGATCAATAGTATCCCCCAGCGAAACCCGCGCAATATGCACATTCCTTAACCCAGCACTACTCCGAGTCATGAACCACGGTATGCTGAGACCTTATATGTGCACCATGGCCGAACCATGGCCCGATGATTTCGCGGGCGTCACTAAGAGTAACCTCCCCCCTCCCCCCTTTTCTACAAACGTATTCGCCGTCTTACTGATGATATATATTGGGATAGAGCGAGATCCGAGTGCGCAGCGAGACTTGATGGCAGAACTCGCGTTTCGTGATGCCTGGGACACGGACTTTGCGTACAAGTGGTGGAATCGAACTTGGGGGGATGCGCGGAACAAGATTATGTGTGAGCAGTTGAAGGAGGAGACTGCGAGGCGGAGGGAGTGGGATGTAGAGAGTGCGCCGGTGTTTAAGCAGTGGGTAAATGCTCGGAAGTAATAGTATATACATACGTAGTTAGATATACCCTAGTCGAGGTCTGTAAATATGCAATCATCTTTGGAAAAAGGCTGTACTGAATCTATGGAACTGTAGTCTAGCTCTAATCTAGTCTAGTCTATTAAAAATGTATCGGAAGCGTCGTAAATCGTGAACTAATCAAAGCTTCTCACTCCAACCCCAAACGGACCACCAACAATGAACTTCCATCGACTGACCATCGGCATCTTCCCAATCATCATAACCCGTTTCATCACCCTGCTCGACAATAGCTAGGCCAATGTCCTCCATTCGTCGTCGAAACTCTTCTACTTGCGGCAAATATGCGTCTCGTAAGGGTAACTCGACGACTACACGTGCGTCGAGACCTTTGCTCAGCCACGTATTGATCGTTTCAACAAGCCACCTGGGATGGTCGGGAGAATAGAGCGGATCAGCGGCAAGAATGACATCGTATAGGTCGTCTTTCGTTGGGCTCGGAGTGGGAGGTATAGACCAATCCAAAAGTCCCGTCGTCACCTCGGCATTGACCTTGTTCAACAATTCAGAATTCAGCTCGACGTTCTTCGCCAAGTTCGGCACGATGACCGGCAGATCGGTCAGGTGGATCGAAGCGGACGCCCCTCGTAGGGCGGCAAAAGATAGGCCAACAAGGCCTGTCCCTGAGCCTAATTCCAAAGCTTTGAGTCGAGTATTCGTTAGGGATGTTGTCGACTCGGACCGCACTAATTCGGGAACGGCTTCAAAAATAGAATCCAGGCGACGCGAGAGTAGATAAGAAGATACCCAAGTCTTCATTCCAAGGTTGTCCGAAGTGAGGGACGGCTCGTGTAAGTTGAGAGTAAATTCTTCTCCGGATGACGTAGGGATATTGAAAAGTCTCGTAAAAGCGGGCATAGCTATGACTGTGTAAGTATCGCACAACACAGCGGCCATGCCTCTGGAACTAACCCGTTCGGCCTGCTCGCTCACTAAGCCTGGCAGCAGCAACATCCCATATTTGTTCCCGCAAGTCATCGGAGTCTAACCACTTCAGAGAACTGGATATTATGGTCGTGAGGTACTCGGTAACACCGGAAGGATTTATCTTTCGTCTCGCCACATCTCGGGCGCCAAAACCGAAGCTCTTCGGTTGGATAGCTAAGTGATCTAGGGCTTTTAGGATTTCGATAGCTGTGGGCTTCGTATATAATTGCGGCAAATCGAGGACTGCGATGTCACTTGTATGTTAGCTTATCAGGCCCGCGCACCAAAGACAGACAGGAAAATGAGGGGCAGAGTCGGTAATAATTGAATATCATACCGTGAAGAGGTTCGTCATCGTCAGCGGTTATCATCTCGATAAATAGACTCCAACAATAGACACGATACAGCCCAACTGCCTAAAACCCTGCGTATAGTCGTGAAGACTAGCGATAGACAAAAGATCCGCCCTTATCTTGTCGGAGGAAGAAGATAGCGCGGGCTGGGCTGGCGGAGAAAAAAAAGTCGCTATTTCCTAAATAGGAAAGGTAGCGTTATCGGCGTGGGTCTTTCGCCGCTCGGGATTCGTGGATCCGGTCCAATTGCGGATCCAGCCATAAACCGCAAGGCGGTCAGGTCCAGGCACAACCATGATCACAAGAAGGTGCTGTTAGAATGGTATTATTGCAATCTCTGCTTATAGTGGTGATCGTGACACAGCTCAGTTCAGCGTCGCTTTGAAGCCTTGATACGCTTGCTCGATATCGAATGATAACTCGCGAGCTTGGTCGTCGGTCAATTCCTCGGTTGCGCGCATTTGATTGAGAGTGATGAGCCATTGTATAATCTTTCCCCGTGATTCGAAATCCCGATCCGTGACCTTGTTGACCGATTGAATGACCTCCGATAAAAGCGGATGTAGGGCGTCCTTCGAGACCATGTTCAGTTTCAAGGCATCCAAGAACGTGATGAAGTTTTCCGTCGCAGTGAGAATCAGACTTCCGGAAGCACCGCCAGCAGGAGCATTGGTAGGCATGCCGCCGCTTGGAGTGTGGGCACCGTGGGATGCTTGTTCGACGGTGGCTGGTAAGCCGATTCGTAGACGTTCGGTGGCTCGAGGACATTCCAACTAACGAAGGCCAGTCAATAAAACTTGAGTAGAGGAAGCTGGAAATAATCACACACCTGCCATGTGCGCTTGAATGTCTCCAAGTCCACAAATTCTCGTGCTACCGTGTCGTCACCTAGTGTCGATTTGTACTGCTTCAGTAACCGAGCACATGTCTCTGTATACTCGGACTCTGGGATAGCATCGCGAATGTAGGCTTTCTCCAATCCATCCAATGTAACGATAATGCTATATATTTCGGCAAGCGATTCGTACAGGTCGCGCTCAGCGGAGCTCGATGCCAGCTTCACTTCCTGCGTGATGTTAGCTTGAGTATCCGAAAGCGACCGGGCGGGACTTACTTCATCCAGGTTGATTGTGGCGGATAACGCTGGGTTTGGTGTATAGCTGTAGGGGGTAGGCGCATAGGACAACGGTCGTTGGGAATGCATTGTGCGATGATTGATCTTGCTGATGCTGATGATTTAGACGCAAGCAGGAAGCCGCGATGGGTGCAATTGGAGCAGCCTGAGGAAGGCGGGGAGCTGCTGTGTGGTCCGTGCACCGCTTTCTGCCAGCCAAATCGATTTTTTTTTCGTCCTTCCGCTTCTACTATTACACTTGATACCATCCATTGAATTCATTTTGCACAGTCGCTTTGATTGCGCTGTGACGACAATTCAATAGAAATGGCTATCAAGAAATCCACAAAAAAGTTCCAGCAGCGGAAATTAGGAGATGTGCTCGAGAGACGAAAAGAATTCGCCAAAATCAAGCAGCGACACCAAGTAAACGACAAGAGAAAGGCACGAAATGCCGAACGACGAGAGAAAGCGGAAGCCGAGAAGGTGATCGATCCTGAAGAACAAGCCAAGGAAAATGCCTTTGCGGAAATGAACGTCGACGATTTCTTCGCCGGAGCATTTGACATTGCGGACCCCAAGAATGCCAAAGGAAAAAAGGCCCAAAAGAAAGACGTGACCCCTAAGATCGGCAAACGGAAACGGGTTGACGAAAGCGCCAAAGATGATGAGTCCGAAGTTGAAAGCGCCGAGGAGGAAGCTGCGTCAGATTCAGAAGAACAGTCAGATGCCAGCAGTGTCGGGGATTTTGAAGAACACAAAGGTCAATTGGAGTCGCTCAAAGAGAAAGATCCAGAGTTCTACAAATACCTCAAAGAAAACGATGCCGAACTTCTCGACTTTGATGACGTTGGTGATTTGGCCGAAGTCGACGAGTTGAGCGAGACGGAAGAAGGGCCGGCTAAGAAAAAGAAGAAATCGAAGGGTTCGGAATCTGAGACTATGAAAGATAACATAGTCACCATGTCCGAAGTCAAAAAGTGGCAGAAATCTTTGCAAGAGCAAAACTCCATGAGAGCTCTCCGCCAAGTCGTTCTTGCCTTCCGATCAGCAGCATATGTCAACGATGCCGATAACCAGGATACTAAATACACAATCTCGGATCCAGATGTCTACCACCAAGTCCTAATCACAGCATTGGAAATGGTGCCCAAGGTACTGGCCCACCATTTACCAGTGAAGGAAACTGCAGGGGGCAGAGTCAAAGTAGCGGCCGAATCGCAAAAATTCAAAACGCTCACTCCGCTGATCAAATCACACACGTCCTCTGTCCATCAACTACTTACAAATCTATCTGATGCGTCTACTCTCAAGCTGACTCTCTCATCTATTGAGCCCATGTTGCCATACCTTCTCCAGTTCCGCAAAGTGTTGAAGGTTATTGTGAAGATGGTGGTTAGCATTTGGTCTGACAACACCAATTCTGAGGCCGTTCGTGTTACTGGTTTCTTGATTATGCGTCGCCTGATGAAGATCGGTGATGCCGGAATCAGGGAGGCTGTCCTCAAAGCGACATATGAAGGTGTCGTCAAAGGTAGCCGCAATACAAATGTTCATACCCTTGCTGGTGTCAACTTGACCAAGAACTCGGCAGCAGAGATCTGGGGTATTGATCAGAATGTGTCATATACTACCGGATTCAGTTTCATTCGCCAATTGGCCATTCACCTCCGAGGCAGCATCACGAATAAGACCAAAGACTCCTACAAAACCATCTACAACTGGCAATACGTGCACTCGCTTGATTTTTGGTCTCGTGTGCTCTCTCAGCACTGCAATGCTTTGGTCGAGGCAGAAGCTGGAAAGCAATCTGCTTTGCGGCCTTTGATTTATCCTGTTGTACAAATCACCCTCGGTGCTATGCGCCTTATCCCCACCCCGCAATACTTCCCTCTACGCTTCCAACTCGCTCGTGCTCTCCTACGAATTTCCCGTGCTACAGGTACATATATTCCGTTGGCCCCGGCGCTTATGGAAGTACTCAATTCCACCGAAATGAGGAAACCTCCTAAGTCAAGCACATTGCGACCATTGGATTTCAACACATCGATCCGAGCAGCCAAGTCATACCTCCGCACCCGCGTCTACCAAGACGGTGTCGGTGAACAAGTTGTTGAGCTGTTGTCAGAATTCTTTGTCCTTTGGACGAAACATATTGCTTTCCCCGAGCTTGCCTTACCAGTTGTTGTCATGTTGAAGCGGTGGCTCAAGGAGGCAGGATCACGCTCAGGCGGCAACAAAAACTCGAAGATCAATCACTTAGTTCTTCTTCTTGTGCAAAAGGTCGAACTCAATTCCCGATGGATTGAAGAGCGCCGGGCCAAAGTCAACTTTGCTCCGAAGGACAGGGCCGATGTGGAAAATTTCCTCAAGGAGACCGAGTGGGAGACTACCCCTCTGGGTGCATTTGTCAAAACTCAACGTAAATTACGCGAGGAGAAGGCGGCTATTCTTGAACAAGGCAGACAAGATGAAGAAAAGCAGCGACAAAGAGAACGGGAGAATATTGATGAGGAAGATGCTATCTCGGAGATTGAAAGTGAAGACGACAGCGATGAGCTTGAAGACGATGACGAGGAGTGAAGTATCTGAATGAGAAGATTTGCAGCACGATATAGCATTTCAGGGATATCCTAGATTTTCCGGCGTTGGATCGGGTACATAGTCTTAGACACAAAAGTCTTATTATTGTCCTTTATCTTTAGTTCAATCTTGAAACTCGCTTAGATGTAGTTGCATGCATCGAGACCGCTTCTTTGTAGCGGGGCTCATGATAGCGTGCTTTTACAAATTGTTGGTACTTATTCCCATGCTATCAGCAGTTCCCATTGGAGACAATGACTAGCAACCTGTAGATCACTGAGGATAAAAAGCACTTGCAGTTGACAGCTCATCATAAAGGATTTGTTAAGATAAGTTAGATAACCCTAGTATTAAGGCCATATTAAGGCATCAGTGGACCCATCCCGGCTTGGCCTCAGGCAGCACTTCCGATTTTTCGGCTCAACTAATCTACTTCAGTTTCTTCTTCTTGCAACAACACAACATCCTTCTTGCTTCCTCCATACAACAAGACCTTGCTCAATCAATACCGGCTACAGCTTTTCTTCTCAGACTCTCAACACATTACATATTAGCTGCATATCCAATGGCCGTATCATTCCCGACTGTTTTCTAACACAGGCTAGAACACTTACATGCAGACCGCCACATCGAATTATTCTACTCTGGACATTATGCTAATAGAAGATATTGTATCGCACTTCGAACATACAGGATCTTACGGTTAGGCATTTGTCCAAAGACAGGATATTCTTTTGGTGATCTCTTTGAGATAATTATTACTCTTTACCCGGTCATTCTAGCTTTAGGCAGAGTGACCTTGACGGGTCCGAACGGCCAAAATGACCGGTAGGCAGCGAACCCAAAATTTATTTTAGAAATCTTGGAGGGACTCAAATCTCTTTTTGATCAATAGATTTACAGGCCTGAACTGACTCATTCTATCAGTCCTGTGGAGGATGCCCGTTCGCAGAATGGCCAATCTACTTCCGCCCCTCAACTTCCTCACACTGCATCACGCCTATTTCATTGTTATGGGGTTGGCATGGAGCTTAATATTCTGGGCTACAGCTACTCCAGATCAGAGTGTTAGCTATATTGACTCTCTGTTCCTTTGCGTGAGTGCAATGACCGGCGCCGGCTTGAACACTGTAGGCTTTTCCGAACTGTCTGGTTTGACGTATTTCAAGCTGATATCTCCAGATCAATCTCTCCACTGTCAACTCTTTCCAGCAAGCTATTCTCTTTGGTCTCATTGTTCTGGGTCATCCTATTCTTATCTCGAGCACCGTTCTCTTTGTCCGGAAGCGTGCATTTGAAACTAGGTTCCGCAGCATTGTTCGGGCAGTTGCACGAAATCGCTCAGCTGTCTATCAAGGGATTCACTTGCCCAGGATTTCGAGAAAAGTTCTTGCGGCAGGCGATGACAGATCTGACCCGAAGATTGAAGACTCAGCAGCGGACAGCGAGACAGTGGGCCATTCCGTCCAAATAGCTTCTGAAATCAGTCCGGTGAATGATGAAATACGCTCTCAGAGTAATGTGAATGATATTGATGCCATAAGATGGATTGACGACGATCAAATCACCATTCAATCACACTCTCGGAACAAAATCAGACATCACGTATTCCCCATGGTCGGCGTAGGCGCCCGTCCAGACGCCAGAGACCCCAAAGACGCCGCGCCTAGCTTTGTTGCCGATGAGGAGCGAAGACCATCATTGATCGAAAGCATAACCAGGGGTCCTCAAAAGTTCTTCCTCTCAAAAGGCCTGATATCCCGCAACTCGCAATTTCATGGTCTTACCGCTAGCGAGCGCGAGAAGCTCGGCGGTGTTGAATATAAGGCGATATGTTTGCTTTCGATTATCGTTCCTTTGTACTTTTTCCTATTTAACATGCTCGGGTTTATAGGACTTGGTACTTGGTTTGCTGTCAACAGGCCTAGCATCGCTCGTGAGAATGGACTGGGCCCTTTCTGGACTGGCTCGTTTTTGGCTATATCTGCTTTTGGGAATAATGGCATGTCATTACTGGATCTCAACATGACAGCTTTGCAAACTTGGTAAGACCTTTTGCATAATTACAGAGTACTGCACTCTGCTGACATATTTCAATTCAGTTCTTATGTCCTGCTTACTATGGGATTCTTGATCCTCGCTGGAAACACATTGTATCCCTGTTTTCTGCGGTTTAGCATATGGACGATGAGACATATCTTACCGCGAACAAAGTGGTGTGAAGAGTGGAAAATTGTTCTCGACTTTATTTTAGACCATCCACGTCGAGTGTATACGCATCTCTTCCCGAAACGGCATACTTGGTATCTTCTCGCCACCATAATCCTCTTCAACGCGATTGATTGGGCCGGCTTCGAAGTTTTGTCTATAGGGAACACAGCCGTTCAGAGTCTTGGTGGATATCGCGTCTTGGACGGACTTTTCCAAGCTCTCGCCGTGCGTTCCGGTGGTTTCTACGTCGTCACAATCGCCGACTTGCATCAAGGCTTACTTGTTCTTTATGTGCTCATGATGTATGTCTCCGCATTTCCGGTGTTGGTGACTATACGAAACACGAACGTTTACGAAGAGCGATCTCTCGGAATTTACGCCAACGATCACCTGGCTGAAGATCAGCGACATCACGCTTCCTTGGGCAGTTTTGTCGGCCACATCAAAGCCATAATATTGCCACCATCTGGTGAGAAACAGGGCCAGGACAGTGGCACATCCCATATCGATGAAAATAATACCTCGCGAAGTTACTTTGTTCGTCAACAGATACGGTCACAGCTGAGCCATGATATTTGGTGGATTTGCTTGGCCGTATTGTTCATCACGATCGCAGAAGCTCCCCACTTCACAAGCGATCCAGTCTCATACTCTACTTTCAACATCATCTTTGAGGTAGTTTCAGGTTACGGTTGCGTTGGTATATCAGTCGGTCTTCCGGACCAGAATTACTCCTTCTGTGGTGGCTGGTATACCATCAGTAAGCTGATATTGATTGCGGTGATGCTACGGGGTCGTCATCGAGGCTTACCTGTCGCGATTGATAAGGCTGTCATGTTGCCTGATGAGTCTTTGGCTTGGGCCGAGGAAGAGGATGCTGCAATGAGACTTGAGGGCGCTAGGTCTTGGAACGCTGCCCATGGAACTGCTTATGAAGGGAAGAATGATGATATAGTTTGATTCTGGTGTAATTCGTTTTTATTTATATAGACTGCCTGCTAAATCTGATTTTGTGCGCCTTCATCTTTCAAAGCAGTTAGACCACTATGTTCGGAGGAAGTATCATTCGCCAGATCTAAATACGGACAATCCCTCGGACCCTCGTAGAACGTTCCTCCAAACCTCTCAATCATTCGACACCGTTCATCCATGTCGCGTGCATTATAGATGAGACCAAATGGCTTTTCCAAGTCATACGCCTCTCTTCGTGTCATACTCAGAGCCCATACTCCACCACTCGTCGGCCATCCAATGTATAGAAGAACATCATCGTATTTTTCGCCGAATTCTAGTGAGGCATAGAGGTATGTATAGCGGCTTTCCTGCCATGTAGCTCCGAGTTGGCGCACTGCATATTTACCTAGGTAAGCACGAGAAAAAATCTTTGTTCTTTGTGCTAATACTTACTTCTATTACAATGCGCTTCTTCCTTTTCCTCCGAATCCGATCTCGTCTCTTTCGTCAGATCCCTTTCTTCGCCCAATCTATCAAACCCCAGAAACTCCAAATCGATGCCAAGGCAACCATTCAAAACGTAGATGCCCCCCTTCTTCGGCCATCCGTATACCGTCGTACTTCCAGGGCCCAGACCAAACCCAAATCGAGAACGTGAAGGTTTTGCATGGGGTGGACATACTATATCGATATCTGTGGGGGAATGATCTCCCTGTGTCTGGAAGGGAGGTGATCGGGGCGAGCCGGGAACTCTGGTTGTCGTTCTTGTTGGTAGATTCCAAGTGTAGGTCCAATAGGGCCATGCGTCCTCGATGTAGACCCAGTATGCGTAAGAAAAGAGAAGTGTTGCTGTTAGATATTTGATTGTGGTCCATAAATAGACCATTGCTGTGTTTATGTGGAAATTACAATGAATAATCGATGAATATAAATTTTTCTTCCACATCTAATAATCCATGAAAGCAGATTCTTCCAGTCTATGTTACTGGGAGGCTGGGAATTTATCCTACAAGGAAAATGCGGCAGCCTACCTAACAAATAGCGCACTCACAGTTAGATACTCGTACGATTTACAATAATCGAATAACTAGAAGCTTGAAAAATGCAATCTAATGTTCATTCATATGCAAAATCAGATATAGTCATGAATATATAAAGATTGTACACCGCATGACCTCCAATGTCCAACAATCAATCAATGATCGAAGATATACCGTGAGCGAAAGAGAAACAAGCCAGAAAATATGTTACAACGAAAGTATGGGAACGAAGTGAATGAAAACGAGGTATTCACTTTTCCCTTTGCATTTTAGATCAGAATCTTGTCAGGGTGTAGACACGTTTAGCAGGCGCTGCCAGTGGTGAGAATGCTGTGCGCTTCCTGAGCATAAGTGCAGCCGTTGTTGACATTGCCATCGGAGAAACCGGCGTCCCACATCATGATACCACCGAAAGCAGAGTTGTTGCTGTACTTGGCGACGAGAGTAGCAAGGTCTGCAGGCGCAAGGTAGTACTTGGCACCAGAGGCAGTGCCCGTGGCACCGTCCTCAGAAGCAGGGACACCGAGGAAGATCTTGGCTCCAGAAGAAGGAGTGTTGGCAATGTTGGTGATCCAGTCGTTGAAGTTGGTGCCGGAGTCGGTGGAGCAGCCCTCGTTGTTATAGAACTGGACCCAGAGGTAGTCGAATTGAGAGTTGGTGATGACTTCCTGCATGTTGGGTTCGGGGATGGGGCATTGAGGCGCGCCGGTGATGTAGTAAGTGTTCGATGGGTCCTTGGCGAAGTTGCTGCGGAGAGTGGAAATCATGTATTGGTAGTACTCGTTTCCAGAGTTGGCCTCCAAGTCAAAGTCGAATCCGTTGACAAAGGTCTTGCCGAAGGGGCGAGGAACGGTGGTGCTGGTAGAGCTGGTTGCGTTGGGGCTACCGTAAGCTGCCCACAGGTTCTGGCCGATGGTGGTAGCCTCGTCTTGAGAGCTGAGGGAGTAAGCGCCAACAGCGCCACCGAGAGACAAAATGACCTTGATGCCGTTGGACTGGCAAGTCGAGATGGCGGCGGCTAGGTCATCGCAGTTCTGGCCAGTGCCATCAGTGCCGATGGAGCAAGACTGGCCAATGATACCGGAGGGGATGGTGACACCGTTGCCGAATTCGTACAAGAAAGCGAGGACGATGATGTCGATTCCAGAATCGGCGGTACAGTAGGTAGAGAGATCGTTGTTCTCAACGGCGCTACCACCATTTTGACCCCAGTAGACGACGTTCTGGGCACCGCTGGCTTGACGCTTAGCGGCGCTAAAGCGGTTCAAGACGTGAGGGTAGGCCATGGCAGTGGTAGCCATGAGGCCGGCGCTGGCGAGAGTTGAGAAACGCATTTTGAATTAAGTGAAAAGACTCGAGTTTGAGCGTAATATGTGCAAAGAATGGTATCAAAGATTGAAGACCGAGATCAATCGGCTTGAAAAGCTAGGTTCAGCAGGGAGTGACTGTTTGGTAAAAAGGAGAGAATGGACAGATCCGTCAAGGACCTTTGAATCTTCGATAAGATTGTTGGTGGTGTTGTTTGGCGATGATGGAGAAAAAAAGAGCATGGTGAGAAGGGAGTCGAAGGCCTATATATGTTCGTCTCTTGATGGAAGAATCAAGCAACGCTACATCTATGGTGGCGTTGCATTCTTACCACTGCTAGTCAAGCTTGTCAAGCTTGTAGATCTATGTTGCAACAGCAGACAGCCCCATCGATCCCCTCCCTACCTCCCGTAGTAGTAGTGTGTGCATCATGATCATGTTGGTTCGCAGAGCAGGCGATGACCGGTTGGCTCGAACAATGCAAGGCGGAGCATCATTGGCCAAACTCATGCCAGAAGTTCGCTATTGTGCCATGTCACGGGCGATATAGCGTCTTTCCGGAAGACACTTTTTCGCTCGAGACTGACAGTTTCTCCCTGTCAGCCCGGATTAACCCTTTTGGGCAATTGTAAAGAATGGTTGCGTCGTGTTAGCAAAGCTGCGGGGGATGGGAAGCTCCAATAGGAATGCTGTTTAGGTCCATGAACCTTGACGAAAAGGCATTGAATGTTGACGGATCAGATCATTCAACATTCAGATGCAACATACATGCCTGGGCTAGTCATCCCGGCCCCGTGGTTGAATGCAAGCCACCCGTCAGCCATGTTGATAGGAAGAATGTGCCATCCGATTAGTACATGTACGTAGTACGTATTTTTAGGACTGCGTAGGGCTAGTTTTGCTTAAATTGGCGTGACTGTGAGTGGCCATTGGTGGGTCCATAGGAAACATGCAACACAAATTGCCAAATTGTGCATGGGGAAGCTCAGAAGACCTCGAGCGTACACAGTCGCGAGATCTAGGCATAAGACCAATGAAGCCAGCCGCACGTTTCGAGGTTGCGACACCAACGTTTCAACTCGCGGGGGAGGCTTTAGTCTGTGAGACTAGAACAACATAGGTAAAACTGCATGTCGAGCTTTGAAACTACTTTATTACGTAGTTTGACCATAGGCATATGTGATCTGGAAATGTAAGGGAGTGCGACGCGTACTGTCTTACGTCAAACGTCAAGAACGAGGCCTCTTCTTCGAACACAAGCCTCCGTGCAGAATCCAGTGCACGCGGGAAGCAAGAATGCAATGCAGCATGCTGCTCAGTGCCGGCGTGTAGGTGCTGCTGACAGGGTACGTGGTCTGGCATTCCAGAAATCCCAGAGGATCGGCAGGGTCATTCGCAACTTGGCGCTGCCCGATGTGACCATGCCGATGCACTTAGGGCTCAACCCTACCTAATTGCCCTATCTCTGGGGCCATTATTCTACAACTTGCTGACCAACGTCAACTAGAAACTAGCTAATCTTTTAGTGATGGATTTAGACTCTATCCCTACCGTCGTAGCATAAGAATTTTATTTAAGGCCTGGGATATTACATACAAGGAATAGTTATCCATTGCGGATGTTGAATTATACGACATCAATCACGAACATATTCCAATGACAATTCAGAACTCGAATTACTGAATACATACTACAAAAGTACCAGGGCCAGACTCGTAGTATCATCCATAGATCCGTTCTAAACAAGCAAATGCCCCCACGAGTCACTAAATTACTAGTCAAGTCAGACTAATGTCAGAGACTGCATCGAATCGATCAATCATATGCTCCGTATTTGAACGAAAGCGAGAACGTGGAGCTTCAACCAGTGAAATAAGCAAATTTTACGAAATTTAGCCCTATCATTGACCAAAATCTTGCAATTTACCTTCAGAGCACGTGCAGTAGGTACTTGGCAACTATACTCAAGCACGGCATCTGTTCCGAGTGGGGATTGCGTTTTGAAGCTTAGTGTTTCACGACGTTGCATGCAATTATCGTCTCAATTTACGTATATAAGCATCATATAGTGATCGACAGTGTAGGAACAGACGTCTACCAACAGTAGTATTATATGGGTAGTATGCATCTTGAGATGATAGATCTGCGCTTTGGCTGATAAGACGAGTGTAAATACTACACAATTACTAGATACCTAAATGATGACTTACTCACTGAGTAAATGAGATCTGCATCTTGCAATACGAGGAGCGTAACAACAGAGAGGTCATGATGGTTGACTACAACCGTTGTATATGCCTGATTTCCAGAAATAGCAACTTCAGTCGCTGAAACAGAACTGAGACTGCCTAAAAAGACTTATGTCAACCTCGTTTTTGGATAGCTTCAATGTCGCAACGGGACCCGATTCGGCGCCCCCAAAGGATCCAAAAGCCCAGATTGAGCAAATGGGTTGTTTGGTAATACCCGTACTCATGTAGACATCGTAGGAAAACGGTTCTAAGAATGACTGAACGATAATACCCCGTATCTTAGTATTGTTTTAGGAACTTATGTCACACACGGATCTAGGGCTTAGCTTGCGAAAAAAGCTATCTGCTTGGTTAGCTGTCTTACTCGCCTGATTTAACAATTGAGAAAATCTAATCTTCGCTCAGGAAGGAATCTACCGATGGATCTAATGTCAAATCTGTTACTGGGAGGAATACCTAGATACAGTTGTATATGCATTTCGTACGCTGTGGAGACTCCTGGAATTGACTTCGATACTGAAGATTTTTAGACCATCGATTAAAGGCTCCTACGATTGGTGGTTGGCATTACATGCAGACCTTCATGCCTATTTGAAGTAGACTGTAACTATAGAGGACAGCGCACACGCTGTGTAGGAATTGGAGACAACAAAGTCAAAACCAGGCTAAGGACGAGTACGTGGGAGAGAAAGCATGTGGCCGAGAACAAAATTTGGAATATTAGAAGCGGAACCGAGACCAACATAAATTAAATACAAAAGCAATATAACACTGATTTTTCCCCATATATTGTGACTTGCCGTTCTGGTGCTAGTGATCAAATCCTCCACTAGCATCGAAAAAAATATACATTTATATTGATAGCTACTCATAATCGCGAACAACACTCTGTCAAAAGGTGGCTTCAGCTAGACGCGTGGTCTCCAGAACTTGAGTCTCGATGACACTGATCAAAAAATTCTCGCCATTATTCCCCACGGCATGCACAATGATATTGTCTCCATACCCGCAGTCGCTTTGACCGGGACCGGCCTTGTCATATACGGCAAAGCTTTCCTCTGTAATCCCGTCCTTGGGGTCCAGAAGCACTTGCAGGGCACAGTCCCGCGCACTTGAGTGTGAGGTGAATGTTCCCTCGATATTGATATCACGGTATTCCTCATCTTCAAGGTCTGCCTTTATCTGAAGCACGTAATATAGACCCATTGTGACCCTGCCGTCATCATGGGCAAACAGAGGCTTGTCGATAGTGTTGGGAGTCGTGAGGATACGAACACGATACGTGGAACCAGATGGAGCGACAGCATGAACGACTTGGCCATCCTCTTCCCGCTCGTCACTGGTGTGGAATGTCTTAAACCATTCGCGTTCGTATCCTGCATCAAATAGACATCGATGTGCTGCTGCTTTTGCAGATGCTAGGGAAATATATGTACCAAGAATTCGGATTTTCTGAAATTTGCTGTTCGGATCTTTTTGCAGATGTGAAGTTATGAAAAGGATATGGTAGAGCTGCTCAGGGTTGGTGCTCTCCATGATGATAGGATTTTAGAACATTGTATTTCCTGCAGTTCGATTAGATCTAAATTGAAATGATGAGTCGGAGAGAAAATAGCCATCTTAAGTAACAGTTTATGATCGTGGCGAGATACTTAGTCAATTAAATCATGACAACCGAAACGGGCATGATCAGGCGTCAGTGTGATCCATGGACTTGACATGATGGTTCGGTACTTGGTCATACGATGATAACGTCTGTGGAGCTCTACGTAGTATCTATTAAACGTACAGGCTGTTGACATTGTGATGGGAGCTTTCTGTAGTACCATCCATCTTCTTGGAAACAACTGTGTACTACTGCTGTTACGTCGGAAGATAGATCGCTAAGAATTATTGTTTGTCGATAGCATAGCTGCTGCTGTCTTGATGAGTATCATTAAAAGGAATCTCATGTGAGCTTTTGGAATTCTGGTGTACTGTCATCATAGAATATTCTTGAAAATCAAAAATCATCAGGCCACTACACCAAAAGTCCATATCTCAACTCATGACATCACGACATCACGATCAGGATGTGAAAGACTCTAGTGTACTTACTACTAACAAAAGTTCATTTGGGACTCGATAAAATACGAAAAGATCACGTCAACGATACTTAAAATGAGTCTGGAGTTTGGTCTCTTTGCTGGGCTTTGCCACTTTGCCTCCACCTTATAACATCAACCTTCTTGATTTTCAATGTTATACAGTTATAGATAATTTCTTAACACTACATTCAATTGGCAACAACATGATCGCAAAGTTAAGAACCAAGACATATTTTACTGTTTGCGTTCCACGATTACCCAGTCATCTCTCTACTTTCTGTAATCAGCAGATACAAAATCCAACAAGGGCATCCATTTTTGGCAGACACGTTGTCGCGAGGAAATTTAACAGCATGGCGGACGTAAGAATTTCTTTATAGAAGCGAATATCGAGCATATACTAACTTTTCCCCTTAGAACAAAGCGCAACAAACAATGAAAGGCCTGGTATATACGGGTCCTAACAGCTTTGAGATAAAAGACCACCCTATACCCCAAATCGAAAAGCCTACAGACGCAGTGGTGAAGATGCTTCATTCTTCAATATGTGGAACCGATCTTCATATTCTCAAAGGCCACGTACCCACTGCTGAATACGGCCGAATTCTCGGCCATGAGGGTGTCGGTACGATTGTGTCATTGGGAAACAGTGTCGACGGGCTTTTCGTCGGGGATACTGTGTTGATATCTTGCATAACGGCCTGCGGTGTGTGTTCGCCTTGCACAAGCGGCCTACGCTCTCATTGCGTGAATGGCGGTTGGATTTTAGGCAATGTGATTGCAGGGACGCAAGCAGAGTATGTTCGAATCCCGCACGCAATGGGCTCTCTACACAAATTGCCGGGAAACATCAATACCAAAGCTTGTGTTGCTTTCTCCGATGCGCTTCCTACCGCATTGGAATGTGGGGTGATAAATGGTGATATAAAACCGGGAACTACTGTCGCAATTATTGGGGCAGGCCCTGTCGGCTTGTCAGCCCTATTAACAGCTCGATTATACACCCCATCGTCGATCACTTGCATTGACGTAGATGAGGAAAGACTTAGCCATGCAAAGAGACTCGGAGCGGATAAAACATTGAACTCCCGAGCACCTGACGCAATGGAAACTCTGGACTCGATGAATGGTGGACGAGGGTTTGACTCGGTCATAGAGGCAGTCGGAATACCTGAGACCTTTGAACTATGCCAGAAATTGGTTGCTCCAGGAGGGTCGATAGCAAATATTGGGGTTCACGGTCAAAAAGTGAATCTTTACCTAGAAAACTTGTGGGATCATAACATTAGTGAGTATTTAGTCTTAAGTTTTCTGGAATCTAATTGACCTCTCTGCTAGCCATTAGGACACGATTGGTGGATACCACTACAATCCCAACACTTCTCCGACTCTTCGAAGCAAACCGTCTGGCTCCTTCTGCTCTATTTACTCATAGTAAGAGCCTCACTCCCATGATCAGCTATTCTGCCGCCTTGAGTTGACTGCTTTCCTAGGTTTTCCTTTTTCCGAAATTGCAGAGGCTTACCGCAAGTTTAGTGATGAAAAGGCAACGTTGAAGGTCATAGTTGACTTCTAGCTGCTAGTTACTGTTTCATTTTTCCTTCTCAGTAAACTGTGTAACCTAGTGTACTTACTACTAACAAAAGTTCATTTGGGACTCGATAAAATACGAAAAGATCTCCTGTAACGACAGAGTATGTAGCAGCAGTACAACCTAAAGCTACGTGACCCACGAGAAAGGTCAGGAGCCAGCAGTAAGGCAGCGAAATGACAGCCAATAAGGAAGCGCCGATGCTTTCCTTTATATAAGCGTGCAACCCGATGTAATGGCGTAGGGTTTGCTGCTGACTGGTTTACAGAGTATACTTCGTAGTTTTCAGTGGCCACAGATAGAGTATGGAACTATGGCTTAATGCATATGAGCATTACAGGCTATCACTAAGGCTAGGCCCAAGTACAGGGCTTTTGGAAAGAGATGCGCTAGAACGGGTCGAATCGTGTGATCAAGTTTACCATTTCCATGGTACGACAATTTGAGCAACGTCAATGACTATCTGTTAGGTATATAATGTGGCCAGCCTCACAAGTGGGAAGGTTGGATGTAACGCTGCAGTTGATGTCACAAATCCCTGAATATGCCTTATGTAACGTATTCACGCGGCGTGCAGCTCAAGAAAGAGCTCAGTGGAACAGATTCAGACGTGATAACCCCTGATGATGAAGAGTATGCAGAAAGCATTAAACGCTTCAGTGACTCTTGCGAAAGAGAAGCTGTAAACCACCCTGTCTTTAATCATTTCGAAAGCTACTAAATATGTATTAGGGAGCCGTAGTCCGCGTGTCATCTCCGGATGAAGTGTCAAAAGTCGTGATATTTGCAACTAAACACCACATTCCGATTGCAGTGAAAGGAGCGGCTTATAGCACAAGTGCATCTTCCTCGACCCACGGGGGAATCGTGATTGACCTGTGCAAATTGTCTCAAGTCATCGTTGATCCAGAAGCCTATACAGTAACTGCTCAAGGTGGTGCGACGTGGGAAGATGTCGATAGGGCTGCAGCGGCATTTAGATTAGCCGTTGTCGGGTCTACTACTAATTATACTAGTGTTGGTGGTACGGCATTAGGAGGTGGATATGGCTGGCTCACCGGCCGCCACGGCTTGGTAATTGACAATCTGTTGAGCTTAAAGATGGTGTTGGCGGACGGTAGAATCGTGAACTCAAGTGCTGAAGAGAATCCCGATCTGTTTTGGGCAGCCCGCGGCGCTGGACAGGATTTTGGTGTTGCCACAGAGCTCGTTTTCAAGGCATATCCTCAAGCAAATGAAGTATTTGGGGGGGTACTTTACCTTAGCCTTGACAAGCTACCAGATATCGTGGATTTTGTGAATGGGTTTGAACACCAATCAACCGGAAATGAAGGTTTATTCTTCGGATTCGACAGACCCCCCTGGTGGACAATACCATGATTTTGATGATACTATTCTACAACGGTTCAGAGACTGAGGCCCGGGAATTTTTCCAACCACTGTTGTCGCTGGCGCCCACAGTAAATGAAACGGAAATGATGCCATATATTCGAATGAATACACTGATGAATAAAGCTGCCAAGTTTGGAGGTCGCAAGAGGATCAGCGGAACTAATTTTACTCTTCCGCTTGACATCAAGCTCCTTGAAGAGCTATGTCGGGATTTCGACAAGATCATGAAAACATACCCCCGCGTTAATCAGAGCGCCTTGATGTTCGAGCTACTTCCGTACAACGAAGTGATTAAGGTCCCGAACGACTCTACCGCATTCATGAATCGTGGTAGATACTATAATGTAGCCTCCATCTTCTGCTGGCATGCTCCTGAAATCGACTCCAAAATGAAAGCCTTGCAGCAGTCTATGATGCAAAAAATCGGAGAACGCGCGGGAGTTGCACGAAGTCCGCATTTAGGCGATGGAACTGGTTTATATGCAAATTTTGTTGGTATGTACCGATATAGGCAGTAGACTCTTTCTAGATCAGACTGATGAAAGCTCTAGGGCACGATGCTCGTGCAAAAGACTTGTTCGGCGATAACCTTCCACGGTTACAGGAATTGAAAATGAAATACGATCCTACTAATGTGTTTCGAAAGTGGCATAATCTTTTCGATGATAAGAATGTGGGTTAATTTGATGCATCGGTTCATTCATTTGGTACTTTTTTTTTATTCTTATTCTTTTTTTCCCTTTTTTTGGACAATTCGCAGGGAAGTCAGCACCCGAAGATATAGGCTGTCGAGCGATGAAGTTAAAAATTTGAAATGAAATCTATTATCCTTTCAACCATCGGAATGTCAAGCCTATTCAATCACCTAGCCAGTCTAGGACGTTGGTACCAGATCGTGCTAAGTGAATAGTCCAATCTTCTTTAATAAGTGTAAGAGAGTAGGTAGAAAGCATGACAGTAAGATGCTGTAGCGGGGATATGCCTCGTCTAAGTAGGCGACTGCTGAGGAACGGAGACTCGGATAGAACGACCAAACCAACCAATAAGGAACAAGGGAATGGTGAATCTAAGCGGCCATATGAATCACTTAATGGAACGCATGAATGAGTTGATTGTGTGAAGCTCTCTATCTAATCCTAATCCTGCGCGGAGCTGTACCTATATCTAGAGGTCGCGATCCACCGTCACACTTGCTTTTGCGCCGGCGACAGGCAGCGCAAACCACGTGGCGGTGTCGCACCATGGCAGTAAGCCCTAGACATGGGCATGCATAGACTGAAGACTCGAACAATCTGCGTCTGAGCTGCAGAACAAGGCTATAATACTCGTTCGCCGTTATAATGAGGGATGAAGCACTCCGGAGGAGACCGGCCCTTTTCCGCTCGACTTGCAGCTAGCCGTCTTTGGTCTAGCTTAATACCTATATCACACGTGACCGAGCATGACCTAAAATGGTCAACTTCGAACAGTATTATAGGTTGTTTGAAGCTATTGTGATTCACTAGAAGGCAAATCTTTGTTCCACGTTCAAGGTATTAAAATAATATTAGTACATAGCTGTCGAATACATGGATTGCGTTGTGTAGTACGTTAGGATGGAAGACGTTCAATACTAACTTCATCTATGAACAAATAGTATGTTTGTACTTCACATCTCAATCTCAATGAAAAAGTCACATAGTAAGGACATTAAGCGTTTGATTTTAGAAGATTTTGAAGCCATTTAGTAATATAGTTGAGTCAGAGCTCTTCATCTTCATAGTTCGAGCAGTTCTGTGATACATGAAAAGTGATACCAAGAATAGAACTTGCGAAGGTGTTAGCTGTATTATCAGCAACTTATGCATCATAGGTACAGTACATTGCCTGCATAGTTGTCGAATAAGGCTAAATTACTTCTATGTCTTACAAAGCTTCGAGGCCAGGTTACACCAGTGTCAACCCTTCGCTTCAACACTAGCCATTCTAAGGGAACACAATTGACATGGTTTCTAGTAAATAATACTACGAGTCTACGACTGCTAGTTAACTCTCTTTAAGCTCGATCTCAGACTTTTCGTGAGTAACCCCGAGAATTACCTATTCGGGAAAATTGGAAGACTATATCGTCACGCATAGTCCAGCAAAAGCATCCGCGACGAGGGTTTAAATAGAATATCCTAAAACTAAGAGCTCACCTGGGCAAAACAATAATGAAGATTTTGTGAGCTTTTTATCTTCAAATGAGTCATTGAGGACATGTAACTATAACCGTCTTATTTTTCACATCCATAGATATGAGCAGCGCCATATTTGGTAATGTAACGATTCTCCGTCCAAATTGACTACAGATACAACTGAAGCAAAGCTCTTATTGGTCTTGGACTCTTCCAGTTACTTATGAATGGGAAAACAGCGTAGGACAATCTATGAGTAACAGTTTGTACAATTGATCACCCACCTTCTGCTTTGACATGAGATTAGATGTTTCCTGGCTATATAATTGGAAATTTTACTCTTCGACTTGGGAACATGATTTTTCACAGTATTCAGACTATACCTCGGACAAAGGGACAGCTTATTCGAAGTAAAAGGGAATACGAATTCGAAAGTTTTTAAAGCTAGACGTGAGTACACCTAGTCCAATACTATCATCTAGAATAGGAGATGTTTCAAAATTTGGAGATCGAATTAGAATTGCTAACAATACATATCTAAAAGCAAGTCAACATATTCCGATTAGTACGCGGAAAAACCAAGGAAACGAGAGCTTTACGAAACTTGTCTCACAATGACCCAACCTAACAAGGTGCCAAAAGCAATGAAATTGCCGAATGATGAAGAACCTACTGTCCACTTCTTTGGATGGGATCAAGAGAAAAACGGTCTCACCGAGGATTTTGGCCAGCCCAAAGGAGAACGACATGAAATGACGCTTGACAGTATGAAACACGCCATCATCATGAACAAGGGAGATTACAACCCATACACGATCAAGATAGGGTTCCCTGCAGGCTTTCAAGAATACGTTCTCATACTGAATCTGCCCCGCATTGTTTTCGTGGCGCGGTATCTTGCAACCAAATTTCGAGAGATAATCCTCAACGATTTTTGTGAAGAGATGAACAAACTCGCAGGTCTTATGAAGGCGAAGGTTCATGAAATCGATAAGAAGGATGGTCCACCGGATTTGGGAGCTCCAGAAGGTTCAGAATTGGCGATTTATCATCCGAAGTTTATGCGAAGCCAGCGCGGAGGCGAGGTGCCTCACGATGATATGACCCCCTTGAGGCATAGTTTCAAGAATAGAGCCGTCAGATTGAAAATGTTTCCTTACGGACCCGAGGCATGCACTCTGGTAATTGCGCAGGGTAATACAGGAGTTCCTGCTAAACACTCCCTGGTTCCAATAGCCGAATGAGCGTGCTCTGGTGGAAGCGTATAATCCCTGAGACCATTGTGAAGGCCTACTGATGTATCATACTTCTCTTCCTTCTCTCCAACTCCTCTTGGCTGATTTTTTCAACTATCTTTCTTGACTTTCTGACTTGATTGCCTGTACAGTAGCTGAATTATGATCCAGCTACCTTGCCCTAAATGTTCTTAGATACTACTAGATACCCGAAGTGTATAAGATGTGAAACAAAGACCCTTTTAATAACATACATTTCATTGACCGATGATATCTACTAGATACGTATGTCCATCGCACCTGTTGTGCCTGGTTCATACACGACACTCAAAGCTACCTAGGCAGATCCCGCGCAATTAGGGCTTCTTCTGCGGGGCGCTCTTAACAACCAACTACTACACGTTTCACTAAAAATACTCCCTTGGGTATTTACTCCGTAATTTGCATTTTCATCAAGACCTTTACGGCTTGGATGACGAAAATCTGCAAAACTGTCGTTCAGTATATTTGTATTATTGACCAAAAATGACTCACTTTTAAGCGGTGTGATTGGCTCGACTGATAGAGATTCTTCCCCAGGTGTTGATCACGAATATTTGGACAACGAAGTCATAGCTAAACAAATATTTGGTTTATAGTTCATGAATTGGAATTTAGATTTTCTACTTCGGTTTATCTTTCAACAAATCTAGGAATTTGATTATTTGGTGTAAGAAGTGCATTCAAAATGACATCTACACCAAGCATAATCGCAACTTGCAAACAGACTCGATTCCATTTCCTCGACGATAGACCTTCACGCGAGGTACGTCAACCCCTTCTCCCCCTACCCGTGCCAGTAAGGAATTAACCAGAGAAATAGGTCGACATCCAAGGCCTCAACATAATAGTTCACTCCCCCAAAACCAAGCCTCCACCGAACCCGGTACAGCAACAGACAAAAAACCAAAAGGAAAATCAAAAGCAAAAGCAGACGGCCTTGAGCTTATATCTAATGCAGACTTGAGACTCAAAGCGGGTGTTCATTACGGTCTCGTAGGGAGGAATGGGAGCGGGAAGTCCAGTACGTATCAATCCCTACAACACTTCCCTCAAGGGCTCGTCTGATGAGAGTTTTTATGGTGCAGCTATCCTGCGCGCATTAGCAGAAAAGCTCATTCCTGGAGTTCCATACTCAACTCGAATTGCGATCTTGCAGCAGACAGATGCAGAGATTGAGGAGAGCAGTAAAAATGATGAAATCGACAATCTTGCAGACTCATTGCAGCAGAATGGCTCGATATCAACCAGCGGCGGGAATGGAAAAACTGCGTTAGAGCAAGTGATTGCAAGTGATACAATGAGGGCTGAAGTAGAAAGGAAGATAAGCGGTTAGCACGCTAAAAGTCCCATTGACATTGCGGCATTCTCTAATATGGCAACAGTGTTGTCGAAGAGTCTGGAACAGGAAGACCCTCTCGCACCTGTTCTTACCATCCGGAAACTTCGACATGAGCAGTTAGCGGAGCAGTTATTTCTAGCGCAGAAGAATGCGAGTATAAGAAGTGGTGCGAGAGGTTTACAAGCGAGAAAAGAGCTCAAGGCTATTGAAATCCGGGTAGAGGCGTCTACAGAGTTGTGAGTCGCGCCACCTTTATAATCCGTCTGATACTGATGGTCATAGACTGCAAGAGGAACACGGAATCATAGACGCAGAATCTATTCAGAGCGATACACAAGCTGCGATTGACCTGCTACAAGATCTTCAATCTCAGCATGAAACGGTAAGCACCCGAAATAGACTGCGGCAAGCGAGCAATGACTGACATAACCAGATGAAAGTCGTCGACGTCGAGAAACAAGCCCGCAAAATCCTAACAGGTCTAGGCTTCAAAGAAGAAATGCTCTCAAGACCATTCGCAACGCTATCAGGTGGCTGGCGTATGCGATGCATGCTCGCCGGAATCCTTATCCAAGATCCAGACATCATGGTCCTCGACGAACCTACAAACTTTCTGGATCTGCTCGGCGTGATCTGGCTTGAAAATTACCTAAAACAAATGCGGCAGTCATCAAGCACGACGTTAGTGCTGGTGTCTCATGACCGATCATTCATCAACGCTGTGTGCGAGGAGATCATCATTCTGCGTGATCAAGCCCTAACCTACTTCAAGGGTAATCTAGCCGCTTACGAGGCAAATTTTGAATACCAAAAGTTGTACTGGGGCAGAATGAAAGAAGCCCAAGAAAAACAAATTGCGCATATGGAAGCTACAATCCGCGAAACGACCAAAGTCGGCAAAAAGACGGGTGACGATAACAAGTTGCGAATGGCGAAATCGCGGCAGAAGAAGATTGATGATAGGATGGGGATTCAAGTCAGTGCAACTGGTGGACGGTTCAAATTGAATCGTGATTTGCCAGGGTATCATGTGAAGGCTCGTGCTGAGATTGAGGTGCCCAAGGACGAGAGGGGGGCTGCGATTCAGTTACCGGATGCGCCAGATCTAAGATTTCCGGGTCCGTTGATTTCACTTGAGAATATTACATTCAGGTACAAAGGTACAAGATCTCTTGTGCTGGACGATATAGGCCTGACAATACATCTGGGTGATCGGGTGGGCATCATGGGACTCAATGGATGCGGCAAGTCGACGTTGCTGCAATTGCTGACTGGTGAGTTTACGGAGCCAACGAAGGGTAAGATCACTCGTCATCCACGATTGAAGATTGGATACTACGCCCAAAACTCCGTAGGCGACCTGCAGAAAGAAGGACGCACAGAGCCTGTATTGACGGCGTTGGGGTATATTCTACGAGACTCCAGTGGTCAACTCACCGAAGGCGAGGCCCGGGGGTTGCTATCATCATTAGGACTAAGTGGTCGAGTTGCATCTGATGTGCCCGTGTTTCGTCTTTCGGGTGGACAATTGGTATGTATTCATCAAGTCTAGATAATTGACTAGAGCTCATCGTGATAGGTTCGACTGGCCCTGGCCAAGATCTTATGGAACCCACCTCACCTGCTTGTTCTGGATGAAATCACCACACATCTGGATTTCTACACCGTGACAGCTCTCGCATCTGCATTGTCAACGTTCAATGGAGCCATCTTGGTTGTCACACATGACCGTTTTCTAGTGCGGTCTGTCGTCGAAGGGAAACGAGATGTAGATGCTCGGTTGGACGATGATTTCGAGGCTGAGTCTGATGGAGAGACTGGAGATGATGAGACGCCTAGGAGAAGAACAGTCTACGTGCTGAAGGGCGGAAAGCTGATCGAACAGAGTGATGGAGTCAATCAGTTTGAGAAGAGTCTGGAGAAGAGGGTTGTCAAGATGTTAGCTGCGTAGTTGAACTGAATGATGTGCAATTCGTGAATGTCAGCGGGTGCCCATAGTCATAGTCAAAATGAAGTCTCCGCGGAGAACTCCTGCTTACCTAATCCGAGCTAGCTTATCGGAGTGCTCCGGCCGACGGGCTGTGATTGGCCAGACTGAGTGTGGGGGATAAGCATGTCATTAGTCGTAGTTAACTAACTCGGTGAGAACAAGAACAGGATATTTTCTTCCAACTTCTATTTCAAATTCAAAATGACTCCAAATATCTGTCTCAACTCTTGAATATATATATATATAATTATGGCCCGCCCATTGGTTTCAGGGCGGGGTGTCGCGCGGCTGTGCTACACACCTGAACTCCCACGACCGCAGTACTACTCGAGAAACAGCACAGTGACTCACAGACCTTTGCGACGACACCAAAGCACCGTAGCAGCTGCTGCCACTACCACAATCGAAGAGAATACCCCTGTTCCCCCATCGTATACACCAACACCAAGCCGACGATTCGAAGCCATCAAATCCGCAAAACCCTTCTCAGACTTTCTAACCGACACCTTCCACCGCCAACATGACTACCTCCGCATCAGCATCACCGAGAAATGCAATCTACGCTGTTTATACTGTATGCCGGAGGAAGGGGTACCGCTGTCGCCGCCGGCGCATCTACTCACCACGCCGGAAATAGTATACTTATCGTCGTTATTCGTGTCGCAGGGGGTCACCAAGATTCGATTGACGGGTGGCGAACCAACAGTGCGAAAGGATCTCGTGCCTATGATGCAGGCAATAGGCGATTTACGAAAAGACGGGCTGAGAGAACTATGTCTGACGACGAACGGGATATCGCTGCACCGGAAACTGGACGCAATGGCCGAAGCAGGCTTGACAGGCGTCAATCTCAGTTTGGATACTCTCGACCCATTTAAATATACAATCATGACCCGCCGGAACGGATTTGAGGCAGTCATGAAAAGCATCAATCGCATCGAAGAAATGAATCGTACATTCAACGCGGGCATAAAACTGAAAATCAATTGCGTGGTTATGCGGGGTTTGAACGAGCACGAAATCGTCCCTTTTGTCGAAATGGGCAAAGAGAAAGATATCGAAGTTCGATTTATCGAATATATGCCGTTTGACGGCAATAAATGGAGTGAACAGAAAATGGTCCCGTACCAGGAAATGTTAAACATTATTCGGAAATCTTATCCGCAGCTGGAAAAAGTGGCAGATCACAAGAACGATACGAGCAAGACGTATCGCGTCCCCGGATTTCAAGGCAAAGTCGGTTTCATCACGAGTATGACGCACAATTTCTGCGGCACATGTAACCGGCTACGCATCACGTCCGACGGAAACCTCAAAGTCTGCTTGCACGGAAACGCAGAAGTCTCACTCCGCGACCTGATCCGCGAAGAGAACAACGGCCTCCCCATCGATGACGAAGCCATGAAAACCTTGGATTTGCTCGAATCAGGCCGTTTGGCGGCTCGCATCCAATCCGAAGAAAATTTGTTGTCTCGCGAACGCAAATTACTCGACGTAATCGGACTAGCAGTCAAGCGCAAGAAAGCGAAACATGCCGGAATCGGGAAATTGGAGAATATGAAGAATCGGCCTATGATATTGATTGGTGGGTGATCTTTTCTTCTTTTGTTGAATTCCAGTACAGATTGGATATACTATGAGGATGCATATATACCGGCGAAGGCGTACATTTTGCATGTTATGAGTTATGAGATATGATACCTACCTATCAATTCGTGTTATTTATGGAGTATATAGAATGAACTGACGTGCGTCGTAGATAACCTGCGTTCACCTGCGTTCAATCTCAATCGTACAAGAATAAACAATCTGATACCAACTCATCTCTTGCATTCGTCGCCTACACACCAACTCCGAGCATACACCACCAAAAGACCGCCCTCTCAACCTCAGAATGAAGAGGATGAAATGGATGAAAAAGAGTACAAAGTCAAACCCAACCACCCGGTCTTACCACACCTCAACACCGCGGGACACATGCACATGACCAACGTAGGCTCCAAACCCAGCACTCAACGCTACGCGCGCGCTTCTTGTCTCGTGCATTTCAGGAATGACATTACATACAAAGCCCTCACCCAAAGCAACTCCTCCGACTCTTCGTCTTCAACAGACGGAGGAATGACGCTCGCCAAGGGGGACGTATTCGCCGCTGCAAGAGTAGCAGGTATAATGGCCGCGAAAAAGACGCCCGATATTATCCCGCTGTGTCATCCGAATATCGGTATCGACAGCGTCAGTATCGACATCTCACTCCTCGCACCATTCGAAATGTCCGGAAACTCGATTGCTGATTCTGGTAATGTGATGTCGGCGGCGTTGGAAGGCGGGCATTTCGGTGCCGTTCAGATTGTGGCTACGGTTACATGCGAAGGACGCACGGGTGTCGAGATGGAGGCTATGACGGCTGTGATGGGGGCCGCGTTGACGGTGTATGATATGTGCAAGGCTAATGATAAGGGGATTGTGATTGATGAGGTTAAATTGTTGGAGAAGAGGGGTGGGAAGAGTGGTGTTTGGAAGAGACCGTCATATTGGGATGAATGAGTAGACTAGATAGAAATAAAACGCTGCAAATGCACCGATGCGCCGGATGGAAAAGCACGGATGGAAAAGCAGACCTGATATAAAACTCCAGACCTTGCAAACCGCCAAACGCAAGTCATAGTTAATCATTAGATATGAGAGACAGGAATTAAGAATGCTTCGTATAACACCCCTTACACCTCAACATAACCCTATCACTCATAGGCCCATAGACCTGCGGCCCAGCGCCAAACACCTTCCCACAATTCCGACAGTTGTGATGCGACGCCAGCATCTCCATTAGATGTGTGTCTCTCTTTTGCAGTTTTGCCAACGATTCGCGCAGTTGTTGGGATTCGGCCTTTTTAATTTCGAGCACAGCTGTGCGCTGGTCCTCGACTGCCTTGCGGGAGCGCAGGTCTGCTTCATCTTTGTACGAGCGTAAAATCTCAAAGGCGCATTCGCCAAAGTCGGAGAGAACTTCGGCCATACCGGGTTGAACGAGCAGTGCATTCAGATTCTGCACGCAGTAATCGATCAACACCGGCCTTAGGGCGGCGTCGTTGTGCGGTGTAGACGTATACACGGCACGAATGATATCAGGGACGTCCAGTTTCTCGACCGATGTGCGATTGAGTTGGTTTCGAAACATCTTTGAGGATACCTCTTTCAAATCCCTGATATCGAATTTATCGCCGCTGGCGTATAGTTGGACGTGCGCGAGGATGTCTTCTGTCGTTGCGGGGCGGCCGCCTTGATGTTGATTTTCGTCGTCATTTTCGGAATCTTCGGAGGAGTTGCAGCTTCGTTCTGTCGAGGGTGTGCTTTCTACTTTTTGTCAGAAACATATACCTAGGTATACAAACATCCGAGAGGACGAATTACCAATCTCCTCACTCCCCGTAATCTTGCACGTCTCATAAATCCCCGTATACAAAAACGTCAACACGGACTGAAACACATCCGGATCTTCGTCCACGAGTTCTAATTTCTGGGTAATTCCCTCTTTGAAATTGTCCTTGCACATCAACCGAAAGTAACTCGAGCGAGGACAAATCACCAGCCTGTGAACGTGGAATTCGCGGTTGGCGCATGTCACCAGAAAGTCGGAGTACTCTCCGCTCTCGAGATAGCGACCCCACATGGCCGAGATGCCTTGGTGAGGGCGTTCTAGGTATTCTTTTGTCAGGCCCATCTTGTTCTCTTGTAGTGACCGGATTGAATAATTTTGGGATAGAGAAGTGTTGTATGAGAGAGACAGAGACATACCCATAACAGAGTGAGCGCCGATAAGACAGAGAGGGGCCGGCAAATGACGACGATGGACCCTCCCCAATCACAGCCTGGCTGTACCTGTAACAGTCCCCGAAAATCGCGCAGACCGGTTGTTTGTTTGTTTATATGACGTTTAAAAATAATGAAGAATTAAGTGTTCCTGGAATACAGAATGTAAATGCAAGTAGTAGTTGAAGAGAAAAGAAGAGCGTGACCTGATACCGCATTTATTAAGTCATAGTCGGTCCTCGCTTCCCCGCCATGGCTTGTCTTGTGTATGCCCAGCCTGCTATCACGACAATAGCATCAATAAATACACTCCGTTAACAAAGTACGTAGTAAATAGTACGTACGACTAGGCAATCCGCCTGCCAAGGCGGGGCTGTGCAATCATGATGGCTCATTGTCACTTAATCAAGTAAGAAAGCAAGATAGCTGCGCGGGGCTACCGTCACGACAGAAGCTATGAATGGTCAACTGACAAATGGCCCTGGGATAGAAACCGTCTAGACTTCTTGGCCCTCCGCTCATATTGGTGCTAGCCACTGCTAGGGTTTATCGCGATACAAAGACTAACAGTGCCAAGCTGTGGCCGAGCGACTGCTAAGACATGACGATGGTGATGATGATGCCAAGTTGGAGGGATTTTCGATGTCCTCTTATTCAGGTCACGATATCATTTGATAAAAAGCAAATATCAATGTTAGTTTGGCGTTGGTGTATACTTACATGAAGATTGGTGGATAGTTTGCTTTTTCGGAGAAACGTACTCTATCAAAGTTTATCGAAGACAAGGGCATGTTTGCGTCGCCATGTGGTTGTGCCCGATACCTAACCCAGACTGATTTAAGTCGCCCTTCTTACAAACTCCTCCAACCGCCTCTTCTGCCTCCCCTGCTCATCAAAATTCCCTTCCTCCAACCACCGCTCAAACCCCGCCCCAACACCCCCCTCCTCCGCCGCCCACTCCGAATCCAACAGCGAGTACCACGCCGTATCCCGATTGCGTCCCTTGATAATCATATGCTGCCGAAACACGCCCTCGTAACTAAACCCATACCGTAGGGCTGCCCTTTTCGACGACTCATTCAGATTATTGCATTTCCACTCTAGACGCCTATACCCCAGGCCACGCAATGCGTACCGAGCAAGAAGGAAAACAGTTTCGGTGGCAGGCGTCGTCCGCTGTAATGCGGGGGAGTACATGACATGGCCCACTTCGATGCTGCGATGGACAGGGACGATGTTCAACAGGCCAATATACCCCATCAGCTTACTCTCACTATTGGCATGCTTATCGGCATGGACCCTGATAGCCCATAATATCGAACTTTCGGAATTCTCGAATTCGTCGAGATAGCTCCGCAACTCGTCGATGGTCAGCGGTGGACCGCCGAGCATGTAATCCCATAACCAGCTGTGTTTTTCGCCGCCGATGTGTGGGAATAGTTCCTCTGCGTGCGAGGCGCGGAGTGGTTCGAGAGTTACTGTGCGGCCCGGGAGGGTGATGCGACTTGGCCGGGGTGCAGGGGTAGGTTCTGCGACTGCGAAGCCTACGGGGCGGTTGGTTGTCATTGTTGATAGTGGTGAAGTTGATCGGATGAATAGCGATGGCTGTGAGACGAAGAATCGTCGTAGATACAGACCCGTCTTTATTAAATATTGTTGATGTTGCGACGTACGGACTAACGAGTGAGTCATTCCGTAGTCGGACTTTTCGACTTCGTATAGATACTACTGCAGTTGTAAATCGTCAATTCTACAATATCATGAGCCACATAGCAAGTATAGACATATATTACTAGTCAAGAAATGAATGATGCTATAATGCATCATGTTTTCAACAATGAAGCTGGTACCTGCATCCATTTGATTGGCTGTGATCGCCGATGAGGATCGCGAATTGCTGACGTTTAGGTATTGGACGATTTTCTAGTAGCACCAACTCGGAATGGGTTGAGTGAGGAAAGGAGCAAATATTGGAGTCGGGACAATGTGTATTGTAACTACGTAGCACTATCTGAGCTTCAGCTACTGCAACAACTTTCTGCAAAAATCTTTATTTTCTACCTAGCTAGGACTCTTAATTTCTCAAAAAAAAAAAAAAAAAAAAAAAAAAAAAAAAAAAAAAAAAAAAACCTTCCTCCCTTCTTGACAATAACACGTTCGGTTCGCCCTCGGCTCATTTCATCACAAGACACACTTTCCATGTCGCTGAAAATGAAGCTTGCTAAACTTCCACCTCAGTTATCGTCCTACCGCTTCTTGTCAATTGGGGCAGTGGGCTTTGTTTACCAGATTGATTCATGTGTCGTGCTTAAGTTTCCACGAGATCCAAACGATGAACGTTTCAGCCGGGAGATAGAGATTTTTAACCTCTTCGAGAAACATTCTCCTTGTCCCGATATCGTTCAAAGCTTCCTGCGTGTTCCCGAAGGAAACTTTCTCGCATATCTAAGCGGAGGTACTTTAGAGCAGCGATTACGAGGGAAGGGCGCGGAGTCTCTTTCGGCGATTGAACGTTGGGCAATGGAGCTCAGTAACGCGGCTGCTTGGCTTGAGTCACTAGGATATATACACGGCGATCTACGGCCTCCGAATATACTCTTTGACGCCCACGACCACTTGAAGCTTACTGACTTTGACAGTGTGGCCGAGATTGGAACAAGATACGATGGCGCAGCTCCGCCATGGGCTCGACTTCTGGGTCCTGAAGCCGGCGATGAGAATGGTACATTCGGGCGATGTGGCGCTAAGACTGAGCAATTTGCGATTGGCTCGATCATATACTTTGCAACACGAGGGTATGAGCCGTATGAAATGGAGGACTGGGGGGAAGATCATGGTCCTAAAGTAGTGGAACTCCTACAAAGGATGAAGTTCCCAGACCTCAGTCGGGGATGTCTAGACAAGATTATTGAACAGTGTTGGAACGGACAGTTCGCGACCCTGAAAGACTTGGCTGAGAAAACCTCCCTGCTCCCTGGCGCAAACGAACTGCCACGGGCAATCCCCTTGGACAAAGTGCATTGCGAGGAAATCCGCCGAAAGTGTCAGCATCTTGTTGAAAACGGTCTGTTGACTACAGTATGAAAGTTTGCGAAACCGACTGAACTTGGAGTGGAGTATTCGAGCCTCGAGATATGTATGGGAAAAATTAGATTGTCATTTGTCGTACGTCTGACGCGCACCAGAGAGCGAGGTTCGTGGCACGCATATATAGCTTTCCTCGATATAAGGATTTGCCATACTAAATTCGTGCCCAAATCCTGCGCTGTGTCATGTATAGCACAATACACGTTCACTCGAGTTCTTAGACATTAATAAGCTATCGGGTCGGCTCCTTCCTAATTGGGCTCCGCCGGCGGTCACCTTCCTCTGACGAACGGTGCCAGATGTAGTTAGCATGGTTGGGGGTGCCCAGGTATAAACTCTCGCTTACCAGCCAACTTCTCCTTCTCCTTCTCCTCTCTTCCCTCACACCACACAGATATCCTCATCCCTGACAGATGGGAAGAAGACCAAAATATGCCTATATAAACCACACAAATAACCCTCCTCTAGCGGGGCCTCATTTAGGTGAGTACATTCCATCAGTTCTGATAATTATCTTGATGTTTCCTGACGATTTATCCTCTGTTCACTCACTGTAGCCCTTCCTCACGGAGTCTCCTGGCTATGCTGGACCGAGCACTGCGATTGAGCTTCACCGTGGCGGTACAACTCAGAAGTTGAAATCGCCCGAAGCGTGCTCAAAATAATCTTCGCATTTATTTCGAAGGGTATCAGGAAAACCCGAAGACAGATCAGCTCCCTACGTTGCATGAGCGATGCAGAAACTCTATCAGGTCGTTCATCTCAAACATATACTAGCTGCCGACGCATGGATGATGGCTACACGTCTTATTCTAGATCAGAAAGAATCTGAAGTTGCTCCTATTCTATTTCATGGGAACGATGATACAAGTCTATATTTGTGCAATGGATCTATCACGGACAGTTTTCAGGCCACGACGACTCATCTATCATACACTCGGCGATATTGACTGCCAATCCAGCGGATCTGGGACATGTCCGACAAACGCTTATGGCGGATACGCGCCACGGTCACGTTCGTTTTGAGAACGGACGAAGGCGGATTCCTCCCAGGAATCCAGAAATTCTCAAAACGATGAGAAGCAAGCCAATCTCTGAGGCTGCTAATGCTGGCTTCCAAATCAAGACTCGAGCTTCCTGAAAAGCAAAAACCGATCGCATCAACAATATCTGGTACCATGCGATCGCGATCGGCGTTATTCAAGCGACATTCGAAACATATAATTATTCTCCTTTTGGACTTACCTCCGTTACACATGGCAGATGTCAACTTCGACTGAGCCAACACACTTTTACGAAAAGACAGTCCGGAGATGGGGAACAGAAAACCCATCAAATGCTCCGTTTGTGGTTAGAAGATTACACAAGGGCAATATGCGGAGACATATGGCTATTCACGAACAGAAACACGAATGTCCACACTGCGAACAGGTGATGGATACTAGTGCCTTCTCAGAGAACATGTGAAAGCCATGCATCGACAAACCACATTTCCTTGTACCTACAAACGTATGCGTCACAATGGCTGTGTTCAATCTCTATGAAAAGAACGAGGCTCTTTGCTTCGATCACGTCCACCGACGCGGCGACTCGAGCTCAAAGGCTATACAAGAGCATCCTCGGCAGATGGTCAAGGAGTTTACGAGGCATTTACAAATAATATTTCAGACTCCATAAGAGCAAAAGACGAGACTATCTACTGCAAAAAGGATCAAGCTCGACTCCTTTGGACGCACAAGTTCGAGGTATCGAGAATCTAGTCCAAGCAGAGAGCGAGCCCAACCAGTGCAATTCAGTAGGCTTTGCCCGAACCCTGTCTTTACAAACCATGGTCAACGAACCGTCTGTTACATCTGTTGTCTAACTGGAATGAGCAGATGCGTGCTCCAGACAGCTCGAATCCTTTGGAGTTCAGACTGCTCGAATCCTTTCCAATCTCGTTTCTTTCAGTCACAATGGCCAAGGTCCACGCAGTCACCGCTCGATCAAATTCTACTCCCTAATTGTGGGGCGCATACGCGCTAAACCGACCATCATGGCGTACAGATACTTTACCTGCACGCAAGACAATGCATACCGGCATCTAGCTCTCATCAAGAGATCATTTCACCGCGGTCCTTACTGGGTAGGGGCTGTTCTGAGCAAACTTGATGAAGACCTAGAAACTTATCTTATGTAAGGTAAGATACAGTTCATAAAAAATCATGAATGATTTTCATAGAACTGACTGTGTCTTCATAGAATTACAACTGGGTCACCAAGACCATCTGGCTACGTACGATGCCAACTGAAATCTGTTAGGAGACACCAAACATGCGAGTGTCAAGAATGAGCTCGACTCTCAATTTGGCCGGTATCTCGTGTGCAGTTTTCCATGCGGACCTTGTTAATTTCCAGCGCTCGGATCTGGTGAAGGCATTCAATGAAGATCTAGACCAAATGGTATTAGTCTGCTCTTACTATGTCAGCAGTGCCGGCTGTAATAAACAGCAATGTCGGAATGTCCACTGATTGTGCATTACGCCCAAACACGAAACAGTGATTGACTTTGCCGAATTCATGGCGAGGGTTAGCCAGATGATTTTAGACCCTCGTCTACGCCTCACTCTGCAGGATCATGTTGCCTCTATACATACTACTGCGCCATTCGGCGGCCTAGTGGCTTGCTCCTAGGCAAGAAACTTACGATCAGCTACTACCTTTTTATTGTGGCAAACCTATGGTTTCTCTAGCCATCAAGATGATCAACAAGTTGTGTGAAGAAAGGGATTGGTCTGCACAGGAGATCAGTCATATGCTGTTAGGATTGGATTTGACAGACGGCTCACGAACCGTTATAAATGTGAATCTCTACCCAGAGAATGAGCATTCATCGCCAAAATGACCAGGAGGACGGTTCGGATGGTGTTAGGGCGACGAAATCCCCGCTGGAGAAGTATATGGACCGACCTAACGTGCTGTCTTCATGTGCTTATATCTCTTATTGCTCGTCCGCCATTGAGGGCAGTGGCTTTTCTCAAAATGAGGGGACTTTGTCACCTCATTTAGCTAGCTAGCTGTAGATAGACGTGACGGGACACGGTACTTGGTTGGCACGGTCAGATAGCTTCAATCTAGCATCTTTAGCCACGCCACTGTTTCCACCGTGGGCTCTTTCCTCATGTTCATTATTGTTCGTAAAGAAGGCGTGGATAACTAGTACAGGGTCTGAAGGTGATGGGTTGCAGCCACACACAAAGTCTTGAAAGATCTCTTTTGAGAGAATCTTAAAAACGAGCTGTTATTTTCGATATCCACAGTTTACTATCGAAATGGCTAGAAGGAAAGTAAATCAACAATAACCATGAACTACACATGTCAAGTAATTCAATAAAGCGATGATCCTTCAGAATAACCTGAGCCTATTGATTTTGTAAAGTCTCTCCTGACTCCTGAGTGACGCTGAGTTCCCCTCATATGTTCTGTTTAGGAAGGTTGATCCACAGCCGGCCGAGGAACCCTAATGATCGAACATGATGCTCGACTAGTCAGGAGACGTCTTGGCCTCGGAGACCGTTTCAACTTAAACTTTTTTGTTGTATGGATTATGCAAACGATATGCTTGTCTGAAACCGAGGATGCTTGACCATAAGGCTTGGACTGTCCATTCAATCGAGAAGTGGCTGTCGGCAGTTGACGTTAGGCCAGATACAGTCTTAGAAGAAGAAGAAGAAGAAGAAGAATAGAGGCATGACGAAATGGCGAAAAAAGGAAATTAAAGTCTGACGAAAAACGAAGAGATTTTCAAGCCACAAAAAATGAAAAACCTCAAAAACAGAGATGAAGCGAGAAGCTTGTCAACTCTAGACCGAGCCATGGAGCAAGACAAGAAATAAGGAGAAGAGTTTCAGACGGGTAAAGATATTGCCCTGGTGGAGGTGGAGTGCCTCAGCCCTCAGGCTTGCGTGGTGGACTTCCAATTCTCAAACACTGACCAAGACTCTGGCAACACTCCAACAGAGGAGAAAAAGGACACGCGTCTCGACCTATTCTTAGCGTCTCGCCCGGAATTGCTTGTCTTGCATAGTGCGCTCCAGTTGGGTCTAGTATACGTTGTTGACGGGCTGTGAGTGGTCGCTAAGGCAGGAAATTAGGGCTTCGGCTGACAGCCACCAGAACTACCGGCCAGTCTAACGCGATATGGTAAGCACCCGTCCAGAGTGAGAGTCTCATTGGCCAGGATTTCGGATCCACGCAGCCATTCACAAGCCCCGTCTTCCCCCACTCTGAGCCACACCTCCTGCCAATCAGCGGTCTTGGCGCTAAGCCACTTACTTCCTCCTGGTGAACTGATCCGTTCCTTCCAAGGTTCCCTCACTCAGCCAAGTCCATTCAACTTCATTCATATCATCCTAGCCGCTCGTCTTTCGTCCTCTTCATCACTACCACACCACCATTACTACGCCGTCATTCTACTCCACGACCCGATCCCTCTTTTCTCCTCGACATATACAGAATCAGTACAACCGGTCCGATATCTGTCCTCATCAGCAACCAATTCACCGGTCAAGGACAAAGACCGACACCCCGAATAGGGCCAATCCATTCGTTCACCACCACTATCAATTAAGATGGCCACTTTAGCCGAATTAAACCCTTCGACAGCCTCGCCGCTGCCCAACTTCAACTCGACCCATGACCTCGAATTCGACTCGTTCCTCAATCTCGACCAAACCGCCTTTCCTACTTCCGAATCCATGAAGTCGAATCCTTCTCTCATTTCGCAGCCGTCTATGGCAACACCAGACGCCAGCCTCACTGATATGGGACCGTCTTATTCCGGTCCTAGTCATCAATATGGAGATCATCAGCAACAGACCGGATTTCCGCCGGATGCCGTTGCACATGCCATGGCTTATAACGATAATTCTCTGGGAGCTTTGCGTGCTGGACATCAAGGTTTCCCGGTGACTGATGGCAATTATATGCACTTGAAACGCGAGGATTCTACTGTTGATTTTGGGGCTGCCCCATCTCGCAGTCATTCAGAGATGGATATCGAGACCGATAATAAATCCTTTTTCCTTCCTCACAGCAACACCATCAGGAACCAACAGTTCATCGATCCCACTGCTTTAGGAGGCCATGAAATGTCTATGATCGCTCATCCCGCACCGCAGGCCGGTCGGGTGTACCCAGGTATGCACCAGCAGCAGGCTGCGATGGCACGCGCCGCCCAACAGCAGAAACAACAAGCAGAAATCATTCGTCAACAGCAGCAAATGCGGCAACGGCAAGCTGAGCAGTTTGTTCGCCAGACACCAGCTCAACCAGTTCCTCTCACTCGTGCTGTTCGCCCGACAGATCCTATTGTCGAAGAGCGCATTTCGCGCTTGTTACAACAAATGCGACAGAATAGTCTTGGTCAGGACACTCGTCTAGGTACACCGTCATCTCTTCTGCCTCAAATGGCAAAGCAGAAGAAGGAGGAAGAGGACATGGATGAAGACGAGCGTTTGCTAGCTAGCGAGGAGGGCAAGAAGCTCACCAGCAAGGAGCGACGTCAATTGCGGAACAAGGTCTCTGCACGTGCTTTCCGTTCTCGCAGGAAGGGTTAGTTACTCCATTAAATTGATATCGTATGCATACTAACGAACTACAGAATACATCACCCAACTTGAAGGAGAAGTTGCTTCCAAAACAAGCGAAAACAACGAATTGCGTCTACAGAACCACGCTCTCGCAGAGGAAAACAGTCGTCTTACTGATTTGACCCGCATGCTTCTTTCATCGCCTCACTTTTCTGATGTTTTGAATGACCTCAGTAGCAATGGATTGCCGACTCAATTACAGGCTGCCGCTCAGATCCCCCAGCCTCAACATCAACCAATGGTATCTCAGGCTCCGATTCCCACAAGCGTTTCTGGTCCTCAAGTCAACATGACGATGGTTCCAGACAACCGTATGGATGTTTATGGTGCTGGCTGGAACTCGGGCATTGACATGAACTACAATCCCTCTGTTTTTGCTGTTTTTGAGGTTCCGGAGCCGGCTATTGAAGTAGAGGCTCTGTCCGGAAAATCCTCTAGCTTCGAAACGCCTCTTGAGTCCAGTGAATCGTCGAAGGTGGAGGTTCCCCAGCTTGAGCGTCCCGTCACCGCGTCAACTGTTGTGGACACCTCCGAAACCCAAGCCACCGAAGCCCTGGATGAGACCGACCCATGCTTTGCTTTGTTTAGAGATGACATCCCTGTATCAAGTGCTTTCCCCGCTACCTTGTTCGAAAGACTCGAATCCGAAAAGTCTTCCCAGTACACACTTGTTGTCGACCAGGAATCAGAGGATGTCTCAGAGTCGTCTATGCGTGACTTCAAACGCCTATGTTCCAGCATGGACGCCGCATTTGAACGCGTTTGCAGAGTGACCGACCATCTGCTGTGATTATGATTACGAATTCGTCTTGATTTCCCTATAGATTTGTTTGTTTATCGAATGGAGTTTGCGGTTAAGGGGTAAGAGATTATCATCTCTAGCTTGTCATTACGGACCAGGTTTTACCGTCCTAGGTGTTTTGGGTCTTGGATGAGCCTGGTGGTTGAGGAATATCTGTCGTTACATTTCATTGCGTGATTATTATTTTTGGTCATCTTTCGTGTATAAATTGTTTCCTGGTCATGGATTGTCATATGTACCTAGTTTGTAAAAATTTGCCTCTAAGGCGTCTTCAACCTTCAAACTGTCACATTCTACTCCAAGACATACCTTCCTCAATTCTCTAAGGTAAAGGTGAGTCTTAGGGCAAGGGATGAGGTGTTCCCGATTTGGCTATTTGCTATATAATACTTGATCTTCAAGATACCTCCACACTATGATAATAAAATTGTATCCTACACGACAAGATCAAGTACAACATAGGAAAAGAACAAATGATAGTTACATGTTTCAACACATGATTTCTCTCCAACCCTTCCACATCGCCCCCGAATGCTCAACGCATACCCCTCAAAAGACTCTACTGACGATGCACACGCGCAAGCTCCTCAAGCCCCTTATCCTTATTAACCATATTTGTCACCATACTCGCCGGCATGACCGCCGAAACCAACCAAGCCATCGACGAAGACTTCCCCCTCCAGATCAACCCACTCTTCCCACTAATCACATCATTCACAATATTCTTCGCAAACACATTTACATCCTGCTTCTGGTCGGCCGTATATTGCAGCCCTTTGTTCTCATGATCGATCTTGTCGCGGATGGGTTGGTAGTACGATTCTGGCGGTAAGACGAGATCGGTCCTGTCAGCGAAGAATTGTGTGTTTACGGCGCCTACCATGGCGGTTATGACTCGTACGCCGAGGGGGCAAGTTCGATGCGCAGGGTTTCGGAGAGGAGGGCTGTGGCGGCTTTGGAGGAGTTGTATATTCCTGTTGCAGTCAGTACTGTACTGTTAAGAGAATGCACTAAGAGGGGGGGCGGGGGTTAGGGACATACCAGACCACGCAAAGGTAAAACAAGCAGCCACAGAACTAATATTTAACACCACACCCTTGGCTTTGACCAGCATCGGCGCGAACGCCTGCGTCATAGCAAGAACGCCCCAAACATTCAGATCATACACTTTCTTCGCCTCATCGATATCCGTATCCAGCAATGGACCACAGAGACCATTTCCGGCATTGTTAACTAGCACATCCAATCTACCACCCGTACGCTGAGCGACATGATCAGCGCATGCTTTAATTGACTCGGAGGATGTAATCTCCAAATCAACGACTGAGATATCGTCAGACTGAAGAAAAAAGGGGTCGGCTTTGGATTTGTTGCGTAGAGTCGCGAAGACGTGGTAGCCCCTGGCATGGAAGGCTCTGACGAGGGAGGCGCCGATGCCGCCTTGGCTGCAGCCTGTGATTAGGACTGTTTTTTTCTGCATTTTGTATATCTCTTTTAGATGTGTATATGAGCAAGAGATGAGGCGATAGGCGTGAATGATTCGATTTTATATACGAGATGACTTCCTGTTTGGGAAGGTCTGGACCAAACCCTAACCGGATTTCGGAGTTTGGAATCCGTTTCCCGTCGGTGTTGGTCGGAGATCTTTCCGCCGGATTTCATATTCGCATCTTTCTAGTTTATAATTTTCAATATATTCCATAGGATATTCGGAATTTCTCAAATGACTGGAATGATATGAGTTTTGAAATATGGAGAGACGCACTCACAGCCCCGCTCGAGTTAGTACGTATGGTCTAGCGTGTATGCAATGCTTCAAGGCGAAGTGTCGATGTGTGCCGCGTCCCAATGGGCCTTGCGAGAGGTATGGCCATCACTTTATAGTTTTATTCCAATGCATGGATGGATCGAAAGATTGATGTGGATTAGATGTCACCGTCTCAGGAAAGACTGTCAGCCATCGGAATCAGCCCGCAGACGAAATGCGCAAAAATCGCAAGGTCAAGAGTCCGATGCACGGATTGCGCAGCTCGAGGGCAAGGTTGATACTTTGATGTCTGTGTTGCAAGCCACTGTTGGCTCTTCTGGGACTCCGGTGGATCTTAATCGATTACTTAGCGGGGAACAAAACATATCGACATCTACGACGTCTGCATCGAGTCATTCCACAGGGTCTACTAACCCTACTACAAGTCAGGGACTGACACCTGCAACGGAACCATTCCCAACGGCTCCGATACATACAGATCCATCTTTAGAGATATCACCCGTCCAAGCTGAGGACTCTCTAGCCTTCTTCCGGACTCGCATGCTGCCCCATTTCCCTTTCTTCCACTTACCCCCCAACCTAACAGCGTGGCAACTCCGCATCGACCGCCCCGTGCTCTTCCAAGCCATCTTAACAGTCACAACCCTCTCAACCCAACGCAAACTCCAGCGAGCCGAACACTTCAAACATCTCGTTTTCACATCCGCCCTCATCGAAGCTCAATCAAACATTGATTTGTTGTTAGGAATCCTAACGTACATAGCATGGAGCACAGACGCCTTTCTGGGACGCGCAAATCTGTTGTCCAGAATGATGATGCTTGCGATTTCGCTGGTTTATGATCTGAGGCTCTTTAAGCCTTCGACGCCGGATGTGCAGTTGATTGTTAGGCTTACGCAGGGGTATTCGGAGGGCGAGTTGGAGGGAAGTGCATGTGTAGGTGGGGGCACGCTTCAAGGGTTTTTGGAGCAGCAGAGGGCTGTTTTGGCTTGTTTTGTGTTGAGTTCTAAGTATGCCACCATTCTTAACTTGATGAGTTTTGACTTCGCTAATATGTGGTGTGTATTAGTATATCGTCTCACTTCTGGCGCATAGATGCTCTGAGATGGACGCCTCAGATGGAAGAGGCGTTGCGGATTCTTGAGAGGAATAAGCCGTACCCAACGGACGAGGCGTTTATATTTCAGGTGAAATTGCAGTTGTTGACTCAGCGGGCCGCGCATATCAGAGAACAGCATGAGGCGGATCGTGCTCGTATCGCGACGGCTGCTGCTGCGCCGGTTCCGGCGTTTCTGTATCTTAAGTCGCTGCAGAAACAATTGCAGGATTTCAGAGTCGCACTTTCTCCTGAGCTTCGGGAACAAGGTGAGTATCGTTGGTCCTGCGAAATAGAGTATAAACATAGCTAATGTCATGTAGACATTCTGATTTCATACAGTCAATACGTCGAACTCTACATCGACCAAGCATCTCGCACACTCAATCCCGATGCCTCACAGCCTAATATGCCAGGCGGCCAAATTAATGATGCCAGCACACTTCTACCCGGCTACGAGCGCATAGACTCACTCTGGAAATCCGTCGAATCCATCAAGATATGGCTAGAAGCCTTTTACCGAATCCCCCCGTCTGACTGTATAGGTCTCCCATTCCATTTCTGGTCTCAAGTAATTCGTTGCACCGCAATTCTGAAACATCTATCAACTCTCGACGATCCAGGCTGGGACTGTAAAGCAGTACGCAAAACCGTCAATATCGTTTCAGTCTTACAATGGATCCCCGAGAAACTTGACATGACGAGCAAGGAAGCCGGGCTACGGTCTGATGATGATTTATTCAAGTTACTCTCCAAACTCCTGACGAGGTCGCGCGAGTGGGTTGCGGCTAGATGGAATATTACATCGGAGCGCCATGAGAATGACGATGTTCAGGTTGTCGTTGATCATCATGTGCCTCGAGGAAGTGCTGAGTTTGAGGTATCGGCAGACAGTGCGAATGTTGATGGGATTCCGGATTTGGATGGGATTCCGTGGATACAGACGATGGATTTGGAGAGTGATAAGTGGTTTGAGGATGTGTTGGGGTGGTCGCCGATTGCTTATTAGTCTTCATGTACCTCGATGGCAATTGAAGATAGATCGTAAGATGCACTCACCCCTTAAGAAGCTCAAGAAGGAGAGGTTGAAGTGATCGACCAATGAGAGTCGAGACCTCGATAAACTAAACCAAACAGGACTAGCGCATAAATCGCTGTCTTGGCAAATTAATTATTTTCCGTTTAGATTCCTTTCGCTTTTGCTTTGATGAGGAGACTACAAGCTCATGTTCTCACCCAATTGTCAACACAACAATTGCGTTTCGAGTATTTCTCGCCAGAAATGCTTGATAATCGTTCGATAACATAGCCCCCCATCTAGCCATCGACAGCTGTCACGTTGGCTTCCCTGCGAGGAATCGGAAGGGTCGCCTTCCGCGGAACAACCCCCCGAACACCACGTCCTACGATCTGGCCATCAGCTGCCAGAGTCAATATCCTGAGCTCAAGGAACCGGCTGACGGCGTTCTCTTCGACGGCATTCTTTCACCGAAAAAATTCCTTATCCTACACAGAGGAACTTTCCGAGCAACAACCCCTTCTACCTGGCGTGCGTGTCGTCCCAGCAATCCGAGTCAGACAGGGAGCGAGTCAGGGTCCTGCTGCGAAAAGTCGCTATTGGATCTTCACTTCCAATCTACACGAAAACAGTGAATCTCTTCGTAAACCTCCTTCCTCCAACGAGCCGATAAACAAACCCATGAAGTTCTTCTACCAGGTGCTCAGCACCCCGACCTCCGATAGCCCCGGGTCGACAATTATTCTGAACTATCCCAATCGAAAATATACATTCGGCCATTTGGCAGAAGGTACACAGCGGGCGTTTATTGAAAATGGGTTTTCGTTTTCCTATTTGAACGATTTGTTTGTGACGGGAAAGACGAATTGGGCAAACTATGGAGGTACCCTGGGCATGATCCTTACGCTTGCCGACTCGCGGTCAAGCGGACTTGGCGGTTTGGACGAAACTGAGATGAAAACGAATAGAGTGGAATCTGCTTTGTCTAGATTGACCATACACGGTGGTAGGAACACCAGCCACATGCTAGCGACGGCGCGAAGATTCATTTTCAGAAAGTCCCTGCCCATCTCAGTGAAGGAGTATGACTCGAAAAGTCTTGCTCGTGATCAACAAGGTTCCGGCGAAGAGGCAGATCCATTCGCAAAGCCCACGTTTGTGGATGAGAACATCAAGGTTTGGGCGATGGCGCTGAAGCCAAGCTTCGAAAAACGTTTCGAAAGTCGGTCCGGGTTCAAGAGTCCTCGCAAACGAAGTTTGAACGAGTTTGAAGAGCTTGATGGAAATCAAATTAAAACTCCAGACGCTCTTGCCAAGGATCAGGAGTTACGTGAACACATTGTCAAAGACATGTTTGACAGTGACTGGAGGCTCGACGCGTTGTATGAAGAGAATTTGTACGATGTCAAACAGCCTGCGATTATGTTTGTTCGAAACCCCGAAACTAAAGACCTTGAGCGTTACGAAGGACCCCTTCCTGAAAGTTCCGATTCGGTTCCCAACATCAAGGTCCTTGTCCGAAGACCGTGGCCTGCTGCTACATTGGATAGGCTTCCTCCCACCACCCCATCGTCCGATTCACTCTGTTATTTTGTCCGCAATCACGACTTGAGAGGAACATTTGATCCTAAAAAGGCGATAGAATTGGGTGTTCGGAAAGGCCCTATGTTTGGTCAGCTCACGGCGGGAAAGACTGTCACCACTGAAAATGGCACCGTTGTCACTCCAGATATGGTTATGGGACCTCCACGTCGGGGTAGAACCGTTGCGTTTATTGATGTACCGTCAAACTTCTACATTGACGACCTCATCTCACGCCCGGAATGGAAATCACCTACTTTGACTGAAACCTTGGCGTCCGTGTTCTGGATTCTAGGTCCTGGTGTTGCTCAAGAACCTCGACTTCTAGATTTGATGTCTAGTCTGAAGAACTGCGAACATGTTGTATCTTCTCCTGATGTCTGCCCCAATCGTTTGACGATGGTGACTGCTGCAAGATCGGCGCTTCGCCTTGCCAAAATTAATAGCGACAATTTTGTTATCCCCTATCATGACAATCTTAAGATTTCTCGGGTTGGTACACGTCCTACTAAAGATAAAGCAGACGCTTCCCCCGCTCAAAAACCGCGTTGGACGGTCTCTCAACCAGGTCTCTTGTTGAACATGGAACCCAAGTTTGGACTCAATGAGAGCGAACTCATCCCTGCGTTGGAGACTCGTGATGTTGTAACGCGGTTACCAAAATCAGTGCAGCAGCGTGTCAACGTTATCAGAAAGACACTTACCAAGCACGAAGTTATTAGTGAGTTTATGCAGATGCGAGACGATCTTCCCCCCTTGGCACTGGAGGCCGAAGTCGTTACTCTAGGCACGGGATCGTCCAGTCCTAGTAAGCATCGCAATGTCTCTGCCACTCTTTTGAAAGTGCCCGGCAAAGGTTACTACCTTCTTGACTGCGGAGAAAACACGCTTGGACAGATGAAAAGAACATACCCACCCGACCAGTTCCGCGAAGTGATGCAGAATCTTCGTATGATTTGGATCAGTCATATGCATGCCGACCATCACCTTGGCTCGGTTGCTGTGATCAGAGAATGGTATGAACACAATTACGGAACAACATCTGGGACCGCAACGTCGTCTGAAAACATTGCCGAGGTCTTAAGACAAAAGAGACTTGCCGTAGTTGGCGAAAACATGTACATACAATATTTGGAGGAGTACGCAGGGGTGGAGGATTTTGGATTTGAGAAGATTTTGCCCCTATCGGTCCTTCCACCGGCCCAAGACAAACCTTATACGTCCGTGGTCTATCGATCTGCTCGACCCGAGGGATTATTCGTCAAAGACGATCCCTCTAATTCCGCGTGGATGCGATTTGATTCCTCGGAGAATCATCTCAGTGCGCTTCTGCGGGAATCCACTGGACTCACGGACCTCAATGTCGTCTATGTCGCTCACTGCCGACATGCAATGGCGCTGACTTTGGAGTGGGAGGACGGATTCAAAGTCTCTTACTCTGGAGATTGTCGGCCATCCAAGAATTTTGCGGAAATGGGGAAAAATTCTACTCTTTTGATCCATGAAGCTACATTCCAAGACGATCTTAAAGGACAAGCCCGTGCCAAGAAACACAGCACGATATCGGAGGCCATCGCAGTCGGAAGATGGATGAATGCCAAAATGGTTCTTCTAACCCATTTCAGTCAGCGGTATGCCAAAATCAGCAGAATGGAAGACTCCGGCCGCAGACCAGGGCCACAGCCTTCCAATGACAATAACGCCAGAGAAGAATTCAAAACGCAAAAGGGCAAAATGGATATCCCAGATGACGACCTTGCCGATAGCCACACAGAAAACCTGATCAATCAGGCCTCGGAGGCCGAGTTTGAGGGAATAACGATGCCCATCTGCATGGCATTTGACTACATGAAAGTGAAGATACGAGATATACCCATCGCGCAGATGTATATGCCTGCATTCGAAAAACTCATGACAGTTCTCGATCGACAAGCCGATGAAGAAAGTCAAGTGGCAAAAGTGGAGGCGTTTAAAGCTTTGGAGAAAAAGCAGGCAAAGCTTGGTAAGAAGAAGAGCTTCCAGAAGCTGCCCACTCGTAGCTTTTCTACGGATGCAAAGAAATCGGCTTGGGATGCCAGTGAGTCGGAGAGCGGTTGGACGGATGAAAGTGATATAGAGGGGGAATCTACACAGAAGGGTAGTGAAGCATTGTGAGCGTTTATATTATTCTACATGTATTACTACTGTTTACCTTCTTCACTGTGTTATATTCATGCATTAAACTTTGATTGGTGTTGGTCTTGTTTTGTTTGGAACCATATCGGGGTATACTTCAGCTCATTTCATATACCAAAATGATGATCACATTCCACACTTCTTACTCAACGACGTCTGTACTGTCTCTGATCTTCCCAAATATCTCCACAAATTCCATCAAATCCTGCGCTCCATCAACACGATACTCGCCCTGGATGATAAACAGCGGCACACCAGTATTCGTCCTCTGCCGGTTTTCGCGCGCTTGTTTGTCGACGATACTTTCCATATTCCCAGCCTCGTCTGTTGTGAGATCAGTAGAAGCAAAGCGAGACATAGAAGCAGACGAATCAGAATCAAAACAAAAGTCCAAACACGCATCAACATCCACCTGCTCAAGTCCAACCTCCACCGCAATCTGCCGCACTACCTCCCGCGCCGAAACATCCATTTCAAACTCATGATAAGCCTCAAACAATCTCCCCACAAGCTCATTCGTGACCTCGTTGCCTCCGTGGCCAACAACCATCTGAGAAAGGTGAATCAAATGATGCGCCGCACGCGAACTCCCAATCTTTCCCCCCGATCTAAACTGGATGCCCACAGATCTTCCGATCTGATTCATCCGCTTCTCGAGAGCATCTTTCTGTTCCTGCGTCATATGACCCAGTTTGATCTCTGCGAGTTCGGATTTGTCGACTGTTGGAACTGCGCCACTTCTTCGGGGCTCGTCTGCTGGTAGCAGAATACTGGTGTAATCTAAGTAGTAGGGTTGCCAGGTTATGTTGAAAATGTCATGTCTGCCGCCTGGATAGGTCTTTTGGTGGATGCTGATTGCTTTTTCGAGGGTGCGTTTGCCGATGTAGCACCACTTTTTTATACATAGTCAGATACCTAGGTATCAGTGGAATGGTTTTAGGGAGGAAGGTTTGGGGCTGCACAAGTAAGGACTTACGGCGCAGATGATGTCGGAGATTATTGCGATGTTGATGATTGCCATTGTGTGGTTTTTTTTTTGGTTAATTGGCAGCTCTTTAGATTATTATCTCGTTTGGGTTGGATGGTTTGAATCCTTTGATTTAGATAGCCTAGTTTCGAATTGATAGATGTCATGAAGAATATCAGTTAAACAGACGATGTTGCTTTAAAATGTGCATGATAAGTCGTTGCCTAGAAATGCAGGCAGCCAACCTGGAAGATGTTACTTAGCGTCCATGCTTACTAGTTTACTTAGGTATCATTTGAATCAACCATAACAAGTAAAGACGTGATGATATTGACTAGTATCTTAATGACCGCTAGGAATACAACGTGTTTGACAGGTAAACATTATTTTCAAATACAATTTGCAAGAATGTAACATGCTCCTCCTTGACAACTCTCCAAAGGCCTTCAATTGATGAGGCTGATATATAAACACCATCCAGAAGGACCAAGGACCAAATCTATGTTCTGTTTTTGTTGTTTCGATGCATGAAAAAAGCTTGCCGATGGAAGAGCTAATTTGCGAATATATTCAGCTTCTGATCCACGCCTCCCGATGCGACAACACAACGTATTTGCACGTTTGGTTGATTGTCTTTGCCTTTCAGTAACCCATTGGTGTTTGTTTGCCCGTTGCCGTTCTCGGCATTAGCAGCAACTTCCTTGACAACACTTGGAGCCCATCTCAGACATGTGACAAAGCGTCCATGGGCGTCTGATAGTGTTTTCACGCATTTTCCGTCTTGACTCAAATCCCAGCATCGAATCGACTTGTCATCTGAAGCTGACAGAAGATATTTCCCGCCGGGGTGGAAGACGATCGCGCGAACCCAATTGTCATGGCCCACCAATGTCATGAGGCAGGATCCACGAGGATCCCAAACCTTAATCGTTTTGTCTCGAGATCCAGTTGCTGTGAATTCGACGGCGCTCATTTTGGAGAGCGACTCTTTCTTCAATCCTGCCATTGGCGCGAGGTATTGGTATGATGTCTGTGGAGCGACTGCGCAGCACTCAATGACATGATCATGCCCAACCACCGTCAATTTGGCTTCTGGGTTTGAAATGTTTGTAATATCCCATAGCCGAGCAGTAACATCGTCACCAGCCGAAAAGAGGTAATTCCCATCAAAAGATGGGCAAACGTCTCGTACCCAGCCGCTATGACCCTGTATTGTCTTCACACAAAACCCAGTTGTGACATCCCATATCCTCAAGTCTTTATCTCTGCTTGCGCTCGTGAGCAGGTTCCGGCCCGGTATAAAACGAACGGCGCTGACGCTGTGCTCGTGGCCTAGCAGCGTTCGGATGTTCTTATAGTCTTCTAAGGGGTTCCATATCTTGATAGAGAGATCAGAGCTGCAAGATGCCAGCAACACGCCGCTTTGAGTGTTGCCGTAGTCCACGTCGAGAACCGCTCTGGTATGGCCTTTGAGTGTTGTTTCTAGTTCGCCAAGTTCCCAATCCCATATTTTGATCATGCAATCGTCGGAGCCGGATGCGATAGAGGAGAATTTTGGATGAAAGGCGAGACAGTTGATAGTATTCCGGTGCGACTCTAGCGAATAACGGGCTGGGACTTTGGGAAGCCAGGATGCCGGGTCTTGGTTGCGCTTCGAGAGTGATGTGGGTGTAGCGTTATTTAGTTCTGTCTGCAAGGCCCCACAGCGAGCCTCAAGATCCATTATCTGTAAGACAGTTAGTAAAGACACACTTATGGGAGTCGAGAGAATGTAGATCAGTAGCTAATGCATGCCTTTTTCTGTAAGCGAACGATGCTCGTCCATTTCTTCTCTAACAAAGTCTCATATTTGACCATCGTAGCCGTATCGAACACCTCCTCCGAGAGACCTAGCTCTCCTCTCAGCGCGGAAGCGGCATTGGAAAGATTATTTGCGGATAGGTATGCTATGATTGATTTGTGACTGCCATTGTGTCAGTTCCATGCCCAGTGCCCCTCATCTCTGGCATAAACTCACAGCTCTTCGGCTTGCCGAATCGTCAATAACCGACTCATGATATTATGATGGCTGCTGTGCCAATCTTATAGTTGCAAATATCCGCATCTGACACCGAACGCACCAGTCAAAGAAAAGACCACCAATGCAGCGTCGAGGTTTAACGGCCAAGGATGTTTTGAGTACGGACTTTGAGTTCTGACAGGCGGTGCAGGAGCTCTACCCCTGAATTGTTGCTAATATGTGGTTCGAAGGTGATCGCGAGAGAAGTAGACGTGTGAGATTTTCAAGAAAGAGCTTGCGATTGGAGGTATCAAGAAAGCGACAACAGTCAATGTCAGTAATTTGTGCCTGACCTTTTCGCAGTAAACAAACGCAGCTGGCCGAGAAAGCGTCGGAGCAAAGGTTGTTCCCGCCCGAAGCCGGGGCCAGCTGGTGCCTTCCCCGCTAATTCCAGGCCTGCTTGGCGACTCATCTTCCAGGCAGCTCAGGGAAGGACTCTCTTTCCAGTCGCCCAATCAATATCGCGACAATGACCAGTATCAAGTTCAGGGAGCCCTACTCCCGGGAGGAATTGGAGACGCTCTATCCCCCGTATTTGAAGCTTCAATTGGTCCAGGTGGTACGTCATTCGTCCCTGCATTCAGCGCGGAACCCAGCATAGCTTGCCTAACAACAATACTCTGAATAGTTTATGCGACATGGTACATTCACCTTGAAAACACCAGAAGTACTACATACTAAATCAGAACACGACTAGGAGAGAGAACTCCTGTTTCTGCGCGCTTCCAAAATGTTTGTACTCTGCTTAGCATGCCCCTAGCTAGAAGCTTCTCACTGACCAATGCACTACTCTTCTAGGCCGGCCTTCCATCATGTAACCCATCCTGATCCCCGAATATGCCACTATCAATCGATCAATAAAGCGCTAACAATTTAATCGAGATTGGCCATATTGCGCCGTCGCGCGCCGTATGACTTCAATGGTATCCACGAGCAAGGATCTCTCGACCTGGGACACCTTACAATGGCGGAGGAAAATCGAGACATTCGGCCACGACGACGAAGCTGTCCCAACACGGGGTCCAGCGGGAGAGACTGAGGCAATCTGGTCAGTCTAAATAGACCTTCAATCTGGCATGCCTCGTTTTCATGCCGTTGCTAATGTGTCCGATAAATAGCCATGCCGGAGAACTCACCGATAAAGGACGGCAAACAACCTTCGAACTCGGACAGCGCTTACGCCATCTCTACGTGGACCAGCTAGGATTTATGCCGCAAATCAAGTCCAATGCTGAGGATATGTACCTACGTGCCAGTCCCATCCCTCGTGCTCTCGAATCGATGCAACAGGCCTTTATGGGAATGTATCCTGCTAGCGCGCGTACGGCAGACTTTGCTACTCCGGCCATTGTGACGAGGGCTTTTGCCGACGAAACTGTATATCCAAATGACGCCAATTGCAGACGTTTCAGACAGCTTTCGAGGCTCTTTGCGGACCGAGCCGCCAAGAGGTGTCAGTAATCACCCGTTCTTTCCCTCACAGTTCCCAACTCTCCCGTGGATGCAAAGATCGATCTGACACTGGTAAACAGGGAACGATACCGACGACATGGAGTACTTAACCAAATTATTTACCAAATGGATGCCGACGAGCTCTCCTCGAGTTGCTGTTGACTCTCACCCCCGTCTTTCGGGTATCATGGACACCATTAACGCCACTTTAGCTCATGGGCCAGCTACAAAACTCCCCCCACAATTCTACGATGAGAAGGCACTCAAGATCATCGACAAAATTGCTGTTGAGGAATGGTATGCAGGCTACAAAGAAAATGAAGAATACCGACGTCTCGGCATTGGCGGTCTTATGGGAGATGTCGTTGATCGTATGGTAAGCGCCGCTCTGGAAGGGGGTTGGCGCAGCCAAGTAGCCTCCTCGATCACCAGTGGCTCCAAGGTGCCTATAAAATTTACCTTGACCGGCTGCCATGATACGACTCTTGCCGCCGTCTTATCCAGTCTGGGTGCATTTGATAATGAGAGGTGGCCCTTCTTCACATCTCACATTTCGCTCGAACTATTCTCGACCGATGGTGAGACACAGAGTGCTACTGCAAACCAAGATTTGGCATCATCTTCACCAAACCAGAGTTCCGGATTGTTCTCTTTCTTTAGCAAACCTAGCGCCCCTTCCCTACAAACTCCGGCTCCCGTACCATCTGTCGCTCGCGTACCTCTCTCGGACCTAGAAGAATCTAGTCGCGAAACCCTGCGCAGATATTATGTTCGACTTCGCTATAATGACCGACCTATGAGAATTCCAGGATGTGTGTCGAAAACTGCCAATCATCTTCCCGGCGACGACTCATTCTGTACTCTGGAAGCGTTCAAAGAGATTGTGGACAAATTCACTCCCAAGCAATGGCAATCGGAGTGTTCGCAAAATATCGGCGAAGGCATCTTCGGAAAAGATGGTAAAGATAAATCTGTTGCTGGTTATTAATGTTGCTCCTTTTTAGATCTGCTCTCTTTATGTATCTAGGTAAGTCGTATATACTGTATTCACACGCAAGGTTCGGATAGAGCTATGGATGGCTCTGCATATGTTAATCGATCTCTTCATGTTTCTTGTTTTGACAATGTTTAGGGCTAAAGTAGTGGGAGATAAGATAAGACGCTTATTTTCACGCACGTTTCCATATTGCCCCATGGTCTTTAGACTAGCCCTCATCATGCAATCTCACTAATAGCGATATCTTTCATGAAATTGCAGTACGGCATGACATGCACGGATCTACTAGCAAGTGGACCGGATAACTTGTAGCTTGAGACTATAAATCTAAGTCCTACCTCGAATCAAGCTACAACGTCCAAGGTTCACTAACTTACCTGAAGCCGGGCTCACAATGGCTTCATCTAAAGGATCAAAGCTTTCCTCTACACTTTACTTCTCTTTTGCTACTGTTGGAATTATTATTGCCGTTCTCGGGCTCCTGTTTCCTGATATCTACGACTCGACTACAGGTCGTGTTGGACTTAGTCTCACTATCCCCAAGAGTATTCGAAAGTACCTGTCGAGCCCCAGCCATGAAGACCACCATCAATACCGAGCTCAGGTCTTTTCGAGGGATCCATTAGTCATGTATATTCATGATTTCCTTACTCCAGAAGAGATAGATTACGTGCTGGACTACAGGTGCGTTTGACCTTTACCCTGTCCAAATCCAACAAGCAATTAACCCATCTAGCGAACCTCTGTACGAGCCATCAAAAGTCTACGGCGGCATCGACAACCCACCCATCACCGACGAAAAAATGCGCCGCTCCGAGCAAGTAATCATGAACCGCAAAGACCCCATAGCCCGCCGTCTCGCCCAACGCGCCAGAGAATTCCAAGGCTGGCGCGGAAACACCACTTATGTCCAACCGCTCTCCGTCCAGCGATACAACGTCAGCGGATTCTACAACTACCACTTCGATCCGGATGGATACATCACCAAGGGAAACCGGGTTACGAGTTTCATGATCTATCTGACGGATGACTGCACGGGAGGAGGTACCAATTTCCCATTTCTGCAACAGCCGAATGATACGCGATGGTGTGATGTGATTGAGTGTGATGAGGAGGCCAAGGATGGGTTTCAGGGAACGACGTTCAAGCCGGTTAAGGGGTCGGCTGTGTTTTGGGAGAATTTTTATCCTAATGGGTCATGGCATCATGGTGTTTATCATGCTAGTTTGCCGGTTAAGTCGGGTGTCAAGGTTGGGTTGAATATATGGTCGTGGGATTCGGCGTGGGAGGCTCCTGCAGAGGAGCATGTTGATATGGCTTCATGAATCTGAGAGATGTAACAGCAGACAAGAAGAAATCTGTATTCAGGCGTTCCTGAATGAGAAATTATTCAGTAGGGTTAGGGTACGGCTATCTTTAGGGTTGTGTAGTTCGATTAGTTTACAGCAATTCAGATACTATTCCAACACGTAGTCACTCTTCCTCTACAAAGGAATAATCTAATACAGAGGCACAATCGCTTTTACTAGGCCCGTTAGTTTCTTCCCGAATAATGGAGGAGAAACAGCACGTACGTCTAGGTCGTGGAAGTACGTAAAGAAGCTACATGGATGATTAATCACTAGTCCGTAAGCCTACATATGCAGTAAGCCTGCAGAAGATAAAGTAATTCTAGAACAAGGTACGGTGTTTAGTCACTTATCTATACGTGAAATTACCCCTCTTTGAGTTTCTGAGATTCTGCAGATCTTCTTCAAATATCTAGAAGGAATATGCTGAGTAATGGAGCTAATAACATTGTTCCAGCATTACCTTGCAGTAGTTTAACTAAAGGCTGTTGATTACTATTCATAATTCAGACTTGGTGGCTGCAGGCTAAAATATAAACATTGAAACTAACATCTAGCTTATAATCTCACTGGCTGGGATGGATAGTTTAATCTGGAAAGGAGGTGGTTAATAGTGGGCTTGACGCCTCATCAGGCCTTGGCTGTAACGCTCATATGTGTATGTGGGCTCTGCAAATCAACACTCAAATAACACCACTTTCCTGTCTAGGACGATAGATCTCATCTGTTCATATTAATTTTAATACTTTCACTTTGCGGAAGCGACATCAATCTGCAGCTCCCCCCCGAAGCTACTTTTCTAGTTGCAGAATGTTTATCAATATTGCATCGATACTACGCTGTATGCCGGAGACTCCAGTCTTGTCAGGCGACACTTTCCAAGGTTTCGTCGCGGATTGGGCGATGTGAGCTTGGCTATCGGCATCAATTGATGATACCAGAGTTTATATCCTCTTACAATAAGCATTAAGCCCGAAAATCGTCTATGGGTGAGCACCCGGGCATACAAAGCCATGTGAGTGAGATAGATGCTTTCTCGATATTTCATCAGCGAAAGATCCTGACCGACTACAGTAGAACCTGGCTATAACGAACAGAAGGCCCCCTTATCACTATATTCGTATCAGTTTAGATATTATTCATATGAATATGGAGGGTGCCCTAAATCGTTATTGATTAGACAGATTATGATATTAGAGTGCTCCCCATTGCTATTTGAATCAGAGTCTCTAGATATTAGATTTGGACGTTGGAAGATCTTCTGTTCGTTATAGCCAGGTTCTTCTGTATTTAGTCTCTGATCAAGAACTGTAATTAATAAGGAATGGAGCATGTTGTTCTCTCGCCACCAAGTAAAACAGGCTAAATTCTTACTCAGCAATGAGGTATTCGTCTCCAGTTCTTTTATCTCATCCATATTACTGACGACGGAATAATTTCGTTGTTCCATAGTAGTATGTAGATTGTTTGGCCAATTAGACCTCAGTACGAACAAGTCTCGGCTCTCGATTCTCAGCTATACATAAGTTAGTGTATAATATATGTACTTGTTGGCTCATTATGTGAAATCGAGGCCGGCACGTGCCATATACACTCCTACCTTATCAAGGCAGTCTACTTCTGGTATCAATCCAGGTCGCCACTGTTAATATACTGACTACAGCCTTGATTGGGTATGAGGCCATACATTTTGAAATTGACTTACGATTGTACTTACAGAACCGGCCCCGGGATTTAAGCGTTGGCCCTAAAGTTGATGCTGTGGACAAATCAACCTTGAATTTGAGTGTTTGTTGCTAATTATGCTGTATACAAGCAGATCCGCGAAAGATTAGCCCTAACTTTGTATGTACGTACATCGTTAGGCCTGCCAGCGAACAAATTTCATGTACTCAACGTAGAAGTTTAGATTAAAAATTACCAAAAATCGTCCCATGCTGCGCCCGATATATAAATTCGAAGCAATTCTGGAGAATTCCTATTCGGTTTTATACATGGCCAGTGCTTACATCTGGACATGATTCAGGTTTAAGTGCAGAGTTCATAGATCCTTAGATTTGCATATCGATAAGCTTGTTACTAATGCGTCACTACTATCTATACGAGGATACATTAGTGTAAATAATGTCTCACTTATTGCTCCTGTGCAGTTCTCGATTACCAGAGGATTTTCAAAGTGCGTACGTAGTTAATACTCGATATAGCAAATCCGGAATATGGGTGGGTTTGGCCGTGGATGGTGGTGGATCCCTTCACGTACATGGACAGCTTCTACATCTCAAATGAAAAAATGTCTTGATGTATGGAGAGAAAAATATTTGTCGACTCAATGAGACATGAGAATTCTACTATAGACATTTCTGGAGCTCCTCAAACGCAAAAACCAGGACCGTTCTGTGTCATGTCAGATACTCTAGCCGATGAGAAAAGGCGGCGGCAAAATAGGGAATCTCAAAGACGGTATAGTCAGTATATCAGGAATGATGACGAACTGCGAGAGGTATGCTAACTCGCGACTTCTTTTCAAAAGGGAAAAGACAGAAATCAAAGTCAAAAGACTATGTTTTTGACGGGTCACCATCTCATCTCCCTATGTTACCTTTAGATCAAAGCTGGGCTACTCCGAATGCTTCAACGACCCTTCCACCATGGGTTGTCATTCATTGTGAAGATGCTGGACTACAAAAGGCTCACCTACCGGGGGTTGAAGTGGATGTCCTCCCGGACACTACGACAATGATCGACTATCAGAATCTAAACTCGCCTTACAGCTCCATATTTGGGATAACACCCCCTGCAACGGACCTATCAACAATGCACACACGAACACCGATGATTGAGCAAACTGATATAAACCACAACATTGCTCTTCCATCAAACAAGAGCCTAGAGCCTCAACATGTGTCTTCTATACACGACACATCAACGTTCAAATATCGGCCTTCAGTTTCATCACCATGTTTGGTGGAAGAATATGGCAATGAATCAAACACATGGGCAACACCGCCACCATCCACACGGACCAGGAAGTCCTCCAGGAGCTCGGTAAATTCCCATCACCAAATGGGAAAACGTCAACATAAAGTACCACACACTCAATCTGAGAACGCACCTCCTACCAAAGCTTCTATACCGCGAGTCACATCCAAGGCAGTCGAAATGATTACAAGTGTCGAGAACCTGTACGAATTCGGCGTGAGTATAGGAATTCTTCCGGAGGATAAAGAAACTCAGCTTTCTCTAAGAAGAATGAAGCGTCGCTTTATTTCCCTGTTGCCGCGCGAGTCTTGTATGTCTGATTCGGACGGCTCAAGAGGCGAACATTCGGACGGGGAAAGTGATGATACGTGAGTTGAACGACACACGATTCCATGGTGTCTCACATTTGCTGATTGAATTACAACATAGTGAATTACGATGAGTTACTAGACAGCACGTTGGGCAGAAGTTCTAGGTTAGAATATGTCAATCGATTGACATGTGAACTTTTGCTATTTAGATCTTGGTCATACTTGAATCAAATGTAAATAAACTCTTTATACATAGATATACAGTCAAAATTGTCAATAACTCAAATTCATTATGCTCATATATACCAACTCATTCTCAGTTTTGTAGCTGGTGGCCAAGTGCCGACAGCTACTTGCTTGGTAAAAAAGAAACCAAGGTTTCTATACATATTCCAGCTCTTGAAATTTGCACCATAGGTAAAGAATAATGTTGACTTCCAATGTTCTGCAAGGACAAAACCCAACGGCTTATTTGCATCATTGCCCAAGCCCTAACCCCGACCCCGAAAAGTCTAACCAACGTACGTCACTTGGTTTCGTATCATTCTCGGAGTTGCATTTGTCTTGTTTTGTAGTTCGTTTATTCCTCAACCTCCTCCTTTGATTTGAGCATTTTGTCAGACTTTGTGCTAGTCACCAGGAGCAAAGAAGGCACTCACGGGGTTAGAGATTCCGACCACAGGGCAGGACGGCTGGAAAACATCATATTATATTAGTACTTCTATCTCATCCATAATGGCTTTACGGTATCAATCTCTTATGCCCGGTTATAGGATGATTCACGCCTTGAGGCTATATAGTAGCAAGAAACATGTCAGTTTTCTGTCTTTTATGTCGAAACAATTGAGAGAAGCTTACTCTAGGAGATCGTGCATCGAGCCAGCTTGGGCTTCGAGCAACTGGGCCATCTTCTGCAATTGTACATCCATCAGGAACAATGGGAGAGGCAGTAGCCAAGGTAGCGAAAACGACGGCTAGGAGGTATTTGAACTGCATTGTTGCGGTGATGTGTGTTTCTTCCGAAGGGATGGATAGAAAGAGTAAGAAGTGAGCGAGGTATGAAAGAGTTTGGAATCCTGAATGTTGAGTTGTTTGAAAGCAGTTCTGATCATTATCGAGAACAGTCTACGAGGTAGCTTTTATGTCTGATGATATGTGTACATACAATTCCTTCTAATAGACATTTCAGATCAAATGACCAAGTAATATTTACTTCTGAGGTACCATGACCCTCTGTCAATTCAGCTTCAAGCCCAGTCATGCAGATTCTGCCATGTCAGAGGCAGCACTGTAACCAAAGTCAGCAATTCTTACCCTCATGTGCATAGCATGCAGCATTATCAATAGTGACCTGTGCAACTAATCTTAGTTTGTAATCCTATGAATCAAGTCCCACACTTTTTGTAAGACTTTCATGCAAGATGAGCCATAAGTCTGCAGATACAATTTGATTCAAGGTTCTGAGACCCTGTCGGCCTTCCGTGTTTGCTCTCGCTGTTTGATTGAACCGGTTCCGTCAAGTAGATGCCATTTTGAAGTCTGCAAATAGGCTATTTTGCTACAAACCTGCAAGTGATGGCCTTCAAATATTCGATTATCAATATGTTGGAGCAATCTAACCAAACAAATTCTACTTTTTACAACGCCAGGAATTCCCGTATCTAAGACCTGCAGAAACATGAAATATCTAACCTAGATTCACGACACACCGTGTTTTTGACATTACATGTAATTTGGATATGCATATAGAGTACAGTCACAACTCGTATGTCTTTCAAAGTTTATAGAACTAATCCACAATCTGGAGGCTACCATTACGCCAGCTCTGAATATCCTCAAACTTAGTGCTTTTAGTCAATGCCCAATCATTGATCTGGTCAAAGTTTCTGCAAGTATGGGGAGTGTCTGTTCTCAAGATTATTTTAGACCCATCAAGTCTCCATTGCATAGGCGTTAGATCTGCATGGCACTGGATTGCTTGTCGGATGTGATTAATGCAATGATCTAGAGTTGTACAAAAGTCAATACAAGATGTCTAATTATTGAAGAGATTGTGGAAGACCAACCTATGTGATTCATGCGCGTCGGATCAGACGGATGGTTGAAAATATGGGTATAGTAATCGGGATAAATTGCCTGTCGAAGGCGGTTCTAATGTGAAGTCAATATTAGCTGCTTTTTTTTTCATGAATGAACGTTTCTGTTCGGTTCTCGAAATGCGGAAAGAGACCGCGGGAGAGCTCTGGATATACATACCAGACAATGAAGTGTATGATATACATCAAGGCCGGTGAAATAGTTTCCAGATTCCGGCCATTGGAACGTTGAGTCCTTCGGAGCAAGTTCATCTTCGTCGAAATCAAGATTCAAACCTAGATTGTAGAATACCTAGGTAAGTATACGACCACCTCTTTTCAAGATTTCTAAATGTCAGACTTACCTCCAAGAAGGGTCTCCCATGCTTCGTCAACTGCTGGTCCTGGGGGGCCAATAAACTCATGTCCCCCGTCATCCATGACAAAGTTGCCATTACTATCCAGCTCGACACCGCCAGAGAAGGTCTTGACGACCAATTCAATGCTGTCTCTAGCAGGCCCTAAATAGTACTGTTAATACAGGAGTATTATAAAAGGGATTAAAATTGATATCTGCCTACCTAAGTCCGTGTCAAATCCATTTTCATATGATGGCTTGCCCGATTGAACAAACGAAGCAAAAGTCAAAAGACCAAGAATACCGAATATGGTATTCAGGGCCACCCCAGTAACAAATAGCAAGCGTAAGACTTGGTAATTTCTCTTTGATGATTTTATGGTTGGCTTGTTCCCCTCAAGCAAATTCTCCTTCTCGTCATCTTCGTCTTCATCCATGTTATTTCGATACAGAGCACCAAACATGGTGATAAGCAAGACAAAACAAACAGTCAACAGAGAACACACAAAAGTCAAAGGCTCTTTTGATTTCAAGTGTGAGCATAAGTTGGTCATTTTCGGGGACGTCTTGGGTATCTCCGAAAAGCTGATGATGTCGTTTGCCCTAATTAGCCGAAACGGGTAAAAAAGTAAGCGTGCAGGAAGAGAGCTGCATGCTCACATTTGGGTTGTATAAGCCTATCTGACTCCCGAGTATGCCCGTGCTTACTATCAAAATTCTAAATCAAGAAAGTCCTCGTAAACTTCATTCGCAGATCGTATGACTCTTTTTGTAAATTCCCCAGGTCGTGCCCTTAGTGGTCTTACCATCTTGTATCTAGGTAGAAAGAGTGTTGTGTTTTGCGCATCGTAATCGCTCCCTTCTACTGTCGACCGATTTTACCATCTTGTGTTCTAGCAGACCTCATCGGTCTTTGGCGATATAATGAAATATGACAAACTTCAACCCCCTAAAGAGGCTGACACGGATCACTATGTGAAGGAAGCCTTACTACACGATGAGGAAACCTTCTCAGTGCCCAGAACAAACTATCAAGCTTTGAGCCGTCGCTTGATATGGCCATTCATCCTAATCTTCGAAAACATTCTCATCGTCATCGCTCTACTCATATTCTGGAGAACACTTGTCCCTCCACCGACAAATCTTAACTATCAAGTCCTGACAGCGGACAACAAAACATACCCATCAGGCCCTTTATCCTGGTCACAGAATTTTGAACCTCTACCATGCGGCAAGACACCAGAGGAAGCACGAGCCCGAGGATGTGAATTCGACATGCTCGTCACCGCATGGCTACCGCCCCGCTGTATCGATCGCGAATTAGTCGACGAGTTCACGGCATTGGGCGAATGGGACTTTTACACAAAGTATCACGCTAAGGAGGAGGATAAATTCGACACATATGATCCGGACTTCTTGGGGTCAGTCAATCAGACCATCTATACTGAGAGACGATGGCATATCACTCATTGCCTTTTCATGTTCAAGAAACTCACCCGAGCGTTGGTTAATGGGTGGCCGGTGGATGCTGAGGCTGTATCGGAGCCTCATACGGAACACTGCATGAAGACGTTTACGGAGCAAATGCTGTTTGGGCCGAAACTTGACCTGGATGAGATAGAAACGTACTTGGAGATTATTTACCCGCCGTGTTCAGGATGACTTGCAGCTTGGAAGGTCGACGGCAGTTTTATTGGGAAGGGTATATAGAATATGCGTCTCAACTTGGCACAATCAAATGCGAAATAGATTCAAATATGCATAATTTATTGTATCTCACAAGCTGGAGACATCAGTTGAAAGTCAATGTCATTCAAAGTAGTTTCTATATAAGGGGCTTGTTACGATGTTTACTGGGTCTAGACAAAAATGACATCTACCTAAGACAATGATAGTTGTTACGACTTATTTTTCTATGCGCTTTCAGGTTCATCTAAGCTCACCATCTCCGGGAATTCAGCATCCGTGCTACCTATTCTTGAATAAGCAGTAGCGTTGCTGGATTTCTCACCTTGCCCAACAATGGTAACAAGAAATAGACTACTAATAATAGTTGCAGCGCCGAGTAAGACCCAAAAGTTCGATGTTACTTGGAACAAAATGCGGTCTATCACGAGAGTCCAGATGATTGAAGAGTATATCATGAGTGTAGCAGCCGAGGATGAGTCTTTTGATATTCCGATAGTGAGGAGAAATTCCTGATATGGTCCCCAGCGTTAGAGACAGTTACAGGTCAAAGCAAGAAAGAATATCGGAGGTAGAATACCATCAAGGCACCGCAAATGCCAATATAAAACAGAACTCCCCAGATCATTGGACTCTTAGGCCATGTTATTCCCTGGGTCACGATAGTGGAAACCCCACTCAGTATCATAAGCCACCATGCGAAGATGTTGACACTTGTCAGTGGATGGGCTCGGGTTCCGATTCTTCGAATTGATGTGAGCGCTATCTGTAGAATTATACTCATCAGTTTACAATCCGAAGTATTCACAAATCTATGGCTTTCGTCACTTACGACGCCTCCACAGAATCCAAAAACACCAAATCCAAGCCCATATAAACGATTGTGCGTATTCTCAGAGACAGTATATACTTCCTTTGATGTACTGAATATACCTTCAGGTTGAGCAATAAGCATAACGCCGAGGAATGCGCCTGAAGCGCCTACATAATCAGTCCATCTGACTGTAGCGAAGGCCAGAAACCTTGTCAAAATCAAGGATCCTAAGGGCCCAAGGAAAGTCAGAGCTGTAGCTTCGCTAAGAGTTAAGTATATCATGGAGACTAGAGTAGAAAAAACCATTAGTATAACGGTTAAGACGAATGGTAGGATATAAAATAGGAATCTAGATAACAGCAAACCTGAAAAAGACATACAAAAAAACCCCGTGGCGCTACAGACACCTCCGAGTGCACGTACTACCAGAAGCCATCGCACATCGCGTGTTCCGAACAGTATGTGTGCCTTGGAGATTCTATCGGGAGTCTTCCTTAAAAGTAGATACGCTGTACATCCCAAAGTCGTAATCAACATGCGAACATATAAGATGATGAAAGGATGAACTGCCTCATCTTTGGTCTCGATGAACTTGGCCGCCGCATTGAGGGTGGCGGCTACCACCTGAGAAGCTAATACATATAGCGAAGGGCGATAAGTTTCGATCACAGACTGTAACTTTGCCATTGCAGAAGCATTTGGTTATGTTCAATGGAACCGATAGGAAAAGATGGATTTGGCTCAATACAAGATTTGAATCTGGTGACAAAAAGATCAACGCTTCAAGGTTTATGGAGAGCTGTTTAGGCTAAGAAATTAAATAATAATAAAGAGACGTTATCTTGGTGTAGTACAGTTTGCATGATAAGTCATTACAGTCAACAACAGCCGCATTTCCGTCGGTAACTGTCCGTTGGATGGACAATACAGCATTACTCTTACATGGATTTCTCTTTCTGGTCTTGTTTCAGCACTCACTAATGGCTTTAGTCGATACTCTGAAAAAGTCCATAGAATGGCCATATCAGTGGACATGTACCGAATCCTGCATGCTGCAACTTTCATAAGCAATCCTTGTGGAGAATGATGGCTAATCACTACAGGCCATCTCAACGGTGCTGCAATATGTATGCATGATTAGAATCGCGCTTACTGACAACAACTCCGTACAGGATAAGCTATCGTTTTGATGCCCAGAAATTAGTCAATCATCTGATGAAGATTGCCTGCCAGAGTGGATATGGCTTCAATAATGCGGAATGCAGTGTCATGCATGATGAGGCGGCTAAGCAAGAGCCCGTCAGCACTTGTAGATAATCTTGCATAAGATGTGCCGGCTAAAATGATGTTCTCTTAGGGCAAAAAAATATCCACGGTCCATTCACTTTGCAGAAAAGAAGATCACAAGACCCTCATTTGCACTTCGATTAGTTAATCTTACATATGTCTTAACTTGTTCCCATTAATGAGATGCAATACAACACCAACTCCTCTGTCAGCGTGCAGACGGATTCCAGTCCTCCTTATCGACTGTATCATGTAGACAATCATCTAACGTTAAGGCAAAGTAGTGATTGCCAGAGTCTTGTCGCGGAAACAACTTTGCACTGTCCGATCCGGGGCCGAATGATTTGCGTGACATATGTGTCTATCCCTTGGGCAAATTTTCCATCGTTACTACCTCCTCTTTGATTTTATCGAATTTCACTCCTTTACATTTGTTTAGTATATTGAGACGCTATACGTTCAAGGACTACAAGAGAAGATACTTCATATACATCTAATATGTCGTCAAAGAAGGAATACCAGCCAGTCGACAGGTCCTCTGACGAAATAGAAGAGGATACCGGGCTGCTTCGCAACTACATCAAGAGCTCGAGCGACAAACGATGGGAGAAACTCATCTGGATTGGTTTTATCCTTACCATTGTGGTGACCAATGTAGTCTGGTTTGGTGTTTTCAGCCTCTACAAACAAGCACATCAAGAAGAACAGCGTAAGTCTACAAGATCTTTATTCTTGAGAAGACTTTTTCATGACTGACGACGGTCGTGTTTTCTTACAGCTATCAACGGACGCCTTCTACGGATTCCATATAGATTTACTACGCCATACGTTGATGCGCCTCTGAAAGAGCAGAATAAGCTTTGGGCAGATATGTTCCCGCGTATGCAATTTCCTATCTCTTGATTTTTTTACCTTGCGTTGCCAATTCTGACAATTTGTGTATAGCTGGTTTGGGAGCCATCAAGGTCGAACATGAATGGGCTGCTAAACACCATCTTCCCGTACCCCAAGGAAACGCCTCGGATGGACTGGCTATTTACACAGTAGCCGCCTTTCACCAACTCCACTGCTTGGTAGGTTCACTATCCATTCCAATGAAAGCGAGTAGGGAAGCTGACAAGTATTGAAGACCGTCATCCGTACAAGCATCTACCAGTACCACAGTGGACGCGAGCAACTTGATCCCTGGACTCATATCACGCATTGCCTTGACACTCTACGACAAGAGTTACAGTGCTCGGCTGACCCAACGATTGGCGGTATGAGTAGAGTTCATGAGTGCCGAGACTTCGAGGCTCTCAAGGAATGGACTACCAAGCATGCGTATACGGAGTATCTGGACGAACTTCCGTAGATTGAGGCGGTCGCAGAGTTCCTTAGTAAGGGAGTTGATTACTCAATCTCGGTAGTAGTCACCATTTGAATGGGTCTACGAGACTTGGTGGTGGTTCATTGTTGGTGAAGGGGAGGTAGACATTACAAACATTATGGGCACTTCTGGCCAATCATTGATTACTGTTGTTTTTATGTAATTGTCTAGGTATACTTTCTTTTTAGTGATTATTATTGTATAAGATGAGCCCTGCCCTGAATTAGGGCTAGCAATTATACATGCAGTATAGTACATAAACTCATACATTAATTCACGGAGAATAAAGAGTTTATATGAATTAATATAACAAACAGCAGAAACTTTTAACAAAGGAATCTCCAGATGAGATGCTCAGGAGGATATCATGAGGTGTTTCAAGCAATTGTATGAATCAGAGGGCTTAGGTTGCCTTCGGAACAAAAGACCAAAACAAAGAATTTGCCTGTTTGATTGCCCGGCGATTACACTATTTATAGATGCATTATTATCCATGCAATAGATTGCACAAGAATCCCTGTCTAATTTTTATATGCTAAATCTAGATATGGACATACTATTGGCCAGCGAGCCTGCCTGATGCAATTTAGCGCTGTCTAGGATCAAAAATATTTCGACACTCGACAGCTTCCATGGACCTCGCACATCACAAAACAATCTTGGGCAGGGAGGACCTCTCCCATTCTCCCAAGGGAAACTGTCTCTGGTGTGGACTGTTCGCCTCGTTGTCTTTTTCACTGTTTCTCCTACCGCGGGACACCACTCAATTCTCGATTTCTCCGCTGATACCGACTGGGATCATAACAAGCCGATTTTTCTTAACATGGACTTCTCCAAATACGGCGAGCCAGCCTCAGAATGGACTTCCTATGTGCTCGCGCATCCCATCATAGACCAGTCATGGACTAGACCTTCCGAAGAAGAAACTCTCACCGAGATGCACATCGCCGGGAACAATGCGCGGGCAGCCCATGATGAGGTTACTTTGAAAGCGCACCGCTTGGAGGGAAAATTTTCGAGTCAAGATGTTATGGTTGCCACTCGCGATGGGTCAAGTATTCCATTGAGGATCTACACTCCTAATGACACGCCTTCTCCGTAAGTCGTAGTCCAACTAAATTTTTTGTTAATTGGCGGTTCTGAAACTCCGAATAACGCCAAACAGGTCAAAAGGACGTCCTATCTACGTCTACTTCCATGGAGGCGGTTTCTTGCACGGATCTATCGACACTGAACGCTCTGTATGCGCTTCAATCGCGACAAAGCTGAATATAATGGTCGTGCATATTTGCACGCGCCATGTTCACGAAGCAAAACATCCAATTCCTCATCGTGATGCCTGGGATGCAACAAAATGGCTTCTCGAAAACGCGAGTACTTACGGCGGCGATGTTGGCAACGTTGTCATCAGTGGTGTCTCATCTGGTGCGAATCTGGCTGCCTATGTGGTACAGCAATTCTCAGCGTCATCTGCTGTCATACACGAGAAAGACAGTGCTGCTCGAATCAAAGGTCAAGTTCTCATGGTCCCCTGGTTGATTCAGCCCGACGCGTTTCCTTATGACCAGTTTGCCGAGAAGAGCAAGACCTCGCTAGTCCAGTGTGATGATGCTCTTGGTCTATCCACAGAGAGGCTTGACTGGCTATCGTCTCTTCTGGAAGCTGAAGATATTGCCGATCCAACCATCAATCCGGCACTGGCCGATGATAATATCCTGGTTGACCTGCCAAAAACAGCGATCCTCGTAGCAGGTGGTGATCCACTTCGAGATGACGGACTTCTTTACGCCGCCAGATTGGAGAAGGCTGGGTACGTGTTTTGAATGTATCTCAATACATGCTAACAGACAACCAGAGTCACAACAAAGGTCCATGTATTCCCAGGGATGCCACACCATTTTGCGGTATATCAACTCCCCCATCCGCATGTGGCTTACGAACTTCGATCGGCTGGTGTCTTTCAAAACAGAATGTTTGAATCTATTGAGTGGGCGTTCAAAGATAGTGATGAACAGGTGGGCAATGGATGGGTTATTGAAGAGATATCTTAATTCTACTCATGTAATTGAATCGAGAAAGTGTTGCGAGACTGAACAAGATCCCCTTAAGAGAGGGCCTAATTATAACGAGCAGGAGGCCTCCCCGTATCCATATTCCACCACATTTGAGCTACAGTAGAACCTGGCTATAACGGACAGAAGGCTTTTCAACATCTAAATTGGATATCTCGATATTTTGATTCATATGGGACTGGAGAGCACTCTAATATAGTAACCTGTGTGATCAATAACGCTTCAGAGCACTCTCCATATTCATATGAATAATATCTAACCTGATATCAATATAGTGACAAGGGGACCCTCTGTTCGTTATAGCTAGGTTCTACCGTATTTCAATTTAGTAACAAGGGGTGCTCCCGATCATGATTGATCTGGCAGATAACACCCAATACTACAGTTGATCTCTTCATCTCAGCCTCATTAAGGCAATATTACCCGACAGATAATGACTGACGACCAACAACATGCTCATAATACTTGGCAAAAACATCAACCTTTGCCTGCAACTGGCGCATGATTGTCATATCTAGCCTACAAGCGGACTCACTCAGCCAGATGATTAGTATATCACATAGGTCTTCTTTCCCATATAGTATATTGTAGATATAATGGACAGAAGGTCTCTCCGGCTCTAAACCTTGCAACTACGTGTAGGACGTGGCTTGATGTTATTGTGGGAATGGAGAGCGCCCGGTACGTTAATCTACATGTAGTAGTCATCATTCAAATTTGATCATTGGGAGCACTCCTGTTATGAAACTGAATCAATCCTAGACAAGATTCATATAAGTATGGAGAGGCCTTCTGTTCGTTATCGTAAGGATGCACAGTATCGTGATAATATTTCTAGGTACAAAGTTAAGAACTGGGGAGACCTCCTGTTTGTTATAACCAAGGGCTTACTGTATATCAAACATATTTGCACTATTTCGATTCAGTGACAAGGGCTGCTCCAGATTCAAACTTACTAGGCGGTTATCTTGCAATATCGGAACTCTTTATTCCTATATTATGATAATTTCTAGGCACGAGATATGGAACTATTTCAATTGAATAACAAGGGGTGCTCCCGATCAAAATCAATCAGGTAGAGGTGGGTATGTCAGGGTGATCATCATTCCTACCTCGAATGTACGATTAGATACAATAAATTTGACTCAACATATCTCATCTACCTAGAATCGAATCTTTACATCCCAGCAATGACTTCCTTCAGGCTCGGGAAGACCCTCTCTTTCAAGTTCTCCATGTAAGTTGGCTTGACTTGGTCACGCAGAATACCTACTATATAGTGATAGTCTCGGAATAGTTTGCCTTTGCTAATCCACTCCCATTTTCTGCACAAATATCGCCAGTCAAGATCCTCGTCTGCAATCTCGTCCATCTCCACGAGAAACACAGCAGCACGGCGACGCCAATACCTATCTGCAACCAGAAATCCCACTGCAATCTCCAGTTTTGCAATTTCTTTGCAGGTCAGATGATCCAATACTATATCTAGAAGCTCTGTTGGCAGTAATAGAAAGCCAGAAAACCCGAAGCAGCGTCCCTTCATTTTTCTCTTCTTAGAGACCCTACTGGCTTCGATGAGTTCTTGAACCTGGGTAATTCGATATGCGTCATACGTTTCACCCTTGAGTAGTGAAAGGCTGGTGGTAGATATTCTCAGCATAATAGCAATGAAAAGCTCCAAATTGTTTTCAATAGAAGGGCCTAGCTGCCATTGAACAAGCTTCCAGCAGCCCATGTGGATTGCAAGTGGTAGTTGGAGCCAATCGATATCCTTACAGAAATAAACAGGTTTTTCATGCCACCACCGAAGCTGATGGCTGGTGTAATACCCAGTGATTTCTGCTTTGTTGTTTGCTTTTCCCCTGCCAATAAGAGCTTTGCTGGAATGCTTCGCAGCTGCATTGCTGGTGGCCATTCTGTCATATTGACCGATCCCCGAAATTATGAGCCTATTCTTTTCAAAGTCATACAATACTTAACAGAAAATTAGTTAATACTTCTCTTAATTACCTGCACTCGGGTTGTGATTATCATCGAGGAATAGGAGAGTACTCACTAAGACGATACAGATGGCGCCAGTGAGCATTGCCCCTGGGCTTGAAGTATTTTCTCTCAAGGTCAGCTGCATTCACAAGTTGAGCTTTGGGCTTGCTTGGATCGACTGGGTAGTACTTTTCCCAAGATTTATCTTCCAGAAAGAGTGTGTTGTTGGTGTAGCACCACGTCCAGTCACCGACATGCTCCTGGCACACAAAACACGAAGCCAACTGCATCCCGTCAGAGATTTGAAGACATTAATCAATCACGAAACATTTATCTGTTCATGAGCTACAAAGAGAGATGGGTTTGACACATATTCGGTAGCTTCCGCGGTCTATGTCATTGTGATGTGTCTGTAGGTTAGAAACCATGGAATGCTGAATGAACCTCAGCCACGGATAAGAGCATGAACTTAGATTTTCTCTCTTCGAAGACCATCACTCCTTGTTGCCGAGCGTGATGCTCTTTGATCATAACTTTCCGGGTCCGCAGAGTATTATAATAACATGCAAAGACGTCTTCGCTCTGGCTACAGACTTGTCTGCATTGCCCAGGTGCTACCACGTGGAGGCGCGAAGTCCGATTTCAGCACCCTTCCTCCTCTTTCCATTGATACAGACTTACGGTTGGGCCCGCGTAGGACAACCCTGAGCGTTCGGTCTACGGCCTACTAGTCACAGGGAACCTATTTGAAGCTTTCCCCGTGAAGAAAGATCAATGAGAGATGCTACTATCCTAGTGGATGCAAACTTATGGTTGGGCCCGCGTAGGACAACCCTGAGCGTTCGGCCTACGGCCTACTAATCACAAGGAACCTATTTGAAGCTTTCCCCATGAAGAATGACAACCAAAGGAATATAGCATCCCATCCGCCGTAACTGCCAACCAGGTCCCCAAGTTTAACAATGGTTATTCAGGATTTGAATTAACCGATCGTGAATGCTCTCCGCATCCTTTTTGATATGCAATGGTTGATGGCTAGGAGGCATGTCGACAAGGCCATTCGAGTTGTGATCCCATTGGTAAAATCGCGCATAACGCCCGACAGCAACGATCCCGAATATCGGATGGATGGCTCCAGGCACGTTTGTCGCTCATGTAATCCTCGAGTTGGGTTAACCCCTCTTTCCATACCGAATTCCGACCTTCGTACTTCTGTCTCTTGCACTGGGTCATGAGAAATCTGCAAGATTTCTTTCCGAGCCTCATGGCACCGCCGGAGTTTGCTGGAGGGTCTACCCATTGATGGGTATCAATGTCGACGAAGCCCTTCTTGACTTTCTCTTCGGCACGGTGGATATAGAGCTCGCTTGGGCTGAAGTAGTGGTTGAGAATCATCAGCCATACCCCCGTTACAGCGGCTTCGTAATCGCCATTCGACAGAGATGCAAACTCGTATGTGAAAGCAGGCACATCTTTATACAGCTTGGGCTGCGCCTCTTCCTCCTCCTGCTGTTGTTGCTGTTGCTGTTGCTGTTGTTGGAGATCTCGCCGCGCTTGCAGCTATAGAAAAGTCAATTTAGTCTTGCCCATCGAATAGGGATCACTTACGCGAGTTCGTGGTGCCATTTTGATTTTCTTTGGGCGAATGGTGGTACGTTTTTGAAGCTTGCTGGGAGTATCAAGAAAGACGAGATCAAGAGATAGAGTCGTGTCGATATTTTACGTGGCAGGGGTCGGTAAGAACGCGACAAACGAGGCAGGTGCAAACAGACCTACCAAATCGGGGCAACGAAGGAAGGCTGTTGGCTACTTCTTGGTAGAAGGACACGCCCAAATAGAATACAAACGGGCTTACTACTCCTTCGAATTTGACGAGGCCTAGTTTGTGGATGACTTGGGGTATCACCAGAAAACTGTGCGTTGGAAAATCTCGAGTTGACAAAGCCAAGGGTACTCTATAGACTACCATCTCTGAATGAGTTGCTAGCTAACAAATTCAATACGATGTCTATGTATGCTAAGAAAAAATCCCGGTTTGCCCGTCACTGTTACTGACCTAAGTGTATTTGATAGCGTAGGTAGGTCAATGTGATCAGGTCGTCAAGACATCAATCCTCGACCTTGGGCCAGCGCCAGCTTGAGTTTTGTTTATAACGACGACAATCCTTTCTAGGTTACATGTAGGTGCGTCTACATATTTAGTGGTCTCGCATTTTACTTCTCGAGCGGGACATCAACGTACCCCTTTTACATGTATGCATAATGATTCTACGTTGCCTTGCGACTCTGCCTGGCGAATGCCTATCACAGCCAGGATTTATGAAGAAAACACCTAATGAGCATATATCAATGTAGGATTGGCCCTACATTATCGTAGCAACCTGAGGCAGCTTGAGAGCTTAGTATTTCGCTTAAAACCAGGGATACAAGTTGAGAAGCTGTTCCTCTTCTATATTAGATCGATGGCCTCCCACCAATCCACCGCAACTGCCATCATCCATGGATCTTTCACAATGTGTCGGACGAAATTTATATGGGTTAGACAGCCAGATGCCAGCTATATCACAAGACAGCTTGTACTAGATCATCTAGTACCGTATGCGCGCTGCTTTTTGGCCTAGTTGGTTCCAACAGATTATGTGCAAGTGACATATTGTAAGAATGGAATTCAACTGTTCATAGCCATGGACAGTCTGGTCCCATGTGCCCCCAAACCTCCTCGGTATGACTGAGCCAGATATATGTCGTGTTTTGTAAGATGATGAACGAAGGACATGGCGGTGGCAGAATAAACGCTTTAGCCGGATGAAGCCTAGTTGCCGGGTGCCCGTCTGCGCCCCACACACGGGATAATTCAATAATTTGGCCAAAATTACACTGGTTTTAATACAGTCATTCTGCTGGGTAATTAAGCGCGATACGGGGAATTTACAGTCCCCACATCCTCCTTCTCTGCTAAACTTCACTCTTTCAACTCAAGTCAACCTCACCCTCTCGTCTTATTTCGCAACACCGAGTCACTTCTTCTATGTTGAAAGAGAATTCTGCTCTCATCACTTACTCTGCGAAGTTATTGACATCAAACTCATCAACGGAATCACCCACCAGCGCGGAATTGGCACTTGGTCTCCGATCAACACCAAAGCGGGACCATTTAATCGTACTCACCTCCCATCAGAAGTCCACATTGCGGCTGATCAAAGCAGCTCCGACCAGCCGGATTTGCCAATATCCTGGTCGATTTGTTCGACCAACAGGGAGAAGCCTTGCTCAGCAGCAAAGGCAAGAACTAATCAACCGGAAATCAAATCAGATCTCCCGGCATCATATTCCCGTTGGTTAGAACTGCTGATAGGACAAGTCATTGGAGCAGTAGCGAGTTGTGTGTTCGGTGTGTTCGATCATTTGACGCTCTCCCAACACGGTGAAATCGATGTTATCCGGCTAGCAATCTGATACGCCCTGGCCTGAATTTCGCGAGCGATATTCGATTTGTTGTCGGTATTCCGATCCTTTCCTTGATATCAATCCATCAACCAGCCAATGATTATTCCAGCTTACTGATATTTACCCGCTTAGCATGTCCTGACCCTTGTACCCTGTCGATTCGGGTGACTGGAAGGGAGGGACTAACAGTCGTTTTCTGCCGCTGGATTTTCGTCTAAAGACTGGAAAAGCGGCGAATCACTATGACTGTAAGTGGCCGCTTATTTTCATTGCTTGTGCGATTATCGCCGGTTTTTTATTATTAAGCCTCCTTTGCCACTGATCGATATCCTGATTTCCCTTTTGCATTTTATTGCGTTCTTCTGGTGTGTCTGTTTTCGTGGATGGAACTCGCAATTTTGTAACAACAAGGACAGACTCTCCGTCACCCGAATAGGGCAACGGAAGTTTATCTGCTGTCTTACTCATTTTTGTCACCATGCCCAACACTGTTTTCTGATTTACGCGCTTCATCGAAGGCTGTTTCTCTTTCTGTTGTGCTTCAATGCCCCGAATTGCTTGAAACCGAGGGCGAGTTACATCTATTGTTGATCACAATGGTGTCCCCCGAAAGAAGCCCATGATTGTTTGTCCATGATTTCCATTTGCGTATTCATCACGTTCAACTGCGTCGTTTTCACCTTTGCTGCAATCATGTGGAAGGGGTATTCTGTCATTCCTGTGCCTAGCAGGTGGCCCAAAGTTCCCCCCGGGCAAGACAGATTTGTCTTTGCGGATAGTTCAATGTTGCATGGACAACCTGCGCAAATCAAGACACATGCTCAGCTAAGTTTGGAAAATATTTTACAGGACATACAACGAGCAAAACAAGCCAACCAGGCTCAAGTCAAGGCAGGCTTGGTGCCGAATCCGAATGACAACAAGTTCCGGGATAGCAAGCCTCGGCTTTTGCTGATGGGTTTAAGACGGTATGTTCACACGCCAGGCAAATAGGTTTGATGCGGCCTCTAATCGATGAACAGAAGCGGGAAATCGTCCATCTCGAGCGTCGTGTTTCATAAGATGCCCCCTAACGAAACACTATTCCTAGAATCGACGACTCGAATTCAGAAAGATTCGATTCAGTGAGTTGTTCAGCCCAGCAAAGAGGGTGCAAGAGTCTAACTGTTGGCAGCTCATTTATGGACTTTCAAGTCTGGGATTTTCCCGGTCAACTGGAATTGCTCGACCCTTCATTTGACTTGGAAAGCATTTTTGGCTCAATAGGTGCCTTAGTTTGGGTTATCGATGCACAAGATGACTATTTAGAGTCAGTTGTGCGACTCAACCGTACTATTTTGATCGTTCTACAATATTACCCCAACATCAACATCGAAGTCTTCATCCACAAGGTAGACGCGCTTGCGGATGAGTTCCGGACAGAAGTCTTTCAAGACATTGTGCAACGTATATCCGACGAGCTTAGTGATGCAGGCTACGAGAATGCCCCTGTGCACTACTACCTGACATCCATCTACGACTACTCTGTCTTTGAGGCTTTTAGCAAAGTGATCCAGAAGCTTATTCCACAACTATCAACACTCGAAAACTTGATCAACATTCTTGCGAACAACTGCGGATTTGACAAATGTTACTTATTCGATGTGTTGAGCAAGATTTATATTGCGTCCGATACTCGCCCGGTTGATATGTCATGCTATGAGATGTGTTCTGACTATATCGACGTTATCGTCGATATATCGGAACTGTATTCGTGGGAACATGCCGATCGCAAAGCGAAAGGCGAGCAGATGCGCGAGGCCGAGTCTCATGTCATTCTCCAAGATCGGAGTATGATCCATCTGATGGAGATGAACAAGTATGTGCACCTTCTAGACATTTTTCTTCTCGAAGTCACTGACAGATTCAAGGTATCTTTGCCTTGTCTCGGTAATCCGAAACCCCGATGCCAACGAGAAGAAAGGACTCATTGATATGAACTGTCGTGTATTCCAAGAGGCTCTCAACGAAGTGTTTTCCCGTCCATGGGAACAACCAGCGGACATCGGCGCAATAGAAGAGGCTCATGAGGAGCAATAATCTCTGATAAGGATTCGAAAGCAAAAAAGATGAAGTTGGCGATAGATGTACAGTCTTCCAATAACCATCACTTTTGTACTACGTATGATTACTGTTCTTAGCAGTATTGGATGTGCTAAGATCATGAAATCTTTGTGACCCTCAGAATAATATGAATACCGAACATACTTCAGCGTGGTATAATAGATAAAATAGCCAATCATTTTGCATTGAATGCTGCTGCCGGGATTCTCGGGGGCGGAACCTTTCCTCGTTGACATCTGATCCGTGGTAGCCATCTTGAAAATTTGACAATATACACACCTTCCCCCCAAACAACAAACGTCAACATAAACCACAAACGTCTTCAAATTAATTATTTATATTGCAATCACGAAAATGCCACCAAACCTCCGCAACCGCCGCGCCCAAGCCGAAGACTCAACCCCGCGAGTCGTCGAAGTCGACACCGACGAAGAAGTCGAAATCACACGCACCGCCGAACAACAACGAGAACGCAACCGTCTCGAGCGCGACGACAAGAAGAAACGTACCGTGAAAATTGACGATGACGATGACGAAGATTTCCGCATTTCGTTACTGGATGTTCTACGAGTCATTGTCACGTTTGTGGTGCTGTCGGTTGGATTGAGTTACTATGTGACTTCGGGGGAGAGTTATATCTGGGGGTTTGAGAGGCAGAGGCCTTGGTGGATGCGGTATAATGATATTAAACAGTTTCTCGTTCGTATACCAATATCTATCTCTATCTACTCATCAACCCTACTCACGTGCGTGGTGTGTGGTGTAGCAAGGACCCATAAACCTAACCCCCTCCCAACTCGCGCTCTACGACGGCACCGATCCTTCCTTACCCATCTACCTCGCCCTCAACGGCACAATAATCGACGTCTCCGCGAACCCAGGAATCTACGGCCCCGGCGGCGGATACCACTTCTTCGTCGGCCGGGACGCTACTCGCGCGTTTGTGACGGGCTGTTTCCAGGAAGATCTGACGGGGGATATGACTGGTGTCGAGGAAATGTATATCCCCATCGAGGATGCGGATGACTCGCATCGTGAGAAGACCTTAACGGCGGCGGAGAAGAAGGCGAGGCATGAAAGGGAAGTGCAGGAGGCGAGGGAGAAGGTGGCGGCGCAGGTTAATCATTGGGTGAAGTTTTATTCGGGGCATGACAAGTATTTTGCTGTTGGGAAAGTGGTGCCTGAGAAGGATGGGCAGGAAGACAGTCCAAAGGTGGAGAGGAAGTTGTGTGAGGGTGCGCAGCAGAATAGGCCGAAGCGCAGTGAGTTGAATATGCAGTTGTAGTCTGCAACGGTTGGGCGAGTTCACTGTCTGGGAGGACAGAAGCATACGGCGCATGCATTTCAGGCGTTTACTTTTATCGTGTATATCATAGTTATTGTTATAGGAGTTACGAGCCGAACAGCATACGACAGTCTACCAGCATTCAGGAAAAGTCGAGTCCTAGAACTTTTGATTCTCGAGATCTCTATTTAATCGACATGTCCAAACATTTTTAGCTCGTCTGAAACAGTCCCGACCGATTTCATGCCCACCCCGGATCACGGTGGATTTCCGCCTCAGACGACGAAAACTCTTTAAAAAGACATTGCTTGTGACGTCCAATCAAGTCATCACTGATTCAAACAAAAACACCCGTTGAATTTGTAATTTTAACCGCAAAAACAAAGGAAACCGTAACCGTAAAAAGACATCAAGGAAATTGACTAATTTACTCCTCGGCGGTAACGGCGCGGGCTGAACACTGTTAGCTGGGTATACCGAGAGGATAGGGTGAGAAAATCGTACTGTAGATGTTCAAGCTGCTGTGTCCAACAACCTTCTTGATCTGACCCTTCTCTTCGAGGTCGGCGAGGGCCTTGCGGGCCAAGCTGCCGTTGATCTTCAGACGGTCGACGAGGGTAGCGACGGTGATGAGGCGGTAGGACTGGACATCCTTGTAGAGCTTCTCGGAGGTGGTCTTGTCGAGGACGACGGCGTGCTGGGCCTTGTCCTTGACTGTTTTAAATTAGTCAGTTTTTAAATTCTTCTTTATTCAGTCGTTGATGCTGGTTCCAGTGCGCATGTCGAGACTCGAGATTGTGTCGTTTGCTCTGATCAATTGGTTCCGATTCCTCCATTTCTGCAAATATCGACTCATTTCGTAGCCAGTATCCCAGTCTTCACGGCGAGCGCATCACGACAATCCGAATCTCGACACACATATTCCCAAATTCCAGCAGGAGACATGACATACCCTTGCCCTTGGACCACTTCTTCTTCTGCTTCTTGCCACCGGCGGATGCTGCTGGAGCCTGTCGAATCGCAAATAAATTAGTCAAGACGGTTCTGCGTAGCGTAACATCGTAGTAGCCGATGCCAAAGGACTATAAACGCACCATTTTGTATGATTGTCGATGAAGGTCTTCACGGGACAAAGTGGAAAGTCGGATGGAGGTGCAACTTTTAATTGCAGTGCGAAATTTGAGTGGGGGATGACTAAGCCGGCTAGATGCCCTAAGCGATGCGGCACGTGACTGACCCACCTGATTCTGTCTGGCGATCGCGCTCCTTCTTCAACTTTGCAACATCAAATTGTTCGAACTATGCACCTCAGTCGACTCAGAATCCCATTGAGATCTCATATAGTCGGTAACCTCATCTTCTTTATACTCACGCTCCAACCAGGCATTCCAGTTCCAGGTGATCCATTCCCTAAAGTTCATGACTAAAAAGTGTGTCTCATTTTTCACTCCCCATCGAATGCGAGGGCTAATGTATGTCCCCGGAAGCATCGCTTGTTCCTCTTCTGGATCCTCGTCTGGATCGTAAGACCTGCCAAGGTACTATAGCCGAAGCCGATGATCACGATTTCAGGATTACTACCAGAAGTACGCGCCGAATCGATGTTTTCCACCATCACATCCCGCGGGTGAATATCGAGATTTCGAACATCATGTTTGTAAACCTCTGATTTCAACGTCAAGGATTCCCTTCATGATAGCTTGCCGCTGGTGAAGTGAGAAATCCTGAGGATTGAGCTTGTTCATTGCGGTCCCTTCGATCTTTTCGATGAGAATAAGCCGTACAAATCGTGACTTGTCTCTGACTGGGATCTCTAGAGAATACGACCCATAGTATTTAGGGATCCACGTTACGCTGTCTGAAGTTGACAGGCGGGTATATGCTGCTACCTCGCGCCTATATTCTCGGTCCGCACAGAGAAAAGGATCAACATTATCAGAGTAGTGGTCGTCGTATAGTGGATCGTAAAATTTAGCAACGATGTTTTTGTGACCACAGAGACTCCCGGATAACACGCGCATGGTAACCAGCTGCGCAGACTTTCCGTCTGCGGCGCGGATGGTGTCCTGCATCTGGAGATCGAGGGACTCATGGGGAAGAGTTGTTCCTTCTGTCGGCGGATGACGAAGACATCGGGTTAGAATGTCAACTTCTTTCCTTTCATGGGCCGTTTCGTATTTGAGGCTCACTCGCGCCCACATGGGAGGGGGTGGTGGATGGTGCCTAGCAACATGAAATCGAGTTCCAGGTAAATAGGGTAAAGGTGGCTTTGGGATGTTGTGGGCTGCGTTGTAGTCTATCGACAACGGTTCACTGCAGTATGCCATTGCACTCCCAACTCTTTACGGTGATATGAACCCAGAAAGAAGAACAAACATAGCTGTTGGAGATGCCCGGGATACTCGGTAGGTGTATTTGCATCGTTTGCATTCTAATTTGCGGTCTCTTTTCACATCGCGAGAGGCTTGCATCTACAAAAACCAGGTCATGCTCAGTGAAGCACTTATTAACGGAAAACCAGGGAACACTTGGTCTTCATCAATACTGTTAGCTTTGCGCCTACAGATCGGAGAATAATACAAGTCCAGCACACATATTGATAAGCGTCTTTGAAGAATAAATATGGATATCATTAATTAGACTAACAGTAACCAAACATTATAAACGCCATGTCAACGCCATGTCAATCAGTCATATTACACAAATCTAATCCGAGGTTCAATTTCATTCATTTACTGCCTCTTGTAACAGTTTTCCGAGTTCGTTGGCCTAGAATATGTTAGTGGCGATTAAAATATGTTGCCTTCCAAGGTTGACTTGACTTACAGCAGGGGGAGTGACCATCGAGAAATGATCAGCCTTCATCGACCGACACACAACATTACCCAGTAACTTGTCCCAACCATTAGGGCCAAAGTTGTCTCTTCTCGAATAAAACCACGAGGCAAGACCGGTGTCATCCTCCATCGGGTTCCCGTCAACATCCTCCTTCAGCCCCATCATCTCGGCGACGTCCTTGAACGCTGCGTCGCCAATGATCTCTGCGAGACCATACTCAGCCCAGATGATGTACGACTTTTCCGGTCGGCGTGATGGATCCATTACCGGGGCTGTATAATGCATCAGCGATTTGATGGTGCTCGCTAGATGCTGCTTGAGACGCTCCGACATGCCCGCTAAAGCAGGGCCGGCGCGGTTGATGCCTGTGGTAAGACCGACTTTGTCAAGGAAGTCCATGGTGACTTCGAGACCCTCTGGCATGGGCTTGGGAATTTTCATGTCAATGATAACAAGTCTCTTGATCTTGTCACCGGCTTCGAGTAGCTGGCGACTGACTTCAAAGGCATGGGCACCACCAGCGGACCATCCACCGAGCATGTATGGTCCTTCGGGTTGAATCTTTTTGATGGCGGCAATGTACATCTTTGCTGTCTCCTCGACGGAAAAGTTGTACTCGAGCGGACAACGGACGAAGGGTGACTCGACGGCATATAGCGGCATGCCTGACGCAAATCGGGGGAGGTGAATGTACGCAGTGGCAGAACCAGCACCGTCAGTAATCAAAAATAGGGGAGTCTTGTTGGATTTCTTGCGACCGTGGATAAGCACCACATTCGATTTGTATTCCGTGGGCGAGGGCGTCGTCGGGGGAGTAATCTCCACTACCTTAGGCTGGGCGACGACTTCTGCAGGGGGTGTCAAGGGTGCTTCTGTCGCGATTTGGATCGCCTCCGAGAGTTTGTTAGGAGTCACTATTATCTCTTCGATATCCGATTCTGGTGGCGAGATAGGCGTCCAGCCTCCACTCGGCGAATCGTCTTCACTGCCTGCATTGGCTGCTTGGTCACTCTCCGAGTCCGCTTCATCATAGCCAAGTGCTTTTTGCGCATCTGCGACTGTCAGGTTCTCCTGGAAAAAGCTTGCCTCTAGCTGAACGTCGAGTTCTTTCTGGACTCTGTCAATGATGGTAATGCCCATTAGCGAATCGACACCCATTGATGCAAAGTCGGCAGTAGGAACCATATCCTGCATGTCGACGCCGGTCTCCTCGGCGATGATTGCAATTAATCGATTAGCAAGATTATTTTCGACTGCGACCAAAGCCGGTTGAGGCGTCATAATCGGTAACTCATGGTTGTCGGTGACTGGCTTCTCAGTTTTCGGGGCAGCAACTGCGTGTGTCAAGCCTGAAGCCTTTGCTGGGGCTCGTGACTCATGCTTGTGTAGGAGACGGTGCAGTACAATCCGTGGCATTTTCTGGAATACGAGACTACAGAATCCCACGAGGCCTTTCTCACTGAATACGTACACATCACTGAGTGACACGCCCTGCTCGTCAGGTGCATGAGATCGCACATAAGAGACGTATCGCGTATCAGCGGAGAGTTCTTCATGAAGCTGCATTCGCGTCACTCCGCTCGACAGCCAAACATCATCACTGGCACTAGTCAAATTAACATTCAACACAAAACCAGCAAGATGGACCAAGGGATCAGTCCAGTACGGTAAACACTCAAAGTGTCCGCGTCCATTGTACGGCTTTAGGCTGACATTTGCCACGGCATCGTTTGACTGTTCATCCCAGAACATCTCCTCGATGGCCTGGTATTTCGGGTCATAGTTGACTAGGCTTGCGAACAGTTTGTAGATGACTGAGCGACGGAGATGATCGCCGCGACCTGCCTTGACGGAGTCAACCAAGGAGTCCATACGAGACTTGACGAAGAAGGATGTCTTTGACCAATCGTTGTCCCAATCTTGCGGGGTGTATGTATTAACCTGACAGCCCCCAATCTCTTGAGTTGATGACCCATCCTGTAGGTGGAAGGTGATTTTGACTTGATGTCCGGTTCGCGCTTCACGCTCCGCAGAGATTTGCAGGGTCTGTTTAGGGTCACCAGAGGCAACAACGGGATGATTTAGCTCGAGGTTGCTAATCTGTAGATGCTTTTGGCCTCCTTCGTTCTTGTCGACCTTGGAATGGACATACTTCGCCGCAGTGATTGCTATGTCACAAAAGACACCACTAGGGCACAACGACAGCTCATCAACTTGATGACCACGAATGGCCTCGTACAAATCTGGATCCGCCAGAGAGGTTTCAAACACGATACTGATTTTGTCCGTAGTCATCACCTGCTCCTTAACTGAATGGAGCGAGCTCGATATGTGTTTCTCAGTTGCAGGCTTCGTCATGCCGTTTTCAATCTGGCTCACTGTATCCTCCTTGTAAACGCGCCAGAAATTCTTTGTGTCGAAGGCGTACTTTGGAAGATCCAATAGTCTCAATGATTTGGTGTACTCATGATGGAAGTCACACCAATCGAAACTAGCACCAGCTGTGTAAAGCGCCGCAACAGTGGCAGAAATGGTTTTCCAATTCGACTCGCGGGACTTGATTGAGCCATGGACGTTCATTGCGCCCAATGTAGCCTTGACCATAGATCCACAGACAGAATCCGGACCAAGTTCAAGCCAGATAGTGTGTGCATCCGCCACACCCTCGACGCGACTTGCAGCGAGAGCTTTGTAGAATTCCACCGGCTCGCGGGCGTGTCGTGCAAGATATTGAGGTGTAATAAAACCGCTGTCACGAATAATCGAACCAGTCACTGTTGAGACAATGGGTATTTTGGGGGCCTGGAAGCGTACTGTCTGTGCGAGTCGCTCAAAGTCATCAAGAATGGAGTCCATCTGTGGTGAATGGAAACCGTATGGCACACGAATGAGTGTACAGACGGAGCCTGCTGCGCGCATCGACTGCTCAAGGCTTTGAAGCTCGGAAACAGTACCGCTCACAACAGTGGCCGATGGGGAGTTGTAGCATGAAATACAGCATGATTGATATTCGGGACGTTGAAGGTACTCCTCCAGTGCCTGAGCAGGTGCCACAACTGCAAGCATCGCATACGCGCCCTCGGCACATCTCTCTTGGGTAAGCAGTGCTCGACGACCAACCAAGTAAAGAACATCGTTAACAGAGAGAACTCCGGAAACACATAGAGCAGCGTATTCTCCCAGACTATGACCAATTACAACATCTGGCTTGACGCCCCAAGACCGCCAAAGATCGGCCAACGCAAGCTCAATCGCGACAACAGCGAGTTGTACTTGAACAGTCGTTTTTTGCGTAACATCAACATCTTTGTTAGAAATGAGATCCTCAAACGAGGGTAAACCCTGAGCATCACAGATGCGCTGCATGGAGCGAATGCTATTACGGAAGGTGGCATTGGTGTGGAAAAGCTCCGAGCCCATACCGGGGTACTGCGACCCTTGACCGCTAAAAATCCAAACTAGACTTTTCTTCTGGGGGCCTCGTTGTGCAGCAGCAGGCTTTGACAGGTCTCCGCGAAGCTGCTGGACTATGGACTCTACACTGTCTCCAGAATATGCCACGCGAAGCTCTTCGTGAATTCGACGGGCAGTCGTTGAGTAGGCAAGATCCGCTAGGCTGTTCTGAGGATGAGCTGTAAGGTACTCAAGCAACGCTTCCTTGTTCTTCTTCAACGACAGCGAAGTGCGCGCCGATACAGCGACGGCGTGATGGCTGCGTGGGTCCTGCTGTCTTGGTCCTGGTTGAGGTGCTTCCTCGATAATGAAGCAGGAGTTGCCTCCCTATAATTGGGAATCAGATATGAGAAAATGCCATCGATGACGGGGAGAGACTTACCGCTGCATCAAAGTTATTGATCATGACCTTTCTCTTACCGTTTCCTCCGGAAGGCTTGTGGAAGTTGATCTTGTCGTCCGCAATTCTGACATTCAATTCTTTCAACGGCGGGTAGTTGTGATTAATCTTGAAGGGGACACCTGGTTGAGGCGGAATTACCCCTTTTTGTAGGGCCATGATGGATTTGATCATGGAAACAGCACCGGCAGCCTGAAAGCAAAGTATGTTAGTATATGATCATGACGGGATCCAAGGTAGACTTACAGCTTCGGTATGTCCAAGATTTGCCTTGACCGCTCCCACAATCAAGGGATTAGTCTTAGTACGATTCCGACCAAAGACCTCCAACACTGAGGACATCTCAACGGCGTCGCCCGCCTGTGTGCCTGTTCCGTGCATCTCAACGAACCCAACCTCCTCCGCCTGCACTCCCGCTTTTTGCAGGACGTCGTTGTAGAGCCTGACCTGTGTCTCGGCGTGGGGATGCGTGATGGATGAAGCATGGGCCGAGTGATTCCGTCCGTGGCCCCGGATTACGGCAAGAACATTGTCGTTGTCATGGAGTGCGTCTTCAAGTCTTTTCAACACGAGAACACCGACTGCCTCTCCACGGCAGTACCCATCAGCTCCATCTTGGAATGTCTTGCATCCGCCTGTAGGAGATAGAAAGCTTCCTTTTGAGAGACCGGAATACGGCTCGGGAGAGGTGATACTGTTAACTCCACCTGCGAGCGCAGTGTCACACTCCCGAGATAGAAGAGCAGAACAAGCAAGCCCGATGGCAGAAGCGCTAGAAGCACAGGCAGAATCGACAGAGTAAGAGGCACCTTCCCACTTGTAATGGTAGTTGAGGCGTCCTGGCGTGAAACCACGCTGGAGACCCGGAACATAGTACAGGTCAATGCCAGCGATACGACTGCCATCTTTCCAGTCATCTGCAGCCTGACCAAAGTAAGTGGCGATACGCTGGCTTTGCGTGGATAGTGTTCCGTTCGATGTGTATCCGGACATTTGCAATGCCTCGTAAGTCGACATTAGTAGAAGTCGTTGTAGGGGGCTCATCTGTTCTGCCTCTCGGGGAGAAACGTTGAATAGTCGGTGGTCAAATTCGCCGGGATTGCGGAGGAAGCATCCGTATCGGGTTGACAAGGAGTTCTTGGAGCGACCTTTGGGGTCGTAAAACGTCTCGATGTCGAATCGATCAGCGGGGATCTGTGAGATGTTAGACAACGGAAGATGGGGCGAAAAGACGATGTGTGTACCTCTTGATGGGCGTCAAGGCCGTCCATTAATGACTGCCAGAACTCCTCTAAACTCTCACTTCCGGGAAAGCGACCAGCCATACCGACAATGGCGATTTTGTTGGAGCCATCTCGAAGATCTTCTGACTGCTCTGAAAGTGCCAACGGCCTATCATGCAGTGTCACTGACAACTTATGACTATCAAGTACCCGCTTCACAATTGGGGTGGCTTGCGTTAACCCAATGACGTTCAAGCGAACTGGAATGTTATTTTCCAGTCCTTGGGCTGCTGCTCTCAGGACCGTTCCCATTTTGAGCCTGCTACTGACGATTTCTCGACATACAGACAGATATAGGTCTCGGAGTGTAGATGCGGAATAGGGGATACCAGTGCTCGTGCAAAGGACCTGGATATTCGATTGGATAGACCTGCTCAGAACAGGGGAATTGCCGATGACGGCCTCGAGATCTGGAACAGGAAGGTGAGGGGAATGGACCGCTCCATATGCGGCCAGCTTTAACTTTGGTGCAGCCTCAATTTTGGCAGAGTACGAGAACAACTGGTCCAACTCTGGAGGCGGTCCGAAGAGAGTAAGCCAGCTTTCGTCCTCGACACCGATAAAGACTTGTCGATGGATGGGTATGTTCTGCTTGTTGTTAATATCGATCTAACTTGGGGTATGGGTTCAACTAACCAGAGAACCATGGAACTCTTTAAGAATGACATCCATTTCTCGGACAGGGACCCCAAGGACAGTGTATGCCCAATGGCCTGGAGTCTCTTCAATCCTTCTTGTTCGACGGTATAACTCCAGAGCTAACCGGAAGCATATTGCAATTGTTTCTGTACTAATTAAGATTAATTCTGTAATATTTTTGGAACCAGCTAGGGCGGCCGCTGGAAGAAGGCCGGTACATAGACCCAGGGCTGTAACCTTGGAAGACGATCCAAGTAGTGAAGGGTCATTTTCGACAAGTCTGTTTGCTAGTCAGCGGGCTTCATCTATGCAAAGACTCAATATGGAATAGCGTACAATATGAGCTCTGCTAATCGGCAGGCACATATTACTACCGTGTGTATCACACCGATCGTATCCTCTTTGCCTGAATACCTCTGTAGCAACCCTTCGAAACTGTCGAAGTGACCAATTTGCGCCCTCTCATCAGAGCCCAATGCAGAGATTTTGGTCTGGATTACGTCCAAAGTGCTCTGCAAAAACCGGCGGACGGTCTGGGAGGATTGTGAAATGGAAAGGAGACGATGTAATGACGGGACCAGATCAACCGTCTGGTCTCCCAAGAGGAGAAAATGTTGAGTTGCCATGATTGAATGCCTGAAAGGGCAAAAGGGTCACTGGCTTGCGGAGGACAAAGTGGACATGGGGGCAATATAAGATGCGGTTGAACGTGAATCTTCTCTATGACTTTTTTTTAGCTCACGAGCATATGAGGATACGATGCAGGTCCCACAAGGGTTTGAGGCGAATTAGCGAAACAGTGGAAAGCTCTCAGCCTCGAGATAAGATGCTTGGCCTTTTCCAGCCCATAAGATCTAATTAATGAGCTGAACAAAAGAAGTTTGTCCCTTCGCCCGGTGTGTCGACGATGAGAGTATGGAAATGTATACATTACAGAGTAACTTACGATATACCCGCAAAGTAATGTAATACGGCAAAATTACTAGCCGAGTGGATACTATTGTATTACCAATACCCTATATTTGAATTTGTAAAACATTAATACCGTAAACCTACGCTGCTCCACTGACCACGTAGATAAGGCTTATTTTATACTTAACTTTATACGGAGTACAGGGGTCGGAGGCATTCAGCTTAACTATATTTATATTTCGTATATCCACGTACGCAAACCAACAATTAGATCTCCACAATGAGCCCTAGGACCTGTTGGAATGTAAGTAATAAGCGCATCTTTTTAGTACAGTGGAATGCAACAGGACCTAGACTACGTATCTAGGCTTTTAATGCATGATCATGACTCAATTCTCACCTCAGCTTACGGAATACAGGGAAGTTGATCCAAGGATTCTTGTGCCTGCAAGGGTGTGTACTGTGCCACATGGATACGCTCGTGTTCATATTTGCAGCTGAGTCATTATCTAGGTAGGTTCACTGGTGTCTTTAGATCCATTTACCCAATTGGGTAGGAACAGGAGATTAAGGCGCAGGTATGGGACAGTTGGACGCAAATTATCGTATGTTGCTGTAAATAGCTGATATCTTTCAGCGTGAGACAATCACGACATGATTTTCTTGGCACAGGATGAGAGAATCATTTCCACGGAGGACAAAGATAGCATCTTTGGTGTTAAGGAAAGCTCCAGATTGGTCATGTAGCACTTGGTGTTCCACGTTTGGGCATTTACACCCCAGGCACTGCATTCAGGGGTTGGCATTTGTATCACTAAGCGAGCAAATAAGAGCATTCTAGATTACCAAAATAACTATGTACCACTATTAAGTCTATTATCAAACAAAGGACCGAATTATGACGCCGGGACCCAATCTATGAACGACTACTATACATCCATAGCCTGCAATCTGGCCAGTTCATTATAGATCCCTGGTCTGCGAAGCAGCTCCTCATGCGTTCCCCTTTCAACAACCACACCATCGTGTAAAACGTAGATTTGGTCTGCGTCCTGAATAGCGCTAAGCTGATGAGCAACACTTATACAGGTTCGACCTTGCCGTAACTTCTCTAGTGCATGTTGTACCATAACTGCAGACTCAGAGTCCAGGGCCGAGGTAGCTTCGTCAAGAAGAAGGATTTTAGGATCACGGATTAGGATTCGAGCAATGGCAATTCGTTGCTTCTGTCCACCTGAGAGCAGGACGCCCTTGGTGCCGACCATTGTAGCCATTTCGTCTCTGTGAAAGTCGTTAGCTTTTATACAATGCATAGATAGGTTTAATATAGACGCACGGTAGAGACTGGATGAACTCGTAGATGTTTGCATCCTTGCATGCCTTTACGATACTTTCTTCTGGAACCACTTGATCCAGGCCTAGGAGTATATTCTCACGAATGGTACCGCGAAGCATTGTAGGATCCTGGCTGACCAAGCCGAAAGCGCTGCGATATTGCGATGCACTAAAACTCCTTATTTCCTTTCCATCAAGCGTAATCAAGCCTCTCTCTGCCTCGTAGAATCGTTCGAGGAGAGAAATAATGGTACTCTTTCCCGATCCACTGGACCCCACGAGAGCGACGTGCTGGCCTGGTTCAATGCTAATGTTCACGTCTCGTAGAGCATATTTGGTTGGACGAGTAGGGTATCGAAATGCCACATTTTCAAGGACGATTTTACCTTGAACCTTGTCTAAGTTGAGTGGTTCCCCTTCAGAGGCCTCGGGTTGTTGCTCGTATATATTCTTCAAATTGATAGCCGCTTCTTTGGCGCGGGCCATGTCTGGAGCGAAGGAGAATATCGTTCCAACAGACTGAGTGGCGAACATAATTTCAATGAAACAAACGAACAATTCGAATAGAGTGTACTTGCCGTCAGCTATCAGGTTTCCACCGTACCAGAAACTCAATGCCGTGCAGCCGAAGAAAAGGGATTGTGAAAGGGCGTATAGGACGCTGGTAGTTGCCACGGACGGTAGATTCTTTGTAATGATTCTCTGAACCTGTTGGCCATACTCGGCGCAGATTTCCCGTTCTCGAGTCAGCGCGGCTACTGTACGTACGTCTGTAACAGCCTCGCAGGCGTAGCCGGCTGATCTTTCGTAGAGAATTTTGGATTGCGATTCGTACCGTGACAACAAGTAAAATCGAAGGAAGCCACAAGCGATGAGAACAGGCGCCATTGCCACACATACAAGACCCAACTTCCAACCGAAAGCAACAGAAACGCAAATGGCTGCGATCATTGTTGTTGCGCCAGTCAGGATTGTACCCAGAGTTGATCCACTTAAACCTACCAGGTTGACTGTTTGCATTGATATGAACGACACAAGTGACCCAGTTGAATTGTCTTTCTGGTCGAAGAAGGTCATTTTCTGCTTGAGAATAGACTGGAAAGCTGTCGACCTGGCACGTCGGAGGAGTCGTTCGGAGCAGAAACCCAGAGCAAATCCTTGTGTCCCTTGGATAAGCAAAAGGCCTAAGCCTAATGCCAAGTAAAGGACTGACCAAAAGTTGACATCGCTACGTAGCTCGGAGTATTGGACCGGTGGCCTTGCAAGGGCCTCGACGTTTTTCGCGAGAAATACCACGTGAGTTGGGGTTCCTCCACCAGCGAGGATGCTGCAGCACAATCCAAGAACCAGTATTTTTGCCTCCGGACGATTAAGCATCGCTACCATTCGGACAAGGGACCACAGGCTTGGAGGTTGATGGACTATTTCCTCCACAGCTGTCTCAGTATGTTTTTCATTAGGGCCGACGGGCAAAAGATGAACATCCGTGAGGCTCCCGAATCCGTATCGAGATATCGATACGTCGTCAGTGGTGAGTGATATAGGAGATACAGAGGCATGGTGGTCATCTGCGATATCTTGTCGGATTCGCTGAGCCTCAAATAGACGAAAGTAAGCTCCTTGCTTCTCGACGAGTTCTTCATGAGTCCCCTCCTCGACGATCTGCCCATGGTCGAGTACAATAATTCGATCTGCTCCTCGAATAGTGGATAACCGATGCGCGACCATAATTGTTGTGCGACCCTCTGCGGCCCTATCAAGCGCCTCCTGGACTAGGTGCTCGGAATTGCTATCTAATGCTGACGTTGCTTCATCCAAAAGGAGGATCTTCGGGTTTCTAATGACAGCGCGAGCAATTGAGATGCGTTGCTTTTGTCCTCCGGAGAGCTGAGATCCTCTTTCTCCTACCCATGTGTTGTATCCATCCGGTAATGACTGGATGAAGGAGTGTGCATTGGCAGTCTTGGCTGCCTGTATTACCAGCTGCGTTTTGGTCTCGTGAGATGCATTTTCATTAGCAGTTCCAATCAGACCATGCGCAATGTTTTCAAAAATTGTAGTGCTGAAAAGTGTTGGCTGTTGACTGACAAGGGACATTTGCTGTCTCAACCACGACAGGTCAAGTTGGGCTATGTCATGGCCATCCACACTTATACTGCCGGCTATAGGAGTATAGAAACGTTGGAGAATATTGATAAATGTACTCTTTCCCGATCCTGATCGTCCAACGAGCGCGATCGTTTGGCCTGCCCCGATATGCAACGAGACATTCTTCAACGCCACAGTGTCCAGCCGAGAGGGGTAAATATGCGTAATGTTGTTGAAGTCAATCTGCCCTGATAGGGAGTCCAGAACATTTCCGCCGTCTTTGAGTGGATCAATTGGTGATTCGCGATCGATGGTTCCAAAGATTTTCGCGGCCGCCGCAATCCCAGCTGCAATGTGCTGTATGTTGGGCGCTACATAGCCCAGAGAGAAGGCTCCAATCACAATTGATAGGGTGATGGTCAGGATATCCCCTTGTGTGATTTGTGACTGGACCAGCAATCGGGATCCTTCCCAGCAATCCAGCCCAATGTTCAGCATCACGATGCAGATCAATCCACCAATCGAGACCCCGAGGAGAGTCTTGACCTTCCGTCCCCATTTTTCTGATTGTGCAAGATGATCCTCGAACCGGTTGCTTAGCTGGTCCCGAGCATTCAATGACAAAACTATCCTGATATACCCTATTGCCTCCTCTGCTAGGCTGACGGCATAATCAAATTCCTTCTGCGCCCGCTGGTTGAATTTGACAATGAATCGACTAACATTTCCCATCAGCAGCACTATGGCAACCACCGATGAACATGAGATGAGGGCCAGTCGCCAAGAGTACCCTAATGAGATTACCAACGCAGTGACAAACGTTCCGACTGAAGTTAACGCAGTGCCAACCTTTTCGGACACGGCTGTTTGCATCAGATGAGTATCGACGGTGATTCGATTAGCGATTTCCCCTGGACCAAGCTTGTCAAAGAATCCAATATTCTGGCGTAGTACGGCTTGCATATATCGTTCTCGAGTCTTGCCGGTGACACGTTCGCCAACGTAGACGAAGCCAGCTGTGCCGATTAATACGGCGATGAATTCTCCAATGCCGACGTATACGAAGTAGAGAGAATAGCGAGATACATCGTCTTTGAATTCCTGCACTGTAACCCCACCGACAACAAAGTCTCTGATTTTCTCTGTTAGACCACCAAGAACGATCTATAGTATCGATTAGGGTTGATCATCATTGCAGGCGGTCGTTGACTTACAGTCATTCCCGGGACAGCAGCTCCAGCAATCACGCAGCATGCCACGCTGAGCAGAAGCAGTAACTTGTCTGATAGTGTCGCATATCGATAAAGACTAAAAAAGCCAATCTTAACTTCTGCCGAGTCTACTTGCTGTGACAAGATATGATTTTTGTCTTGGAGATTTTCCTCGTCCTCAGAGACGACAACGTCCCCCGCTGGTTGAGCTGTATGGGATGGAGGAGATGCCATATTGCTTGTAGTGCTGGAATTTCATATTCACAACGTCTATCTCATATTCCTAGATTCAATATTGTATTCTCTAGCGCAGGGTTACGATGCGAACTGTCAGATTCGGCCTACGTAATCGGCTCCGGCTGCCGGTAGAGACGGGAAAGCGAAAGCAAGAAAGTCCCCTATTTGCACTGCAATCTGGCCCAGCAGCTGAAGCATTCGAATGAAGCTGATTACACATTTTCAGGGCTGTGAAATCTTTCGGCCCCTGTCCGACGTTCGCGTACCGTATCGCAATAATACCGAAAACTATAATAAATTACTCTACTAGTAAGCCCTAGTATGTATAGATACCACTAGTTGGATTCGATACGTAGTCCTTCGAAATATACCTAGGTACTCCATAAATATTTTCTGGCATTCTTTGGCTAAATTTACCCTTCATATTAAACTTATTTGAATTGTTTTAGGGCTCAGATCCACCTCAGGATGTTCAGCTGCCCACTGTGTGCTGTCTCCCAAAGTATATACTGATGAAGTTTTCATAAGGCACCACCGCATAATGAGCAAGATGTTAGCGATTTCGAAACGTAAACAAAGATGACCATTTTGTCGGCGGAGAGAGCTCCATCCCGGAGGATTCTGGCGGTAGTGACCGTCGGGAGGTACACCTGTGCTGGTACAGTCTTACTTGCTGCCCTCTATCTAGACCCTAATTAACCCTAAGTGAATAGCGCCTATTCTTGAGATTTGTCGAATTCTCCATGCTCGTGGCCATACTATCGAGTTTGCCTGCCTCGATGGACATCAAGGCCTCGCAACTCCCCATGCCTTTGTTTCAAAGATTCACGTTGTTGGTCGGAACATGACAGTTGAAGAGGACAAAGCCCTATATCGACTATTCGATGAGTCCGATGCCTCAACTACGGAGGGCCGCAAAGGCACCTTTCGTGCCCTAATGAAATTTCACAGTTGGTGGCCGGAGACTTATCGAAATCTCAAGGCCCTCGTCTCTGATCCAGCTCATCGCCCCGACTTCATTCTGGCAGACCTTCTCGCCGACGCATGTATCGACATCATGAATGAATTCAAAATTCCTCTCGCAGTTCACTACCCGCAAATGCCGATTCAGATGGCACCTCAAAAGTATATCCCCGGTATGCCAGGTGCGCAGCTCAAGCATTTGAGTAGTGAGCATGCCAGCCTGTGGGATCGACTCCGCGAGGAATATCACGTTCTGCAGCTGATCTTTGCTATGAAAGACTATATTCTGTTTCAAAGGAAGATGCGTCGAGAAATGGGACTTGGTCCTCGTCCACCACCACGGAAGCCAGATTACTTGGTTCTTGTCAACTCCTTCTTTGGCCTTGAGGTTCCAAAGGATCTTCCTCCACTTATGATACCCATCGGCCCGGTATTGGCTGACACTTTCCAGCCACTAGATACTGCCCCGGAACTGTTACATTTTCTCCAGGTTCACAGAAGGGTAATCTACGTAGCGTTCGGTTCCCACGTTGAACTCCCAGTGTGGCGTGTCCGGCGCCTGATAAAGGGTCTGTGCAAGGCCCTTGAATCAGGGGATATTGACGGAGTTGTCTGGGCGTGGAAGGATCGTGCTTCAGTCCTGAAGGAACTAGGATCTGAGGGCAGCCTTATTGACGAGGACAAGATAGATTATTATGCTATCCTGGACAACAAAGATGAGCGGTTTAAAATTGTGGGATGGGCTCCCCAGCGCGCAATTCTTGATCATCCGAGCGTTTGCCTCTATCTCTCACACTGCGGTGCGTCATCCACGATGGAGGCTGTCTACCATGGGGTGCCTGTGGTAGCCATGCCTGTGTATGGTGATCAGCTGGCAAACGGAAAGCGTCTGGAAGCTGCTGGAGTTGGTATCAACATGGACAGGAAGGACTTCACGGCCGAAGAATTGTCGACGAATATACAAACTCTCGTTCGCGATGAACAGGGTTCATTCGCACAGAATGTTCTGCGCTTGCAGCGAATTGCCTCGGCAAACAGTCGGCGAAAACACGTTGCTGCTGATAGAATTGAAGAAGTCATGTACGATGCGGAACTTTTATCAAATGACGGAGCCGATAAAGATGTGGCTCGTCGGCCGATGCATCTGCAGACTCCTGACTGCCGCATGTCGTGGGTTAAAGCAAACAACCTTGACCTTTATCTTGTATATATAGCTCTCTTGGCCGTTCCGGTTGGCGTGGTGCGATGGATTAGCAAGAATTGGTTGTAGTGGTGCGGTGGTGTAGCTATAATTATGGCGTTTCGCCTACCTAATCAGTGCACCATAACTCTTCATCTTTTGATTTTCCTCCAGCTACGACTCATTAGAAGCAAAGTACAACAATTCTAATAACAGTAGATAGTTAATTATGTAGTTTTCAGTATCCCTCGGTGGTTGGCACCTATTGATGTCTGAGACCACCTGGGCATTTCCATCTGGCAGGTTCGGCAACCTTGGATCCATGGATCATTAAATGCATATATATATCGAGCTAGCTACTCCGCCGACACATTGGGTTTTTCATCAAGTTCAATGTTGGATCCAGACACAAGTCAGTGTCGATTTACGAACATTCCAGTGTCAGTTTATACGTCCCTTAAGATTTGAATATATAGTTTGTGGCATATTGTAGCATGACGATGTTTAATTTACTACAGGTTATAATTATATACCAATCTTCCTCTTTCGACCTGCTCACCCTTTCTCACCACCGTTCGTCGAGTATGATACCGCTTTCCATCAATATTCTCAAACCCCCAGGTTTGTTCCATTGTCCAACCGGCCTCAGCATTTACAATTACGCATTGTAGATGGTCGCCATCGGCGTCCTCGGCCCAGCAACTGGCAGAGCCATCCTTAGTGGTTTCTCCATTCAAAAAGGCGTAGTCCTCATCGGTATGCGAAGATGAACGTTCCAACGAGGAGGCATAGAGACGTGATTGTGCTAAAAGGCAATCAGTTAGGGACGCACGCACATGGGATGGGAGAGGTGAAGTCTTTACTTTCAGTCTTTCCGTACAACGGATTCTTGCCAGAAACTGGTTTCCAGTTCAAGTACCGTTTCTCAGTAACACCATTACCACCCACCCCACTGACTTGAATGTTGACAACGGGGGTTCCATCGTCATCGGAAGAATGTGAGATGGTGAATTTGGGACTTGCGAGGGAGATGCCTTTACGCAGCAGCCAGGGAACTCCTTGCTTTGAGGGTGTCAGCAGTGTCGGCTAAGTCTCAGGATTACTCTGCATACCAAAGCGAGCGAACTGTCGGCATCGTCTGATAAGGCCTTGTTCTGGACTGGGTTAACTTTGATTTAGCACGGCGGATATGGTTCGACATACGGGAACAAATTGCCCAGCCAGGGTTTTCAGGGTTATTTTTTCTGGAACTGCCATTGCGATCTAGACTTCGAAAGAACGGGATAGAATGGTCTGCACGATCTCCGTGAATTCTAGTAGTCTGTCTTGATCTTAATTGTCAATTGACCTTGGGGTGGAGCTTCCCATTACAGCCGTTATATAAACGATAAATCTTACTCATTGTTCAGCCGCGGCAAGCCATTTTGCTCATACTCTGACTACAGTTTCAAGCTACCCAAAAGCGAGGATCTGGTGAACAACTGGAAAATGAATAATTTGGCTTAATGGTGTTGGTTTGAAAATAGCACCGCCAAGATCGCATCGCAGCCTTGACATGAATGGTATGTTTTTCAAGTTGATACAGTAACAACCAGCGATACGGTATTGCCAACAGTACAATGGTTTTGAGTTTGACAGCAGATCATAACAATAATTCCAGCCATCCTTGTCAATTGAAACACGCTAAAAGAAAATAACTCAAAAATACGTCGATACCAGTGGGGCCATCGCATGGGCTAAAGCTTAAGGTGTCAGGATCTGTACTCCGTAGACCAATTGGCAATACGTATTAGTTTTACGGAGCCATTTTTACAATCTAAAACATAGCAATACGGATTGTGGTCTGGTCTGGCTGTCGTCTTTGACATAGCGTCCCCTCCAAAGCACCGCTCCGCTTCCTAGTGGTTAAATGGGACACAAAGCTGAACAGGGTTTCTTAGCTAGACCTCACACGGAGCCAATGTGCTGAGCCGTGTCGATTATTGCTGTCTAGGGGGCATCACAGATTTCCAATTCAAGGTTTGTCTCAGGATTCTAATCTGGATGTTGGGTCTCGGCTTTTGTATAAGCGTGGCCCAAACCTTTGTCCGACTTCTGGATGCGACTGTTCCTACCGTGATCTTGATCCTCACTCCAGTAAACACCTTCTGACGAAGAAAACCTCCCATCATGTCATCTCCACCGACTCTTGAGGACCTTCAAACTGGCTGTCAGGCCTGGAGAGATGATGTCGCGAACATCTATCACTATGTGCCCTCGCTGGCAGCCGGTGTCGTGTTTACAATTCTCTTTTTACTCTCTGCGGCTGGATACTTGGCCCGCTTCTGGATGGCCAGAGCCATACCTTCACTGCTTCTCGCTATCGGCGCCATCCTCGAGCTCGTTGGTTGGGCTGCCCGTATCTGGTCTTCGAAGTGCCCTTACAACGATTCAGCCTTCAAGACACAAGTCACCTTACTTGTCATCGGGCCCGTCTTCTTTACAGCTGCTATCTATCTCTTCCTCAGCCATTTGATTCGCCACTACGGAGAACAGTACTCCCTGCTCAAGCCTAAAGCCTATCTCTGGACATTTATTACGGCTGATGTGGTTTCCTTGCTTATTCAGGCCGCTGGTGCTGGTATCGCATCCTCCCAACTAAGCAAGCCTGACGGCAGTGCCAAGCATGGGTCAGACGTCGTTGCGGGTGGTATGATTTTCCAGATTGTCGCCATGACCGTGTTCGTTGTCTGCTTTGCGGTCTTTCTCAAACGGATGTATGCTGCACTATCATTGAGGGGAGTCCGACGCAAGGACAATTTCCTGATTGCCGCCATCATCTTCAGCTTGCTCGTTATTTACATTCGAAACATCTTCCGCGCTATTCAGATGAAGCAGGGATTTACTAGCAATCTTTTCATCCACGAACGGTACTTTATCGCACTTGATGGTGTAATGATGTTCCTTGCCGTTGCTGTCTTCAATGTGGTTGATTTCGTTCCTGGCCGTGAGAAATTGGAGCAGTTGCCTTCCAGTGGGTCGGCTCAGCCACATGAATTGAGGGAGAATGGTGGAAAGTGATTATGAGAGAGAAAATTTTGCGCAATGAAGAATTTTTCTGCGCGAAGCTGAAACGATTGTTGATTGTTGAACGGGTGAAAGGAACAGGAAAGATTGCATGGTTAGAGCAGTTGGCTGTGGCGTGGTGTCAGACGTTAGGACGGTTTCTTAATGATGAGTGGTTAGTCTTTACGCTTTTACTTTTACTGTTGGTTATGATCCACTATCATAAACAGGGGATAGTTGTCGTGAGAAGTTGAGTCAGTAATTACATATATCTAGATTTTACAAGTAGTACGCGATAATAATAGAAAGTATTGCATTACAAAATACTAGTGGTAATATAGATTCTGATGGGACCAGTACACCGTACTAGCCTACTAGGGCTGATAATTAATTACCGGTACGTATATTAAAACCTTAATCTAAAATTGACATCAGACACGCAGCCCTGTATGGAGTTAGTACGATATGCTATCATACACCAGGCTGTGAACTTAATCTAATAAGGTTGGCTAGCTCATAATAGTGCTGATGTGTCATGCCATTTGGCATTAAAGCTTGTTTAAGTTTCTCACTGTGGAAATCCATACACGAATTGGAACAGGGGTTTGTCCGAGAAAGGATTTGTATGGAGGAAACAGGCGTTACAGGTACGTAACCATATATATTACGCAGTAGTGTGATTACGTGATCTGTAAGTAAAATATTGTCTTGGGCTGGCGTAAATAAAGTGCTTTTCCTTTCTAAGCTTATCTTAAGTGACTCTGTGTACTCCGTATCCGAACTTGCCTGCTAGAAGCTATATTTGGCTCGTATTTGAGTTTGTTTGAGTTTGATCTTGACTCACCTGAGTTTGAATTTGGGCTTATGTCAGAGCTGAAGCACCTGATATTTCAATGTTGGTTACATGTTAGAGATAACGACGACTGACTAGCCCCAACCAGAACGGCGAGGTCTTGGCAATGAAAATATTGATGCTCTCTAAAGAAAAAAACTCAACTGATAGAAATTTCACTGTTCAGCTCGAAAGACAAGCTAATTTAGTTCATTCAGCGAGGTGGGCTTCGTCCTTGTGGTGGAGGACTACACGAACAGAGAAAAACAGCCATGGCTAGAGTTTTACAAAAGCCGAGCACACATAGACCCATTGATCAATGAAGAGCTGATACTGTCAATTCTCCTCATTGAAGCTTTAAATGAACGGAGGAGCCCGTAGGTCGTTTGTATAGACCACGACTTACACTGCAACAGCATCTCCTTACCCCATCGTTACTTAAGATACCCCTAGACTTTTTTTAATTGTACGAATAGATCACTGTTATTTCCTTTTTTATCCAAGATGCCGCTTATGATCAGTCCAGCGCCGGCAGGTGACGATATTGCTGTCATCGGTCTTGCCTGTCGTTTTCCCGGAGAAGCCTCTGGGCCTCAGGAATTCTGGAACCTACTGTGCAAAGGACGATGTACGTACCATTCTGAGAGATACTGTTGTATTGCGGTAACTTAACTGATATGAATCTTCTCCAGCCGCCTACACATCCGCCTCAAAACGATGGAACGTCGACGCCTTCCACCACTCCAAGCGTGGACGGCTGGGAACCAGTGTAGCCCGCGGTGGCCACTTCCTTGAACAAGACCTAGCAGCCTTTGACGCAGCCTTTTTCAATATTAGCCAAAATGAAGCGTCGTCAATGGACCCTCAGCAACGTCTTACGCTCGAGGTTTCCTACGAAGCATTCGAGAACGCCGGTGTTCCCATTGATAAACTCTCCAATAGCCAGACCGGTTGCTATATGGGTGGATTTACGAGTGATTGGAGAGAGGCGATGACTCGGGATGCGGAGGCCGCGCCCATGTATACTGGTACTGGTGTCGGGTCAGAGTTTATCTCTAATCGTGTCTCGTGGTTCTTCAACATGAAGGGACCGAGTTTCACGCTTAACACAGCATGCTCGTCTAGCTTGGTGGCGTTTCATCTTGCTTGCCAGAGTTTGAGGACACGGGAATCCAACATGGCAATTGCAGGCGGTGTTAGTGTTCACCTGAATCCTGACTTTTTCATGTATCTCTCCAACCAAGGGTTCTTGGGTCAAGAGGGCCGGTCAAAGACCTTTGATGCTAAAGGAGACGGATATGGTCGTGGCGAAGGATGTGGTGTTGTCGTCCTAAAGCGCGTGGAAGATGCGATCCGAGATGGAGACAACATTAGAGCTATCGTCCGCGGTACTGGAGTGAATCAGGACGGCAAGACAAAGGGCATTACGCTTCCGAACGCGGTTGCTCAAGCCGAGCTAATTCGCTCTACATACGCCTCCGCTGGTTTGAATTTAGGGGACACTCAGTACTTCGAAGCCCATGTAAGTATACCAAATCATGTCCACTGGCATTGCTATTGCTGACATAGATATAGGGCACAGGAACGCAAGCCGGCGACCCTACTGAACTCGAAGCCGTTTCACTCACCATCGGTGCTGCCCTTCCAGAAGATAAAAAGATTCTTGTCGGATCAGTCAAGCCAAACGTAGGTGTCATCCTTCCAAATTTTCTGCTATACACGACTGACTAGTGATAATAGATCGGTCACGTCGAAGCTAGTGCGGGAATTGCAGGCGTGATTAAAGGTGTTCTAGCTCTGGAGAACGGACTCATTCCACCAAATATTCTCTTTAACACTCCCAACCCAAAGATCCAGTTCCAGAAATGGAAGGTCCAAGTTCCCACTGCGCTCACTCCCTGGCCGAGTGATGGCGTCCGACGGATGAGTGTCAACTCGTTTGGTGCCGGAGGCACAAATGCACATGCAGTACTGGATGGTGCTGAGTATTATTTGCGCGAGAGGGGATACCAACTCACTGGTACCCAAGAAATTAGACCTGGTACCAAAAGAGCCCCTAATGCATCTCGACTTTTTGCCATCAGCTCGCATGATCAAGATGGTCTAGCGCGCCAGAGGGAGTCTTTGGCCAAGTTCATACAGTCACAAGTGGCGAACATCCCCTCTGCCAAACAGGAGGTCTACCTCCATCGCCTCGCTTATACTTTGAGTGAGCGTCGGTCTGCCCTTCCCTGGAAGTCTTTTGCAGTTGCAGCCGATGCCAATCAGCTGGTTGAGGAGCTCCGCGCTCCTATGCCGCTATCTGGCCGAGCAAAAGAAGGGCTTCGTCTGGGTTTTATTTTCACAGGCCAAGGCGCGCAATGGGCGCGAATGGGTATGGAGCTGCGTCAATATGATATCTTCCAATCTTCCCTTGAGAGCGCCGAGAAATTCTTCAAAGAAAAGCTGAAGTGCCCTTGGTCGGTGATTGAGGAGATGGAGCGCGAAGAAGGCGACTCCCACATCAACTCACCAGAATTCAGCCAGGCCTTGTGTACAGTCCTTCAGGTGGCTGTTGTTGACCTCTTATCTTCCTGGGGCATAACCCCAGTGGCAGTCGTGGGTCACTCGAGCGGTGAAATTGGAGCAGCATATTGCTTAGGAGCATTGACTCGTGAAGACGCGTGGTCCGCTGCTTATTGGAGAGGTATACTCTCGTCTCAAATCCCTACATTGAACCCTAATCTCAAGGGCTCGATGGTTGCAGTTGGTCTGTCAGAGGATGATGTGGAGAAATACATCGCTCGCGTTTCGAAAGGGGCGATTTCTGTCGCCTGTGTAAACTCCCCCTCAAGCGTCACTGTCTCTGGCGACACAACCGGAGTCGATGAACTTCAGGAGCTCTTGCGGGAGGACGGAGTATTTGAGCGAAAGCTTAAAGTTGGTGTTGCATATCACTCCAGCCATATGCAGACAATTGCTGCTCAGTACCTCGAGGCTATCAGTGACATTGACACTGCAGAGAGCCATCCGGAACGGACAATGCACTCTAGCGTGTCCGGAGATTTCGTCGAGGCCGATGAATTGGGCCCGATGTACTGGGTCCGAAACTTGACCAATCCTGTGCGATTCTCCGATGCATTGGAGAGCCTTGTCCTACCGATAGATGACGAGTCAGGAGAGCGAGTGAAGACGGCTGCCGTTGACATCTTGATTGAGATTGGTCCCCACTCCGCCCTGGGAGGTCCTGTTAAGCAGATCCTCAAAGAGATTGGAGTTAAAGACGTCGAGTACCAATCTATCTTGTCACGAGGCAAGTCGGCTGTGCAAACTGCACTCCGCTGTGTCGGCACCCTCTCTGTTCGAGGTGTTCCTGTGGAGATCAAGGAGGTCAATCAATATCATGCTTCTGCATCTACGTTGACACCTCTACATGACCTTCCCTCATATGCTTGGAACCACACTCGCACTTTCTGGGCCGAGCCACGCGTCAACCGCGAGTACCGGTTCAGGGAGCACCCTCGTTACAGTCTCGTTGGAGCTCCACTGCCTCGCATGAGTGAAAATGAGCGTGACTGGAAAGGAATGCTCCGAATTTCTGAAGAGCCTTGGATCCGTGACCATCGCATCCAGAATCTTGTTCTGTACCCAGCCGCGGGATACATTGCTATGGCCATTGAAGGTGCGCGACAACTCGCCGACAAGAGCCGAGAAATCTCAGCCTTCAAATTGCGTGATATCCAAATTGGAGCGGCTGCCACGGTCACTGATGACGCAGATCTTGAAGCCATGCTTCATATGCGCCCTCACGCCAATGGTACTAGAGATAAGGCGTTTTCGTGGTGGGAGTTCTCTATCAGTACCTGCGCTGCTGGCCAGGAGCTAAGACAGAACTGTGCCGGTTTGCTGCTTGTGGAGTATAAGTCAGATGAAGGATCAGCCATGAGCATCGAGAATGAAATCGCAGCCATCGCAGCTACAGAGCGATACGATGACATCAAGACTTCCTGTACCGCTCATGAAGAACCCGCCAAGTTCTACGAGGACCTCGCCTCACTTGGACTCAACTATGGACCTACCTTCAGCCTGATGACGGAGATTCGTCTGGGCAAAGGTGTTTCTTGCTGCACCGTGGAGGTCGCTGATCATGGCTCGACGGTCGTTCCTCCGGCTTCAGTCAAGCGCCCGTATATCATTCATCCTACCACGCTTGACGCAATGTTCCACGCTGTCTTTGCAGCCTTGAAGGGGCCAGGTGGAGTGCTCAGGGGTGCAATGGTCCCCAAATCAATTGACCAGATTACCATTGCTGCCGACATTGATATCGCAGAGAAGTCATTATTCCATGGGTTTGCCACTGCGTCCAAGCATGGATTCAAAGAGATCATGTCAGATGTGCACATGTTTGACAGCAGTATGAGCAATCATTCGGTCTCTATTACCGGCTTCTGTTGTGCCGACGTCGCTGGTAGCGTTGGATTGTCCGATGCCACCGCTGACGCTGTCAATCTGTGTACCACCAGTACTTGGCTACCGGCAATTGAGTTGTTGTCTTCTGAACAGCTTCAGAAAGTTGTCGAAGACCTGGCTGCAAACGCAGATGTATCTGGTCTGTCAACGGCATATGAGGGAGAGCCGGAGAAGATTAAATCTCGTTCAATGGTTCACCAGGTAAGCGAGGAAGACTCCCACCTAGTTTTGAAATACTTAATTGACTCATAATCCAGATCGTCAAATTGATTGCACAAACAAAGCCGGACAGCACAATCGTCGAATTCGGGCAGACTGGCCTACCATTGCTGTCTGGCATTTCTGTCGGCTCTCCACTCAACTACACCGTGGCAAGTGTCAATGGGGAATGGTTGAAAGAAGCCGAGGAGAATCTCAAAGATTCCAGCTTGAACCCACAATTCACATTGCTCGACGCAGGAAAAGATTTGTCAGGCAGCAGCTTCGACATTGCGATGTCCGCTTTGATCTCGGGAGACTTGACTGAGCTCGATGCCGCCCTTAAGCGACTCAGCAGCGTTGTTAAGCCAGGAGCAAAGGTTCTCTTCATTGATGAGTTCCCCCGTGAATTTGTTGACCGACATTCTGTCTTCCTGAAACATGGCCTCGCTGTCGACTTCATCACCACCGCCGGGCAATCAAATCTCACTGTTGCATCAGTGCCTGCTACCAATGGTAATGGAACAATCACCGATGAAATTATTATTCTGGAGCCAACCATTCTTTCCTCATTTTCGGATACTGTCGCAAAACAAATCACCGCGCAGCTAGATGCTGCGTCAATCCGTTCAAAGCGCATCACTTTACAAGCACCGCTGGAAGAGCTGAAGGGGAAGCGTTGCATCTCGCTCATTGAAGCGGAGTCATCGTTTTTGGAAGACCTCTCCCAGTCAGGATTTGAAAACCTGAAGAATATTCTCCTGGAGACATCTAGTCTTGTATGGTTTGTTGGCGTCGACGGTCCTGCAGCATCTCTCATTGCCGGTCTTGCACGAACGGCTCGCAATGAGATTGCTGGCCTACAGCTTTGTACCTTGCAGGCACCACCCAGCTCGTTTGGATCTTATGAGAACTTGGCTTCGGCCATTGTCAAGGTCGCTACATCACCTATTCGCGACAATGAGCTACGAATTGAGGATGGAATACTGCAAATCAGCCGTCTTCTTGAAGACAATGGCTTAAGTGGCGCCATCGATGGGCTTCAAAGAGGAGAAAAGGTTCTCACACCTCTGTCTCAAACGGTGCGTCCACAGAAACTTGTTGTTCAGAACCCCGGTTTGCTTGATTCTCTGTGCTTTGAGTTGGATGAGAGTCTGGAAGGCGAGATTGCCGATGGCGAGGTTGAGATTGAGGTTCGCGCTAGTGGTGTCAAGTAAGTCTTACAAATTCCCTTCATGTACTCAGACATACTAATCTGGTTTCCAGCTTCCGAGATGTGATGACCGCTATGGGACAAATCCCTGATGAGACTGTCGGACTGGAAGCCAGTGGCGTGGTCCGCCGAATTGGAAAGAATGTGACACGCTTCCAGATTGGTGATAGAGTCTGCTGTCTGGCTCACGCTGCCCATAAACCTCTGATTCGAGTTCCTGTTGTGCAATGCGAACGCATTCCGGAACATCTCTCCTTTGAAGAAGGTGCCACTCTCCCCATGGTGCATTACACGGCATACCACGCTTTGGTCAACCTAGCTCGTATCAAAAAAGGACAGACTGTTTTGATCCATGCCGCTGCGGGTGGTGTTGGACAGGCTGCCATTCAAGTTGCTCAGCATTTCGGTGCAGAGGTCTTTGCTACCGTCGGATCTGACGCAAAGAGAACCCTCATTAAAGACCTGTACGGAATCCAGGATGATCATATCTTCAACTCACGAGACATCAGCTTCGTCAAGGGATTGATGCGAATGACCAAGGGTCGGGGTGTTGACTGTGTGCTTAACTCTTTGTCTGGTGAGATGTTGAGACAGACGTGGTACTGCCTTGCGCCATTCGGTGTCTTCGTGGAGATTGGAATGAAGGATATCCTCAGCAATACAGGCCTGGACATGCTACCCTTCAAGAAGCACGCTACCTTTTGCTTCTTCAATCTGGAGAACATTGCCACCATTAACCCACAGCTCATCGAGGAGATTGGGCAAGGTGTTTTCGGGCTTCTAGAGAAGGGTTTCCTGAAACCTGTGGCTCCAGTGACTGTCTACCCCGTCTCCCAGATGGAGAGCGCATTCCGTTTGATGCAAGCCGGTCGCCATCAAGGTAAATTGGTCCTCTCTTACAGCCCCGACGATGTTGTACCTATGCTCCGTCGTGCAGACGACGCGCTACGACTCAATCCCAATGCGACATATGTCCTTGTTGGAGGGTTTGGTGGTCTCGGACGCAGCTTGTTACGCATGTTCGCTGCGAGCGGCGCATGCCAACTGGCAGTTCTCTCCCGGTCTGGCGCTACTTCAGCGGCAGCTCAAGCTTGTGTCGCTGAAGTTGAGCAGCTCGGCACACGGGTTCAGGTGTATCAGTGCGATGTTGCTAGTGAAGCAGCTGTCAAAGATGCTGTTGAGCATATGAAGGCCAACCTATCTCCCATCAAAGGTGTCATCCAGGGAGCAATGGTACTCCGCGATGTCCTCTTTGAGCAAATGACCTACCAACAATGGATCGAGTCGACATGGCCCAAGGTGCAAGGCACATGGAATCTTCACCAATTCCTGCCCACTGATATGGACTTCTTCATTACTCTAAGTTCATTTGCCGGTGTATTTGGTAACCAGGGTCAAGGCAACTATGCAGCTGCGGGAGCGTACGAAGATGCTCTAGCATATTACCGTCGCAGCCAGGGACTCAAAGCAGTGACCATTGACCTGGGAGTCATGCGTGATTCGGGTGTTTTGGCGGAGCAAGGAACAACAGCCAATCTGAAGGACTTTGAGCCATTCGCGATTAGTGACGCGACATTCCATGCAATGATCAAAAAGGTCATTGTTGACGAAGTCTCCGGCTTATCTACTCCCGCCCAGATCATCACTGGCATGCCAACGGGAAAGAGTGTGCAAGCTGCCGGTATTTCGCGACCCTACTTCTTTGATGACGCGAGATTTGCCATCTTGAGCCTAGCAGGAGAACAGGGCGAGGAGGGTGCTGGAGGCGAGGTCTCAATTGAGGCGCAAATTTCACGCGTCGGATCTCACGAAGAGGCGGTGCCCTTGGTTCAGGAAGCTCTCATCAACCGGGTCGCAAAATTCTTACAGACATCGCCGTCAGAGATCGACGCCAGTAAGCCACTATATCATTATGGCGTGGACTCACTGGCGGCAGTGGAAATGCGCAACTGGGTGTTTAGGGATATCAAGTCGGATATTTCGCTGCTAGAGGTCATGTCAGCCAGTCCGATTAGCAAACTGTCGCAGGATATTGCCATGAGGAGTAAGGCCATTGCGGCGTGATTAGAATATGTATATAATTAATAAACGTATAAGCCAAATAGAACATTTGAAATTTTGTTAAGAGAAACAATTATTCCACTGACATTCCCATTGACCCGCCTCGACTCACCACATGAAGTAGGTCGAACGAGGCATTTCCCTCATTGTTGACTGTGACACGGCCAAGAACAGCGTCTTCCGCATTGCTGAACCAGAAATATCCTAATGCCTCTAGATCGCCCGACCTCACCCATGTAGCATCATATCGACCTGCTTCGCTGCGCGATATAGGGAGTTCTGATATCAAGGGGGGTTGTTCTCTCGACCACAGATGTACCACAGCAAGTGTAGTATTTGCTGTGGTAATAAGTAACTCTTGATTCTTCGAATGCCATGATATATTTTTGACATTGTGTTCGTGTACAAGCGCTGTTTCAAGAGACGGCGGAGTAGTCATGGCCCATATCCATACAATGTTGGGCCGTGTCTGGTCTACTGTGGCTAAGAAGTCGCCGTATGATGAGAATTGAAGCAATGATACACCACGCGGAAGCTGGGAAGTAGAGTCACCGGTAGTAATGAATGCAGATGATGATGCTGCTTCGGCGTATTCGAGCCTGCCGTCGGGAGACATACGTTCTCGCCAGACTCGGGGTGACTCGGCGTTGATATGAAAGGTGTGTGAAAGTGTGGTGGAGCATGAAAACTGTCATCAGATTTAGCATGGAAATTGTTCGCGAAATTCCTGTAGAAGAGTTACGTACTGTACGAGTATTGACTAGATCCACCGTTCCGTCGTATTTCCCAATTGCCAGAACTTCGCTGTTATGTTGTCGTGGTTTCAGAGGTGCCCATTCTATGCATTTCACGCCAAGATCGTGTGTATTTTCCACATCATTTCTTCCGCTGTATGTACGAAAGTGCTGTCCATCAGCGGTATAAGTAAGCACCTTTGTACCATTGCTGGCTGCATCCCAGATTGCAATCCATCTGCCATCCGGACTCCATTTTAAGCCTTGCGCATCCACTGTCGGGAGGCTGACTTTGGAGATTGTCTCATAGGAGTGAACTTCGTGAATGGTCAGCAAGTCGCTGGCTTCCGGCTTCAGTAATATTGCAAACTGTTTTGTTTGTGGGAGGTAGCCATGTCCCTGACTGCTAAGACTGCAGAACTTGGGTGACTTGATTACCAGACTGGAGGCCGTCTCCAAATTGAAGATAGTCACTTTTGAGCTCCATGCATGAAATAAAATCGCTTCGTCGTCATTGACGCCAAAGTCAATAGCAGTCACGCTTGGTTCAATGTTTTCAATATCAGCATGCCATTCTAGAGAATTGAGTTGCCAGACTGATACTCGGCTGCTAGTCGCACACAATAGGCGTTGGTGTGAAACGAGGTCTAATGGCCCTTCGTCGTCTGTTTGTATTCGAGTTCCCGCATCATCCGACGCGGAATCTGATGGGGATATCTTGACGAATTTGAGCTGGGAAGCAAGAGGCTCTTGAAGCTTGATAGACCGAAGCAATCGCGACCCTTCTATAGGGATGGCTGAATGTACTGAGACCTCCTTGCCGTGTACACGCACAACATGGTCCCCATCACGGGAAACAGTCACTATTGTTGGGCCTATATGGATCGCGTCAACATGTATCAAACGCGTGGGGAATCTGGGGATAAGTCTCGGGTTCCTGATGTGACTCTCTTTTGGCTTTACTGACCTCCATTGGTCCCCGGTAGAGCCATCTGAGCTTACTCGTTGAACGAAGAACTGAGACTTTTTCTCGACTTCATAGACCGAATCTCATATGCCCACTAACTGATATAAACCTTGGAAAATCTCGCTCAAATTGTAAGAAGTGGTTGGCTCAGGGCTGCTTTACGATGGAATTTTTCGTGACCATTGAACTTGAAAGCAATAAAACAAATGGCGGGTTCAGAAGGAGACTTCATAAACAAAATCATAGTTGGTGAAGTTGTAGTTAAATAAACTCAGTGGTTCAAAAGAAGGCGGTGATTGGGTGCCTTGGTGCCTGAGCCATACAAAAAACGAACCAGCGATAAGATAAGCCGGGCCGTCTTTATTCCGCGCCGAATCGAGCCAGAAAGAAAGACAAGAAAAAATGTTCGACAAGTCTACAACCACTTCAAAGCAACAAGTTCTGCCATTTTGAGGTATCCAATCGAAAGACGAACTCTTTCAAAATAGGTCTTCTCAATTTCAGAGCTCCCTATCGGGGACAGAAGCTCTTCCGACACTGGGTTGGCTCAATCTTCAAAATGTCGCAACAGACTGCCGATATGTCTTCCAGCGCGCCTGAGAGCAGGCCTGCGAAATTGACTGGAAGGGAGTTTTATAAGAGTATTGGAAGCCCGAAATACATCGTGGCGCCCATGGTGGAACGATCTGAATTTGTGCGCACCCCAATCAACTTCTGTTGCCAACTGACAACCCACTAATTTACTGCAATAGGCCTGGAGAATGCTCACACGATCCTTTATGGAAAAAGACCAACCACAACGCCTCCTAGCATATTCGCCCATGTTCCACGCCAGATTATTCAAAGAAACCGAGGGCCACCGCGCGCAGTGCATACAGCCCATACGCCATGACGATCAAACAGGTACCGATGTCCCATACCTCGACGGCAACCCGGCCATTGACCGACCCCTCTTCGTCCAATTCTGCGCAAACGATCCGAACGATTTTCTCGAAGCGGCTCGCTTAGCTGCACCATACTGTGATGCGGTTGATCTCAATCTTGGATGCCCTCAAGGCATTGCGCGGAAGGGTCATTACGGGGCGTTCTTGCAAGAGGACTGGGATTTGATTTATAAATTGATCAACAAGCTGCATACGGAGCTGCCTGTACCGGTCACGGCCAAATTTCGTATTCAGGAAACCAAAGAGAAGACGCTTGAATACGCGAAAATGATTCTCTCAGCCGGCGCGAGTATAATCACGGTTCACGGACGACGACGAGAGCAAAAGGGACACAATACGGGTGTCGCAGATTGGAGCTATATCAGATATTTAAGGGACAACCTTCCTCCGGAGACGGTCATTTTCGCAAATGGGAATATTCTGGGCCAAGGAGATATTGAACGTTGTCTGGAAGCTACGGGTGCCGATGGAGTCATGAGCGCTGAGGGCAATCTATCAGATCCTACTATCTTTGGCAAGGTTCCTGAAGTCGGCCAAGAAGGGCGAGAATATTGGCGCGGCCGCGATGGGAGAGGAGGTTACCGTATGGATGCGGTTTTCAGACGGTATATGAATATTATCCATGAATATGTTCTCCGCAATCCTGTGCCAGAGCGCAAACCACTTTTCTTACCTTCGGATGCCGTCGAAGATACCACCGAGCAAACCGAAAACACACAAAATGGCACCCAACAAAATGGAGAAATCAATGGCAAGAGGAAAGCCGAAGACGACGGCCATGAAAAAGCTGCTGAACCACCTAGCAAGAAGCAAAAACGCAATAACACAAAAGTGACAGATCCCAATCTTACCGCCATGCAAGGCCATCTATTCCAGCTTCTGCGCGCCCTGGTCAAAGAACATACTCATATACGCGACACGCTAGCAAGGACACGCACCGGTGACATTGCACGCTTCGAACAGATCTTGAGCATGGTCGAAGATGCCGTCAAACAAGGATTATTAGAATACGAAAAGAATCCAGAAGCATTCGACAAGAAGCCGCAGAATGCAGAGGAGCTTCAAGGATCCAAAGCCACAATTGCAGAATATAGTCGTCCGTGGTGGGTGTGTCAGCCGTATATTCGCCCTTTGCCGGAGGAAGCTTTGGCGAAGGGAGCGATGCAAGTGAGCAAGAAGGATCAGCGAAAGGCTGCGGAGGCGGCTGAAGCTGCTGCTCACTCGGTCTCGGAAAAGATTGAGACTGCTCCTTCCGCGATTTCTACATAGGAAGATGGATTTTATAACGAATAGATACGAGTAGATAGATTTTTAATGTATATAGAGCATACATGTTTATTGTCTGATACCCAGCATACTACCAATGATCCCTTTTCTCTCCGTACTTGGCCCGTCGTGTCACAGCTCACCTTACCTCCTTATTTCGACCAGTTGACAATTACAACTCCCTATCCAGCGAAGCATTCCCAGACATTTCAACGATGCATCTTCGGCGTCGCCACACAATAAAAGTATCCAGCCAGTAGGCTCTGACAATCCCTACCCACCGCAGGATTCCATCTCTCAAACGCCGAAAGAGTTATAAAGGAACCCTGCGCCCCATACTTCTGCACAATCGAAACACACGTGTCTCCTGGCTGTGCCTCGTAGTATTCCGTGCAATCAGGCGCTATACCAGGTTGAGTAGGTTCGGGTACGTTAGTGGGTGGTGGTGGTGATGCCGTGGCAGTGCTGGTCGGGGGAGTTGTTGCTATGGCTTTTTGATTGTTGCTTTAGCGAATTGTTCGACCTTTGGTACTTGATGGAGTGGGATGGGAGAGGGAAGCATACCTGAGACGCCAACACAGACGTAGTAGCCGGCCAGAAGAACCTGACAGTTAGAGCCTACTGCTGGATTCCAAGTGTAGAACTGGGACAGGGCGATGCCGTGCTGATAGGCGACGCCTACACATGTGTCATCCGAAATAACCTTGTAGTAGTTATCACCTAGTATTGTAGCGAGAACCCGAGTTAGCAATCCCTTGTATCGAATTGCAGAGCTAGACACTCACAATTGCTTGCAATTCCACTCTGTATCGGACTAGGAACAGCCTCTGCTCTTGCCTGAAGACCCGATGCCGCAGTAGTATGCGCAGCCGGGCTTGGTGAAGTATCAGAAATGCCTACGCAGACATAATACCCATCTAGCAACTCGGAACAGTCCGGTTTCACGGCACTTGATACAGCCGCAAATGAATTAGCTATCGTCCACCAAACGAGAAACTTTGATAATGGAAGTGCACAACTTACGGATTCCAAGCGTAGAACTCATTGAGCGTAAGTCCGTAAACCTTGTCGACGACAGTAGCGCAATAGTCACCTCGTTGTACACGGTAATAGGCATTACATGTTGAGATGAGTCCCGGCTGTGTTGGAGACGGTGCAGCTGCGGCGGTTGCAACAACTTCTCTCTCTGGTGACTTTGCGGCTGTTGGCAAGGGATTCTCAGGCTCGATGAAGTTGGATGGCTTTTCGCCGGCAGCTGTTCTTGCGATGTTTCCAAGCAAGGTTGCTTGAAGGGTTCTCGCAGTTGTTGCGCCTACGAGAAGGCAGGAGAGAAGTGCTTTTTTGAACAACATTGGATACTCTGGCAGGAATATTCGGTAGTTTCAACTAATATGTGTTTTTTTCTGAAATTTTAGACTTTTGATATTGAGCCTCTGAGAAGCATTTGAGCAGAATAGTTGAAGGCTTTTATATTCTATTCCCAGCGAGACATCTGGACATGATACCGCTCATCGAATGAGTATATTGGTGACATCCTGCCGTGTTACTATAATCAAATTTATGCTAAAGTAAGACACTGATGCGTAGATATGTCATGGAGTATCTTCCACCATATCCGGGTAGCATGCAAGCTCGTTTCCGTAAACTGAAGTAACGGAATACATACGTATCATGTTGCACAAATGGAAATGTAAAGGATCTTCTTGTCATCTCCTCTGGCTTAGATATCTCAGCAAGAGCACAATTTAAATTTAACACCAGAAAACCATGAAGCGTTTTCATTTATCTGCCATGATATCCGATACCCATCTTGAAGTTCCGGGTTCCCACTCTGCTTTTGCAAGTGTTCGATGGGTAAGTATTTTCTTTGATGTTTCAACTATCTCAGTGAAATTTCTCTTTTAGTATATATCCCCAAGCGCTTTGATTTCTCCACAACAACGTGGTTGTACCTACGTGCTGTAACGTTTCTTCTGTGCCACATATATTGGACATGTCGTTGGAAGGAAGTACAACACGGAAAGAAGCATCTTCAAGTTTCCCCATGTATCATCTTTAGTGTCTGAATGATGGCCGTAGGTTACTCATCATGTCCATGTTTTGACTGTTTTCCGAGACATGAAGCAATATAGGAGACTCCTCAGTATTGAAACTAGCATCAATGTAGCGTTATAGTACATTGGGATCACATGTCCGGAATGAATGGGTGCGTGATCTTCATTTTCGGTCATAAAAGTGAGGACAAACTGATTCGCTTGACAAGCATCCCATGCCTTCAGGAAATTGGTTTAAGGTACCAGGTCATTCGTTTGATTGTAGCAGTTTTCAAATGATTTCCAAGGTTCCAATGTCGATGATCAGGAGTCAACAAACCTTGAAAAAGTATATAACCAAACAGACTGTTTTCGAAACTTTGAGATTATTGTAACTGGCGCTATGTTAGCAATGACAGATCTGCATGTAAATACTATTTCATCTTGTAGGTGGTTAATTCAATTAAAAAACGACGATCAAGAAAGTGTTGAAGGAGACATTCCGATCGATCTCAAAGTCACAATTGAATGGCTGGGAACGGTGGAACCATCGAGATCGCCACATCAACATAATCCAAATGTCATACTTTGTATATACTGTAAATCAATATATTTCATCAAATCAATATTCCCGGAGTGAGAAATTAATGCTGAGTATCAAAGACCCAAAGCAGGAGATTTTTGTGCTGTCTTTTGAATGAAAATGGCTTCGGCACGTGCTGGGTTTGCCCTAATTACTCCTGCCTCCCGCGGCATAGGCTTTGCCCTGGCACGACAGCTTCTCGTTAATACAGATATTCCAGTGTGTGCAACAGCGCGCAAGGCCTGCGGCGCGGTACATGATAAGCTTGTCAAATCCGTTGACTCAAAACGAGATGCGGCGAAGAGGTTGACAGTCCTTGAGGCAGATGTTACAAGTAAGCCCGACCCCAAAAACTCATTCTCATTACAATTTTTTTTAAGTAAGTGTAATAATTCTAATAAGCTTCTAAGATGAGTCAAGTATATCCGAACTAGCTTCTCAACTCCGCCAAAAGTACAAAGATTTCCCTCTACGTCTAGCCCTCACTATACCGGGCATACTCCGTGTGGAAAAATCACCCAGCCGGATCAGCTACGAAGATGCTTTAGAATGCTTCAAGGTCAACTCCCTAGGACCATTACTGCTGATGAAACACCTCAACATATTCCTACCCACAAAATCCGCTCAACCATTCTCCACAGTTTCTTCTTCTCCTTCCTCAGAAGAACCTCCTTTCAAACTACCTTCACACGCCATCTACGCCATGATGGCGGCACGCGTGGGCTCCATATCCGACAACTCCTTAGGCGGCTGGTACTCCTATCGTGCCAGCAAATCAGCCGTCTTCCAGCTCGCCAAAACCTTTGATCTATATCTGAGGACGCGCAGCGGCGATAAAGCGTTGGCTGTAGCTTTGCATCCGGGCACCGTACGAACAGATTTTACGCGCGACTATTGGGAGTCGAGCAAGCATGTGCTGGAGCCGGATGATGCTGCGGTGAAGTTGTTGCAGGTTTTGTGTGGGATTCCGTCGGGAATGAACGATGGGAGAGGGCGGTGTTGGGATTGGAAGGGGGATGAAGTGTTGCCATAGAATTAATGTTGTTCTTTTGCCCTAAGCTCGTCAGAGATATGCAATACCTTATAAATGTTAAACATCTGTTTGCCAACAACACCCTTTGCAGCGAAAAATCGATGTAGAGTATATGGCGCTATTCCCGATCCGGTAACCAGCTGGTCGTGATTGATGCTCGAATTTCCATATTAGGCAATTTCAGGACGAAGGCTTATTGAAATACTTGTAAAAGTCGAAATATGATTCGTATAAAGGTCTATACCCGGATACAAGACGGAATTTGAGTGGATTTAAACCACAACTTAAGTTTCTAAAGTCCGCTTTCTCCAGTCGAGCCCCCTGCTACCTTGGTTTGCAAGAGAAAGGAGGGGATATAAATATGAAGCACTCCGCTGCTTGATCATGTCAAAATATAATCACCAGAATTCGTCAACTGACTTGTCAACCATGACTTCAACAACCGAACACACCCTTGCCGGAAAACCTATTGGCCTTGATGGCTTCGGTCTGATGCGTAAGTTTAACCAAGTCTTTCTTTCACGTCTTCTCTCCCATCTTGTCAATCCAATATATTGCTTTATACAACAAGAAACTAAGAAGCCACAGGCCTTACATGGCCCATCGCACCCCTCCCCGACTCCCAAACCTTCCCAATCCTCAAAACCGCCCTCTCAGCCGGCATGACCGTCTGGAACGGTGCCGACTTTTACGGCACACCAGCAAACAATTCCTTACACCTGATCAACCGCTACTTAACCGCCCATCCCGAAGACACCGATAAATTCGTGTTATGCATCAAAAGCGGCCTTCGAGATCATGCAACCTACAAAATGGATTGTTCGCCGGAAGGACTGCGCGAGTTTGCGGATCGGGCACTGGACATTTTGGATGGGACGTTGGCCAAGATTGATATCTTTGGTCTTTCGAGGGTTGATCCGAATGTTCCGGTGGAAGAGAGTGTGAAAGCGCTTGCCGAGCTACGAGATGAAGGAAAGATTGGTGGTATACAGCTCACCGAAGTAAGGGCAGAGACTATCCGACGCGCGGCCAGCGTTACAAAAATCGATATGGTGGAAGCCGAGATCAGTCTTTGGTCTACCGAAGTCTTCAATAATGGCGTAGCGGAGGCATGCGCTGAGCATGGCATAGTTCTCGTCGCGCATACACCTCTTGGAGGCGGTATTCTAACCGGGAAATACGAATCATGGGACGATCTTCCCGCCATAATGAAATCTCGACCCCGATTTGCGCCTGAAAACTTTGAGAATAACGTCAAACTGATCAAAAAAGTCAAGGAAATGGCAAGCTCAAAGGGGTGTACCCCAGCTCAACTGGCGCTGTCGTGGGTCAAGAAGAAGGGCACTGAGCCTGGAATGCCGGTCATTGTGCCTGTTGTTGGTGCAAGGACTCCGGAAACTGTGTTGGAGAATGCGAAGGACGTGGAATTGACTGATGCTGATATGAAGCAGATTCAGGATATATTGCAGTCGTTTCCGGTGCACGGTGATAGATGGCCGGCTGGGCCGGCGAAGCTTAATGAGTATTGAGTCTTAGTGTATGAGCTGGAGGTTTTCTCCAAACCATTTCCTTATGCAGCATATGATTTTAGTAAAACAGTTTAGTATTGAAAATCATTCTAGAGAAACAAAAGCCCTATCTATGCAAGACCGGAGATGCTCTTATCCGAAGCAAATCAGCCGGCAAATAGCGGCTATCAACGGCTTTTTCAGACCCCGCAATCAAAATCTCCTCTCCGAATGTTCGGAGTCAAACTGTCAATCAACAACAGCTCACTGGCGCATTTTGAGCTTGCACATAGAGCATCTTTCATTGCATTGTTTGTACATACTCTGAATTTGTTTTGAGCTCACTCGCAACCATGTCGACCACATCCGGAGAAATAACCGATGCTCAGCTTGATGAGATTTATCAATTCGCAATCGATCTCGGCAAAAAGGCCGGCGCAAAGCTGATGGATGGTATACATGCAAGAATTGGCGGTACTATGTTGGATATATCGTCGAATGTTGCGACGAATGCGAATATGACCAGTAACCTGGCATTTGAGGAGAAAGATAATGCGGTTGACATCGTCACGCAGGTTGATGAGGGTTAGTTCATATCCTCAACTCTTTTTGTTCGGAGCCTATGTCTTATGAAGAGAGGAAGGCAGGTTGAGGCATCAATGGTTTACTGAACTTATATAGATGGTAGGACCTCCACGACTCTCTGTCATTCCCGAGGTCAATGCGGATGTCTGATGCTTTCTAGTGGAACGATTTATACATGAAGCTATCTCGACCAAATATCCCACTCATAAGTTTGTACCCTTTCACATTTCCGATTACATCAAATGAAATCAGGTTATTAACTTCGTCATTTCCTCAGATTCATCGGCGAAGAGACCTATGCAAAGACATCGTCCTCCGCTCGCGAATACCTGATAACTTCGGAACCCACATGGTGCGTCGACCCTCTCGACGGCACAGTCAACTATACACACATGTTCCCCATGTTCTGCGTGAGCATCGCTTTCATCGTCGGCGGCAAGCCCGTCATCGGCGTAATATACGCGCCAATGCTGAACCAGCTCTTCTCCTCTTGCCTCGGCCGCGGTGCATGGTTGAACGGGACGACGCGTTTACCCTTGATCCGAAACGCAATGGGCAACGTTGAAAACAATAATAAAGATAACTACGGCGTTCCGCCTATGCCTGAAAACGCACCGAGTAAATGCCTCTTCTCATGCGAATGGGGCAAAGACCGTCGAAACGTTCCCGGAGGTAACCTGCGAAAAAAGATTAACAGTTTCGTGAACATGGCAGCTGAGAAGGGCGGAGAGAATGCAGATGGGTTGAGGGGGATGGTACACGGTGTGCGGAGTTTGGGTAGTGCGACGTTGGATTTGGCGTATACGGCTATGGGGTCGTTGGATATTTGGTGGGAGGGTGGATGTTGGGAGTGGTTTGTCTTCTCCCTTCTGTGACTCGAATTCATCCGCTAATCGATATTTGCAATTAAAAAGGGATGTTGCTGCCGGTGTTGCGATTCTATTAGAAGCTGGAGGGTTAGTGACCACCGCCAATCCACCAGAGGACCCAGATACAGCAGCAATCGAGGATGTCAGGCTGGGCAGTCGGTTATATTTGGCCATCCGGTAAGTTTCCCCATTTAATCACCTCTTTCCGGTCATCGTTGCTGATTTCTAAATGATATAGACCCGCTGGGCCCTCGGCAACAGAAACAGGTCGACAGTCGCAGGAACGCGCTGTACGCGAAGTATGGAAACGAGTCAAGCATCTCGACTATAGCAGACCAGGCGCTTGAACGAATTCGTCCCTAGTTCTAGCAATTGTTTCTATTTACTGAATATGAATGCGTTTCATTCTGTACATACTATATCATAATATATAGATAATTCATGAGGCCGTTTCTAAGAGGATGACCCCGGATTGGAGAAGCCATCCCCACATAAACCCTAACTCCAAATGGCACACTCTTTGCCACTGGAAGACTAAACTGATGTCATGACATTTGATACCAATGAGCTATTATAGACGATAACTTTGAATTGTCTTTTTTGGTCGGGATATGTTTCGTTTGGTATTGTCATCGGACTCGAGCAATTCATCCACACGGATTGTTTTAAAAGCATCAGAGCCCAATACGCTCTATAATTTCTCTACATGTTTACAGATCGTGATAGAATATAAAGACAAATGCTATGGCATTTTAGGGGATATTTTGACTGCCATATATATAACGGAAATAGGCCTGTCATCAAACTTACATGTATCAGTATGTTAAGACAACATCCCCGAAGTCGCCTGTTATCACTTACTACATATGCCACTGACAATCATCTGATGATGGCCAGTCAGGACTCGTTGACATTCGATGCGATTATACAGCTGTCTAATATCATTGCGTAATATTGATTCTAGCAGGTAGCCACACTTGGGCCAATTTTTGCTGATAACTATATAATAGGAAAGAAGAAGTCCACTGGCTTAAATCTGTCTCCATCTTTCAAGTGAACTTTTCAAAACAGAACAAGACCTATATATACTATTTCAAGAGATCATATATCCAAAACCTGACCAAATCAAAACATCATGAAGTCCCTAAGCAAACACCTCCCACACTTCACCGGCTCCTCAGACCAAAAACAATACCACCAGGGCCTGCGCAGCACCCTAAACCCCGACGATCCCAACATGAACACCATGGACAACAACATGGATAACAAGCAACAACAAAAACAAAAACCCCTCTGGAGCATGCACAAGCAAGGCAAATCTCAGCAGCAAGCTCGCAAAATGAGCACTGGCTCCTTCTCCGACGACGATCTAGCCGCCCTGCCGGTCGAGAAACAGTTTGAGACCGACTACGATGATACCGGCCACTTGGTGCCTGATACGGAGCATTTTACGAGTGAGCAGGATATGGTTGAGGCTAGTAATGAGGAGTTTCATCATCCGACAATGTGATTGATTACGGTGTCATGTTGGCTCAAAATGGAGCTGAGCTTTTTGGTTGTTGTTATGAATGTCTGACTACATATATTTTATATCATCATCGATTAATCATGCTATCCAATCATCATGTCATAGTTCTGGTCTATAGTACACCAAACTTTGTACTGTATAATACAATGAACCTGGCTATAACGAACAGAAGCCCCCCTTATCACTATATTGGTATCAGATTTGATATGATTCATATGACTATGGAGAGTACTCCGGATATTTATTGATCAGGCAGGTGTTATTATATCGGAGTGCTCCCCATTCCATTACGAACTAAAATTTGTAGATATCAAATTCAGGCGCTGGAAGGCCTTCCATTCGTTATAGCCATGTTCTACTGTATGTGGATATCAGGTTAGATATTTTTCATATGAATATGGGGAGTGCTCCGAATCGCTATTGATCAGACAGGTTATGATACCAGAGTGCTCCCCATTCCCATATGAGTTAAAATCTCTAGATATGAGATTGAGATGTTGGAAGGCCTTCTGTTCGTTATAGCCAGGTTCTACTGTATCGTCATGTCATATGTAAATCTATTCCATAGTACACCAATCGCGGAAGATACAACCAGTATTAATCCAATCTCTTCTTCTTAGTCAAACACTCCACAGTCTCAATCCCAAACTGCACAATAGCAATCGCAAATCGAAGCAATCGAATCTTCAACGAAAGCCGTGGCACAGACTCTTTGAGCTCTTCACCAGACCGAAAACGCGTAGGGTTCTCGTACGTGCCTGTGCGAATCTTGTTCGCCACTGCTAGTCCAGCGCTGAAGCCGTCTTCGTGAAACGCGTAGCCCATCCAGGCGCCCGCGTAGCTGACGTTGTCCGCTTTGTTGAGTTCATCTAGGTGTTGAGCTGCTAGGACACCTGCAGAGGAGATGATAGGGAGGTAATAGGTGCGCCGACACTGGATTGCGTCGGGCTGTCGGACAGGGTTCAGAGTGACGATTACGCGACCGACGCTTCCCGGTTGGCCGGGCCAGGGGAGAGATTGCAAACGGTTCATATCGTTATGGACACAGATTTGGCGCTTGGTGTAGTAGCTATTTGAGAGGAGGGGAGAGGTTGGGTCGTGTTCTCCAAAGGTAGGTTTTGTGCGCGAGCGGGTGTCTTGTACGCTCGGTATCACGGCGTTCCAGGCTGCTTGAGCTGATTTCTTGGCTGGGAGGACCTGGCAGAGAAGTTAGAAGACTGGCACCGCTATGAAGAAAGGATATCTTACCGTTGGGTCCAGATGTAGCGCAATCTCATTCCTGCTCGTCTTAAATGAACCAAGTATCCGCGTTTCGACATCAGTCGCCTCGTCTCCCAACAGGCTCAATGCCTGATTCGCATGAACTGCAAAGACGACATGATCGAAGTTCTCAACAGAGCCATCCATGAATACTAGAGATACCGAGTGATCGTCTTCGCGTCGTACGCGGCGGATTTTGGTCTCGAGGTGAACATGATGGTTCTCTGGGAGAGTGCGTAAGAAGGCATCCACGTATGATTTGGAGCCGTTCTTCACGGTTGACCATTTGAGGCTCTCGGTGATTGTATTTAGAAGTTTGTGTGTTGACCTAGTGATGTCAGTTATTCTTCTCTGATAGTGCTTTTCGTGTCCCAAGAATGAAAGCTCACATGAAGTGAATCAGGGCTTCGGCAGGATAATCCTCAAACACATCTGCGGTTGACATGCACCAAATAGCCGCAGTATCAGCAATCAGATAGTATCTCTTGAATTGCTCGGAATATCCTTTGCGATCCAAGTATTCGCCTATCGACTCCAGCCGCTCACTATTGCGAGTCTTATCGCATCGAGATTTGTTTGACTTTTCGGCAAAGATGTCCGTCGCACAAAAGTTGAAGCGCAAGATGTCGAACATGAAGCGCCAAAACCATAGGCTGCATAGTCCAGTCCAGCCGCCAACAAAGTTCCAGAGAGATGTGCTACCCCATGCCATGGGGCCATCTTCCTCTGTAACGCTGGTCGACATGTCTGTTGGTATTGTAGCAACATTTAGGTCTCTAAGGAAGGCAGAGAAAGTTGCTTTGGAAAGAGTCAGTGATCGATTATAATATCATTATCACGAGGCAGGTGGAATAGGTGAAATAGCAACATACGGTAGCAATCATCCTGCATTGCAATGAAGCCTGTATCCACTGTGACTGCATTCCCATTCTTCTTGATTGTGTGGGAGTGTGCATGGCCACCAAGCTGTTTATCGGCATCGTAAATGTGAACTTTGTGTTCAGTCTCTCGCAGTCCCCAAAGACATGCTATCCCAGATACACCTCCACCGACAACGGCAATACGTGCCTTGGTATTCTGTTTAAGTTCGGACATTGTTGAGATAGGACTCGGCGTCGCGTATTTGAATGCTAGAATCAATAAAGAGGTCGACAGAGGGGAGAGATGATTAGAGAGAAGGAAGAGAAGGAAGAGAGAGGATGGAGACAAGGTGGGAAGAAGAAACAATCGAGGAGAGGAATTCACATTATATACTCTAAGAGATTCACATGTGCAACGACGACCAATCCAGCAACAGCCAGTACCAGCCATGACTACATGCTTATCTCCAATTCTGATATAGTTCAGACAAAAAACAATGATTTGTGCCCCATTGATAGGGATGCTTATGATATCTATCTGACGACAAAGACCTTGAATAGTAAACAATGAAAACGTGCAGACCAGATATACCCACCAGGAAGAAGAACTTTGCCGAAAACACCAATTGTTTGTATACCTTCTTTTGTCAAGACAAGATATTCTAGGATACAGATTGCGGGCATCATCATGGGAAAATCCTTTTGTAGACATTCAGCGGCTTTCTCCAGTATATAGGGTTGTCTCAGAAGAAGCCATATTCGTTCCTACCAAGTACACCTGGCAAGTCTTGCCAGGCCTGTCATCGCGCTTATAATGACACTGTTAAGATGCTGAGCGCTGAAACATCCTTTTATATCCTTTTATACCAACCCTTATCTCCGGCAATTTCCATACATTGTACACATAAGACGAAGTATAATGGACATGGCAAATACCTTCTACGTGCCTCTCAGACTTTTGACATCATCTTTCCCAATCAGGAAAATGCTGTAGGGGCTTACCAATCTGCTGGGAATATGCCCTGCGCCCTGGTCGCCACCAAGCATCTCATATACTGCCATATCAAGGCGTTTGCTCGATATCCTCTCCAATAAGCTGCCAAAAAGAGAAAATGTGGTGCTGAAACCAGATATTCGGAGATTCTATAACAGGAAATTGCGGAAACGACTGGCCCGGATCAGAATGCTGCACGGAGCCTCAACTGCCTCATTGCTGCATGTCATATATGCTTATACGTATCATAATTAGTTGCATTGTAAACTATACTGAAACATGGTCTGGATGGCGTCATCATTGATAGAATGTTCTAGGGGCTGCCCCTTACCAACGGCTTTCTCTATCCTTAAAAGCAATTTTATAGCGCAATACATCAATTGATACTAATGGGACCCATGTGTCCCAAAACAGGCTGGGATGAGTCTAAAACAAGGAACTCAATTACTTTCATTGTTACGCCTGGTCCATGTTTGTATATCTGATCTCGCAGCTGTGCAACCTGTCTACGCGTTTATAAGCGTCATCTCAATCACTGCTCCTGTCCCTAGATCGTGGACACGAGGCTTGACGCGGGAAATTTGATTATCTTCCAAACTCCTCCATGATGTATGCGTTTTGATAATCTTACGGATGTTTTTTATGCGTTGTAGCGTCAGGCTGAGCTGGAAGAGAACTTGCTTTCAAATTGTGGTGTTGTTGGGAGGGTGTGGCGTACTCCCATCTCCATCTAATATATCGCTTACCTCTTCGCCCAATCCTTCCTCAAACAAGAAGGCATAACCTACCTAGGTAGTATGTATGACATCGAAGAACTTATCTACGATATTGTTGAGCCATCTCGGCTTTTGTGCTAATCTCCGGAAACGGGCTTCATCTTCTTTGTATCATGGCAAGAATGGCAAGAATTTGCCCGTCTCATCGTTGCTTTTTTCATTCACAAAACAATAAGAATTTTGACAATGATAATTACAAAAAAGGGGTATTCGTGCGATGATTAATACACATCAAAGAAGGCGAACAATCGATAGATGGACATGATCTACAACTAGTTATTGACGGTAAAAGGGCTAGTGTTGACGACTCGAGACAAAAAGACGCCGCTTGTCGCCAGTTAGGAATTACTTCCTCCTGCTACAGAGAAATCTAACATGTGCAATTGAGCGGACCAATGTGTGGTTGCAGTCCAGACTGGTATCAATATACGAGAAGTAAGAAATTGAGTATAGAAATTGTAGCAAGCCTCACCGCCCCGGGGTCATTCAATAATGTAGTTTAGATTGAAGTACACGGAACGTTGTAGTTAGTTAATAAGAAGATAATTTCAATATTTCTTCGAGGATATCTAAGAATCGAGTTTCGAGGGGGTTATAAAGTTAGGGCTTAAGGCCCGGATTAGGGCTTGCCTTGCAACAACGACCACCATATTAATTAAATACCCTTGCACCCACCTTCAACCAGATCAATGCACTGGATTATTACCTAGGTAATGAATAGATATTGCGACTAAGAGTCTACTGGTACAAAGCAGCGAGATATTCCAGCCAGCTCGAATGATCTGCCAGTCTCGGCTTATCGAACTGTTCGCGACCAGAACTGGATACCGAAACCAGGGTCCGGTCTTATCTGTGAAGCTCGTGCCTGTTCATACGGTTATCATGGTATAATTTTCTTGTCGTTGGTGCGCATTTGTTGGGTATATGTATAAACGGCTGCGACGGGGAAGCTCCGGAGCCAGGCGACTAGGATGTGAGAGGGGTAGGAGGGGCAGCCCGGATTTTCCAACAACACGCGGCATACCTAGGTAGCTTGAGGTGCAGTGTATACGTGCGTTTCTGAGAGTGTCCGTCGAGTTGGGGAAATTGGGGTTCTCATGAGAGGAAGCAATCCGTATAACCGACATACACCCCTTTGACGGTTGGGCCTACAAGCGTCGTTCGCAATACCACAACTTTCTCTACAAGAGCGTCCTTTTCTTTATCAAGAAACCCGATGGCCAGCAATCTGGGAAGCTCCATCCAAATGGCTCAGAAGCTGCGACAACCCGGTATCTTCGGTCAACTTTGCTGGGACACGTACACGGTGATCATCCTTGGATTCGCGGATCAGCCCGGGACGACGCGCGATGATGTCCTGGCCACACTAGACAAGAGCGCTCTCAAGCTGCTGGAAGCCTACCCGCACCTTGCGGGCCAAGTGATTAAGACGGGCGTGACTGCTACCAACTCGGGCAAATACCAAATCGTCCCCTATGAGCCGCATCAGAACGAATCGCCGGTGCGCCGGAAGGACTGCACATTACTCTGCCCTTCTTACGAGCAGATTCTTAAGGCAGATGCCCCCTTTGTGATGCTCGACGGTGATATCCTCTGCCCAGTGAAGGGCATGGGCTACCAGTATGAGGCTGGCACGGAGATGCCGGTCTTTGTCATGCAAGCCAACTTTGTGCAAGGCGGCCTCCTCCTCTGCTTTGCCTCGAATCACAACGCGCTCGACATGAATGGGCAAGGAACCGTGCTCAAGATGTTTGCCGTGGCCGGAAGAGGCGAAGATTTCGACCCCGTGCTTGTAGCGAACGGGAACCGTGATGCCGACACCATTGTGCCTCTTCTCAAGCCCGGTGAAGCCCCGGCCAACCATGAGAGCATGCGCAGGCCATCGGCCTTGCAGAATGCCGGGAAACCGCAGCAGCAGCAGAGCCCGCCCACGCCGATCCTCTGGACTTATTGGCGCTTCTCGGCCAAGGTGCTTGAGGAGCTGAAGAAGGAGGCGTCGAGCGGAAGTGCCTGGGTGTCGACCAACGATGCCCTCACAGCATTCTTTTTCCAGCGCCTAACGGCTGTGCGCATCAGGGAAGGACGAGTTGCCAAGGACGAGATCATTCATCTGGGCCGTGCCGTGGACGCGCGGTCCCTGCTAAACCCTCCCGTGCCGGATGGCTATCTCGGCCACCTCGTCGCCCTCGCCGACACGGAGTGGAACAGGGCCCAAGACATCGTCGACTCGTCGCTGGCGGACGTCGCCGTCAGATGCAGGACTTCACTGAAGGAGATCGACGACCACTTTGTGCGCAGTCTCGCGACGCTCATCAACGAGACCGAGGACAAAACTACCATCTTCTACGGAGCCAAGAACAAGCCCGGCAGAGATATCTTGTCGTCTTCATGGGCGCAGCTGCACTGGCTGTCGTCGTGTGACTTTGGCAAGGGCCTCGGGGCGCCGGACTTTGTCAGGCGAGCACGCATGTCGCCGGTGCCTGACTTGTCGTACATCATGCCCAAGAACCGGAATGGGGACATACACCTGGCCGCATGCAATTTCTACGAGGATTTCGTGGGGTTGGCAAACGATAAGGTCTGGAGGCAGCGAGCGTCGCTTGTCGGTTAGATGTAAGGGAAGCCAGGGGATACAAGCTCTACAATTTTCAGGGTGAAACGATCTGTCGCGAGGGATTGCACATGGGATCATTTGTATTTGGGCGTATTTATTTCGAAATAAGAACCCAGTCTATGAGATTCTGGAACAAGTACAAAACCGAGCATTGCCATTGTACAGGTGTCGTATCAATGCTGGGAGAGAGTTTTCAGCAATATCATTCGGTTCATTCCAAGCCAGCACTCCGAGCTATCACATTTTACGCTTTCATATTAGCATCTAAGGAGACAATGTAACCCCAAGCTGGTCTAATACAGCTTCCATGCCATGTCGCCTCAGTCTACCAAACTTGGAGATGCTCTACTGATGTGAGGTGATATGGTCAACCCTGGATATAAGATCCCCAGCTAATAGCATTACCCGACTTATAACACCAAAAGTATAATTATTTTTTATTCCTTACATAAATATACGTTGTACCTAGGTATTAGATCAATGTTGGTCCTAACGGTCCCAGAACACGAAGCTGGGATTACTGTAAGGCTAGTCCAGCGAGCTTACAAGGATGGGCTGATCTGGAATCTCTTCATTTATTCGAGGCTCTAAAAGTAATTTACACCGAATGCAGCGTAAATATTACAATCATTGACAATTCCTACCGGGTATCTATGCAAATATATGTACAATAAAAAATTCCGAGCTAGGGCAAGACAAATAGCCCTAACAGATGAGTCCAACGCCTCGAGAACAAGACAACAAGCAAATTCGACCGCCAGCGATAATACATATGTACACTCATGCAACAAAAATTTCACTTTCTTATAGTCATCGAAATAATTAACCTCCACCAACGATGCTCAAAACCCCCTCCCTCACGAGGGTAAGGACAATAGGCTAGAAAGAAATTAAACAGAGGAGCCTAGATTTTGCCGCCCAGACATCCCACCTACTGACACTACCAGCCACAGCAAAACCTGTTGTTTCAGTTTCGTTTACATCCTAAGAGACTCTACAATTAGAGGGCCAGTAATGAATGCTCTGTTGAAAATAGCCCACCAGATAAACCGCCAAATCGACGGAAGCCCGGAATATCGTTTCGGCACACAGAGGAATGTGGAACATAGGCACGAAACAGGCAGCAACAGAGAATAACTGGCTGGCTCAAAATAATTAGTAGATGAACGATCAAACGAAAGGGCTCTTTTGTGATCCTCAGATGAGGCTTGCAGAAGCTTCTACAGCGGCATCTAGAGGACCAAACTCTGTCTCGACGTATTGATCATCAGTGTTATATTCTATCCGATCGGTCGGGGATAAGATATAGATAGTGGATGACAGATGCGAGACCATATTTGTATGGCTGATTAGTATGTAGCAATAGTTCGATTCAATTTATTCAATAATAGAGATACTTGCAGAGACTCAGCCCTAAGCCCTAGCCCTATTGTTTGTCCTCCTTGGCTTACCTCCCCGACATCCTTTAGATCAACACAAACCAACAAAAATAATGTAGAAGCGACTCATGAGTAGTCCGTTCTTTTGTACACAAAATTTATACTGCTGAAAGTTCTGTACAAGGAGGTGAGAGATGTTTAGGTGGTTGTCTGGGATAATTTGTAGTCACTCGATTTCTTGAACTTGCATGTAACGAAAGTGCGTTTGCTTGTATATTTGACGCATATATCCTACCAGATATCAAGGCAAGGTGCTCGTATGGCAGACCATCTTCCTATTTGGCCGAATGGGCAAACAATGCAGAAGGACTCATCGTTGGCTCATTCGAACCCAAGAATGCCATTGGCGACCTCCGCAGCAACTCTCTGCCCTTGTGTCGAATGCTCAGCTATTCCAAATCTCTCAAGCCCCATTGCCCGTCTTCCAGCCATTGACTTGATATCCCCAGCATCACCTCTTCCTTTGTGCTGACTTTCTCCAACACCACCCGGAAAATCCGGCGGAGCAACACCCTGCTCAAAGTTCTCCCTTTGCTTCTTGACGTATGTGCTATTGACTTCACATAATGGCACAGATGGAATGTACAACACACTCGAGTCGCTCGTACCCCGATGCTCGGCTTCTACCATATGCGCCACATCGCAATGCCAGAAGACTGCATCGCCGGGGCGGACACGGGGAATTGACACAAAGCCGTGAGGGTTGAGGTGGGGATGAGTCGTGGTAGCTAGCTCTTGGCCTGCACCCATGGCTGCACCGTGGAAGTGTGGTGAGTCGAGGTCAAGTTCCCAGTCAATGCCGTCTGAAGACTGTTTGACGAATGGTCTGAGGAGCGTATATGCTGTTGAAGCAACGAGATCGGGCATTACGCGTAGGGTTCCTGAGCCAGGACTGCAATCCGAGAGCGAAAGCCAGCCCTAAACATATCAATAAGTCAGTGACATAGTTTACAACTATGTATTAGTTCCATCCATGGATGTACCTGATAAGATCGAAACGCAGAACAGCCTCCAGGACCATTGTACATATCGACGGTAGCTTTCAAGCGATGTGTCACATCAAACGGGTCATGATTCTCCCAGTCCCCACTGAAGATTTTGGAATAGCACTTTCGATATTCAGTGTCTTCCCAGCGCTCAAGTGATCCAGCATCAAGATGTGGACCAAGGTTGAAGGAGCGGTCACCAGGCTAAGAATTATTTTAGCTTCTATTTCAGAGCGACATGATAATCATGGGGTAGGTATACCTTTCTCATCCTAACTCTATCGCAGTACGTGAGCGGAACTTCAAGATCGACAGCATCATCTGGCTTCGCAGACCAAACACGATTCAAAGCGACCTGGGTCATGAGCATATTCTCATGAGCTCTAGCCTCTAACTGTGCTTTGGACCAGTAAAGCTCGTAAACTTGGATATCGTTCGCTGGGAATCCCTTTGTTTGAGGGTTCATCTTTACATAGTCTCGGATCTGCTCTTTCCATTGCAGGGCCTGGGTTTCGTCAACTAAGCCTCTTATGACAATTGTACCGCAGTCGCGCAGTCTTTTAACGATATCCTTGGGGATTTTCCCATCATTGTCTGCGATGTCACGGAACTCAACTTCGGGGATGAGACTTGTATCAATGTCCTGCAGCTTTTTGATAGAGACTCGTTCTAGAAGACGCTTCCAACCAGCTAGAACAGCATCCTCATTGCCCGAAATGAGTTCACGCTTCAATGCAGCAAACCTTGGAGGAAGCTCAGTACTTCCCTTGGAGAGTGATACAAAAGCAGATGCAATGGAGCTTGCGCCCTCGGCTCTGTTGTTCGTTGCCTGCATAGTGAAAAGCTTTGTGCGAGTAAGTTTCCAAAGAAAGACTTAGAGAATATCAGAAGAATGAACAAGATTTTCAAAAATGGACGGGGGGATTAATATACCCATAAGATATGGAGTGGGGCGATTTTTGATGTAACTGGACGAAATCTGTATACAACCCGTTGAACTAGCTTGGTAACCCTAAAGAGACTGTCACACGCATTGTATATCAGACTATATTAGAGATTACTAGCTTTAAGGAATCTCTTAGTAGACCCTTCTTATTACCGTATCTATTACTCTATATTTTCAATTAATTATATGCAACTAAAGTTACGTATGAAGTCAGATCGACTATTGAATATGACCTGACATGGTGATTGTTATCGCAAGCCCTAATCAGAAGCCCTAAGACCTAACATCACATGTAGTTACCTCGAGGTTCAATTATAAAGAGGCCACCCTCTCAGACGACTTTCAAGAGGAGAGGACCTAATTCAAATATCCGCTGAAATGAGTTTAAACAATTTCATGAAATCTGATTCGTAGTCGTACAGAGTCAACAGTGAATTCGGTGATCCGGCGATTCGGTGACTCTAACGTCGCCGATACCTGAGTTAGGTAACAATGGGGGCCTATATGAAGCCAGAGATTTTTTCTCTTGAGCCATGTATACATTGCAAAAGTTCTACTTGCGCGTTCCAACGATTTAAAACATCAAGTGGATTATCGTTATTTCATACACGAGATTTGCAGCAAGCGACAAGGAGATGGTCACTTTCGACATCGAGGTCATCTCCGACCCAATATGCTCAGTACATTCCCTCAACCTCTCAAAAGACCTTGAGAAAAACAAGCTAACAGTCAAAAGTGGTGCTTCATCGGCCACCGCGCCCTCCAAAGAACAATCCGCCTATACCGAACCACAATCCCCAACGGATCCGCCGACATCTTCAACGTAACCTATCTCCCCTACTACCTTCTCGATCCTGCATTACCCAGCAGAGACAAAACGGACTTCCGGGACGTGATAACACCGCGAAAATATCAGAATGTGACGTATACACGTATTACGCAAATTGGGCGCAGTTATGGGATATCGTTTAATTTCTGGGAAGGTAAAATTGGGGGAACAAGGGAGGTGCATCGCTTGATTCAACTTGCGCAGAGTCGCAAGGGGGAGGAAATCAGGGATCGGATTTTGGATGAGGTGTCTAGTGCGTTTCATGAGAGGGCGATGGATATTACGGATCGGGAGGTTTTGAGGTCGATTGCTATTGAGGCTGGTGTGAGTGCTGAGGAGCTTGATGAATGGATGGATAAGGACAAAGACGTTGTCGGGGAAGAACTTGAGTTGCAACTTGAAAGGGGTAGGAAGTTGATTGGTACTGAGAAGAAGGGGGTACCGGTTGTTATTGTGCAGGGAGAGTACAGGTTTGATGGAGCTCCGGATGTTTCTGAATTGCTGGGGGCTTTGGTGGGTATTAGGGATGGGAATATACCTGAAAAAGGAGATGAGATGCAAGAGCATATCAGCTCTAATGCTTGCTAAGTCTGTCTTGTCATTTTATGCAATTCGATATTTGATCTAAAGGATGTCTATTCTATGAATGTGATAATACATGCCTTAGTGTTCTCCTCTTTTCTCCATTTCAAGTGCCGCTTGTGCCATCAGAGCTGCTCCCACGCCAGATCCATCTTTGGCAAGACCTATACGGACTCGCCTCTCGCCAGAAGGTCCAATTTCAGGTACCTCTTGGAGTGCCTCACGCATATCAGCCTCGAACGTTGGGTACAACTCAAACAGCGAGCCATCAGCACCAATATCAATGATTGATTTTTCTGGATTGGACTCATCGTGCGTTGAATATTGAGGGAGGATACCACCGGAAGAAGATTTTGACCTATTCAACCGGGCGAACAGTTTGATGATTCGGCGCCATAATAAGCTCAACTTTTGACGAACTCGTTGGACGCTAAAAATAGGTGTATTTGTAGTTTCTGAAGCTTTGCGTTCTGTAACCTGGGCGTCGGGACACTTCAGCTGTGCTAATGGAGGCTCAAGTCGACCACTCTGTATAATTATGGCTGCCAATGATGCTCCAGCTAGCCGTGCTGCTCGGCGAACAATTGCAGCAGATAGTATCTGTATGGCCTTCACATCGTTGATTGTAACACCTTTTGCTGATAATTCGCTTTCGACGAGGGCAAAACTCCGAATGTAATCTTTACTACCCGCAATCGCAAGTTCAGATAGAAAAGAACTATCAATCCCCTGTCTCTGGAAGATGGGTGATTCGTTATCGAATATCATCTCGAAGGCACCTTTTCGCACCAATTGAATCAGTACAAGCCGCAGGAGCTCTCCCAAATACATTCCCGAGATTCTTTTTTCAAACATTTGGCTTCCAGGATCAGTTGACTCCGCATCAAGCTGATCGTCATAGACGGTGTGCGGTAAAACTTCCATTTTGTCATCCAAACAACCCCATTCCGTGTTTATCACCATTATCTGGCCTGCAGCTCCCTTTGTCGTACCGAGTCGTTTTATATTCGAGATCCTTTCAACATATGCCGCATTCGTGCCTGTTCCAAATATCACTGCGGCCAGCGTCGAGTTGCCTGCGGTATACGATCTCGTCAAAAGTGTACCGACGCTATCATTCGCAAGTACTGTGACCAGCACCGGTAGTCCCAGCTTGTCAATAGCCTCTTGTAGCATCACACAAGGATTTTTTCCCACTGCCTCGGGAATATCCCAGCCTTTATCCCAACGAATAAGTGTTCCGCTCGCAAGGGACGTCTGATCGCAGGTAAAACTGAATGTGAATCCTAACCTGTACGGTGTTGCGCGTCGTTCGTGTATACTATCGTAGTCTTTGGTGTCTGGGTTTGAATTCTCGGCGAGAAAATCTGCAATCTTGCCTGCCACAAATTCGAATAGAGGCTTATAGCTTTGGCACACCATGACCTCGGGTGGTACCCTGTGTCTGCTTTGGGTCGCTGTAAAGGTGGAATCGCCGTGTAAATCGACTAGGCAGATCCTGCAATTACTACCTCCGAGGTCGACCGCCAGAAAAGTACCCTTCTCTGCCCCTGTCGGTACGCTTCTTACGAAGCTCGGGAGTTGCCATGCGCGATGATTGGCGAGGCCATCCCCTGGTCATTCGTTAGCAATTTCTCGTCACAAAGTCGAATCTCAATCATACTCATTTGGCGGACAAAGTGACCTGCCACGCGCTGCACATCTTCAGAACCAAGGGTGAATTCATCAGCAATACGCTGGGCTTGCGCCAGTAAGCCGGTTTGGTGGTCATTGGTGACGGGTGACATTACCAACGATAGCGACAGTGATTAGGGTTTATCAATTTGACAACACATGACGAGGCTGTTGAAGTGTTATGTTCATGGATTAAACACGCAACACGCCATGGCTTAGATTTTTCGTCTAAACTACAAAGAGTTGCATCGTCGTAAATTTTTGATGTTCTAGGTAGCATGAAAAGATACTCGGAATGGCCGGCCAGAATGCCGGTGATGCCCGGATATTACCGGCAATAAGTTCCCCATCCTAATCGCCCCACATTCCGCAGACTCGCCGAGACCCCACTTTTAAGTCGGACATCGCCCGAACAACTCCTGACTTTGCCGGCTGATTGCTCCAGATGCAATTACACAATAGCTTCACGACATTCGAAATGACAGACATGTCTGCCAATAACAAGCGTCCTCGGGTTGAGTACAGCAATGGGAGACATGTCCAGGAGGAGGAATATGGCGCTGAGCAGAGGGCGCGAAAGGCTTGCAGTCAGTCTTCTTCTTTACCCAAGGGTGGAATGATGTGTATCTAGTACTAAGTAAATGCAGTCAATTGCCGGCGGCAAAAGATGAAATGTCTCATCGAGGAGAATAGTGATCAATGTCGTCGATGTCGCCGTTCCGGCCTGCCTTGTATCTTTGTGCCTCGTGCCAATGCTGCAACACTGCCGGAGTTTAAGTATCACTCTAGAGACGGTGGTTTCAAAACAGATGTTCTACGTAGGTTGCAGATTATTGAAGATGTGCTGGGTTTGTGCGAGGCATCAAATGAGCGCCTGGAATCTGTAGATGCTGGTGATAATGAAGTGTTTGATGACGAGGAGGAAACTTCGGATGAGTTTAACAGCTTGAGTGCACTCTGGGATGCAGTGGTCATCCTCCAGAGTGCGCCGTGTTCTGTGCCGCGCGCAGTATGGCGAAGGCGGACTGTTAGAGACCTATGGTTATCGTAGGTCCAAATAACAACTCTTCCATTAAGGACAGTCGAACTAATTATCACTACAGATTTCATGACCGAATGCCTGGCCTCCATTTTATGCCCCGCAGACAAACATTCTCCGCGCCACAACCTATTCTGCTGGCGTCGATATTATATTGCTCGAGTATGCGCGGCCCTCCAGATATGGCGGACATAGCGCCGCACTACTTCACCATCCTGTGCAACGCAATCGCTCAATTGTGCATCCCCGGCAGCGCAATCGGACAGACACCAGCAGACAGCGAAGAATGGGCATTCCAAACCGTACTCGGAATTGTGATTGCTGGACTCCTCACAGAAGCCACCGTTCGCGAGACTGGCATATGGATATCAATAGCATACAGGCTCATCCTCGAACATTGTCCGGCACATGTCGACGAAACGTCACGAGAATGGCGTAAGCTTTTCAGTGGTGTACAAATCATCGATCTTGAACATGCCTCTCTCCATCTATCATGCCCCGTTATACCAATTGAATCGCCTCTTCCAGGTCTTCGAACTTCTCCTCGTGATCAACTCTACAGACTATCTAGAATGATGCGTACCGGACTGACGCATTTTACCGGGCGAGGGTTGCCGACGATTTGGTCTTGTTTTACTACAGAGCAACCACCAGTAGCAGTGACTGTGACAAACAACTTTACCGCCGTAGATGCGGCTGTCATCAGAGATTGGGCCAGACAACTAGACGAATGGCTCGTCGATTTCAGTCAGGGTCATGAGGGCACTGATCAGGATTTGAAACTGGTGTTTCGTCAATATGTTCTTCATCGACTGGTAGTTTTGTCTATATATCACCCGGGTAGAGGTTGTGATCTGTGGTCGAATAGTATTACGCCGAAGGAACAATACGAGTTGCTTCTCTCAGCTCGTGCGACGCTCAAGTTGCATTTGCATGATGACTCGATCTGGTCTAATTGGGATTTGATCATGATTACCTGGGCAGCGCTCATTGTTGTTCAAGGTATCGAAGGTGGAGCTGGTGATCCTGATGGTAAGCCCTGCCCCTTTTATCCCCTTTTTTCAAAAGTTGAACGAGGTTGGAAACTAACAACCAGTCTATAGACCTCACAAACATAAGAATACATCTCGAAATGCTAAAAAGAATGAACAAAACAAAACCCAGCCTCTGCGACAAACTCATAAATCGTTTAGAACTCAGCCTTACCAACGTGCATACCCCTGCTTCGGCAGACTTCCGGCAACAACAGCAAAATACATATGATGACCTTGCAGTGGGCGCTCCCATGGACCTGTCATGGCAGATCTTTGACCGGTCTAGTCTTCAGCAGATGATGTACACCGACTGGCCGGCGCCTGGTGTTATGAATGAAGAGCCGGGGCTAGGTTAATGCGAATGGGATGGTAGCTGATCTGTGGACGAAGAATTTTTGCTCGCCAATGCGAGAGGACATGCTATCTGGAGTCAGGTCGCCTTCTAGTGGGACTTTTGATATTTCGGTGTCGAGACTCAGTTCGGCGCGTTTTTTGGGAGGTTCGTCGTCTAGACCGTGTTGCAGGATTGTTCGCTCGACACTCGCAAAGTACTGGCAGGTCGAGTTAGTCGTGATTCTTAATGCCGTTAGGATGACGACCGTCTTACCTTTACCGTCTTGACTTTCAACTCCATCGTGGCATCCTCATCCACAACCACCATACTGCAAGGATGAAGCTGCAGACACGACAACGTACACAAGTGACTCACACCTCCTTCAATCGCTTGCTGGATAGCAGGCGCCTTTGCAGTTCCCGACGCAATGATAACCACCTCCCTCGCATCCATGATCGTTTGCACACCAACCGTGAGCGCCATCCGCGGCACCAGACTCAAATCATTACCAAAAAACCGCGCATTGGCGACAATAGTCTCATGAGCCAGCGACTTGATTCGAGTACAACTAGCCAGACTTGAGCCTGGTTCGTTGAATGCAATATGTCCGTCACTCCCAACGCCGCCGAGGAACAGCTCAATTCCACCAAGGGCCTTAATCTTCACTTCGTACGAAAGACACTCCTCACGCAGGTCAGGCGCGTTCCCGTTCAATATATTAACATTCTTCGAGTCAATATCGACATGACTGAAGAAATTCGCAAACATGAACGAGTGATACGACTCTGGATGTTCGCGCGGCAATCCCACGTACTCGTCCATGTTGAACGTGACAACATTTCGAAACGATACTTTGCCTTGGATGTAAGCTTCGATGAGGGATTTGTATATGCCTAGTGGACTGCTGCCGGTGGGCAGGCCGAGGACGAAAGGTCGTTCTGCTGTGGGCGCAAAGGCATTGATTCGTTCTGTGCCGGTAAGCCTTGGACTATGTTGATGATGTTGTGATTGCGCGAAACATGCAGAAGTTCTTACTAATTATATAATCAGCAATGTATTGTGCTGCTTGGTCTTGGGTATCTCGAATGATTAGACGCATTCTGTTGGTAGTAGTAGATGTTCGCGATGATGGTGGCAGCAAATCGGGGCTCAGGATGCCGCAGTTGTAGATGATGGCTTCGTCCTTTTTGTAGGTCTTTTGTCCTTTCCTCTATTCTATGGCAGTTAATAGAAATGAACGTTGAAAATCTTTCTCAAATTCAAGTCTATATTTGTTTTTCCCAGTTTCCACAACGGAAATTACCAAATCGTTACAACTCCGTCTTCAGCCCGGCCATGTCAACTCAATCCGGAGAATTCTCCAGAAGCAACGTCAGCCAATAACTTCTACATTACTTGTAGTCACGATTGCTGACAGGGCTGATCAGGAGGAGCATCCAGACCGGTAAGGTCCGGACGAACCGGTAAAATCGGCATTTGTTGCTAGCCCTAACCTACCTATTTGGGGAATGCCGAAAACACCGGGATCCAGAAGCTCGTCTGACATGTGGAGAAGTATCATTTTGATCATGAAATAATATGTATATTCCACGGTCGATATTGTAGGTCATCACTATATTCACTTTCTGTGGTTGATAGCCGCTGTTTTCCATCAAGGCTCATTCTAGGGATTGTCAACACTGCCTTCGCCCTTCCACAACTACCTGACTAGGTACATAAGTGATGAATATGTGCATTTTCCCCTACTAGTATCTTGATTAAGCTAACTAAGATTTTAGGTCAGGACCTGTCTATGTTTGATCAAAATTTTCATGTCATCTCCCTGCACTATTCGACTATTCGACTATTCAGTGTGAAGTATTCAGTCTTGAAGCTCTATGAATCACTGATATTGACTGTGTTATCCTGTTGTTGTGGGAGGAAGGAAAGGCTTGCTTACCAGCGAGCTCATATCCTTTCTCCCCAACAGCACTAACTACATGTGGACGGCGGTGCTGGACAGAGGAAGGGAATTCCCTTCAACATTCAGGTTTTGTTAAGCTAACTCGGATATCACCTTCTTACTGTGATGAAGAATGCATGTACCAAAAATATTTGTGTAATAAAACAAAGAAATCAAAGCTATGTGTTTACTTTTATGTAACGGTTCAATATGGGATGAAATCAAACAAAACGACGGGCGTTCCCTACACCTCATGGCCCCAATCCAGCAAACAGTGGCTATAACACCTAGCCTGCCTTTCTGTGTTTGTTTTGATTCTTTATTCTAACATCTGCACTTCAGAGTCAGCTCTCAGCACATCAAAAATCATCAAACTTGCATTTCACTGGTGAGCCTCGTTGTGAAGATCTTCGACGCCCTCGATGGCTTCAATCTCGAAGCCCTTAGAGCTCTCGCTCCTCGAGTTTCTTCCTCCTGAAGTGCTCGCGATAGTATCACTCGACTTGTCCAAACAGGACCTGAAGAATTTGCGATTAACATCCAAGACTTTGGGGGCAAAAGTGTCACTACGACTCGATCGAGTCTTCATATCGGCAAATCCACGAAATGTCGAAGTGTTTCGTACTATTGCCGACCACGAAGTTTATCTTTATCAAGTCAAGGAAATCGTCTGGGACGATACACGACTACCACGCGACGGTAAACTTACAGGTCTTCAATCCCGTGAGGTACGAAAACGTCGCGACGATTGGGGAGAATACCTGATACCGGATTGGTTTCTATTCCGATCTTATCTTGACAAGATTGTTCCGATGCAAGGATCTCTAGAAGGAGAAGCTGGTCTATCTCTGAAAGATACATGGAAATATTATCTGCAGCTTCTCGTCCAACAAGATGGCGTCATTGCTTCTCATGCTGACACACTTTCATTTGCCTATGAGTTGCGCAAATTTCCGCATCTGAAGAGAATTACTTTGACTCCTGCTGCGCATGGCTTCCCAAATGATCCATGTTACGTTACGCCAATGATCCGGTCTTTTCCTCGTGGCTTCTATTTGCCGATCCCACATGCCTGGATGCTCCCCGAAGATAGACTTACAAATTCCACCGATCCTTTACCATGGGGCCAAAAGGACGACAGGAAGAAATGGCGAGGATTTGGCATCATCCTACGCCAACTCGCCAGGCAGAAACACAACATCACCGAGTTCGTCATTGATACGAAGGAGCTGAAGACCGGCATCAGCTGCCGGATCTTCAACGAATCGGGCGAAGACTACGACAATCTGGTCACATTACTCCAGCAGCCCGGCTTTAAGCACCTTGATTTGGCGCTCGTTGCTGACGATCAGGACTACACTCAACAACTCCAGACAATCCATACTCCGCGGGGACAGCAGCCCTGGTCGTCATTCCAGAGTGGACTCTTAAAAGAGGCTCTCGAAAACATAGAGAACCCAGACCACGTTAGTATCCGAGTCCAATTAGATGAGCGGTGGTGCTACAACGATATTCAAGCCCATGGTGGGCAGTGGATTTCGCTGGGGTCCCTTATTCCTGTGGGCAAATGGCAAGCGATACGGCACTTGGGTATTTCCGGGATCATTGTTGATGTGGCTGAACTGGTCTCTGTCCTTGATGCTCAACCACGAACACTTCGATCGGTTGAGCTAAGCTACCTCATCTTCACAGAAGACCGTAATGACAGACTTCTAACTGGCTATGGTCACCTCTTGAGAGAAATGCGTCACAGAATACGATGGAGAGAAAGAGTGAAAGAAGAGTGGCCAATCGTTAAGATCCATATCGGTTCGCGGGACGATATGGACATCTTTGGATACATCGACTACTACGTCCATGAATACCTCTATGCAGGAGGAGTGAACGTATTCTATACTAGAGCACTGCAGGAAGGGCGCTTGACAGGCGCCCGCTGTAACCACTGCGGTGGCCAGTTGGATAAACTCATCATCGGCCGTAGAGGTTCCCCAAAGCCCTCCTGCTATTTGCGATCTCCTCCCAACGTTTGAATGCAAGTTTGGAGCCCTTAGGATGATTGGTGGACTCGACTTGGGATTGATGTTGCGATATCTTTCATTCATACAAGTATAAATCAAAATGTCATTACAGGATTAATTTCGGTTAAATGTATTATGTATTTGGATTACCTGGGTATTGTGTGCAGCTCTGCCGCCCATAAAGGTATTTTAGTCATGAAACCATTCTCAGTGTGATAAACATCTTAAAACATCATCCCCTCTGAACGTTGGCAACCCCTTATTCTTCCTTAGCGCGAGCTATCTTATCCTTATACTTCTTACTGCCCACGAACCACCACACCAAGATCAAGATAGGCAGCCCACCAACGACGACACATGTATAGTTCATGTTCTGCACTGTAACAGGCATGCTGTACGGGAAGCTGAAGAAGACGATTGCAAACAGCAGCCAGGCAACAGTTACACCGTTGATGAGCCAGCCCCATTTTCCCATATGGAATACACCCTTGTGCATGCCGGTCCGGCCCATGATCATGTTCGTGGCAATAGGGATCAGGTAGGCGACGTTGTTAATGGTAACCGCTGCACCAAGCATACTGTTGAAAGCTGTGCTACTGCCGAGATAGAGACATCCCAAAGCTGCATTGGCGGCGGCAACCAAGAGTTGTGCATTGAACGGGATTCCGAACCGCTTGCTCACTTTTGCCCAGACATCGGAGAAAGGCATGGCACCATCACGAGCAAAAGCCCAGAGGACTCGGGATGTGGAAAGTTGAGATGAAATGACACAAGGACCGAGAGCGATGAATAAGATGAACGTCAGGCCAAACGCACCGCCGGCTGACTGTGTCGCCTGATAGAACAATTCGGCAAGAGGAAGACCGGTATTGGTGGTAGACAGGGCTGCAAAATCCTGGACGCTGAACATAAGCGCAATAAGGTAGGTAAGACCAGTCAGGAATGCAATGGTCAGGGTAATGGCAATGGCAAGAGGCGCATTACGAGAGGGCTAGATCAATATCAATACAGATCCCCAGTGAAATCAAAACGGGTAATCACTTACATTAGGCATCTCCTCAGTGATGTGCGTGACACCATCGAGTCCACCCAGACTATAAAGGGGATTGACCAGGCCGGTAATGAAGCAAATAACATTGCTGTTCCAGCCAGTATTGTTGATCCAAGTTCTGAAAACGAACTCGGTAGACTGGTGTGTCGGAGCACATGCCACGACTGTGATTAGAACAACCAACCAGCCAATCTGTAGGTAGAATAGAGAGAACTTGTTAAGGGCCGGAATTATTTTGTTACCATAAAGGACAACACCGGCGGTCAGCAAGTTGAGTATCTGATAAATGACAAAAGTCTGCCATGTCTTGAGAACTAAGTCTGGGTGATAGAGAGCGTAAAGCGCTTGGACTATATAAACTGTCAGTCAGGTTATCTTCTCGGGGCGTATAAACGGAGCGGTTACATACCGACTTCAGCAAAGATCAAATTCGTCGAGGCGGTAGTAAATATCCCTATAATCCGAAGATAAGCATGAGTTCAATGAATCTAGACACTGTATTTGGAAGCACTTACAACCGCAAACAGTCAACCACCCCGTAATAAAACTCAGAAAAGCACTATATCTCTTCGGCGCAATAGCGGCAATCCAATGGTACATGCCACCTTCGGTCGGATAACTAGACACAAATTCTGCCAAAGAGGCACCAAGAAAGCTTTGCAGAATGGTCACGAGAATGAAGCCGTAGATGATGGCACCCGGTCCACCAGCATTGATCTCGGTGACGATGCCCAATCCCAGTCCGGTCCAGGAGATGGTGGTCGTTGATGCGAGACCGATCAGGGACACGATGCTGAAATGGCGTTTGAGTTCTTGGGTGTGGCCTTCAGCAGTCAATTAGCACGGGACTATATCTCCTTTGCGCAAAACTGTATCAACATACCCATCTGAGCCAGTCGTAGCTCGTCAGCATTCATCTCCGGCTCGCCCTTGGCGTGGATCACTGGGTCTTTGGTAGTATGGTCCGCCATGACTAACGATATGTCGTAATGAAACTTCTATACCTTCTATGTCGGTAGATCAGATATTGATCTGACTTGTGGGAGAGCCATATTTTATGAAGTCGATTGTCTGGACTGTACAAAAAGAAGGAACGTGATGGCATTCCCAGAGAGGAAGGAGCTTATCGCACCTGATAAGCACCGGCCCGGATTTCACCGGATTTGGCCGAACATCAGCCGCTCTTTCTCTCAACCTCAATTTAATTCAACGAACTCTATATCCCACATTTCTACTTGCGTACAAGCGACGTTGCAACGTGGCGCAATTGGAGAACAGGCCGATAACAATGCGGAGTACGCTGATCTTATCTCGAACCAGAAGAGATGGTCGGCAGATACAGGAATGCCGACTATCAACGAGTTGATATGAGCGGAGGTGCTCATGGTGGTATAAGTGTGCCAAGATGAGCTTGTCAGGGTATCATTCCTTCGTGTTCTCGTATTCTGCACAACAACCCATGATAGATCTTTGAGACATGTTACCCAGCGTCAATTGGATCCTAGGCCTCGGCCTCCTGAGCGCCAACGTTGCGCGCTCAGTTGAGTTGTCCGAGCATGCACAGACTCTATTCGATCAATCCATGCCCTTCCAGGATCAGATTTACGACCCCGAGCCGTCATATCTGCGTTACTTCTATTACCCCCTTGCCGCTGGTCCTCACGAAACCCGGTCAACGATCTGGTATTCCGTAGGGCTTCTTCAACGGAACCAGGGAGACGACGTGAAAGAGGCCGTGAAAATCTTAGAGAATGTCATTGGTGATCAAGAGAAGAACACAACGGTGCAGTGGTATGGTGATTATACGGTGTATCCTGAGCAGCCAACTGTGGGAAGTGCTGCGTATGCTCCAGTTGTATGATATCCAATCCATCTCCTAGATTACCAAATGAAAATGCACTCTAACCGGGATGGAAACAGATTTACAATTCTTGGGACCCCAACTGGAGAGGCTTCATTGGCACAGCTTTGATCATCATCTACGAGGAGTTTGGAGATCTATTGCCAACCAATGTCCAAAACCTGATCCTCGAAAGCCTCCGCAACAATACCATCGGCGACACCTACCGCGTTGGTGGTGTTGATGACGACAACTTATACCCAGCCTACTCAAATGCTTGGCTCATGAGAACCGTGGCCAGCTCATGGACTGGACTCAAACTGAACGATTCTAATATGACCGTCTCAGGAGACACCTGGGCGCAGGAATTCCTGGATTTATTCGATCGCAATAACACTCTGTCCGAGTTCAACGGCCCAACTTATGCCGGTGTATCACTCTATGCGCTTACAATCGCAGCCAAATATCTCTCATCCACAGACTCCGTCATCGGCCAAAACGCCAAACGCGTAATCCAAGATATCTGGGACTACGAATCCCTCCTCTGGAACCCCAACATGCGCAACTTTGCCGGTCCCTGGGACCGCTCCTACGGCTACGACATGAACAAATACGTCGCCATAATGTCAGAATGGATCTGGGCACTAATTGGCAAGGAGCATGTCTGGCGCTACAGCTCCCCTATCGCAACAATGACGCATGCCGATGACTTTCAATTGGCGCCTGTCATTGCCGTGCTTTCCAAATTCCATAAAAGTCTTCTCCCCAAAACTGTGATTTCGAGACTCAAGTCCTTCGTCGGCGAGCATACGTATACCGGACATACGTACGCTCCTCCAGCGGATTACGAGCCGAGGAATATTTCGACCTGGGTATCTGCAAACTTGACCATCGGCACGGATTCATTTAACCAAAGCGTCGTCGGGGGATATTCAGAGGACTCAAGATCTTTCAGCCCTTCCGTCGTGCAATGGATACGACCAGGCGGATCGATTGGATATTTCAATTTGTATCCCACAGAAACCGCGTTGAAGGCGGATGTGGCTCCGTACGCGCTGAATTTGACGTATCCGCTCGGCAATGCGACTAGCAGTTTCACCTTTGTGCTTTCTTCGAATCCGTTGGGGTCGAAGAGGGATATCGCTGGATTTGAAGATGTTGATGGTCTGAAGATTGAGGTTGTTGGCGGTACGGTTGATCCAGTGCCTGAGATCTCGTTCTGTGGGCTGGTGGGCGGAACTTGTGATATTATCCAGTAAGTTGATCTCTTCACATCGAGCATGTTGCCATTGCTAACTTGTTTAACTACCAGTGAATTCGAGTTTTGGAATTTGACATTCAGCATGCCGGGGAATAGCTCGGACGTTCCTAGCATTCAATTCAAGTTCACGCTAGAGTAAACTTGAGTCATGTAGGGCGTCATATGATCGTAGCGTTGAAAATTTATTAAAAGTCTCCATATCATAATGTTACAATTGAAAACCAATTTTCCCAAAAGACATTTTTCCACCCAATATTGAACAATACATTCATCATCGAAACTTCATGATAATTCCATTCTCATACCATCAATCATCAATTCAATCAATCCAATCAAAACATCTTATCCCACACACTATCAGCCCGATCAAGCTCATCAGCTTCCCTGCGCAGAACATCCGCTCTGAACTTTCGGAATGCATCCTCTACCCGTTTCCTCATCTCGGGGTCTTTGGTGATGCTGCGGCTGGCGCTGGCTGAGCCACCTAGGAGGCCTTTGAACGAAAACAATTAGCTATTTGTCTCTACTTAAAGGGGGGGTTGAAGGGACATACCAAGTTCCCCGCCCAGGAACAGTCCACCGGCCGAAGCAAAGAAATAAGTCGCAAAATCTCCCCAGGTAGACGGTCTCAACAACGGCGTGATATCAGGGATACTCTCTGTCACCATCACCCATTAGCACCATATTCTTAGGTTATATCTTTCAAAGACAAAGGTGGGAAGGAAATACCAGTCCGTCCATCCGCAAACACAATACTAACAGGCTTCTCCTGCGCCTTGAACGCCTCAAACATCGCCTTTCGCGCACTCCGCAGTCGAAACGCAACGTAGAAGCCCAGACCGATTCCGACTGCGGACCCAATCAAAGTCCAGGTTGAGACTCGCGTTGCGGCAGATTTCAGAGCGTCGCGGTCGGATTCGCGCAGGTCGCTTTGGAGGTGTTGGTCCGCGAGTTTTGCGAGTTCGTCGCGGCGCTGTTTGCGGAGGGCGGCGAGAGAGTCTGACATTTTGCTTGTAGTGTAGGATTCAATTGATTATTGTTGTATTTTCAATTGGTTATGAGTAGTTTGTGAGTAAATTGTCAATGTGGAAGTAAGTGAAGAAGAAGAAGAAGAAGAATTCTGGCGGGGAGCTCCAAATAGCTTGTCCAGCATGATGACGTCAGTGCATAGCTACGGGCGATAGCATCATACGACGTCCACAAAACATTCTTGCCATAATTCTATTTCTTCACTTTCTATACGATCATTATTCACTCCTCAATCCCCTCCACAACCCAAAATTTTTACTGTCACCACCATCCCTCCACCCCCAAGCAACACAATAATGCTGCGCCAACAACCTCCACTCCTCAATCTCATCCAACATCTCCAACGCCGCAACCCTCTCCTTCTCAGCCTCGCTAATCCAATGATTCCAAATAAAATCAATATCCACCGCTCCCTGTCCCGCGCCTAGTCCGTGATCCGCAAACCGTTGCCGTTGCGCTGGTAGACTTGAATATTTGTGTAGTGTTTGTAGCTGTATTCCCCTAGCAGCGAGGTTTGAGACCATGGTTTTACCGAAGGCGTCGTTGGGGCGGATGGGTTCGTAGATTATTAGTCCTAGGGGGGTTGAAGGTGGGAAGAGGGAAGAGGCGAAGTAGTCGATTACGGCGTCTGCGTCCGTAGGTGATAGGTATATGAGACAACACTCCGAGATGAGGAGGGTTGGGAGCGTTGGGTCTATGCCTGGGAGGTTTATTTTGTTTTGGGTGGTGTCGGAGGTGCTGTGATCTTCATTCGTTGCGTGCTCTGTCGTGTGCGTAGAGTTGGCCGCAAGACTCCGTAGATCGATAGGATGAATATGATAATTCGGTAAATGCAACGAATCGCCAGCAACATTCTCCTCATTCCCGACTGCCGGCAGAGCTTGCGTATCAACCTGTATCGCTCTCTGAAGAAGCGGCGACGCACGTATTGCCTTGATCTTGGCCGATGTATTAACCGAAAAATCAAGTTCATGATACACCAACCGAATCGACGGTTTCTTGCTAAATATTCGAAAGGCACGGGTATCTGAGCCCGCTCCAAGGGATATTATTTGCTTCTTGGTGGCGTGCTGTGATTCTACATCCTTTCCATCGTCAAGGAAGCGGTTGACTAGTTCGTCAATTGCTGTTGTTCTCACGTATGTACCTAAACCGACATTAGCAAGACAGTACAGCCACCAAGTCAAGAGTATACACACCTCTATTAATAATAGGAAACCTCCTCGACCCCGGCCCTCCACCCGCCACCGTCAACGCACGCGCAAATATATCATCCAAATATCCCAATTCCACGGCACTCAACCTCGAAACACTGGCATCATTGTCAGTGCCTTGAATGATCTTATCTTTGGCAGCAGCAGTATTGTGTCTTGAATGGCTTTGATCTTCTGATAGACTGGCGGAACCAGGGCCTCTTCCTCGACCGCGGAGACGGCTTCTGAGACCCCCACCGCCGCGCCGGAGGGTGTTGAGGTTGGGGATTTGGTTTGCTGACATGGTATTCTAGTGTTTATTGTCGGAATGGTTAGGCGATCAGTCTATTTTTTCATGTCATCATTATGTATATGTAAGAAGGTTGATGTTGTGAGGCTTTGATGTTTAATGTTCGGTGGGGTATAAATTATTTGGCCCCACAGTTCAGACAGACACAAGAGAGGTTTATGTAGAGATTCAATATTCAACAATATGGTCTATTCTATCTACCTACTATACATGTCGTAGATGCAAGTACCGAGAATCCACCAATCCTCCTAGAGCACAACCCAAGCTCTGGTGATCAGATATACACGAAATTATTCCGGCACAGAGGACATGTGCTCTGGTTACTACTCTTAAACCACCGGAACAAACACACCGAATGAAACGCATTCTTGCACGTCGCGCACCGCTTATTGGGTGTCTGCATATCCGTCGAAATCACCGAATAACAAATAGCGCACTCGCTCTGCCCCTTGAGCGCGCCCTGGACATTTCGACGGAAAGCCAGCAAGCCATCCACGAGATTGCCATTCGAGAACATGATTACACCCTGGATGATGAGCATCCAGCTGCGCCATTTCTTTTCGTCGACTAGCACGCGGCTGCGGCCGGTCACGATTGCGGGTTGCAAGGGGTAGGCGGGTGGGAGGGAGATGGCCATTGCGACGGGTGGAGAGTCTTCGTCGACGGGGATGCTGGCGACGAGTTCGGCGGTGCGGTGGGAGACTTTGACGGTGAGCGGGCGCTCGTCGTCGTCTTCTTGGGTTTGGATCCAGGTTGAGACGCCTGTTAGGGCGTCTTCGATGATTGAGGGGGTGATCTATGCGAAACGTTAGTAATGAGATAGATCATCATGCGAACGAAGGCGTGCTTACATATTTCTGTGTCCAGGTCTCGACAGGACCTTTGATCCGCTTTTTGCTATCAATCCACCAATTCTTGGTGAATAAAGAAAGGTGCTTGAGAGATAGATAGTACAGATGAATCAGAAGCCACTGCGTATCCCTCTCGCTGGGTTCATCAATAGGTTCCCATGAGCGAATGTCGAATCTCGAAGCATCCACAAGTTTTCCATGCGACTTTTGGAGAAAGTCAAAGGTAAATCCCAACAATGGTGCCAGAATCTGATGCTCTTTGATATTCCCTGCGTAATTTTCCTGAACAGGAAGTGACTATCATCTCGAGTCAGCTTTATTTATTGAAGGTAAAATGGCAGGTATACTAACAGCACTAGCAGAGAAATGGTCAAAAACCAGTTTCCAACTCATCAAATAACTCCTAATTCGCAACACGGTTTTGGAATCGCTAAGTGAAGGGGCCAGATTCGCTTGAGGAACCTCGAGCAGCAAAGACAGCAATTCATCCGGAAGGTTGACGGTGGTCTTCGACAAGGCGACATCGAATGAAACTTGCTCTTGAGCTTGCGGGATATGGCGATGAAGTAATTCAAACGCTGTCTGTTGGATGACTTTGCATTCGACTGCCAACAGCGAGAACATCTCGTTCTTGTTTGCCAGAGATTCTATTGGGACATGGGCGAGTTCGCGGCGTAAGAGGTCCGCCGTTATATCGCGAGGCAGATAGACGGCGCTTGTAGAGTCTAGTCCGGTCAGCTACAGATTCAAGTATTCATAGATCTTTTTGACATACCCAGCTTGTTCAGCGTCAGGACAAGACTCTCAAAGAGCTCTTGCTTCGAATCTTTCCATGCATCCACCAGATCATCATTGGCATCATTCTTCACTAGATCCCTAAGCACAGCAAAAAGTCTCAAAGAAGAATGTAAAACGGGTAACCCTGCATCTCCGCCACCAATCTCCTCCCAAGTGCTACTCAATGCTTCAAGTGACTCGGTCCAGTGCGATCCATAAATCTCGGAAAGAGGTCTCAGCACCAACGAAAGGGCTTTAAATGCCTCTGTTTTGATGCTTGTCGAATCTGAGCTAGATTGTAACACCTGAACAAGGTTCTTGACAAGAAAGACCATTCGCTGTGTGGGAACTGTGTCTAGAATTTCCTTCATACTCTGGGCGAGAATGTTGAGAAGAACGATACTCCGAGGGCCTATATTTGGTCAGCAGTGGTTTAATTATCCAGAAAAGTAGGGATTTTACCTTCAGAAGGGTTTCTGCCAGGCTTGAAGCCAGTAGCATCTGCAATCAATTCATTACATAACCGCGTACCAGATGTCGAGGAGGCCAAAGCCGGGCCCCATACAGCCAGCTCCGCGGCCGCACGTATAGGATTGTACTTTCGAACCTCTCGCGCAAGACTTGTAAGCGCATCCGAAGATTTGGTAGACTCTGCCTCAGACTTGATTTTCGCGTATGCCTGACCGATTCGATAACTCTCGGGTGACGTATCACGAAGTTCGGCAATTTTCTGGTCCCATAAAACTAGCAGGTCTTCGGATATACTACCACTATCGTCAAGCCGAGTGTCCAACTGGATCCATTTCCTTATCATGGAACGACCCTCGCTGATAGTTTCCAAAACTTCGTCCCTGTCTTCTGAGAGTCCAAGTCCGGTCAATCCTATCGAGCCTTCGATGCTAGCATCATCATCCATCAATTGTAAAGCAAGAGGCAAGTGATGGAATAAGCCTTCGCGTTGCTTGTCGTCCAGCGATACGAGCACATCCGGTGAAGAAAGAATCTTCACAACATACGTCGTTAGCCGGAATGCCGATGATGCTCCATCGGAGTCTCTTTGTACGCCGTCCAAGTCCGGCCCGCCGATCACGGAGTCGTTGTTCACGAGGTAGACAGCTCCACCCAAAGGACTGGTGATTGATGTGGAATGTCGGATAGGTAGTCTCAGGAATTGCTCCAAAGATATTTTCCACAAATCATATGATGGAAATATGTCTGCCAGTAGTGCCCCGAGGTCTTCCGCCTCCGTATTCCGAATCAAGTCTTGAGCCATGCCAGATAACACCTCAATGCTAGAAGCAAAGGTTAGTACCAATACTTCATGATACATGGAAAAAGTACTTACGACAATGATTGCGGTCCCACTTCTCGCAATTCATACTTCAATATCTCTCGTGCGGATGCTGAAGTAACATCCGCCGATACAGTTGCTCGCATAGTTTTCTCCAAATGCTCGGCCTTTTGGCTGATTTCCTCAATCGGTGACTCTGTAAGGAAGAGCAATCGTGCCACAAGCCTAGATCCTTCTTTTCCGTTTCTAAGTCGTTTAAGAGCTTCGGGCTTGTGTCCTTCGAGACCTGACAGTCCGGAAAGCGTAGCAACAACAGTGTCGTCATCCGATGACAATCCATGTACCAGAACTATGACTATCTGGTCGATCATTTCGTCGGGCACTGTTCTATTCTCAATCACTGAGAAGACAAATGGCCATTGTGAAATGTTTCCTCCAATAGCCTTCTCCACGCTCGACGAAACGATCGAAGTAAAGTGTGACGATTCTTGCACTTTTTGGAAATCAACTGTGGAAAGCAGTTTTTGAAGTGCTGATCCACTTGAATCTTGCATAGATGCTTCCGTCATTGTTTCAAGGGAAGCATCAAACACAGATTCAAACCCTTCCCAGTCAGTGCACATGAGGATGATTGACATGATTCTATCTGCAGACGGCGTTGGTAGTAGGTGAGGAATGGTATCCTTCAGAGTTTTAACAACATCCCCGGAATCTTTAATGAATTCCGGGACATGACGAATAGCTTCTTCCACGACTGCGGCCGCACCGTAAGGCTTTCCATTTCTCTCCTGGAGCACCTGCAATGAGCCCTTCAGCAAAAGCAAGGTCGTCTCCTCAAACAAACTAGAAATGCTTTGGTTCTCTGACGGCAAGTTGTAAAGAACTGCGGCCTCGAGTTTGAAATATTGCGTGGCTTTGGTGCATACACCGTCCTGGGAAGATCTGAAATCTTTCGACTGCTCTGGCAGAGATAGTTTCACTGCTTGTAGCAAATTCTGCGTCACACTGTCCCATGCCTCTTTCAATTCCTTCTCATAACCATGACTTGTAAGTCTCAGGAAAGCAACGTTGCATGTTGCAGAGGCGATGGACGGCGGTAATATCCACTGATCTTCACCGTCGCCGTTGACATATGGGTCAAAAATCTTGGTCAAGTACTCAGTGACCAACTCGCTCCTTTCCGATTCTGGAATAACCGTTGACAGCCAAATTCCAATATCGTAATAAGCAGCCCATCCTGTTTTAAGGTTGTGTCGAGGCTCATCTCTAGATGTTAGACCAGTCAACAAATCGTTCATCAAGGCTTTTGCTTGCGCAAGTCCAATGTCTGAGGTCCTGTCACCCCCTTTTGGTCCATAACGGCTGATAATTTCTATTGGTATTGTTTGCAGCAATTCAACTAGATTTGTCCAAAATAGCTCGGCAGCGCCCTGAGATCCTTTCTTGATGTACTGATGCAATCTCTTACTGGAGTCAGTCTTTCCACTGAAATCTGAGGTCCATATTTGCGGTCTGTTTTGCGATAATTGCAGTAACGTCTCGGAAAATTCAGTGGCAGATCCTAGCTGAGGGGTTGGTAGAGCTTGGGATATAATGCTGTTGCTGATGATCCCCCAGTCCAGATCTTCAATGTCTTGTGCCAAGGAAGACCGAAGCAAATTGTAGACTGATCTTCGGACAAATGGGTCCACGTGATGGGTGAAAGACCAAATATTCTTGCTGTTCAGAATAGTTTGGATTGTTGAACGATCTTTGATTATTAGCTCTGGCGAGGCGGTACCTAAAACATCGTCAGCGAATATAATACGTAAGAGGTTCTGGAAAACATACTCAAAATTCGATTGAATAATAGAATTGCAGTAGCTGAGACTCTGGCGTACTTGGCTTCAGCATCGTCAGGCTTTACAATCCTCTCATCGCTGAGAGTCAAAACAGTCTGATGAAGAATAACATCATCGACAAACTCCAAGATCGACGTTTGAAAGATTTTCCAAAGACCATTCCTCTTTTCATCGGTAGGGAACACTTGAGATATCGATTCCACTACTGAACGCGAGACAAGCCTGTCGTTGTCGTACAGTCCTGCTAGCCAAGCACCAACTACCTTTGGGAGATGACGGGCCACTCGCTTTCCGGCAACTGATGATATTAATCCTTGGATTGTATGTGCAAGTTGCCTCACTCTGCGAGCATTCTCTACTGAGTTGCGTGGATATACTTTGGTCTGTAAATCTGTTACTATCATATCTGACATAAAGTTTAAAAACAGGTGACGACATCATACCCAAGCCTCCAAAAATCCTTCTTCAAGATCGTCAGTACGATTTCCGAGTTTCAAGACTGTCTCTTTAATATCCTCCAGTGCTTTAGTCTTGGTAATATCATCCTTTTTGGTCAGATTCTTGAACGCCACCACGAGATTCGGATCTGAGATGCGGGACAGATCCGGAGGCTCGGCCACATATGACAGTGACGAGGGTGCAGTTGCTTGTGATGAAGCAGTTGAGAATCCCCCAAAGGTATTGGTAAAACCTCCAAGCCCTCCGGTAGCAGCTCGGCTGCTGGAGGCCTGCGATTTGAATTTCTTGCTCATCGTGCGGGGTCCGAGGACGCAACGATGCCACGCTAGTATCCTTCCCTCATGCAAAAGTTGATGAAATATACAGGAATATGAAGGCGTCAGGTATCAGATATAGTCCAGCTCTTCTTTCATATGAAACTGAAGAGTATGTCTCACTGTCTCAGAATATAAAGAAATGATAAACAACTTCGTCTTTTCTTGAAGCTCAGCCCCACCACGGGCTCCCGCTTGGGGAAGGCTTTGACGTCACGTGCCTTGGCGTCTACCTACGCGCTGCGCTAGTCCAGAAGAGGCTAGATTAGTCACGGCCCTATCAACTGATTCTTATCCCAACGTCACTTCTCCATCTCGAAGATTTCTCTTCAACACCTCTTTCATCAAAGGCTCACAGTCAGACATCATCCTCAGGTCTGCAGAACGATTTATCTCGCCTTTTGAGCCGTGTATACCAGCTGTCACCTACAAAATATACAGAAGAGAGCCTTTTTCACTCAGCTGATCGACATTTTCTCGGTCACTAGATCTCGTTGAGGAATCGGGGGGCGCCTTCAACTGTCATCTTCTTGACCCCAAGATGAGGTTCAAGATAGAGTTAGCTCTACCAGTCTTTAGACAATAATCAACTTTTACTGATCAAAATATCCATCTCCAGTGAGCTTGAAGTGCTCTTCCCGTATCCCAAGATCTATCCCGAACAATGGTTTGTCTTAAGCCTTCATTTGAGAAAGTAAGATTTCTGACATGTCATCAGGCAGTATATGTGTGACCTGAAAAAGGCACTGGATGCCGGCGGACACTGTGTGCTTGAGATGCCTTCGGGCACTGGTAAGAACTTTGGCACTCATTATCAGTCTACGCAAATAATTGATGCCTGGACAAGGAAAAACTGTGACGCTGTTATCGCTTATAGTCGCCTATCAACGACACCATGGCGACTCCAGAAAACTTATATATTGCTCTCGAACCATGAGTGAGATTGGTATGCCTCCGCTTTTCGACATTGCAACTTCAACAACTGACATAAACAAGACAAGGCTCTTCATGAATTAAAAGCTCTTATGAAGTACCGAGCCTCACAACTAGGCCACACTGAGGACTTTCGTGGACTTGGATTGTCAAGTCGAAAGAACCTGTGTCTGCATCCATCCGTCAAACGCGAGAAGAGTGGAACGGTCGTCGATGCTCGATGCAGAAGTCTTACAGCCTCTTTCGTGGCGCAAAAGAAAGAACGCGGCGAGGAGGTTGAGACTTGCACGTATCATGATGTGGGTTTTAAATTACATGGCAACCTTTGCAACAAGAGACTAACTTAGAATTCAAGAACTTGGATCTATTAGAACCGCATAATCTCATTGAGCCAGGCGTCTTCACATTTAGCGATCTCTTGAAATATTGTCAAGAAAAAGTTACTTGTCCATATTTCACAGTGAGACGAATGGTCAGTCAATCCTGCTTGTCTCCAAAACTTAATCACGCTGACACTTCATATTAGTTGCCATATTGCAACGTCATCATTTATAGTTATCACTATCTTCTAGATCCCAAAATTGCAGAACGAGTATCAAGGGAACTATCGAAAGACTGTATTGTTGTTTTTGACGAGGTACGCTTGACACAAGCACCGTCCGAATACAGGTGGTTTGTCCTCTAATATTTTCCAGGCTCACAATATCGATAACGTCGCTATCGAATCTCTCAGGTAGGACACTTTTATCGATACAACAAGCGTACCCTAACATTTTAGTCAGTATCGACTTGACCGAAGATTCGTTACGAAAAGCATCAAGAGGAGCCAAGAATCTTGAACGGAAGATTGAGGAGATGAAATCTACGGATGCCGAAAAATTACAGTCAGAATACACGAAACTCGTCGAAGGTTTAAAAGCTACCGAAGAAGCACGAGACGAGGATCTAATCATGTCCAATCCTGTATTGCCGCAAGACCTTCTGAGCGGTATGCTTCCTACTTCCAGCGTCTTCTAATACATGTTAAATACTAATTTCGATTGAAGAGGCTGTTCCCGGGAATATTCGCCGTGCCGAGCACTTCATAGCCTTTTTACAAAGATTTATACAATATCTCATGACACGAATGAAAGTCACTCACACCATCAGTGAAACAACACCAAGCTTTTTACAACATCTGCGTGAACTTGTTTTTATCGAGGCAAAGCCCTTGAAATTCTGCTCAGAACGACTTACCTCTCTTGTCCGTACGCTCGAGCTTATGAACATCGAGGATTATCAACCTCTTCAGGAAGTGGCGATGTTCGCGACACTTGTCAGCACGTACGATCGAGGTTTCTTGCTAATCCTAGAACCATTTGAGTCTGAGGCAGCTACAGTACCTAATCCCGTGCTACATCTTGCGTGCCTAGATGCTGCTATTGCATTCAAGCCCGTGGTAGATCGTTTCTCGTCTATAGTCGTGACATCTGGTAGGCCCCTGTACCAACTGTTTTCGTAGCCCCGCTAATCATTACCAGGTACCCTTACTCCTCTCGACATGTTCCCCAAGATGCTCAATTTCACGCCAGTGCTACAAGAGTCTTATACAATGACCCTTGCCCGGCGGTCCTTCCTTCCGATGATCGTCACTAGGGGATCGGATCAGTCACAGATCTCCTCCTCTTTCCAAACGAGAAACGACCCAAGCAATTTGCGTAATTACGGCTCATTGTTGCTTGATTTCGCTAAAATCGTACCTGACGGCATCGTGGTCTTTTTCCCGTCTTATTTGTATATGGAGTCCACATTGCATGTTTGGTCCGGCATGGGTATCCTGGACATGATCTGGAATTATAAGCTCATCTTGGTTGAGACGCCAGACGCGCAAGAGTCGTCTCTGGCTCTTGAGACTTATCGGACTGCGTGTTGTAATGGCCGTGGAGCGTACGTACTTTCCATCCAATTGCAACAAGTCTATAGTGGTGCTAACTATTGCGAACAGTATTTTGATGTCTGTCGCACGGTATGTTTTGTGAAATCTATCAACACAAGCTGTTGTCATTTACTTACCCTCAACAGAGGCAAAGTGGCAGAAGGAGTCGATTTCGATCATCAGTATGGACGTGCAGTTATCTGCATAGGTGTTCCTTTCCAGTACACCGAGTCGCGTATTCTGAGAGCACGTCTCGAATTCCTTCGAGAAAACTACGGTATCCGGGAGAACGACTTTCTTTCTTTCGACGGTGAGTCTCACCCATTAAAGCACTTGTAGGTCTGTGGAATCTAACGTTCGACTTCACATGTAATAGCCATGAGACATGCCTCCCAATGCCTAGGACGCGTCATCCGCGGCAAAGACGACTATGGAATCATGGTCCTAGCCGACAAACGCTTCGCCCGCAAACGCTCCCAACTTCCCAAATGGATCAACCAAACCATCCTCGAAAGCGAAGTCAACCTCAGCACCGACATGGCCGTTGCCACCGCCAAAAACTTCTTGCGAACAATGGCGCAACCATTCAAGGCTAAGGATCATGAAGGTATCTCTAGCTGGACGCCGGCGCAGTTAGAGGAACAGATTGCGAAACGGAAGATTGAAGAAGACCGGATTGAGAGGGGAGAGGAACCTGTTGCTGCGCCGCAGAGGAGTGGGGGTAATGGTGCGGTTGGCGGCGCACAGGCTGATAAAGATGAGTTTGATGATGATGATATTGACGATGAACTAATGATGCTGGATGCTTAAAGGCAATCACTGCGGGTTTGCATGCTTCTTTTCTTTCTTGGGTGTGTACAACAGTGCGCTTATAGTTCGTTTATCATTCTGGATGGCGTTCAACTCTAGCGGTACATCTCAAAAGCTGCATGCGATGGTCGATCAAATAGGTAGAACTTTAGGTATCAAAAATTGGAATAATCTCGTAGAATCGTCATGGCTTCTACAGATCGGTATTTGGCACATTTTCTACATCATAGACTAGAATCAATATGAACATTTGCATTTGTGTCTCTACAAAATCTACTATCTCATCTGTATAAATCGACAAACACTGACAAAACTTTTTTTCTACAGGAATGCAAGGCAAGATAGACAGACAATCATCTAATCATAATCGAAAGAGAAGGCTTCCAAACTCCAGGACAGAAAAGTCGAAACATTGATACGTAGATGCCGATTTACAACGAAGAGAAACAATGTAAGAACAAGCTTAAGCCACAGGAGCCAGGATATCGAACGCGCCAGTACCGACATTACCAAGTCGACCGACAACGATACGACTACTGGGACTCTTCAAATCGTCAAAGTCGCGCTCCAGAACGGCATCTCTCATGAAGCCAACACTAGTCTCAAAGGAACTCTTCGAGAAGGGCGAATTGCTGTCCCGGATGAGACCGTTACGGCTGTAGGACTTGAAGCCACCGCTGTGCGTCATCACGTCACCGATCAGGTTCAAATGGCGGTTGTCAACTGTGATGCTGTGACCAGAGAAGACGTCTGACATTTCGCGAATGATGGTGGAGCGCGCTGCTTCAACACCGTAGTAGATGAGCGTGTCGTGAATCGAGTTTGTGCGGATGGTGTGCGGGTTGATGTATTCCTGGTAATCGCGCATGGCCAGGAGGTTGACACCTTGGATGTCAATCTTGGCGGGTTCCTTCTTCTCTGGATCGGCTGGGGTGTAGAGGCATGCACCGATATCCTGGACGGCTTGGATGACAGCACGGCGAGCAGAGTCTTCGACAAGAGGGAGAACCAGAAGCTTGGGTGTCGCGATATCGTAGTGCAGACGAATGAAGCACGAATTACCTTCTAGGGCGTTGAATTTGAAGGCATTGATTTGGGGCCATTTGCCCAAGATCTCCTTGGTACGCTCCGCTACATCAGTTCGAGCGAGTTTCGCTTCCTCTGTCATTTCATCCTCGTCAGATGAGTCGGATTCTTCGTCCGCTGTTTGTTCTTGTCCCTTTTTGTTTTCATCGTCCTCGTCGTCGTCATCTTCAATGTCGGATTCGTCTTGTTCTTTTCTGATCATATCCTCGTCTTCGTCTGGCGCTTCGTAGCTGACCTGGTTGTCACGATTTTGCTTGCTCTGCGCACGCTTTGCGTCTTCTTCATCGTCCTCGTTATCCGAGTCGTCGTCATCATTGCCCGCACCGCCTGTCTGTGTTTCTCGGACGGCACCTTCAAAACGTTCCGTTGTACCGATAGAAACACCAATTTCAGGCTGAGCAGCTGAAAATGCTGAGAGATCTTGCTCTTCACGGCGCCTCTCTTCCTCGGTTGACATCTTTTTCATGAATATAGGAAGGAAATCATCCTGGATTGCTCTGACAAGGTCACGCTTCGTGATGGCGTACTCTTCCTCGTATTCCTTGGCGTCGAAGAACTTCATGTCAATATCATAGATCTTGTATTTCTTACCCCCGATATCAGTTATACTCTCTCTCACTTGCAGAGTATCAATAACCTCTGCTACGCTGAGTCTGCTAATTCCCTTCGCGAAGGACTGTCCCTTCTCTTCACTCAACTCTTCAATGACTTCTACAGTCATGGTGGGAGTCATTGGCTTCTTACTTGCTGTCATCACAATTTCTCGAAGACGAGGAACACCAAGAGTGACGTTTTTGGCACTGTGACCTGCCAAATGGAACCTAATATAGGATTAGTATAAGTAAAAACAGACACAAGAATATATACTTACGTGTTCAGTGTCATTTGGGTGGTTTGTGATCCAATAGACTGGCCAGCAACAATACCGACTGCGTCACCAGGATCGATGACGCTGTTCAAGTACTTCATGTGCATAACACTCTCGAATGCTTTCTTGCCTAGTGCGCCAGCAATGCCTGCTTTCTTGTCCTTGAGCAGTTTGTCCGGATTGCTGTCCTCGTACTGCAGATAACTATTAGCCTCATTTCCTTACCTACTTCGAGATGATATGATCTTACCTTCTTCAAAGCCTGGGAGAAAGCCTCGGAAACACTTCCAAAATGTCCACCAGGCTGATATATGGCTAGCGCCGGGTCCTTTGCATCTATCCTGCCAGTCCTCTTGACCTGCTTCATAGCGTCCTTGTGCCACTCTGTGACTTCGGGCTTCTCAAGCATGTGGTAGTCCATGCTCATGTTCAGTTGTGCCATCGTCGAGACGTAATTTTGCGCCAAGAAGCTGAAATTCTGTAAGTGAACTTGCTTGCCGACGTCTAGACCGTCTTCACCATAGATGAATTGGATTACGGCTCCTCCATTGGCGGTATCTCGCACAGAAGAATCGTATTCAACCTTCACGGCTTCCATACCCTTGATCATACAACGCTGCAGGTAACCTGACTTCGCGGTCTTGACGGCAGTATCAATAAGACCCTCACGACCAGCCATGGTGTGGAAAAAGTACTCTTGAGGTTTGATACCAGTCAAGAAACGACCACAGACGTATCCACCAGCTTGCGGGTGAGTCTCAAAGGCCCGGTAAGATGGTAGTGTCTTTCCGCTGACCATGACAGGTACACGACGACCTTCCAAAACTTGTTGTCCGAGATTGCACGAAATCAAATTGGCGTTGACGCTTGAACCTTTGGCACCGGTTGTTGTCATCAGCTGCATCTGATTCCAGGGAAATTGCTTGATAAGGCCGTGTGGAAGACATCCAGCTGTAATATCGGATGTAAGTTTCCTTGTTTGAGAGTTGTAAACACTATCCAAGCCTGACTGTTTCTGGTCATCACGCAAGACGTCTTCAAGACGACGCTTCAATTCGGCATCCTGATCAGCAACGGGGTTCTGGTCAAGCGTGACGTATTTCAGCGAAACGTTTTTACCGAGTTCGCTAGCCTTGTTGAGAATCTCAACACGTTTTCGATCTCCTTCTGGCGTTAGTCGAAGATCCTCGATACCACAACTGAAGGCTCGCATATTCAAGTAGCGGGTAAGAAGTCGTCCCAGAATACTCAATAAGCTACCTGCAACGGTGTTACCGTAGATCTCATGAATGGCATCGATGAAACCGCCTCCTGAGGCACCAATCTGTTTCTTATCAAGGATACCACAAAGAAGTTCACCATCCTTGAAGATGACCTTATCTTCTTCGTTTCCTTTGCCCCACCTGTCTCCGGGGGTAGATGACTTTCCTTGGAGGTTGAGACCTCTTCTGTTTGGTGGCATGATATTCTTCAAAACTGTTGATATGACTTGCTTTCCAGTCCAAAGGCGACGTGGGCGAATAAAGGCAGGCTCCATGAGCTGAATTCGGTCGGTGACAGTGTTGGCGTTTTCTGGTCGCAAACAACTATACAAAAGTTGGTGATACTCCTCCTCCTCGAAGAACGTATCTCGGCTTGTCAAGAAGGTGGACACTGTAATATGATCTTGAATCAAACCTCGAAGAGGCTTTCCATCGGTCGAAGATATGTACTGACGGTCAGCATCTGTGATCATCAAGAGTTCAGACCGAGCTAGCGTGTTTTGCGGGAAGTGCATGTTCATTTCATCACCATCATAATCGGCGTTGTACGAGTTTGTGTTTGGGTATGGTAATCGGAGAACTCTCTCATTTGGCAAGACTCGCGCACGATGTCCCATCATGGAAGGTTTGTGGAGGGTAGGTTGACGATTCATCACAACGTAGTCACCAGTAGTCAGATGTCGGTAGACCTTCTTGTTGCGGTTACCCTTCATCTTTGCGTGTGACGGAGCAAGCAACTGATTGGCAAGTGCAGTACGCTCTTCGAGATTCTTGAACTTAAGGTTCACGACCTGACCTGACTCGTTTTCTATCGCCGCAGCTCCAGGATACTTGTCCGGTCCGTTGATCACAGCCTCTCTCAGCTCGTGAAAGTTGAAGGACGTGACGGGTTCAGGGAAAGTCAACTTCTTAGCAAAGACCATAGGAACACCGACTTCGTGGGTCTCAAGACTGGGGTCAGGAGAAATGACACTTCGGGCAGCATAATTGACACGCTTTCCCATCATGTTCTTTCTGAAAAGACCTTCTTTCTTTTCCAAGAGTTGCTTAATACCATTGGCCGCACGCGCGGCAGCCATTCCACCAGGACCACGATCACTATCAATGAGGGAGTTGACTTGCTCCTGAAGAGTGACTATCGCCTGAAGCAAATCACGATATTCTCGCATTCTTGCCCCATCGGTTTCCGCAGTCTGCCTTGAGTGACTAATCATATTTATCAAATCGCATGTCTTCAGAATCTGGGTAAAAGGTGTGTTCTGCTGGGCCTCCATGATTTGACCTCCTTGTTGCGCAGGCGGGCGAAAACGATTTGGTGGAACGAGAATGTTCCTCACAAACATCATCTCTGGGTTGATCTTAATGCCACGTCGTGAGCTATAAACCAAGTTCAAAATCTCCCGCTCTTTTTCAAAAAGCAAGCAGATGGCGGCATGGACTTCGGGTCCTGAAACAAACTGCTGTCCACCTGTTTTTTCACCAGGGAGCGACCCTTGGTCAATCGCAGCGTTAGCTCGGACGACTTCCTCTTCGGCTCCGTGGAGCTCGCTAACATCCCCAACAGCGACACCATTCCGTTTATCTTGCTCTTTGAATTTATTGAGAAGGTTTTTATCCTCTTGAAGGACGATAACAGGATTGGGAGCTGTCATTCCGGCCATTGAATTTGCAATCGACGCCTTAGGGAGCAAGGCTTTGCGGAAAATCTTGGAGTAGCGATCTTTTCGGTAACCCGGCGATGTACTAATACAACAATCAGAAAACAAGATAGTCAGCGAATGGGGAAATGATCCTTACTAATGACAATTGGTACAGGGCTTCTGGGGACCCTTAGCAAGGGCATGGAAAAATTCCTTTATCAATTCTTTTCGCTGTTCAGCCGCAACTGGATTCTTTGCTCCTCCAAAGAAAGCGTCACTGTCGCCTTGCTTCTGGGCCTCGCGAATGCACTTCTTGACGAACTTGTTCCGTAGTTCCATTTTTGTCTGAGGATCGATATTTCCTTTCTCGTCCGCGTCGACAGCGGCATCCTGTGGATCCTCGCCGATCAAATCAATCTCCGCTGTCTGGTCGACCAAGCCATATTGAAGAAGTCGTAGTTTGCAGGTGTAGGCATGAATCTCAATCCGAGCGATTCGGAAACGGTGGCAGTAATCGCACTTTGCTCGAAGTAAGCGATACACCTGGTCAAAGAACGTCACATTCCAGACGGGGACTGGTAGCTCTATGTGGCCAGGATGACCCGGACACGACCATGAGCTCGCACGGCAAGTAGTACAGCTAGAGACAAATCTATCAGCAATTGTTCGTTTTGCAAAAGTTGTCGCATTGAGAATAAATTGTAGTCAATATAGAAATGACAATGACACTTACACATGGTCTCCCCAAGCTCCCAAAGCAGGATCATAAAGGGAATTAGGAATAGGGTTGTGAAGAGAGTCCAAAGACGGCGTGTTGAATATGCGCTTGACCGATATTTTTTTGATATCTTCGGACGTGTAGACGGAAAAGTCGACTGACGCAAGCTCACTTGCGACAGGACGGGCGAAGGAAGACATTGTTAATGCGCTCTAAGAGAGCCCAACAACCATGCTTCGAGCAACAGGAAAAGTGCAGTGAAGACTTCACAATTTTTCTGCTGATGCTTTCGAGTCTTTGCGGGAAAACGGCGAAGCTAAGAGAAACTTTTTTGGGGAAAATTTATTGCTGGCTGTCACCGCTTGCTGAGTCAGCCAATGGGAGGCTGGCTGGCTAGCGGCGCAGAATTAGCCTCAGACATTATTTGACTTTGGCACGTCACTCCATGCCCAACATCAACTTCACAACTTTTCAGTATCTCGACATCCTTCGATTAGCGACAATATACGTCGAGTCTTCTCTTGCTATTTACTATCTTACGGTCGACGGGTGAGTAGATCTACTCCATCATGGCCGATGTGTCGCTGAAGAGGCCTCACCCGGAGGACGAAGAACTGAACGCACAGAAGAGAACGCGATCCAACAATGGCTCTCCCATGCCTGGCAACAATGGCGCCGCGCCAAAGAGCAAAGTCGACATTGAACGCATGGTCGCCGAAGCCAGAGCCAAGGCTGAGGAAGTCAGAGCCAGATTGAATATGGCGCGTGGTGGTGCAACACCAGCTTCAGCATCACCGAGCCCAGCGCCTCCTGCCACAACTACCGGATCGGCAATGTCTCGTATCGAACAGATGAGAGCTAGAGTGGCTGCAGCTACGGGAAAAGTCGGTGCTACCCCAACACAGAGACCCGCCCCGACTCCAGCACCTCCCACGTCCATTGAACCGCCAACAAATCGCTTTGACGATGATTTGTCCAAGGCACGAGGCGGCTTGGGAGTCGGTCTTCATCCCGCACTTTTGGCCGATACAACACAAGACCAGCGACTATCGAAAGGTCGTGGTGCCGCGCAGCCCAAGTTCGCTACAACCATCGCAAACCGCCGCTCAGCGACTCCAATTTCAGGGAAGAAGCTCGATCTATCCGGGCCTTCTTTAGAAGAGATAAAGCAGAATCCTTATTACGATGACAGTCTCCACGCGACATCGAAGCCTCGTCTATCGAAGCAGCTCGTATTCAATCAAAAGGGAAAATACATTGCGCAGGCTGCGGCTTTGCGGCGTCAGGCACAAATGGAGGAAATGAAAAAGCGAATCGCAAGCATGGCCCGCCAGGCTGGTGTCGATGAAGAATTAAGCCTTGAAAAAGCCTTTGAAGTTCCTGCACCTCCGGCTCTAGAGTGGTGGGACGAAGGCTTGGTCAATGGGGATAGCTATGCGGCGGTTGATGATCCTCAGAATATCAAAGTCGACACCGACGACTCGCTTGTTACAATCTACATTCAACATCCTGTTCTGCTGGATCCACCCCAGGAAAAGTTGATCCCTCAACAGAAGCCTATGTACTTGACGTCAAAGGAACAAGCGAAACTGCGCCGACAGCGCCGTATGGCAGATCTAAAGGAACAACAAGCGAAGATTAGGCTCGGTCTTGAACCCGCACCACCACCAAAGGTCAAGAAGTCTAACCTCATGCGAGTACTCGGAGAAGAAGCAGTCAAGGATCCAACGGCCGTGGAGGCTCGTGTTAACCGCGAAATTGCAGAGCGTCGCGAGAAACACGAAGTAGCCAATGAAGAGCGCAAACTTACAAAAGAGCAGCGAAAAGAGAAACTTGCTTTGCAACAGGAGAAGGACGCCGAAAAGGGCATACACGTAATGGTGTTCAAAATCGACTGTCTTGCAAATGGACGCCACAGGTTCAAAATCAGCAAGAACGCCGAACAAATGGCTCTCACGGGTGTGTGCGTGATGCACCCGAAACTCAACCTAGTCATCGTCGAAGGTGGCTCTCACTCTATAAATCAATACAAAAAACTAATGCTCAACCGCATCGACTGGACAGAGAACTCCGGTCCCGGTCCACAACGCGAGGGCGGGAATGGAAACGGAAACCGCGAGTCATCGACATCATGGCTCAATCCCGAGGATGAGAAGGGCGAACTGCGCGACCTTGGTTCCAACACCTGCACACTGCTCTGGGAAGGACAGCAGAAATCGAGAGCTTTTAGGAAGTGGTTAGGTGCTCGAGTTTGTGAGACCGATGGCGCTGCAAAGGAGACTTTGGCGAGGGCTAAGATGGAGAATTTCTGGGTTTTGGCGAAGACTTATAAGCCAGCGGCTTTTTAAGCATGATACGATATGTCACTCGAAGTTAGCGCCTGCATTGGATTGTCTATTGCAATTCAGATTCTACATGTATATCATACGTTTGATTCAAAATACAAATACTTATCTTGGCACTCAATGCGCCAGAACAGCTTAGAAAACGACACGGTAATATTCAAAGAAGCGCAAGCAGATTCTATATTCCTAAATCAACCAACTCCTAACCAATGCTTTTACCAACTCATACCAAGGGTATAAACAAAGTAATCAAACACTTTTTCTTAACTATCTGGGTTGGTTGCCAACATTCCCACCACCGCTTAACTGCCGTAAGATATCCTGTACTTGATTGAATGTTGCTTGATTGTTTGCAGTTGCTTGGTTTTGCTGTACAGGAGGAGCGGCTGGCTGTTGGTGTTGCTGCTGCTGTAATTGTTGCTGCAAAGCAGCGAAGAATGCCGGGTTGATATGTGCTCCAGCCGGTACGTTTTGGTAGGGGTTTGGTTGATAGGTGTTCTGCTGATAAGGGTTCTGTTGGTATGGCATCTGGAATGGGAATTGTGGCATTCCTGCTGTTTGTGCTTGTCCGAATTGTGGGAATTGGGGCTGTTGTTGAGGAGGTTGTTGTTGATGTGGCTGTGGGAAAGAAGGGTATTGAGGAGTGTATGGTTGAGCTGGGAAAGCGGCCGCGGGTGCAGGATAGTTCTGGTATTGGGATGGAGCGGGATTTTCGCGGGAGTAGTCTGATCGATGACTGTTGTCCTGCGCATAGTTATTGTGATAGTTTCCTCTTCCGCGTCTGTCGTTGCCGCGACCACGTCCGGTGCCTCTGTCGAAGCCTCCTCGTCCTCGTCCTCTGCCACGGAAGTTGCCTCTATTATTCTGGAAAGAAGATGATGGCTCTGTATGAGCTTCTGGGTGATTCATCATTTCATGGTAATTCTTAGGGCGCGCTAAAGGAGTATAGCCATCCTCAACGGCCTTATCTCCACCATCATCATCGTAGTTCAATTCACCTCGACCAAGCGGCGAAGGTCCTGGAGCGTTTTTCGGTTTCCCACCGTCACCCCGGTTATCCTTCTTTTCCTTCTTCTTTTGTTTCAGTCTTCGTTTGTATTCGGCTTCCGCTTCGTCGTCGGAGAATTCAATCTCGTCTTCGGCGACTTCTTCGTCGTGAAAGTTGGAGGCATCGCTACCCTTCATGCCTTTGAGTGGCTGTGTAAAGACGAATTCGGAGTGACTCTCTACGTAAAAGATGCGTTTTCCTTTCTCGAGGCCCAATTCCTGGATCTTTGCCGGGTCTTGGTATCTGACTGTGTAAAGAGGTTCCTCCACCCTTCCCAGTGTATCGGCCACCACGCCAATAACGGTTCTATCCTCGAGACACAAAAGCGAATTGCTTTCGAGGACTTGGTAATCTCCAGACACGGTGGCTTTGATGAGTATAAGATTTTCAACCATACTTTCGAGGTAGCCGAGCGGTACAATCTTCATATCTTCAGTGACCTTGATATCAGGAATTGGCGGCGCATCCTCGATTTGTTCGTTCGCCGTTCGCAAATGAGATCCACCACCGGTCTTGTTATCACCTTCATCATCTGAGCCGCCTTCTGCCTGCATGAGTATCCGGGCTGTTTCCTCTGCCGATAGGATAGGATAGTCCTCATCGTCTTCATCGCTATCGTCGCTATCGGAGGAGTCTGAAGAGCTGTCGGAAGAAGATTCGTACGGTGAGGAGTCAACCTCCCATTCAGGATGTTCTTCTTCGGTGGTCATAGGCTGGTCTGCCGCTGTTTGATCGGTTTCCATAGCGTCTGTCGGTGCGCCTTCGACCGGTTGCGCGTTGAGAACTTGCTGAGCATGATCGTTGTCGCCGTTCGCTTGAGAATTTTCCGTATTTGATCCCTCCGTGGGAATTGCGGGCTTGTCTTCGTCTTCATTCTTGACAGATAAACCAGGAATGGCTGGCGCAGGAGTTGTAAGAGTATCAGACTTATTTATCTCCTCATTGGTAGTTGTAGTGGTATTGTCGGCAGGATAAACAGGCGTCTGGCCAGTCAATGGAGTACTGTAAAAATCGCTGCTGGCTCCGAGCGGTGTTGTCGAGACAGGAATTGAAGTTTCTGGCTGTTCGGACCTGGGCTGCTGTTGCCCTTCTCCCAGGTGCATCTGAATATCACATTGTTCCTCCATTTTTCTTTATCAAATGAGAAACAGAAAGAATATCACGGTCAAAGAAGAAGAAGAAGATGTAGAGATAAAAAATAACGGAGGAAAGAGTGGCGGAGACTTTTTTCTTCGAGGCAGCTGCCTGATTGGCTGCTGACCCGCCCAAGCTTATCGATAAGGACCGCGTATTTCCAGCGTGACGTCTCGCTCAACTTCAAGAACAGAACAACGGCATTGATCAATTGTACAGAATTGATTAAGCACAATGTCGTCCTCGGAAGATGAACATTCCGACGACTCGCACAGCTCGCACGGCGATTCTGGACGGAAGAGGTATGTCGTTCGTCCAATCAATCAAGAACCCAGGAACTAACGAGGATACGTGTAAAGAACACCCTCACCATTCTACCTCCCATTGAACGTCGCCTTTTACGCCTTCCTCGGATCCAACGCAATTGCAGCTGCCTATGCGCCTATTCAAGACTGCGACGAGATTTTCAATTACTGGGAGCCGACACACTACCTTGACCATGGCTACGGACTACAGACCTGGGAATACTCCCCCGAATATTCCATCCGAAGCTGGCTATACGTCAGTCTTCATGCTGCTGTTGGATTGATAACGAGGATCTGGAGTTCGAACAAGAAGACCCAATTTTATGTTATCCGAGCTGTCCTCGCCTTCGTCTGTGCCGCCTGCGAAACCCGGCTCTATTCCGCGATTTCAAGAACACTCAATAAAAGAATTGGTCTGCTTTTTTTGATCATCACTGCTTTCAGTCCCGGCTTCTACCATGCGTCCACGGCATTTTTACCGTCCACGTTCACAATGTATACATCGATGTTAGGATTGACGGCGTTTCTGGATCGAAGAGGCAAGAACAAGATCGCCGAGGGCATTATGTGGTTTGGCACGGGTGCCATCGTTGGATGGCCGTTTTCCGGTGCCTTGCTTCTTCCTCTGCTCGCCGAGGAGGTTCTTACATCGATCTTTTCTGGTCACCTGGGAAACACGCTGTGGCAGGTTGTCAATGGAGGCATTAGGTGCATTGTGATCCTTGTATGGCTCTGAGCGATCTTTGTGATCAAGTGCTAATAACAGTAGGGCTTTGAAATTGGAGTCGACTCTCTTTTCTTCCAAAAGTTCGCATTCGTTCCGTGGAATATTGTCGCATATAATGTATTCGGAGGCGAGGGTAGAGGACCGAATATCTTCGGCACTGAGCCATGGACCTTTTACATTCGGAATTTACTCTTGAATTTCAACGTTTGGTTTATCCTGGCTGCTTCTATTGCGCCACTGCTCATATTGCAAGCCTTGTTCGGAGGTCGTACATCCTCCAGCCAGACACTTCTGAGGTCACTCGCCTTCGTGTCTCCCTTCTACCTCTGGCAAGCAATTTTCACCGTCCAACCTCACAAGGAAGAACGATTCATGTATCCAGCATACCCCTTCCTAGCCCTCAATGCGGCACTTGCGCTTCACTTGATATTAGCATACGTCGGAACAAACAAGCCTGGCACTTTGATGGGTCTAATCCCGGGCAAATTCAAATTCATGGCCGTTGCAGCGTTCATGTTACTGTCCATCAACGCAGGACTTTTGAGGTCGGTTGGTATGGTGACCGCTTACGGTGCACCCTTGAAAGTATACGATGCGCTCGACACACCAGGTGTCGTGCAAGAAGGTGACTTTCTCTGCTTAGGCAAGGAATGGTACCGATTCCCTTCTTCATTTTTCTTACCGCAATCTATGCGCGCCAAATTTGTGAAGAGTGAATTCTCAGGTTTGTTACCTGGAGAATTTCCTGAAGGGAACAATATGCAGGCGCTGTTAGCTGGTACATCTGCGATTCCTACGGGTATGAATGATCGAAACGAGGAGGATCTATCAAAATACGTGAGTCAATCCCTAAAACATATTCGTGAATCAATCAATAACTAAAATCGAAACAGGTCGATATCTCCCAATGTACATTCTTGGTCGACTCTTACTTCCCCAGTCAACAAGCTACAGACCTAGAGCCGGATTACATTCACAACCAAAAAGACTGGGAGGTGCTGGCTTGCCATCAATTCCTTGATGCATCAGAGACACCGACTCTTGGTCGAGTACTGTGGATTCCCAATCTACCGTTTGTTCCTAGTCGTTTTAGGCGGCAATGGGGAGATTATTGTTTGCTAAGACGGAGGCAGGATTAGCTCAGAGCATCAGGCAGGGTCGAAGTGTCCAGTTAGGGCACCAAATGATTATATGTTTCCATGAATACAATAATATATGTGTCCCTTAAGCTAAAAGAATGATATCAATATACAGACATTGCAGCCTTATATCAAATCCGGTATATTGATAAGATTCGGGACCGGTCCCGAATCTTATATTGCTATCCAAAAGCCCCTGAAGGATATATACGATCTCGGTCGCCTCCTTGTGCGTTCGTTTTTGCCTGTTGATACTTGATCACAAGTAGGACCGACCTTCGGATATCACATTGCAGTTTGGAAGCCCCCGAAACCTCTTTACTTTACAATCTTGGTCTGAACCTATCTGGTTGATATTGCTATCTGTTCGCCCGCCCAGCGTCTGAGCTAGCATCACGTCCGAACCCCTGGCCGAAACTCGCCCATCCAGGCAAAAAAACTGAAAAAAAAAAAAAAAAAAAAAATTTAAGCTAAGAGCTAAGATTCCAACCATTAAACTACAAGTAGAGGCAAAAACGGCAAAAAAGAACAATGTTCTGGTCACTAAGGGGGTCGAACCCTTGACCTTGGCGTGACTGCTTCAATAGGCGAGTCTATATTAGCACCACGATCTAACCAACTGATCTAAGCGACCTGGATGAGCGGGCACTAAACATGAAGAATTATATTGACTGATTTTAAAACAACCAATCACAGCTCTTGTAGGCGAAAAATGCTGCATTAGTGTCTCACGGAATGCGTCGATTGGACCAAATTGTCGTTTTTATCAGGGCTATGGTGGACTAGCTTGTTGTACTAGGTCTGATTGGGTTTGGGCTGGGAAGATCAGATGGCGCCTCAGAAGGTTTGATGAGACGAACCTTAAACTACGTACATATCGGACAAAGCAACGAGACGGAATCCAAAACAACGGAATCATCATTTCTGATGGATATATGATGCAGTACCTTCAGAAATAGAACCAACGTAATAACCGCTAGTGGATACGTACAAAGCTCGTAGACCAAGAAATCAGGTTCAGACTGAAGGTGGCGATTGTCTGAGCGTCGAAAAGATCGGTCACAGGCGGCCTATCATTGGCTCGCCCACTATGCATGGGTCTTATAGCAAAAACTTTTCCTCCTTCATCAAGGACTTATAACTCAGTTGGTTAGAGTGTCGTACTAATATCAGCTTGCTTAGCAAGTTAGTTGTTGGTAATGCGAAAGTCCACAGTTCGAGCCTGTGTTGGTCCACTTCTTTTTTGTTTTTTTTGCCTCTTGCCTACATCTTAAGATTGTCTTGATTGTCTTCACATTCTAGTACATGTAGCTTCTTTTTTGGGTTCCTGGAAAGTCAGTCGGGTGGTTTCTGGTGTTGGTCCCATGGTAATTAGCGTTATCAATTAGCGTTATCAATTTTTTTATGTAGGTAGAATTAACACGTACATACCGAAAGGCTGTCTAGTCGTCAACTATATATCCGCAGACCGAACCGTTGACGTCTACATATTGATGTAGAGGGTACCAACATCCAAACATTTGAAGTGAAGTAGTGCTCTCCATGTCTCGAAACTACCCACCTAGGTAGCTAGTAGCCACATACTACATATACACATGCAGTCTGCTTGATCAAGCTCGAGAAAGCCCAGACATAGAGGAGATACGACACTTCGACGCTGGTTCATGCCCACATGTAGAAGTTCAACATTGAAATATCGTTTCTATGTATAATTCATAAATATAACATGTTCTACCTGCGAGATACGCAGCACAGGATACCTGAACGGACTAGAAACCACATAGAGCCCAAGAAGCGAAAAATAGACAATCCTGCCGTGGCCCATAAGATGACCTCAAAATACCACGAAGTTCGTGTAGTGGAAGTATTCTGTCAAGAGATCCTGTTAGCTACCCACAGTTTGAGTCAAAGCAGCATTGAAGGAGAAGAGACATACATACCGTTAAGCACAATCTATCCAAACCCGTACTCGTAATCAGCAGCACCATAAGCAAGTTACTAAAAACCCAGAGAAGAACCAAAGTCGTCCTGAAATTACGATACGAGTCGTCTAGACTCATTTGCCCGTCTTCCTTGGGCTCAATCCATGGCTCCAGTGCCCGCTTCACTGTCACCTCGAACTGACTGTCAATATCCGCCTGCGGCTTATCGATTTCCTCGATAAAGACTTTCTTGCTGTCATCGTCTTTTTTTGTCTGTGCTGAAGGTAATGCGTCTGCCTTGTCGGAGCCCTTGGTGCCCCAGGAAACATCGTGCCAGTTACAAAAGGCGTATATCATCAGGATATTGATTGATGTGGTCATGCCGAGGAAGTAGGACCATGAGCTTGTTAGGATGTGCCATGGATCCATGTAAAGTACGCTGGCAATGATGTAGATGCCATATGTCGAAGCCAAGGCGATCAAGATGATGCCGCTACCGCTGGAGCTGAAGAACGATGTGAGGAAGGCACCGATACCCTTGTCGAGGTTGAAGTCGAGGACTCCGCCGGTGAAGGCATTGACAACTAGATAGAAGGAAAGCACCAGGATGTAGAGTTGAACGATTGAAAAGTAGAGAAAGGAGAGTGTGTAGGGGATTCTTGTCCTGTAGGTCATGATAAGTATTCGCAATTCCATCCTCATGATATTGGGAACTTACGCTTTCGGGCGATTTCCTAAGGCCAGCGCAAACTGCAGCAATATGACAAAGATATACCCGTATTTGAGAAAGTTGTTAACAATAGGAGTGGCGGTATTTCCAAACGGCCAGCCAACCTCTTTGTTATGAGTACTGGGTGTACCGACGAGGTCCATTATAACAGAGGTTGTGAGCCAGTATGAGCCTAAAAAGTACGATTTTAGTAACAGAGAAAGTTGAAGGATGCCCCTCCTCCTGGTAATAGAACGTACCCAAAGAGAACCACGTCATGATCAGCTGGCAGAAGTTGTAAATCATCTGAATATGTAGGAAGAAGAGCCGAATGATATTGTGCCCGCTACTATAGATACGACCAAAGTGCATCATAGCATAGAGTCCCGCCGCAAAAGAGCCATTGAGCCATCGACGTCTTTGACTGATAAACTCGGCTGCAGATTCCGGTACATCAGTCTCTCCCTTGGATGCTTTGACGTAACTGAGATGCCACTTGAACCCTGCTTTGGCAACAAGCTCAAAGCAGAGGATTCGGTCCTCGGCCAAGAACATGTTCTTCTTGAAGATATTCATGCCTTCGATTCCCTTTTTACCTAGCCTTTTGGACAGAGTGTGATCTCCATGGAAGTACTGTTCCAATGGACGACCCATAATTGCGCGGTATCGATAAGCTGAAAATGCGCCTGGTAACACGCTCACGTAGCCAAATGAGCTCTCCAATGGTTTGTCCAAGATGTTTGAGATCTTATACTCGAAGTTTTGCGCTGCCACCAATGGGTTGAGGACTTTCCGCCATCTCGGGCCCAGCATGGCATGAATCTCCCCACAGGCACCGCCTAAATTCTTGTCATTGTAGAAAGCTTGCCATAGAGCAAGTAGAGATTTTGGTCCTGGTTTTGTGCCGGCATCTAAAAGAATGACCACTTCTGGATTGAGGATGCGACTGAAAGCGTTGAATAGCCAGCGGTGGGAATTGATTTTCTTGCTATTTTTCTGCTTGAGGCAGAACATCATTTGGACTGGAGGTAGGTTCGTTGGGTCGTCTCCGTGTGGGCGAATTAGTTGTTGTGTAGCGGTGACTGAGAGTTGGGTTGTATATTCAAACTTGAACCCCATCAATACATTATATACCTATAGAGCTTCATGGAATACACCCTGAGTCTGACCATGGAAAGGTGGAACTTACGATATGGGCAACAGTCTCTCGACCATCCACATCCTTCTTCATCAAACCGTCCTGGTAAATACCAATTGTAGCCAAGACATCTAACGTATTCTTATCACACGGCTCAAAGCCGTCAAATATAAGACACACCACAATCTTTTGCCATGCCGGACCTCCTTTGTTCCAGAATTCTGATCGCTTGAGATTGACGATGTCTCGGATATTCTGCATGACACCATGTAGCGTACGTGCTGTCAAGACTTTATCTTCGTTGTAGTAGGTTATAGCGATGAGTAGCTCGGTGTGCCGGTTGTAGATTGCCGGACGAAGATTGTATCCGTTTCTCAGTGTGAACTCATCGGGGTCGCAAGTTGCCGCCGTGTCTATATGCTGTGTGAGCCAAACAACAGGGCTTATGAGGTCTGTGGTTAATGCCACAATACTCACAACGCATGAACTTGAATTCATCGTGAGATTCTTCGACGTCACGGTACTTTGCTTGAATAGCATTCTGAATAGCACTAGGAACCGGGTAGTCGACACTGAGAACTGATCCCTGAACCAACTTGATCTTCCTTGTTCCGTATCGTCGTAGAGCATCTGTTCGGCTTCCGTTCCTGGAAATGGGTGTCTGAGCACCCCGTCTATCATGAATGCTAGCCGAGTCAGATTCCTGATAAGGTGGTGCAGCGAATATTGTTGTGCCAGGGTCGTTCAGTGTGTACCGCCGCATAGAGTCAGTAGGTGTGATGGGGTCATCCAAAGATACGCCATGGTCTCTTGATTCGTAAGGCTGTAACAGCGCTTGCTCCTATCCTTCGAGTTAGATGGATAATTTTGGGAAGTAAGAAAAGACGAGAGCCTTGTATCTGTCGCGAACTCACACTAGGAGTAGGAGAAGTTGGCGGTTGGACATAATGGCTACTATGATTGTCCAGCGGAGAGTAGGACGCCGGTGAATGCATCTTGGCGATGGACAGTAGACAGACGCGTTGATAGACCGTCTTTGAACAAGGTTACTGTCTATCTACGTCAATCAAGACTGGGCAACGTCTACATATATGGCAAGAAAGCTTGCTCCAGCTACTATTACATAGTGGATGCTGGCCAAATATAGAAAGACCGTACACTAGCGGCTTGTCTCACTTGACGAAATCCTCATTTTGGATTTCCGGACCTCATAGATCAATGATAACCATATCTGATAGACCGTCGCCAGACTCCAGAGCGAAAATGGGTCCTTTTCTTGCCCTAAACATATTTTTGCTGGACACAGGTACATATTGACCCGTTTCTTCTGCCAAGAGTAAGCATACGAATCAGGGACGCAACCCAGAAGTGGCGGTGCACCTGATCAAGCCTGCTTTTAAAAGATAGTGAAAGATAGTGTATTCGATATGTGATATCATTCGTCATGATGTGGCTGAGTCCACTTGAGCAGGGTAAAGCGCTTACCCGGGAAGAGTTCAAGATCCAAGGTGATGTCCACCGCAACCGGATAAATATAGATATATTACTATCTCCGTCCTGTAGGATCCAAATATGTACAGAATCGACATTGGGATCTCCTGTCTCTTTCGATCAAATGCTGCTATTGTAAGCGTCTCCGTAGCTGTTCGCTCGCTGTCTGAGAGCCCGAGATCCCTTGTCGTCCCGTCCCGTCCCTTCATCACATCCATAGGAGCCGTAACTGACGATAACGTAACGCGCAGGGTGCCTCGCAAGCATCTGCAAAAGAAATTGCAAATGCCTGGTGTCGTCGTGTCTTTGACCTGGGTCAAAGTTTCAAAGACAGAGAGATTCGCTTACGTCGGCTGGCGACGCGTCAAGCGGACCCATCACATACCTTTTCGTTCGTTGGTTGATTGCGCAAGAATTTGAATGAAGTGTAAGTAGAAAAATTATTCATAGAAGATCACTGAGTAATAGCTGAATCTTATGGCTTTCACAATTTCTTTGAAACCGTTGGCATTTCGAAGTGTACGAAGAAAATGAGGCAGCAATTAGCACGTATGCAGCCTAGCGCCATTCGACATTAGCCCTAATCCCTGCCTATTTAGGCACCTCCATCTAGGGAGGACTTTGGTAGGATATGTTACGAAGAGTGTTTTTCAGTATTGACTAAGGAGGAACCTTAGAGATAGTTATTGCCTATGTGTTGCCTGGACCGAGATATGGTAAGGTGGTGAGTAGAGAAGATCGTCATTGGATGCCCTCCCCAGGGTAGTGTATATCTAGTTACCTTTTGTTAAACATTACGAGGGACATTTGAATATGTAGAGACATAAAATTATTGAATGAGTGGAAAAAAAACTGTATAAGGCCTCCAGAAGACAACAGAAACAAGCCAATTGCCATATCATCCTTTTAGAAGTCCCCCATATCAATATAGAGCCAAATACCATATTCGCATTCAAAAGAGTAATGGCATTGGCCATGAGGCTAAAATTGAACGGCCCTTTGGGGAGCTCCTGGAATCAGAATGCGCACGCCTGGCTGCCAGGGTATTAGAGAAGTGCAACTCCGAACAGCCTAGAGGCAATGTTTATCCGTTTTCAAAAGCTTTTGGGGTAGCTATATAAGAACAAGGGGATATCATCTAAATCCTCAACCCATCCAAGTTTTTGGGTAATACTGTCAAATGCGCTTATTCCTCATGCGAAGCGGCCGGTTTGAACCAAGGCTCGACCCAAAGATCAAAGCAACTGCTCAATAGTCAACATATGATTATGCAGGTATCTGAGTGTAACGCTTGACTTACAGATCCAGTGCCTCGTCCAACGCCATGGAGACCCTCCAAGCGAGACCAAACAGTAGCAATGTTCCATACCCTTTCCAAGTGAAGAGGAGATTGAAGATGATGTCCATCCATGGCTTCAACTCGGTACATCCCATATCGATGAAAGCATCGATCAAGAAGATAAATGTCACCCCAAAGTATGTAATATACTTATTTTTATACATGGTGGTGAGGTAAAGGAAGATAGTGAGAAAGAGCAGAAAGACAGTGATGTGGCCGATGATGCAGAAAAAGGGAAAATGACTGCATTCGCTGAGTGACTCGGGAGGGCGCCGCTCCTCTCCTTCGAGATCGAAAAATGAGGCAAGCATCTTCAAGTGGAATTCCTTAGTATGGTAAGTCGAGCAAAATCTGAGAAAAGACGATATTGTGAAGGGACGAGAAAATCAGAGAAATGAGCTCCTTAAGTACTATGGCCTTAGGCAACGATCCGGGACCCTATTTCGTGGATGCAGGCAGAAGTCTGATACAAGGCTCCAGAATGTTTATTTTGATATTATTAGCTTGGCATGATAGTATCGGAAATCACACTCCAAATGTCGGTAGTGTATGCTACTCTTCGAGTATATATTTGTTTATGCTCGAATGGAAAGATGCTGATATAATGATTCTATCAGGATTGGAAAAGTACTTCTAATTGTGATTCCTGTAGTCTTCCCTTGATAAATCCTCAAATGATAATACTTCCTACATATGTAATGCTCATCCTTGATTGAAGGCATGCTCACAGGATGATGTCTGTCTAATGGAGTTCCAGAGTCCTCCTTTAATCATCTTTCAAAACCATGTTTAGTAGCATACGCTTCGCGAGTCCTCCCTGGATATGTATCGTTCACACATAGTCCAGGAAATGTCTATACGACAACATTCGTAGGATGACCGAGGAGGAAATTCATGACATTTTCAGGCGACATCCGTGCATAGTTCTTCGCCGTCTTATCTGCATTCCACGCCAAATGAGGACTTGCCGTCAAATTCAACTCATCCACGCCCTCTGCCAGCAAAAGCGACGTCTCTGCAGACGCAGGTTCGACAGTAAACACGTCCGTTGCTGCGCCATGTATAGTGCGGTCCTTGAGTGCTTGCAAAAGCGCAACCTCGTCCACGATTCCTCCACGTGCGACATTGACTAAAACTGTTTTGTATGACATTTTCGCAAACTCGGCTGTTGATATCATGTTCATGGTCTCGGGAATTCGAGGAACAGCTATCACCAGAACCGTACTTCTTTTTAGAACTTCATCAAAAGCCGTTCGCTGAATATCGGTATCGCCATTGGTAGGAGGACTATCTTCGCCTTTTCGACCTGCTACCAAGACCTTCATTCCGAGAGCTTGTGCCATCTGTGCGACTCTCTTTCCCACATACCCATACCCTAAGATACCCATAACCTCCTCGTCGCATGTCAAACACCAATTCCCCTCCCTATCCGCCATTCCATCCGACAATGATGACCGGAATTTAACCCATGTGCCAATCTTAGTAGCACGATCCATGCGCACAATATTTCTCCTTGCAGCAAAGTACAAGGCCATGACATGATTCGATACTGCTTCCACATTCGACCCCGGACAGTTGGTAACTCGAATACCCCGTTTGCGACAAGCTTCCAGATCCACCGAGTCTGTCCCCACGGCAGTGATAGCTACTAATTTGAGTTTGGGAGATACTGCCTCGGATAAGGCCTCTGCGTCGATGCGTGTATAGCAGAGGACAATAATTGTGGCATCCCGAATACGGGCATGAAGCTGGTCTGGTGTTGTGGTTGAGTGGTGTTCTTGAGTTAGCGTTATGCCTGGAGGGGCCGTAAATACATGAGGGGGATCGAATAGTCCGGCTTGTAGATGGACTAAGTGATGATGTTCTGCCATGGTTGATTTGAACTTGATTGATGTAGGAAGCAAACTTGACAAAGGAAATCAAGACGGCCCTTCTACATTTATATACCCACTCAATGATACCCACCTATTGATAAGAGTGTTAATGTTGGCTGTAACTATTCGGATACACCAATCGGGCAGCTAGAACCATACGCTGCCCCACGTTGATGCACGCCCTGGGACAAATTTAATCTATAAACAGTAAATATGTAGCTGTTCTCTATTTACAACCCTGTACGATAACATCCATGGAGGGGCGAAGTCACGAAAACTGTTCGTTCAATTTCAAAGGGTTCTGAAATCCCCGGTCTTCCCATGTTTGCATCGCCTGCAGATATAGAGTCTGCTGCTCTTCTTTGGTAGGCACCTTTTGATCTGCAACACCCCTGGCACGTCGTGACTCGTCTGTCTCGAGCATTGTCGCGTCATCGTCTGAGCTTTCGACGAATTGATATGTTCGGAAATCGCAATTTTCCCATGCACTTGCTGTTGTGTAATGAATCAATTAGTATTCTTCCATTTTCCCCCGTCTTTGTCTGGGAGGCGATAAGAGTAGGAAATTCACCATGTTCTTCGGCCTTAATTCCACTCCAGTCTTGCGTAAGGTAATGCAGGAATCCGCCATGGCAGATAACGACTATTTCATTCTCAGGTCTTTGCCTCAGCCATTGGCGTGCAGCGCGAGCTCTGCTTATTAAAGCGTCAGATGAAGGCGCCCATTTACCGACCTAGTCTTAGGGTTAGCTCAATCAACCTGTGATATTGTGTTGGAGTTAAAGAGCACGCACTTTTTTGTTCCAATCTTCCGGAATTTGACTGAAATCCACAACAGAAGTCCCTGACACAGACTGCTGCTCGGAAAATTCTTGCTTCAAGTCTGTCACATCACTGCCAGTGTCACAGGCTACATCACTCGTCTCCTGAATTTCAGCGAGAGCAACAACTCCCACGCCGCGCTTGATCGCAGGCTGAAATGAGTACAATGCTGTTTGTACCGTTCTTCTAAGCGGAGAAGCTACAATCAAATCGATAGATGATTGATACGGAAATCTTTTCTCAAGAGCTTGACATTCCTTGATTCCTGCTTCTGTGAGTCGAGGGTCGGGGATCAGATACGCGTCACCTCCTTTGTTGTGTTCGCCCTGTTTGATTGTTTCAGCCTCGATCTTGTTCCGAATCAGAAAATGCATACTTGTGCATGTCGCACGCAGTGTATCCGGGGCGCCATTCTAAACAGTCTTGATGTTCTGTACATCTGGTTGAAGCAAAAGCAAAAGGAGGGGAAACTTGTGAAGAAAAAGGTTGCTTATCTTATCGAGGAGCTTCATATATATTGCAATATGATTGGTCGAGATGTGTAATAGTGGGGCTAGTCTATGTTAACCCTAACAGAATCATAACCCTAATCCGTGGTCGTTTGGCGTCAAACATGGCAGAACACGATTGATGTCCTCGAATAGACTTCGAGAAGCGTAGAATAAAGTTCTCCAAAGCATGATCTGCACATGTTTCACGACGCGCCCACAAGCCACACATTGGGGCCTCGCGTTGTAGTGGAATGTTGCTAGCATAGCAACTACCATTGGTTGATTCAGACCATTAGACAGCTTTGTCTTTCCAACCACTCAAATTAGCCTGGTTTATAGAATCTGAATAATAGAACGTACTTTAGCAGCGGTAGCTTCATTGCTTCTCAAAGCTCTGACTACGTAACTCATTGTACAGGGTGAAGAGGAGAGCGCTGATTGGTCGAAGTATGAAGTATGAGAACTACCTATCAGTCAGAACCTAAACTCAACCTCAACTTCCAGTCTTCCCTGTTAGTGAAGATCTTGGTACTACGTATATGAATTCTCGAAGCAATCTGCCAAACATGAATGAGCCACTCGAAATCATATCGTGGCACCGTGTGCATGGTTTGATTGGCAGGAACGCCTCTCTACCATGAGGTTCACCAACTTGCCGCTTCCTAGCCACCTGGAATGCTCCTCCGAGGCGTAAAACAAGATGCCACATTCCTCATCTAGACATATCCACTGCCACGCTATGCTGACAAGCTTTGTCCAACTCCAACAAGCAAAAGCTCCGACATGGCGGGTTCCCTGTAGACGCGACGGAATGCTACTAAGCATCTCCGGAATGTGGCAGGCTGTTTCGATGCTGCGCATCAGACTAGTTGATTGGACGAGAATGTGATCATCCCATAATAGAAGGGTGACTCTATGCTTAAATCGAGAGGCCGGGGATTTTGACTTCGTTTTTTACCAGCCATGGACAATCACGTTTGAAGTTTTATTAGATTGCCTATGAAAAGTGATGTCTATATAACAATGGTTCTGCTTGCTCGATACCTGATTCTTCTGTCATCATCATCATCACAAAACAAAGTCTTTCTCCGTCTGTCTGAAAAGAAATATCGCATTCAACGCCTAGACCTTTGTCATTGGCTGCTTCGATCAACTTATCTATCCATCACCGTTCACATTAGAAGGAACATATCAACATTAAGAGATTCAAAATGCGTTCATCAACTGTGAGTACACTAACTTATTATTGACATTGGCCCCTCTAATATAAATCTTCTAGATACTCTCCACACTATACTTGACCCTCTTCTCAGTTCCCACACTCGCCCTCACTAGCGGCAAAGCATGGGTCAACTTCTACAAAGAATGTCCCAGCGAAGTCCTCGAAATCGAAGAAGTCACCTTCATCGTCTCCTCTCTCAAACAACCATCCGGAAACCGAGCGCAAGCCCCATCCTCATCTAGCACAGTACACTCCCTCCGGGCATCTCCATCCAGCTCGGCTTCCCACGTCCCATCATCATCAGCTTTGCCCTCAGCATCAGCATCATCTTCAAGCATAAAACCTCTCTCAACATCCCCCTCATCAATCCTCTCCAAAAAATCCCAATTCCGCTCCGCCCTCGCAGCCCGCAACACCGAACGAACAACCATCCGCTCCCCCTCCGTGAACATTACCCAGGGCCAATGCCAACCCGTCCCCATCGTGACAGCACGACACATCGACTCCGGCTCTGTATCCGTGGGCGCCGAACTATCCACCATCACGCCTTTTCAAGAATGCAATATCACCGTGCATGAGGTACCCGGTTGTATTGATGAGCCGCTCCTTGTTGCGCCCGTCAAGAATAGGGAGGCGGAGAGTACGTGCACGCCGAGGAATTTTGGCGCTTTTAATGATGTGTGGGTGAGATTGGATTGTGAGGAGGTTGGGACTGGTTCTGCGAGGAAGCCTGTTCGACGTGTTTTTTGAAAGGTTTATTGTCATGTTTTTTTGTTCTTTTTGTTTTTGGCGTATGAATTGGATGGATGGAAATGATATTACGATGTGAATGGTTTTCGGAGTTGGGTTGCATGTATGATTCATTTGCATTTGGGAAAGGTCGCGAAGTATATGTACATAGATCAACATCTTGAATTGTTTATTATATCAGAATTCATCAAAGAGGTCTGATGGCAGCATTAGTAATCTTAAATTGAGAAATGAACTGAAGATTTTTAACGCAGTCGTCGCTTTGAAGTTCTCGTGTATATAAGTAGCTCGGTATTGGATATATCATATTATATAATCCACAATCATGCCAACAATTAGAAACCAAAACTGTCCAACAATGAATTGGCATCCGGCTCTTGAAATGTAGTTGGCTTGGGCTGTGGTTTAGCAGGTTTAGCAGCACCCTCATCGCCACGAGGAGCCATCTCCGGCGGAAGCCGGACCGGCAAATCAGCAATGACAAGACTACTATGCCTTCGAAGCAATTTTCGATAGTCCGGTTCGGCTTTGGCCGTGAAATCGGTTGTTGGTGCGCGCCGAGGAGGCGTTCGTAGGAATTCCCAGTGGGTTACGAGGTCAAGCGCCAGGAGATCACAGCCCATGCGATCGTAGAGACGTGCGTTTCGAAGAACAAAGGCCCATTCATCGGCTGGTGCCACTTGTGTTGCACCTTTGAGGGTTTGGAGGGATTTTTCGCGTATTTGTCTGTATAATACGACCAGCGCAGGATCGTTCGAGAGATATGATCGTGCCTGTAATGAGATCATGCCTGGACTTCCGGGTGAAGCAGGGGTAGGTGGGATGAGAGTGTCGACAGGAGACTAGACATCATTAGCGAATATTGTACCTTTCCCCAATGAATGGGTTTACTTACAATCAAAGCGCGAACCGCTGAGCTTCGGCGATTAAGCATCCAAAAAGCCCAAGACGCCAGCCAGCGGTTGCCCTCTGTTGCTGCTTCTGCGAGGACCGTTTCCTCCAGAATCTCCTTTAGTACCGGTCCATCATCTCCCTCATAGGCGCGCGTAATGGCTATTGCTAGTTGAATATCTCCAATCTGATTGATGCAGACATTTGCGGCTTCACGTAGGTGATCTGCTAAGAGGAAGAAGGCGGCAGAGTATTCTGTCCACGATTAGCAAGTGCAGGATTCCCTAAATGTATGGAGAAGCTTACCAAATCGCCGTTTCCCTAGCAGAGCATATGCATTTTTCAATGCTGCCGTCCTCCATCTTGCTTCCTGGAAATTGTTCGCCAATAGGCGTGTTGTAGCCCCCTGTTCACGATTCCAGGTCGCCATACGCCACAAACCTTGGAGAACGTTCTTCTTTCGTAAAGCTAGATAGTATAGCGCGCAGTCGACCGGATTCCTTTCATCCGTTTTTGTATACTCGTTACGAGCAACAATTTCAAGTTGAGCCCTCTGCTTATTGTTAGCACTGAAAAGAATTACGAAGTAGTTCTCGATAGACTTACCACAGCTGTGATATCTGATAACCACATGAAGATACCACTTTCTCTCGCCGCTTTCCATAAAAGTTTACCACCGAATTGACGAGAAACAAGATCCGTCAGGATATCTTGACTCTCGCTGTGAAAAGCCCACACTATTTCTCTCCACGATACCGTATTCCTATGGGCGACACCCTGACTTCTCCGCAGCATATGTTGACGGAAGAACAATAGATATCGAGCAGCATTCGCATCCATGGATCTTCGGTGCTTCTCTACCATCGCGACACACTCGATTGTGTCGACGAGGCGGAACTGCTCCTGACTAGAGAGCTGCGGTAGACTGAATCGAGTCAAATTTTCGTTGAGGATTACAGCCACTGTTTCATCCAGGACGCGAGGTTCGTCTTCAATGTAATCCTGAGAAGCTTGCATTTCTTTCCATGCAGAATTTCGTAAGTCCTATCTCAAGTCAGTATTTCCCCTTGTAAACATCCTGATAGACCTTACATCGTCATCCCGGTAGAATTCTTCAACCGGTATCCCAAGCAGAGTGTCAATCTCATCGCCCTCAGTGTAAAATTTCAGCTTCTTGTGGAGGTTCATAAGAATGAGATGAACAAGATTGATCTTGCCAGACAGGATACATTGAGCGAGGAACTGAGGATGGTAGACAGGAAGTGGACCGTTCAACCGACTGACGATCTCAAAAAGATTCACGTCTGTGCCTCCACGAGCTGGAATACGCAGCTTGGAAACCAGTTGACTATCAACCTCAACTGCTGGGTCGTACACAAACAGTTGATTTCCAGCTCCCACAACGAGATTTCCACTACCCGACCAACAGGAGTCTCCAATGGGATGTGGAGTAAGGTCTCGAATACGGATTTCGCGGACCGCAGTCCAGGAGGGACCAGCATCCAAGTAATCATATCTGAGTTGTGACAACAGCACGACTTTGTGAGAAAAGCCGACGGCTAATATGGATTGCTGATCTGGTGTGGATGTCCAATCAAGGTCGCGAATCATATCATGGTCAGGAAAGCGCTCTTCAAATTCTAATTGAGCACCACTCGTATCCCAGATGGTGAGGTGTGTCCGTTCTTGATCAACTAGCGCAGCTTTGCGAATTGCGCTTCCACTCGCTAGTGATGGGGTCTGGATACCAGTTTCAACAGTGGAAGTCAAAAGCCAGTCTAACGTCCGGTTCGTCTTGTCCACCTTAGCTGCCCATGTGTGGATAGTTCCTTTATCGGTGTATGAGAGTGCTATATCCGCCGCGAAAAGATCTAGAAAACCAGAATGTCGTGCCATTTGCCCAGCTGGGTCGACTGCCAAAATGTAGGACACTTCGGTATCTAATCCCATGTCAAAAGTACAGTACTGTCGTAAGGAAATTGATGTATTAGGGTGCTGCTTGCTAGGTAATTCAAGCTCCCATGCAATGCCTTTCATGTCTGCGCTTATCATCGCAATGTATACAGTTCGATCAGATGGCTCCGGATTCGGCACTGTCAAAACGCAGAGCGGCTTGCTGGCGGACGTGAACTCGCAAGAGCTTATTTTCACAGCAGGGGATGATCGAATATCCCACAGAGAGAGACCTTTATGGTGGAGGTTCACCAGGAAAGAACCCTCCTCAATAACACAAGTCCGATGAATATGTTCCTGTGACGACAGCGAGCTTTGAGTGGCTAGAATGGATTGAGGGCCACTCATTTTCTGGCGCCAGATCATTGCATTATTATCATCTGTCCGTGATACAAGAACACGTCCACTCGCATTTCGAACAATCTTCTTGATCGGCTCGGTATGCCCAGACCATATACCCTGGGACTTTAACCGATGTTTTCGTGGCGTCGGATCGAAGAGAATGTCAATTTGAGAATCAAACCATTCTATCCTTCCGTCAAAGTAGTGTACCAATAATGACAAAGAATCCATGGCCGTAGAGGCACCGAATGCGTAAAATTGTGCATAGTCCTCGTCTAGAGGAACCCCTTTCGGAAATGAAAACTGCACCCCTTCTATGTGTAAAATGTTGAATACATTTGTTGATGACTTGGTTTTACCCCCAATATTTTCCAGCGCCCATGCACACATGTGGCCCTGGTCGTCTATTATAAGACAAATCTCTGGATTCTTGGTTGCAACGTCGACGAGGTGCTCCAAGGCCAGGTTGTTCTTCTCGGTATTCCGCTGTACTGCACGCTCAGTTGCCGCTGCAAAATCCCGACTATCAATAACGAAACCGTAACGGCGACTTGAAAAGTTCTGTGAGTTATCCCGCGGTTGAATAGATGCGTTCATATCTATCTCAGTCCACAGGTGCATCGCTGACAGGTCCTGGTGATCCGAAACTGTCCAAATCCGAATCTTGTTATCCGCGCATATCGTATAAAGGACATTCTCCATCGACTGTTCGCGATGCCAGGGTTTCCGCCAATGTATCCCCGTTACCGTCGCTGGATGAGGAAGGTAGAATACCTCAAACCGGACGTCGTCGGCGCCAAACGAGAGCCTCCTCCACAGTTTGACGAGTCGATCATATTTCCCAGTCGTAGCTACCAACTCGGCATCGGGTGAGAATTCGGCGAATTTCGTAGGGCTCGCGAGTTTCTTCTTCCACATTAGACGGGGTTCATCGTTTAGGAACCAGACCGAGAGGCACGAATTGGCCACGAGCAACTCTTCCGATGATCCCCATGATAATGTATTGACCTTTTCATCGTCGTCTTTTGCGCGAAATGTAACAGCTAGCGACCACTATTGTCCGACACCACCCACGTATTAGCTTGATTCACCGGCGGTTGTGATGGTCCGTTTCGCAGGGATATTCCAACCTTGAGAGATTCGCCCTTGAAGCCATTCGGCCGGTAAATGTACACATCCGGCCCGCTACTAACAGCAATCTGGCCACTAGACTCGTCGATAGCGATTGTCTCTAGGAACTCCGAATCGTCGACGTAGATGGTTTGGAGGAGCGTCTGCGCCCCGGTCAGGATAACGAGGGCATGGCCGGAGATGTATGCCTGCGATAGAACAAGTTAATTATCGGCATGTTAATATTTAAAAAGCTTGAAATGTGTCTTACGACAATCCGCAGGCCATCCCAGAGCGCGGTGCTGAGAGCTTGAAGCTTCGACTCAGGCCGCCCTGGAAGTACCGCACGCATGGAAAGGAGGATCTGGTTTGGAAGCCCACGGTCAATGGGTCTTCGCTAGCACTAGACCATTGCCGGAAGTATTAAGATGAGGTTGAATGATGAGGATGGAGTGTGAGGAGTAAATAGGAAAGAATGTGGTAGTTGGAGTCTGAACGGAATGCGAGTTAGGTGTTGGAGCACCACGCGGCAGCTGCGCGTGATCGGCCGCTGATGTCAACCAGTCTCGGCATGATCAATTCGATATACTTAGCAAGTAGCAAGCACTTCTACATTAAGGGGATTTCTCTTGTTTGATAAGTATATTCAGTCATAAATCCTATATAATATGCTAACTCGAACTTTCGTTCCTCATACCAATGCCCAATGCCATGCGAATACGAAAAATGCCAAAATGGGGTATCAAAGTAACACGCTGCGTAACCAGAACAAAAAAGAAGTATTTCCCATGATGTGAATGATTAAAGAGCAGGTTCAAAAATGACAAGGCGCCTGAGATGTGTTCACTCCCTTCTTGTAGATGATTTTCGTCCTTCACTCGGTGACTCAGGCTCTTCGATAGCGAATCGAACCATTGTTGCCATGGAACCGCGCCGACTTCGAGTCTTATTTTCCGACCCATATTTGTCTCCATCCAGCGCTGCACGAAGACGGCTTGCGAAAGGTGTGAATAAAGGAGTCGCTGGAGTGGTTGACATTTGAGCGAGCATGCGCGCTCGAGCGGCGCGTCTGGAGGGAGATGCCAAATACCCCGGAGTCGCAGTTGGCGTTGTCGAGGCTAAACGAAAGTCGGGTAAAGAGCCTAGTTCGCTCATATTCAGTGTGTCATCTGCTGATTCAGGTATCATAGCTGTGCCCGGCGTGTTGGGTTCATGGGTCACAATATCAATGCCAGTCGGTTCGTATGCTTCTCGTTCGCTGCGCTGTGCCCTGAGCTTGGCGCTCCAATGTCGAAGCATATTCCTGTGATGCTTCCTCGATACACGGTCATGCATTGACTCCGCCATCTCAGCTGCGCTGCGAATTTGGAAGATACGGAGACTGAGCTTGCGCAACTGGGCAGAAGCGACGCTAGAGACGCGTATCAGATTCATAGCGTCGGCTTGTTCTTCCATGCCGCGATACGTTTCGTACTCATCCATCCATCGAGTCAACTGATGATAAGCGAGTTGTCTGTGGTAATACACCTCGGCGTCTTGAGTATCCTGAATTACCTTCGCGGTCTTGTCCCTCCAACGACCGATAAGCTCAGTCGAGTATATGAGTAGCTTTGTCTGGTGGAGTTCATTGGCCTGGTTGTGAAGGTTCGTCATATGCCGCGATTTGTCATACCAAACGCGCAAGGCACTCGCTGCAATGTTCATTTTGACCTTTCTCCGAATCTTCACGTAAGCTTCTTGCCGACGTTTCTTTGACGCATCCAAAGCAGCATTGTGCCAAAGCTTGACAAACTTGGTTGTCACAAAATAGAACCGAGCATCTCTCGACCACTTGTCTAGATTCTGAAGATGTTGGTGTTTAGAGCTCCAAATAGTGATTGCCTCTTGTTCGATTCGGGGAACGTAGAATTCCATGGCGGCATACTCTCGTTGACGTTGAACGGCAAGTTTATTCCTCCAACACTCGAGAGCGGAGCGTGCTAGATCCTCGTTATAGTGGCGAGTATATTGCTCTTCACGCTGCAACAGCTCCTTAGACGTATCCCGAACAGTGAAAATGAACTGAGCGAAAGCCTCCCGTTGTATGCGCTGATCTCTTATCCGCTGTGCAAGACGATATCTCTCTGCCAAAACCCATCGGTAGATAGCTTCTTTCTTTAGTCGTTCATCAATGCGCTCTCTCAGCGCATAACAACGTAAATGATCATTCCAAGTAGTCCAAGCATTACGCAGCACTCTCAATCGGTCAGCTTCTTTTGCCTGCTGCATGTTGTCATTCCGTAGTCGCCATTGCGCAAGGGTAGTCTTGAGTACTCTCGTATCTATCTTTGTGGCGGTCTGAATGACTGCTGGTTGCAGTCGAGTCTGTGCTCTCCATACTTCAACTTGCTCTCCCAATAACTTATTCCTATGACTCGTTTCTGCGTCAATCTGCGCAGCGTTCACCGATCTCAGTCGATAGGACCATGTCTTCAGTGCTGCGTGTAGGAGCTCCTGGCGGTTTGATAGATCTATATCGGCCTCACGTTCCCGTTGTGTCCTTAAGCCACGAATCCAAGCCAGAAAGGATCCTTTCATCAGTCGAAAGTCACTCCATTCTGGCGCTCGATGCTCAAAATAGAAATTCGAACGCATCAACTTCAAGAACTTTCGTTTCGTATTAAATTCGTGAGTAACAATGGCATGGTCATTCAATTCCCGGATTTGCTGGATTTTCCTTCTCCAGCCATCGAGGGGCTTTTGAACGGCGAAACGCTGTGCTTTCATTCCATTGACGGCCGTTATCTCACGCCAGGCATTAAAGTACTTGATACTCAAGATATGCTCTCGTGCGGCAGACGCTTTCGACAGCTCATCGAATGTAAGCTGCGCCCAATGACTGAAAGCTTTCGTCATGAGATACAAATCTCTTGCTTTGGCAGCACGTTTCTCTAGATGTCGGAAAAATCGCTTCGTACGAGAGTTTTGCCGTTTCTTTTCAAGCTCTGCTCGCCACAAGTCAAGGGCTTGCCGGAGAAGTGCTGATCGGTCTTGATTAATAGCCACGGCCTCCATCTCTCGATTTTTTTGCTGCAAGCGAACGGCTTGGTCTAGCCAGTATGAGATAATGTTCCTCGCAGTAACTCGTCTGCGATACGTCGAGAAGCTAGACGCATCTCGCAACATGTCGGATAGACTAGGTTTAGGATTCATATCGTCGAATACCACCATGTCTTCTGGGTAATAGTTTCTGTCATTTTGAGGAAACTGGTTGCCGTCCGTTTGTCTCATAATCTCTGAATCGCTCAGAGAAACTGGCCGCGGAGATGAACTCAAATGGCCATTCGCAGCTGTCTGTACCGGATTATTGTTAGGTAGTTGTTGTTCTCCTTTCGTCGGATCTAGACCACCCATCAACCGACGTCCCATTTCCAAAAACTGGGCCAACAGCTGATTTTTATCCAGCAAAGTTGCCGGATCTTGTTGAGCTTGTTTATTTCGAGGTTCATCATCGGCATCCATGAAGTCCGGCTTCCCAGGATCAAGTCTAGACATCGAGGACCTCGAGCTTGGCCTATTTCCGTATCTTTGTGTCGCATCATCATTGACATCGTACATTGAATTAAACGAAGCCCTTCTTTTGCGCTGTGATCTTTGCGTTGTGTCTTCACCGATCCGGTCGGTGAATTGCGGTTCGTTTTCAACTTCTTGTATGGGCGGAAGCGCATAGCGACCGCTCTCTTCAGACGCCGTGTCATCGAACGATAGGACGATTCCCATGCGTTGTAGGATATTCTCGAATTTATCGAACAAGGATTGATTCGCAAGGCCTCCGGTGCCCATTTTGAATAAGAAGTGCATACAGACCTGCTCAGGGTCTGCCTCTGGCCCGCCATGTTCGGCGAGGACTTCATCGTACGCTGCAAAGAGCGCTCTGTAGGGTAGACGGTCGACATCAGGATTCTGCTCGGCGCGAGTAATGATTTGATAAAGAAGGCCGACATCTAGAATCCAGTCGCGACCATATCAGTATAACCATACACTTGAACAAAGCCTCAATTACCATACCTTGATCAGACAGAGCTCGGTCCCTATCTAATAGAATCGGACGTTGCGCGGGAATCGGAGACATTGGAAGAATCGCAAGTTACGGCGCTTTTTCGAGAGACAGCATTGACGCGAGGGCCGATCAGGGTCATCGCGGCGGCGATTGAGAGGATCCAAGACTATCGCCGAGATAGGTTATCAAAATTGCGCAGTTATCATCTCCAAATCGGTATCATTTTCTCCCAAGGGTATATTTACTGGTCCAAGCCATGGAGTGTACTCGAGAGAGCCGACCGTGTTTTGACAAAACATTCTTTCTTGGAATGCGCGCAATGGCGGGTTTACTCCGACCAATGGGATATTTTGCATCACGTGCGTCACCCGAAGTCACGGGCAACGGCTTCTGATAAGCTAGCTCAAGCTTCTTTCATCAATTATCAACTTTTACTTTTTGATGTGATCGGACTACGTACAATACAAAATGTCGAGCAAGGTCCGGCCTCTTGAGAAGTTTGCTCAGGCTGCCTCTCAATGTTCTGTTGAGGTATTTTTCATCCCAAGTAATTTTAATTTACCGTACTGATCTGCAAAGGCTGCCGCATATGGCAAATGCGTCGTTGCCGACTATAACGCTGTCCAGAAGGACATGTGCGCCAAAGAGTTTATGCGACTCAAGGATTGCTTCTTGGTAAGATCGTGCGTCGTTATCATAGAGATAGAGAGATACTGATTTGAGGAAATTAGGCGGCTTCAAAGAAGAAATGATTACTTAAGGGGAAATAAATGTATAACAATGTATTCACTATCCAGCTAGAAACGACGAACCCTATAGAATGCTATGAAATATTCTTTTTAGACGTGGGAATCGTACATCAATGACAAAGACTCATCACAGTTTGAGGAGTCTGAGCAAGAAAGTAGCTTTTTGAACTTCTTGCTCCTCCTCCACGATGAGACCTGGCTCCTCTTCCTTGGGGATCTCACCGGCCACCTGCGTGATGACATGATGGTCGATAGGTCTCCGCAAAGTCTTCTCAAAGGCCGCAGATTGAGTCTGGAAGACTTTGGCCAAGCCGATCTCGTCGGGGTCAGAAAGGACTTTGTACTCCATCTTGACATCATCTGTAGTCTGCAAGCCTGCCTTCTTGCGTAGTCGTTGGACACGGCTGATAATCTCTCGTCCGATACCCTCATCCGCCAATTCGGGGTAGATTTTGGCGTCCAAGATGGTAAGAACATCGCTGTCAGAGTTGGTCTCCATGTTCTGAGATGTCTCGTCTTCTTTGATACCACGCTTCACAATGAGATCCTCCTCGGCAAGTTCAATGCCATCAACAACAATGCGTTTCTCGGCAACGAACTTCTTGACGTCTTCGCTTGTCAATGAAGGCAAGAATTTCTTGACTTTTTGCGCATCCTTCTTGAGCTTCTTACCCAATGTGGGCCAGTCAGCAGAGACGCTGTATTGTACGTTGTACTTTTCTTCGTCTGAGGACAGGATAAGATCCCGCACGTTGAGTTCCTCAACAATATAAGATTCGAGAGACTTGACGTCGTCCAAGTATTGCTGGTCTTGATGAATGACAACCAGCGTCTTCAATGGCGTCCTCAAAGCCAAGGTGCGGCGCTCACGGGAAACTCGGCCCAACTCAATGACTCTTTGCATTCTAGCCACACGTCTCTCAATGACTTCGTCAAAGAGCTCTTCGCGAACTTGAGGGTATGGCTGGAAGTGTACACTGCGATCGTCTTCACCGCGTAGTGCTTGAGGGATATGAGGAAGAAGGCGCAAGTAGATGTTGTCGGTAATAAAAGGGATGAATGGCGCAAGACCACGCACAAGGGTGTACAGGACCTCGAACAACGTGTTGAGTGCGTGCTGTGTATCATCAACACCATTTTCACCCTTCAGACGTCTTCGGTTGAATCTAATGTACCAGTTCGTTGTGTTGTCAATGAGTTCAAGAAGTCTTGGAACCACCGTGTACAGACGATAGGCAGACATCTCCTGGTTGACGAATTTGAGAAGACTTTGACAGCTGGCCAAGATCCATCGGTCCATGACGTTGGTGTTGGTGACTTCAGCCTTGGGGTCGAAAACATAATCAATGTTCTCAATCTTCTTCAAAAGAGCCACCTGTCCTTCGAAGAACTTGTAACTGTTCCACAAGGGCAACAGCACTTTGGAAATGATCTCCTTTACGCCTGCTTCCTTGAATCGAAGGGGCTCGGCTCGGACAACGGGAGAGTTGATAAGGTAGAGTCGTAGAGCATCAGAACCGTAACGATCCATGATCAGAGTTGGGTCAGGATAGTTTTTCAGACGCTTGGACATCTTTTTACCATCTTCAGCCAACACGATACCATTCACAATAACGTTCTGGTATGGCAACTTTCCAAAGAGATGGCAACCGAGAACAGACAATGTATAGAACCAACCACGTGTTTGGTCTGTCTAAAAGTTAGTAATGCGAGAATATCGAAGGGAGTACAAAGACTTACCTAGACCCTCAGCAATAAACTGGGCGGGGAATGCGTTCTGGAATTCTTCTTGACGTTCGAAAGGATAGTGCACTGATGCATAAGGCATGGAACCACTCTCGAACCAACAATCAAAGACCTCAGGCACACGGCGCAACGTGCCTTTGCCTTGCTTGCTGGGAATGGTGATGTGGTCGATTTTGTCACGATGGAGATCAGTCAATTCACCTTCGTAACCGCTAAGTTCTTTAAGTTCGGCAACACTGCCAATGGCGACAACCTCCTTGAAGTCGTCACTGACCCAAAGAGGGATGGGTGTTCCCCAGTAACGGTTCCTAGCAATGTTCCAGTCTCTCGCGTTTGAGATCCAGTTGGCGAATCGTTTTTCCTTGACGAAAGACGGGACCCAGTGAGAGTCTTCAATGCCTTGGAGCATAGTTGGGATAACTGGTCCAACCTTGACAAACCAGGCTGGCACAGCTCGGTAAATAAGAGGAGTGTCTGAACGCCAACAGAATGGGTAACTGTGAGTAATCTGGCCGTCGACAATCAAGCGACCGGTTCCCTTGAGGTGTTTGATGATAGCTCTGTCTGCAGCCTTGACATGCTGTCCAACGAAGTCCCGGACTTCAGATGTAAAGTTACCAGTGGGATCCACAGGGTTAGGTGGTAGTTTTTTATCCGTAATAACTCCATGTTCCACAGCGACTCTGTAATCGTCTTCACCAAATGCAGGTGCTTGGTGGACGATACCGGTACCGGCATCAGAAGTGACATATCCATCGTTGCACACCTTGAATCCCGTCTCTGTGAATTCGTCGGCAAAGTAGTCGAAAAGTGGCTCATACTTCCAGCCCTTCATAACTGATCCCTTGAACTTGTCGACAATCTTGAACTTGGCTTTCTTAGGGTCTTTATAGAGTGTGCGGAGTAGGGTCTCCATCAAAATGTAGTGTTTTCCGGACGCTTCGTCGAGAATCTTGATGTACTCGAAGTCGGGGTTCACGCAGAGACCGGTGTTTGATGGGAGTGTCCAAGGCGTGGTTGTCCATGCCAACAGACACACATTCGGGTCCTCAACAAGAGGGAAGGAGACCACAACAGCCGGGTCGGTCACATCTTTATAGTTTTGAGAAGCCTCAAAGTTACTCAAAGGCGTATTGAGGGCTGTCGAGTACGGCATAACTCTGTATCCACGGTATACCATATCCTTATCCGCCAATTGTTTGAAGATCCACCAAACCGACTCCATGAAGGTAGCGTCGAGGGTACGATATGGGTTGTCAAAATCGATCCAACGGCCGAGTCTCTCGATGGTCTGTCGCCATTCTCCGGCGTATCTCATCACGATCGCTCGGCATTCTGCGTTGTACTGGGCAATACCTAGTTTCTCGACAGCTTCGGAGCCGGACATTCCGAGTTTCTTGTCGATTTCGTGTTCGATAGGCACACCGTGTGTATCTATCCACCGCGTTAGTAAAACATCGCATCATATATCACAGTTGACAGTACCCCAGCCAAATCTTCGCTCGCAGTAGTGACCGGTCATGGAAAAGTAACGAGGTATGATATCCTAAACAACCGCACGTCAGTCAGTACTTCATACAAGGATCTGCTTGATTGGAGCACGTGCCTTGATGGTACTTGCGAGCAAGTGACCATAATGGGGAAGACCAGTTGCGAAAGGAGGTCCATCGTAGAAAGCTGTAATTATTGCGCCGTTAGTTATCCTTCGCTATTGAGCATCTTTCGTAGATGATCTTACTGTAGGGTTTTCGGCCGCGGGAGAGTTCGACCTGTCGGCGAAAGGCATCAATCTCCCTCCACCGCTTGAGGACGGACTCCTCTTCAGCGGGAAAGTCGATAGACATGGCTGATAAGTATATCACACGTTTGTCACAGTCAATTCCTGAGAAAAGCTGTGGTTTGGGATACAAATACAAGATCGAAAGAGAGGATGGCGGGGATGAGTCACCCCGCCGCCCTTTTTTTACCAGCTTTTTGTGCCGCATCATAATTGGCCCGAGCGTCTTTAAGATGTTAGCGCCATATGGATAGTTACGTACAACTCAAGCTATGATTAACTATAGATTTCATGTCAATATATTTGTACATGGCAACAAATAGTATTGCACATAGCAGATCTCGTAATCTAGTCATAACTTCGCTCTATGTACTCAATGGGTATCATCGCGACTTTTCAATCAGCATCTTCATCCTCTTCTTCATCCCCTTCCTCGTCCTCATCCTCATCCTCTGACACTTCTTCACCAAGCTCTTTCAGACGTTGCTGTCGAGACATTAGTCCTCATATTCACAAAGTAGGTTAGAGAATGACTTACCTTTTCCTGTTTCCTCTTCGTCTCCAAGTCTCCAAATACAATCAAAAGATCCTCCAATTCACCTTGAGCTTCTTTTCGAGCGTTTTCTGCGTCTGTAGCCATACTTTCTGCTCTTTGTGCAGCTTCCCTGGCCTCTGAAAGTTCTTTTTCGAATTCTTGGGCACGCTTTTCAGCTTCTGATGCTCGTTCAGCAGCTTGCTTGAGCTGAGCCTCAAAGTCGGCATATCTAGTCGAATGCTCGTCTTGAATTTTCTGCAGTTCCTGTATATGATCGCTGCTGGCTTTGTCAAGGTTTTCCGTTAAATCAGATATAGACTTCGTCAGGTCGGCTACCTCATCCTCGTGACGCTGACGCAACTTGGCACTCTTTCGTTCGTAGTCTGCAGTGGTGTCTTTCAGCTGACTATCAATCGCTCGCAACTGTTCGTCATGCTGTTTGAGTAGATCATTTCGTCCTTGCCTGTGATGATCTTCCAATTTGGACACTTCAGAGGTATGATCCTTCTGCAAACTGGTAATAGTCTGCTGGTGACGATCCTCCAGTTTTGACAGTTCCTGCTGGTGATGCTCTTCTAATTTCGACAGCTCCATCCTATGATTATTTTGGACACTGTCATTCATTCCCTTGTAATACTCTTCCAAACGCGAAATTTCTACTTCATGGTTTTTCTGCAGGCCCTCGTTGATGTTCTTGATGCGAGCCATCTCATGGCTTGTGGATTCCTTCGTTCGTCGATGGTCCAGTTGTTCTTGCTCCAGTTTCTGTTGCAGGTTCAGCAAATCCAATTCCAATTTCTGTATAGTTTGGTTGTGTTGCTCGACTTGTGCTCGCAGCGAGTCAACTAATTCCCGAGATATTCCCTTCTGAATACCATTTGTCATGACTGGGACTTCCATACCCGGCTCGCGGTCAATTGCGCGCAGGAAGTGGCCGAAATGGTCTTTCAGGAACTCTATGAAGACTGCATCGAAGAAAATTTCGGGAAGTGCTCCATCACGATCACCTCGGCCTGTCCGAGGTAGAACCTCAAAATCTCGAACCCGAGGGTCCTCTCGAAGCTTGGTTATCTTGTCAATGTACTGTTCTCTGCCCAGTCCGGTGTTGAGTAGGTTATGGAGTGTCTCTCTGGGAATAGGAGAGTCCTTTGTAGAAAACTCATAAATGATACCCAACAAGACACAGCATAGACCAGGAACAAGAATATTGCCAACACCACTCTGTTTGATCTCACGGATCAACGACTGGATGATGCTGCCCTCCCCTAAAAAGTCGTTCACCGCATCTGGGTCTTCAAATAACCAACCACACAAGAGCATCAAGTATGCGACGGAAACTCGGTCGTCATCTCCTCTCTGTAGACCTGTGGTTAAGTTGCCGGCTATCGTCTGGATGCATGTAACTACTTCCTCGCCCTTCTCGGCATTTCCTTCCGTAACTTTGAGCGCGAGCGCTTTGGCCTCTGGATCTTCGAATAATAAATGGAACATCAAAACGGAGGCCATCCAGGTACCGTACGGATCAACTCTTGTACGCGACTCTGGAGTTTCCAGCAAAGTTGTCATGATGTTTGGTATCTGATCGTTTCCGCTCATATGACCGTCGATAGCACGTCCCAGAAAATGTAATCGAATGCCATTGTGTTTCGCAAAGAAAGCTTGTATACATTCACATGCTGCAAGTCGAGCTTCGAGTGCAAAAACAGGTGCCGGTTCAAGCGTAAGTTTGAGTAAGGCCTCAAGAACGTTGATCCGTACGGGTTTGTTGGGCTTTGATGTGCCATTTGACGTTGCTGGAACAACAGATTCGGTGTTCCATGATACATCGACATCTGCAAATTTCTCTTGCAGCGATGAATTTCCACGAATCAACCCTGCGCAAGTTTCCAAGGCCTAGAAACAATTAGCGAACGACCTTACATCGTGACGCAACGAAACATACTTTTGCAATGACAGGAATATCAAAGTCCTTGCTGAATGCAACAAGCAGCACTTTTTCCATAATTCCTGCTTGCCAGAAAGCCGTTTGATTCGTCTTTAATATGCTGCCCTTGACCAGAAACAACTGAATAATAGCTAGAAGTCCCCATAGATTTTTGTCTCGTCGGGCTATCGACCATGCGGGCAGTTCTTCTTCCGGAGCTGGAGGGGTTGTCACATCCGTAAGTAGGGCTGCGAGTTTCTTGACACATCCTGTTTCTCTGAAGTAGGTTTGGTTCGAGACGTTAAGTCGAAGTAGGTTTGCCAAAAGAGATAGGCAATCTACTACCACTTCAGATCCATTTGATAATGATCCTTCCGCTTCAATGAGTTCGAAAACACGGTCAAAGGCATTTTCGAAGGCAACCAGTTTTTGTAATTCGGCCGACGAGGGAGTGAGGGCAATGAGAAGAACAAGAGCCTCTGTAAGAAGCACCGATGTCAGATCTATTGTTTGTGATATTTCGACATCGAGACTTACCATTTCGAACAGGTTCCCGAACGTCCGATAGCACACTAACCAATCTTGAAATGCCCAGCGGAGCGGTAAAGATGCATTCCTGTGTTCGATCAGGTCTCGCCGCACATATAGCCGAGATCAATTGCAAGGAATAAAGTCGGGAGTAGAATTCTTTGGTTTCGAGGAGATCCAGCAGAGCCGTGATATTATCTTGACGCTTCCATGTCGTTAAATACAATTCCAACTGTAGATAGCAGATATCTTTACCTGGGTGAATTCATCTGCAAGCCATAGTACAATTTCTTCCGAAGCTTCAGGCTATAAAATCAATCAGCTCTTCGGTTCTTGAGCAATCTCTAAAGCTGTTCCAGGTACTAACGCTGTTCTCATCGGGAGAGAATAACATCAACAATGTCTCCAACACCACTTTCAAAGTATCCACATCTTCAGCATCTTTCCGAACGCTGCCAATTAGGTCTCGAAGTGAACCGGAAGCTACGCTCGCCGGGTAATTCTTCGCAAAGCTCCGTAGCCCAAGGATAGCTGCTCGACGGTCTTCCAGTAGTGTTGCGCTTTGTAGTCTGTTCGAAAGTACACTGATGGCATCAGTGGCCGTCTGCTTCGCCGGCGCTTGCGATTCGAGTATCCGAAACATGTTGATCAATTATCATGGTCAGCAGACCATACTCCGTAATCAAGGCATCGGAGAGCTGTTCAATAAACGATCGTCTAGTGTTGTTGACTTATTTCAATAATAGTTAACTTAAGGGTTAGTTAGAGGCCAGGTAATAGTGCATGCGGCCTCGGCGGCAGCTGCTTGTTTGAGCTTTCCCCGATTTAGACTAGCTCACTTTAGCTCTCAAAGTGGACAGGCCGGAAAAACCTTGCGCCGAAAACGGCAGCGCATAATTAATTCCGATCGCGACTCGCCAGCTTAGATTTTGTTCTGTACGCAGCAGGTTCAGCGCCCACGCTGGATTTTATTTTCTGTGTATCTGACTTTTTTATTCTCTGTGCTTGTCCGGCCTGAGTCGTGGAAAGGCTAGGGATCATCTGCATTTGTTGTTCTGGTTGACAGCCATTCATTTTGCGCCGTCAACGATAAACGGACCACGGACATTGAACATTTCAAACCGCACGAATAGTATCACTGTCCACTGAAAATAGACATCATGGGTGTTCCGGCTCTGTTCCGTTGGCTCTCCAACAAATACCCAAAAATCATCTCTCCTGTCATCGAAGAGCAACCATATGAAGTCAATGGCGAAGTGATTCCCGTCGATACGACCAAACCCAACCCCAATGGCGAGGAGACGGACAACTTGTACCTGGACATGAATGGTATCGTCCATCCATGTACGCATCCCGAGGGCAAGCCCCCACCAGCAAATGAGCAGGAGATGATGCTCGAAATCTTCCGTTACACCGATCGAGTCGTGAACATGGTTCGTCCGAGGAAGCTTTTGATGATCGCAGTTGGTAAGATTCTCGCGCTGTTATTTTTCTCCGGCTATATACTAATTACGTACTGTGTTATAGATGGTGTCGCACCCCGTGCAAAGATGAACCAGCAACGCTCTCGACGATTCCGTTCAGCGCAAGAAGCTAGGGAGAACGATCAAAAGAAGGAAGAATTTCAGAAATTGCTGGCCAAGCAAAACGCCGCCAAGGGAATTGATCCGGACAAAGATATCAAAGAGCAGGTCATTCAGAAAACATGGGATAGGTAAGTCAGATGCAACACATGGAAATTAGAGCAGTGCTGACCTATTTTATCTTTTAGTAACGTTATCACGCCTGGCACTCCGTTCATGGACATCCTCTCAGCATCTTTACGCTATTGGATTTCCTACAAGCTCAACACCGACCCTGCATGGGAAAAGGTACGTCTTCAATATCTGTACAGTTGTGATTATCTAGCTAACAATTGTCAAGATGAAAATCATCATCAGTGATGCTACTGTTCCCGGAGAGGGCGAACACAAGGTCATGAACTTCATTCGATCTCAACGACAGGACCCCAGCCATAATCCAAACACGCGCCATGTTCTGTATGGATTGGATGCGGACTTGATCATGCTTGGCCTTGCAACTCATGAGCCACACTTCCGAGTCTTGCGTGAAGATGTGTTCTTCCAAGAGTCGAGGCCCAGAACATGCCGTCTCTGTGGCCAACCTGGTCATAAAGCCGAGGAATGTAGAGGTGGGGCAAAAGAGAAGAATGGCGAGTTCGATGAAAAACAGAAAGCTGCACCCCTGAAGCCTTTCATCTGGCTTAACGTCTCCGTGCTTAGGGAGTATCTTGCTATTGAGCTTCAAGTACCCCAGCAGCGATTCCCCTTCGATCTAGAACGAGCACTCGATGATTGGGTGTTTATGTGTTTCTTCGTCGGAAACGATTTCTTGCCCCATCTTCCTTCTCTGGATATTAAGGAGAATGCCATTGATTTGCTGATATCTATCTGGAGAGAAAACATTCCACTCATGGATGATTATGTGACGAAGGATGGTATTGTCAACTTCAACCACGCTCAACTCATTCTTAATGGCTTGGCCAAGCAAGAAGATGGAATTTTCAAAAGGCGAAGACAAGCGGAAGAAAGAAAGGCTGCCAACGAACAGCGTAGGAAAGAAGAGGAAAAGGCACGCAATGCAGAACGATCACAGAAGCGCCGAAGAAGCTCTCCAGATTATACGACCGGGGAACCAGGTCTCTCTGCCCCGCCAGCCAAAGGTCGGAAGTCAGGAGAGGGTTTCATCGCGTCCACGGAGGTGACATTAATCACTCCAAGCCGAGGACACCTGGACAAAGAGACAAGGCAGTTGACACACAGCATGGTTGTTAATCGATCGGCTATTTACAAAGCTAATGAGGCAAACAAGAGTGCTGCCGCTGCGCTGAAAAGCCAGTTGCTGAAAGGTAAAGTGCCAGCCAGTGATGAGACTGAGACTACAAATAGCGAGGTCCCAAGTGGAGAAGAGGAGTCATTGGAAACTTCGGCGTCTGTCTTGGGCAAAAGAAAGGCCGAGGATTTGACTGATGCGGATAATGGCACACCCGGTAGAGACTCACCAGTGCCAGCTGGGCCAGCAAAGCCTTCAGATGAAATGCCTCCAGATACCGTACGACTATGGGAGTCTGGGTATACCGAGAGGTACTACGAACAAAAGTTCCATGTCGATCCTAGTAATGTCGAGTTCCGTCATCAGGTTGCACGTTCATATGCTGAAGGTCTCCAATGGGTCCTTCTCTACTACCTACAAGGATGTCCTTCTTGGACCTGGTACTATCCGTATCACTATGCACCTTTTGCTGCCGACTTTGTTGATATCGGTAGTATGAAGCCAAACTTTGAGAAAGGCAAACCGTTCCGACCTTTCGAGCAATTGATGGGAGTTCTTCCGGCTTCGTCCAATCATGCTATTCCAGAAATCTTCCATGATCTGATGTCTGATCCGAACAGCGAGATCATCGATTTCTATCCGGAAGATTTCCCTGTTGATCTCAACGGCAAGAAATTTGCATGGCAAGGAGTTGTCCTGCTTCCATTCATCGACGAAAATCGACTACTCGCTGCGATGGAGAAGAAATATCCGTTGTTGAGTGCAGATGAGCACGCCCGTAACGCAGTTGGAACCGATGTTCTCCTACTTTCCGACCAACATCCGCTATATCAGGAACTTGCAGTAAATTTCTACTCTAAAAAGCAGGGTGCTTCGAAGTTCGCTCTTGACATGCGTATTAGTGAAGGACTGGCTGGAAAAGTGGAACGCGACGACAACCATATTCCTCACAGCTCTCTTGATCCTCCTTATGATGTTGACATGCCATCTTTGGATGAGAACAGATCTATGGTGTACGTGATGTTTTACCTTTTATGGATATTTCTATTTACCCGATACTAACATTCTCACAGGGTCAACTACGAGATTCCAAAGTCAAGCCATCTACACAAGTCCATGCTTCTTCGAGGAGTGCGATTCGCACCTCCAGCCCTAGACCAAGGAGATATTTCAGCCGTTCGAAATAAATCTCGATTTAACGGACGAGGAGGTTTCAGACCCAACAATGGCGGCGGCAGAGGCGGGAACCAGTACAACCAGTACAACGCTCCAAGGCAAGGCATGAACGACCGAGCAAACCCATTTGCAGCACATCTGGATCCATCCTTTGTGCCGCCTCCTCAGGGTGGTGCTGGTGGATGGGCTCCTCCTGCAGGTGGTGCCGGCTACTCTCACGGCCCTCCACCTCCTCCACGCGGTGGCAGCTATGGTTATCAAAACCAGGCCCAGGGCTACAATCAGTCCGGTTACTACGGCCAAGACAACAACTACCAGCGTGGTCAGAATCAGTATGGCTACCCTGCTCCTCCTGCGGACTATAACCAACAAGGATATTACAATGCCCCACGAGGCGGTGGCGGTAACAATCGTGGGGACTCCAGAGGCTACAACAACAACCGAGGTGGCTACCAATCTCAGGGCCGCGGCGGCTACAACTTCAGACGTAACGATGGCTACGACCGATACTAGTCTGTCTCTATGCATGTAAAGTGTACAGCTGTATGGCAGTCATGAATATGTATGACTGATGTATCTCGATGAAGGCGACGTACCTGTGCATTTAGCTTAGAGCTAGAACATCTGTATGATACCCAAATTGATCTGGACTCGCCACCACCATATCTCATTCCTGCTTTTAGTCTTATGTTCTTAAAAAGTCTTCTATGATTTGCATTAGTTCAATAATATCGAACGGTATTCTGTTTAATTCCCGATGGTAACCCTACATCCTACTACTACTAACCCTACAGTTCGCCCTAAAGAAGCTCTGGGATATGCCGACATTAGGGCATATCATTGGCCAGCTGATGCAGGGGCGATATCGGAGGGGAGCTGTATAGACATAAAGCCCACGATTTGCTCACAACAACATAAGGAAATGTAGGCGTCTTAGGTACCTTGTATTTGAATCATTGACTGTATATAAAAATAAAAAAGGTACTTGATATAAAATAATGTAGTAAGTGCTAGTAGTAGTATATCGAATGATCAATCGGAGACTCGCCCTGTGGAGCAGATGCAAGCACGGGCTCCGTTGACCGGGAGCTATACCCTTTTCGGCTACTAACACAAAATTTCCTGGGGTGCACAGTGAACCTCCAGTGACTCATCCAAGAATCAATTCAAGTCAGCTATCCATTGAAGTACACTGACATTTTATTGTTCAGTCCAAAGACTGTATTTGTGGATAGACAAGACGAATAGCCAAGTCAGCGCGACACCTGCCTGTAATTGCGCTTTCGAAAGGTCGGTGTATACCCACCACCTCATGACATTCGTGGAGGTGCAACAAGCAATTGACTTACAGACATAGATTCTCGCCATGAATTGAGACCTCGAACTCACCATTGAATTCTGTCATACTATAGAACGTCTATACAACACGATGGCGGAACCGACCAAGGTCTCGATTTTAGGGCGGGAGAGCATCGTGGCGGACTATGGCCTCTGGGGAACATACATTGTCCAAGACCTGCTGACCAATCTCCCCTCAACCACCTATGTTCTCGTCACGGATACCAATCTCGGCTCCATATATCGTGAGAAATTCGCGAAAGTCTTTAATGAAGCTGCCGCGGCGCTGTCGCCGGCTCCTCGTCTCCTCACCAAAGAAATCCCCCCCGGAGAGAACTCCAAATCCCGTCAAGGAAAAGCCGATATTGAAGACTGGATGCTCCAACAAACATGTGGTCGGGATACAGTTATTATTGCTTTGGGCGGTGGTGTGATTGGCGATTTGCTCGGTTTCGTCGCCGCAACCTACATGCGGGGTATCAGATTCGTCCAGGTGCCTACGACACTGTTGGCGATGGTTGACTCTTCGATCGGAGGGAAGACTGCTATCGACACTCCATTAGGCAAGAACCTGATCGGCGCGATCTGGCAACCTCACCGAATCTACATTGACATTGACTTCATCGATACCCTCCCCGAAAGAGAATTCATCAACGGCATGGCAGAAGTCATCAAAACCGCAGCGATTTCCGACGAAAAGGAGTTTGCCGCTTTGGAGCAACACGCCGATGCAATCCTGAAAGCTGCTCGTAGTAAACCCGGAAAAGGCCGATTCGATTCAGTGCGACAAGTTGTGAAAGATCGTATTGTCGCTTCAGCACGACACAAGGCGTATGTGGTGACTGCGGACGAGCGTGAAGGTGGTTTGCGCAATCTTCTCAACTTGGGTCATTCGATTGGTCATGCGATTGAAGCGATTCTGTCGCCTCAAGTCCTCCATGGTGAATGTGTTGCTATCGGTATGGTCAAGGAGTTGGAACTCGCCAGATACCTCGGTATCCTCAAGCCTGTCGCCGTTTCGCGAATGGTCAAGTGCCTTTCCAAGTATGGTCTGCCTACATCCTTGAAAGATTCACGGGTGAGGAAACACACTGCTGGCAAGCACTGCTCTCTGGAGCAGCTGATGGCCAACATGGCCCTGGACAAGAAGAACGACGGTCCCAAGAAGAAGGTCGTTTTGTTATCTGCTATTGGACAAACCTATGAGCCAAAGGCTAGTGTAGTTTCGAATGAAGACATCAGGGCTGTCCTAGCACCCAGCATTGAAGTGATTCCTGGAGTGCCCAAGGACCTCAATGTCGTTTGTGCGCCTCCAGGCTCAAAGAGTATTTCCAACAGAGCCCTTGTTCTTGCAGCTCTCGGATCGGGAACTGTCCGTATCAAGAACTTGTTGCATTCGGATGACACAGAGGTTATGCTCAACGCTCTTGAGCGCCTCGGCGCAGCGACCTTTGCCTGGGAAGATGAAGGAGAGGTGCTAGTTGTTAATGGAAATGGTGGTAAGATGCAGGCAAGCCCTACAGAGTTGTACTTGGGCAATGCCGGTACAGCCTCGAGATTTCTTACATCAGTTGCGACGCTCTCCGGCAAAGGATCTGTTGACTACAACATCCTCACTGGTAACAACCGTATGAAGCAGAGACCTATTGGTGATCTTGTCGATGCTCTCACTGTCAATGGTGCTCAGGTTGAGTATTTGGAGAAAGCTGGCAGTCTGCCATTGAAGATTGCTGCGTCAGGTGGATTCAAGGGTGGTCGTATCAATCTCGCTGCCAAGGTCTCTTCTCAATATGTTTCGTCTCTGTTGATGTGCGCACCATACGCCAAGGAGCCAGTCACTCTAAAACTAGTGGGAGGAAGGCCAATTTCTCTGTCTTACATTGAAATGACCACAGCTATGATGCGTTCGTTCGGAATTGACGTGCAGAAGTCGACCACCGAGGAGTGGACCTACCACATCCCACAAGGATCATACACCAACCCCCCAGAATACGTTATTGAAAGTGACGCCAGTTCTGCAACCTACCCTCTGGCCATCGCTGCAGTCACCGGCACAACCTGCACAGTCCCCAACATTGGTTCCGCTAGTTTGCAAGGCGATGCTCGCTTTGCGGTTGAGATATTGCGACCAATGGGCTGCAAGGTCGAACAGACTGCTACTTCTACTACTGTCACCGGTCCAGCAGACGGCGTGTTGCGCCCGTTGCCAAATGTTGATATGGAACCGATGACGGATGCTTTCTTGGGTGCTTCCGTTCTTGCTGCGATTGCACAAGGCGAGGGAGGAAACCATACAACCAGAATCTACGGTATTGCCAATCAGCGAGTCAAGGAATGCAATCGTATCGAAGCTATGAGGGTTGAATTGGCCAAGTTTGGCGTTGTATGCCGCGAACACCCTGATGGACTTGAGATTGATGGTATTGATCGATCTACCCTTCGCCACCCCGCTGGCGGCGTTTTCTGCTACGACGACCACCGTGTTGCGTTCAGCTTTAGTATATTGTCTTTGGTGGCTCCCACACCTACGCTTATTCTGGAGAAGGAATGTGTTGGTAAAACATGGCCAACATACTGGGACGCTCTGAAACAAAAATTCGGAGTAAGCCTCGGAGGCAAGGAACTCGCCGAGAGCGAAACCACGCATGGACCAGCCGATCGGTCAAATGCATCCATCGTCATCATCGGTATGCGTGGAGCAGGAAAGACGACAACCGGTCGCTGGGCTGCCAAAGCACTCAACAGGAAGTTTATCGATCTTGATGTTGAACTAGAGCAGACTGAAGGCAAGACTATTCCGGATCTTATCAAGGAACGTGGCTGGCAGGGATTTCGCGATGCTGAGCTTTCACTTTTCAAGCGTGCTTTGACTGAGCGACCTACGGGACATGTTTTTGCTTGTGGTGGTGGTATTGTTGAGATTGCGGAAGCAAGAAAGATTCTTATTGACTACCACAAGAACAAGGGTAATGTGCTTTTGGTCATGAGAGACATCAAAAAGGTCATGGAATTCTTGAACATCGACAAAACCAGACCCGCTTATATTGAAGACATGATGAGTGTGTGGCTACGACGCAAGCCTTGGTACCAAGAATGCAGCAACGTTCAATACTACAGTAGGCACAGCAGCTCGCCAGAGCTTGCGCTTGCCATGGACGATTTTGATCGATTCATTCAGTTCGTGTCTGGCAAGACTGATCATTTGGCTGCTATCAGGAAGAAGCGTCTTTCTTTCTTTGTGTCTCTGACTCTACCAGATCTACGCGATAGTGGTGATTTACTCCGCACAGTTGCTTCTGGTTCTGATGCTGTGGAGTTGCGTGTTGATTTACTCAAAGATCCATCATCAGACAGCAGTATTCCTTCAGCTGAGTACGTGGCTGAGCAGATTTCGTTCTATCGCAGTCGAGTTTCCCTTCCTATTGTCTTTACGATACGCACAGTCAGTCAAGGAGGAAAATTCCCTGACGATGCTCATGATGCTGCCTTGGAGTTGATCATGCTCGCTATCCGCAGTGGATGTGAATTTATCGATTTGGAAATCACATTCCCTGAAGACCTGCTACGAAAAGTGACCGAATCCAAGGCCCATGCTAAGATTATTGCCTCTCACCATGACCCACAAGGAAAGTTAAACTGGGCCAACGGATCCTGGATCCAATACTACAACAAAGCCCTACAGTACGGAGACATCATCAAACTCGTAGGCGTGGCAGAAACCCTCAAGGACAACACCGCGCTGCGAGAATTCAAAGACTGGGCCGAACAAGCCCATCCTGATGTACCCGTCATTGCCATCAACATGGGTGACAAGGGACAACTCAGTCGCATGCTCAACGGTTTCTTGACACCTGTGTCTCACCCTGCTCTCCCATTCAAGGCTGCACCGGGACAACTATCAGCTGCCGAAATCCGCAGAGGATTGTCAATCATGGGCGAGATCCCAGCCAAGAAATTTGCGATTTTCGGAAAGCCCGTCTCAGCCTCTCGATCACCTCCCATGCACAACACGCTCTTTGAGCAGAATGGTCTACCGCATGTATACACCCGGTTGGAGACTGACCAAGCACAGGACGTGAAGGAGTTTATTCGGTCACCCGATTTCGGAGGTGCATCGGTCACAATCCCGCTCAAGCTGGACATCATCCCACTCATCGACGAGGTGCTCAACGAAGCCGAGATCATCGGCGCAGTCAACACCATCATCCCCGTCGAGGGCAAGGATGGCAGCATCCGCCTGATTGGTCGCAACACCGACTGGTCCGGCATCGTACGATGTCTCCGCGAAGCCGGCGCACACAGCAACGAAGGCGAATCCAGCGCTTTGGTCATTGGTGGCGGAGGCACTGCCCGCGCCGCAATCTACGCTCTGCATCACATGGGTTTTTCGACTGTCTATGTCCTCGGCCGTTCGCCCGAGAAGATTCAAAACATGGCCTCTACTTTCCCGACAGGCTTCGACATTCGCGTCTTGGAGAATGCCAATGAGATCGATAACATCCCCCGTGTCGCCGTAGGCACCATTCCAGGCGACAGACCCATTGAGGCGAATATGCGCGAAATCCTCTGCACCATTTTCGAGCGCAGCGGTCGTGCGGCTGATGGCAAGTCGCCAGCTGTTTTGCTCGAAATGGCGTACAAACCGTCGGTGACTCCGTTGATGCAGTTGGCGTCTGATTCTGGATGGACTACGATCCCGGGTCTGGAGGCTCTTGTTGGGCAGGGAGTGTATCAGTTTGAGTACTGGACGGGAATTACACCTGTCTACGAGGTTGCCAGAGTAAGCTTCCTTCCTGCTGTCTTACTTGATGATTGATTGACTAACGTGGATATAGAATGCTGTCCTTGGTACGAATGAGACCAAGTAACCGTTTCTGCCATTCATTAAAAGCTTGTTGTAGCATGTTGGATAGTTAGATGTCAATATCAAATGTAGTTACAATTCACACCTCTTACCGTATCTACGTATGTTTTGTATTGTACCTGCATCAACCCAGCCAGCGGCAACATCTCTCCCTGACCTGAGAATCACATGCCATCCACTTATAAAAATCCATCTGCCTAGTCAACAATCCAGATAACCTTCTTCTATCCATCTATCTATCTGGATAGTGAAACTGAAGAATCGCCATCGCACAGCCACACCCGACACGTATCGATCCACCCTACCCGACCTTGGCCTCTTTCAGGCCTCTACATATTCTCAGCATACGTATCGTACTTCCTATTCCGGCAGGACTAAAACTCGGCGATATGGACCATTCACTTTCGCCGATGCGGATGTACGTACAATGTAGAATTGGTCAGCATATTTGAGTCAGCCGCGTAAACACAATCCGGTCCTGCCGATTCCGTTTCACCATGTACGTACTGTAGGTGGAATAGGTAGCGGACATAGAAGCTATATCCGATACTTCACTAGAGACTGCACAGTGCAATAAGCGGATACCCGGATGTGTCCTCTCCACACTACCCGCAGTGCGCATACTAAAATAGTAAAATGAATGAATACATCCGTACGGAGTACATAGTACATAGTAGGTCGAATCAACACCCTCGTAATCACCGTATTTCAATACCCCCCACAACCGTATCAACCCACCCTCTCTCCGTGGGTATAGAATCAGGCAGAAAGGCATCGATCTACACTCCAAGAGTGACGCGCCAATCATATGCGTCCGATTTATGCATCCGGGTCGAATTTGAATTGTGGCTTGATTAGGTGCATGCGCTTACCCGCTCTCCATATTCTACTCATAGTATGTACGGACGTATTTCATACGTGCGAAGGATTCTGGAAGGATATCTCTACTACCAGAATATGCGATAATATTCCACAACTTTCTACACTCTTCGATTACATTCTCGCTTGTACCTAGGTAGAGAGTTGAACGATCTAAATGTCAATTGAATTGAATCGAACGACACAGACTTTTCAGTGGATCCTACGGTCCTACCTAGTTAGGGTGGAGCCCGACTTGTCACTTCGCACGGATTTCCCGTTCGCCGATCGGGTCCACATTCTTATCAATCCATACTGTCTATGGACTCAGACTGACATGGACTATGGTAAGTAATCAATTCCTATTCGATGCATACTATGTACTCTAAGATTATTCCATCAATCATACAATCAGACCACGTACAAAGACAAAAATAGATTGAAACCTACATAAACCCAAATGGAACAGACGATCCCTATCCTAGTAGTATGTCCACAAGTGAAACAATGCAGCAATGAAGCTGTCACTGTTGGCTTAGGCGTTGGCTGTTGGATAATAAGATTGGCGTTATTGATAAAAGGTCTTCTCGTGTAATAAGCGTGTGGATGGTGGTTGGGTTATGGAGGAGAGGTGGTGAGACATGTGCATGATATGCATGTATCGACAAGCTTTAATCCATACCCTACTACTACATAGTAGAAGGTAAGAAGGGAGTCTACCGTCGAAAAGCAATGTAAGTAAAAAAAAGTATAGTACACTCTATCTATCAGGTCATCATCATATAATACAAATCTTTTGTACAAGACAACAGCAAAGAAAAGCACCACCGTTTTTTTGTCCTTATGTACCGTCCCATTCATAACACACCGTCCAATGCAATAAGTAGAATGCAGTATGAGCAAATATAGTCGTAACATAGCATAAACATGATAAAGAGTCAATCATAATCCATCCACCGATGCTGAAAGAAGCAAAAAAAACACGCTGTAAATAACAATACAAAACAAGACGTGATCGGGTCATGACATGACGGTCTAGTAATTATGAACAATGTAAGATGTAAGAAGTAATGGACAAAAAAGAAAAGAATGAGGTCAAGACACAAAAAGGAAAGGAGTCGAGCCGATGACGTCAACGGCTGTCTTGGAGTTGCTTAGGTAAGAATCGGCCTGCCGATCCGAAGCTGTCATGGCTCCTTACTCGATGCGGTAAGCGCCCCATGACGTCAGTGGACGGAAGCCCTCCGTCATGATTGCCTTATCTCTCAGGCTTTGTTGCGCAAGAGGAGGGGATCACTATCCCTTGCGCCGCTGCTTCCCCGGCCAATCCACTTCAGGATGCACCACTCGCATGTGTCGCGTAAGCGCATCGTTGCGCGAAAAGGTCTTTTCTTCCGTGCACAAATGACACCGCACTTTCTGCTTGCGCGCATTGTGGATCGTGTCCTCATGCCGTGTCAAATCATACGGCCGCGAGAAGATAGAGTTGCATGGCTTGCCCGTAGACGGATTGATTCGCTCGCACTTGTGGGGGCCAGCTTGCGAATTGCGCAGAGCCAATGATGAGGCACTATCCCCGTTCTGACCAGCCATCGTTTGCCGGTGAGCTTCGCGCTTGTGCTTTTGGAGCTTCGCCGGTGTCTCGAACCGTAATGTACAGCCGTGGTATGTGCATGTGTATGTGCCCGAGTCCGACGAGGTGTCGCTAGGCCGTTTGGAGGATGTTTCCATGATTCTGTCGCTATTCGTAGACTCCATCGTGGGCAGCGATGCAGGGAAGCCTGGCGTCTGCTGCAGTAATGTATTGTTGGCATGGAGATCTTGTGCTGGTAATTGTGGCTGCATGAAATTGTTCATGGGTTGTTGTAAACCAGCAGCCTGAGTAGCGTACTGAGTAGGAAACGTTTCCATAGAGTTGTAGGCCAACGTAGGCTGGAAAGCGCTGGTAGCGCTCTGTCGCCGAGAGGTCATGTTGCTGCCGCTAAGAGCCATATCGTTCGTAGGGAACAGCGATGGCAAGCCATGGGCGAGATCATCAGGACCTTCGTTATACTCCAGTAGAGCATCCTTGGGAGAGATAGTCTTGATCTCTCCCTGAGCGTCCTGCTGGGTACCAGGCAACTGCAAAGCAGAGCCGAGCCCAGAAGCCTGGAGTCGAGCCTGCTGCCGGAAATCTGCTGCCAAAGGAGATCCCTGGCGGAATGGTGATCGCTCCCTGTTCATCGGGGCACCAGCTGGCGATTGAGAACGAGCTGATAGATGTCCCTGGTTGGCGGCGTTGAGTCGATCGGCAAACAGATTTCGGTATGGCTGACTGCCCATATTGGTATTGGCTTTGCGCATCTGCTGTGACGATGTCGGAACGACAGTGGTATTGTAAAGCTCATCCTGATAAATATCAGAGATGGTGCGGTTAAGTTTCGGCACGCCCATCGACATGGCGTTTTGGTTATTAAAGTCTGGATTCGTATCGAACTGTAAGTAATCACCCATCCAGCGGTCAAAGTCAGGAGATCGGTCCTCACCATGGACTACCGCTTTCGATCCATCATCGAACTCGTCATATGTAGTTTGAGGAGTCACCGGCGAGTTGTGGTGACTCAGACTGGACACGGAGGGGGCGAGCGAGTAGTGGAAGGAGGTATCGTCTTCGGCGGTCGGGTGACTGTTGTTGGTCTGGTTGCTGCCGTGGCTATGCTGCTCCATGACTGCTTGCCTCATTGCCTGTTCCGCAGCGGCAGTGTCGCCATTATGTGTCAAAGGGTCGTAGTTCTGAAAGGCAGGAGCCAAGAACGAGTTCTGCACTGGCGTCTGCACCGGAGTAGGCAGCGACTTTTTGGGATTCGAGTTTTGATATTGCCCGGCAAATGCTGCCGCAGCTTGTGGCGAATTCGACCCTGTCTTGCCGGAGGAACCCGAGGCTGCTCGCTTGTGCGCCTTCTGTGCGTGAGCTGGACTGAGCAGCTGGACGTTGGCGTCGGTGTCCCAGCTACCGTGGGTGTTGGTTGTGATACCAGACTGCGCCAACATGGGAGAATGCTGTGTGATGTACTGAGGCGTAGAGTATTGAGCGTTGGGATACGGCGATGGCGCCGGTGGTGCGATGTGGAAGGCAGGATTGTAAGATGAGGCGACGCTCATGGATGGTGCTTCAGACCAGCTGCCGTCAAAGACGGGGAAGTCTCCAGAAAAGTTCGTGGCTGGAGAGCGAGCCGACGAGAACGCCGGCGAGGACGAGGAGAAGGTAGGAGAGGAGCAGCCAGACGATGGCAGTAATTGCAGTCGAGGCGAGCTGAATGGAGACTGTAGCTGAGTCTGATAGTTGTTGTCTTGGCCGTAAAGGTTGTTGGCGAGAAGGTCGGGAGGAAGCTGGCCGTCTTGTAGGAGGGTGTTGTTGATGGGATTCGGCCACTGCGCGTGAGTGATGAGGTCCTTATTACGTACGGTAGGGTAGGGGAGCATAGTTCGGTATGGGAGGAAAAGTGGAGTAAGGGAAGTTCTCTTAGGGCGGAAGAGGCTTGCCACCCGGGGGGGGAGACGTCGATTATATAGTCGCACTGGTGGGAAGGTTTTCCAAATTCCTAAAGATCCCTTGGAAACTAAATCAGTGCGCCAGACTTTTTTTGGGCAATTCTGCGCTCTCTTTGGCTGGACGAACTTACTGTGGCCGTGCACTATCGAAGCGGAATTGTTTTACTTTTTCCAGATCACGAGTTGGGTTGCGATGCGGTTACTGGTAAGCCATCGAAGGAGGTGGAAGCTTTCCGGGAAGTGCTGGATGGATCGGGAGTAGTTCCAGACACTGACTTGTTGATTGCAATATAACGTGGCTGTCGGATATGAGTCAACGGAAATAGGCAGAGCTTAGTTGCTAATTGAGTGTGGTATGATGAGTAATTTTGAATAATGGAGAATGGAGAATTAATTAGTAAAACATCTACTCTACAAACGGGGCGCTTCGTAGGTATTATAAACTCTGAAAGAAGAATTTTCGTCTGTCTTACTCTGCAGGGACGATAATAGTAGTAGTATGACGTTTGAACTATTTTAGAGAGGGCTCATAATGCAGCTAAGCTAAGCCCAGGCCCCACTGTCGTTTGTTCATCGGTCATTCCCGTGTATCGTTTCAGTCCCTCTCGTATCGTTACACTTCTCGTACGAGACATTACAGATAATACAGAATGTACTAGAAAGGAGTCGCTGATTGGCGCTGAGACATCTCACACATTTCCGCTTCATCCACCAATCAGCGCTGTCCACGATGCCGTGACCCACGCATCAGCCACAATTTGTAAGCCATTCTTCCGTAAGCAACGAACCCGACCTTGTCTCATTGGCGCTCGGTTCCGGCAACGAAAGAGAATTTTCATCCAAATCTTCACCTTTGCACTTTCAACTTTGCAAGCCATCTTCACATGCATAAATGTGGCTTGAGGCTTTCCTGTCCCAGAAGCCCGGGACCAATCAACACCACAAATCTGTCTACTCAGCCACAATCTGCCAGCAACGATCGGCCATCAGATCTGTATCTAGTAAGGGGCCCTCGTTTATCGACCTTTGTGTATCGACCTTTGTGCATCAACGTTAAAAATTTTTCACCTCTTTGTCGCATTCTGATTCGATACTGACGATCTGTCAAGGCAACAAAGTTTTTTCAACGTTGTTTCTCCATCTAAGGTACTCTTGGGCAGTATGAGTACGCAGATCGAACAACGCTATCAGCTGACTATGGTACGGATATCGCCGCCATGATGCCAAGTATCTCCAAATGCTTTAGGCAGGACCTATTCGCAACTAGTGGTGTGACTCAGACAACTCATGCCCAAGACTGTAGTCATGTAGCATGTACTGCCTCGGAGTTAGCAAGAATGATCAGGTAGTCACTGAATTACTCATAAGACCGAAATGCCGAAGCTGGCCGAGAACGCGTGACGGTGGTCAGCTGACCCCGCGTATTCGCTACAAACTTCAGTCCCTGGATATGAAACCAGGTAGTCTATTGAACAATTCAATACCTTAGATCGTACGCATGAAAAGCTGTATTTCAAAAACCAACATATTCTCCAGCTTGTATCCAGTGTATCGAGTCTATCGACCGAGAAAGGTCACACAGGCACAAAGTGGAATGGGAATCTGAGAAAGGTCATCCCGACGGCTTGATTGGCCCACCCGACGAAAGGGTTCGTGATCCCGTGGAGAAAAGGAAAAAGAAAGGATGTATCTTTTAGACTTTTACCGGATTTTGCGGGGTAGAGCCGGTGAACTCTCGGCTGAATTATCCTCAACATTTCTCCAGAATCATTATCCTGGTCGTTCTAGTGTTGCCAATGTTGCCATCCACCGAGTTTCTCGGCTGAATGTACGTAAACCACGACATGAGAGAACTAGGCGATATACTACTTGGAGTACGTACATCAACGGGGTTGTCTTTGCCGATTCTTTCACCGAGCGGCAACAGGACGGACATTGTAGGGCTATTTCTCGGTCCGGGGTACCAGCAAGCCGGGCTGTAGCACTATCTGTCACCCCAGCATTACTATTCGATACGAACTGATTACTGATTGTGTTACCCTCGACGCTTTGGTACAACTTTTCACGTCCAGTCAGAATTGGTAATCGTGTCTTACCCGGCCGAGGAGATGCGACGAGTACTAGCTGCATAGGTGCAGCACGCTGAGACAAGTGTATTCTTCAACTTTCAAGAATCTTCATTCTTAGTTCCTAAGTCTGCTGCAGAATGCTGAAGCCTAAAATTGGGATTCAACAGAGTCAACAGGTTTGCGCAAAATCTAGACCGTTTCCGATAGTCTGGACTCTGGAGTCGGGATGTCGCAGGGGCTGCGCGTTCTAGACCGTCGCTGCCAGGTCCAGAACATCTTGGAGATTTACTATGTGCGACGACCACATCTAGATCCATGTAAGATATTTCCGATATTTTTATTTTGACTCATGTGAGAGGCATGCCTGATATGCACGGGATTTGGCTATTGATCTAGACGATAATTTAGTGAACCTTGGCTGAGAGGTACTGTCATGCCGGTGCGCTGTGCCGTGCATCTAGACATATCAACCACCATCCGTACGAAGTACTCCATACATTCGCATGGTTAGTAGTAGATAGCGCTTTAACTACGTATGTTGAAATCTAGATCGTTTCTTGATACATGCCAACGGCTCATCCAAACCGGACGTAAGCTTCCTTCCGGATATATCCAGCTGACACTCGCATCGCATAGCTGCTAGTAGGTTTCCGAGACCGGGAGATACCCAGATGAGAGATCAGTTCGTCAACTTCTGTACTCTATGAGGTCCTGCTAAATCTAAACTCCTTATTGGTGCCAATTTGGTGGAAGTATACGACGAACTCGCACAAACAGAGAGCCGCAGAGACGAACAACTCATCAACCGCAGCCTAAGCATACATTCCAGTACGAAGTACGTACACTCAATTACAGCACACATGAACATAACAAAAAATTCAGCTAGCGGTCGAACAGCTCTCCCCAAAAAGTCAATCCTGAATCATCAAGAAAGAGTAGAAAAACTCCCCTAGCGCTGAAAAATTCTGACAAACATAGTTTGACGATAGTTCATTACAACGCTTTCCATACAATACGCAGCACAGTACCACTCGTTACCGGTACACGGACCCCCCGGGACCACACCAAATCCAGAAAATCAACCCGTCTCCATTGATCTGCGCTAGTGTACGCTAAACCATCGCAGACGCTAATGAAGAAAAAATTTTCCACGCGAGCGAGCGAACTGCGCAGTGCGGGCCCTACGAAAAACATTCCAGAAACCTTCCGTCTTGCCTGTCTGTTTGTTGGTTTGCGATTGGACTTGTCATGCAGGTATGCATAAGCCTCATCTTGTACATACTACACACAGTTATTGTAGACCTGCATAATTAGGCTAAAGCTTAATGGAAAAAATTTTCATTTGTGTGTTGATGTCTTGAGGACAACACAGGAGTCGGCTTGCGCCGCCATTTCAGTTACATGCTAGACATCTTACATGAAACATTCCCGCTACGTATGGAGTAGCCATGGATGTAGACATTCCAGCTGAAACTGTACCTGGCCAGATGACAAGGTCTTAGTTGCATGCGCCGTTGACAACGTATTGCCAATTCGCCATGCATTGGCTTTGGCAAGAACACGACCACCACCACCAGCAAGCTGATGGCAGTAGGTATAGTCTCGCTGAAATCTACCCTTTTAGATGACTTACCGATTTTCGGATTCTACAACACTTGTCATCAAGTACATACTTTTACGTGATTACCATCGACAAGGAGAATTCACCGATTCATTGCCATTACCCGACACACCGCGTCAATCAATCAGCGATATCGCGATATCATATTTCTACTCTATAGTATAGACTTTCCACGTAGTACAAGGCAAGTTCGTCCGATCTCGCTCAAACTTAGATAGAACCCAGAACCACATGGCACAGATAGGGCATCTAGTGGATAGATAGATCGATACCGGGATCATCCGAGGTGTCACAAACAAAACCCAGCTGAGCGATACATATCGATATGAAAAAGAAAAAACTCTGATAACCTTAAGATTTCTGCAGCGCATAGTCATACACACGGACACGGAAATACAGAAAGAAAGATTTTTCCGTGTCTCGTTCAACACTTTTTTTTTAAGCATTAAATGATTTTGTTGAGTGTTACTGTCGCACTCGTTCGCATTTCGGAGGTGTCAGCATTGCATTGCAACCTTCACTACGACGAATATCTAAAACAACTCAATCTCTACTCCGTACAAGTAGACGATGTTACCGTACACTATCCGATAAAAAGATTATCTTATCGATAACAATGGATACCCAACGGGGCTGAGCCGTCACTCCTTTAGATCAAGAGGAAAAAATCGATCCGAACACACACAGAAAAGTGGCTTGGTGGGGGCAGTTCCGTCTCGGAAGGTTCGGCAGAAGTTGCAGAACATCGCTGTTTTTCTTTTTTTAGTCACCCTGTTTAACTGTTATCGCCGGGTTCCGCGTGGGGCTTTGGATCTCCACTTGTTTCTGGAAGGGTGATAGAAGGAGCTTGTTCGTTCGTATTCGTTACGAAGTATCGATGAGGGAGATTGTGATTGTTTCGTCGAATTAGTAATGGTAGTGTAGACACAGATAGAAGGCATAAATGCAGAGATTCATTATTCAGAAGAATGAGTTTCAAGCGATATACACGCCTCAGGCAGTCAGGCAGTCAAAGTCAGGCATCCAAATACGTAGCGCACCAAGCCGGAGACTGAGGCTTGAAGAGCACATCTCTAACGTTTAACATGTGCAGAATGCAATATATTGTTGGTTATGGGACAATAAGATGGTAACCATCGCTTTGCGGAATATGAATCTGAAACTAGATCAATCTATCGTAGGGTAAGCCTGTACAGCTTGGATGGTAGATACAGTTCAGAAATTGATCAAAGCAGTCATGGATCTTGTAGAGTCTATTCCACTTTGAATGGATATGTTGTATCTCGCTATTTGGTATCTATGCGATGACTGTTCTCAATCAGTGAGGTGGTGTTTCATACAGGCTAAGAGAGACGGTAACTACTTGATTGTCGAACGAACCTTACCCAAGACTACGAGATACTCTCTTCGAGCATGATCGATGGATCATCAACTGAAGGAGACGGCCTGTAGACAACAAGTCACTTGACGACCGGTTCGACAGCGTTGTTGTCGTGTTGGAGGATGGGACTTTCGTCGGGCCCTAAGATCAAATAGTGTCTACCATATGTAACTTTCTCCGAGAATGATCGAGCCGTGGCGTTGAGTATTCCCAGAATAATCTCCCATGGTGAGAATTACAATAGGAGTCAATCCTATAACGCCCATACCTGCTTGATGTCCGTAACTAAGAGTGTCATAGAGTGTACACGGTATTGTCTGGTACGTCTAATGCTTATGCAGACACCGAATAGGCTTCCGGTCGCATATAAACGAGAGGTTTCTGTTCCAAGGAAATCCTAGTTGACGATTAACACAAGCAAGCTGCGAAGGCACCTACTCGCAGGACGAACGCCCAAAGGAACAGACTTTCATCCGTCGAGCGAGCTCGCAAGTCACGGACAGATTTTACAAGCCGGTCTGTCGCTCTCTCGGTCGTCTTCGGCGAGTGTTTCGATACGCTCGACGTGCTCTCCACTGATTTGGGTGTGCGGCGATCGGTTGAGTGTGGGTGTGTTACCGCTCTTCTTGATAACAGTAAGTACTGATCTGCCCTTTCTTTTGAGCGTCGTCAATCGGTCCTATAGGCCAGGGTAAATAGTAACACGAGTCAAGGTGTACAACACCACAGAGACAACGAATCCCTCAATCAAAGAAGGAAGAACTACCAAAGCATCAGTGCCGCCACTCACGAAGACAGAGAAGCTCACAAGCTTCAAATACACCAATACTCAACATTTCAAGTTCAAGTAGGGCCGTCGTACTTGATTTTTTGTCTCAGTGACGTAAGGCAAGCAATGAACGCAGAGAAATGCAACGAGCGATCAATGCCAGCTGTGAAGGGCAACGGACGATGTCAGATGGTATCAAGAATCCGCATCAGAGCGCCGCCTTCCGATCTTGATGAATCATTTCAATTGGATCTTTCAACCAGATACAGAAACCGATCGGCGTCAACGCGATATCTTGGGCGGGCTTGAGGTAAAGAAAATCGAGGTCGAACGTCGGTACGGATGCTCACCGACTACTTGTCTTCAATGATAAATAAGTCGAGGCAGAGCTCCTGCGACTGAGATATGCAGTTGATATCAAACTTCAGCCTCCGTTCAACAGCTTTGTTGGCCTGATCGAGGATAGACATCATATTAATGCTGCTTTCTTCTGCGGTCCGATGTAGGCGAAGGATTGTGACTATGACGCTACAGCACCGAGGTATGATCATCGTTAGTCGCGAGATGAAAGCGAGAGGGCCGAGAATGAGATCTCCGGCAAGAGGACACGCTGAGGACTTTACGCTCCTCCTACCCATGGTCAATCCGGTATCCACGACATAATATGTCTGTTCAATATTATCGAGTGTGGTAGTAATTGATATCGAAAACGAGCCTGGCATCCGAAGAAATGATTGCGACAAAATGATTGATAAGCTAGGTGATCGATATGCTGAGAAGTAGAGTTCGCATCATCGTGCACCGTTCGACGTGTGCTAAATATGAACGATGTACCAGGGTATGAAGTGGTTAGAGAAGAATTGAGAGGTGAAAATAACTCTCCTTGACATACCGGCTATTGCATAGCGAGAAAACCTTGACAGACCTAAGGAGCATACTCTCGTCAAAAGCGCACGAGCCTATAGTCGAGTATATTGAGGACGGGAAGCGGAGAGAAGCCAATTCTTTCCAACAATGGACTGCCCGGACATGGGGCATCGTGGTGAGATACTTCCTCGATGTCCTCTGTTGCTGCCGTGTGATTTTCTCCAAGGCTCCATTCTTGCAGAGAACCTTCTCTCTGATTCCCTTTATTCCCCATCCCCCACACGGCAATTTCTAGCCGGCTCGCGTGCTTCGATGGAGCCTTTCTTCGTAGGCTTGTCAACCCATTTCACATCGCAAGGAGTCATGCGTCCGGAGAGTTGTACGATAGATGGCGATGCGCTTCCGACGACGGAGTGTAGCCAATCCATTCAAATGTCTTTTGTGCCAGCCTTGCAATATTTCGGTGTTTGTCTTTGGTTCCTGCGAGGTCTGAAGTATGCGGTGATCCGAGTGCCTTTGCGTTTTCGATGAGGCGCTGCTCAATTGAGACGAAGTGGTGTCAAGAGCGAGGACTATCTCTGTAATTTCATGATGTCAATATCACAGCGCATATATCAATATTCGCGACTTGATATGCAAACGGCGTCTCGACAGAGGTAGAAGATGTTCGCTCATGACCGTGTCACTGTACCGCGTCAACGCGTTTGGTAAGCCATCCGGTCAATTGGTAGAAGATCATGCTGTACCGGGCTAGGTATTCTTCGGTATATTCTATACACGCTTTCAATGCCGTCATGCGAGCATTTGTGATGAAAACGAGTGGTAGAAGGCGTCGCTTATCGTTGATTCGTAGCTCGTGGTTGTAATGGACCGGCGACTATCCAAAACGCCAAGACGCCGGTTTCCCACTTTGTGCCTGAGGCACCAATATTCAACGACGGTTTTTCTATACTGGCTGTGATTTCGCGGTGCTTATTTGCATTATCTTAATTTCTATTGTATTGTCCTCTTACCTGTAACCTTCAATTTTAACTGACATTTGTTATCTAGGATTAATCGCGTTGCGATGTTGATTTATCGCCGCCGTTGGCGCGACCGGTGCGATTTGTATGTATCCGTGTAGCAAGATCGTAGAATCAACTTTTATATTGGCATTCACGGTCGGCCATTCCGGTTTTTGTACGTTCTGATGAGTTTAGTACTTTTATCATCTTGATTTGTATATGTATACAGATTTTGACCGCCCCGATATCATTACTCTGTGTGATATGGGCTTTCGGTTGTTTGGGATGGCATTTGGCTATGAAATGGATATATATTTGTATACATCACCACTACATTTACACCAGATCATGACAACGTAACTCAACAACACGTCAATTTCATCCATAAACTCTACAAAATACACATAAATAGATACACAGAGTACGTTCCAGTACAAATCCATTAAAAATAAGCGCAAATGCACATATCATCGTGCGTATCTTGCAAAATTCTACTTCTTCGACCGTCGGATACGTACATGTGACAGCAAAGTCGGGCTACATTTTCAACTTCAACAACGCGACTACGTATGGAGGAATCGTTTCGAGGCTTACTGGATACGATAGATAGACGTAGTACCTAGGCAATATTGCACATATACGGTGCTATACATATAATCAGACACACCGTCATGTACTTCGTGTATACTGTTACAACCGACGCGACCCCAACAATAACAGACGAACACCAAACGCGGTTGAACAATCGAGGAAAACCAAACAGAAGAATACAAAGTCAAAAGGTCACAAGTTACTAGATCAAGAAGCAAAGGTCTTTTAAGTTCATTCATTTCATGTGCGATGACCGAGCGTCGCAACTCCAGTCCACCAGGATAAACGGCCGCTATGATACAAAGATATTCGGACCCATAGGCCACAAGCCGACCAGTGTAGACGAGGTATAATTTAAAAAGTAGTAGTAAAAAGATGCAAGACCCAGACCCATAAAGACGTGAAGAAAACAAGAAAAACTATTCAGAGAACACCCTGACGACCCTGTCATACCGAAACCCAACCCAGAATAAGGAGCAACGCGTCACCACAGCGGCGAGCAGACGCGTCGACCGCGTTGGCGAGGCCGTGACAAAACAATGAAGAGAAAACGTTTAACCACCGAAACCGTAGAGGGTACCTGAGAGAGAGGATGTTAGAACGCGTCGATGAAGACGTGAAGAAGCAGAGAAACTTACGGCCCTGTCGCTTGAGAGCGTAGACAACATCGAGAGATGTGACAGTCTTTCGCTTGGCGTGCTCAGTGTATGTGACGGCATCACGGATAACACCCTCGAGGAAGGTCTTGAGGACACCGCGGGTTTCTTCGTAGATCATGGCGGAGATACGCTTGACACCACCACGACGAGCGAGACGGCGGATAGCGGGCTTGGTGATACCCTGGATGTTGTCACGCAAGATCTTGCGGTGACGCTTGGCACCACCCTTGCCGAGACCCTTTCCACCTTTGCCACCTGTTGAAGCAAATCAAGTCAGTATGAGTTGAAGAAGCAAGAGATGATCGATGAGGCGAAGGAGTACTCACGTCCAGTCATTTTGATAGATGTATTGGGATGAGAGATAAGAAGTAATTGAATGTGGATGCGTAAACGCGTTGATGATGTTGAGTAAGACTTGAAGAAGATGGAGACTGGAGATGGAGAGGAGAAAGAAGGTGGGAAAGAAGACGCGGCGGGAGATATTTCTATAGAAGGAGCCGTACGCGGGAAGGTGCCTGGGATCACGCGCTAGTGGGTGATCTGGCCAATCAGCGGGCCCGCCGCTTGATCTGGAGGCGGTTCTTACTGATTCAACGCTGATGCTCTGATCCTGCCATTACCAGCCATGGCAACGCAGATCAGTCGTTTTGGCGAGTGGAAACCGCATTCTGATCCAGCGAATTACATGCCACGATTTTGATTCGAATCAAAAATACTGGTTGTGGTTGGGATCAGAAGGTATTTGCATTCTGTGATCCTGCGATTTGATTGGCGGACGGGAAGATCAGACTCGCTTACATACTCAGTTAGTCCCGCCAAGCCGGGGCACCAGCATATTCATTCTGATTTCCCTAACAAAACTGCGTGTCAGAATCACGCTTATCGCAGCCAGCTTTCCCGCCCGGTTTTTCTGATCCAAATCTGCACCCGCCCAACAGGCAGTCGCCCAGATCACCCACCCGCCCCTCGCCCACTACAAATACTTTCCCCCCGCCCACTTTCTCTTCCCTCCTACATCTCTCTCATCCATCCACTCAGTGATTACCATCCATCAACACCATCACTTTTCATCATCAAACTTATCTCATTCATCAAATAAATCACATACACAATGGCTCGTACCAAGCAGACAGCCCGTAAGTTTATTTTTACCTCACTTTCCCTTCGTTTTCGTGTCTTGTTGGCTGGCGACGCGTCTTGGTGTTGTCTCCGACCGTGACGCGGCTGACTCCCACTTCACTTTTCTTCTCTTTTACTCTTGACTAACATCACCTCTTAGGTAAATCCACTGGTGGCAAGGCCCCTCGTAAGCAGCTTGCTTCCAAGGCCGCCCGTAAGGCTGCTCCCTCCACTGGAGGTGTCAAGAAGCCTCACCGCTACAAGCCTGGTATGTCGCGTCTCACCACATGTCTTTCGATCTTTACTAACAACTCTTAGGTACCGTCGCTCTCCGTGAGATTCGTCGCTACCAGAAGTCCACTGAGCTCTTGATCCGCAAGTTGCCTTTCCAGCGTCTTGTCCGTGAAATTGCCCAGGACTTCAAGTCCGACCTCCGCTTCCAGTCCTCCGCCATCGGTGCTCTTCAGGAGTCCGTTGAGGCCTACCTCGTCTCCCTTTTCGAAGACACCAACTTGTGCGCCATCCACGCCAAGCGTGTCACCATCCAGAGCAAGGACATCCAGCTTGCCCGCCGTCTCCGTGGCGAGCGCTCATAAATTCTTTCTTGTTCTTGACGTGATTCGATGAGTCAAACTACCTTTCATATGACTCACGGTTAATTGGGTTGGCGATCATGGGGGTCTTGCTTTTTCATATTACTCTTGTTCATTTTATCATGACTACTGGCGAGAAATGACGGGTTCTGCTTTTGTTTTCTTATGGGTTATTACTGGGTATTCCATCTTGTGTTTTTCTTCATTCATCTTCAGCTCTGAATAGCAATGGTCAGAAGGCAGTGGCCGACCACACCAAAACGGTCCAGTCCATCGAAATGTATATTATCGAGACCAATCTGATGACAATAGACTTGATGTCTACAAGCATGTCGACCCTTTCTTTCCATTGCTATGATCTTAGATAGCTCTAGCTAGTAATGAACGCGTCGCGAGTATCCAATTTTCACGGTCGCGTCGATAACGCGGATAGATACCTCGCATAATACGGACACCCAGCATCGTGTTGAGATATGCTGTCGTACTTGTTCGTACAGACATTGTCGCGGTTCATGTCGTCAAATCATATTCATGTCCGCTATCCCGTAATTTCGCTACGTACTCGTGTGTATGTAGTGGTATGCCAACCGTGCAAAATCTGTTGGCGGGAGTCATACGATCAACCGGCGACATGGACTGAGAGATGAACAATCATGTAGTAAGTCCGTAGAGGTCATTTTACTTGTATATGATAGATCAAATACGAGGAGCTCTTCTCGTTCTTGGTATTCGTAAACGATTCAGCGAATAGCCCTTGCGGAGAGGATGTACTGATGCGGCATATCGATGCCGTGATGGGCTCGATATCGAATTGTCGGTGTACACGGTGGACCTGTCCACCGTAGGACTCTTTGCTATCGATGTGTGTACTTATGAGTCAGGTAGTAGTTGTGGGCTTACTACGTTTTTCGATATTTGGTCTAGGATTGTGGTGGCTGAGATGGTTGTCGTCGTGGAGTGGAGTGGTGTCTTCGAGATTCATATCGGGGTGGTTTTGCCGTACATCAACTCAACGAACACCGCAGGGCTCGAGGAAGAGCGTCCGTACTCAGCTACAACAAAATGGCACTCAGAAAGGACAGATGCATAGAACCGGACACTTGAAGGAGCAGAACAGATATCGCGATCACTCATCTGATGGATGGAGTAATGCCTGGCTGCCTACGGAGTAAGAACAAGACAACAGCATTGTCCAGCTGATCCTACTCGCACCAACTGGCCGATCTACATGTATGACACAATATCTACAGGAAGCACACTAGTCTGTAGAATAGCTTCATCCCACCGATCGTACATCGTACATCGTCATAGCCAGTAAACTATCCGATCAACAAATCTAGGTTATCAGATCGTCCCATTCACGAGCCAGTTTCTATCTAGTCGAAGGCAAAAACAGTATTGATGCCTGAAAAACCAGTCAGCCACAGCCGAGAGGTGCGAGTCTGGACTCATACCAGTCCTCCTAGGAAAAATGATACGTAGTTACGCACGTAAGGCTTGCCAAAGTGGGTTGATGTCATGATTTGGTATGGCTTGGCATCGCTCGACCCGGAAGTCGGCACGTGTTGGGCGCTGGGAGCCGCGGCGGTTTGTCCAGAAGAGGCTTAGTCGCATCACGGGATTCCGAGTGATTGGTGCATGCTTACGAATTGTGCAACTCGGCCGTCGGTTCTTACCAGTTGTTTCAAGCGACGTTGGTTGGTTGTGCAAATTTCTGTTAGCGATGACTCGCCCTTTTTATACGCACAGGTTTCACTTTAATTGAGAGCACAATGCCATTGTCACCCAAAAGCAATGAATCAGCGCCAATCCTATCCCGGATTAGCAATCAGAATAGCCGTGCACAACTCGCCGGATGCCCTCTTGCTGCCATTGCCGAGAGCGTATCGAGTGGATTTTTCCCGACGTCGACCGCGGACGGTTTGCCAGAATGAGCATTACGACCCCATCTCATTCGTCCTGTCTCTTCGTCGAATCCATCGATAGATTGGGAACGGACTAAAATTTTGCTGCAGATTTTATGATCGCGTGGCGGCGCAGTGGAGTAGAATATGCTAGTACGTAGCATGATAAATAAATAATAAATTAGGGTCTTCGTGTCGGTGACGAAAAAGTGATTTAAATACATGGCTTGACCCCCTTGGTATAGTTTTGTTGATATTGCTGTAGAAGATACCCTGACTAGACGACCTAGTCTTCATACAAAAAAGTGTACATAGTGTATACTGCTAGTACATACTATTAATATACGTTGCTTTGTTTTGTTCATATAGCAACTAACACATTACTGGCAACTGCCTAAAACGGAACCATACGACTTCCCTGTCTGCCGAGGGACTTCAAAAAGGCAACCACGACTCAGTCTCACACACACACACACAGATAAAACGCCATGGCGGAAACCGACCACGAGAAAAGGGACCAGCCCCTCGAAGCTGTCACACCGAAACGAATCTCCTACTGGCGCAAAATCATCGACCAAGCGGGCATCACCGCCGAAGTCGAGAACTACACTTACCCCGGCTCCGGTACCGAAGAAGATCCCTACCTCATCTCATGGATCCCCAACGATCCCCGCAATCCCATGCTCTTCTCCGTATTCGCAAAATGGTTTATCACCATGACGATGGCCGTTTGTACGCTGGCAGTCGCTCTCGGTTCGTCGGCGTACAGCGGTGGTATTCTGGAAATCGTGGCTGCGTTTGGAATTAGCGAGGAGATTGCCATTTTGGGTATTTCGTTGTTCGTGCTGGGATTTGCGATTGGTCCTTTGATCTGGGCGCCCATGAGTGAGATGTTTGGTCGACAGTTGACGTTCATCTTGACCTATGCCGTGCTTACTGCTTTCAATGCTGGGTGCACCGGTGCCCAGAATTCATATACCTTGATCATTCTACGATTTTTTGCGGGAGCCTTTGGTTCCTCCCCGCTTACCAACGCCGGTGGTGTCATTGCTGATATGTTCCACGCTGGCGATCGAGGTTTGGCCATGAGCTTCTTCGCTGTCGCTCCCTTTTTGGGTCCTGTCCTGGGTCCGATTATTGGTGGTTTCTTGGGCGAGTATGCTGGCTGGCGCTGGGTGATGGGTTTCATGGCTACGTTTTCCGGCGCGCTTTGGATTGTGGGATCTACGCTCATTCCTGAGACTTATTCGCCTGTCTTACTTCGTCAACGTGCGAAGAAGTTGTCCGAAATGACCGGCAAGGTTTACCTGACAGAAATGGATGCGAAGCGAGGAACGGTCACGCTTACCCAGGCTCTCAAGACCTCTCTCTCTAGGCCTTGGATCCTCTTGTTGAAGGAGCCTATCGTCTTCCTTCTCTCCATCTACATGGCTATTATCTACGGAACATTGTACATGTTGTTCAGTGCTTTCCCTATCGTCTATGAAGGAACCCGCCATTGGAGTCAAGGAATTACCGGTCTTTCCTTCCTTGGTGTCATGGTAGGCATGTTAGCAGCCGTCGCCTACAGCATTTGGGACAACAAGCGTTATTTGAAAGAAGCAGAAATGGCAGGCGGATTTGCAGCACCTGAGGCTCGTCTTCCTCCTTGTCTGGTTGGTTCAGTTGCTCTCCCTATCGGTCTGTTTTGGTTCGCCTGGACAAACTACCCATCAATCCACTGGATGGTTAGTATCGCTGCTAGTGTCCCGTTCGGTTTTGGAATGGTCTTGGTCTTCCTCAGTGTCATGAACTATTTGATCGACTCGTACACCATTTTCGCTGCCTCTGTGCTTGCTGCCAACTCCGTGCTTCGTTCGCTCTGTGGTGCTGCTTTCCCTCTTTTCACCACTTATATGTACAACAACCTTGGTATCCACTGGGCCTCGACTATCCCCGCCTTCTTGGCTCTCGCCTGTGTCCCGTTCCCGTTCCTCTTCTACAAGTACGGCAGGCAGGTTCGTGAAAAGTGCAAGTTCGCCGCCGAATCGGCCGCCTTTATGCGCAAACTGCAGGAATCAGCCCAAGAAGAAGAAACAGAGGGTGAGAAGGACGAGGTCGACTTTGACCGCGCCGAAGCCCCAGCTCCTCATGATATCAGCTCTGAATCCGAGGGCGAAGAGGAAGTTGCACCCGCTCGTCGCATGTACTCGCGCGCCTCCACTCGGACGGCGAGCAGCTCTCATCGCGGCCGGGTTGAATACGAAGGCAACCCATACGACATTGATCGTGTCAACACCAAAGACTCAGACTTCAGCTTTACTTCGCCCAGAAAGTCTGCTCCTCAATAATTTTGCCCAAATCTACCATGTACATTTTTCGGGCGGCTTTCATTTGAACTTTTCTTATAGATTTTTCCTTTGTTGCACTTGCATACGACTCGGATGAGTCAGTGGAGTTCTGTCTTGTTTCCCTGGCATTATGATTAGCATACTCCTGCATCGCGTCTACCTCTACTTATAATAATACATAATGTTGCTGATACTCCTACTCCAAACATCTAAAATAATAGTGTATCCGGCTGTTCGGCAGTGTCTTCCACGTGACATTCCGATGCATAATCGTCTCGATATAGCTGACACCGGCGCCTCTGCCCAATCACAGCATTCAGGCCCAGATCCGATCTGCAAAAATATCAACTCCGACCGGAGTTAAGCACATCTTTCTGTGTGTGCCTGCCCCATCTTGCGTGCTTCTTATTTCCGTGTTAGTTTACTAATAATATCTTCACTACGTATTCTTCTTCTTCTTCTCAGTCTTCTTTTTGACTTTTTCGAGTTTGAGCAGGGTGGTTTTGTTCTTTATGGACCGGAAATAGACTCCACTCGTTGGCGCCGCTATATTTTATTTCAGTCCGTTGTCTTGACGAATCCAGCGGCCAGTATTGACGTTGAAATACTGGTCTGAGTCACGGTCTTTACCGCTTCAATCGTCTCTTTCGTCAACGATACATATCATATATACAGTCGCAATGCGTCGGGTCATATCAGACTTGCTCATCTCGGCGGGACGCCGACCCGGAAACAATCTATCTTCATCGCTGCGAAACCGAGGAACGACGAACGGAAATAAGTCCCAACGACGACACAACTCGAATAAACCTATAGAAAAGAATGATTCTGCGCCGAGCAAAGAGTCGCCTGTGTCCGAGTCTACAAGTTCCTCTACGACCGCCCCTCCACCCACAAGCTCGGTAGTGTCCTCCGCTGGAGCGGCTACTTCACCACTCCCAGCAGCACGCAGCAGTCGGGGTATAGGCGAAATCATAAGATCAGGACCAATCGGTCGATTCGGGAATTGGTACACAAATGCGCAGCACAAGAGGCCCTACGTTACGCAACTCGCGAGTTCGTTTATTATTTATCTGGCGGGCGATTTGAGTGCGCAGTTATTATTCCCGTCGGAAGTGAAAACAACTGAAAATAAGGGTGGAGAGGAAGTTGAGACGATAGCGGCAGTAGGGTATGATCCGTTACGGACGTTGAGGCATTTGACTGTCGGGCTTGTGTCGAGTATTCCTTCTTATAAATGGTACCCTCCCCCTCTCCCCTCTCTTCTGTAAGATATAAAGATGATTGGGACTGACTTGAGCTGCAGGTTCATGTTCCTCCACCACAACTTCAACTACACCTCCAAATTCCTCTCCATAACCACCAAAGTCGCCGTCCAACAAGCCGTCTTCACTCCCGTCTTCAACACCTACTTCTTCAGCATGCAATCCCTCCTAGCCGGGGCCTCAATCGCAGAAACATGGGAACGAGTGAAGCTCGCCTTGCCCAACAGTATCAAGAACAGCGTCAAGCTCTGGCCGGCTGTTACGGCGTTTAGTTTTATGTATATTCCGCCGCATTTTAGGTCGGTGTTTGGCGGCACGATTGCGGTGGGCTGGCAGACCTATCTGAGTTGGTTGAATCAGAAGGCTGCGAGGGAGGTTGCGGCTGCTGAGGCTGCTGCTAATGCTATAGAGAGCACTGTACAGACTGCGGATGGTAGGATTTCGCAAGCGGCTTGATATTTTTTTTTGTGATACCCTTTTGCACATTCTTTTCTTTTCTTTCTGCTGTTATTGGCCCTGCATGATAGACCTGCACTGATCTTAAACATTCGTATAGACACGATATATACATCACATAGAAGTTAGATATATTCAAACGAAAAACTGACAATATGACAATAAAGGTCGAATTGGTAGAATAATATTTCCTAATTCGTACACTAAAACGCGGGTCACGCGTCATCCGAACATCAGAATCTTATATCTTCATCTTCGCCTCTGGACAATAGCAGCCATGTCCAGTCCTACTAAACAAGTCGACATGCAACTGAATGATTTGAACGATGATAGTAGCGACTACGGCTCAGAATTCACACCAGACGAAGAAGAGCTGTTGAACGAACTGCTTGCACGCGTCGTCGCACCGGACCATCTAACTTCTACCACCACCACTACCACCGCAACTACCACCACCGAAGAGACCACAACCACAACGACTACAACCGAATCCCAGCAACAGCTCTTGACAGAAGTATTACTCGATGATTTACAACCTCTATCCGACCCGCTGATCATCTCCGACATAGAGGATTATGAAGTTCCTCATTCCGCCCGCGTCCCTAGGGTGCTGGGTCGGGAAGCATGGAGTCCTGCGACAAAACGCGTTTGGCAGCAGAGGCAGCAACAAAGTCAGACAGGTGGCACAATTGCAAGGAATTTATGGTATAGTCAGCCTCCGACATCTTCGACAGCAGTCAACGTCCGCGCGCAGATCGGTCGTACGTTACTTTCCTTGTGTTATGATGGTTTTGATTTGGTTTGAAGAGCTGACGTCCTGACATTGTAGCGCTTGATAGAACGCGAGGGCTCCCCTGAAGGGCGAACACGAGATCGAGAACGACAGCGAGAGAGGGAAAAGGAATGGACGGACGCAGAGGGTAGAACAGAAGCCAAATCCGAGCCGGAGACGGAGTCTATTCAGAACATCAACGAGGAAAGTACAACGGCAGCAGCAAATGTTGAGCAAAAATCACCTATAGAACGATTTCGGAAACCGCCTAATAAAGCATTTTCGGTATCGGATCTGATTTCCCCGGCTTGGTGCGAGTTGCAGTATTGGTATACACTCACAAAACATGGACGGAAACGAAGGACGCCGGCTATGATGCAGGGTACCGCGGTGCACAAAGTTCTCGAAGATGAGGTACACACCACCGTACCAGTCGACATCACAACAAAAGAAGATGGATGGGCATTGAGGATATGGAATGTGATTCAGGGCCTTCGAACGCTTAGAACATACGGATTGACGCGCGAACTCGAGGTATGGGGTCTTGTGGAAGGCGAGATTGTCACGGGGATAATCGACCAGCTTTCGTACATCTGTCCAGATCCGAAGTTAGAGGCGAGTGCGGCGCAACATTATGCAGACGCCGAAGCGGCGCGCGCTGCGTTGCCAGAGTACCAGATGTCGATTTCGGATTATTTCATGGCGTCTGGGGCCGGAAAGCCGTTGGACGAGATGTGGAAACAGCCTGAAGAGCCTGCAACTACCGACGACGAATATGGAACGGATCTCGATCAGTCGTACCTTGATGTCCCGAGAATATATATTACAGACATCAAAACTCGAGCGAGTCGCTCCGTGCCTACGGTCAAGAGTACCGGGTTTCGTCCGACACATTTGCAGTTGCAGCTATACTACCATATGCTTAATCGATCAGTGACCAGCGACGACGTCACGATGGAAGCAATCGCAAAACGATATGACCTGGACCCTCAGCGCCCATTTTCTGACGCATTCATTGCAGAAGTCGGCGGATTAAATGAAGAATTCTACGATGCTGCATCTTCACCGACATCGAGCTCCGATCCTGACTATGTGCCCGGAGGGAGCAGTCAGGATTCCGTTAGCATTCTGCTTTCGCATAATAATTTGCATAGTCTGTGGGACTTGATGAAGAAGCACCTTCGATACACATTCTTGCCTACATCTCACAACCAGGATATAGCTCCTTCCATCCCCGCTGCAGCCCAACCAGCGTCATTGGCGCTCTATCCTACCGTTCTTTCGCCAGTACTGACAGCGAAATACCTGTCGTCTACCAAAACGTCAGAAGATGGTGTGCCTGATGAACTCGGTAGCCGTTCATTCTTGTTTGATCCTTCAGACCTGACGTCGTATACATCCGATCAACTGAGTTGGTGGCGCGGTGACCGCGCACCCCGAGGAGTCGAGGTGTTTGATGCATGGAAGTGTCGGATATGCGATTTTCGAGAGGAATGCGATTGGCGGAAATCGAAGGAGTATGAGTTTGCGACGAGGCGGAGACGATTATCCAAGACTGCGATGGAGATGCTTGGGACGGTTTGACCTACTTTTTTTCCTGCATTGATACACTGTTTGCAGCATTGATCATCACAGTTTGGCATGTATTTTGTATCATTTGGCTTGAAGCATCATCTATCATGAATCTCATACGGTATGTACATAGTCTCACATCATGCCCGCAAGCATGCATGGATAGGCGTTATTCATTGGAATGAAAACACATCTCAGCACTCAAAGTCTTTCGACAAATCAATACGGATAAGAACGAACTTCATCCTCCTTCTCCAAATCCAACCCATTCGCCACCTGCTCTTCATGCTTCTTATCAAGATACTCCAACAACACCTCAGCATACTTCTCCTTCCCCTTATATATCGACACATCATCCCCCCACGACCGGATAGCAGACGCCAATCTACCAGGCACATACGGCTCCTTCGCAATTTCTGTGATCGGCTCAAAATACGTCCTGATCGTAAACACCACAGCGCCCGACCTCGGCAGTCGCCGCAACGATTGCCTCTCAGACCTGAAATAATGATGCTCAATCGCCCTGTTCTTTTGGGCTGTATTCCACGAAATGCCCGGCTCATCCTCTGACCCGATAGATGGGGACCAAGCGAGTTGATCATCAACCTGCAAGAAATAATTGTTGCGTAACACCGCGTCTTCGGGTTTCAATCGGCGGAAAAAATTCATCATCCCCTTTTCGAGTTTCTCTTTGAATTGGGGCACGTCTCCTGATGTGTGGATTTCGCTGAGCGGCATGCCGAGTTTATCTTCTAGGCGCCAGAATCCGGCTAGCAGGATAGCGCCGGCGAGGAGGTAGTATTGTCCATCGGGCTTTTCGAACATGAGTGCTAGATCGTCTTGTACGAGACGCGCGCATGTGATCATGGGGTCTTCGGCGAGGGGTCGTTGGATGATGTTGAAGGATTCGCCGGTTAGGAGGTTATCGATTCCGACGGGGGTGGCGCGGAAAAGGCTAGGATAACGGGCGGGGAGGTATGATGCTCTATACGCAAGTATACTAGTCAGATATAGGCCTTGCTTTCTGGATGAGGAAGGGGACGTACAGTTCTTCGAGCAACTCGATTGCGCCGTCCATAGCTTCAGGGGCTGTGTGGCAACATTTCGAGCCCCGTTCTTTGATACGACGGGCTTTGTCGGCGTGGTAGCGAGGGTAATGGTTATCCAATTCTGAACATTCGTCAGATTTGACTCTAAGCCGTCTCGTTTGTAAACTGGAGGCTCTTACCAATCCATTCATCCCATTTCATATTCCGCAATCCCATAGTCACAAAGTACTTCCTATTGCATCTCCTTCTCAGCGATCATTCAAGAAGTGGGTGACGAGAGATACATACGGTCCATATCGAAAAGGCCTATACAACAACGGCTTCGTCGTCTTCACATCCCAGCCCTCATACGGTTTCGGCTCTGGTCTTTTGAACGACGACGGCGTCCATTCTATTCCCTATCAGCCTTTGCTTCATATATTCAAAGGGGGGGAAGAACGTACCGCCATATTTCCGCTTATTCTTCTCAACATCCGGCGTCGATGCTCTCGTTGTTTTTGAGCTGGTGGTTTGATATCGAGATTTTAGGGCTTGGAGGGCTATGTACATAACCCATGTCAAGGACGCGATTATCGTGGTGGCCAGGACGACATCGTGAATCTGTCCTCGGTTTTGGGATAGGAATTCTTGGATTTGGGTGATGTATATGGATGACATTTTGACGGTGTCTGTTGCCATCAGTGGTTACACCGTATGTGCGTAGTTGACAATTAGAGCAGTTGAGACTTTATTTGTCCAACCGGAATACATCAACTACTAGTAATACACGCAAAGAAGGAAACATCGTACAATACATACTCAACCCAGAAAGTATAGATATCTTTAGCAACGACGATTCAACCATGCATCCAAAGATCCATAGATAAGACCTACCCAAAACGGCTGCATAGACCGTTATCAACCTCCCACAATGAGGGGTCAGACACAAAAGGCGTTTAACGAGTTAGCCTGAGAGCTTATCTTAATCCACTAGACTGGACGCAGTACGTAGTAGTTAGATCGGTATTATGGGTATCTTGACTGGGGTAGGTAAATCCAAGCCCTCTGCAAGTTCCAGTGGGCGGGGGATCTTTTTACCGCATTAGGAAATGATTTTGTCCTTCAAATCTTGGAAGTACTTGGAAGTACGAACGAGAGGGCGATGCTTTGCGTTGTTTTACATTATATCCTTCATAGATTTCATGAAATTATTGATTGATTGTTGATGGCTTGGATTAACTGGGGTACTCGTATAATTAATTATAGGCAGATTGGTAGATAAGCAGAGGCGTAAATAGCAATGCGCGAGATGCCTTCACGACTTTATCTTTACCACACTAAAGATAGATTAGATCGTTGATACCATTTATAAGTGCAGTCTGTCAACCAAAATGAATATACACACATACATGGGCGATGCTTCAGAACTCCCACGATTTTTCTTTCTCGTGAAACTTAAGCCGTAGATCCAAGTATCTAGCCAGGTCAAGCTTGGGGGATTGCCTTCCAGTCTCTCCCCATCATCCATTCCTCCCAAGTCTTTGTTCGCACAGCAGTCTTCAAGTCACTTGGCTGAATCACCTTCATCGAGCCCGTATAGCCGTACTCCTCAAGAGCCGGCAGAGACGATATTAGTTCCATAGGTATTTTCATTCTTTCATGTAAGAATTGAACAGTCACCGTCATAAAGTCCGCTTCGTTGCCACTCGCTTTCGACCAGATATCACAGATCTCTCCGTATGTCAAGTAGCTGTGGTTGTCATACGCCAATAGCTTGGTACCTGGTGCCTCGTCTTCAATCAGGGCTCTGACAAACAGTCCTGTCGATTCTTTCGCGTCGATGATTGGCATTTTGGCGGCTTTGCTCAGTGGTAGGAAGTACCTGTATTTGCCGTCTGATGGATCCAACTTGGGCGAAAGCAATGAATTTGTATTGTACGCGCCGAGGTAGATAAATGATGTCTTTCTGGCCAAGTCAGGTAGTTCCGTCTCGATATAATCGACAACAGCACCTTTAGAATCTGCATGATTGCTTTGATACTTTGCGCCAGTCAGCTTTGATATTCCCGGGAGCGCGGAATAGACAAGGCGCTCTAATGTAGGGATTTTGGCTGCAGCGTCGGCAGCGTTTTTGCCGTGGGAAACTTCCGTTTGATATGCAACTTTGGCGGGGTCTGTAACTGATGGGTGTTCTTCTTGGGCCATCGTCGAGGCTGTGAGAGCGCCGTAGGTCGTCCAGAAATCTGTATTGAGAAAGATGGCATGTGCATTATGAAATGCTTTTGCTAGAGTGTCGGGTTCGGAGAGGTCCGCCTGCACGACGTCGGCACCGAGTGTTTCTAGGGCTTGAGCAGCTGGAGATGAAGGGTTACGAGTGGTAACGCGCACCTTCCAGTGAGGAAGTTTGAGAAAAGTGCGTGCGACTGAACCTCCCTGATTCCCTGTGGCGCCAACTACGACGATTGTCTTCATGCCTGAATCTTCCATGACTTAGGGTTTCGAGGTGATGATCATAAAATGCGAAGAAGAGTGGCTAAATGAGATGCTAGAATTCCTTGAGGAGAATAGGTACCAGGGCAACTGCAAAGAACATGATGCCATCTTATATATGCCTCGTTCCCGTTGTCTTTGGGCTTATGCGAAAGATCGGGGGGATTGGCTTACAGGCTTGTCTGGTAGACAGAACCTCATTGTCTGATTTATCAACCGAAACCCATTTGCATTGACGCCATTGAGCTGTCAAATGTAACACTGTAAGCCCATCTGCAATGTAAGCCACATGTACTGTAAGCCAAATGCACTGTAAGCCACAAGAAATGCAAACAACTTGTGGCGGGATTTTCAGGATTGTGAGTGATATGAAATATCACTAACTCTTGCAAGAACACCTTTATACATTTGTTTGAAGATGGTGGTGATCCGACTGTTCCGGAGATATCAGTAAAGCCCTAACGCCGAGCCTAATCTGGCAGGGATCTATGAGTCTTGAAGCTATGGTCTCAGGTTAGGATACAGCGAGGATTTCCGATCTATCACTGCCAAATTTACGTCTTCGTTTGTCTAATGACCCCATTAATAAGAGCATAATGGCTACTCGATCTCGTAGTGGAACTGGAAAGGTACGGAAGCGTGTCGTGACAGGGGCGCGACGTGAGCAGAATCGTTTGAATCAAAGAGCATATCGTAAGTGCCACTGATATCAATGTCTAAATTATACGTTAACCGGGTGAGTAGGCCAAAGACAGAGGACGAAAGATTGTCTCGGTGGCTTACTGTCAGCCCAGGGTTCGGAGACAGACCAACCTTCAATGTACAGTCGTGGTGCAGATGATACGACAAATGCGAGAGAAGCCGATCCGATTTCGAGAAATAACCCAATGTCATCCTACATACAACCAGGGCAATTGACAACAAATGATGCTCGTCTCGATGAGGCTGGGGTTCTAAGTCAACTGCCCATGCCCTCGCTTGATGCTCGTTGGACGGTGCAAAGTAGCATACAGTCACCACTGGATGACGAGATGTTACAAGAGTTATTTCCCACTTGGCCGTTTACAAGCCCTTCAGCGGTGGAAAACAGCATACCATGTACGCCTCACAACGAAATGTCTAGAATCCACAGTGACCTACTCTCCGGTTCTAATCCTACATCAAATATTCAAACAGAATCATCATCGAATAATAGCGATAGCATTGGCCAAAACGGACAAGAAGATACAATAACACGTGGAGCCTTCGATCTCGGCAGAATCATAACTGCAGGAATCGAAACGCTACTCCGCGGGCCTCCTTCTCAAGCATTACCAACATCATCTCGACTACCTGACCCGTGGAGTGAATGCATCCACTTTACTCGCAGCAATATAATCCTAGCATGTATCCAAAATGCTCAAAGTATGGGATTCAAGGTCGAAGACGTGATGATGCCAGAAAGGCTTGCTACCTCACCTTTCTACCAGCCCATAATAGCGCCGACAGATGACCCAACAAGACTTCTTGAATGTGTCACTAGCCCAACGACCCCGGCACACCTTAAACCTACCCTCCCGCAAGTTCTATATCCGCACCCGGCTTTCCTAGATTTGATTCCCATGCCTGATTTTAGGGCCCGGGTCATCACGTTGTTAGCGACGCATCCGCATGTGATTAACATGATGGACTTGAAAAAAGATGTGGCTTTTGAGAATGGGATTTGTTATTGGACTAGTTTGGGCAGTGGGGGTAATAATAAGTCTGCGGCAGCTCAAGCTACGCATGGCCAGCCGTGGGATATGCGAAGCTGGGAGGTTGCGCCTTGGTTTCTGCGCAAGTGGCGAGTACTGTTTGGAGGGGAGGACGGAGAGATGTGGAAGCAAAGTCAGTGGTGGCAGAGGGCTCGAGGCGAGTTAACGTGAGTACATATATGTAGGTCCACGTCAGGGGCTGCCGGTTCAACATATATAAAAGACAGCGGACGAAGTCAATTGATGATTCTGCGGCCATCGGACGAAGGACGTGCTGGATTTAATCTACCGAGACGCTCATAAAAAAAAAGAAATAAACGAGACAAAATATTTAAGCGTTCCTGTGCTGCAAAAAAGAAAGTATTGATGTTCATGGGAACGAGAAAAAACAAAAAAGAAGTGGACCAACACAGGCTCGAACTGTGGACTTTCGCATTACCAACAACTAACTTGCTAAGCAAGCTGATATTAGTACGACACTCTAACCAACTGAGTTATAAGTCCATGTTATAAACCAAAAATATTTGACCTTTTATCATCCAACAAAGCTTACACATTGCAGATGGCATCATCGCTAAGAAGCGGTTATCTCCGCCCTGTTTAATCAGCACTCAACATCCATCGCATATGAGGCATGGAGAGGGGATCCCCGATCTGAAATATTTGGAGTGCGCTACTATTAGGAATAGATTACCCGACTTTATGGTACCTGATCAATGACCGAATCGGTAGATTCAGTCATTTGACAGCAGCCACGATCGGACACACGCCGTGGTGTTGACTAATCCATGAATGACACCATGAACTATCGCACAATGGCCACCACGGCAGCCAGCGATGATAATACAACTACAAATATCGATACCAACATGGATATCAGCAGCAGCAATGGCGATAAAATCGCCCCAGCCACATCAGCGCAAAGCTTCACTCCGCGGTCGCTGATCGTTGGCCTCGGAATCGGCACCTTGATCATATTCTCAAACACCTATTTCGGCCTTCAGACAGGGTGGATGAGTCTGATGACTATGCCATCTTCCCTGATCGGCTTTGCCGTGTTCAAGAGTCTATCTAAGCATCTCTCTTTCCCATTTACGCCTGTGGAGAATGTGCTTATTCAAACCGTTGCGGGTGCCGTGGGCACTATGCCGTTGGGATGTGGGTTTGTGGGTGTCATTCCTGCTCTTGAGTTCTTGCTCAAGGAAGGTGAAGATGGCAAATTGGGTGATGGAGGCACTGGTGAAGGGGGGCCATTGAATGTGGGGTTTTGGAAGTTGGTGATTTGGAGTTTGGGGGTTTGTCTGTTTGGTGCCATATTTGCTGTTCCGTTAAGGAAGGAGGTTATTATTCGGGAGAAGTTGAAGTTTCCGAGTGGAACGGCGACCGCGTTGATGATTAGGATGTTGCATGGGACGTCGGCGGATGAGAAGTCGGAGAGTCAGCCTGAACGAACGCTGTCGGCTTCAAGTGCTCCTACAAGTAGGCCGGTTTCAGCATCTACGAGTCGAGATGTACAAGTCAAGGGTGATGGTCGCCGGGACTGGAAGTCAAAGATCCGCTTGCTCATCGGCGCATTTGCTGTCTCAGCTTTCTACGTAAGTCAGTCTTCGTTGAGACGAGTGTATCCCAATGCTAACCAAAACAGACACTATTCTCATACTTCGTCCCTCAAGTCCGCGACCTCCCAATCTTTGGTCTTACTCTAGCCCAAAACTGGCTGTGGACATTGAACCCATCTCCGGCATATGTCGGCCAAGGAATCATCATGGGTCCTTCAACCTCAATGCATATGCTGCTAGGCGCCGTCCTAGGCTGGGGAATCCTGTCTCCTATCGCCAAACACAAAGGCTGGGCACCGGGACCAGTCGATGACTGGGCAAACGGCAGCAAAGGATGGATCATATGGGTATCTTTGGCCATCATGCTCGCAGACTCAATTATTAACCTTGGATGGCTCATTCTGCGAACAACATACGGATCTCTCCCATGGCTGAAGACCAAGCTGCAAACCCTCAAACGTAAAGGATGGAAAGGAGCCACCTCCGAGCGCAGACATCGCTCACACGTCCAATACTCAGCTCTCCACACACCCACAGACGCCGAAGAACTAAACATCGAAGACGACGAAGCAGACCTAGAAGAAGAACCCGACGCTCCCGCCTCCGAACTGATCTCAAGCCGCACTATCTTCATCTTCCTCCCACTCACTCTGGTGTTGAACGTGATATGCATGCACATTGCCTTCGGCGACATCATTACCCCATTTCTTTCCACCTTCGCCACTTTACTAGCCGTCCTCCTCTCGATAATGGGTGTCCGCGCCCTGGGCGAAACGGACCTCAACCCCGTGTCTGGAATCAGTAAATTGACTCAACTCATCTTCTCCCTCGTCACGCCTGCATCAATGCATACCCGCCGCTCGGCCGTGGTCACAAACCTCCTCGCTGGAGCGGTCTCCGAAGCTGGCGCTCTGCAGGCAGGTGACATGATGCAAGACCTCAAGACGGGACACATATTAGGCGCAAGCCCCAAAGCGCAGTTTTATGGGCAGGTTATTGGCAGTATATTTGGTGCCGTGGTCTCGACGGCGGTGTATAAGATGTACGTCAACGTATACCCCGTGCCGGGCGACCAATTCCAGATCCCCGCGGCGTTTGTATGGATTTTTACGGCACGCCTCGTAACGGGCCAGGGTTTGCCGCCTATGGCATGGCAGGTTGCTATGCTCTTCGGAGCGGTGTTTGTCGCTACGACAATTCTCAGAATCGTGGCTACGGTTCGACGTGCACAGAAAGGTGGTCCGCCGCCGTCGTGGATATCCTTTGTGCCTGGCGGGATTGCGGTTGCGGTGGGAATGTTTAATGTCCCTTCTTTCACACTTGCGAGAGCTATCGGAGGTGTGATAGCGTGGTGGTGGGCGAGAAGGAATCCTCCTATTGCTGCACCTGTGCCGCTTCCGCCGTCTACAGACCATGGAAATATCATAAACCCTACCACTACTGAAGCAAACGATGCAGATGAAGCGGAAAACGAAACGTCGTCATCGCCTCTCATAGCTGCGAGGGTCGAGGTGCAGACTACGACCAAATCGCAGCCGTCGCCGCTTGATCCGAGTCAAGAAGATACATCCTCGTCGACGGTGGTTGTGCTTGCGTCGGGACTTATACTTGGTGAGGGAGTGCTGAGTATTGCAAATTTGATTCTTGCTAGTTTTAAGGTGCCGCATCTCTAAATCGCAGCAGCATGATCAGAGATAGGGAGGAAAGGAGAGGAGAGGATGGAGAAGAAGGCATATTTTGGTTGACTGTTGGAAGATATAGTTATAGATCATATTTAATTATATACTAGAATAATAGATGTGTTGGAGAGAGGTTCAACCAACCAACGGCATGGTGACTACGTGTTTGGGATGCTCAATAATAATAGAGATAGGTTAACATATGGATCCAAGACTCTTGTGACAAGGAAAAGCAAATTCTTTTGAAAGCTTTGAAATGAATTCTGAACTATCTACCCACACACCAACCAGCTAATCATCAAAGTTGCTAACTATCGCATCACTGTTTTTATATACACATACAATGAACATACAATATCTCACAAAGACGAAAAATATCGACGATAAAAAGGGGAAATCGGTATGATACACGATCCGGACGAAGCGAAGAAATACACATAAAGGGCAGAAAATGCCGCCGTATTTGTTCGTCAGAACATGGCAAATAGAAGAAATAAAGGGAAAAGACAAAGTCCTCAGAATGGAATAGTTTGTCAAGGGGTATCGTGTCTAGAATGGAATGAAAACTTCAGGACCAGGCGTACGGCTATTCCTGACTGGGGACGGGTTTTCTTTCTATGGGTGACTCGGGACGGGCCTCATTCTGGACTTGGGGTGGCGCCGGAGGTGCGGTAGGGGTCTGTACAGGCTGCATGGGAGGGCCGGGTAAAGGACCAGTTGGTGGAGCTAGAGGACTTTGACCTCCTCGGTGCACGACTGGACGTGGGCCCATCTGACCAACACTTGCGCTGTTGCTGCGTGATCGTCCTCCGGCCGGGCTAGCTGGACGCGATCCAGGTGTCAATGGGCGTGGAACATCGGCACCACGACCGGGTCCAGGGGACATGGAGCGTGGAGTACCAGGTGGAGGTGGGAATTGCGGCATTCCAGAACCAGTAGGGGTCATAGGGCGACCGTCATTGTAGAAACGTGGAGGAGCACCTCGCATTTGAGGAGGAGGTCCCATGCGGCCACCAGCTGGGGACATGGGCCTTCCATTGGGTCCCATGATGGGTGGGCCACGAGGACCAGGACCATTAGGACCACCAGGTCCGCTAGGTCCAGGCGGGCGTCGAGGCTGTAGAGGTCGTGCAGAGAGACATGTACGCGGTGCGATACCTTGAACTGAGCCATCCATGCTGGAGCATTGAGTCTATGAATATGTTAGCTGCAATTCACTCCAAAGTCAAGGATATTCTTACCCATCCATCATCGTATGACTTCAAGAGTCTCACAAGCTGACCGGCGCGAAGTTCCATTTCATCGGCTAGAGAAGGCGTAAAGTCCATTTGCACACGGTGAACGTTACTAACTGGAGCACCAGCACCACCAACAACTGGGGATTGAGGTCGAGAACCGGCATTTTCAACGTATTCAGGGGATGGTGTTCGTGGTTCAGCTGGTTTGTCGTCAGACTTTGCAGCGGCAACGGCGGCGACAGCAGCCGCACCAACAGCAGCTCCTGCAACAGCAGCTTCTACAGATCCAGCAGAAGGACCTTCTTCAGCAATAGGGCTAGGTAAGTTGTGGGCACTACCGGTAGGCGAAGGCGTCAAATCCCTGACTGGAGATGATGCATCCTTAGCAGGGGGCATAGGAGGAGATGCAGCTTGTGCTCCATTATCGAAGGGGTTGACTGGATCGGTGAATGGATCTTGACGAGGGGACTGCGGGGGAACATGTGCTGAGCCACTATAAGGACGTTCAGCTGACCGATTTACTTGTAGGCCACCAGCTGCGACGGCGCCTGCTGCAGCACCGACGGCAGCACCAGCAGCACCAGCGGCGTAAGGATTGGCACCACCAGGCTGGGCCAACATTGGATTGAATTGGGTGATTGGACGTAAGCTGACTTGAGGAGCAGTTGCTGGGGTTGACGGCGCCGAAGAATAAGCTCCCATTGACTTTGGCGGCGGAGCGGTGGTCGTTGGAGGTGGTTGACTTCGAGCGAACTTTTCATTTTCTGCAGCAGCAGCAGCGGCAGCCGCTTCTTCCCTGTTCTTTCTCTGCTTGTGTAGCCAGAAGAGGACCAATCCAGCAATAAGACCAATTCCTCCCAAGACACCAATCGCAATTCCAGCTTTGGCACCTCCTGTAAGACCATTGGAAGCGGATGCGGCTGCCGAGGTGGTGGCAGAAGCCGTTGAAGACGAGAACTGATCTACTACCGTACCGGTCGAAGAAGTGGAAGATGCCGATTGTGTAGAAGAGGACGTCGCGAAAGTAGTCGAAGGATCGCTCGAGGTAGTCAACAAATCAGACAATGAGGTTGATGTGGTTGATGTGGTTGACTGAGTTGACGAAGTCGTGGTCTCCGGAGCTGCGGTGGTGGCGGTGGATGTTGTGCCTGCTTTTGAAGTCGTGCTCGTCTTTGTTGTTGACTGGGCTACAGGAGCACCCTTTCCTGCGGTGGTTGGATCCGCAGTAGTAGTACTACTTGTGCCCGTGACATAACCGCCAATTGCGCCGGTGAAGGTAGGCGACGCGGTCACATATACGACTGACGCAGTTTCCGTTACAGTACTTTGCTGGTTTTTATTTTCGATACCAAGGAAACTCTCGACCTCCGAAATGATATCCCGTCTTTCATGACGGTGGAAATGGGCGTGCGACATGGCGAGCGTTTTGATAGTATCGTCGCAATCAGGAATCAGCGCGGTATGATAGCGATTCAAACGGTCATGCGTAAAATAGTGATCTCGATACAAAGGGTCAAAGAGTCGAAGATGCGAAATGAGTACGAATCAGACAGTACTCTGGTAGGGAACGACAGCGCTGGAGGTCGATAGCCAGCGCCAGAAGAAGAGAACGTGGGGTAGAGAACGAAAGTCAGACTACAGCCTGTGCAGGTCAAATGGTAATCACGAACATACAATGAACGCGACGAGCAGCCAGGCTACAGCAGAAAGGTTGGAGTGTGGAGGGATCACCACCTGAAAGAATGTAAGGTCCACGAGGGCGAGCGTGTGTGAGGAGGAAGAAGAAGAGAAGGAAGGAGGAAGGAATGCCCAGGGCCGGACCTGAAACATAGTTTGATGAACCCTCGAGCCTTTGGGGCACGATACGGTGATACGGTAATACGGTCACATGCGTATCATGCGTAACATTGCAAACGCCTCAAGAGGCTCGCAAAGAAGGCTGAATGGTAACAATGGTATCGTGCCTGGTAACATTTTGTAACCAGCTGGTAATGTGGCGCCCGCGCTAAACCTTGCAGCTTGAATCGGACCAGGTACACAGCCAATCAGCAGCCAGACATCTCGGCTGGCGGCCGTGTCGGAGATTCGCGTCGTCCAGAATGGCTTAGCCTCGCCTGGGCATGTGCTTTGTTTGACAATGTTTGTTCATTGTTTGTCCAGGCGGTGGGCATCCTGGCTCTGATTGGCTGTCTGTTTGTGATTTCACAGCCTCTCGTGTGTGTGCTCATCGCTGCTCGGAGAGCCGCGGATCCACGGACTTGTGGACTGTGTCGAGGACAGTTGACTGAGGACTCTGAGTAACTACTCGCTACATTGCAGGAGAATACAATAATTTGATAATTATTAATATTATTAATACATGACTGGTGTTCAGGTTGATAGATGACGCGCATGAATTTCACTGTTGGCGTAATATTTGGGGTCATGCCCTGCTATTTAAGGCCACGGGTGTACCCCAGAACATGGCCCGAGCGGCTCTATCTTGATCCGCCCAACGCCTGTACTGACGCAACCCTTGTTTGGCATCTTATTACATAGCACTTATCCTTCTTAATGATCTAGAACGAGACTTTTTTGGCATTTTAATGATGACTTGGGTATCATATGGAGTGGGCAGACGGAGTTGGACTATGATGGTACAAGCATGTCGCTTTTACTCGTCTTGCTCGGCATGATTCTTCTTCTGTGGCAGAAAGGGATGTCGCAACGCCTGGAAATTGTTAGCACTGTCCGATATCTTGAATCTATAGTAAATACCTGTTCAGCAGTCAACCTTGAAGAAGATTCATAGCATATCAACTTGCTAACTAGGTCCCGTCCTTGAGTTGATGCCCCTTGCAAGACTTCTTCCCAAGGCTTGGCCGGGTACTCGTAGAATTGGAACTTGCCCCAGTCTGGAAGTCGTGCAGACTCCTATCAATATTTGAGTTAGATGTTTGATAGAAAGCTGGATGCATTGAATCATACTGGCCACACTTGAGCATTGGGGGTCCCTAAAGTGGTAAATATCGATTTGATAAGAGCAAGCTCACTGCCCAGATCTCCAGAGTCAAAAAGCTGGCGATGGCGCATATCTACCGCTTCTGCGACCACACAACCAGCCGCCCACATATCCAAAGACGTGTCGTATTCTGTTGACCCAAACAGAATTTCTGGTGGCCGATAGCTGGTAGTTCCGACATCAATGATCTTTTCTTTTGCAGGTTCAGAACCTTCATCTGTTTCTTTCCATGAGATGCCAAAGTCGGCCAGATAGGCTGGACCGTCCAGACTATCTAGCAGAATATTCGAAGGCTTTACATCTCGATGGATGATGCGGAGCGCGTGCACATGTTCCAGACCGCGAAACATGTCTCTCAAGATAATTTTGATTTGAAGCATTGTCAAGACATTTTGACGCAATACTTCGGCAAAGTTATATCGCATGAAAGGGAAGACGAGAACAAATCGCCCGCCCGCTAGGTTGAAAGTTTCGAGCAATGGGATGATGTGCTTGTGATCTTTTGTCCATCGTATAATACGTGCTTCTCGCTTGGAATCATGAGGAGGGCTCATCTGATGAGGGGTCGTGACCTTCAGAGCAACTAAAGTACCATCTGGTCTTTTTGATCGATAAATAGTGGACATCAGCCCGTCGGCATGATGGACGCAATTTTCGTATGCACCAATCTTGACGGTAGCAGTAGCTTCCGCTGGCACATTTTCTGCCTGCTCGTCTGATTGTACTTTTTGACTCTCGATTACTGGCACGTTGGCATATTGAGCCTCGAACCCATCGATAATCTCCTGACACAAGCGATCATATTCTGCCTAATAACCACGTGTGAGCGGTTGTCGACTAATCGAAGCTAAGACCAATGAACGATCGTATAGAAAAGCGAGATCGAACCTCTGAAGTGGCTTTGGCATAAGCCTCCCTCTCCAAAGGGGCAGAGTGTGGTTGAGCTTCCGCAAAGGTCGATGACAGTGAGAGGTTACAGTAGGCGGATGTGCTACGCTGGGTGAGAAAGCAATATCCTAATGTCAGAATGTTGACTACTTACATTTCTGACATCCGTTTAAACCTCTTGCTGAAGCCATATGAGGCTCTCCAATCCTCCGCCATTGTGGTGGTCGCAACATGATCTTGTTCGTTGGTTCGGCAACGGATGGTTCATCCAGAGGAGAAAGAGATCAGACTGTGATTGGCTAAGCTAGAACCCCAGCTCGGCCCAATGCGATGCCATCATGCGTCAATCTTATTTTGAGCTGCTTGACTTCTCTGTTTTGTGGCAAGAGACCATAAAGAGAAAGAGATTGGAACAAGTAGTCAAGCTAGACTATAAGCATATCACTCTAGAGCGGACATAGGACGAAGAGTATACTAGAGAGGAAGGAGCATACGAGTAGTTTACCTCATTACTCTCTCCGGCTCCCGGATTGACCAATCACAGCGCCCACATCAGGACGAACGGGGCTCTCCGCCTTTGGGAAGTTCCGGCCTCGCCTGACTAACCGTCGCATCCTGCCATCTCACTACAACTCGGTGCTGTTGGTTTTCGCTCTTTTGGCTTCATATAGATTTATGGATAGCTGCCAGCATATAGATCTTCACGCCGAGCATTGATATCTCTTCTCTCGTTGCTTTATTACTAGCTACGTCCTTCGCTAGTTTATTATGTACTTGGCGCTGCCATAGACGTCGCAGCTATGGAACTGTCAAGGCAGGAGTACCCTGCATTGTTGGTACGTTGTTGAGAGATATACATGACTCGCTCGCTATTATTGCAAGCTCCTAACAACGTTCCCACTGCCATAGACTTCGTTGCAGCCAAACCAGGCCACCGCTGTCCTCCATGATCGCATTCGTCTCATCAACAAAGTCAATACCGACATTGCCGACTGGCTACAGGTAGGCCATCTTTGAGCCTTAGCCAAAAAATAAAACAAGTGGCTAATCCGAAGCTCTGTAGGAACGGAGGCGTGTCGAAGAATTATACGTTCAAGGTCTGCGCAAACTCGCCCGACGACCACAGCTAGATGGAGGTGCCGCACTGGGGTATGTGGAGTGCTACTGAAGCGCATGGATGGATTAAGCTTACAGGCTTGCTCTAGAATCTTTCAACTGCCGTGGAATCGCATAACTTCCGCCACCGAATCGCTCGCAGCCTCTCATGAAGTACTCGCCTCGAAGATCGAAGAAGACGTCGAACGGCCGCTGAGGGAGTATGGGTCGAGGAACCGGGAATTAAGCTCAATGCCTTCGATTCACTCTGATCTGGTAAATCTCGCAAAGGGGCTGGATGCTGCACAAAAGAAATTGGAAAAAGCAAAGGAAAAAGGCCCCAAAGGAGCAGACAAGGTTGCAGCCGCCGTCGCCTCTGTGACCGAGGCTACTCAACAGTGGGAGTCGCGGGCGCCATTTGTATTCGAACAGCTACAAGCCATCGACGAAAGTAGACTTAACCACCTTCGAGATGTTCTCACCCAGCTGCAGACCCATGAAGTGGATCAAATTGAACGCAGTCGACAGACAGCAGAGAGCTGCCTGAACGTATTGCTTAATGTGCAAACAGAGGACGAGATCAAGACATTCGCCGCAAAATTGAACGGAGGAAGAGAACCAGTTTCGACACGGAACAGCTCGGTAGCTGCCGCCCCTGTTACATCAGCACCGGCTCCTGCGCCAAGTAGCGAGGCCGACCTTCCGCCTCCCCCTAGGATCCAAGATGATGCCGCGAGTCAGCACTCGAACCGATCAGGTCGTGCTGCTCGCGTGCCTCCGCCAGGTAGGCTTTGAATAAGTCTTCGCTCACCCTGCATTGACATATCTAACATGTTTAGTTCCCGAGCCCCGACATACGCCGAGGATGGGAGGTCTGCGTAGGTTAGGAACCGTCATGAACCGACGGAAGAGTATCGTCATAGGCTCTGGCACCTCTCATCCGTCTGAGAAGAAGAGTCGACCAGGTTTTGGATTCCGACGAGGAGATTCGTCTTCGAATGTGCACACTCAACTTCCTTCTACTCCACCAGGCAGAGACACCCCCAGCATTGCTAGCGAGTCTATAGGCAGCCCGCCTCCTACCGGGTCTACCGTTAATGACTATGTTCCGTCTGAGGATGCTATTACTCCAATTGCGGAAACAATAGAACCCACCGCTACTACGAATGGGTTGGCGTCCAATCACACAGACGTAGCTCCTCCAGCTACAGCGAACCAGGTATGCACGGTCTCTCTACATTCTACTCATCCACTGGCTTATATACTTTCTAGATCCAAGTGGATTCCGAAGGGTATTCCGAAAGACCACAGCTGGTTGACGAGATCACTCAAGCCCAGAGAGAGGCATCCGGGTATGTCACGTTTCATTTAAAAATCTCTGATCTAATGCTAAATAAAGTCTTTAGAATCGAGGATACTGGTCTCAACTTGACCATCCGGGATCAGCCTATTCATGAAGACGAAACGCAGGCCAAGCAGGCCATGGATGAAACGGCGAATACGCTACGGATGGTAAGGTTGGAAGTCCGCCTTGAATATGTAAATACTAATTATTTCAATAGCATGGCTTACAGGTCGGGCTCAGAAGGAACGCGGGCACCATTCGTGGTCGTCGCGATGTCCGCAATACGGCTTTTATATCACCATCTACAGCTGCAGAGATAATACCTGCAGCTCTATTAGGCACACCCACAGGAAACTCATCTAGCGGACAACTTGAGTCGCCTGTTCCAGTATCAGCAACCCCTTCTCACGAAGATCGAGCAATGTCAGATACGACTTCGATTCATTCTTCACACACTCTGCAAAATATTTCAGGACCGGTTTCTCACCCAGAACTTCACGAACCTGGCTTGAATGCCTCTATTATTGAAACCGTAAGCAGTTGGTTCGAGAATGGTACAGTAACAAAATCATTCGTTATTGGTGAGCTAGCGTTGGCATACAACGCTATCCCGGGAATGACATCTGAGAACATCGTCCGTTTGGATAACTTCTCCCTACTCGAAAAGGTCGCGGCCAACCCACATTTTGTGACTGAGGTTTCTAAAACCGATGATGAAAAACGAGGAGAGTACAGTGTTGCCGTGGAAAAAATTGCTCGTGCCGTCCCGACCGTCGCGTTCAAATATCAACTACATCTTTCGCCTCCGGATCTCTCATCATATTCTCCTGTGCTGTTTAGACCGGTTTGGAATCTTGAGGAGTTTCAAGCGAGTGTCATTGTGTTCTATTCTGTCAACCCAGAGTTCGTCGACAAGGCTGCATCCGGCTCTCTGCATTTGAAGAATGTCGTAATCACAGTCAACTTGGACCTCAGCCCCGAGGATGAGACGACCAAGCAACCCCGTGAAGTGGTGCGTGCAACAGGAGCCGTCATGTACCCGAACACGGGTGCGCTGTTCCGTCGCAAGCACTCTGCGGTTGTATGGAAGATACCCGAACTAGAAGTCCGAGCTGGATCAGAAGAGAAACTTCTAGCTCGGTTCACAACATCAGCAAGCTGGCCACGCAAAGGTAGAGTTGAAGCCAAGTTCGAGCACCATACGACAGACTCAACTTCGCGCTTGGGTGTGAGTCTCGCCGAGACTGCAGCCTCGGGAACAGAGCACGACCCGTTCGCTGACGATGGTTCTACACCACCTCAATCGGCGTCTATCAGCACTATATGGAAGCCAATCCAGACTGTGCGCAAGTTAGCCGCCGGAAAATACGTTGCATCTTGATCTGAGCCTCGTGTGTGATGACCAATGCGAATATTATATATAACCATGCAAAAGCTATCGTTTTTGTCGCGCACTAGCATTCGCCTCCTCCACCGAACACTTTCCTTCTTTACTAGTCTATTTGGCTATTTTGGATTTATTTCGATATTACACCCACCTAGCATGCGCGTATCTTTACCCCCCTTGCTGCTGTTGAATTTGGCTCTTTGCACATACATCTCACACTACCTAGTCGATTGTACGAATTCTGAATACCAACCGTCATTGACGCTTCGTCAATTGGAACTTAGTTTTGGCAAAATTGTACTTATTTGTATATAATGGAACGTCCATTTGAGAGCGAGTGCCTCTAATCTATTCATAATTGAATGAGTGCCTCATAGGTCAGTTCTATCATGACACACCCTTTCCAGACAGTGATCAATACATAGCATATATACCACACCAAGCTCATCTCCGAAATCCATATTCCAAAGAGATATATATATTACAAGACCTCATCAACTGATCAAACCCTCGCCGCCCTAGTAGTCTTATCATAAAACTCCAACGTCATCGCCGCCAAAAAGCAGGGAATATCCTTCCTCTCCTCAACCCAAAACTTAATCAAATGTTTGATTTCGAGCGCAAACAAACTATTCGGTCCACCTGATATCTTCATCGTGCCATTCTCGCCGTCAAATATGATTGAATTTTCCTCGCCGTTACCCATACTCCCTGGCCCCGTTGAGGCAGCAGTTGATCCGGCGCCGTGGCGATAGGCGGGGGAGAGATGGAACATGGACGTTACGCGTACGCGGCCGTTGGGTAAGAAATCGAGTTTGTACCCTAGCACGGAAGCGACTGCTTCACGGAATTCGGAGGATTTGGCGGTCCAGATTTCTTTGAGGCGGCGCATGCGTTTTTCCTTTTCGGCGACGGTGCGTTCCATTTCTTGCATTTCAAGTTTGAGGCTGTCGAGTGTACTGACGGGGACGACGCGGGCGACTTTGGCGTTGTCGCCGCGGAGTTGGGCGAGTAAGTCGCGATTCTCGGCTTGGAGGGTTCTTAGTGTAGACATTTTGAGGTTTTCGGCTTCAGCCGTGGGGTTTGCTCTCAATTCGAGGATGCGGGTTCGAGATTGTTCTTGTAGAGAGGAAAGATGAGATTTGGTAGCATCCAATTCATGCCGGAGCACTTTCGCGGCTTGTTCGGATTTTGATAGAGCTTCTTGTAATGAGCGATTTTTGCGGGATAGGACGGAAATTCGCTCTGACTCTGCGTCACTGTCTGCTGGTGATAGAGGTCGTTTGACGCCTCGAGATGTAGTAGCAGCGGTGCCTTCTTCGTCCTGCGAAGAAGCCTTTTCGAGAGCCGATAGATCTTCATGAACTTTGTGTAGCTCGTTTCTATACTCATCAACAAGTTTCTCTAGCTGTTCAATCTGTTGATTCTTCTGCTCGTCGTAGTGACTTCCCTCTTCATGCATCGTCAACTCCTCCGTGTCAAATGCCTTGAGTTGGGCGCGCAGATATTCCACTTCCTTGACGGCCAATGCTCGCTGACGCTCTAATCGGAGTTTGGCACGAGTATCCAATGCACCACCGGGAGCCGATGCAGCGCTTCGCAGTTTCTCAATTTCTTGTTTGAATTGCCGCTTCTCAGTTTCAAGCCCCTGAATGATCTCATCTTTTTCCAGAAGTTGTGGCTCAACGCTACCGAGTTTATCAATCAATGTCAATTTCGCAATCCGTTCCTCCACAAGAGCCTTTACGACTGCTTCTGGAGAATCGAAATCGGCAAAATCGCCATTTGACTCGAGCATACTGGACCATGACCGCCGCTCATCTTCCAGGACTCGTTTTTGGATCTGCACATTTCCAAGTTCTGCTTCCAAAGTAGACATCATTTGTAATTGGTTTTCGAGCGATTTCTTCTGCTCCTCGACCACTTCCACGTTCTTCTGGACTTTTCGCAAATGGCGTAGTTCTGTCGTTTGTTCCCGATTTGTGGACTCAAGATTTTTAATATGTGCGACTTGTTCTGAAAGTTCTCTTTTGAGAACGGCCAGTTCTTCCGCTCCGTTGCCTTCAGCCCTTAGACGCAGGTTCTCAGCTTCTAAAGTTGCAACATCGTTCTGCAGTTTCGACACCTGCGCATTTGCAGAGTGGAGAGTATTTTGGACATTTTGTAAATCCTGTTGTACGTCTTGCAGTGTCTGGACTAATGTGATACGTAACGTGTCGAGCTCGGTGATTTGACGCTTGAATTGTCTTTCCTGATCTGCCCGTTGCGCCTCTACTTCGGTCGCCTCTTCTTGAAGGAATTGATTTTGGTCTTGTAGGGTTCGAATGCGTCTTTCAGAGGCGGCCTTTTCGCTCAGTGCGGATTCTTGGGTCTCTTTTAGTTCCTTCGCTAAGGCTTCGCTTTTTTGGTTGGCTCGATTGCTAGCTGCTTCGGCGCCCTGAGTTTGTCAGTATGCATATCAAATCACATAAAAGTGTATCACTAAGTATGATGCGTACTTGTGCTTTCCTGAAATCTGAATCCGCGCGGAGCTGCAAGTCGCGCAACTCCTTCTCGTGGCGCAATTCGGTGAGATCTCGCTCTTGCTTGAGATTGTCCAGTTCGTAGCGCAGGGTGTTCACTTGAACACGGAGTTCCTCATTCTCGAAGTCTGTTTCGCTTGTCAATATTTCATAGTCAATCTACTTGTGGTTGATGTCTCACCATTCTTGACTGGTTGCGATGGCCGAACAGGTTGTCGAAACGCCGGATTCGAGGCCATTGCAATACGCTGAGCGGACCGCTCAGGCCAGGAGGATGAAAACACTAACAATGTGAGTCGAATGTCTTTCCGACGAAGATTATTCGAAAAGAAAGTGTTCTTCGGCGAATGTAGATCTCGAAAGTTGTTGTTTTGCGCTCGACGCGGAAGTCAAGCTTGGAACCCAATCAGTACTAGCGCAGTAATCGAGCCAAGAAATCCTGGTGCGGAGAACTAAATTTTTAGACAACATTTTTTTTCTCTGCCGCAAAGCATATCGACCTCACATACGACAAGCCAAATCCACCTTTTCCCCCCTCTTATCAACATATATAATTATTATTAAGTGCGCATCAGCCAAAATGGGAAAAGACAAGTCCGAAAAGAAAGACAAGAAGGAGAAGAAGGAGAAGAAGCGCTCCGAAACCGACGGTGTTCACAAGTCCTCCAAGAAGGAAAAGAAGGAAAAGAAGCTGTCCGAAGTCGCCGAGAAGGAACTCACAGCCCAGGTCCTTGAAGGATTAGAGAAGAAGGATGCTGTTGAGGAAGCCGTTGCTGTCAATGGCGAAGTCGCAGAGACGCCAATTGGTGCTCTCGTGCCGTTTGCCAATCCATTGGCTGAGGATAAGACTGCTAAGAAGGTGTTTAAGACTGTGAAGAAGGGTGCGTCTTCCCCCTGCCATGTGTCCTTGAAGTAGACGACATAGCTAACGTATTACAGCCGCCGTCAACAAATCCCTCAAACGAGGCGTCAAAGAAGTCGTCAAAGCCCTCCGCAAAAGTCCCACCCCAGCAGCCAACGCACCCATTACTGAACCCATTGGCGTCGTTATCCTTGCAGCAGATATCTCTCCTCTGGACGTCATCAGCCACATCCCCGTTCTGTGCGAGGATCACGGCATTCCCTACGTCTTTGTCACATCGCGCGCCGAGCTCGGTGCTGCCGGAGCCACCAAGAGGCCTACAAGTGTTGTTATGGTGACGCCCAAGTCAGGAAAGAAGAGCAAGAAGTCCGAGGATGGTGATGAGGAGGATTTCAGCAAGGTGTATGCGGATTTGGTGAAATTGGCTCTTAAGGAGCAGGAGAAGGTCAAGGTTTGATTTGATCATGTAGAGTTTTTGTATATTTTTATGTCTTTTTGGCTTTCGTTCCTTGCTCATTACTCATTTTGAGTTTGGCATGATGGAAAAGGTCTTTTGTCTGTCATCTTTTCCCATGGGTGATATCATCAGGTTTGATTTGATCTGATTTTGATCTGATTTTTTTGGGATCTTGGCGTTTTTTGTGGTGTATTTCAGAGGCAGGAATTCAAAATGATATTCTCGAGAACGAATCAAAAATTCATGCGGAGACTTTCTCAAAGTTGTGGTCATCATTAACCTACTGCCCGAATCTATATCTTACTTACAAGTTGAGACTACGACATTACAAGGACATACAGGACAAGTTCGTCAAAAAATCAAGACATCGCTTATCGTGGTATCATAGAAAAATAAAATTAAGAGGAAAATCAAAAACTTTTTTGTCATTCAATTTCCTCATTTCTCCCGGATGACTGTTTGGGTATACAGAAGATATTTCCGACATGCGACGGGATCCAGAAGAAACCGATTTGGCATGTTTCACATGAGACCGGCTCTCTCACACTCATCTATCGTCGACGCCTCCGGAAGGGAGGGTTGATGCGCAAGGTCATTGCATCATTTAAGCCTCCTGGGAGAGAATGTCGGAGTCACCTTGGTCAAGGACGGCCATGGTGGAGCAGCTGGTACACAATCAGTATAATGTCACAGATTGACGGTAGTTAAAGGATTGAACTCACCGGAAAAGTTTACCGCAGGCAGTTCCAAGCTCAATCTATTCATTGATTACAAGTTAGAAAACAAGCTCTCCAGAATCCCTTTGTAGAAAGGTGATCCCTTCTCCGAGCAAAATCCGCTCTCCGAGGGCTACTCGTCATGTTCTCTTCTCTTTAGCAAACAAAAGAGCACGGGAGTACCACTCTTCTCTGAGCAACGGAGTTTGCCTCCGAAGTACGATATACTGTACGGGCTGTATATCTCGGGTTCTTCTAAGGATTGGGAACGGGGAAGAGACTCACGTTGTTGCCGCTGAAGTGGTGGACGGGAGTCTTGGCGAGCATAGCATAGTCTATTCATGAGAAATTAGTTCATGTTCAATCCATCCGAGTTTTTTTGGGGTGGCTTACACTCAAGCTCAGACTTGCGGAGAGGAGGGCAGTTTCCAGCGATGAGGATCTGTAGATTTCATTAGACCCAATTCTTCTTCTTTTCGATTTTTGAAAGTCGACGTACAAGCTTGGCCTTGCCGGAGCGGAGGGACTTGAGAGTAGACTTCTGGCCCATGGTGACCTTTCCACTCTTCATAACCAAAGCCAAACGGCTGGAGATGGTGTCACCGGTTTTCTTAGCCTGGAAAATTCTCGTTAGCACGAACAATTCCCTTCATTTCGGTCCATGTAATTGCTGATAGGTGTACATACCTTGGCCATTGTGATTGATGTGCTGGACCTTGTCGTAAAAGGGTATGGGACGATGATGAGAGTTGGGCGTGAGTGTGTCGAGGAATGAAGAATGTCTTCGTTGCGGTTAACGATGGACAAAATTGTTGGTGTTGTGGGTCCAATAACCGAGACTGCGAGGGTTGCTGACTAACACACAGTTTTAGGTTTAGCGTGGCACTTACCTTGAATAAGCTTAGCGGTTGGACTAAGACCAAAGCGGAAATTATCTATAAAATGTGTCGGAATGGCTGCCTAGAAATAGATGAAATCTGAGACATTTTCAGAAAAAATGATAACCGTTTTTGTTCTCGAACTCCTGAAAAGTGGTTATGTACGGAGTGATACGAGCGTTATGTAATATGAATGGTTGCCGGCTCAAGTCCACCAAAGATCTGGCATAGATTGTTTTGAGACACTCGCGGACCTACAGCGCAGATCACGAAGAAGTCTTGATTAGGATACATTGTGCGCTATAACACAGCCAGATTGGGATAATGTAGTGGTTAACCTCGGGAGTCTCTACGCCTCAATGGGTCAGAGAAGAGACGCTAGTGTGTTTCTGAGTGCTTCATGATAGAGAAAAAAGGTTGGTATCTTTGAGTCAATTGGTAATGGTACAAAAAAAAGGGGAAGGAAAGAATCGCTAGTCAATGATCGTATACACAGTGAGTATCAACACATTATAAGGTATGAATAAAATACAGAATTGTACCGTGGGTTCAATGTTTCTGGCATGCCGAAGGAAGGTTTCACGACGCTTTTTCGCTCTCATATACAACAGGAGAGTCGTATACCGTAACCGTGGGGATCCGAACAGCCCTCGTTCGTAGCCGTCTTCTCGTCGTTCTGCGGACCCGTTCTTCTTCGTCGTCACGCGACCTCCTTCGACGTCTATAACAAAATATGTCGACCAGCTCAACGAGCATAATGGCAATAATCAAAAGTGCCATGAGAGTCAATGTAACTGTGCCCGGAGCGCGATGAAACATGTCGCCGAGTCCGTCTGAATGCGCTGCCGCGCTTTGTAGGGAGTTGAAATATCGTGAGTTTATATGCTGTTTTGGAATATTTGAATGTGGATGTTCCTTTTGTTGATTGTAAGGCGAACAGTTGAGGAGATAGCTATAGCGGTTTCCACCAGAACTGGCATGGCAGTTCCTATAAAGCTCTTTGAGTTGTTCGTAGTTGTCGAGGGAAACGTCTTCTTCTTCCTCCTCAAATTCCGCATCTTCCTGATTATCGTCTTCGCTGTCTAAAGTCGGATCCTCTGCCGGAAGAAGTATCTGCTGCCCATCGGATTTTGTAGCTGTTATAATAGGATGTTCTTCTTTTGGGGCACCGTCCATTCGCGCATGACATCCTCTCCGGGCGTCGCATTCCCAAGAAACGCTCTCATGACGATCTTTTCTTTGTCGAGGATAATATTCCCCTCGAAGTGCTGATTTCCGGTACGATTGCATGCGCCTCGGCGTCCCTTTTTGTGATTTGTGATTTTGTTCTTCCATTAGGTCCTTCAATATACTCTATGCAGATTCGAAATCAGTAATTGTTGCTTACGAGAAAAAAGGCAAGTGACAATTGACATACCGCATCGTTGGAAAGTTTGGTAACAGCCTCGGACTGTCTTTCCGATACCAATTCAACGTTGATTCGGGACGGAGCCATTATTATTGTTAGGTGTATGTATGTTCAAAGATGTCGCAAAAGTGAATTCGAAGTAAAGGAAACAAACAAAATAAAATCGGTTATTGAAGGCGCGTATGTACTGGTCAAGGGTATTTAAAGTTCCACAGGCATAGTGGGTGGTGGTGTTGGTGGCTGAGGGCTGAGGAAGCAATGCAATCCTTCCTCTCGTATTCGGCCCTACTGTCTTCTCTTTTGGGTTTCTCTTTACACGAGAGAAATTCCCCAAAATTTGGATCGTCGGAATTTAAAGTAAGAGAGAGTTGGAAAGGAAAAAGAAAAAAATGTACGAGAAGTAAAAAAAAAGGTACGAAACGCCTACATTCCAATTGAATAAATGGTTCAAATGTTAGTTGGGCCTAAAGATCAGAGGGAAATACACGCCGAAGGGTGCGGTAAGAATAACCGTATGCGAGCCGTAACGTTAGTAGCAGAGAACAAAGAGGCTATGATTAGAACTTAGAAGTCGAGGCTGATCGGCAGTTGTTTATTGTCTACTCCGTACCAATTATAAAAATAGTTGGTACCTATCTCTAACTATGGCTATCGAGCTGAAGACTTGATTAATTCAACATGGAGTATTGCAGAATGAAGAAGGGATAACTCATTCACATGTTCGGCGTACAACCTATTGAACCTAACGTTCATGTAAAGAAGTAGCCTGATCAGGTAGTACGTACTTAGTACACTTTGTTATGAATATGCAGAGTCTGACCACCCCATACTTCTAAGCCTCTTTCGATTCTTCGAGGCTGAACTATGTACGGAGTTCCCAGAAGAGCATAGGCAAAGTCAAAAACAGAGACATGCTCCGCCCACACAAACAAGCTTTCTTTTAGAAGAATTCTGTGCTGCTCTTTCTAGTGGCTAACAAAGCGCGCATTGTACCGCAATGTTTTATTTTTAATTTGTTAATTTTATGCTTTGAAATAAGATTTCATGCTGGCGTGTTTTCGGGGATGGATCGGGGACCCAACTTAGTAACTGTACGTTTTGTTATTTTGGATGGGCCAATGGGGTGGTTTGAATATGAAATGTTCCTGCATTCTATGATTTGATTCTAGTATTCTACAAACCTCAAATGTCTGTTTAGCTATCACGCTAATCAAGCCATTGGTAGACCTTACCTCGCTGGCGAGTCAAGGGATAAATAGTGTCGGCTCGCGGCACTCAGTTGGGACTTAACTAGTCACTTAGGGCTAGGGAAGCTGACAAGTTCGTACAAGCAGCCAACAACCAACACGTTACGTGCAACTACGTACTATGTACTATTTCCGAGTCACATACGGATACATCTCACTTCACTTCTCGAGCTGAGTCCAGTCAGGTACCGAGTCGAAACCAACTTACTCAGATCCTTGTAAGTTACTGCCCCGTGGCACCATCATCATGCCGTTGTCGTACGACTCGTAACCAACCATAACAGTAACCAGTCAAGTACTTTCCAACGAAATGAAACTGTCACACAAAATCGCTGATTCGCTCCACATGGACATTGTAAAATTACTTCCAACAGCTGAGTATCAAACAACCTATCATACCTACTCTCAATTGCGTCTTCCAGACTTCCCGTCTGCACGGATATACGTACATCTACAGAGGACAAAGCAAAGTGCAACTAGAAAAGCTTGAGTACGTAAATCGTTCCCTGGTACAGTATCTGAGAGCGTGGGGTAATACAATACGCACGTCGCACGCCCCCTTGCTGAATGTCGTGAAACGGAATTATTCTGCCTGAATATATAACATCTTAAAACTCAAAAGTCTAGACTATGCGCGAGTCCCTTGCTTGAATATATCTCCTAGAATGATAGAATCGTTCATAGTAGCGAGTTTATACGAGATTTGATAAATCGACATCTGCAAGTCGTATCGATCGGTATTGACATGGAGCATTTTTATCGGTTGTAATCACCCGAAATCAAATCATTTCGCAAAACATCTGGGCCAGGCAATGGCAACACTCGACACGTTCCTGTCGCCATCCTTGCCCAACCAATGAAATCAATCGCATTTCAAAAGAAACGAGGAAAAAAAAGAAAGTTTAGGTACAAGTCTTATGTGGCTGACTGGGGGCAACTTAAAATACAGACGCTTGGCGAGGGGACTTAGGGCTAATTTGTTCGACCCCACGTGGATGGGCAAGTAGACATGACAGGCAAGGCCGGCTCAACGATCAAGCCTCAATTTCTTTTGTGGTGGAGGCACGGACAATTGGAGCTCAAATGCAAAGCCCGTTGGATGCTGAATGGATGTCTGATGGATACAGTTAAAAGTCAATTATGAAGTCAAATTGTGTTTATCCATATCATCATTCATGGAAAAATGACGAGATATTCAAAGTTTGAGGAGGATTACTGGAAGGGGATTCCGTGGAAAGTACCTAGGTATGATTCTTTAACGTTCATGTCATTGCAAATCTATAATACACATGGCACATGCTACTCAAGAACACCAGGCCCTTGACTCATTAAACATAACTAGGTGCTCCCTTTTAAATACGCTGGTTCGATTCCAAATTCCCATAAGGCTGATTCGCATCCACAGTAGGGTTGGTATAAGCAGCATTCGCGCCACTCTGAGCCTTATATTTCTGGAATGTCTGCTCAGCAAGCCGGCCGGGGTCATTTTTGGTGCCAATATCCGAGTTGAAGCTGGCGTTGTTCTTGGGATCGCTTTTGAAGCCGCCTTCTGAGATGTTGACGCCATTTGGCTTTGTGTTGCCCATGTTCTGGACGACGGGCATTACGTAGTTTGGTGCTGTGCCGCCGTTGTGTTCGCTGCGGTAACCACCACTGCCACCGGCTTCGGCACCGGCGGCACCGCGCTCGGTGGTGTTGTATTGATGCTGATGACCGCCAATACCGAGCTCGCGCTTAGCCTGCGTTGAGCCACCTGCGTATCCGGATTCGGGTACGTGAGCACCGGGGTATTTGCCCTGGCCGCCTAGAGCATCTGGGTATCGCTCCTTGCGATCTGCGTCGCGGCCCGTGGCCTGTGCTGCTGAGCGGAGGGTGGTGGCGCCAGAGGTGTCGGTGTTGTTGAAGGTAGAGTTGGAGCCTGAGACGCTCAAGGGCTCGCTGTTGGGGTTTTGGGAGAATGCGCCGCCTTGTCGGACGGATTCACCGGCGAGAGAGTCGTTGGTTACGGCGCCAGAGCTCTCTTGACGGCGGATGTTGCTGGCTGGGTCGGTGGTGACCTGAGAAGTCAGTATGCTTGTTGGCTCAGGCTGAAATGATTTAGAGAACTCACCTTGGTGCCACCAGTCGAGTTTCCGATGGGATTTCCCAAGTTTCCTTGCATATCCATTGTGGCGGTTTGTTCTGTTGATTGTATGTGTTTGTATGTGGTAGGCGTGGAAGTAGATTCGAGTAGTGGTTATACGTTGATGTTCGAGAGAATGATTGACGGCAGGAAGAAAGAGAAGTGTCGCCATTATAAAGAGCTGAACCAGCATCTGGTCTCAGTCGATGATCGAAGCTTCTGTCGAAACGGCCAGACATGATGTCACACTTACGGCGCTGCTGGGTCCGATAACGTCAAGTGCCTCCTTTATCCATAATAACTGCTCGATATTATTCTCTGGGTGGACAGTCTAACAGATCACTGCAAGTCGATGTGGAGAAGATATGTACGAACATTTGGCTGTGGGAGATGTTCCATTCTGAGGTGATGTCCAGCTATGACATCATATGAAGCTGTCGCTCCGACTATCGTCAGGGTTCGGCATATCAGATGCAACCTTACGCTTGGCTTATGATTAGGAAACCAGAATCAAAAAGATGATTCCATGCATTCCAGACTCGTCTTTTGATCCCGATCGTCTGCCTGGTCGGGCTGGATGAAGTCAACTTAGGGTTACGCCATTCCCGTTACGGCTGCGAACCTATCATTCATGACGATCATGGTGATCGTAGTTTATGTACTTTACTAATGCAGAGATACTACTTTAATATCGTTAACATGCGGGTGTAGTTATACAGTTCGTCATTCATTCAGCTTGGATTTCTCGCCAATTTTGAGCTATCTATAATAGCCGGAAGAAACCCTTAATGTAACAAGCAAACTCCTAATGTACATAATTCATCGCAACGTTTCATAGCTCATTCATGATTTATCGGGTACGAGCATCCTTCGGAATATGATCCAATCCCTCCTGACCCTGTCGTCCAACACCCGATCCAGGTGCAGTAGCCTTGTGAACCTCCTCACCATCAACACGGGCGCTGCTGGCTACAGTAGCCGGTCCACGAAGAGCGCTGTTGCCTTCGCCCGAAACGGGGCCTTCGACGCGACCGGAGCCAACGTTGACGGTTCGCTGGTCGAATGAGTTCCAGTCGCTGGCGACGGGGGGTTGGTCTGGAAGAGGGAGATTTTGCTGATTTTGTTTGACTTTTTTTTGCTTGTCGGTGCCGGAGTCAAGGACGGACTGTTCAAGTTAGATATGCGATTATTATATATGCCGCTAAGAAGAGCATACCTTGAAGCCTGACAAGTCTGATTCGGCTGGGGTCTTGCCGCCATGAGCGTGGGATACTTTGGACTCTGGCTTGCGCAAGTCTTGGGTGGTTGTGTGGAAGTTGGAGGAAGACATGTTGATTGGTATATGACTTTCAGAATGCGTAGATTGAAGTAAGAGGATGTATTGATTCAGTGTTAAAGATAGAGTAGTTGAAGCAGAAGTTAACTTATATAGGGGTGGTTGTCGATAGAAATGTGACGTTTCTCGCAGCGGTGCCCCAATGACGTAAACCCAACCCACACAGCACAAACATGTTCCTTCCATTGCCTCCTCTCTTCTTGGTTAATTCTTAGTGTCTGTGTCCATTATGGAGCCTCGTCAACAGGAAATCTCCATTCGCTCTTGTCATCCCAGTTCGTTTTGTCGATGTATTACATCAGTGTCAAAGCTCGTCCCATACGAAATGCGCAATGTGTTTCATGTCATCCTTCTCAAACTTGATGTCTTCCTCAATTGGTCCTTCTGCGGGGCGGAGGAACAGAGTTTCGAATGGAATTGTCATAGGCAGTTCGTTATTCATTTCTGTATCGTCGCTACCTCTCTTTCGAGAAAGGACCGTCCGGTAGGTAACTCGCGGAAACGTGGACCCGTTCGGGCCCAGAACTAGATTCCAATTTTCGAATGTAATCTCATGCCTGGATTTACGGACGTAGATCGTAATCACGTTTTTCACATCTCCGGCCGATTCTGTAAGCCACCAGCGGGCGTCGTTCGCCAGTTTCGTCCTCGACTCGGAAACGCCAACTTCGACGGTCAAGCTTGGCCATTGACGAGAGCGGTCTTTTGGTAGGCTGATGGGCATGTAGGACTCATCAGGCTCTTTAGAACGATCGTTCGTTTTCGTCGTGGAAGCGCCAATCGGCTTCAGTTTGTCGTTCATCTTCATGCCACTCAATTTTTGAACGAGAATCTGAGAGAATGTGGCATGGGCTACCTCGTGCATACGTGATTTCATCTTGACAACAATCGCCTCTTCTTTGGCGTAGTAGGAATCGGCGTCAAATTGCCTATCGTCGGAATCTGAGAAGTATAGATTGAAAATTTCCTTCGAGACGTTCAGGAAAACAAAGTATTGACTCACGGAACCAGACTGATCGGCCGTGTACTGAGAAATCTCTGCATTTCGGACGGAAAGAAAGTCGTCTCTGTCTTTCCAATGGTAGAAGGTGGTGTTTTCAGGCACCCCGAACGGAAGGTGCTCACTGCCGCCCGCTTCAGGCGACATTGTGTTTGTGAAAATGGATCTCAGGCAATGGAAAGTGAGATATTTTCTTCTTGCTTATAATCGAAGTATGATAACGGTCTACCCCCCTTTTTATATGCGAATCTTTAGTCTAGTACGACTCATGATGACATCCGAGCCCACTCTCTTACACTTTGAGGTTGAAACCCTAAACGCCCAAGAAATGGTGTATGCCGTTGAGTCGGCGTTGATTATAGCAACATTAACAATCAGAATTGTAATTCATCAGGATAATCATCAGAATTGCAGCTCCTTATCACTCGTGTGGATCTATTCAGGCACAGTTGTCGGAGACTCGACTCGAGCAATGCTATGTCGCGTGCTTCCGAACGACGTCAAACCGCATCGAAATTCTTGGTAGTGAGTACCCATGTAGTTGGTTGCCTTGACGTTACCATGCTAATTCGAATCACCGACTGCTGTTGTGCTCAGTTCTCAAACAGTGTGTTCAATTGTCTCCCTTGATTATCATGCTGCACATCCAAGAATGAGTAAATCTAACGCCATATCATTGAGAAGGCTAGAAATCATCTCTATCGCCGAGAATATCATCAGAACTTGCCATGGAAAGATCATACATCATCTCAATTTGTAGAACATTGCATTGTGATTTTGAAGATTGTGCTGTTGAGTTTAAGGTTGAAAACAAGTGGAAAGTAGACACCTGAGGCATGAACATCCCACCGTCACCGCCTTCATTCCGAGCGGCAGAAATTATAGGAATTATCGCCAAAATCTATCACGCCTTATCTTTTTGATTGAATAGCGACATCATAGCAAAGGCGGCTGTCGATTAGAGAATCGGGTGACTGCGGCCGGACAACACTTGCATATACGCAATCATGCCTCGCGATCCTCTGATAGGCCTCGTTGGCAAAGTATGCTCGACCATATCCACCCCGCACGCATCTCCGCGCTGACCAGACTGGTAACAAAGCCTTCTAGTGGGAAATCGACGACTCTGAACAGTCTGACTGATGCTTCGTCCAAAGTTGGTGAGTTTTAAGCTTTTACACAATTCAATATGTCCAATGCTCATGTGTGACTCTTCGAACCAGGAAACTTCCCGTACGGCGCATCCATCCTCATCACGAAACTTTTCATAACTGACCCAACCAACGCATAGTTTCACAACGATCGATCCCCAACGAGCAATCGGATACCTCCAAATAGACTGCGCCTGCAAAAGGTTCAACCTGACAGATAAATGCCGACCAAACTACGGCGGATGTACCGACGGACGAAGATCGGTTCCAATTGAACTGCTCGATGTTGCCGGATTGGTGCCCGGAGCGCACGAAGGGAAGGGTCTTGGGAATAAGTTTTTGGATGATTTGCGGCATGCCGATGCTTTGATTCATGTGGTTGATGTTAGTGGGACGACAGATGCTGAAGGTTAGACTCTCAGTGCCTTTTTGGTATGGGATATGGGATACTGAAGGAATAACAGGGAAGGAGACTCGGGGGTATGATCCGTCGCAAGATATCGTGTGGTTGAGATCGGAAATTGTACGATGGGTTCAAGGGAATTTGATGGAGAAATGGTATTTCTTGATTCGACCCTCTTATCAATCAGTCTTTTAACGTGGTATACAGGGGCTCTATCAAACGGAGGCATCAAGCTACAAGTATGTATACACCGGCTCCTACAATCTGCAGTTGCTAACGACCCACAGAGGCAAACCCAGTCGAAACACTGCAAGCCCAGTTCTCCGGTTACGGAAGTACCTCACAAACAGTGGCTCGATGTCTCGATCGTCTGAATCTCAAAGAACCTCTCGAAGACTGGTCTAATGAGACAGTCGAGAAAGTGGTCAATACATTTGTGGACGAAAAGTTCCCCACAGTTTATGCTTTGAATAAGATTGACCATCCAGATGCAGATAAGGTATTCACTTTCGACCTTCTATCGTAGGAGGAGGTAGCTGACTGTTCAATAGAATATAAGCAAAATTGCCAGAATGCAAGATCCGAATTCAATCGTGCTCTGCTCGGCAATATCAGAAGTCTTTTTACGAAGACTCGCGAAACAAAAATACGTCAAATATGTCGAAGGCAGTGAATTTGTCGATACTCGAGAAGACCTTATAGAAATGGGTGATCCTGATGGAGGAGGCTTGAAAGAGATGGATGAGAAGTTGAAACAGTATGTCTCTTCACTTTAACGGCTTGGTTTAGGAAACTGACGTGTGACAGACGTGTTGAGAATCTCAAAGATATGGTTCTATATCGATTCGGTTCCACTGGCGTTGTACAATGCTTGTCACGGGCTGCAGAGGTCTTGGGACTTGTGCCGATATTCCCAGTTCGAAATATTCATACATATGCGTCCGGATCAGGGTCAAATGCTGTATTCCGGGATTGCGTATTGGTGAAAAAGTATGTTCATATCCTTACATATGTCAATATCTACTAACACGCAATAGAAATAGCACAGTTGGGGATGTAGCCCGGAAAGTCATGGGTGACGTCCCTATCGCCTACGTTGAAGGAGCTGGCGGGGTACGTGTTTCTGAAGATGAGATTGTTGCAGTCGGGAAACACGACGTACGTATACCTCTTACGGTTTTTAGAATAGCTTGCTGATGGTTGAGACAGGTACTCTCTTTCCGAGTTGGCCGCTAAAAATCTACCATGATATAATGAAAAGAAATGAGATATTTGATCCAAATTTATCGCTCTTGATATTACAGCTAGGGCAGATGACATATACGATCATTGACCTTTCTATTTTGTTCATAAGTCAGTAACTTTCCTTATTAAGAAACAGGTGAGAAGAGAAAGAAAAAGACTAACCTCCCCCCTCTCATCATTCATCCCAATAATCGGCTCCGGACTCTTCGGATGCTCCTCCTTCGCCCTCTTCGCATTCCGTCCCAGATCTCTTTCTGTCGTAGCACTACTCATCGTAGAATCCGCAATGCCCGAATTCCGTTGCTTCTCGGCTCTACCCGTTGCTACGCCCGCAACTTCGGGATCTGTAATGTCGTTTTTGGCGGCGCGGTTGACGGCGTGGTCGGCTGTGGAGGAGCCCTTCCATTCTTGGAACTTGTGGCCTTTGACGCCTGAGGAGCGGGATGAGCGGGGTTCGGATTGTTGTTGGGTTTGGGTAGAGGTGCTGGAGAATTGGGCGCGGACACTGTGAGGAGTGTGCAAGGAGGCTGGTTGGAGAATTGCGCTGAGGGGGAAGATGTATGGGCGTGGTGGGTTGGGGATGAGAGAGCGGCGCATTGTGACTGTGTCTTTGGTCTTTTGATGAGGTTGAGGTAGGTGTCTGTGCCAATTGAGTTGTGCTATGTATTAAATACTGGATATTAGTTCGTAGTCACTGATCTATAACTACTTGACTGGCTCATGACGTCGGGATGCTGCAATGCTACGGAATGCATCTGTATCGGCTTATCGATAAGGTTTCGCGGGGTGTTAATTATACAATACAATACAGAGTACTGGTAACGATGATACATCCTCTGCAGCACATCAGACTATTACTTCAAGAAGATTGATAATTGTTATCAATATTTCACAATACTCTCATACCCAGAGAGTCTTGCTTGTTAGAACTGCCATCAAATTATCGTGGGATGAAACACGATATACCGCCGCCAACAATACATGCGTCATACCAAATACATCAAGCATCTGATTCTACACAATTTTCCAGAGCTCCACATTCCATCATCATCCAAACATCCACAGTGCACACTGCCAGATGAACACAGCCATCTTCCACCGATCTAGCAGTCATCACGCCAAGTACCAACTCTAAAAATTGAATTGAATCGAATTGAGATGTTAAGCCGACCCCTCCTACCCATCGAAGCCCTCCCCGCATGGGCACGTCTCAATGGCATCAAATTCCACGACATCGAGTTCCAGAAACTCGAATTCGGGTCTGGTATAGTCGCCAAAACAGATAAAGAATATTCTTCCGCCCAAGAAGCAGATGAGAAACCGGAGATATTAATGACTGTTCCTCCTGATATGGTTCTGTCGCTTGATTTGGTGCATGAGTTTGCAAAGTCGGATCCGTATTTGAGGGGGGTGTTGGAGGCTAGTGGTGATTTTGGGTGGGTATGATATTCCATGCCCCCTAATATATACAAGACTATATGAATATGTGAAGGGGTACTAAGTTTGTATAGACTGCCCGTGGGGCCATTCTCATCTTCCTACTCTGTCACATCACATACGCAAGCAATACGCACGCCAAAATAGGCGTCACAAACCCCTGGTCAGAATACATCAAATTCCTGCCCAGCGAAACACTCCTCCCCACACTATGGACAGAAGATGAATTAGTTTTACTCTACGGCACATCCCTGAAAGATGCAGTGGATCACAAACTATCCGCCCTCGAAGCGGAGTTTGATCGTCTTCGAGACGCCACGCAATCCATCGCCTGGTGCGAGAGGGAATGGTGGGATGAAGAGACTGGTCGATTGACGTTGGATGATTGGAAGATTGTGGATGCCATGTATAGGTCTCGAGCGTTGGATTTGCCGGGTTCGGGACATGTGATGGTTCCCTGTGTGGATATGGCTAATCATGCGTCGGGCGAGGAGACGGTTGCGTTGTATGAGACGGATGAGGAGCGGAATGCGGTGTTGCAGCTTCGATGGGGGAAGAAGCTTCGACGGGGGGAGGAGGTTACTATAACGTATGTTCGCTTTCCCTATCATTGGCAAAAATGTCTGACAGTATTAATAGGTACGGAGATGAGAAAGGGGCATCTGAAATGATCTTTTCTTACGGTTTTCTTGAAGGCTCGGTCGAGGATGCAAGGCAACTGTTCTTACCAATCGATATACCAGACAATGATCCGCTCAAACAGGCCAAGAAACGAATCTCTGCGAAAACGATTGCTCCAGGCCTGAGACTTGCTTCAGAAAATGGAAAGACCGTATGGGAAAGTGATTTTATATTCTGGGCCTGCGTGAACGAAGAAGATGGTCTCTCCATTGAGATGATGCAACCCGTCGAAGGACCCGTGGAATTCAAGGCCGTATGGAAAGGCGAAATCGAGATTGGCCATGCCGTCCCGGGAACATCGTCAAACTCAAATGTTAAAGAGTTGCGAACTATCCTTTCACAGGATCCGCTTTGGGATTTGTTCCAGTTACGTGCAGCGGTTCTCGTACAGCAATGCTTGCAATCTCGTCTGGAGATGCTGGGTGGAGAAATGGAGTTGGCGTTTGAGAGTGTGGAGCATGATGCGGACGGGAGTCAGACGGGTGTCCGCAGTGCGGTTTACGAGATGATCCGGAAGCTGAGACTGGGGGAAACTGCGCTCTTACAGCGGGGTCTGGGGGACCTTGCTAACGAGGTGAGACACCATGTCGCTTATTCGGGCTACGTACCTGGGTACTTTCTAACATCCTCCTCGTATAGATCGAACAGTTGATGACGTCGGAGACAGTCCAAGAATTCCTCAAGCAGCATCAAGAAGAAGACTTTTCGTGAATACGTATGTATGAGTCAAAAGCCGAAAATGGCCTGATACTTGCAAGATGGCCTACTCCATAAAAACTAGTAAAAAGTCAAGATTGTGGAAAGCGTAATTGGCGCGACGTGATTGGCCGGGGACGTGGCGTTACTCCAGAATGCGGAACCGAACGCTCGTCCAACGTGATTTGATTCCTCAGCTGGGAGAACCGGGGAACCCCACGGCTAGCCCTCTTCCGGCCTAGCGCCGCCCAACACCCTCTGCCGTTGATCGGCGAGTTCGGGGCTTGGCGGAACAACTGAATTTCCGTGCTTTCCGTTGCAAGTCGCCCGCCTGCTCTTTTCCTCTCCACTCCTGGCCTCCTGCCCTCTAAATAATCCACTCAACGCTCACCCTTCTGATGTTGTACATATCCTCGCTGTGCTACGACCACCACCGTTACGACTACTACTACGACGTACTACACAACTAATGATTCGCTCTTGGAGCGACTGTGGAAGTTGCTTCACTTGCATATACTCCGCCACCGTCACCACGCCCTAAACTGGTCCGTTTCGCTGGTCTTATCAGTAACCGATTCGTCACGACTCATCGCCGCCTCCTGTGGGGGATGATCGACTCACGATAGCCGTTTCTATCGACAATAGAAGTTTGTCGTAGGTACAGCCAACCGCCAAAATGCCGGGAATTCTACCTATGAAAGTGATTAAAATGGGCTCCAACGCCCAGAGCCGTATCGCTCAAGCCTGCGATCGCTGTCGCTCCAAGAAAATCCGATGCGATGGCGTTCGACCGTGTTGCACACAGTGCAAGAATGTTGGTTTCGAGTGCAAGACTAGCGATAAATTGAGTCGAAGAGCTTTTCCGCGTGGTTATACCGAGTCGTTGGAAGATCGCGTGCGAGCGCTAGAAAGCGAGGTCAGGGATTTGAAGAATTTATTGGACGAACGGGATGAGAAGATTGAAGTACTATCGCGTATTCATTCATTCGGTACACCACGTCCGAAGGCGCAGTCTACTCCTTCTCCGGCATCTACGTCTGGTGCAGTTTCGGAGACTTCTCGGTCGCCATTGTCGTCTGAAGAAGTCAAGCCTTCTCTAGACGATACTGAGCGCGTCATTAACGTCCAATATCCGAACAAGTCGTCTGGTAGTTCACCATTTGCCGGACCATCCAGCGTTCGCGCTTTTTCGTCCACACTGACAAGCAAGTTAGAAGCACGAGGTATATCTTCGTCTTCCTTTTCGACAAAGGCTTTGACGGCTTTCCCATCGAGGAATTATCAACGCAAGGCCTCGTCTCTGCAGTCGCCACCAAGACTGGTGTCGGATCAATTAGTCAACATATATTTCCAGGAATGGGCTCCTCTGTACCCAGTGGTGCACCGGTCTACCCTTCTCAAGGCCTACGATCGCTATCTTGCCGATCCATCTCTTCTGAAAGATCAGCCACTTACCATCATACAATTGAATCTTATCTTTGGCATTGCCGCACTTTCCTCAATGGTATGTATTCTAGACACCCACTATACGGAGTCCCAAAGCTAACTGCCACTCAGTCACGGACCAACCAAGACCCAAAGCTCTTCGAGAATAATTGGTACACACCCCTCGAGTCCCTCAGTGGAGAGATGTCTGTACCCGCTGTGCAGTGCATGGTTCTTGCTCAGATTTACTTCTTGACCAAAGGCGACTACCAGTCTCTGCTTCGCTATCGCGCTCTTTCCGTCGGCACAATTCAGTCGCTCGGGCTCGACCAAAGCCAGCAGGACTTTGCTCGCGACCCGCTACTTCACGAGACTCGCAAGAAAGTCTTCTGGTGCCAGTATATGTTGGACCGGTAAGGATTCACCGCACATTCATTATTCATTATGAACTAACTGACAGTGACTAGCTTCACCGCTGCCGCGACTGGTCTACCTGTTATGCTCCGAGATGACCGTATCGGCACTGAAATGCCTGCAGACATTGACGACGAGAATATTACCGAAGAAGGACTGCATCCCGGGGTACCTGATGAGTGCACTCGCATGTCAAGTGCGCTTGCTTTGATAGAGGCTTCCCGGATTTTGGGCAAAGCGCTTGAGATTCTTTATCCTTCGACACCAAATGCTCAAGTATCCGTGACAAAGCTACATGGCTTGTCAGAAGAGCTGGATAGTTGGAACAAGGGTCTTCCAACCCATCTCAAACTGATTTTTATCCAAGATAGACCCAGTACGAACGTAACCGGCAGCCGGTCTCCAATATTGGTAGGTTCTCCTGTCATTCCGAGGCGTTCGCAAGCTAACTCAGCCCAGTCCTTGGTGTACTACTTTATCCGAATTTTGATTCATCGTCCAGCAGCATGCTTTGGCACTCCCGACATTATGAATCCAGCTTTGTTGACTATCAGCGACTCCAGCAAACATATCATCCAAATCCTGCAGCTCCTCGACGAACGACGCTTGAGCCTATCACTAGCCATCAACCGCCTGGAGGTAGCCTACCTTTCTGGTCTTGGCATTTTGTGGCAAGACATGACATTGGAACGAAGCAGCAAGCTGGTTCAGGAGAGCCGGAACTTGCTCCTTGATGTCAAAGTACAGCTCGAGCCAGAGTCGAACACAGCTGCGACCGAGTTTAGAATACTTTCCAATCTCATCACCGGCGCTGATAGCCAACGGTCTATGAAGATAAAGAAGGCCCTACAAACGTCGCAGTCCCGTGCCGAAGTGGGCCCCGAACCGAAACCAGCAAAAGACGGTGTGCTGTCAAGAAGGAACACCATTTCAAACCTCAGCGCAGCACATAGATCTCCTCAACAGGCGCGTTCGGGTGCGATGGAGCCTCCACAGACAATGAGCCGACCTAGGTCATTTGATCTATCGTCAGGTGTCAATGTGGATTATTATCCTTTGAATGCAGACTCGCTTCGCTCCGTGTCCACTACTGATGTCTCGAAGATGGCCTTATCAGCAGCGGAGTGGGAATGCATCCTCAGCGATCTCGATCATGGCAACTTGAATATATTCAATGGAATATATGGCGGGCAAGAACGTGCTGATCAACCGAGCTCACACACCCCGATTGACAATGACTACTCTCCTCATCAGACTGCGTCAGCCTATGCGCCTATCATGCAGCAAAATATGCGACTCAGTCCACAAGACACATCATCAGAGGCTTGGTCTGCCTGTAGCAGTGGCGATATATCCTACGTGCACGATGGCGTGTCTGGATATCCTGCTGAAAATGGGCTCAATACAGATGATGTTCTGTCTTTCAAGGATTTTGATTTGCCACAATCTCTGCAAATGGCCGAGGCTGTCAAGGGGATAATGATCCCGTCTGCGGACGAGGACTTTGTCGACTTGGGTATGTTTGATGGCTGGGATCGTTCTTTGATGGCTTAGTTTTGATGCGATGCGTTTGTTCTGTTTGTTTCGTTTCATTATGAGCCAGAGGAGGTGGAGTTTATGATATGGATATGGGAAGGAAATGGATAATAGGTTTGATGGTTTTTTATGGTTCGTCTTCGACTTATTCAATATGGCGCCTAGTGATGGATTTGATTTCTCTTGTTCTTGATATTTTGATAGTATAGTTCCATACTGAATTTGATGTATATATGTTTTAGCTCATAGTCATATGACTGTCTTACATATTGTATCCTTGATTTTGAGTGTCGATTTACTAAGATCAACCAAAAAGCCAAACCAACAGGAATTCCAAGAAGAGCAGCAGCAAAACGTAGTTCTCACAACACCTCTCGCAACCATGCGTCTACCTCCTGAGTCAACCGAAGAGGGTTGTTTCCCTGGCAATGGATATCGGCACCCGATTGCGCATCTAGAGTCACGAAGCTCTTCTTACTGGAAGGAATCGCTTCATGCCATTGTCGTGCTTGATCCTTCCATACCTGCCCTTCTTGCTCTCCGAGTATTGATAGAAATGGCACCTGAACTTCCCCCGGTTCCGCGATCATACCCTCCCATCGTTGAGTAAGCTCTGAGAATCCGGATACACCTGCTTTCCACATAATTACCTCCATATTCTTCTGCGCTGCTTGCGATACGGTAGTAGCTTCAGCGGTTTGCTTTCCTACTCTTTCAAACAGCTCAAAGGGACATGGTAGTGGTGTGGTGGCAATAACCGCTGCGAGTCGGGGCTCATGAGCCGCTGCGCGACAAGCGAAATAACCCCCGAGACTCATACCGAGGAGAGCTAGCTTGCGTGGTTCCACACCGAAGGAAGTAATTAACTCATCAATCACGGCTGCTATCGACTTCTCGACTGTAGGTTCCCAGTGAAGCCCCTGCTCTTGGACCCTTCCCTGTCCCGGTAGATCAACTAAGGCAACCGAATAGCCTCGCTCAAAAAGGTAGCGTCCCTGCGACAGGAATCGGTCCTCGTGACAAGTGTCTGCGCCTCCTATCACCAGCACCGTTGGCGCAGTAGGATCGGTCACTTGGAAGAAATGACCAGGTAGCTTCCCACCCCCGTAACTAACGGCAAAACGAGTAACCGGAAAGCCCAACTCCGTCATGGCTTGATCGAAAAGCTTCTCGTGGGCGCAACACAAAGCTATAAACCGCTCGCCAGGGGCAACAAATTGCCAAGCCATGCGGTAGCAAACAAATGCTTTCAGGCGCATCTCACCTGCAGCTCGAATTGCGCCGCGTCTCTGCCACTCATCGGCTTGCTTGCTCTGTGCTATGCCCTGATTTTCAAAGGCTCGTGACCAGGAGTCGGCGTCGCCGTCGGTGATTTGCGAGGCTACATAGTATGCCTCTCCAATGGATAGTCCGCCTGCTGGGCCCCATCCAAGAGCGCCGACCAGGAACAGATCCATGTTAGAATCTTGAAAGTAATAGCGCTGTTTCAGACGCTGAGTTGAATAGTCCTCGCCTCGGGTGACGTTGGCCATGTTGTTAAAATTTTGGAGTTTGCCTTACACGATGAGATAACGGTCCTGGTTCTGGTTTCGACTCGACAAGAAAGGGTTGCTCCCTTCAGATAGACATCGAGAAGAGGAGTGCTGTACGGCAGCCACGAGGGCTGCTTTATATACATGGCTGCCGGATATGACTGCGGACATTTTTCTGAGGCCAAAGTCCGTTGACTCTGATATCGGAGTCTTAGTAAAAACCCGGGGCTAAGTCCCAACTGGGTATAGCAGCACCACATGTTAAGACGACATCTGATAGAGGCCAACATCAAACGCATCATCTCTAACTCTACATATATTAGAAAGTATCCAAATATTCAAAAAGGAGGCCATGTCGGAGTCTTCTGCGGTTCCCCCATCAGCGCCTTACCTTTTCTCCCACCCCTTAATGCAGAAGAGGATACTGGCATGCGTACGCTGTCAACAGCGCAAGATCAAATGCGAACGGAAGTTTCCCTGTGCACAATGTAACGCTGCTCGTGAGCAATGTGTACCGGCGACTCGTAGTCGAAATGTGCGGCGGAAACGAAGGTTTCCGGAGCGAGAGCTGTTGGAGCGTATTCGTATGTACGAGGACCTTCTTCGGCAGAATAACATTAGTTTCGAGCCACTTCATAGAGACGAAGTGGTAATGAAGAAACCTTCAGGAGATCGTGGTGCTACAATCTCACAATCCACGGCCACAGATCAGCCGTCTCTGCAGGCTGTTGGTTCAGAAAAGAGATTCGAGGTGAAGTACGCATTTTTCGATGTAGGAGCATCTTAAAGCGGAGCTGATCTTACTTAAGGAGCCTATTGAACTCCTTGGCCTCGGAGGTTTGTTCATTTTGTCTACTTCCGAAGCTTTTCTAATAAATGAAACAGTATGCAAATATAGAGAGCGACAGCGATTCTTCAGAAGATCATCACATTCGTGATTTTCTCTACAAAAGGGCGTGGGAGAACTTCTGTATCAATAATGACCACTTTGTTTTCGGCTCACCCAACACCGATTTCGACCTTTCTGCTTTGCACCCAGAATCTGCCCACATGTTCAAACTCTGGCAGATCTACTTGGATAACGTCGATCCGCTGCTCAAGGTTACGCATGCTCCTAGTTTGCAACGGCAGGTGATCGATGCTGCCAGCAACAAAAGGAAACTCAAGCCTGCATTCGAGGCTCTCTTATTCAGTATTTATTGTGTGGCTCTTAAAAGTATCGCTCTAGAAGACGATATTGATGCCATTTTTGGGGTTTCGAAATCGGATCTTTTGGCAAGATTTCAATGGGGCTGCCAAAAAGCTCTTGTAAAGTGTGGCTTTTTACAATCTAAAGATCGTGACTGTTTGACTGCATTGTTCTTATACCTAGTAAGTGTGCCAAGGAAGAATTCACTAACTGTGACTAACGAATTCTAGGTCTCGATTGATGATACCATAGGCCCCTGGTCTACCTCGTCTATGCTTGGTATTGCAATTCGTATTGCCCAACGCATGGCAATTCACAATGAGTCGGCCTTAGCCAAATGCACTATCTTCGAAGCCGAGCTTCGTCGTAGACTATGGTGGGCATTGGTTCTCTTTGATGCTCGTATCAGCGAGATCTCTGGCCACAAGTGTACCACTTTGGAACCAAGTTGGGACTGCAGAATACCTCTCGGCTTGAATGACTCCGACTTCCGGCCTGAGATGAAGGAGATGCCAAATATCCAGAGACCTATCACTGATACGCTGTTCGTTGTCGTCCGAAGTGAGCTCGGGGACTTTATTCGCCGTGCAAAGTTTCACCTTGAGTATACTAATCCGGCTCTAAAGCCTATCATCGGCGACGCACATGACGAGACTACCCCTGAAAGCGCTAAATTGGACACCCTGGAGAAGGCAATGGAAGATAAATACCTCAACCCCCTTGATCCAGAAGTTCCAGTCCATTTCTTCACAATCTGTTTTACGCGGATAATGTTTGCTAGATGGCGCCTTCTGCAGCTTCACTCAACTTCATCCTGTCGGACAGAATCTCAAGAGGAGGTTCTCGTCTCCCTCTCTCTACGAATGCTTGAAAACGACACAAGAATCGTAACTTCGCCTCTTATACGTGGCTTCGCTTGGATGACTAATCTATACTTCCCATACATCGCATATGTGCAACTTCTGCTATACTTGAGAAAGCGACCTACCGGGAGGCAAGCCGAGCAGGGTTGGGAAATCATGAGTGCAAATTATGAGGCTCATATGCACACCCACATTGCTCCTTTCGTAGAGACTTTCACCAAGATGATCCTATTTGCTTGGAGGGCTCGCGAAGCAGCGTTGCAAATGCCACCGGCACCGCCGAAAATGATTTCCATCATAAGACAGAAGGACACAGAAAGATACCAAGACTGCGGGCAAGGAACCGAGGATGTTTCCTTCAACGTTGCAGTCAACGATTCTAATGGACACAGCCTGATGCACGAAACAGAGGGACATGATGGTTACATGGACTCAGAATCATACTTTGCCAATATATGTGAACAGTCGATATTGGACTTTGATAATTTGAGAGAATATGACTGGGCTAGCTGGGATTGGGGGAATAATGCAGAGATGGGGTCTGATGGGTTCGCAAGCTTTTGACACCGTGCCCATGCCGGTAGTCGGGTGGAATTCATTTGTATACGTAGGATAGCAGAGTCCAGAAGATGAAACCGATATGTGTGCCTTTTTCTCACTCCCTCTGAAACGAAAAGATAAGTAGAAACGGCATGCTCGAAGCTGACATCTGGTGTTTGTTCCACAAAATTTTGACATAACCACCAACCATAAAGAATCATAATAAAGAAAGAAGTAATTTTTATTGGTTTTGTATTATTATATACTCAGAGGATCTAGTAAATCTCAAAGATCATCTCACAACGTAGATAACGAACTAGTGGTGATTACATAATCTACATTTAAGAAATACCTTCTTTCCACTGTGTTCCTTCCAATCTTGATCAACATCAGCATCGCATACTGTATATATATGCAATCGATTGTCAATTTCATTATTCAGTGATTATTATATACGCGCAATTTAGTCGATGGTTGTTTAGACCCTGACAGCAGCGGCCGAGATGCCTCGACATTCCAATCTGTGATCGTCGCATCAAGCAGGCATCAACCAATCCATTTTGCACATCGAAAAACATCAATGTAATCCAGAGTACCAACTCTCTCTCTCTCTCTCTCTCTCAACAAACCTGTCAAAATGACAGATTCCAATATCGGCCCTACAACCCCAGGATCAGCGACAACAAAACAACCCTCATGCATCCTCTGTCGCAAACGAAAAGTGAAATGTGACCGCAAAAACCCATGCTCAAACTGCATCAAGGCGAACGCAGAATGCATATTTCGCGAGTCGATACCGGCTCGGCATCACAAGCGAAGGGCTGAGTATGCCTTGTTGTCGAGGTTGAGGCATTATGAGAGTCTTTTAAGGCAGCACGGGATTGACCCTGGTGATGATGCTACTGGTACTACTAGTACTGGTGGTGGTGGGAGTAGTGGTAGTGAAGTCCAGCATGGGATGAGTGCGCTCAGGTTATCAGAGTGGAAGCCCGCGTCAGGTGTGAGTCGTCCGGGGACATCAACGCAACCCCTTACGGGTCAGTTTGTGTCAAAAGGAGGGAAATCTCTGTATTTGGAAAAGTAAGATCTTCTCTGAATGAAGATGAAGAAGTTATATCATTGACCAGATCTGTTTAGTGACGTCTGGAACACTCTTGGAGGCGAGGTGTGTATTACGTCGTCCTAGCCATTTGCATGAAGCTTGTCAAACTAATCTCTTATACAGCTCGAAGATTCTGATTGTATATCGGATGATAGTGATGCCGAGAATGCAGACTACTTATCTCCAAAGAATGAAAACGAAGCGCTCGATCACGGAAATGATGTACTATTCTCATCGCCATCAAATGAGGCTCTGACCAGTCTACACCCTGATCCTGTCCAGATCTTCAAATTGTGGCAAGTTTTCCTCGAAAATGTGAACCCACTTACGAAGATCATTCATGCACCTATGCTACAACAGCAAATGCTGAATGCGATAGGCGATCTGAGCTCCATCGGAAAGGGGATGGAGGCTTTGCTGTTTTCGATCTATAGCTGTGCTGTGCATTCGATGACAGATGAGGAAGTGCAAAAGGAGTTTGGTCAAGAGAAGGGTTTACTGCAGGCTAGATTCCGCACAGCCACGCAGAAAGCGCTGGCTAATGCGGGATTACTCAAAACAACGGACTTGGTGCTGTTACAAGCCTTTTGTCTATATATCGTACGTCACTACTATTCGGCACTCGATTTGGGCATCATGCTAATGTTCTTCAGGTTTCTTGCCGCTCTACATACGATCGAAGGACAATATGGTGTCTGAGCGGTACAGCAATGAGAATCGCGCAGCAAATGGGTCTGCATCGGGATGGCTCCTACTTAGGGCTTTCTGTGTTTGAAACTGAGATGAGACGCCGTGTATGGTGTCATATCATTTACATGGACAGGTCTATCACTCGATCGTCTGGATTTATCGCTGCTCCATTGCCCGCAAATGATACCCATTACCCCCTGAACGTGAACGACAGCGATCTTCACCCCAATATGAAAGAGCCACCGGTAGAAAGAAACGATATCGGTACCGACATGATATTTATTCAATTACTACAAGAACTTGGCAAATGGCAGGAAGGCCAACCTCACTTCGTCGAGTCGATGTTTTCAGGACCTAATGAAGAACCGAAAATCAGAGAAGAAAAAGCTCAGCGCAGACAGAAGGCAGTCGATGAGTTTAGAGCGCTTCTCCATGACAAAGTCGTCAGATTCTGTGATCCGTCTATCCCGTTGCATCTTATTGTCAGTGGTTCGGCACATACAATCATTTCCGTCATACAGTTGGTTGCGACTCGTCCATTCTATCTGTGGGTGCCGGATTTGAATCTACCGGCATTATCGCGGACCGAAAACGATGAACTCTTTGCTACATGTTTGGATCTTATTAGGCACAACGCCCGACTACGTAATAGCGATATTCTCCGACGATTTATATGGCATCTTGATTGGCACCTCCCCTGGCCTATTTTATTATACATGATCTCAGATCTATCCAAAAGATCAGTTCTGTCAGAAAATACGCGACAGGCGTGGCAAGCCATCGATGATATTTTTGTGCCATATCATCAACGACTTGGACCCGAGGCTCGAGGTCCCTTGCATATCGTCTGTTTGAGACTTGCTGCTAAAGCGTGGAATGCTAATTTGAAGGAGTGTCAAAGTTTGGGGGTGGCTGTTCCTTCATGCCCGAGGATGGTGGAGTTACTTAAAAAGCACTCTTCTGCGTCTAAAGGTCGAAAAAGCACTCCCAGTCGATCAGATCAAGGATCGACTGTGTCGTCTTCTACTCCTTCGACTGGAATTAAACAGACGCCGCAGCACCAACAAGGACAGCAGTCTGGTTATACAACGACATATCCTAGTTTTCCTCAGGGTACTACTGTCCCTGGGAGTGATGACTCAGGAAACGGACAGTTCTTCGCTGCCGATAACCTAAATCTACCAAATATGTTTGGCGAGGGTCCGGGCATGCTCTCAAATGATGGAACTATGATCGACTGGGTTGACTGGGATCCTTTCTTTCAGCATATACCACCGTACGGAGTGTCTAATTTTTGATACCTTGAAGACAAGAGGACCCGATTATTGTCGACACACATGTGACAAGCCCTGTATATCTCTACTCATGATTGACCACCTCACTCCATCACAACATCGCTACTCAGACATCTCCTGTGTAACATAGTACATCGAATATGAGTCAATTAACACGATTATACATATATATGTATGTGATACTCAGACCCTCTCTTTTGGCAACGTAACAAGTAAGATCTACGATATGCAGACTGCTGCTGTCAGTGTCCTGACCATCAGAAGTATGAGCTGGCCCAATCAGGGCATGACATGAAGGCATACCCTGGCCAGTATGATTCGGGTATAATTTGACGTCACTCAGCATTTGAACATGTGAACATACCCTAGGCAGAGATGAGTGCTATTTAGGTCAAGACAATTCATCTTAGAGAAATTTCACAGGAACCTTATTAGCGAGTTCTTTATTTGCACTTAGGCTAATCAAGCTTACCCTAAGCTCGAGTACCCGCCGAGAAGCTCCAGCCGAGCCTCCATCCGAGCCCTAACCGAGCCTACATAAAAGCAGCTTGAGTCTGGTAAGGAATATACGTAACCCTGAAAACACTAAGAATTTACCAGCATCTCGGAAATGTTGATTTCAGTACTCCGTAAGCGTGTACGTAAATATTCTGGGTGCCCGGAGTAGGTTCATATCACTTGACTAATACCTGACTAAGATACGTACCGCATACTCTGATTCTGTAAGCAGAGAGCAGCGAGTAACAAAGTATTTGCAATTTCATGTGTAAGTCGGAATTATCGCTGGACATCTCCATGGAGAAAGTTCATTAGCCGAAAGGAATCGAGTCTCCGTCGACTCCGTACGGACTCTACGGAGTAGGAGTTGGTTACCATAACTCATTAGTCAGGATTTAGCCTATGCTTGTATAAGCAGTGAATCCAGGGATAAATGATGCTTGATTCTAGCCCTTGGCTTGCTAATGGGTTAGAGAAAAAAGTACACCGGACGACGATGCCCCGCAATCCTGATAACAGACCTTCACCTAAGGAGGGACACGTTGTTTGGGTGGTGTACGTGATTAGCATATTTTTTCTGATCGGGTAATTAGGATATTTTGCGCTGTTGTCCAGTACTCCAGGTTCATCCGATCTTGTTCTTTTTGCTTTTGGATGGTGTACGGAGTACCTGGGAGAATGTTCATGGACACCTTATCCGTGACCTAGATATCCGATGCTTCTCAACTGTCGGATATATCTGCCCAGTGCAATATACATAAATAGCTTCAAAGTAGGCTTGAAGCAATTGCCGTAATCGTAAGATAATGATATGACAATTGCTTTGTCAGTCTCAAGTGAGAGGGTGTATCAGGGTGTACATAAATAAGTAAGAGACACCCCACTAGACAGAAAGACCAAAGACATCATTGCCCCACCGACTGCTTCGTCACGGGGGTGTGTAGCTGCCCCAACAACTTACTCTCGTCTTTCGTCTACTTCTTCTCTTCTTCTTCTCCTCTCTTCATCAATCTCATCCATCTTTGATCAATTCATTTCATCAGAATCCAATACAAAAAGTATCACCATTCTTTTTGTATCGCCTTCTGCCAATTGAACTGTTCTTCGTCTGCTAAATTGTATGACCTAATTGAGTTGCTCCCTCCCATTCCGGCCCCGCGATTGCTCTGCCCCTCCTCTCTCTCTGTTCTTGCTTTTAACCGCCATCGTCTCTTCGTCGCGACAGAAAATCTCATTTCTTCTCAATTACTAAACTATTCTCTCCTACAGATATCACAATCATGGCCTACACCGAAGTCGATCAGTTGGCCGTCAACACGATCCGTGTTCTCGCGGTATGTTTTTTCCTCTCTTCTCTTTTTACCCGCTCCGTCGGCGTTGCGGCCGTGCTTGTATCAGTGCTTTCTCGGAGAAACGCCGTCCGCCAATCGTACACCGGGACGAGTTTGGAAACCGCCATATTTTTTTCCCGGTGTGTATGGCGATGGGTCGTCGGTGAGAAAGCGTTTGATAGCTATACAGCTCTGGCGTGATGGCCCAAGAACTTCATTTGAGCATTACTAATTTAGCATCTTTTGCATCATACAGGTCGATGCCACATCCAAGGCCAACTCCGGTAAATATTCCTTTCTTTTTCCTGCTCCTGCGTCTCCGCGGAAGCAATTTCTATTATAATGCTGATTATCAAAAGGTCACCCCGGAGCTCCTATGGGTTTGGCTCCTGCCTCCCACGTCCTCTTCAGCAAGTTCATGAACTTCAACCCTAAGAACCCTAAGTGGGCCAACCGCGATCGATTTGTTCTCTCGTGAGTATTTCTTGAGCTGCGCGAAATATGAGGAATTGCGCTAACGAGAGCTTCAGAAACGGTCACGCATGCATGCTCCAATATGCTCTCCTCCACCTTTTCGGATACGATCTCAGCATCGACGACCTCAAGGCTTTCCGTGTATGTTTACCTATTTGCTAGAGTGATTCCTCTAAGCTGACATTCGTAGCAACTCGACAGCAAGACCCCTGGTCACCCTGAAGCCCACGACACCCCCGGTATTGAGGTCACCACCGGCCCTCTTGGTCAGGGTTTCTCCAACGCCGTTGGTCTCGCCATCGCCCAAGCTCACAGTGCCGCCGTCTTCAACAAGCCCGGCTATGACCTTTTCAACAACTACACATACACCATCTTCGGTGATGGTTGTGCTATGGAGGGTGTTGCTAGCGAAGCTGCCAGTACCGCTGGTCACTTGAAGCTCGGTAACCTCATTGCTATCTACGATGACAACCATATTTCCATTGGTAAGTTTTTCCGTCCATGTATTAGCGAGATGAGAGTCTAACGGATTTAGACGGTGACACCAAGTGCGCTTTCACCGAAGATGTCATGAAGCGTTTCGAAGCCTATGGCTGGCACACTCTTGAGGTCAAGGATGGTGACCACGACCTCCAAGGAATCGAGGAGGCCATCCGCAAGGCCCAGCAAGTCAAGGACAAGCCCACCGTTATCAAGGTCACTACCACCATTGGTTTCGGTTCCAAGCTCCAGGGTACCGGTGGTGTCCACGGTAACCCCCTCAAGGCCGATGACGCTGAGGGTGTCAAGAAGGCTTTCGGCTTCGACCCTTCCCAGAGCTTCGTCGTTCCCCAGCAAGTCTACGACTTGTACGGAAAGACCGCCGCCGCAGGTGCCGCCAAGGAACAGGAATGGAACAACCTCCTCCAGAAATACGCTGGAGAATACAAGGATGAGCATGCCGATTTGACCAGACGTCTTGCTGGAAAGCTTCCCGAGGGCTGGGAGAAGAGCCTCCCCACCTACAAGCCTACCGATGCTGCCGTTGCCTCTCGTAAGCTTTCCGAGACTGTCTTGGAGAAGATCTACGGCGTTCTTCCTGAGCTTCTCTCCGGTTCTGCTGATTTGACCGGATCCAACAACACTCGCTGGAAGGCTGCTGTTGACTTCCAGCCCCCCGAGTACGGCATTGGTGAGTGGAGTGGTCGTTACCTCCGCTACGGTGTCCGTGAGCACTCCATGGGTGCTATCATGAACGGTCTCGCAGCTTACGGTACCGTCATCCCCGCTGGTGGCACTTTCTTGAACTTCGTTTCCTACGCAGCCGGTGCCGTCCGTCTTTCGGCTTTGTCCCAGGTCCGCGTTATCTGGGTCGCCACTCACGACTCCATTGGTCTTGGTGAAGACGGTCCTACTCACCAGCCTATTGAGACCCTTGCACACTTCCGTGCTCTGCCTAACCTCATGGTCTGGCGTCCCGCCGACGGCAACGAGACCAGCGCTGCCTACTACTCCGCCCTTACCTCCAAGCACACTCCCTCCATCCTCGCTCTTACCCGTCAGAACCTTCCTCAGCTCCAGAACTCATCCATCGAGAACGGTCTCAAGGGTGGTTACGTCGCTGTTGACGCTCCTGATGCCACCGTCATTATTGTCTCCACTGGTTCTGAGGTCAGCATCGCCATTGACGCTGCTCAGTACTTGAAGGACAAGCACGGTGTTTCTGCTCGTGTTGTCTCTATTCCTTGCTTCGAGGTCTTTGACGCTCAACCCAAGGAGTACCGTCTCTCTGTCCTCCCTGACGGTATCCCCATCTTGTCCGTTGAGGCTGCCTGCACTCTTGGTTGGGAGCGCTACTCTCACGAGCAGTTTGGTATCAACCGCTTCGGTGCCTCTGGCCCATACAAGAAGGTCTACGAGGTGAGTACATTTCTCTTCTGTTATATTTCATATATACTAATTGTTTGTAGAAATTCGAGATCACCCCCGAGGGTATTAGCAAGCGTGCCCTTGCCACCATCGACTTCTACAAGGGTATCAAGCCTCGCTCTCCTATCAACCGTGCTTTCCAGCAACTTATCTAGATTATTTCATGGGGTTAAAAACGATGGTTGGATCAGTTATCTAGACTTTGATGTTATGTATGCGAAATGAACATAATTTACTCGTTATTTGTTAAGACTTCGCGTAGATTAACACCGTCCAGAATTGATATTTTGGTAAACATTTATTATTCTCTTTTCTACCGATCTTAAACCGAAAGCCCATTTTCGCAACGAGAAGATATTTACTCAAGAGCCTTGCGGGCAAAGTTGGGCAAGATGAAGCTCGCGCGGTGAATATCGGCGTTATAGTATCGGCACAACTTCTCCTCCTCCTCGCGAGACCAAGAGCGCAGGGGCTCCTTGACGTTGCGTGTAGCATCCTTGCAGCAGACCATGAAACCGATCTGGCCGGAGGGGTAGGTTGGGATGGTAGTGTATGCGTATTCGGCGACGGGGAAGACTTCCTTGCAGGCCTTCTTGAGGTCGGTGATGAGGGAGAGGTGGAGCCATTGGTTTTCAGCTATAAACAGTACAAAGTCAGTAATCGCCAAACAGTCAGATGAGAGAGATAACAAGGAAATATGGTGGAAAGAAAGGATAGGACCCGAGAAAAAGAAGCAAAAAAGAAAGGCCACGAACAACCTTGGGTAGTAATAACACCGCCTTCACGCAAAGCGCCATGCAACAACTCGAAATAAGGCTTCTGGAAGAGAGACTCGGCGGGTCCCTCCGGGTCCGAGCTGTCGGTGATGATGACGTCGAATTCGTTCTTGTAGTCGGCCAGAAACTTGAAGCCGTCGCCGATGTGGACTTTGACGTTGGGGTGTTGGAAGCCGATGCTCATGCCGGGGAGGTATTTCTTGGAGACGCGGATGACGGCCTATTTATTTGCTTAGTATTTGGGTATTGACTGTTGGTAGGGGGAGGGGAAGGGAGTACCTCGTCAATGTCGCAGAGAATAGCCTCCTCGACGCTCTCATGCTTGACGACCTCGCGGAGAACACCGCCGTCACCACCGCCGATGACGAGGACCTTCTTGGGGTTGGGGTGGGAGTTCATGGCAAGGTGGGTGATCATTTCCTGGTATCTACAAAAAATCGTCAGTACGCAAGCACTTCCCAAAGAAGTAAAGGGAGAGAACGTACGAGAATTCATCGCGCTCAGTGCATTGAATGACATTGTCCAAGACCAAGACAGTGCCGTGGTCGCTGCTCTCGAAGACGAGAACGTCCTGGTATTGCGATTTCTCGTGGTGGAGGACTTCCTTGACCTTGAGGGTCATGGCCTGACCGGGCCACATGTCAGAGGTCTCGGAGAACCAGCCATCTGTAGAATTGAAGCGTTATATTAGTTCATGAGCTCGTCAGCAATAAGTATTGGAAGGTAAGAAGCGTACCCTTGATGGTAGGGTGTGTGATTTCGGACATTGTGATTGTTGTCGTAAAAGTAGACTTTTTCACAGACAAACGAAGAAGAGGGGTCAATTGACGGCACGAGAATCGAGTTACTGAATTACCACGAAAAGACAGTAAACAGCGAGGTATCATAAAACAAATTTTTATGGACGAGGAAGAAAAGAAGAAGGAGAAAAGGAAGAGGTTCTGCTTTTCACGATTATTTTTTTTTTCTCTCTTTCCAATGACATCTGCCCAACTGGCTGAGTGGCGGGGTCGGTCGTCCGAGAGCCCACCAAGAATCGGTCGACCGCCCAGATTGCGCCGGAAAGACAAGACAATCGGTGGGGGGCTGCTCTGGCGCATCTTTGGCTTGAATAGGCAATTCTACACTGTTTACTTTACGGTTGAGTTCTATGGTCGTGAGAATATTTCATTTTCGTATGACCTTTGATTGAGTGGCACGAGGAGTGAAAGTCAACATCCCTTCACTAGAATCATAGTCATACAAATTCCCTACGACAGACTTAGGGCAAGCCTCATGTAAAAACAACCGAATACAAGATTTTGCAATGCTCCCACCCATTTCCATACCATTCCCAGATCCTCACCCATGCCATACCAGTCCGGACACAAACGCCGTTCCCATGAAACTCGAAACCTCGTATTGCTGATAAATGAATGAAATGAGTTACGTAGTCATAACTACTCCTCCCCACCATGAGCAAGTCGACCGGGCTTTGAGTTCAGGTACTCATTCCTACAATCACAAAGTTAGCATGTTTATAACCACCAGAATCCACATGAGACAAAATGACACACTTTTCAACAGCCCAATTCATAGCCGCATACGCAATGATAAAAGGCGGCGCAAAGTAGAGAACTTGATGGCGGAAGCGGCGGAAAGTGTTGAAAATTGCAGCGTGGAATGTGCCGGCCAGAGGGCTCTGGCGGTTTGGGGAGATGGTGTATGCGGCGATTCCTCGTTGAGGGATGGGAATGCCTGAAGATCGATTTAGTCAGTTTAGTCAGTTTAGTCATTGATTGAGGAGATTGGAACTGGAATTGGTGTCTTGATTTGATGCAGGTCAAGTGACGGTTTTGTACCACCATCAGGGCAAGGTGATAGGTTAGGTAGACCGAGTCGGTTGAGTGATGGGTCAAGCCATTGAATGGTTGGAGTACAGATGGTTCATACCTAAAGCACCGAATCTACCGGCGTAGCTGCAGATATGTTAGCACATCACAGGTATATATTCCCTCAATACATTGATGATTGTAGTCTGATCTGTGAACCGTATCGAGCTAGTCGAACTAGCTATATCGATAACAGCACTAGTTAAGGAAGCATCGTGAAGTACTTACAAGCCATTCTTTGGGTCTGCTTGTCCAACCATTTCGAAGAAAACGCTCAATGAGTGTATCTGGGAAGGAATATGACAATTTCTTCAGCAATTGAAGTCGTATTGAATGATCGAAGGGATGAAGTTGAGCATTTCGTCATGAATCGGAACTGGCCCTTGTTGCTCGATCGGGACTAGTCGATTATCTTCTGCACTAGTCTGCTTACGGAATAGACAAGCTTCCACAGCGGTGACAACCGGCAGAAGGAGCTCAAACCACCGATTGTTAATCTTCAACGCCCAGCTCATCATCCATCAACATCATCACGACACACAAAACATATCACAAAAATGGCATCACCAAACGCACTCCTGCGATGGTTCGCACTCCCCATCGCAGGCGCCCTCGCCCTCGACGCCTCCATGTACGATGTCAAGGGCGGTTCTCGCGCCGTTATATTCGACCGTTTGACCGGAGTTCAGGAAAAAGTGATTGGCGAAGGAACACACTTCCTCATCCCCTGGCTGCAACGGAGTATCATTTTTGATGTGCGCACAAAACCGAGAAATATTTCGACGACGACGGGATCCAAGGATTTGCAGATGGTTAGCTTGACGTTGCGAGTGTTGCATCGTCCGGAGGTGCCGAATTTGCCTAAGATCTATCAAGTATGTTCATCCCTATCACCTTTGTGAGACTTTTTTGTGTTGATAATGGTATAGTCCTACGGTACAGATTACGACGAGCGTGTACTCCCCTCCATCGGAAACGAAGTCCTAAAAGCCATTGTGGCCCAATTCGACGCCGCCGAACTCATCACCCAGCGAGAAGCAGTCTCCAACCGCATCCGAACAGACCTCATGCGCCGCGCCGAACAATTCAACATCGCCCTTGAAGACGTCTCAATCACACACATGACCTTCGGCAAGGAGTTCACTCGCGCCGTCGAACAGAAACAAATCGCACAACAGGACGCTGAGCGAGCACGATTCATCGTCGAGCGTGCCGAGCAGGAACGTCAGGCAAACGTTATTCGTGCCGAGGGTGAAGCCGAGAGTGCAGAGATTATTTCCAAGGCTGTCGCAAAGGCTGGTACGGGTTTGATTGAGATTCGACGAATTGATGCTAGTAAAGAGATTGCGGCTACGTTGGCAAGTAATCCTAACGTTACTTATTTGCCCGGTGGTGGTGAAGGGAAGGAGAGTAAGGGGACAAGTCTACTCTTGGGATTGAGGTCTTAAGTTTGTCCTCTGTCTTGTCTACGTTCCAAAAATCATGTGCATTAGTCATACCTTGTTCGTTTAATTCTCCATGTATGTAGCAATATCCTAGGACCTCTTCACTTTTTTTCATTATTCGTTTCTATTCGAAGAAGGCAATCTTCGATAAACGTGAATCTGAAATCTCATATCCTCCAATCTGATGAATCCCTGTCCTCCTTCCAGGTCCACATTGTAGTGTAATTTGTGGTTGGCATCTTTCCGGAACCATCTCGAGTCCTGCGAGACGAGTTTCTCCCATGATCCTTCTGCCACAGACAAGAGAGTGTGATCAAGGAGGAATTTCATGGGGTATTGCCGTTGCTGTTGTTTCTGCGTCTCTGAAGATTCATTCTTGGCGAATGACAAGGTTGAATAACTCCCCGGGCTGTCGACGACCATTAATATTGTGCCTGGGCTCGCTATATCTGTCATGCGGAGAAGTAGTTGTGTCGTTTTTGATATAGATGTTGAGAAGAGTTCGTTGAGTGTGAACATGAGTGATATAACTCGCTGACGTTGTAGTAATGATTTGAGATCTTCTTCAGAAAGGGACAGGATATCCATTTTCTGGAACGATATGTCGATCCTCTTATCTTCGTTTCCATGTATCAAAGGCGCAACACATGCCTTTGTACCAGAAACATCAGCTGAATGTATAGCCGCCGTCAACCTACTGACAACATCGGACCATTCTGCAATATCAATGGCAGTAATAGCCATTTTTCTCCCCCTCTTCTTTTTCTGGGATGTGTTTTCACTCAATGATAACCTCTCAAGTCCCTCGACGGGTAATGACTCGTCTGTTGTGTTCCTCGTAGATTCATCTTGAATCACCCTCCAAGCCCCAGCCAACGCAACAATTTCTGCGCCAGCACCACCTCCAATACACAAAACACCAACATTCTCTTCCTCGCCATCATGGGCTTGACTATCTGAGTCAAGAGCATAGTCAACAACACCCCTAAACAACCCACAATACGCCAACGATCTCGACGCAGACCATCTCAACGCATAAGCCCTCAACAACGAAGGCGACGCATCCGCAAACGCAGACTCAAAGTCTCGATTATACAAATGCGTTTTTAGTTGCTGGATCTGTGTGCTAATATCCTTCTCTCCTTCTGGACCCTCCTTGCCCTCATTCGTTGAGACAGACAGAGAAGTGAAAAGCGCATGCTTGAATACATTCAACAACAACTGCTGCACATCCAGCGATATACTCTTTCCCGACGCCGAGAGATCAATCCGCTCAATCTCATCTTCTTTCCTTCGATCATTACCTGCTGTTGCGACTGCGGCTGTATGCTCTTTCCTCGATGATGATGGTGCTTTTTTCGTAGATTGTTTCTGCTGCTGCTGCTGTGACCCTCGCTTTTTTGTGGGGCCTACTTTCCATTTCTCTTTTCCGTTGCCTCCGCCGCCCATTTTAGGATGAAGATAGAGTCTGTGTTGTATTTGGCTCTCTTCTCGTTGAATAGATCGAGTTTTGGGTTGTTTATTTGAGTCGAGTGGTTTGTCAGGGTTGTATAAAAAAGTAAATGATAGTGGGGAGCGAGTGGGATGCAGGAGCCAATTATTATGGAGATCTCCACCTTCATATCAAACCCTAAGAATGTGCCTAGACTCTCTGTGGGCGACTTCTCTACTTATCTACTTGATTGAATTATTTACCAACTAGGACATACTACTAAGAAACAACTGGTATAGACAATGTAGAGATGTCATTGATTCGTCTAAGACGTAATGATGAAATGATGAATGTAAAAGGGAGAAGGAAGAAGAGATAAATCTGGCTCAAAATGAGGGTCTTCTGATGATGAGGAAAATGAAAAAAAGAGTGATGAGAATATGGCAGTAATAATGCCAACAAAAAGATACAAAATCATTCGCTCTTCAAGAATGAAAGGTAATGAATGGTAGAAAAAAAACAATGACTCATACAAGACCTTTTGCAAGAAAACAGAAAAAGAGATAATCGTCCACAATGGCTGTACATCCAGAAATTATGCGCCGACATAAATACATAGACTCGAATAATATGAGAGAAGAGAAATTGTAGTATGGGAAATGGGAAACCGATAGAGAAGAAGACGCCGCCATTACCAATGCCCATCATATTAAGATGTGGGTCATTTCATCAAACAAAAAGCCGTAGTGCGCCGAGCCTGCCATGAGAAAACGCAAACAAGAAACCGAAGTGACGACGAAAAGGAGAATAATTAAGAGTCGTTCTGTTTGTCTTTCGACTTCCAGAACATCAATCGACTAACCCGATTACTCTTCCGTCGAGTCTTTTCGGCTTCGTCTGCTGGTGGCTTCTCTTCATGGCTCAATTTGCTCTTCTCGCCATACGAGGCGCCCACTAGTCTGGATAGACTCACCAGACTAGATCGTTTTGCAGAGTTTGAGTGGCTAGATCGTGGTGGTAAAGCATTAAATGATTCCCGTCGTTCACTCGAAGAATGAGGATAGAAGCTGGACGAAAATCGCCCTCGAGGATTCGTCCGCGTGGAAGCGCTGCTGCTCAAAGATGGAACATCTTCAAACGAGCTCTGCCTTTGGTCGTGTAGAGACTGATTGAATGTGGTGTGGTCGGTCATGGATGATGCTGTTGCGGATCTCGGCCCGTCGAAAGACATGTTGGACGGATCCGGTGATGGGAAAGCAGAACTCGAGGCGTGTCGAGAGGGAAGTGTCAGCTGGGAGAGACCAGAGTTGAGATCAAGTGGCGACGAACAAGGTCGCTTTTCAATAGCTAGCATGTGAGGTGATAAATCAGGGCTGTGGCTTGCGTGATGCGGAGCGCGAGGATGCGCCCACTGATCAGCCTCCACTATTTCCACGGAATTCTTGTTCGGCACCTGATGCGAGGGTGTCGTGTCGTTCTCCTCTTCAACTCTTTCTTCTTCAACAGCATCGCCTGGTCCGTCTTCCTCAACGTCGTCTGCAACTTGAATGCCAAGGCCATCGTCGCGAGAAAGTACAAGGGCGGATTTTGGTCGTTGAACAGCCTGTAAGGTTTCACTACTTGAAGGAAGCATATCACCCTCACTTTCTTCATCAATGACGCTCGAAAGCTCGGCGTTGACTTGCTCTATCTCCGCTTGATCCTTGTCCTTCATCGTAGGAGACTGATGCTCTGCCAAAAAAGCATCCTCCTCCTCTTCATAGAAAACATCCACACTAGCCATAGCGTTGTCACTACCTAGGCGCGGAAATCCGACCAGCGCACTGCGATCAAAGGGAGGCATTTCTGGGGCACTTTCAGCTCGTCGATGGTAACGCATCTCTGGACCAACGAATTCACCACGTCGGCCACCGCTATACATTCGCTTAGTTGCCTGTGAAAATGCACTTCCGGCAATTCTACCAGCACCCATTTCAGGAGTATTGAAAGGACCTAACGCCGCGTCAAGATCAATGACGGGGCTGAACGTGTCATTTTCAAGACCCTGCTCGTAAAAGCTGCGTGGTTTCCATGCTTTTTCAAATGCCTTGTCGCTTTCTTCCTCTGTGTCCTGAGTAGTCTGCTTTGGTATGTTTGGATTCGTAGGTGTCCGTATGATGACCGTGTTGTCTTCGTCAAAGTTGACTTCGATCGAACCCAAGTCGGAATTGGTACGAGTGAGGATAGGAGGTGGTGTGGGGCTTCTTCTGGATAATGGTCGTTTAACATGAGTTCGCTTGTTCTTGAGCGGGAAGATATGCCCAGCCCAATTGCGCACTTTTTTCTGCTTTTTACTGTGAGAGCCATCCCCTTTACGAGGATGGCTATCTTCAGCACCCGAGCGCGAATTGAAACTAGACGCTGATTCCCACTTTTCGGCCGAAGGATCTGTAATCTCAAGTCGTTCAGTAGATAGAGAGTTCCAACGGCGTTTCTGCTCTTCAAAAGTCGCATTTTCCTCCTCCTTTCTCTTCTTCTTCTTCTGCTTATTCTTTTTCGAAGAGTGTTTCTCCTTAATGGATTCGGTTTCCGACATATCCACAGTCTCAGATGATTGGCGCCCTAGGCCTAATGGTCCCATGCCCACAGACGACCTCCTTAAGAAAGACATTTCGCTAAAGTGTTCCGATGGTTTCGATAATTTAGACATAAGAACGCCTGCGTCCGCAGTTTTCGGCCGGGCTTTGATTGTCTCTGCCGAGGAAGAGCCTTCAAGTTTGTTGCTTGGTGCCGCGCTACTTACTCGGGAATGGTTCGGTCGGACGGTAGATAGGCTGCTGGATGTTTCCGTGGATATCATCGATACTGGCCGAGGTCTGTCGTGGAAGGTAAAATCCGGACGTAGAGTCATTGGTTGTTTCGCCGGCGAAGCTGGTGGACTAGGTTGTGGAAGTAGATCGATAGCGGAACGAGACATTGGGCGGGACATTTGACCGTTGAAATCGTACTTGTTATCGGCAGGAGTTGTGGGAGCACTCCCAACTGTCAGGGTTGGGGGTGCAGTAGGAGGCGCAGCGAGCGTCAAGGCAGTCAGATCCATGCTTGACATGGCCTGTGAACGGCGATGAGCATGACCCCGCCGGCCGGGACCACGAGGCGGCGCGCTGATTCCTGGCGGAGGTAACGTAGAGTTTTCTCCATCAGCAGTTCCAGGACTTGTACCCATCATTCGAGGACTTGGGGGACCATCTGCCCCAATCCGTTCGCTAGGACGTCGTCTGTGGCCGATCGGTCGGGGAGCCGTTATTGTAGATGTGGATGGTGTAGACGCATGTATATTGCCAGGATTGAAAGAGAAAGCCGGTAGCGCGGCAGGGGTATAGTCGCGCATCGCGTCGGTGGAGGATCTTGGTGGGAATTCGAATGGAGGATTAGGATGTCGATTGTGCAGAGTCACGCCGTCGAGATCGTCTGGATTGTAATCCATCGTCCCGACGGGGACTCTCAAAGAAGAAGATGACATTGACGCCATGAATCATACAACCACTCAACGAGTCTAAAGACGAGACGAAAACTGAACTCAAACAATGCCTTTGTAAGAGCGACAGCCAAATACAACCATCAAGAGTGCCGTCACGATCGCAAAGTCGTAATCCCAATACAGGCCTCCAGACTCCCACCAGACTTCCCTGTGTCAGTTGTCGAGTAGTCGAGAGTCGTAATTGAGCGAGCCGGAGGCCAGTCACCAGAGGATAGGCAACATTAAGGTGTCGGATGCAGACGGAGCGGGAAGGAGAACGTAGAGGCCTTGCGAATGAAGTCGTCCAGCGCTGAGATTAGGCTACAAGGCGTGCTGACGGAAAGTATTGAATGGGTTGTGAAATTTCGAAAGCCGGATAAGTGTTGAACAATAAGCGATTCGATTCGTAATGAACGGACGGCCACAAAACTGGGCCAAAGGTTTCAACCGCCACGGAACGGGTTTGTCCAGGTGTTGTTTCGCTCGAGAAAGAAATGCAGTAGCAGGAATAAAAAGACGGAAATCAAAATGAAGGAAACGAATAAATTGGATAAAGGGAAAGCAAAAAAACAAGAAAAAGGAGAATAAGCCCTACGAAAGGCTTTGGGCGGCCGGGGGGGATAGGGAAGGGGAGGGAGGGAAAGAGAGAGGGAGGAGGAGGAGAGAGGTTGTACTGAATTGGCTGAAACGCAGGCAAAAAGAGAAAGCGAGGATTTGTTTGGGGGAGCAGGCCAGTCTGCCAGAGGAAAGTGCCAAGGCTGGCCTGAGGGTGACTTTGCCGCCTGAGGCCGGCGTGCACAAGCCTGAGGACTAAGGCAAGTCGCCCAGGCACAGGAGGCCGCTGATTGGTCTACTGCCAAGCCATGTTCATGTTGTGCATTTACTTTTCCTTGATTAGATTACACCGTCTAATACGTAATGAGCTTGGTTTTGTTGTGAAGAAGTAGTAATCTGTAGTAGTTACGGAGTAGTGAGTACGTATTGTGTTTTGATCAAGGCATTAATGGACAAGGTCAGTGGTAAGGAGAAGGCGATTCAAGCACCATACGTAGGTGCTAATACTATCGAGTGTTCCAAGGTAATATGGAGGAGCAAGGATGGCGGCTGACTAGTCGTCCGGAGTGATGATAGCCGTCAACTGGTTGCTAGGGGATCGTGATCAGCCGAGATACAGACCAGGATACTCACTAGTTACTGTCTGGTTATTGATTAAGTTATTAACAGTTGGACAATTCGGCAGAGAACTCATTGTTTCAAGAAGTCGCTGAAAACGCAAAATGTCATGTAACATAGCTGCGTCGTACAGAAGGCCATTGCCCTGAGTGATGGTCACGCAGCAGTCCGAACTGATAGTAGTCCAAGTACTTAGGCCGCTTCGGTAGCAGCATATCCGACTCAGTCACTGCACGATGTCGCATTCAATGAATATTCAGCCCATATGCACTAGTCAGTGAATAACCAACCTTGGAAGTATCGATTCAGCTTGGATGTTCTCGGCTTGGCGACTTCGCTAAATCGCGACTCGATCCGAGAAACTTTTGATAACAATCGTTCGATATCTCATCCTTGACAGGGCTACGTGGTACATTGTACATTATCCATAGTCCATACCCTGCCGGTTCGGAGGAATATGTACTGAGTAGATGATGAGTTGAGTTGGCAGCCGAGCAGGGCGATCAAATCAACAATTGGCTCAGACTTTTCTCTCTTTTGGCTCAGTCCGGGGGTGGTACGTCTTGCCCGCCAATCAGCAGTGAGACAGCAATCTCCAACTGACTCGAACGGGCAAGTCTTACTCTTTCAGACGGCAAGCCATTGGCTCTGACTATCCTGTGGACCCGTTCGTTTGTATGCCTGTCATCCATTACGGAGTAGTATGACTATGTATGCCACACTTTTCTTCTCGACAGACTACATCGATTGGATGGAATCAATTCGCTTACAAGTATACGACATTGACTGACCGACTTTCTTTTGCCACCGTCTAGGCCTTCAGCCAGAGATTATGGAGGGTGGCAGATCCTATTTCTCCATGTTCTCGAAGGTTGACCGAAACTCGACTCGACATGCCCTGACATACTCATTGGTTGATACAAATTGATACCACTGAAGGTTCCTTTTCAAGTTTTTCTGCATACGTGTGTTGTATGTGGTACAAGGGCATCAATTATTGCCTCAATCCATGACCTTTTTTAGGAACACACCCTTTCCTTAGTTCATACGTTACTAAGTATGTACGCACCACTTCTCAACACAAAAGAAAAGAAAGACATTCTTGTCTCAGTACAAACCCCATTGAAACAGCACAGCCACAAGCCACGACAAACTCGTCCTTACGGAGTACTAGGGTGCCACTATGGAATAAGAGACTCCACAAGCCCGCCCCGAAACGTCCGTCTCACCCTTGCAAATTCCACCCTCAAAGTTTCAAACTGCACGAACGGATGGACCAGGCTGTAATTAATTTGTTGGTCGATCAAATTGATCCTTCCGTATTACTACTATGCCCTATGGAGCATTCCGGCAGCATCACCAGTTTACCTAGGTACGGATTCAAAATGAATCAAATAGCTCAACTAATATAGGCCGCTGCCAAATCAACCTACCATGAAGACAAAATACGAAATACGAAATACTGTAACGTACTCTCATAGTGTTTAATCTCCGCCGGAAGCCGACTCGACAGTCTACAACATACATATCCAGTCAATGTACGGAGTACGGTCCACTTTATATGGACTCATCTGGTGTACAGCACGTACTACGTAGATCGTAGTTGGCTGGATGACTATGGAGTCAAGTGGATACAGTACGTGGCTGGTCTGATGGACAATTATCGATCGGGTTACGTACTTGTTTTTGGGGAAGGTTTGGCGGATCGTCGTGGTGATCTCAAATTATTTGATAGATCAACTATACTACGTTATGTAGGACAAAAATCGTCAAAGTGCGAATACGTTCTTGACAAATGTGTTTTTATTCGACAGTCGATATCTACATAAGAGGTTATGAAGATCCTGTCAGAGGATACATATAATGCGAGACTTCGTGTGTAAATAGTTGGCACCTCGGAGGGGGAAAAGACCTTTTAGGGCATGCACGATATTCAACTTCGAATGGGTCAACAACTAATTACATACAATGGGCCTAGCAGGTTGTTTTTATAAAAAATATTAGGTCGACCAATTCAACTGATTGACCTTTTCAACATTTCAATCGCCGCCGCATAAGCCTCATCTCTCTTCTTCGCTCGGTGAGTGTCCTTCTCACCAATATTCTTATCCCAGGCATGCCCACAGCCTTCGACTCGCAGCGAAACAACATGCTTATCGCGAGCCTCCTTCTTGATCCTTTCAGCCAGAGTGGTTGCCTCATCAGCTAGCCAATCCTGACCCGCTGTGACTATCAACACATTATCTGGGAAGTTCTCAGCGGGCGCATAGGAAGGCGAAATGCGAGGATCATGCGCGTCTCGATCCTGAAAATACGATCCATCAAAGATCCTGGCTATCCAGCGCGGGATTTGGTTGTCAGAGGGCTCAGGAGAGGATTTGGTTTCTGGTGGAATCGCTAGATTAGTGGGTGGATAGAAGGCGATTACGCTTCGAAATGTGTTGCGTGGGAGGATCATTGAGGATGCAGCGAGAGACAAGTTTCCGCCGGCGCTGAAGCCACCGATGCAGATGCGGTTGGGATCATAAGTGATGCTGCCGTTATTATTGTTGTCGGTAGTAGGTGAGGAGGATTTGATGTACTTGACGACATCTTCGAGGTCGTGCAGGGGAGCAGGGAAACTGTTCTGCGGCGAGAGTCGATATTGGATGTCAAGGACAGTAAATGGGGTTTCTTTGCTAACGCGGCGGCAGTATAAATCATCACTGCCGTGAAGGGGCAAGATGAAGCCGGAGCCATGGAAGTTGAGGAGTACTGGGCTTGGAGTCTGGGGATTGGCAGGGCGGTATACATGCGCCTTGATGGTCCGGCCAGCATCGCGAGAGGGAATCCGAAGGACAAAGTCTGGGTTTGCTTGAGGGCGCTTTTCCATGCAACGATACATAAATCGAACGAAGAAGACGATGACCGTCTGGCGCAGTTTCCAGAAAAACCCCATGCTTATGAATTGACTTTTGTTTTGTTTCGAAAAAGAAAGGTCAGTAGTAGTGATATTGCTGGTTTAGCTATATTTCGTATCACGAAGCATAGAATAGGGAGCAAGGACAGTCCAAGGTGAGCCTGCTTATAAGCTAGAAATATTCGATTATAAGGACCGGACTGACTCCCAAAACCGTAGGGGCTGGGATATAGTTACTGGTAGTAATCTGTGCAACACGTTCGCACGAATCGCTATGCGTTATGCACTACCTAGCGCTTATCTCAGATTCTCAGCCGCTCCTTACTAGTAGTCTAGTGACTCTAGTACAGGCTTTTTTTCAGACACTAAGCATTTGAATCGTTATGAAAACAGAAGTCCCCCGACTCGAAATAAACGTTTCAATACGAGGCGGTAAAAGTATCCAGGCAAATAGTTCATTAACATCCAATCCTCTTTTGTTGGTGGTAAGCCCATATATCTTTTTGAATGATGATCTTAAATGTCTCTTTGGTCTAGCCGTGTTTCTTTGCCGTTGAGGATGATATTAATTAGACCGAGGTTCGGGGCAGGGGTTAGGTCAACGACACGAAGAGATTGATATAACCCTGAAATAGCCCCAACTTAGTAAATGTTGTTTCTTGGTGGCACAACCTCGGCGTGATAGCTACTGCAGTAACTATTGCAGCTTCATCAATTCGCACCTCTAGCAAGCCGATATCGCAAACATTTTCCAGTGAGCAGCAGAGTCAAAAAGTGACGAATCTTTATATCGAGAAGCATGGCGGGGCTGGGCTTCGTTCTCAAAGCGTACCCCGCTTATAGAGTATTTTCCTGAATGAGTCAACTTACTCTCTTCTCCTCACTTCATCTCTTCCTTCTTGGACTCAATAAATCAATTGCAATCGTCTAGATATCGAATTCAGCCAAAATGCCTCTCATCGCATCAACAGGAAAGCCCCGAGTCATCCTCGGGTTGATGACCTACGGGCCCGACCTCAAAACCGGCGCGCGCATCACCAGTCTCGACGAATTCAACCAACACCTCGACTACCTCCAATCGCAGGGATATTACGAAATCGACACCGCGCGTCTCTATGTCGGCGGTCAACAGGAAGCATTCACACGCGAAGCCCGCTGGAAAGAGCGTGGCCTCAAGATCGCTACCAAGGTCTACCCCACGGAGCCCGGACTACACAAGCCTGAGAATCTGCGCCGATTGTTTGAGTTGTCGCTGAAGGAGTTGGGGACGGAGCAGGTTGATATCTTCTATTTGCATGCGCCTGATCGATCGGTGCCGTTTGCGGAGACTTTGGAGGAGGTTAATAAGCTGCACAAGGAGGGAAAGTTTGTGGAGCTGGGCTTGAGTAATTATACGGCTTTTGAGGTTGCCGAGATTGTGACCATTTGCAATGAGCGAGGATGGGTTCGTCCGACGATCTACCAGGCTATGTATAATGCCATCAGTGAGTGCCCTTTCTCTTGATTGTCCACGAATCAAGTACTAATCGTTGATAGCACGATCAATCGAGACTGAGCTCGTGCACGCCCTCCGCCGATACGGCATGAGCATCGTGGTCTATAACCCTCTAGCCGGTGGCCTCTTCTCCGGCAAAATCAAAAGCAAGGACATCAAGCCCGACGAAGGCCGCTTCAGCGACGTCGCCATTTCTGGCCAACGGTATCGTGATCGCTACTTCAAGGACGAGACATTCAGAGCCCTGGAACTCATCGAGAATGTAGCTGCCAAATACAACCTTACACTCTTGGAAATTGCATTCCGCTGGCTGCGACACCACTCTGTATTGAAATGGGACAACGGCGGTGATGATGGTGTGATTCTTGGTGTTAGCAGTCTGGATCAGTTGAAGAACAATTTGGCAGATCTAGAAAAGGGACCCTTGCCTCAGGAGGTTGTCGATGCCCTGGACGAGGCATGGTTGATTTGCAAGGCTACCACGGCGCCTTATTGGCACAACGAGCTCAAGTATACTTATAACACCCAGGCTGCTCTTTTCAAGAAGTGATCATCTGTATAGGAGATATCCAAATTTATACTGTACATCACATCGCTTGATAGATCAATTATATACATATATCATTGCTGCACCAATTGAAACAACACATTATTCTTATTATCATTCGCACCGCCAATACACGTACTCGAAAAGGGGCTATCGCCACAAACAGCCCTCGCCGCACGCATACAACCTTCCCAGCGTCCCTTTGTGATGATAATGTTTGTCCCCGCGGTCTCAACTTGGAGATTTAATTGCGCATCGCCCGAGGCACCGGTGGTCGTTGTGGGTTGTCCCTGGCATTGTTCGATTGTGCCTGCGATGCCGCCGCAGATTGAGAGGATGGCGACGTTGATGTCGTGGCTGTTTAAAGTTCTATGTTCCAATGCTGTCAGCTTGAACTCTCAGATGTGATGAATAGGTGGAATGGATTGCTTACACTCCCGGAGCAGTACATGTTGTGTTGGTGATGGCGGCAGGGTTAACGTTTGTGTTGGCTGGCCTGGGTATAGCCATTGCTTGCGCGGCGAAAAGAATAGTGCTGACGATGTTTAGAAGCATTTTGTCGATTATTAGAGATTATAAGGATGTAATACCGAACGGAATAGATAAAAGACAGTACGTAGTTTGGAGGAATGGCAGACACCAGGTCTTGCAAGCGAGAGAATATTTCAGTTTCGGTTTAGGGGCAATGAGAAAAAGATCTTCGCATAGATACACCTGCTTACTTTATATACTAACAGTCGAAACTTGACGCCTTAATGTACCTATTATATCAATATCAAAATGACATTTGAAGGACCACAGGAATGCCTCGGAATCCCCTGTTTTGTCTTGATTAGAGTTGACCTTCTGGCTTCGGTCCAAATGTGCAGAGCGGCAATGTTTGAAAATGCAATTATTATCAGATTATCTTTACAGACATACAAACTGCTATAGAATAGAAACCCTAGATGAGGTGAGACAGTTGCGGTTGCAGCTTATTTCCGTATTGGGTAAATCTGAGACAGGGCACAAATAGCCCCGTATCAGAGAGAGACGATATTGGCCGCATTATCAAATACCAAACCATTGACTTGATCTCCTGTCTTTGGTAAATACAATAGATTTATTATGTGAAATGCGATCAAGATAAGATAGGTGATTTGATAGAGAGCACTGATCTAGATATCTGCATGGATCGCTCGGAATTGTCCGTGCAGCATTTTCCTTGTTTTGACAACTTCCAACTTCTTGACCTCGAACAGTAACAACCTAAACCACACACTCTAAACATATGAGAGTCTCAGATTGGTCAATTGAATAATCTCTTTGGAGGAAAATATATTTTGCCTGCAAAAAAAAAATTCCAATAGTCCAACATGAAAGAACAAGACCCCGCCAGTTCTAGCAGTTCATTCCAAGTCCTAATCATCAACCCAAACACCTCAACCCAAATGACCGAAGCCCTCAAACCCATCATCCAAGGACTCAACTACACCGACATCCAGTTTGACTATTTCACCGCACCAAACCAATCCGTCACACTGCCCGACGGCAGAGTCATCGAGCCCGTCCCCAGCATCAATTCGGGCGACGACTCGGTACAATCAGCGCAGCATTGTCGCCCCTTTGTGGAACCACTGATACCCCAATATGACGCTTTCTTGGTAGCATGCTACTCTGCGCATCCACTTGTGGGTATGTTACGATCGACTATAAAAGCGCTTGAGAATAAGGCTCGTCAGTCTGACAGTGGGACATGGCATGTCTTCGCCGACGGGCAAGAAATTAATCCCAACAAGGGGAAGAAATATGTTACGGGCATCTTTGAGGCTAGTGTGACCACCTCCATGATGCTGATTAGTAGTTTCCATCTACTCGCAGATTGGAGTCATCACAAGACGCAGTCGCGGGACACTTTTGGAATTGTGACGACTGGGGCTGTATGGAAGAAAGAACTTACCAAGGCCGTTGCAGCGATGATTAATGGTCCGGATGAGAGTGAAGAGAAGAAGATCAAGTCCGATGTCGACACGAGTCCAACGCCATCACCACCAGCACCTGTTTCATTGCCACGGTTTGCGGGTGTAGAGACGACGGGATTGACGGCTGTTGAGCTGCATGAGACACCGCCGGAAGAAGTACGGAGACGTATGATTGAGGCTACTGAGAAGCTGCTCAAGGGGACTGCGCATCCGGTGCGAGCTGTGTGTTTGGGTTGCGCTGGGATGGCGGGGATGGAGGAAGCGGTGCGCGCGGGGTGTATCAAGGCGTATGGAGAGATTGAAGGTGAGAATGTGCATATAGTTGATGGAGTTGTTGCTGGAGTTGGGCTGCTTGTGAATGCCTGCAAAGCTCGAATTTAGTTCGGATTTACTTGTGGTGTACAGATGTCGCCTTTTCGGTTCTTTCATGCTGATGACTCATGACTTGTTGATTGATCTGCTTCAGTGTATATAGTCTGCATATTCTATTCTTATTGTCAATACAATTAATCTAATCTCGAATTTTACATCTCTCCTATTCTAATTGCTGCCTGAGGCAGAAGTCATATCGATAAGGCGATAAGGCACCAACCAACCACATCTTTTCCTCCGCGGCCTAACGCGTTTCAATCAACAGACGCGACATACACATTATTTTCTTGTACTTTGACCTGACGACCTGCTCATGATAACGACATATAATGCCCAGGTATGTCAGTCTGACTCGGTATAAACATAATTAATCCATTGACCGTCCCGTTGCAGAGAAATCATCACAATCCAAGCCGGCCAATGCGGCAATAACGGTGCGTTCAAGCCAACCCCGCTACATCGATTGCCAATTATACTACAAAAGAAAGATACCTGACATTCACTAGTTGGCAGTCAATTCTGGCAGCAGCTCTGTCTCGAACATGGAATAAACCAAGATGGTAATTTGGAGGAGTTTGCGACTGAGGGCGGAGATCGGAAAGATGTGTTTTTCTATCAGGTTAGTAAACATTTCACTCTTGATGCTGATCTAAACAATACTGATTGAGGATGATGTAGAGTGACGATACGAGATATATCCCCCGAGCCATTTTGCTCGACCTCGAACCTCGAGTAAGCCTGAATTTACGGACCGCTGGGGCGTCTGACTGAGTCGTGATATAGGTGATCAACGCCATTCAAACCGGACCATACCGAAATATCTACAACCCCGAGAATTTCTTCATAGATTCACAAGGCAGCGGAGCGGGAAATAATTGGGCTGCCGGTTATGCACAGGGTGAACATGTTCACGAGGAAATTTTTGATATGATTGATCGGGAGGCTGATGGGAGTGATTCATTGGAGGTATGCACTAGGCACTCTCTATGGACGGACGAGAAACATTAACACAGTGTAGGGCTTCATGCTTCTCCATTCGATAGCGGGAGGTACAGGCTCCGGCTTGGGAAGTTACATGCTCGAACGAATGAACGATCGGTTCCCCAAGAAAATAATCCACACGTACTCGGTGTTTCCGGATGGCCAAGCGGCAGATGTTGTGGTCAACCCTTATAACAGTCTCTTGACGATGCGACGACTGACACAGGATGCCGACTCGGTTGTTGTCCTGGATAATGGCGCGTTGTCGAGAATCGTCGCCGATAGAATGCATGTGCAGGAGCCTTCGTTTCAACAGACGAATCAATTAGTTTCAACTGTTATGTCGGCGTCGACCACCACACTCCGCTATCCAGGCTACATGCACAACGATCTCGTCGGCATCATCGCATCGCTCATTCCCACACCACGAGCCCATTTCCTCACCACATCCTACACGCCTTTCACAAGCGACAACATCGAACAAGCAAAGACCGTGCGCAAGACCACCGTTCTAGACGTCATGCGACGATTACTCCAACCCAAGAACCGCATGGTCTCCGTCACACCCAGCAAATCGAGCTGCTACATCAGTATTCTGAACATCATCCAAGGCGAAGCCGATCCAACAGATGTACACAAGTCTTTACTCCGAATCCGTGAACGACGACTCGCCTCGTTCATCCCCTGGGGCCCCGCAAGTATCCAGGTCGCCTTGACCAAGAAATCGCCATACATCCAACACACGCACCGCGTCAGCGGTCTAATGCTCGCAAACCACACCTCAGTCGCAACATTATTCAAACGCATCGTGCAGCAATACGACAGACTACGAAAACGAAATGCGTTCCTAGACCAATACAAAAAGGAAGCCCCCTTTGCAGAAGGGTTGGGCGAGTTTGATGAGGCGAAAGCGGTGGTTGTGGACTTGATTAAGGAGTATGAGGCGGCGGAGAAGGAGAATTATTTGAATCCGGATGCTGGGCAGAAGGACGCTGTTGCTGCTTAATCTTGGTTTTTCGTCTCGTTGCGTTCCAGGTCATGATTTGTTTTAGTGATACCTCCTCAGTTGCGAGGGTACTGTACGGGCGTTCAATGTGCGGGCGTAAAAGGATCGGTGATAGCATAAACATTTCAAATATGTACTACCCTCATGAAACAAGTAAAATATATACATCCATAAACACCATTAACAAGAGAAAGACTACACCTCCGTCGTATTCGGCGCAATGACCAGAATCACCACAAAACTCGAAATCACCAATCCAGCCGCCACAAAGGATACCAACGCAACACTCCCTCTACTAGCCGGGAATTTTCCGCGCACAATCCAATATTGAGACTCAAAGTAACGATGGAACCCAATCACCAGGATCAGGATCGCGATGCCGATGAATGTTGCGCCGAGGGGTTTGCCGATGTTCCTGTATTGGCCGCTTGTGCTTTTTGTTGCTCCTATTGTGTCGAGTGATGATTGATATGAAGGATGAGCGAGGAGGACTTCGAGGAGAGAGGGCGATGATCGTAATGGGCTCTGCAATTGGTAATTGTGGTTGGTGTTATCGATATTCGAGGCGGTAGAAGTTGGATGCGATGGGCCGCAGGATACCGAGCTGTTGAGACGGAATAATTGGGTTACTGCGATGCCGATGGAGGCGAATGAGAGGGATGTTCGGAGCCAGGCGAGGAATGTGCGTTCTGTGTCTGTTAGTCAAACAGTTCATAGAGAGGGTTATTAGGCGTGTATATACCTAATGCGAGGTGATCTCGTGCGACGCTGCCCTTATTATCCAGTTCCAAAGTACCATATTTCTCCGCTACACGCCGAAACCACGGCTGATGGGCAGCTGCATCTTCTTCATCGGTTTGAGTTTGGGTTTGAGCTTGGTTATTATTGTTGTTACAGAGATTCCCGTTGGAATTAATATTCTCATTTGTCCCTGCAAGATCCCGATTGGTGCCGTCGTTGCTTTTTCTATTATTTATCGGTTGTAATGCTGCATGCTGGGATTGTCCGTTCTGTCGCGCTTCATCCTGGTTATATTCATCGTTCCACGAATTTCGAGCAGTGGTCCCGTCGTCTCTGGATAATTGGCCGGTCGATTGATATTGATTATCTCGAAATGAACCATTCGCAGTTGACGACACTCCGTTGGTAGCCATGTTCGAGGGTTGGTTTGTTTTTCTATGCTCGTGGAATGGCGTGGGGGGACTACCGACACCCGCGGCAGCAGATATATTCGTTGCTTTTTGCTAGTCGACTATGATGTAGTTGAAATAATTGAATTTATTGCGAAATATCAGGCCAATCACGCAAAGATAAGCACGCGACTATCCCTGTAACTGCTGATTCGTTAGTCACAAATGACTGGCTGAGATTGAAATGGTTGAAATATAGCCGATAAGACAAGGAAGTTTCCTACCTCTTCTGTAGACTCAAGAGTCAAGACCGACCGCGAGCGAAATAAATATGAAGACAAAAACCCGAGTCAATTGCCACCAGCGAAGAGACTTCAATTGGCGTGGTCTCGTGAAGCGGCGGTCCCAATTGCGGTCATGAGGCTTCTCTGTTAAAGACTTAGCGGTATCCGGGGTTGAGCGAGCTGAGCCAATGAGAGGCCGGATCTGCAGGTGGACTCCGTTCCCAGGCGGTGAGACTGGGCAATATTTATGCTACCTCCGTCTCGTTATGTAATCGATGCTTGCCTCTTGCCTGACTTCATGCACATGTCTTTCGCAACACAATAATATCGTTTCGACTGCTTTAACTGAACTGCTTGATATGTCCGCCGTCGACATGAACAACACAGGCGCAAAGCCTGATTTATCGGCAAAATTAGCTGAACTACGCGCCAGCAAGACAAGACGTTCCCCTCCTACTGCCCGCCAACAACAAGACCCGCCACCAGTAACACCAGCTCTGCCTTCTCCCATCGATCTCTCTTCGCACATATTCAGCCGACCAGGTCGTCGTATTTTATCTCCCAAAGACCTCGACGCATTCACATCTTCTCCCGCATACACACTTATCCTCGCATTCATATTCGGTCTATCAGACAAGGTCCGCGGGCGGGCTGTCACAGACATACAAAATGAAAAAGTACCCGAGAACATTGAAAAGATCCTACGCATAATCGACTTATTGAGCTCTCTAGTCGAGAAGAACCCTGCAGAAGACCAAGGAGGATCCCGTTTCGGCAACCCAGCGTTCCGTTCGCTTTTCGACGATACCGCATCACAAAGCCCCGAATGGCATCGCGAGATACTCGGAATCAAAGATACAGGTGCAGTGGACGAAATATCAACATATCTAATCCATTCCCTTGGATCACGAGATCGACTCGATTATGGCTCTGGGCATGAATTACATTTCATGATGTGGCTTTTGTGTCTGTATGAGTTGCGAATTGTGTCGGTTACAGATTTCCCTATGCTCGTTTTTAAGGTTTATTATAGCTACATGCAATTAATGCGTCGAATACAAACGACGTATTATCTTGAACCTGCTGGGTCGCATGGTGTTTGGGGTCTGGACGATTACCATTTCCTCCCGTTCCTGTTTGGAGCTTCTCAGCTCGTGGAGCATCCCTACATCACGCCTCGCGCTATCCACAGCAGTGCTGTACTCGACGAAGAAGGCGACAAATATCTCTATCTCGACCAGGTGCGATGGGTCGACAGCGTCAAAACCGTCAAGGGTCTCCGATGGCACAGTCCCATGCTAGACGATATCTCTGGCGCAAAGAACTGGATCAAAGTCGAGAGCGGGATGAAGAAGATGTTTGTCAAGGAAGTGCTTGGCAAATTGCCGATTATGCAGCATTTCTTATTTGGAAGTTTGATTGCGGCGTCGCCGGAGATGGGTCAGTTGTCGGATGAGGCGACATCATCTGAACAGCAAGACCAACAGGGTCATGATCATGATCACAATCATACGCATGGTGATGACTTTTGGGGAGACTGTTGTGGTATCAAAGTTCCTAGTACTATAGCTGCAGGTGAGGAGATGAGGAAGCGCATGGGTGGTAGGGGGTTACGACCGATTCCGTTTGATTGATAAGATCACTTATGAATTGATGCTATGATTGACAAGTCGACATGGTATATGTATGTGCTATCACGGCGCAATGCTGTTACTTGCATATCGACCTTTTTTAGGCCAACAGTCCACAATAAATTGAGTCGTCGAGTTGTACGTTCCAAATGCAACCTAGTGCCTAGTGGGCATCTTGCAACAACACATGCCAGGCCTACCTAACTATGTTGCCGTACTGTGAAAGATCTAGAAGTATGATACCCGGCTTCTTCAATCAAACCTATATGTATGTAGTAATCCTAATATAATGAGAAATACCTTTTCGATGAAATTGGCCTGATGCTAACCATTCAGGTGGCGAGGACAATAATAGCCTTAATTATAGATCTAACTACAAGCAGTTCTCTCAGCAACTTATATCTTCATCGATGATGTATGGGAGCTTGATACATGGGAGACATATTGATCTATTATTTAATAACCCTATTCTAGTATTTTGCTTCCATTTAGATGAATAATAATATGCTATCATCATGATGAATCATCAAGAATTGATACCAGCGTCTGTTGAAGTGATGCCGCTGTCAAATATGTTAGTACACGGTTAGGGCTAGGGCTAGTCATCCCGAGCCCTTGAACGGAGTTCAGTACATAAATGCTACACCACCGCGCGCGAAGACCAAAGTGAGGCAGCCCGCTGGGGATCAAAATTGATTTGTATTTTCCATAATGACCATGTGCTGGTAATGATTCATACACACAATTGTCGTTATGTCAGATTGAGATAAAAAGTGATGTCTGATTTTGCAGTGGCCCAAGACGTCGCCAGATGCCAGTCATCCTCGACCCAGGCTGCAAGTAGATGTGGAAATGGCTTAATCCGCATCAAGAAACATGGACAAGGGGAAGTCCAATGCATCCTCAAACCATACGAAGGGTAATTGGTCTCGCCCAGAACAAAATCGACATTGATCGATTACAAGAGTCATACGTGAGTACAAGCTGTCTTGTTTGGATAAGATGATGGATGTGACTATTCCTTGACAAGTTGACAGACTAGTCATCTGTTAGTCCTCTGCCAGAACACAAATTTGTCGTCATTAATGACTTGATTCATTTCATCATTGACAGTGTCAGGAGGGGCATATGGTAGTCATTCGAAGATGACAGGAGTATCTAAGCCTGGGATTAACCACCGACTTTGTAATTGCTTGTGTTTCAATTTCTGAAGACCAAAAACTCTCCCTTGACATTACTATCTGGATGCTCGGTCCAGCATAATCTCCAAAGAGATAATAGATTGGAACCTGCGCTATTGATAATCAACAAAAACGAAACTTGCGAGCAAAATTCAGCCTGAAGTTAAGCTCAATGAGTAATCCCTTGTGTGACACAAACTAGGGCGTGGCTGGCATGAATAGCAAGTCAAAAGTGAGTAGTCAATGGCTACTCTGCGGGGCTGAGCTGATACTGGTATCAGACGAGGATGTTCCTGCCAGTCAATAAGGAGTCACATAATGAGTCACGTCAGCATTCTGTTGTTGGTCACTGATTTTGAGTGTCGGTGATAAAGTATAAAGAGGGCCTACCTACCCATGCCTGTAGGTAAGAATTCAAATTCTTTCCAAAAACAAACTATCCCTGAAATACACAAGCACAAATTCATATACCTACCCTACCAATCCCTGCCATTTCTACAAACCACTACCTACCCTACGTACGATGTCCAATTCTGGAACGATATTTGAGCTGCCACCTATTTGGTACGCTTTGAGTATCGGTGGTCGGGAAATTCGCGCAAATGCTGAATACACGGTGCCTTGGGGGGAAGCCGACATCGAGTGTGGGCTTCGGAATCTAACCAACAACAATTGCAATCCGGAAAGCTATCCCGAAGTCAAGATGCAATGCACTATAAAAGGTGTACCGGAAAACTACAGAATCGAATTTGAGAATGGCGTTGGGCATTTGTACCTCAAGTTTGGCATTGGTACTTACAAAATGTATCTTGGTGAAAAACCTGTGACCATTTATGTGGTAACAACACGACAGACACCGAGAGATCGACCTTGGAACGAAGTGCCCAGTAACCTACGCGAAGAGGGTTGAACGCACTTCGAGCAAAGGAACCGTGGTATACTTTGACTTGATCAATCACGCCTACAAGTTCCTGTTTACTGGATGGTTATATCCATGAAGACTGGTGCATCAGTCCACCATATAAGGAGTCGGTAGCATTTCTATTTGCAGTTTGTACTTAGGTGCAGGACTCAATTAATCTACCATCTTTCACTCCTACCTAACGTTGCGTAATTGGGATTAGATTGACACAGGCATTAAATACCTCAGCGTAGTAGTACGGTTAAGGGGTTAGGATCATTCCATATGTAAACGTAGATATACATTTAATTCGCAGCTAATTGCTACTCTCTATAAAGTCTTATAGCTTACCTAGGTAAGCAGCCTTATGTCTGTAGTGTTATACACTTCAGTATATAAGAAAGTAGCAATCCCAATCTATCAATTTGAAAGCCCTAAGGACCTTGATGCGGTGCTGTCGGTTCAGAACCAGACTCATTATCCTGGACTCTCGAGCATGAATTGCTGTGCAACCGGGTAGTTTGCATGTGTCGAGATAATAATGCTTTTTACACATTCGTCGAAGTCATTCTAAGGCCTGCTGATCTACGCATGAAGAGGCTGGTGGTCTACATATATCTACATGTGTGAGAGACCGTGGGCCAGATCATGTAGATTTGTAAGCATGGCGACAGGAATTATTTACATGTAATGATAAATCAGACTGATTGAACATAAGTGCGTCCCCCATGCGTCTCTCGAAATGCCTCTTGGTTTTGACTAGATCAGCCCTTAGTGACCTCTTCGCCTCCTCTTTGATTCGAGATATCAGACAATTTTGGTCTTTGGTATATACCTCTCCGAACCCGAGACCATACCCTACACGGTCGCGCAACAAGGAAGTGTAGTTGTCCGGGAAGGCCAAGAGAGGCGAAAATTCGTCGTCAGTTATGACACGCCCATCCCTGACGTTGATTATCTTGTGTCGCATTATGGATCATCAACTTTGCCATTGTACCATTCCAAAAGAAGCCGTGTTGCCCTGTTACCCTCACGGATATCTGCTGTTTCTACAATTTGTCGTAGAAGCCCAACTTGTATACCGCATATCTACCATATGTTATCATCAGGTCTGAACTTCTTTCCGTTGAAATAGTATGATATGTTATCCGAAGCTGGAAGGATTGAGGGAATGTAACCTTGAGGTTCTATGCTGTAGCCGAGCTCGAATGTATCGTATTGTCGCTACGGGACGGTGATCAAGAAGGTCGTTGATATCTGCAATAGCTCCTTCAATAGATGAAGGAGTAGTCTATTTCTTGGGACCGTTTCTATTGTTGCTGTCGCTCGCTCGCCGTCACTTTCTTCTTCATCTTCGCTGCCCTCGTCATCTTTACTATTGCCATCATGATGTCTGATCCAAAGCTCAAAGAATTCCATTCTCATTTTCATTTGTTTCTGCAAATTGTGACTGAAAATGTCCTGTCCGAGTCCAATCACTGGGCCATCGTCTTACAATTTCATCGGGGCAGCAAACCCCTTCTCCCTCTATCACTCCGTCTAATGGGATTGTCTCCTAACAAGACTGATGGGTTATACTTACAAGGATGGACGTACGACCATGCTCCGGTACGAAGTATTGACCGAAAAATTGGTGAATTCGAGAGACACACTCAAGAGGTTACGAGATTTTACAAAAGATCTATACTTATATTTGAAAAGTTTCATGAAAGTCCAGTGCTGCACATTGTAGATGTGGTGGGCACTACTGGGAACAATCATTCACTGGAGTTGGAGGCATACACTCCAATGAGTGGAAGGTATACAGACCTTTCGCTACATGTACTAGTCGACGATATCCACGAGATGGGTGGTGGGGGTTACGTTGATTAATGAAGTGACCGAGTTAATGAATTAATGGTATGATTGACAAGTGAACATGGTATATGTATGTGCTATCACGGCGCTGCTACCACTCAAGCAGTCAGATAAACTAAAACTGCAATGCCACGTAGTTGAAATATGTACCCAAGCTCAGATGCAAGAATCGGCCGTTGTTTGATCAGGTAGATATACTTGCTTAGCACATGGCATGTATATGTTGTACTCACTACCGAAATGACTGACTATTCTAGGATTGTTGGCGGTTAGCGGCAGCCAGGTGGCTGGTGTATGTGACCGCTTGGCCCAGATAAGAGGTGACCGTCACCTGATTATTGCTTGCCACGTAATAAATGGTCTGATGGCTGATACGTAGCTTTTCGTCTGTACTTTGAGTTCTACCTGGCGACTAGTTGCGGTTTGGATGGCTATGACTATTAGCAATAATGAATCAAGCAAAGATGGGATGATACCATCGTCCCAAAGTCTGTCGTGAGAATACTCCGTACGTTTCAGGCATGACTCATTGGTGCCCTCAATTGCAGTCAATTTACCAAGCATGTATACGTACTTCATTGATATTAGAGCTTTGAACATGCCATGAAAACGGATGGCCAACGGTCAACATCGAGATGTAACCGACTGAAACGTGTACGGTCAAAGATTCAAAGTCAAAGAGAGAGCCGACTGGCTGGATCTCATAGGTACCTTGATGCCTGAGTGATGCCTGAGGTGCCAACAGGCTGTTCTCCGGCAATTCCGCCTTATTTCCGAATCCGGCTGTCTACTCTTTCTCTTCTATCAAAAAGACCTCTTTGAGTCTTTGTTGGTTCGTGGTTAACGGGAAAATGGATGATCATCTAACAGTCAATTTCTAGCGGGCTTGACTACTTGCAAAGTTACATCCCGATTTGAGCTGTATAGAAGGGATTTCAAAAGAAAATGAGAATCAAGTCACATGACCACGCCCTTTCGGACCAGCGAGAGAAGTACCACTAGATGATTGGATGATACTATTGGGATTATTCGCGGCACGCAGAAGAAAGCTATGACAGATGCCGAAGACTCGAGAGGAGGACTATGGATGGGATGTAGAAGTCTAGAAGAGAAGATCATTGATTGATGATGGATCACTAGTCGCTCTTGTTCTCCGTACTGAACCTAGCTGTTAGTAGTCCTTACAAATTTACAATGAAAGTTGCCGCGCCTCACCTCACCTCGCCTCCACCGGCACCATTAACTTCTGAATAATGGGTCCATGGCTGCATTTCTAATGAATCTAATCGCCGTAGCCTATGCATTGGTCTACCCCGTTTCGGGCTTTCTGCTCTTACCGACCTGGCTACCCGTAATCCGTCGTATGCGTCGGATCGTCGTTCGCCTCATCAGCTGCGCAGGTCCTGGCGCTCGTGTCCGCCCAGGACAGGTCAACCGCCAAAACTCTGACCGTCCGACCCAAGGGTTGTCTTACTGACTAACGAAATACATGACTAAGTCCTGGAACAGGTCACGCTCCTTTCTTCTTCTAGCCACTTCTCCTTATTATTAAGGACACTAACCGCTTACGGAGTGCTAGGTATATAACGTTGCTCTCCCCCATCCCTGCCTGCTACTTCATCCCCAACCACTCCATCCACCTTCTATCCTCTCTTTGTTGCGCTTTGCGTTCTTTTACCGCGCTCGTCCACCACCAAATCCTCGTATTCTTCTATACTCCAGAAGATATTCTATCCTCGACATCAGATTGTGAATCACCCGGGCTGGACTGACTGTCGTTATCTCGGCCGTTATCGGACACATCTCCGAAAGCTCCATACAACCAGACCTGTGACTACGCTACCTATCTTCCTTCTCCTTCTCTGGCACTCCAACATTGCCACCCATCCTTTATATATACCTTCCACTCTCTGAAGTAGAAGAGTTTTCTCCTCGCTATTCTCTGCAATCAACTCTAAAACACCTCCACCTTCTCGCCGAGAACCTCCCGAACGAACACATCATCATGCCTGCCCGCAAGCCCCGTTGCAACTTCAAGGAGTGCAAGAATGCAGCTCAACGCATCATCGGCGACTGCACATTCTGCAACGGCCACTTCTGCGACAAGCACCGCATGCTCGAATCGCACGCCTGCAGCGGCCTGGAAGATTGCAAGAAGGAGTCGCATGCCCGAAACGCAGATAAACTCAACAGCGAGCGAACGACCGTCATCAAGGGTGTTTAAACCTGTTTCTTCTCTCTTCATTTGAATTCATTCGGAATTAGCGATGCGATTATCGTATACAAATACCCGGATTTTACTTTTATTACTTCTCTCTGCGATTTGCGAGCTCTTTTGCATGGCGTTCCACGGCGTTTTATCTCTTCTTCTGAGCTCTACAGCTAGGTCTGGTTTGGATCTTTCAGTTTATTCGACATCTACCTGCCGCCGTACTTCGAATCGATCTATCGATATCTCTCCTGTTTGGGATAATACTGGCAAAGTCTCAACGGATGTCTGGTTTGGGTTCTGGGATCACAGGAACGGAATTTCATGATGGGCACTATCTAGTGGTGTACAGGGTGATTGAGGATCTATTTTTGAAATACTGTCAGATAATACATATTGGAATCTATACATATTCATCCATCATTTCTCTCTTCTAACCGTGTACACGTATCTGAGCTTATCGTAGAGTCGCTATCTGTGACTCACCCTTATCTGTAGTCAGGTCCGATAGCCAAGTCACCATTTCATCCTAAAGATACAACACCAATTCCAAATCATCAGCTCATCAATTATGAAGACAGTCCACTAATTCATCCCAACACTTAACTGTCGCGAATGAGTAGTGAAGATCTACAGAGATGGGACGAACCCGCTTCTCTCTTCCGTCCAATCACTTCCCGGCGAGACTGAGATCCTTGTCGTCAGCGGCTGTAGCAACGACGTACATTTTCAACGATGTTTCTATTATTGTAATTATCAACTTAAAATATTTCGAATAAATCCAATACGTAGTTCTGGATGAAGCTTATTTTCATTTTAATATGTCATCGGTATAGTCCGACGTGGTTATTGGGTATGTGGATGGGAAATGCTTGGATGTGGATCGATTCTTCGTGACAGAAATCTAAAAATACAGCCAGACAAGAAAGCAAAAGTGATAGCAAAGCAAAAAGTGTTATCCTGGTCCGATTTTTGGCCTGGATTGAACATGTCAGTAAGACCCTTGCCAGAAAGAGATGGGAGATGACATACATGTCGTGATGCTCACTGAGCGTACTCAGATATCGATTTAATTCCTCCACTCGTTCCTTGTGTGTCTTGACGCCTTCCCGGCGCAGTCGGTCGTTTAACTGTTGTCCTGTTAGATTGCTTCTCTTTGTGGTTTCAGAGAAGAATACACACCCTCTTCTTCCGTTGCTCTTCATGTTTCCTTTCCGCCTCTGTCTTGAACACGACGCTCTTCTCGCCCGAATCTGATAGCTCATCGTCTAGCTTCTTGCTGTCGATAGTATTAGATTGTCGCCCAAGAGCTTCTTCTTTCTCAGGCTCTGCTTCTGTCGATTTTGCCCTTGCCTCGGCTGTAGCTCCTTCTGATTCTGCCTTCTTTTTCTTCTTTTTCGTCTTGTCTATCCGGCCATCTTTGACTTTGGAGCCTTTGAGTTTCAACTTTCCGCCTCCGCTAATGGCGGAGTATTCATCGCCGGGCATTGTTTGACTGTTCCTTCAATTTTGAAATTGACAACTGATTATACGAGTGAGGTCATTTTCCTTGCCTTTGAAAAGACCTGCCAGGGCTTTCTCAAATGATGCAGGCGTTGTACGTAAATGGGTGAAAATCTGAGAGCTAGGTGCGTACGTAGAAGTTGCCGTGATTGCTTTGTCTGCGATGGAGTTGCTGTTGGCGGCCTCAGGCTGAAACATCACGTGATAGTACCGAACCACGGCCAGGGACAAGATCGACAGGATCCTTCGGGTCTGATTGGTCAGTCCTGATCCCCCCCGGATTGAACGATTGGATCGGAGGCTGCTGAACCGTCTCCTTCTACGATTCCGTACTTTACACTCTGTTGTTGATGCGTCAATGCAATTATCATTACTTTTTTTCAGGCCCTGCTCTTGAACCATTTGTCTCATCTCTTGCTTCATCATTGACCTGAAGTCGTTAGTTGACATCCCGTGAACACCGAACACATTGCACGCGGCCATATCAGCTCCGCCCAGTCCCATCCTTAGCGTCCCTTGATACCAACAACCAGTCAGACTGGCATATTAAAACCATTCACTTATCTTACTGCTGCAGATGACTCGGACACATCGTTGAACCTTGAATCGTTACATCTTCAACATATATTACATAACTTACATAATCGGTCACGCCCACTGTCACTACCTCCGCCCCGCTTCTACCGCTGAAGTAGCCACTCATTGAACATCGTGGCTTACCACTGCTCGCTGATTTACTTGTTTATCTAATCTCTACTCGGTGAACCGTCATTGTGGCTTCGTTTCCAGCAGATACACGCCTGGCGCGGCCTCCCGACGAAATTGAGGTGCACGAAGAATCTTTGCATCAACAACACCAACATCCAGACCCCGACGACTTCAATGTCTGGGAAGAAGACGACGACGACGTCAATACCGGAACCATGCCTTTCCGCTCACCTTTCCATCGGACAAACGATGCGCATTCGCAACAACCGCTACTAAAAGAAGATGGACCGCAACGGGAGTCCAATACCTTCGCCGAATCCCATGAACGATTCCTCGAAAGACCGCATATGGCTCGCAGATCGACATTTCGCAGTCGAACACCGGATGTCGAAGACAAGAATCTTACCCGTCGGAAATATATACTAGCCTCGGGCTTTTTGCTGTTGAGTTTGATCAGTTTTGTGATTCAGACCGAGACAGCGGTTTATATTCAACATGAGCTTCATTGGGATAAGCCATATTGTATGCTGTACGTCATCCCACTCCCTATGAGGCTCCTTTCCTCGTCTAATTTCTTTCACCTTCTAGATATCTTACCCACGGCTCCTGGTCGTTACTATGGCCAGCGCAACTCCTCATCCTGCGAATCCAAAAACGAAAACTGTCATGGGACGCTTTCTGGCGAAGACATGTATTCCTCTTACGCACCACAGCCCAGATGGTGGAACGGCAGGACCTGCATCTTACCACCCGAGACGATCATCGATCACCGGTCCCTTATATGCTGAAGACCATCGCTTTTATAACCAGTGCCCTGACCATTGCCGGCGGTAGCTGGTATGTTGCAGTGAACATGACGACAGCCAGTGATTTGACCGCTATATACAATTGCTCAGCGTTCTTTGCTTATGCATTCTCCGTTCCGCTATTAAAAGATAAACTTCGTTTCGATAAGATTTTCTCCGTCTTGGTGGCTATTGTCGGCGTTTTGGTCGTTGCATACGGCGATTCCGAGCCAGAGGCAGGCGAGAGCAGTGGCTCAGCCGACAACCGCACACTAGGCAATATTGTCATTGGTGTTGGAAGTGTGTTGTACGGATTATACGAAGTACTTTATAAGAAACTGGCATGCCCTCCGGAAGGCACCAGTCCCGGACGAAGCATGATCTTTGCGAATACAGTCGGAAGCTTGATTGGGACATTCACATTGCTCGTCTTGTGGTTTCCATTGCCTATATTGCATTGGACAGGACTGGAAACGTTCCGTTGGCCTACTGGTGAAGCCGCCTGGATGCTTCTGATTTCTGTTATTGCAAATGCCAGTATGTTTCCTTTCACGCTCTTATGAACTTTGCGGTAGCTAACAATTCATTTCTAGCATTCTCCGGTTCCTTCCTAGTTCTGATTTCATTAACTTCCCCAGTCCTCTCGTCTGTAGCAGCGCTATTGACTATCTTTCTGGTTGCTATCGTGGACTGGCTACGAACCGGAAAGCCTTTGTCCGCTGCCGCTCTTTCAGGTGGCGTTTTGATCATTGTTGCCTTTTTGTTGCTGAGTTACAGCACATACCGAGAGCTTGATGAGGAGCGGAGGCGTCGGTTTGCAGAAGACGGACCTGATTCAGATAGCGATGATTAATTTTTCCTTCTTCCTTTATTTCTTTGGTTGGGAGTTAGAGCTTCTCGTATGTAACGCATGGGCTGGAGTCATCCTTAGAGGCGATTTATCTAGTTGACTATTTCTTGTGTATACATCCATGGATGATTTATTATTATTACTATCTCTAAATCATGTTCCTCTCTCCTGTTTTATATGTTGTAAGAATATTGTATCACAATAGTGAAAAGTCATTGTACTGGTTCGCCACGTTTGCACGCACGTGTGTACTGGAAGTAGGATCTCAAGCATAAATATCCAAGCAATCCTCCCAGAGTTATATCCATGGATGTCGTTTGAGCAAGAAATATTGAAGTATTCGGACCTAATAGTCAGATTGTCGATACGTCAATCTTAATACCACTCTCATCCATCATCAGACATTGTAGTACCTGGAGCCGACTATGACTTAGATGTATATGGTTCATGGAATAAGACTTTGGAGGACGCCCTACATCTACTATGCTATTTGACCGGTTGACGGGAGTAAATCACAACAGCAAATAAGCCTCGGCGGGCTGTGTTGTCCATGGCAAGAGTCTACAGCTGGAAAGACCCCATCTGGAGAGTCTCACAGGCAATGGGGGCTTTGACTGGCAAATACGTAACTATCACAGATATTATCGGGGAAAAAACAAAGAACAAAAAAGTAATATTGACAAGAGTGGGATTCGAACCCACTAGATGATTATCAGTATATTTGCATAGTAAATATCGAAAGAAGTACTAACCGCTCTTTCGAACTAGTGTTTCGTCTTGTCCAATCAGAAGATTGGATTTCCTAAAACTAGCGCCTTACTATTATTAGGTTAGCTTGGTGGACAAGCCAGGGAGATCGGAGAGTTACATACGACCGCTCGGCCATCTTGCCATAACAGCCGCGACAATTTCTATCATCATGGGCCAGGTGAGCATCCAGGGCAGCTAAACATCGTCACTGAACGGCACCTCTCCGACTCGACAGTTCCCCGCCTAGCCACAACATCCTCTACCTACAACAGAGCATCACAAGGCGATTGCATTGTTTGAGCCAGTGCATTGCCGATGTCAATTCTATCATAATATCTCATACCTCCTGGAAATTCGCTAGCCATAGCATAACACAATCACAATGACGGATGCGCCTATTGGTAAGTTGGTGCCTTGTTTATCCAGCGATCCCGCTTTGGTAGCATATCATCGAATGCCCTCGTGCAAGCACTCTATGCACGAGGTAGCTCAGCTTTGATGACTACAAACATAGAATGCGCTAATATTTGATGTCTCAATATAGTTCTCGACGGAGGAACCGGTTTCCTCAAAGTCGGATATGCCGCGCAGGTATACTACACCCACAAACCGCACCTGATCATTGCGCAGGACCTTACTTACAATCTGCGAAGAACTTCCCAGAGTTTCAATTCCCGAGTATAGTTGGACGACCTATCCTCCGATCCGAAGAACAGGGAGAGAGCGACGTTGTTCTCAAGGATATCATGTGCGGAGATGAAGCGGCGGCCGCTCGATCGATGCTTCAGATTAGCTATCCTGTATGTGATAGACCGAACAGAGAAGTGAGTTGACAAGTGGCTAATGGCCGGTAGATGGAGAACGGTATTGTCAAGAACTGGGAGGATATGCAACACCTTTGGAATTACACATTCTACGACAAGATGAAGATCAACCCGACGGACCGGAAGATTCTTTTGACAGAACCCCCAATGAGTGTGTTTCCCAATTCTCGGTTTATGTAGGATGGGATTTATATACTGACGCACTTAGACCCCCTCAAAAACAGACAAACTATGGCCGAGGTGATGCTTGAAGGTTACGGATTCGGTGGTGTATATGTTGCGATTCAGGCTGTGCTTGCTTTATATGCTCAAGGTAGCTACTCACCATTCGATCAGATAAATAACCGACTAACACTGGACAGGTCTGAGTAGCGGTGTGGTAGTCGACTCTGGCGACGGTGTCACTCACATTGTCCCCGTCTTCGAATCCACCGTTCTGAACCATCACATCCGCCGCCTCGACGTCGCCGGACGAGACGTTACCCGAAACCTCATTGCGCTCCTACTCCGTCGAGGATACGCACTCAACCGAACCGCCGATTTCGAGACTGTGCGTCAAATCAAAGAGAAGCTTTGCTACGTTTCGTATGACCTGGAACTCGACCAGAGACTCTCGGAAGACACCACGGTCCTAGTCGAGTCTTATACCCTGCCCGACGGCCGTGTTATCAGAGTCGGCAGTGAGCGATTCGAGGCTCCGGAGTGTTTGTTCCAGCCTCATTTGGTTGATGTTGATCAGGCGGGTATTGCGGAGTTGCTCTTCAACACGATACAGGGTACGGATATGGATGTACGCAGCAGTCTTTACAAGGCTATTGTGCTCAGTGGTGGAAGTTCGATGTATCCGGGACTGCCGTCTCGGTTGGAGAAGGAGTTGAAGCAGTTGTGGTTAACGAGGGTGTTGCAGGGTAATCCTGAACGGTTGAACGTGAGTGCCTTCTTCTTAGAATGCGGTATAACGAAGCTAACGTCTGGTAGAAATTCAAGGTGCGCATTGAAGATCCGCCTCGACGAAGACACATGGTGTTCCTCGGAGGTGCCGTGTTAGCCAACCTGGTATGTCTTAGCCTCTCCCCTATTTTGACAAAGAACATCGACTAATATGATATAGATCGCCGACAAAGAAGACATGTGGGTAACCAAAGCCGAGTGGCAAGAGGAAGGAGTGCGAGCCCTGGACAAACTGGGACCAAGGCAGTAAAAGCGTCCTCTCATTTTGCGTCTGTTGATGTGATATAGCGTAGGCTGAATGGAGATGTGCGGCGATTCGTCCTGGTTTAGTACATAGAATCAATCAAATCAAAATCACGATTTCCTCTGACTATAATAATTTATAACGGGGATATCTATTTCTATCTATTTACAACAAAAATGCAACCGGCCAAAAACCAGAGAATCGAAGAGACAGAAAGTTACTTCCCACCCTGCCTACTCTTTTCATTCCAGAACGCCAATCCAGCCTTTTGCCTCAGTATGCCATACATGGACGAACTGTCCAAACACTCACCGCCATACTCTCTAGCAGCGGACATGTTGTCTCGTGCCAACTGGACAGAGGGCAACTCAACGCCGTTATCCTTTGCAATACTCAGCGCGTGATTTGCGTCTTTGATGGCGAGGGAGACGCCGAAGCCTGGCCGTGTAGTCAGGGGGGGCGCATACACGCCAGTCGTTAGTCTATATAAGATGTCAGCGACGTTCCTTACATCTCAAGGCAAAGAAGAAGCAATACCGTTTCGAATACCCCCCCGCAATAGGCCCAAAAGCCTCATCAATCAACTCCTCCATCGCCCCTGTACCCAACCCCGTCTTCTCAGCAAAAACCTGCGCTTCACCAACCGTCTCCATCAACGAGACAGTAACAATATTCCCTGCGATCTTGAGCAGAGACGACTTTGCGGGATCTTCGCCGCAGTCAATTACTTTCCGGCCCATTACGTCTTGGATTAAAGGTTTGATGATGTTTTGACGAACTTCGGGCGTTGCGCCGGCGAGTGCAAAGACGAGTTTTCCGGCTGTTGCGACGGGGTTTCCGCCAAAGACGGGGGCACACAAGAACGATGCACTCTTTGACGAAAGCTGGGATGAAATAGAAGTGATTGTGGCGGGATGCACGGTTGAGCAATCAATGAAGATTTTGGAGTTGAGCGACTTCCCGCTTTTGATTACGTCGGTGATCAACGACTCAAGCACAGCGTCGTTGGAGACCATAGTGAAGATGATGTTTGATTTGGAGACGAGATCCCCGAAATTGGCCTGGGGGACTGCGCCGAGTTGTTGAAGGGGCTCGCCGCGGGAGAGTGTGCGGTTGGAGTAGAGCAGTCCCAAGCCTTGTTTGGCGGAGAGATGGCGTTGGAGGTTGCTTGCCATTGCGAGGCCCATTGAGCCGAGGCCGTACTATTTCATCGTTAGTTGAGTGTTCAATTGATTGATGTTCATGGATTGGAAGGAGAGGAGGGATGGTACCCAGCCGATCTGTGTTGCTGCCATGTTGTCTTTTCTGACTTGGTATGTGCCGTAGCTTGGGCTTGATGTCCGATGATATGATTGCTGTCTATATACCCCTCCAGACACAAAATGACTCTTATAGATCCAGGATGTATGCAGAAAATATACCTTGATAGGCAAGCGATTCCCGACGTCGGGAGAGAAGAAATCCAGCTCAGTTCGGCAAGTGGAGCTCCATTAGGTACTGTATCTTATCAAGTTATATCGGCCGATATCTTTCAATGTTATGTATTGCTTCGATCAGATAGGCCAATAAAAAGAATCAGAGGATGTAGATGGACATTTATACAGATAATAGAAATAGCTACAAATGCAATCGGCCATATCCAGACACATAAACCCGTACTATACAAAAACCCACCCAACCCAGCTATAAACAATACGCCTCCGACCAGGAGGGAGTCAGAAAAGAATGAAAAACACCAGAAAACAGACAAAATAGATAAAATAGATCAAGACGGCCGTGGTCTCCTCCCATCAGATTTGATTCTAACAGCATCCACCAACGCTGGAAACGCCTCTGCAAACTCCGTCCCAACAGACCAATTATTCAGGTCGCGAATATGTCGCTCAAACACCGGGTTGATCAGCAACTCATCCGAGTCTGTATTGTGTAGTAGACAATCCGTGGGCTCGTATGGCCAGTTACACGATATGGTCCGCGTATAAGGGACGAACCAAGTCTCAAAGGGGTAGTCACGGTATGAGTAGGACAGTCGGTCACGGACTTTGGGCCAGAGGATATAATCCATCCAGGCTGGATGAGGGTTGAATAATTGCGCGGGTCGCGGTGTGAGCCAGTGTGGGATCCGGTCGTAGTTTTCTCGCGTGGGATAGATCTGCCATCGCATGATTTGGAACATGGTGTATAGTGTGCCCACTTGTTCTGGTAGAGAGGATATGTCGGGGAATGTGCGTAGGATGTCGCTAAATACTTTGGAGATGGAGTAAGAATAGGTGCTGTTCTCGGAAGGGTTGAGTAGTGATGATACACTCGGGTAGGCCATTCTTTGTTGAGTACCGCTCGTCAACTCGCCGCGACGGTTTTTGAGAAAGTCTAAAAAGATGGAATCAAGTGGACATGTAGGTTTGAGGTTTTGCACAGCTATCAAATGGGCTTGGCGATGATCATTTGCCGCTGCTCCTGCGCCAGCCACAGCTCCAGTAGACGACGATGATTCGAGTTTGGGCGGATCAGGACTGTGATCCGCCGAGAGTTTCGGGATGTCTGCAATCCAAGGTCTTTGTCGAGGATTATCCAGTAGGAAGTTCAAAATGAGTTTTTCGCCAAACTCTTGCGTCGTCAGCTGCGGGTTAGCAATGATGCTCATCACGCTCACAGCATCCGGCCGAGGCGCGCATTGGAGTTCGATGTTGGTAGGAGACAAGTTTCCTGCAACCGAATCGTTCCATGACTGGTCCAACTGGTGAGACTCTAGACTGATGGGTGTATCGTGGCTTCGATCTGTGAACGGAGATGGATGCGTGGTTTCCGCTGGAATTGGTACGGGATTTGTTGGTGTTATTGCCGCGTTGTTTGCGAGTGGCGCCGTTGTCATCGCCAGCTGAGCATTCGTTGGCGATATTGTTGGCATGCCTAGTTATGTTAGCAGTGCATTTCTACAATTCGAACAGAAAGCGTACCATCTCTATCCATCAATGGCTGCAGGATATTCATCATAGCGCTCAACCGGCGCTTGATATCTTGATTTTCTCTCAAAATCCGTTCCTTTTCCGACACTAAATTTTGTATATCCTGATACGGCTGCTGCGACGTCAATTCCTGTACTCGCCGCTCCAATGCCTCGATCTGGGCCTTTGTACGCTCCCGTATCGCTCGTTGCGCCTGCCGGTCATTTGCGCGTTTTCTGGCCAATTGCTCCGGAGTCAAATTGGCCACCCCGCGAGGGCTTGCGCTGTTGATTTTGCGTTTCGTGCCTGCGACCACGTTTCCGTTATGGTGAGGGTTGGAAATGTCCATCGGTTCCATTGTATGGTTAAGTCCCCCTAGGGACTCTGCCGAGGCTTGCTCGGGTTTGACGTTTGGCGACTGCATGGTTCTGTTGCGTGGTGGCGATCAATGCGATAACTGTAATTCAGTACTTTCTTGGACAGTCGTTGATGATTTCATCGAGCAAATTTGATATGGCGCTATTAGACCTGGTAGATGTCGCTTTAGATTGGCATCATACGAGGCCGATACCCCATCGGGCGCATTCTCTAATCTGTCTCCATGAATCTGGGAGATCGGATGGAGGCGTGCTGGATTGAACGAGCGTCGAAAATGTTGGGATCGATGGGAATTGACCGATAAAAGGAGGGTGTCCTTCAGAGCTTCGGCGATACAGGCGCTCAATTTGCGGCGGGGGGTAACCAAGCTCAAGGTCTATGATCGCATCGACTTGTGCATTCAGTTGCTTACCGAAGAAGAACGGGGAAGGTGTAAATTGGCGGAGCACCGGTTCGCATTGAAGGACAAGCAACTGGACGGGGGTTATTAACAGTCAATCGAGACTTTGGAGATGTAATATCACTGGGAGTCGATCGTATACGAGAAACAATGAAGGTCAATCAACGGTGGCCAAAGCGCTGCTTTCTTTCTACCTTTGTCGGTTGGGGGTGCTGATTGGTTGGATGACTTTTGGTAGCCTTGGCAGTCAGGCATCTAATAGAAATATAGATAGCGTTATATAGATTTGTTAAACCAAAAACAGACAATGCATTATATTTACACTGCACCAAACGCCATTGACATCGTCTAAACTATACATCAAGCATGCTATGCGCTATTGAATCATATGGCCCATCTTGCCAATCTGTCTGAATATTAGCAAATGTCATGCATGAAGAAAGCTGTGGAGACTGACCTTGGTTTGCAAATATCCCTCTATTTCCCTACTCCTTATACCCTTCTGCCCGCCTGTCCTCCAGGCAATCGGTATCATAGCCACTCGTTCCTTAACACGAACTTCTCTATTCGGGCCTTCCACGGCCAGAACCTTATCGGGGTTATTAGTGAGCAGCCGGATACCCTCTGGATATGCGTCGGCACCCAATCCCAAATCCACAAGCATGGCAGTAGCAAGACCATAGCTGCGGGCATCCGCAGGATGACGCAAAAGTAGATTGGCTTCGACCGTATCCGAACCCAGATCTTGTAAGTTATATGCTTTGAGCTTTTCGCCCAGACCGATTCCTCGGCCTTCTTGTCGGAGGTAGATAATCACACCTCCGGGGCCATCGTTTTCGGAGGCTGGCGCAGTGATAGAAGACGGTAAAGCAGTGTTTTCGATAATTGGGCCATCTTCGCCCATAGTAAGATCGGAAGGTGATTCTGATGCCATCGACATTAACCGCGCAGCTTCATCCAATTGCTCTCCGCAATCGCATCGAGCAGACCACGCCGTTTCACCCGTATAACACTCTGAATGGATCCTGACAAGAGGCGCCTGAAGAGCCTTTCTCAATTTATCCGCTTCCTCTTCAATCAACCCACCCTCGGCATCAAATCGACTGCTCACCCGACCAGGATGTAATCTACCAACATAGGCGCCCCGAATCATCCTATCCATCTCCGTCTCTCCTTCCTGCACACGATCCAAACTCCGTGATCGGATATGATTGCCAAAAACAATCGCCAAATGCTCTTTATTATCGACGTCATTTTGATATAAATGGAGAAACATCTCGGCGCCCGTTGTGGTGGGGATTCGTGCGCGAACGATACATTCGACATTCGGCAAGCGGTCCATCAACTTGGGCGCCTTGTGTACATACTTGTGTGTTCGAGCGTCATGGGGCTCGATTTGAATGGCTTGTTGGGTGCGGATTATGGTACCTCCTGGTGTGGAGGGGGGTGTGATGGCGGGCGAGATAATGGATTCGGGAAGAGCGGGGGTGGCATTGGAGCTGGTATTTTCGCCTGCGAGGGCTCTGCCTAGTAAACTTCTATGACTGGTGATATCGTGCGATTCTGTCGGTGTTGAGGGGGTCTCAGCGTGATCGAGCGCAAGACCGTCGAAGGAGGCATTCGGGTGTCGCGGTTGCGGAGCGATGTACGGAGATTTCTCCGCCATGGTGGCGATGCCGTTCAATTGAGGGTGGGAGTATGAATAGGGATAGGCCGGTAGGGTGTTGTCTAAAAATTACAACAGACGAAAAGTATTAGATAGAATATTCATTAGGGTAATTGTAGCATGAAAGAACAAAGTATGACTGATTTCTAATGTCAGCGTCCCTCTGCCTCTTCTAGTGTTATGCGGGGAACGCCATCGCGGCCGATTGGATGTCCATTGCTAAGAACCCGCCAGAAATTACTAATTACCCAATGCTGAATCAGCCTCCGTCATTCTTTTTTCTCTTCTTTTTGACAATTGGTATTTATTTTGGTGTTTCGGGTGCAATTGACATGAATTTGGTCTCTGAATAGTAATCAGACCTGGTTGTACGCATCTTTTATATCTTCTGCAGAATCTGACGTGCAGCCGATAACGGTGCCGGTTAGTGGTCATCCATAGCCGAGGTGGAAAACGACTTGCCCCTACGCAGTATGGAGATAGATTGTCTACCTTATTAGTATGCACATTCATTGTTCATTCATGAAACTACCGGAACCTCGCCAACATGTACATTGAAGCCTGAAATGTAGAATCTCGTGTAATCGTAAAGCCTTGCATCACCTGCCAAATAAACTCCAAGCCGGATCCCACCAAGCCGCCTGAAAATTGCGCCGTATCACTGTCATAACGCCGTGATTGATGATCGAGTAGTCGAACTACTTGGAAGGAATGTCAAGAACGAAGCGTCGGTCCACCTCCATTTCCTTGTCGTCTTCCTCACCCTCGAACTTGAGGCGGTACACATCCTTCTTGGTACCCATGACTTCGGCACGATAGAAAGTCGTAGTGTCGGGGTAACGAGCAAGGACCTGTTTGCCGACCGGGAATGAAGGCAAAGCAGAGCCAATCTGAGGAATGGGAATCAACCACGCGGCTGTGGTCTTGTAGATGGCTCCCTCTTCACCATTCTCGTTGGGCTCTGGGTCTTGGACATCGTACCTAATGCAAAGCGTGTCAGTGAGCAATCTCAGATGTGTAATTTGGAATTCATATGTGTAAATACTTCTTCTTGTAGCCATCTCCGTAGATGCTCTTGATGATGCACTGAATACCCTCGCCTTCGGCACCCTGCTTCTTGTTGTGTTTGTAAACCACTTCAGCTCCAATGACGAGTTGACCACTACGTTCTGCAATGGTTCCCTTGGCAGCACCCTCAGCGACATCTTCCAACTTGACAGAAACAGAGTCACGACCCTCCTTGGCATGACCAGAGCTCGAAACGCTGGAGCTACGCTGAGTGCTTCCCTTGACTCGATTGAGTTTGTCTGGCAACAGAGCTGAATTAGATGCTGTAGCTGCATGGCTAGCAGTGCCATCACGCGCAAAGCTTTGCTTACTAGACTTGGGTAGAGAGGCTGCTCGACTGATGGAAGTCTCTGCTTCGGATGCGGAGCGGAGAGCAGTCAACAAGCCCAAATTTTTGATCACATCGCTAGGCTCCTCGAGAAGAATGGCCTTTTCCTCTTCGCTCAGCTTCAGAACTTGGCGGTACCAGCTGTCGAGTTGATTGATTTCGGCAAGGGTTGGTTCTGCAATGTTAGAAATATTATCATATTAAGAAACGTAGAAATAATCGACTTACTGTTGCCCTCGCGAGCAATCTTCTCATTGAGTGCGGAGATCTGTTCAGCAATGGCCTTCTGCTTGTCATTCTTCTCTTTGGCCTTGCGAATGTCTTGGATGATCTTGTTCCACATGTCGATTTCCTCATTGGCAGCAATGCCGTTGTCCCTGTTGGTAGGGGGGCCACGAGGACGGTTGCGAGACATGTCGAGTGACTGAGCTGGTTCTGTCTGAGAACTAGAGGCTGATTCTTCGTGTATGTTTGACTTTTCACGTCGAAGAGCCTTCCACTTGGAGACTTGGTCGATGTCGACTTTGCTGGCGCTCAGTCTAAGGTTGTAAGGGTGGTGTTGTTGATTGGTGGGGACTGGAGCGACTGGAGCAGCTGGCTGAGGCTCGTCGACTTCGAGAGTTGCCTTTGTTTGTTTCTTCTTCTTTGATTTTTTGGCCTTCTTTTTCTTCTTCTTGCTGGCTGCTTCCACCGCAGGCTGGACGTCACTTGTCACAGGAAGAGGGTCTCCTTCTAGTGTGACAGTGGACTGTGAGCTAGATACATGCTTAGGGCGTTTGTCTCCTTCCGCGTTGATGGGGGATGTGGCGGTGGTTGTGGCTGGGGACTGCTGCTCAGCTTCTTCTTCACCGCCCAAGGATGAACGGAGTTTCATTCTGCCAAATGACTTTCTGCTTTGAGCAGGTGGCAGGGCTTAGGGCAGTAAAAGTCACGGGATGATGATGACTGATGATGACGTAGTGAAGAAACTAGCTGTACGCTAAACCCTTTGCAGCTGTCCGGCAGCAAAGCTAAGCTGTTCCTGGCACGGAGTTAACAGAGGGGTGAGCGGGGAGCATCAATGGGAGGCGGAATAAGTACCGGAAACAAACAGCTTTGATCTGGACAGATACCCAATTCCAAAAGATTTGACGTAAAAGGACACCAAGTGAAGAGTGTGAAGAGACAAAGAGGAGAAAATTTTCTGTGAGAGCTGTCTGCCTCAAATATAAAACAGCTGGGCAGGGCACACCTAGCTTCTCTCGGCGTCGTGAACTTCCCCCTTTGAGCTTCAAAAATTAAAAGCAGAACAAGACCAAGATGCAGGTTCCTCTAATTCGCTTACAGTGTGGTGAGTGCTATTCAAGCTGTTTGTGTCTTTATGAGCTAACAGCACTAGGTGTGAACAGCTACGATTGGGGTAAGTCTGAGGAGATCATCAGCAATTTCTGGATGTATTGAAACTCAATTCTTGACCAGGCAAGGTTGGCCAACAGTCTGCAGCTGCCAAATATGCAGCTGCCACTGCTGGCTCAGACTTCAGCATTGAAGAGGCGAAGCCTTATGCAGAGGTATGACAAGACATCTTATGAGTTGAGCTTCGTACTTGTGACTGACAATCGGATACAGCTATGGATGGGAACGCATCCATCACTACCATCAAAAGATGTCGAAACCCAGCGGACATTACTAGACCTTGTACAAGACAACCAAGCGCTCATGGGCCAGGAGATAACCCAGCGATACGGCGGAAAATTACCGTTCTTGTTCAAGGTCTTGTCCATCAACAAGGCGCTGAGCATTCAAGCACATCCGAACAAGAAGCTTGCCGAGCAATTGCATGCTCGGGACCCAAGGAATTATCCTGGTAGGAAGTTCAACACCTTAACTATCTTTACGCGTTGCTCACGTTTTCCATGGCAGATGACAACCACAAGCCCGAAATGACCATCGCCATCACACCATTCGAAGGACTCTGCGGCTTCCGACCACTCTCCGAAATTGTCCACTTCCTAAATCGCATCAAACCACTTCGTTCCCTTGTCGGACAACAAGCCGCGGCACAATTTGAGCAGATTGTCAAGGGATCAGAAAACGCGGAGGGCGAGGCAACAGTCAGCCGCAACAAAGACGCTCTCAAGGCAGTATTCAAATCCCTACTTGAATCACCCCAGGACAAGATCGAAGAGGCGACCAAAGAACTAGTCGCAGAAGCCCAGAACTCTCCCAACAGTTTCGCAATCGACCCCAGTTCCGAGACGAATCCGAGCGGCGCATCTGAGCTGTCAGAACTGGTTGTGCGTCTGAATGGACAGTTTCCCAATGATATCGGTCTATTTATTCTCTTTTTCCTCAACTTCGTCAAGCTCTCACCCGGAGAAGCAATGTTTCTCAAAGCGGACGACATCCACGCTTACGTTTCTGGAGACATCATTGAATGCATGGCATCATCCGACAACGTGGTCCGCGCAGGATTCACGCCCAAATTCAAGGATGTCTCTACACTCACTTCTATGCTAACATACTCCTACGCGCCTATCGAGGAGCAAAAAATGCAACCTACAGAGTACCCCTACGCGACACTGAACACAGTGGCCTACTCGAGCGGATCATCCACAATCCTCTACGACCCTACCGCCATCGAAGAGTTCGCCGTCATCAAGACAGACCTCAACAAAAAGGGCGCAAAGGCGACCTTTGATCCTATCCCCGGACCAAGTATCGTCATTTGCACCGGTGGACAGGGCAAGATCAGCGTTGGACCTGCCAAAACCGAAGAAGTCAAGGAGGGATACGTGTTTTTCGTGGGCGCCGATGCCGAGTGTGTGCTTGAGAGTACGACTGAAGACGACAACCAACAGTTTACGACATTCAAGGCGTTTTGTGAGTTGACTGGGAGGGAGGATTTGCCGAATGGGCATTGACTAGATGGCTCCAGGTTGTAGTTAAACTCTAGTATACATGAAAAGTCTCTCGGGTAGGAAACGCAATGGGTGGAAATGAATGTTGAAAATATATACCAAGTTGCCAGACATCAGAAAGGGAAAATCAATATAATGATTGGATGAGTACATAAAGCCTATGAAGTAATAGTATGCTAGCTCTCTCATAGGGATTAGGTCACACATTTCTCTTCGCCAAAGCTACTAAATTACCCAATGCTGGCTTTCGTGCAGGTGAACAACTAGAGATGTCCTGTATCAACTGACTACACTCAGTTCAGACCTTTCCAGCATCTGTCTAGTTTCTAATTTCGTCCACAACACCGAAACGTATTGAATCATGATGCTAGGTACTTTTTCTATTCACTAGTTGACTCTCTCAGCTATCTACAATCCCATTCCTGTCATTTGGCGTACGTGCTCCCATACAAATCAATGCCCAGATCCCAGATACATAGATTAAAAGTCATTAATAAAGCGGTATAAGTCATCAGAAGCCAGAGCCAGCTCTTGCACAACACTCCTGATGTCTTTCTCAACTCCCCATCGTGGCGGAAGTCAGTGGCGTCATACTCAACAACTTCCGATCTGTTGGAGCTGCTCCTTGCACTGCTTGATAGAGTCTTCGTACAAACATTCTTCACTGGTATCGTAGTCTGGTCGGCGGTTCGCGGGATTCGTGGTCCCGGGCCGGTACTCGATATTAAAGTCGAACGCCGAGAGCTTCTCGGCCCAACGTGCTTGCCTGTAGTTCAATAGCTTGGTAGCCACGAAGTAATTTAAGTTATTGTGATTTATTGGCATGGTCACGGTGCGGGCACTTCTTCGAGGTAGTGACGCCAATTCATGAATACTTCGAAAATGGCGAGTAACTCCAAGCGTGTGTCTCATAGCCAAATTCGTAGTTTGCGCGGGAGGAATGTGAAGTTATTGGGTAGTACCGATTGTAAGGATCCGTTCTGGTGCTTCCAATAATTGTGGTTCATGTATTGCCAGATAGTAATGGCTTATCGAGCGTTTTCATTAACCGGGAGAACGCTCATCGACATGCGAAAAGTCACCAAACTAGAGCTGCACCGCAGAAAGAGGAGGCGAAGTCTTCTACTCGTTGATTTTTCCTCTGCATGGCGGTGAAAATTCTGACCTGACCCAGCATCGGAGTCCGGGGCGCCGGTCAAGTTGGACGGGGCCTGGCTTTGTTGGTCATCTAATTCGAGATGACCCAAGTCCCCTTGTTCCTGAGCGTTGGCTAGTCCGGGTCCACCGGATTCGACGGGTCCCTGAGGTTCGATAGGAGGCTGAGCATCCTCAGGGAGATGGGCGGCTCCAGGACCAGCGTGGTGGCGTCTTCAGCAGTTCGGATAGTCTGACGAGTATTCATTTTGCTTAATCGGGCCTTCCTTGATCTTTCGAACCTATGTTCTGTAGTAACGTTCAACCCGAAATAACATCCCGATGGTGCAAGTCAGTGTTCTCGAAAACTTTGCTGGCTAACGAAGTTAAAAGCTCACGGTCTGTTCGGCGCATCGATATATACGTCCGTAACCATGCTTTTGGGAACCAAGTGCTGGGCAGCAACTTTCTCATATTAGACCAATTGTCAAGTATATAAGTTGGCATACCGCGTAAGCCAATAGACTGATAATCGGTTGTTTCACGTAAATGCCAATCCGTAGTAAAATCACCATTTCTCTGAATCACATTCAACACCCTCGATATGGCGTCTATGTGTTTGACTTTCGAAGAGTCCTGTTGATGCCACTAGTTTTGAACCACAAGCAGGGCAGCGAGTCATCCTCGCTCAGTTGTATATTTTCAAATGGATCCGATGGAATATGAGCCTCACTCCAAGTGTTAAGTAATGATTCGTTAATAGTAATATCTTCCACTGCTCCGTCAAGCGTCAGCAGTAAATGGGTTTTGTTTTTTTCTTCCTTGGATGTTGTCAACATCATTAAACAGCGATAAGATTCTTGCCACTTCAGTTCTGGATTTGAGACGAGATTTACCACGTTTGACCTCCCGATCTTAAAGAAGTCTATGCCCTTCTTCTGTTCGGATGTATTCGAAGTTTCATCTGGTGTAGGTAATGGGTTTGCTATTCTCTTTTCCTTGTCGGAGGAAAATGATGACGGGTTTGGTGTGTTTGTGTCATTCCAGATCTATCGTACGTGTTCCATGGCTCTAGAAAAAATGTTTCCAATCCTTCCCCTTCACCATATATCTCACCATCAAAATCCCCATCATCACCACCGGAAAATGCTCATTTGGAACAGGTTCTTGCCGATTTGCACGTTGCTTAGCATCAATTATCGCATCCTCCTTTGACTTTCGGAGTATCCTAATATTCCCCCAGGAGTACTAGAGCTCCATTCTTGGGGTCAGTCACTTCTCTAGAATCATATTTCATACCCTTCGGTATTTCCTCGGGGTCGTGCCGGGTCCGGCTTCCTATCCTCCAGGCACATCAGCCGTGAACGGAGATCAATATCGGTCTTTATAGCTTCCGTGGTTGGATGCCCACCTGAAACTCTGTCTTCGGCGTCCTGGTTTTGAGACCATGATCCTTGAAAGACTACTGTGTACTTGTTCACATTCTAGTCTTCTGAAAAGTGCTGAATGTGTGTATTCTGCTTTGGATGCCCAGTAGCAAATGATACATCGTCGCTAGTAGCCTTTGTCCGCGTATACACAGTGACCAGTCTCATGTATTCATATAAACACCAAGACGCAAAGAAAGGTCCCCGGTATTTATAGTTCTCTAGCCAAGAGCCAGGAGCAGCCGCTTGGATCCTCAACCTACCTAGTTGTTACACCATCAAGACTGATCTTCGGTATATCCATCTGAATACATTAAGACGCTATATTGGAAAAGGATCGTTTTTGTCGTCTAGTAATTCGATGAGTCGAAGTCGGGTTGGATTGATAGGGTCTTCGACTTCAGGCAGTTCATTTTAATCTTTTGAATGATCAGGATCGTATCATTTGTAGACGATTGGCTGGATGACGATCATCGTTATATTGAGTGATGTAAATAACTGAAACGTCATTCGGTGTAGGCGAAGTATCAGTAAATCGTTGATATTAATCTGAATAAAACTGGTATACCATCCTATGGTATCGATAATCCAATTAAGAGTTCGTCAATGTCGCTCTGTATGGCTTCCGTGACTGGATGCCCACCTGAAACTCGGTCTTCAACATCCTGGTTTTGAGACCATGATCCTTGAAAGCAAACTGTAAATTTGTTCGCATTCTAGTTTGGAATTGCTGAATGTGTGTATTGAGCTGTGGATGGTCAATACCGCCACGTCTATATCTGCAATGGTACCTTTGCGTGCTCATGTAAGTCGATATAAGACGTGTGGCGAACGCGGTCTTCTCAACATGGTCGTATTCGAATGTCCTTTGCCGTGGCGGAACTCAAGCTTGCCCATCTCTCGGTAGTGCGGCTGCTCAATATAGAGCGTACGCTTCTTGCCATTGAGAAATAGGCCTGCTTCCCAGCACTTTTCGTACGTCGTGGAACACCAGAACCTATCTTTTCTCAACTCCGGCAACCATCGTTGCGCGAACCTCAACACTGCCTTGGCCATACACACGAATAGAGTCTGCGCCCACCCCCCCCCGATGACTTCAAGTTATCGAGATCGTTGGGGTCCAGGTCCCGGAGGGTAATGAAGCGCTGGCGTTGGTTGCAAATACTGTCATCGGTAGCGCTATCCCATACGAAGCTATCCCTAAGACGGCTATCTCGCACAGGATTGGGATCGCGATCTTCCAGTACCATATTCACCACCAAGATGCAAAAGATGTTGATCATGCGTAAGTTGTTTTCCTTCGGATCAAAGAGCATGATGTTGAATGATTCTGACACCTTATTCTTGTCTGTAATTGAGAGATAAGAAGCGTTGAATCACTTCTGTCGATTCGATACCTGTAATATTTGGGCCTAAATGTTGAACTTGCTCAGTAGCGGAAAGCTCCATTGTTGCTCAGATGTATCGAGGTATGATACTAGTTGTGCCGTTGAATAGAACATCGCAAAAAGAAAGAGGCCCCGTTAGAAGGGACGTTAATCGTGTGATTGATGTGGGCATATTTTGGTCAAATTTCTCGTAGATATGATCATATCTTATAGGTAATCGATTCACAGCACCCGCGACATCTAGACGACATGGCGGGGGTTTTGTTTCTGATTCTTTTGCGGATAAATTGTCGTCTAAGCCGAAACTTTATAGTAAGAGTCAGTAATGGCAGGCAACAGTAGGCACCAGCAGGCAGCAACGAACATCAGTAAGAAAAGATACCTCACAATGATCAGTTGATATTGGCGCTCGATCATAGGAGCTGTTGCATATTTGGTGACGTTCAGTACTAGCCAAGGAACCGAACGACCAGATGACGATAGCCGAAGGTTCAATGGCCGACACGTAAAGGGAGGTAACTTGTGTGGTTGATATAGGCATATTTTGGCCTCGGTTTTCCGCAGATAAAACTCGCAAGAGGGAATACAGCAGTATAGTTTACCAAGGATGAATCAAGACGAAGATGAGGATGGAAGAAGAATCAGGACGAGGACATGAAGTTAACCCTCCACGAGCAATCGAGGAAGGAGTGCACCTTGCCTGCCTCTTTATTCACATCGTTATGACCGATCTTCATGTATTCTGGCAAAAATCAAAAGGCTCAATTCTAGAACAATGTATACCCGACGACCAGCAGTTCTGTGTCAATTAATTTGAGAAAGATGTTAGATGAAGTTGTATTTGGAGTTTATAGAACTCGGCAAAACTTTCCCGTTGTGGAATGCACCGGCTAAAATTGACGATCGTATGGCGGGAGATGTTAAGGCATGAGGTGTCCGCATCCTCCATGAATGAACAACACAAATAAACACAACCCCAACAGCCACAATGGATCCATTCTCAGCAGAAGGAGGTACGAAACACATCCTTCTCCGCTTAAGGAATAATTGACTGACTTGACCAGAACTCGTCAACATCCACAATGCCTTCCACCAAGGCCAATACCAAACCGTAATCGACTTCGACACCTCCTCCTTCTCCCCCGAAAACGCCCTACCCTCTCGTATCTTACAACTCCGCGCCAAAATCGCCTTGGGACAGACAGAAGATGTTCTAGCCGACATTGAGGGGGAAGCCGACAATGTCCCGGATTTGACCGCCGTCAAAGCGCTGGCACAGCAAGTAGCTGGAAACACGGAGGAGGCATTGGCGCTCGCACAGAAATTGGCAGAGACACAAAGCGAGAATGCGACTGTGCAGGTACTAGCTGGTACGGTCTTGCAGGCGCAGGGACAGACAGAGGAGGCTTTGGCGTTGCTCGGAAAGCATCAGGGAAATCTCGAGGCGTGAGTTTCGACACGTTCTGGCGATATGGAAAGGAAGCTGCTGACGATGGGCATATAGTGTCGCTCTGTCGGTTCAGATTTACCTTCAAACAAATCGGGTCGACCTCGCTATCAAGGAAGTTGCCGCCGCAAAGCGCTGGGCGCAAGATTCACTACTCGTCAACATTGCAGAGTCATGGGTCGGGTTACGAGTGGTCTGTCTCCTCATTTCCTCCGGAGTGAAGCAAAGCATCCCATATGAGTCTTTAATACTGACTTATGTCGACAGGGCGGCGAAAAATACCAATCCGCATTCTACGTCTACGAGGAACTAGCCTCGAACCCCAACAGCACCGCCCCCCTGTCCATCGTCGGTCAAGCCATTGCCGAATTACATCTGGGACGTCTCCCCGAAGCAGAGGCTGCATTGACAGCAGCTCTTGAAAAGTACCCCGATGATGTGGAGTTGATTGCCAATACGATTGTATTGAATGTGCTTACGGGTAAAGATACTACTGAATTGACTTCGTACGTTGCACCTCTTTAACATCTTGAGTGAGTGTTTTTGCTGATTGTTTAATACAGACGTCTGGAATCTCTTCAACCTTCACATGCGCTCATTACTGATTTGGCAGAAAAGAGCTCTTTCTTTGATACAGCAGCCGCCAAATATGTTCCCAAGGTCTCTTCGTGATGAAACGTGTAGATAGATTATACTAATGATGATCACTGCTTATAATGAAATATTATGCCAAAATTAAACACTATTCTTTAATAGCGAAATACTATGCCGGCGCCATCTTAAAGTCCAACATATCATCAACCGAAACCCATCCAGATGATCTCTTACTAACAATCGCCCACCTCAACACATCCCTCCATTCTTCCCACCACATCTCCTCAGTTTGCACAACTGGTACACGACTCGTATTCGCGGCCGGACCAGGCGGTAACGAAGCATACGGCCAGACAGCACGAACAACCTCATACCGCTTCTTGTCCAGCAACGGCGAAACCAATGTCGTAAAAAAGCTATTAAAACTGTTTGAGCGGGGCGGATAGACGACTATTTTGGAGTATTTGACGGGGAATGTGACGGTGATGGGTTTGTTGTAGCCTGTTGAAGCGATTAGACTTCGGATTTGGCCTTCGATATAACTCGTGTTCCAGTTGGAGAGTTGGCGGGTTAACGTAAATCTACGACAGTCAGCCAGTCAAAATTTCATGAGCTAGTAGAAGGAGGAAAGGGACGTACGATTTCGTAGCGAAATATAGCGAAATAGAGTAAAGGAGTGACAGGAATGTAGCGAAGTATAGCAAAGGAGTGGCAGAGATGGTATCCTACAGTGTCAGTTTCGTCCACCATCGAGCAGGATGCTACTGACCTTATTCTTCGTAGCGGGACAGCAAGGTTCGCTGGCGAGCATTGCGATAAGTCCATCGTCGATAGAACCAGCTAGATAGTGATCAGACAACATTCCATCCATCATGCATAGGGCATTCAACTTACGGCCGGACATCGAACTGCAGCCACAGAAATTGTAACTCGAGGACTATCCCTAATTGATGTTTCACGTACCAGGCCACCACCCCAATCAAAGGAAGAAAGACGAGGCACATGCCGCCCATCTTGGTAATGATGAATGAATAAGTAGACACGATAAACAATCTGGCTATAACGATGCAAATTGAAATATCGATAACTAAATATTGCAGTCTGAGGATAGAATAGGGATCGGGGATGAGGATGGAGAAGAGAGAGAGGAGGAGGAGAATCAGAACAACAGCGGACATCATAAGGACAAATTGAACTTCGTCAAGGAAGGTGCAATCGTAGAAGGACATATTGGGAAAGTGCGACCCGGCTCTCTTGCATCGCCGCGGAAAGTAGAGAAATGCTCTCTTAAATACCCGTCTTCAGGCAACGATGTCGGCCTTCAAGGCAACAGCGAAGATGTTATTGTTGTTGTCATCCTCGTGGTTCTCCGCATTATGGTTCAATTGATCTTGAACATCCTGCTGGGACTGATCCTGCTGTTCCGGTAGGCCTTTCTTCGTCATGTTGATTGTCTTCTATGTATTCTCTCTGTTTGAAACTATTTGGTAAATGTATAGAAGAATAAAACAAAAGATATAAGAGGTTCTGAGGCTGAGGCAACAAGATATTCCTATCGCGGCTTAGCGCAGGCAGTGACCCTCTTTTTCAGCTCGGACTTAAACATCAGCCTCCACTCGCTGTGGCTGAGCCCGATGTAGCCCTAGCCCTAATTACATGTCTATTAATTGAATTTGGTCCAGGGCAGAAATACCAAGACGTGCTTCATAGAGACACACAAAGATCTAGTCCTGATTGACGGATAGGAGAACAGGTTGTCATTGCTCTTAGATTATCGAAGAATTTGACATACTTCATACAAACGGCTGACCCTCGGATTGGAAGCCTCAGCTGGAGGTCCAAATATGTGAACACTTTGGTTATTAAATCAAAAAAGTATCGGGCCACAGTATATCAACTTTATTCAAACTGTGAATAATCATCAGTGACTCAAGTTCTCAAATAAGCGGTGAGTTGGTGCACTCAATTCAACTACGTACCTATTCAATTAGATTACCGGTTCTGTAGAAGACGATAAGCAAAGTTCTCAAGCACAATAATTATTGCCTCTAGAATAATTTCAAATCCTTGATAAAGAAGAGCAACCATTGAATTCTCTCACATGTAGATCGAATAGTTCCTTGTTCGGATAGCACGAACCATAGATGTATCACATTAATTAGCCCCTGTTCGAGACATCTTGATACATGCAACACGTAGATAGCCACTCAACTTACATACATTCTTCCTCAATAATTACTCCTAATCTCCGCAGAAGAAATCTTCTTCCACAACACGTTAATGCATATACGAAACTCGTCCCCTCTTAACTGCAAGGGCTCTCAAGTGTATCAAAATGAGTCCCTAGGCAAGCAAGGGCTTGGCCCTGATACCGATCTATGTCGCGCAATCACCGACCGAGGCAGCTATTTTACCGAAGAATTATATAGGCACGAAGATAGAATTTGGTTGAAGTGTCTCATTTTCCAAGCAATTATTTGTTTGATGTGGAATCCCCGGAGATAGTCTTTGGCAATTGTATCAGATCTGGAGATGAACTGTCTCGATGTTAGGGTTTGGTACCGAGACCCGCTGCAGGTACTACCTCTGCTTATATGAATACTGGGTACAATACATGTAGATGCATATGTATATGTATCAAGCCTGCTACAAGTAAGGTCGAATAACTTTTAATCACGTATTTCGTGAAAGTATATGCAAACGATATTGAGTCTGGAACTACGCGACGCGATTTTAGTTTCTTGCAACTACTTTTATACCCTGACATCGAACATTCTTGAGGAGCGTCTTTTGACAAGTTTTTGTATACTCGGCAATAACAACATACCTTGGCTATACAAGAAAGACAGCCGGCTCATGTTTTACAATATCAAGATTCCGGATATATCTCTCAACATGCCAATCGAGTACATCTATACCTCGCGCCAGTCGGGATCCGACAAAAGTCACAGACCAGCACTACGATCTCGTACGCAGACGTTCATTGATCTTTCAAGCAGATTCTCTGCGTTGCCAGTGACGTCTTCCTCGTTCTCGTCTTCTACGATCTACAAGCGCGAAGACGCAGGTCGAATCACGACTGCGTACGCCATCACCGTCACTGCTATTAACAACGGCAAAGACAATTACCCTCGAAAGAAAGAGGATAAAAGTGTGACATATGTTACAGAGACAGGCAACACTAGCACAGCTGCCGTCCGAGTCGTCAATATCAAGAAACCATATGTTGTCGACAAGCCTTTACCGCTGACGCCTATTGAGACACCGATCAATGCTGTGGAGGGCCCGCGAAAACGCAACACGCATATCAGTAATGAAGAGAAGAAAATAAAGTCTATCCCTAGATCTTCTCGCGTTAGTAAAACGCCAACCAACAACATTATTGAGCAAGCCGGCAAACTCGATATTGTCGATATAGATGGGAACAAATTCCCATTTCGGAATCTATACTCATCCTCATCTGACTTTCCGTTCACGGAAAAAGGAGTGAAACACGAAAAAGTCATGACTATCTTCATTCGTCCTTCGTTTTATTGCAGGGTAAGTCCGACGCTTGCTGTTGCCTCAACCTGAGATAGATGAAACTAACGAGCCTTGACAACAGCAACAATTGCGTCGAAATTTTATCAAAGACTTTCTGTCATCACTGAAGAGCAACTCGGCTCTTCCAAGTAATACCAGGTTGATAATCATCTGGTGTGGAAGTCACATTCGACTGCGAAGGCTGATTCAATCAACCCAATGCCCGTTTCCAATTTATGCGGACCCCAACGGTCTCGTGTATCAACTTCTCGAAAAGAGCTGCACAGCAACCGACATGGATTCCAATCGCTCAGGGTCACGGCACGCTGCAGGTTCTGCCACGGCAACACTTATCAACCTAGTTCAGTCAGCGAAACTGATCAAGGAGGTGAATCCTCTGAAACACGGGGGAGCGAGACCAGATATTGGTACAGCTTTTCTCTTCGAGTCTGCGGAGTCTGTCAAAATGAGCTGGTCTTATCGAATTGCAAGTGCGTCTGCTCAATCAGATGCAGATGTTATACGACGAGTGTTGGGCATCAAAAGCTGTGCTGAAGAGAAGGAGGTTAGATCAATGGCATCCACAAGAGATTCCAGACGATTAATTCGGGAAAAGACGATCGAAAGTGAGAAGAAGAATGCAGAAAGAAGTTTCCGTTCCATATGTGGACTGCCGGCAGTCAGATATGCCCATCGCCGAACCGTGTCTTGTGCAGAAGGGTTTCAGACATGGCGACCGAGGATTTCTTGTCTTGCATGTTGAGCATGAGTATACTGTTTCAAATGAGTGTTACGATAATGATGTTAAGGCAGGCGTTCTGTATGATTACAATAGTATAGAATTCAATCAATTACGCAACCACGTTCGTGGACATCTTGTTCCCAGAGAGTCAGAGACAAGCCTGAGCAATCAATGGCGCGGCAAATGGACTGTTGGCGTCTAGAGGCGCAGCAATTGTTTCAATTAGTCGCTGAGACATAGACGCAAGCTTGATGGTCAAATGAAACGCAATCAGCATTGGCATATAGACCTGGGCAAAGCGTCGTCACGAGGCGTCGTCACTTCAGGCACAGAGAAACTGGGTATCCAATTCGAAAAGATTCTTTCCTAGATCCAGTTCCTACAGATTGAGACTAGTCGATTTGCTGAAAGGAATCATCAGTGGCGAGATGTGCAAAATAATCGGACATTCATGTCGATATCGAAGATCATCCGCAATGGCCGACCAACTGTGTACCCCAAGCTTTGATGGACTCGGACTTGAACCGACTCCCTTCATGGAATGGCGAACACATAATATGTTCGCAGAAAAAACTGTGGCTGCCATTGTTCTCATGGAGTAGGAAAGAGAGAGTTGACTCCGTCGGGAATGACGCGGCATCGGGACTAAAAAGGGCAGCCACGCAAGACATCTGCGCAAGCCGAAGGAAACCCCTGAATTTTTCTCATCCACTTCACTCCACCGTCCAATGCTTGTTCTGCGCCATATTGTTCTGTGATTCGATCTTTCAACTGTGGCGCCCACTTATCTCCCTCAGTCCGATTGACGCATCACATCTTGATAAGCCGATGGATCCTCTCCACCCTCAGTTTCGTTCGAATCCAAGGGCTTGCGGAGTACATCAGCCATTCTAGACGCCAGCTCAGCCATGACGAGGTCACTAGGCTTTCAGGATGGGGAACTCCTAGGGCATTCTGAATTCTCACTGCTCACTTCCCAGAAATACTGTGGAACTTTGATGTGGATGCAGTTGCGAAGAATATTATGGATCGACGACCGGTGTGAACACTGAACAAATCCAAAGATGGACTCATAATATAGGGACTTGATGCCTCAGACGTCTGATCGATTTTGTTTCTCAAACAAATCTTCAGTTTTCATTCTAGTACAAGCATCTTCTTTCGTCTTTCATTAACCGATTTTGCTCAATCAGTCATTCGCTTTCGAACTGCTTTTTATTCGAGCCGTCCAGATTTGCAGAGCTTCGTTCTTATCATACGCGACAAGATGCCATCTCTCATGAGACTGGTCACGGCAACTTTGGCTACCGCTGTTGCCATACCTCTTGCTGCTGCCCAGACTTATAGTAGCTGCGATCCTCTAAATGGTAAGTCTCTCTTGTCGACAGGTCACCATCGAAGTCAGCGACATGTACTGACAAGTAAACAGGAACATGTCCTGCCGATCCTGGTCTGGCAAACTACACATTCTATACGGACTTCACTACCGGCGAGTCGGCTTTTGAGTTTTGGAATACGACTGCTGGCACGGTCAATAGTACATCGCAAGGTGCCGCATTCATTATCAATGAAGAAGGAGACTCTCCAACTATACAGACGGCATTCTACTTCTTCTTCGGCCATGTCGATGTTAAAATGAAAATCGCCAGTGGCACAGGTATTATCAGCAGCATAGTATTTTTGTCCGATGACCTCGACGAAATTGACTGGGTACGTCGCGAATTCCTGTAAACCGATACGAGGGTTTTTTCAACTGATCGTTAGATAGGAGGGAATTGGTACATACAACTATGAAATCGAAACCAACTACTTTGGCAAGGACAACACCACAAGCTACGACCGCGCGACCTATCCCAACGTCACCACTCCATGCGATGAGTTCCACACATACAGTGTTGATTGGACCCCTGAGCAGATTCAATGGTTTGTTGACGGTGACCTCAAACGTACCTTGGCATACGACGACGCACTTAATGGAGAAAACTTCCCGCAAACGCCCATGGTGCTGAAACTCGGTATCTGGGCTGGTGGTGACTCTAGCGAAGGCGAAGGAACTATTGAATGGGCCGGTGGCGAGACGGATTTTAGCGATGCTCCTTTCACAATGTATGTTGAGTCGGTCAACATTACCAACTACTACCCTGCCGAGTCCTACACCTACGGCGACACTACTGGTGCTTATACCAGCATTGTTTTGTCGAACTCCACCAGCACTAGCAACTCCAGCGTGACGACGTCAACGACGAAGAATGGAACAAGTACTACTACGCTCGTTAGCAACACTACAAGTTCGAACACTTCATCGTCTTCCGCTTCAGCCAGTTCCTCGGCCGTTATTTCTACTGCCGGTGCTGCAGCTGCAGGATTGGCAATGAGCCCTGTAGCTGTTGTGTCGGCTGTTGTCTTGTACTTGTTCATGTAATGGGCCTAGCGCTACAACCATCAACGCAGCTAAAAAACCATGTCTCAGACCATCCATGATCCTGTACAAACTCCTGTCGTTACATACTTACAAACGAGCTATATCCACGACGCTCACCGGATGCAAATATTGAAAATATTTTCTTTATCACAGTCGTCATTTCCATCATTGCTGCTCTTAGGACCGGGTCATAAGGTAGCAATGCATCCAGTCAAGTCTAGATTCTACATGTACCTTTTCTAGCCGATTGAGGGTGGCAAAAGTTATATGTGCCTTACTTATAACCGAGAAACTAGTTTAGTTAATGATGTCAAACTCAATTGCAAAAAAAGAAAAGAAAAAGAAAACTTCATGGGAGCTAGCTAACTTAGGCATCTAAATTGGATGCAGGAAAAGTTCCCATGTATTTCCGCCAACCATGTCAGCCTTGAGGGGGGAACATCTATTAGCCTGAAAGACAAACGGAGAAGAAAATTTTCATTGCACATAAAGCAACCCTACTTACTGCCCAAGCTAGTGTTTACTCAAAGTATCGTAGTCAGGAACAACCTGGCTGTCATACTATGTAATGCTACTGTCGTATTTTGACAAGAGACAACCCTAATTAACTCATACAGAAATTATGAATGATAATGTCAGAAAAGGCTTGCAGAAAGACTATGAGCAGTTGATGAAAAGGCGGGCGTGGTTTCCAATTATGAGAGTGCTTCTCGATCGTTGAGCAAGTCTTGCACTGTAGGGAGCACTTAGAGGGCGGTTTCCTGCAATTATGACCAACCCTAAATCTAGGGCTTGGGATAGTTACATGTACCTTGGTATAGTGTGGATATTTGAATAATCAATATCCCACTCTAATTGGCAACCATAGCAGCAATTTATCGGTATGCCGTAGCAGTCCCAAACATTTCACACATATGTACGTGTTTAACCCTAAAATGATATCGAACAGTAAACCGTATTCAGCAGTTGTACATTCAACTCGTCAAATGTAACTTGATTCTGATAATTGATGGAGAAAAAAAAGCAAAAACATTCATAATTTAAATAGGAGGTAATAAAGTGGGATGCGTCACGTGGGGAGCTACGTCAATTGTTGTGTTGAAATCCTTCCGACTCTGTAACGCAACAATCAACAATCCATCAAAAAAAAAAAAAAATGAGGTTGGAATTCGCAGCCCTCCTTCTGTCAGTGGCTCTGGCCATTGCCCACCCTGATGACATCCTCTCCACCTGGCCTACAGTCGCCGCCAGCAACAACGACACCGAATGCAGCAACCCCCGCCCTAACGACTGCTCATTCTACGCCCAGTGTCTCCAAACTCGCTACAACTGCAGCCCGAGCGACTATCCGCTCGCTTACGGGCAAAAATACTGCGAAAAATTCCAAGCCGACGCTTCTCTCCTATCGACTCAGGGTCAGACATGGATGCAGACGGTCATGCTCTGTCTTCAACGAGACCTGGTACCCTACGCCCTCGGTGGACCGCAGGCGTTTGCCAATTGTTCGGCTCTGAGTGATTATGCGTTTAGCACGCATCCGAGATGTTACGTGCAGAGTGGATTGTGCACGTTGCCAGTACACGATTGGGAGGTTATTGTGTTTCAGATCGTTGGTGTGGAAACATTGTTTGATAGTTGGGATGCCGTCAAAGCCACTGTGGAAGCAGCAGGGGGTTGTGCTGAGTTTTATTTGTGGGCGATTGAGAAGGGCATATTCTGATCAATTGTTTGCTAGCGAAGTATGGATATTCATGTCGATATATTTTATGAAAGCAACACTGGAGTGGGCGAACACATACCTGGATTTCTTTACCTGTACCTATGCTACCTAAGTTGGAATAAACTGCCCAAATAGGAAATTTTCTGTCTCCAAGGATAGCCGCGGTCAAAAGGGGAGACTTTCTGGCATGTTTAGAGCAAGAATGGAAGAACGGAATGACAGTAATCCAAGATCTAGAAATTCTCCAATAGGTGGCATTCCTCTACCTCGCTCGAAGACGGTAATAGAAAGGAAGTAATGTCCAGCGACCTCCCAGAAGAGCGCACACGGATCAGTCATCACATTAGTGAGAACAGACTCGTAACACATGCCGCGTAGCTCGTAAACACAATATCTGTATCTTCGCGATATCACAAGCTCCAGTCCCCCTGCCATGATCCTGGTCGATGATCACCCCTGATATAATTTCGAACCACCGACGTAGCAGCTCCGTCAAAACTCCTAGAGTCCTCAATCACAGTTAGTGCTAAATTTTCAAGTATGCCAAGGCCTCATTCCCTTTTAGCATCTCTTCAGTCTCGGCGAGTATTCGATGCGTGCGTCCATCCTGGACCGTGTTGCTCTGGCATGTACACTGATAGATGGCAAACCCCTAGGCGAGATGGCTGTATTCGTGGAGATGCTACTCAATCTGGTGGCATGGCCGGGTGTATTTGTCGATTGGCTCAAATATTTGACAGGGCTACTCCTATACCAGTTCCTTTGCTAGGAAAAGAAAGCTCCCGACGTTTTAAAGAGGGTGGGTAGGATAGGGGTTAGATTTCGGAGCAAACTTCTAGGAGAAAGGCTCCTTCTATGCTAAGCAGTTCTGCTTAACTGGCCTTAAAGACTAGCAACTATTGCTACTTAGGTACGGTCACATATAATTTTGACAAGAATATACACAAGGAAGAACACTCTAAGTGATATCTCTAAGCTGGGTTTGGTTATTCCCTATAACTTTCTGCCTAGGTCTCATTTGCCGAGGAATACTTTGCTAAGGAGACTTTTGCATATGCTACTGCTACAAGTGAGAAGGTAATTAGAGGAACGCGTGCTGACAGGCCCTAACAGTCTACAGTGTACCTTCGTGGACAGGCAAAGGAAGGTCTGCGTTAGCAATCAGCCCTAATTCGATCCAACTTGCATGCCAATCTTTGCAGTAAACAGAGACCAACTTGGCAAACACGCATGGACATCTCATCATCTCTCTATGCGATCACAAGATATTCAGTCATACTGGAAGTATCTAGGCTAATCATCCACCAAACAGGCAACACGAATGTCCAGCGAAGGATTCTGGCATTCAGCTCGGTATGTACGTAGATACATTAGTCCACTGATCTAATAATCCTTCGGAGTGCAGTCCAGTCCGATTCCCAACCCAACAGATTTCCAACCTGGCCAAATCCGTATCCATGTCTACGGAGTATATATATGTAGATCACGACTAATGATGAAACTCAAATCGATTCCGTGCCAACATTCTGAACTCATGACTGTCGACCTAATTGAAGGATCATGGACCAGCTACGTGGTACGCACTTACGTGTACACCTATGATTGTCATCCCTCATCCAAGAAGGAAAAAAAAGTGAAGAAACTCAAATAAAAGTACATAATCTAAAACATTTTCAAGCTTAAGCTCGAGCCCCTTGATATTCATGCTTTGGGCGCCCCCTTGTCACTTTTCCCCGCAATTTGCGTACCCTACCTAGCTAGTATGTAGTACGTACTTACACGCATACATAAGGCCTTACATTTCGTATACGCAGCACCCCAAATAGGCCATACATACATAGTACATACTAAGTCGTAACACGGCATGTAGGCTCGGTTATTGAGTTTGTCGTAGCGCCTTAAGTCCGTTGGATTTTACCTAGGTACATAGTACGTACTACGCACTATCAGCAAGATACTTGGATATGTATGCAGATAACAGTGGGATGAATTGTTCCTTTTGGCCGCGCATTGCGCCGGAAATAACAACCGCCGATTATTATTTTCGTCCTTGATTTATTTTCAATATTTTCAGTGCTACATATTTGTATCCGGACTGATAATATACTGATAGTTACCTCGGGTAATAGATCTGCTGGAGATCCATATTTATCCAGTTGGTCACTGACTTGTTATTGATTGGGATGGGTTACATAAACAGGTTTTGTGGTTGATCTTTCAGCCTGAACAGATAAGAGTTACATGTACGTAGCTCACGAATATCTGTCACTGAGCAATTTCTACTTTCAGTGCATATCACGTAGTATGGGGGTTATATTTCGCATCTACAACAGCATGGAAGCAATACAATGCCTACAATAGCCCTTCTCAAGTGCTGCAGCGCGGCTATCCGGTTTTACAGAGAATTTGATTATCAATCGAAAAGAAAACCTTGCATATCATCCATGGATTTAGTAATCTGCCTGATTACTACCTATCAATCTAGAAGGTCATGGAATTCCAGTTCGGATAGTGCCCGGTTGTCCACGATTGGAAGGAGAATATATCCATTACTCAAGTTTCTTATATATTTGCATAATCAGGGTCAGGTGCTCTGATTTAATATACCGAGATGCAATATATGCACGTTTCTGGATGATTTCGACCGTTAGCTATGACTACAGCCCACGGGTACTACTAACACGATCAATGCGGCTCGTGCCGCTAATAGTATCACCGTAGTGACCGGACTACCGGTCTCAATTGACATCTGAGCGCTCCCGGGCCTGACCCTTTTTGCCCCCCTCCTGACTTTCAGCCTCAAGGTCGTACATGACTCCGAGAAAAATCATATTTTGTGATATGTTTGACGGATGCGGATCTCATCGGAAACCTGCATAATAGCCTTGTCCGAACAGGATCATCAAAAGTGTTGCCTGGGTCATTTAATATATGAAATCCAAGGCCGGCCGGATATCTGCATAGTGTCAGCGCAGCCGCAAAAACTGGAATCTCGACACGATAGAACTCAATCATGTAGTAATCAACGAGCAAAAAAAGAGTGAGGCGAATTAGTCCGGAGCTTGGATCTTCTCCTTGCGCGCCGGCCTTGTCGCATGCAGGAAGCCCTAAGTAGTAGTTTTGATTTAATCAATTCAACATCGCGAGTACGTAGAGCGAGGCTCATGCGCTCGGTGTAGTACGATAGTACATGCGTACGTAGTTACGTACGAATATCCCAAAGCTGGCCTTTCAAAGCCCATTGTGGATAACGTGGTTTGATTCCCATGCCATGCAGATGCAGGCACGCAAAAAGGACCGACGGTAGACAGTAAGTAACGCGCACAAACACGTGTTACTTCAAGAAGCATAGATTTGAGTTCAGGCCTCTTCATTCTGTCAGGCAGTCAGTCAGCTTTTCATAAAGAGTAAGTGATATGGATTCATACTTATCAAGTAGATACTCGTACCCACTACCTAGCGATAAGTCCATAGGTATGAGGTAGTCCATCTGCAAGGCTACTAATAGGGCTTCGTATCTGGCCATGCCAGCATGCAGATAACTAATCGTCGGGACCAAACGAGACACGAGGCGCAACTTTCCAATCGCCTGGGTATTTAGCGATGGATTAGTGCGTGCATAAGTTCATACCTGTATAGATTTGATGGTAAAGAATGAGTCACTTGCAACGCCAACCCTAGGTAAGAGCATGGCAGGCCGTAACTACTTACCACTTGCTAACATAGTGGTTTCCAATGCCAACTAACCCTGTAGAGATCCATCAGTAATCCGCATGATACGTAGGTAGCTCCTTCGCATCTTCTAGAAATAGAACACAATTGCCGATATCCTAAATACGAGGCAAACGTATTTAGCCTTTTGGCCCTTGGGGCCGTTTATGAGTCGTATTTTGTTTCAAGATTCTGTTCTTGTATTGTCATTACTCATTGGATGCCGATGCTGAAGACTAATTAGCCAACTTTCTTGGTCTACATTCTGTGTCAAATTTGCCAATTATGTTGGCAATGGCAATAATTGACCGGATCATGCCCTGATTGGTGTAATTAATGGTAAATTGTGAATTGATGGAATGAGTCGATGATGTCATAGACATACATACGTAGTACGTCGGTGGATCGCCGTATCGAATAATACGATACGCTCGGAATATTACCGGCGATTATTCCATTTCTATTCCATTTTGTTGCTCAGCCTTGTTTATCTTGTTTAATTGAGACATCATATCCAACATGTAATGATAGAGCAATCTCCGATATCCGAATAGATTGTGTACTACTAGAGTGTTCAATCAGGTGACGGCCGGAAGAGCATGGAATATACATAATTGGACACAAATCCACCAATCATCTTTCGTACACAGCAAATTAGAAGAATGATGGAATCTGACTGGAAACTTTCAATACAAATTTTCCAATACAATTTAATACACCACGCAATACATAATCATTACAAGGTGATTACCCTAACCCAATCGACCCAATCAGCTTGCAAATTCGGCTGTTCAAAGTTTCGCTCCAAGCTTTCCGTGCCGCAAACGGTCTCCGTCCAGGAACAGAAGTTTTCTTCTTTCTTCGAAGTTCGACACCGCCAAAGAGGCAAATTGACCCTTGTCGAGGCTTTATCTTATCAAACGAGAATGAGCTACTTCTGTCTATCGGTTTATCACAAAGAGGCCGGTGGTTCTTGGTAGCATTTGTCAGCTAACTATGTTCATACTACGTAGTTAACTACCCATAAGTTATGCCCTTGGAGAGACATGCATGATGCTATGCTCAGTGCTGGGATGTGTCGCTTACTCCGATAAGGTACTTAGATTAACTAGCACCGCCACCGTACGACATGCCGCAGTACGGGCCGCAGATCCTGCTAACTACTAGTAACTAGATGTGTTAGTCGTATTGTGTAAGTATTTAGTATTTTCTGTATTCAGTGAATACGGATACGATACTTATGCGAAATGTGGAATAGTCATGTTGTAACTATTTCCGTACGGAGTAGAGTGCAAAGTGATAAGCTCGTATCTGGCGGGGATGTTGTGCCCTAATCGATAAGCTGATAGGATAACCAAACAAGAAATAAGGAGCCCTAACACGGCCAAGATAACAGTTAATTAAACAATCCATGTACATGTTCCCATGACTCCGGCATGACGGAGACGGTTTCTACTAATATGCATGCTGTACGAAAGAGTGCAGCTTGCATGGGCAGATAGGCATAACCGGGAACAGACAAATAAAGAGGACCAAAAGTCGCAACCGCCGTTAATATCAAGGGAAAACAGCAAATCAGACGTGCAGGGTGCCCGAAGCCTGAGGACGTAGCTGCTGCTAAGCTAGCACGTAGTCACTTACTAGTTAGTTGCTACATTAAGGTGCTTAGCCAGGTCTTGCAAGTCACGCGGGCTTCACCCCTCACTACTTTCTGTCTGCCTGTCTGTCGTGCCAACCATGAGCAATATCGCGACTTCGCGCCGATTATTGATCGCTGATATCGACTCTGATGTATCAAGATGCACCTCGGCAGTTGTCGACGACAAGGCGATTGGCTCATGATCGATCGCGATGGCATGACTGCTTACGACTCACGGGTGCCAATTATGGTCAATCATTGACAACAAACATGCCTGTCAACGCGTAATTCATCCCATGATACATTTGATTAATTCATCGCGGAATTAATCAATCGATTGAATCGATCAATCAAATATGTCAGTGGCACAGACTGTATGACGCACACCCTCCAATACGTACGTATTCAGAGATGAAGCAATATGCGGGGTTGACAGAGCAATCCCACCTTCTCCAATTATCATCATTAGTGAGTCTTTAGTGACAGCTACTAAACAAAGGCCCTTCGAAAGGCTACCTTACCATTCTGAAAGACTGGCCCTGCCCTTGCTGCGCCCTGCAAGCTGCATTCCTTTTGCTGCTAGTCGAGCATCTAGTGCATACATTTAGTGCGTAATTTCAACTTCCCTGCTCAATCATGCAGCATGCGGCGGTTAGCAGATTGAAACGAGCATTTGACGTGCAGACTAACCCAATACAACTGCATCCCTATCGGCAGGCTCCGGGTTTCATAACGTTGCTTTTTTTGGGTGTACGCAGTTCGTACGTGGTTCCATAAATACGAGAAAGGATGCAGTTACGGAAAAGACTCCGAGGAGGAATTAGGTAAACCCTGACGATGGCCTGATGATGGAACATATTCATTCGAGGAAACATACAGAGCACAAAAAGAAAATAAAGCTTTTGGTTTACTCACCGCTCCCTCAACAAAACTGAATAAAGTACGAATAGAATTTTGATCTGCGTATATCGACAATCCTCTGTTGGGAAACAAACCGTGGTGGAATGAGCGGTGTCGATTCCGCAACAATTAGCCCTAAGCCTTGGCTAAGACATTGAAGTTTCAGTACGAATGACATCTTGCACGATCCGATTGTCCGAGACGAAGCAAAGTACTGTCCTCTTTAGACAAAATTACTGAATACGGTAATTATTTTTCCAACATGGATGTTTGACCGACTTTCGACTCTTTTTGTCGTCTTGAACTATTCTTGTACTTCGTCTGAATTGAAGCCTAATAATAGACTACCTGGAGACCTGGAGACAGCATGCCAACATGAACAATTACCGTATTTGTAATCGTTCATCACAGCCTTCTTCTGCCGTTTGCCAGGTGCCTAATTGCCTATGATCTAAACATGCAGCCCTCTGGTACTTCATTTTTATCTGCCAGTCAACATATGAATCATGCCCCGCATGACAGGGCAGAGTAAGTTTCTTGTGGCGCCTTTGTACCGTCAGCAAGGGCCACGTCTTTTTTACTAGTGGAAGGATGTGAGGATGAAATAGATGTTTCTATTTTTTCTTCTTTCTTCTCGAATCTTGCCCGGCCGAGGTTTAGGCAAGTATGGGGTACACCGTACACTACACGGCATACACAGTACGATGCGGATTTCAGCTGAACAGAACCCTGCATTTCTCCACTTGACATTATTCCTTTGACGGCTTGAAACATTCATCATGTTATATAACACGGGAAATCTCCAATGTCTTACCACTCGTTTCATCCTGCCAATGAGATAATCTCCCTGTTAACTTAATCTCTATCTAGTATCTACCTGCGTAGTACGTACTAAGTAAGTGTTTTACAGTCATGATTCATCATCCCGACGGCGGAATTAAATGCCGAGTTTCAATCAAGGTTGGTTACGCCCGGACATCCTCCAATGTCCGTAATCTAAGTTAGGTGACAGAAGGTACTTGCACACGGCAGGCTTGCAAGTCGTTTCAAACAGACCGCTGAATCCTAATTGATGCGAATTGCGGGTTGGTTCTTTGTGGCTATGGTAGGGTAAATCGGGCCCGGGTTCAAAAAGTCGGTTGGAATCAAAATGTACTCGGACTGTTAGTCATCGAGCTGAATGCGTTTCTTTGTTTCTTTTTGTATGGAACTCGCGGAATACGAAGGGGAATATCAAGGATTGCGGCTGTTCTTCCAAGGTTCTTTGAAGTGTATGTATGGTGCCCTAATCCAGTCTGCCAGACGTTGAACAAAGGGACTCACTCACCTTGCGGTAATTTACCGTACTAACGGTATCTCCTCCAAGTTCCCCACACTTTCTTCCTGAAAATCATTAAACATTAAAGTCATAGCACAGGGATGGTAGGTTATATGATCATCATACCTAGGACTAGGGAGATAAGGATAATCTTAGGTGAAACGGGCGATTCATTGCTGGTGAAAGTTTATGGGAACTCATCACTTCCGTACGCAGTAGGTACTAGGCACTCGGTATGGCCAAGGTAATTAGGTATGTATCGTCAGTCTGCATTCGGTATGGTAAGGTTGGTATTCTCCGGATCTACGTATATAATCTAAATTGACCAATGGCCATGCCGTATCCGCCGGGTTGGGTGACAGTCACAGATCTCTCATCGCTCGACGTAATCCGCTAATTATTTTCATCATGAAACCAATGATTGACGCGTACTCTACTACCCGTCCGTTGTCATTCAGGCGCTGACCGCGTAGGACTATGCATCCTCGAGAGGAACGGTCACGATTTTGTTTGGGCATCGTTTATTGACTGACTGACTGCCCGCTAATCACTTTCTTAGCCTCAAGTTGTCAGTCATGTGTGACTCTTCCTCCGTAGCTCTTCTCCTGCTGCATAATCATTGTTCCACGCTCCCGTCCACGGTCCGCTACTCGCCGCTTTTCTTCTGATCCTTTTTAAATTACTTGTTTGGGAACTTCCACTGTTCGGCCAAGGAGGGGGAATCATACAACAAACCCACTTTTTACGACAAGAGCCCTAGCAACCAAACCAGTTATAACCACTAATTATTTCCGCCTGTGAAACGTTGGCATTTTCGTCAGGTTGTTTTCGCAATTTAGTATTAGATTTACTTCCAATGATAATGCGTGTGGATTATCGTGATGCTTTTCTATCTTGGGTAGTCATTTTCGTGCTCTTTCCTTTAGGCTTCTATAAAAGAAATGCCCTGCCACGTCTTCTACTTTATTCCTGAAAGTTCTTGATAACAATAAATCCTTGCAATTCGCAAAGTCAAATTGTCGTCAGTCTTCCGTCAAAATCAGGCAATCCACAGTTATCTCGCTCAGCAAGATATCGACTCGAATACTGATTGCGTACCGTTAATCCTTCGATTACTCGATTACGCCGTTACGGAGTCCATACCATAAATACCACCGTTTCGTTTACCGTAAGTTACCAAACGGTATTACGGACCGCAGTGTCGGGACTCGCTACTAGCCTACTACTTATGTAGTAGACCAAACTATGTAGAGATGTGCAGGGATCATTGACGAAGCAAAAAAGAAGGACTCGTTTCTTCGTATTTACTGCGTACCCCAATTTACCGCCCGTTGCACCAGCCCGTTGCTCGTTTTATTTTGTTTTTATTCCTCCTTTTTGTTGGCAGCCCACGCGCTATCGATTAATGTGCCCACTGCCGGGGGTAATTAATGATCATATGAATTACGGAGTATGTAAGTTTTATTTTACCCTTTCATACGTACTCCATACACACTATTTTATGTCACCTCTCCAAGATCCATCCAGAATGACACACCCCCCCGTTTTATGGATCTGGTTTGACGAGCCTCAGGCCATTATCCCACTGAAATTTTTTGTATTTTGTACAAAATTATTGCAAGAAACAAAAAAAACGGACGCCCCACCCACCAGCTGCTACCTTTTTCGGCCTTCCTTCCTGTCCTGCCCTGTCCTTCTGGCAGCTGCCCCCCTCCGCCCTTTCCCCCTTCGTTCCTTCCTCCTGCTCCATAAGGCCAAAGAACAAGATCGTCACGTTTCGGTACTTTTACCTCCCCTGCCCTCTTCCACTTCCACTTCCACTTCTCTCCAATTCTATCTTCTATCTCGACCATCTACTCAACTCCTTACACAGAATCACTCAACTGCAACTCGCCAATCGCCAATTGCATACTACCCGAAAATAACGTCACCGGAAGCAACTTTTTTCCAAACCCCCCAATTCCCGCCCGCCAAAGTGACTCAGAGCCTTTGTCCACTGCGCATCTTTGTTTGAGACAGAATCACGCTGGCGACAGACTCAATTTCTCTTTCGACGACAACTCTGCAGAAATTATCTGTACGTACTGCATCGCATCGCATCGCACATCCATACACACTATCTATTGTATTTCTTTGTTCGCCGCAATCGTCCATTCGTCCAACAATAAATTTAATCGATCTGCAGGTTCCCGCCGTTGACTGCGCGCCGCGCATCGCTTCAAATACCGTCCGTCCCTCGAACTTTTTTCTCATCTGAGCCCCCCGCGTTACGACTGGATCGAGCCGAACTTGCAGGACAAGGCAGCGCCATCATTGAGCTAAAACAAGGGAAAGAAACAAAAGTCACTTTTCGCCAAAATTCAAGCGATATCGAAAAATACTACCTTCTTGGCGCATTCAATCCTTGCCTGCGTCTGCCTGCCGAGTCTACCCACGCGCATCACCACAGCTACTGCTACCACCACCACGCTTGCGCCCGAAAAGATCGCTGCAGATACGTTCAGGCTTACCGCTTTGGATTACTTGCATAGCTTTTGCTGCGTTGGCAAAAAAAAAAGAGTCATTCTCCATATCCTACTGCGAGTTACATGATCTATTCGCGGCTGACGGACCCAACAATTGTGCCATCCCACGCTCGAACGCCTTGTTTCCACGGGCTCAATTCTAGCTTTCGTGACTCCCCTCCTTAGTCGTTAACGACTAAAACTGTGACGGGCTGACGACAATCTTGACGACCTGCTGGCATCCTTCGCCCCGCTTTCCTGCGGTGACACGCTGAGCCGAGCCATACCCTTCTTTCATTAGATTACAGACGCTGCACATTGGACTTGCTTACGTGCATAAAAGCCGCATTTGAAGCGTCATTGTCCCCTCTTGCCTATCGAACAGCCTGGCAGTGGCATTGGCATGCAATTGGGGTATAACTAGTCTGTCGACATTAATTGCAGACAGTATCGCGCTGGTCCGCTTCGATTGATCGACAGACAAGGAATTGTCTCCCGAAATAATATTCGTGCATCCAGACAAAGTCTCGATCCCATATCCCAGACAAGAGCATTGTCGAATAGCCGCATTAGGCAATACAAAGCTGAAGAAAAGAACCTGCAAGTTCTGGAGTTCGCTGTTACAGTCTTGGGTGGTATAAAAACGCAACCCATCGCACGGTCGTACGTCATTGAAAGTGACACAAATTCACTTTCAAATCTCGCCTTAATTTCCTTCTGATTTTATTCATAAAAGGAAATACCTCGAGGTCTTTCCGCCCCGTGTCGGCGCCCTCGGGAAGGGCTGACTCCACGTTACTGCAGCATTCCAAGATGCAGATAGCTAATCGCTGACCGCGTACATCTCTGGGATCCGATTCTCATTGCACTATCTGAATCTACCTATCTCTTGTTTTTATTACCGCACAGACCGGATACTTACAGGCAGCTTCGTCTGCTTACTTGTCCCGTGGCTGGTCCAGGTGACTTAGAGTTTGACACTGGTGTCGCTCATATCTTCAGCTCCTCCTTTCCGCTATGAATTCCACAACTCCCTCATCCTCCGCCTTGAATGGCGATAATAGCGTCTCGTCTAAACTGTCAACGTCTTCGCTGGCCCGGGGCCCGAAATTGCAAAATGTTCTCACGTCAGCGTCTCCTGGCATTGCTGCCAATATCAATGCCGCTTTTTCCGCCTCTTCAGTTCCTTCGAGCGCCATTACTTCTTCCACAACGACTTCAACCACTCCTACTACTGCTACCACCACTACTACTTCAACTACCTCCAACTCCAGTCCTACCTTTGCTCCTCGAGGTAGTTTCTCAAATGCGTCAAGTCCCATTGGGACACCTTACATGCTTGCTGCCGACAGCGGTCGTGGTCGATACCTCCCAAACACCTTGGCGTCACCAGTTCCCCTCGAGCTGGACGAGACGCTCGATAACATGATGGCCGTCAACAGCATCCCTTCCGTTGCTCCACAACCCATTGATCAAGTACCATCTACCACAAAGGGGACCACCGGCCTTATGCGCAGGATCTCTCGTGGTGCTGCAAACAAATTAACGAGACGTCGTCAATCGTCTACACAACGCGATAAACGAGACAGGAGTTCCGGTCCCGTCATTATGCGAAGACGGAGTGATAGCAAGGCTCATCCGCGCACCGGTCGAGAAAGTACTTTGGATTGGAGTTTCGACGACGATGACAATGATATCTACGAGCCCTTCACCAATGGCTGGACTGGTTCTGAGGCGAACAGCATTAGCAGTGAACTTCCCGGAACTATCCTGCCTCGTGAAATTGGTGCAATCGCTCCAAAAGTCGATTCTGTACTCCAGCGCGGCACATTACTTACCAAGGTCACCAAGAAAAAGAGAAAACAAGTGCGCTTCTTCTTGGACCTTGATGCTGCCAAAGTTCGATGGGATTTGTCTAATCCATCCAAAAAGTTCTACATTGATGACATCTTACACATTCACGTTGGCGCAGATGCTCGCAACTATCGTGAAGAGTACCAAGTCTCTGCCGAAGCCGAAAGCCGATGGATTACAATCATCCTCGACGATCCGGATCGGTCAAAGCAGCGACCTTTCAAAGCTATCCACCTCATCACCCCTGATGATTACACACTGGAACTCTGGAAAGCCACTCTTGATCATGTTGTCCGCTACAGGGTTGGTCTGATGACAAGTCTCGTGGGACCTAGTCAGAATGAGACCTCTCTGCGAGCTCATTGGCAGCGTGAGATGACGAGACTCTATCCACATGGACTGCAACCAGGAGAAACTGAATCCTTAGATCTACCTGCCATCGAGTCTGTTTGCCAGAGTTTGCATATTAATTGCTCCAAGGATATGCTTCGCACGCAATTTGCCAAGGCAGATGTTACGGGAAAGGGCAATCTGAACTACTCGGAGTTTAAAGAATTTATTGCCGGCCTGAAAGAACGGAAAGATTTGAAACATCTATACAAGCAGCTTGCAGTGAGCAATCCCGAAGAAGGTCTCAGTCTTGATGAGTTCCTTGAATTCCTACGCGATGTTCAACGAGAAGACATCGTTCGCGACCGCGATTACTGGTCATCAATTTTCACACGGGTTGTACGTCGGACTCGTTCCAGAGCACAAAGCCTGCCGGACTCTCCAGATGCTGATCTACCACGGATGAACTTGAATGCTTTGACATCATTCCTCCAGTCTGAAGCAAATGGCATTTATTCTTCTCATGCTCCCGAGTCTCGCTTCGACCGCCCGATAAATGAGTATTTTATTTCCAGTTCACACAATACCTACCTTCTCGGCCGTCAGGTGGCTGGAGCTTCGAGCACAGAAGCTTACATTACTGCTCTTCAACAAGGATGTCGCTGCGTCGAAATCGACTGTTGGGATGGCTCTGATGGTCGACCCATCGTTTCACATGGACGCACTTTGACGACCAGTGTTTTGTTCGCTGACTGCATCACTGTGATCAACCGCTACGCCTTTATTTCTTCTGATTTCCCTCTGATCCTGTCACTAGAGGTCCATTGCAACCCAGAACAGCAATTTGCGATGGTGAAAATTATGAAGGAGACGTTCGGCGAGCAATTGATCCTCGAGCCGTTGCTTACCAACTGTGGCATACTTCCGTCACCAGAAGAGCTGAAAAACAGGATCCTGGTCAAAGTGAAAACATGCGATGAGCCGCAGAGCTCTTTCCTCCCTCCTGCAGATAACATCTCGGCTCCGCCTACTTTTCATCACGGACGGAAGCGAAGCTCCAGCACTCCGTTCTTGCGCAGCGCAGGCTACGAAAGCCTCCACGGTGCTATCGACGTTCCACTTTCAAGTCCTCCGACAATCGGTCCTCCATTGGACGCTAGCATGCCCATGCCTATTATCGCGCCAGGACGCCGCTCGGGAACAACCACTAGCATGAGCAGTGCCACAGAGGATAGTGACAGTGCACTGATAAATGCCAACAGAGAGAAAAAGCGACGGCAACGAAGCAAAATCACCAAACAACTGTCTGATCTTGGTGTTTATACCCGCGGTTACAAATGGCACGGCTTTGCTGCTCCTGAGAGCAAGCAATACAATCACGTCTACTCATTCGCCGAACGGGCTTACGAAAGCGTGTGTCGTGATGCGGAGAGCAAAGCCTTGTTTGAGATTCACAACAGACGGTTTCTCACACGAGTTTACCCGTCTGCCTTCCGCTTAAAGTCGTCCAACTTCGACCCAATCTCATTCTGGCGAAGCGGCGTCCAGATGGCAGCGCTCAACTGGCAGACGTATGATATTGGTATGCAGATCAATCAGGCGATGTTTGCCGCCGGCACCGATCGTACTGGCTATGTGCTCAAACCAGAAGCGTTCCGTCGACCTTCATCCGCACTGGATGCGCTAAGCGAAGGAAAACTCGCTACCACAGAACGGGAAATTGTTCGCTTGTCTGTTGATATCATTTCAGCTCAGCAGCTCCCTCGACCAAGAAGCATGGGACCAGGCGACAACATCAACCCGTACATTGAAGTTGAGATGTTCTCTGCTGATGATCGCGGCCAATGCGTTGCTCTTGGAGGTGGTGGGCAGGATGTATCGGCTCGTAATGGCATGTCGGGCTTAGGGCTACCGCATCGTCGTCGAACTAAGATTGAGCCAAGCAACGGGTTCAGTCCAGTATTCAATGAGAAACTGTGGCTGGCCGTCGAGACCAAATACCCGGATCTTGTCTTTGTTCGTTGGACGGTATGGAGCTCGCCTGACGGACGTACTGGCGGAAGCAGCGGCGCTATCCAGCTTGCCAGTTTCACGGCAAAGTTTAGCAGTCTATCTCAAGGTTACCGCTATCTCCCGTTATACGACGATAGCGGAGATCAATACTTGTTCTCCACGCTGTTCTGCCGGATCACCAAGGAGGAATTAGTGCCCGTTCAGCGATTGGACTTGGACGAACTCAAGGCTGAGCGAAAAGGACTATTGCAACAGATCAGTCAGACGGTCAAAAGAACTCGGTCCAAGGAACGCGATCGAGCTATGAAAACTGGCGGCGACAGGTTCGAGAATGAATCTATTCGAAGCAAGGACTATTCGCCATTTCTGAGACCTGTGGTGACTACATCACCGACGATCCCGCCATTGAACGCACTATCTTAAAACGACAGACAAGCATTTCTTTCCTTTTCTCCCTTTTTTACTTTGTTCTAAATCGATTGTTAGCGTCATATTTGTGGAAATTGGGTCAATAGGAATGGCGTTATATTTTATAGGAGGGCTAAGTCAACTGGGCTTCACTGCATAACCAATTTGTTCAAGCATTGTCATTCTCATTGTTCATTGTTTTCTTTCTTGTGCATCGATATCATTCTCGAGTCGCTGGCGATGGTTTCTGTTTCGAGATGGCGTTTTCTTTTCGATCATGTATATTTTCATTTGTTTGAGATCCATCATCATACTGTCATGGAAAGGTGTCTTGTCTTGTCTTGTCTTGTCTTGTCATCATCATCATCATATCATATCGCATCCACATATTGTTTGTTCACTTTCTGCATCGGGACTGTACTGTGTCGTGTCATCCAGACTTTGCTTCACCCACCATCATTTCTGTCTTTGCTTTCAATTTTCTCTGTTCTTTCAAGCGACAAAGCATAAGTGGATCCGTTTGCTTTCTGTGTATCTACATATAGCATTATCATTTTCGCGATACCCCCCCGAACCAAGCCTTTTCTTGCTGGCCCGTTGCTCCGAGTGAACTCAATGTGTTTATTCTCTGTATCTTTATTAGGTCGAATGGACTTATGATTATTATATTTCTCAACTTGTGTAGTTCGATAGCCCGCGTAATTAACTGAGTCTTCCAAGATCAAAGTCTTTCATCGTTGTATGGTTGGTATTCCGGGAAGCCATCCTGACTGAAATTGGATACTTCGGAAATTCATCAAGTACCAATTTTTAGCGATTTTTATGTCTAGAAAATTTTCCGCGAGATTTGATATCCAGCATATTGTGTGAAGAAATCAGAGCATATGAAAGTAATCTTGGATCCGATTTATCGCGCACAGCGTTCTACAATCGACTTCGAAAACCGGCTCAGGTCGTCTCAGTAGTTTACATTTATTTTCATGAGTATGGGCCGACTTCAGCATTATTGATACTTGAGAAAACGAGATCTATCAGATTTGGACCTAATAATGAGTGAATATACACAGATAATTCGATTAATTGCTCACCTTGATAATGAAGATCGTAGGTGTGTAGAGCATAATCGACTAGTCATCCTCGACCTCGTTCCAGATGTTGCACGCGAAGACGATTGTCCAGATGTCGATGGCACACTTGAGACTACTTGTGTGCATTTTAGATCACAAATTCCATCACTCGTCTCAATACTGTAGTTGAATCTGTTCAATGAAACCCCGCAAAGAGGCACTAGACGTCCTAGGGCTAGTTATACGAAGTCAAAGGCAAGCTTCTCGGGCTCCTCAGTCCTGGACACGAGTCATACCCCAGGCGTCAAGAGTTCGTATAGTAGTCAGGACAAGCAATGCCTCAATGACTAGGGTGAGTCTTTCATTGAACAGTATGTATTTCACAGCCAACTAGTAGATTCGTAGTAACCCCAGAGTTGCAATACGTGGCGGCCAGTCGATCCATCATCTACATGGCTAGATGGATGAATGCGTCCCAAATACACCTACAACACGTAATATGAACGAGTATTAGTTCTACTAATCACCAAGGCATTAACAAGATATAGACATCCTCCTACGACAGCTACTAGGACTTTTCTTTTGAGAGAAAGGCACTTGTGTAGAAACATCATTGATACTAATTCTATGGTGACACTAGCGTCCAGTTCCGGCACCCAACAGGTGCTATGAACATAGTCAAAATGAGCAGTCTTGTCATCCCATAGTCTGCTTCTATACGTTTAATCAAACGAGTGACAGTAATACTTCTCCGAAAGCATCAGCCTCCTTCATCCACTATCAACCCAGCCAAGACCACCTTCCTCTCTCTTCTACCGCACATTTCGACAGACGATCACAACCAGCGCAGCGTCTTATGAGCCATAGTGAAAACTATGAGCCGAGAAGATGACCACTGTACAATGATGCCCAGTATGTAGGTGTATCTATCGCGACGACTGCTTCGGCATAGATGCCATGTCGATATGATGGGAATACAATTCCACAAGTGAAGTTGAATCAAATATCTCAAACGCAGAGTGAGATCTTGACGATAAGATCCCACAGTAACAAGACGTAAGTTTGATATCGCCATTGACTTGTGAAATATCGATAATACGTTCTGTGATCCGTCGATGAAAGACACAGTCAATCCATAGTCTGAGACTATATGTGGTGCCTCGAACTCGAGACCTTTGATGGCATACGCACAATTCGAAAGGTGATGAATGCACTACCGTTACAAGGGATAACGCACTCAGTCGTAGTTGCCACCAATTTGACTGGCAAATGCTGTGGAGACACTGCGAGCGTCATCATCATCCTGAGCATGTCCAGGTCCACGAGGTACGCGAATGCTAGCCGAGCTGCCGCCGAAAATGCTGCCACTATCGTTGACTCCAGACTTGTAGCCATCACGGCCTCCTGATTCGACGTAACGCTTGAGTCTATCGGACTGGCTAAGACTAGGGTGTTTTGTCATGTCATTGATACTTAAACCAGCCAGGCTGACTCCACCCTGACCGCCTTTACCGTCAATCACACTGCTCGTCATGTCGGATTCCGTAGCGGCAACTGATTCGCCAGCGACACTTGGGGCGCCCTTGTTGCGAGCACCGTTCGCTCGACGACCTCCTTGAAGAGAGGGCCAGGCTTCTGCGAAATTCTGGAACATTGGTGGATATCCGGACGGGACACCAACACCGCCAATGGCAGAGGAGTGCACGGAGGACACGTCATCCGGAATATAACCAACCACAGAGCCAGTGTCATGGTATTCAGTGCGGTTTCCATTTCTGCCGTTGGACATCCCGCTTGCCATACTGGAAGCATGGTTGTAGGCCATGTGGAATCTCTGGGGACCACGGTAAGCCTGCTTGGGGCGGCTGAACTGGACAAGCGATTCCTGAAGATTTGACAATGGTCCCTCAACCAAACATTTCCGTTCCTTGAAGTGAAGAAGTAGATAATTCCATAGGGGGTGCTTGGACAAGACTTTTGGATTACCTAGGATAACCACTCCGTACTTGGCACGCGTAAGAGCGACATTGAGACGACGAGGGTCGCTTAAGAAACCGATACCCTGGTGGTCGTTGGATCGAACGCAAGAAAGAACGATAAAGTCCTTCTCTCGACCTTGGAACGCATCGACCGAGGCAACTTCGATTTCCTTGTAGTGCTCTTTCTTGAATGTGCCAGTAGCTTGCATAGAAGAAACGACGTAGCTGCGTTGGCCTTCATAAGGAGTGATGATACCAATGCCCGAGGGTTGAACACCTGCCTTGAAGAATCGAGTCACAATCTTTTCCACATTGGCAGCCTCTGTTCGGTTGAGGTAAGAAGTTCCGGAAGCAGAGATCTCTTCATTGCCAAGGTTGGACCAGAACATCATAGGATTCTCTGCCACCGGCCAAGGGAAGTCGACATCACGGCGGAGACGCTGCGCCATGGAAACACCGTTTTGTAGCGACCCTTCGTAGAACATGTTGGATGGAAACTCTGATAGGCAAGGGTGCATACGATATTGGACATTCAACCGGATTGGAGAGCAGCCAAGAATAACAAGACGCTCAAAGAGTGACTGGTTCAGACCGGCTTTGGCGGCTTTCTTGTTCATGATGACCGGTCCCAATTGTTGATGATCACCAACAAGTACGACCTGCTTGCAGCCTAGTACAAGAGGAATCATACATTCGGGCTCTGCGGATTGAGTCGATTCGTCAATGAGGACTGTGCGAAACTTGAATTTTGCAAGTCGTGGATCTCCAGCACCAACACAAGTACAACAGATAACGTCGGCATTCGTAAGAATCTCGCGCTCGGCAGCGCGGGTGAGTTGCTTGAACTTCTTCTCATCTTGGCTGGAAAGTTCGCCCAACTCTGACTTCAACTGATTGAGCTTGTTGAGTTCAATGTTGCTATCGTTCATTCGGACCTGTTCATGCAATGACAGAAATCGAACAGGGGATTCCACATCCTCACGAGACTTGGCAGTAACACGGACAGTCTTCAATCCAGTGCGATGGATTCTCTCACAGAGCTGATCGACAGCAACGTTGGACGGAGCGCAGACGAGAACCTGACCTCCGTTGATCTTGGCGAGATGATAAATGATCGTAGCTGATGTAACGGTCTTTCCAGTTCCCGGAGGACCTTGGATCAGACTGAGCGGCTTCTGCAAAACACTCTTGACTGCATTGATCTGACTACCGTTCAGTTCAGGAAGGCCAGGAACGCTGAATTTCTTTGGCATTTGAGTCTTCATTGGCGCTGCGGCGACTTCGTGACCTAGAAGTCGGTGGAAAAGGTAGCCCGAAACACTCATTTCGTCAACGGCAAAAGTCTTCATAGCGTACTGCATGCGATCAAATGAGGTTGCCTTCCAGACATAGTCTGCGGTGAAATTGTGTGTGCATTCCGTAGGAACCGACTTGTGATCGCCTTTGGCGCGCAACTCGATGGTAACCTCATCGGACTGATTGTTGGGAATCTTGATAACATAACCAACACCTTCCCATTTAGGACGCAATTCTCCAGTGTATTTCAGGCGCATTTCATCACCGACTGCCAATTTCACATCGCCTAATTCTAACTTGGGAAGAACAAAACTGGCGAGGTGTTTGTTGTTCAAACCGAGATCCCATCGAACAACTAATCCATCTTGAGACTGTGACTCCTTCAGCTTGCGATCGTAATCGGCTTCTATCTTGACCAAAGGACCGAAGACATTCTGATATTGGTATGCGTCGTCATATCGCAGTAAAACCGGAGCAGGCTCGTCGTCAACGCTGTTGGCTTTTTCGAGATCGGCAATGGTGGCGGCTGAGTTGTCCTTCCACATTTCCTCCAACTTTGCGATCATCTGTGGGCTCAAATGGCGTGCTCGAAGTTGTTCTTGGTCCGAAGGTGTCGCAACAAGCCATGGCAAGAAAGATCGATCCTCGATGAGGGGCTGCCAGCGCGAAGTATCCCAGTTCATGTCTTTCGATGATGGCATAGCGGCACATGGTTGGCGGCAGAGGAGAACAACGACTGTGTCAGACTTGGCAGGAATAAAACCAAGAAGGAAGGCATTTTTTGTTCCACAGTTATAGCACTCAAGAATCGTATCGCCAAGAGAAGAGCTTGGGTGAAGTTGGACTTCCTTGTGTCGTGCACGGACAAGATGGTTGACGATGTGTGAGGAGGACGTGTTGCCACGCGCACTACAGAACCATTTACTGCAAGAAAGACATTTTACAACACAGCTTGGGTTATGTATGCCGCAATACCTGGAGGTTTTTTAGCTCCATATCCTGTAATATCTCAGATAGATTATACTCACGCGCATGCATGGGGTGGAAGCTCCTTCTCTTCCTCATACTTCTGCTTCTGAAGACGACCACCAACAGGAACACTTGCAAGACTCTCCAGTTCGTCATCATCAAAAGCGTCTGAACCATCATCTTCATCATCGTGTCTCCTGCGTCGGGCACCACCTGCTAGGCTTAGAAGACTCTCATCTGGATCGACTGTCGAATATCCATCGTCTGCGTTGATCGTTGAGGCAGAGTCGGAGACCATGTGGTTCCCTAAGTTCGTGAACGCGTCCATCGTTGCGATATCATGCGGCAACACATCCACTTTTGGGTTATGAACTGGATGAAGGTTTGTATCGGGAGAATACTGAACAGCAGAATGACAGCATTCAAGCTATGTCGCCGCAAAGTCGGGACGAAATTCTCGGTTCGCGATATTCGCAGTGTAACGAGCTTGACGGGTTCGTTGTCGGGCTTTGGAAATAAGGGCGTCCGATTTCCTTGTGTGTATCAAGTGCGGCGAGCACGCGGGGTTGTACGACGTCCTGTCGAGAGGTAAGGGAAGTTTCCTTGATGGCGACAGTCTCAGAATCGGCAGTGATGAGTTTGTTTCAAAACTCAAGCCGACATGACTGGAATGTCGAATGCCAGGGAGAGAATAACGAATTGGCGATGGAAGAGGGAGCAAGAGGTACCCAAAGTGTGTGGCGGCCAAAGAAAAGCTCCTCCGCAAAGGCGGTGGTCGCATGAGTAATGAGGAAGGAGCCAATCAGCAGTCGCGCCTTCCTCCGCTTCAAGGGAAATCCCCCTCTAGGGAAGCCGCGACCGACCAGAGCCGCACTTCTTTAATCGGCAGAATAAAAAAATCATGGCTTTGCTCTTGCTGTTTTACTCGATTCGCAATTCAATCTTACACAACTCACAGCCATGATTGTAAGTCAAAACTTGGTTCATTGTCATTTGCGATTACTTCCGCTATTTTCAAACAGCAACTAATGTTTTATTCAGCGCCGACAAGCACGAGAGCGAAGGGACTACCTTTACCGCAAAGGTTCGTATGGCATCAAAACCAAACCTAGATATCACAAAACTAACCATTATCTTAGCACTCACACTTCGGGATGCATCAATCGCCGAAAAGCGCGCAAAGCTCAAAGCAGCTTTAGCGTCTGGAAAACCCCTCGATCCCTCCATCGCCAATGACGCCAAGCTCCGCGAAGACTTCAAATATGACGAGTCTCTACCATCTAAGGGTCAAGGCAAAGATGACGAGTTCATGGACGTTGACGACGAATACGCCCTCACTTCTGGATTGGTAGATCCCCGTCCACTGGTAACGACATCCCGATCTCCGTCGGCACGACTCAGCACATTCGCGAAAGAGATTCGTTTACTGCTCCCGACATCTATCCGTTTGAACAGAGGTAATCTCATTTTACCGGACCTGGTCTCGAGTGCGAACGCAGCTGCGCTTACCGATATGGTTCTCTTGCACGAACACCGTGGTACACCCACCGCAATCACGGTATCACATCTCCCGCATGGGCCAACTGCCAGCTTCTCACTACACAATGTCATGCTGCGAGCCGATATTCCCGATTCGTCTAGAGGAACTGTTTCTGAAAGTTATCCGCACTTGATCTTTGAAGGTTTCACGACAAAACTCGGAAAGCGGGTGGTCCAGATTCTCAAGCATCTCTTTCCTCCCCGAGAAGGCGGCGGAAAGCTCGGAAACCGAGTTGTCACATTCCAGAACAGAGAAGATGCCATTGAGGTTCGACATCACGTATTTGTCCGAACGGGCTATCAGGATGTGGAATTGGCTGAAGTCGGGCCACGTATGACCATGCGACTTTTCGAGATTCGCGGTGGTACGCTGGAGAAGAATGCTGGTGGTGATGTTGAGTGGGCTCTTACCCAATATACGAGAACGAGTCGGAAGAAGGATTACCTTTAGGCAGCGGATTAGTTTCTGGGGCGGTTACATACTACCTTGCATATATCACAATGCGTGATTACGGCGTCTTATGGAGTATACGCTTGATGGGTTTGATATGGGTTCTTGATGTGATATTTCTGGTAACACGTATATAGCTAGAATTCTGTTTGGAAAATTGAGAAGACATGAGATTAAAATTGTATGCCAAATCATGATGGCTGCAAGACTTGATAAATCCCGAAATTTCAAAAAGTGATTCCCAACAGACCTAAAACCTCAACCCACAGACTGCGCGGCGTCTTCTCCCTTGTTCTCCCCAACATCCTTCGCCTTAGCTTTAGAAACCCCTTCATCTTGGACGGTTTGATCGGTCTCCGGTTCTGCATCATTGCTCAGCGCACCCATCAACCCTCCAGGACGCTCATATCGAAACCAACCTCCTTCCGGAGGCTGAAGTGGTGATTCCCCATTTGCGCTCGCTTTAGGGCTCAAAATCAATTTCGAATCATCAAACCGGTTCTTCCATTCCACGCCAGTTTTCACACGGAAAAACTTCTTGAAGGCAAACAAGGCCTGTTCTAGAGAGCTCCCTTTCGGCGCAAGCATATCCTTGCTCGCTACGCCAACTCGAGTGTATTTGACAAAAGTCGTGTACGTGTGCGGCTCTTTGTTCGTTTCGTAGACCTGAATCCGTTGAGCGAATGGATTGTAAATAGGTACACGCACCAAATGAGGATTAAGAGGACGCTGAGTAATGAAAGTATCTGGCCCACTTACTCTAGCAAGAAATGTTTCTTTTCGGGAACGGTTTTTGACAAGAGTGTGCCGCACTAAGGTCGCAGAGTAGCTGACCCCAGTGGTTTTGTCGACGTAGGGATGATAGCCCACTGGTCATTGAATAAAACGATTAGCATCCGGCCAGAAGCCATTTGGTGAAGGGGTTTGAGGAGACTTACATTTTTCCATGTCAGAGACAACCGCTCGAGCTTCTTTTTGAAATTCCCCAAGAATCTTCTCTAAAACCCATGTTAGAGAGCTTTTCTTATACTCCGTCAAGGAGCACATACCAATATCAACACCTCTGCGCCCCTTCTTTCCATCCTTGGTCACTCTGTACTTATCGTCACCGCGCTCTCTCAATATATGATCCCACAAATAGGGACCTTCACGCTTCGGTCTGGAGCCCTTGGACATCAGTGAGTCCTCAAGCCAGTCGTAAGTGACGATTTTGATCTTGAGGGATCTAGCTTTCTCAACTGCATCATCATTAGGACTGTCAGTAGCTTGTTTAGAATGCATAGAGTGCTGAAATTAGGACTCATACCTGTCACATTGTTTTCCATGGCCGATTCCGTAGCTATGAGATGTGTAACGGAATCATCAATCTCCTTGGAGAACTCGCCACCATGTGCTTTTAGCCATTGTGGTATTTTGTCACTATCCTTGTGTGAACCCACGAAGGATGCTTTCACTTTTTTAAACCCGTTGCCCATTTTGAAGTTGAGGTTGAATCAGGTAGGCGATTGCACTTGCTATTGATGGAAGTGAAGATGGGAGAGTTGATGAGCGAGTCTGAATGACAGAGAGTAGAGTCAAGAGTATAGATTCGAGAGACTAGATAGAAATTAGTAGATAACAGAAATAGATGGGAGAGTAGGCGGGAGTACAGATGAGGAAGTAGATATGAGAGTAGACGAGAGTATTGACGAGGAAATAGACGAAGAAGTGGATGAGGACGTCGATGAAAACTTTGGAAGGTTATGAAAATGGAGAAAGATGGATCAAGAAGATAGATCAGGCAAGAGAAAGTAAGTTGAACAGCGATGATAGTGAAAAGAAAAGGTGAAGATTTCCAGGGTTCAAGTTCAGCTAATCAAATCTCAATAGGGTGAGGAGGATGATGATCTGGGAACTATATCTGAGAAGGCACTGAGCAGAGCTCACTTACTGATTGATGGCTGGTGTCAAGTTGAGAAGGTTCTCACTGATCTGAGCATAAACAAGACGTTCGAGGCATCTAAAGAGACGGGTTGGGTAGATGTAAACGGAAAAGTGAAGTGAATCTAAGCTTGATAACGACACCACAAGAGGTCAGGCGAGATGGAAGTGAGGAGGTCTCGAAGAGTGAGAGATGGGAAGAATTCAAGGTGATTTGATTGTATGACAACTGTATAAGTCTCCCAAGAATGAGGGCTATATGAATATAAAGAAACGCCTTTTAGTGACCCTTTGCAGCTGCAACAAAAGCCCGAATCTTCTCGAAATCTTGAGCGCCATTTGTCTCAACACCGCTACTCACATCAACACCAACGACTTTCGAGGCCGACTTGCCTAGACTTTTGATCACGTCCGCTACATTCTTGGGGTTAAGACCACCAGCGAGAATAGTGCGAAGCCCATCGTTACTTTCGAGGTCTTTGATCACAGATGACAAATCCAGTAATTCTCCCGAGCCGCCAGCACCAGAATCAAGTAAGGGAAGTGCATGGTAAGCTTGACGCGCAAGACTAGGTTCACCTGGACTGAACTTTCGAATCACAGGGACAGGTATCAAGCTAGCCCATTCGACAGGCTCATCTCCATGTAGCTGGACGACGTCGAGCTCAAGCTTGCGTTGTTGTTCAATGATATATGACAAAGGTTGACCGGCAAAAACGCCAACGAGAAGTGCACGAGTAGGATGACGGAGCAAGTTCGCCGATTGTTCGAAATATATCGACGCATCAGTATTAATGATATGGTTGCTGGATGGGCGAGGTGTCGATTTGACAACCTTTGATATTTGCAGAGCAACCTCATCGGACACTGTCCTCTTACGACCTTCGACCTGAATAATACCGATCAAATCGGCACCAGCCTCGATAGCGGCTTGTGCTGCTTCTGGAGTCCTTGTCCCACAAATCTTAACCAGAGGTGGTAAGCTCTTAGACGACTTTGAGGCTGTGTTTCCACCAAGCAATTCGGAAACAAAGATCTCTGTGTTTTTTGCTCTCATCAATGCCTCTCCCACCAGAATCGCCTTCACGCCATCCTTCTTATACGCCTCTACATCGGCTGGTCCTGAGATACCGCTCAAAGCACAGACGATGGTGGTTTCTGGAACCAAATCCATCAACCGACTGGTAGTGCCCAGGTCGACTTCGAAGCTGGTGAGGTCGCGGTTGTTCACTCCAATAACTTGAGAACCGAGTTCAACAGCAATCTTCATCTCTTCTGGGGTGTTGACTTCGACCAAAGGTTCCATACCCAGACTTTGCGAATATTTGTACAGTCTTGTCAACAATTCGACGCTAAGCATCTTGACAATGAGCAGCACTGTATCAGCACCGGCAAGACGTGCTTCAAGAATTTGATACTCATCAAAGACAAACTCCTTTCTAAGAATTGCTGGACGGTTGGGCAATCCTTCAAGACTTTGTCGTACGGCACGCAAGTCATCGAGACTACCTTTAAACCATTCCGGTTCCGTCAAAACTGAAATGACGCTTGCACCAGCCACAGCGTACTTTCTAGCCTGAGCGGGTGCACAGACCGAAGCAGCGATTATACCTTTTGAAGGGGAAGCCCTCTTTATTTCTGCCATAAGCGCCAAGTTATATGGCGACTTTCTCAACCTGGCAGGGAATGATATTTGTGGGGGCGCAATGCCGAGGTCGTAGGAAGCTTGGAGGTCTTCAGGGGTTTGCGACGGAATCAACTTCTGAGCAGCAACTGCCGCCTTTCGGTGTGCGTAAATCTTCTCCAGGATGGATGTCTTCTTGTCCGGTTTGGTGCCAGTGGGAACTGTGGAAAGAAAAGCTTCATTCTCTTTCCAGGTACCAGCGCGCAGCTTCAAGAAATTTCGGAACATCGATCTTCCATGTTCAGTCAAGATACTCTCCGGATGAAATTGTACACCTTCCGTGGCATATTCTACGCTCATTGTTAGTCCATTATCCCGAATATGGTCATCATGGAAACCTACCCTTATGCCTGCATCCCATGATAATTGGGTTTCGTCCAACATCTATGTTCGCCCATGAAGATACCTCAAGCGATTCTGGGAGAGTGGGGTGTGTTCCGGCAAGTGAGTGATATCTGGTGACATTCAAAGAGGTAGGAAGTCCTGTATACACTCCCTTCGAGTCGTGTGTCAACACCGATGTTTTGCCGTGCAAGATCTCGCCGGTAACATCAACCTTGCCACCGAATACGGAGATAATACATTGATGTCCCATACAAACACCAAAGACGGGTATTTTCCCACTGAAGTATTTGATAGCATCTCTGCTGACACCTGAGTCGGTCTCAGGGTGTCCCGGACCAGGGCTTACAACGAGCTGGGTGGGCTTCTTTGCAATCAATTCCTCCAGGGTGATCTGATCATTGCGAACGACTGTGACCGTAGCACCCTCCAGAGCCAAGTATTGGTATACGTTCCATGTGAATGAGTCGTAATTGTCAATGAGGATAACATTGGAGGCAGAGTCAAGTTTCTTGACCTCTGCAGGATGGTGGGGGGAATAATCAACGAGTCCGTTCTCCATTTCTGGCGATTGACTGTGGAAATGCTAAGGTTCCTCAAATGTTAGCTATAAAAAGGAGGAGCGCAATTGTTATCGGCTTACCTTTCTAGATTTGCTTGCTTGCGACTAGGGAAACGACCGGAGTGAGTCACGAATTCGCCTCTGCGGTGAATTGCGGTGAATATGCAACAGCGGTATGGCCGGGACCGATGTATAGACGTAAGTTCGTTGCAAACCACCAATTGCAAGCCAATGTATAAGCAAAAAAGAATCTGCAACCGCACAAGTTCGTCTTATAAAGAATTGTAGGACCTGTCCGCCGAGAGTTCAGAGAAGGTCCTTCCCAAACGATGGAGAAGGTGGGATAATTCCGAAGTGGCGCTAAACCCAATTGGGGCTGTCGCGGTTTCCCTGGTGGAAATGTTGCGGCGGCAGGAAGCTTCGTTTTTAGCTCATTCAAGACTTTATTCACGCCTGCCAGAAGCTCCAACCACCACACTCCTCGCCCATTCCGCCTGAGAACAACCATCACTAGCTTCCGATCTTCTCCATCAGGGCTACTCCGAACTATATTGTGCCTGGATAATGATATAGCTGTTCCAGTAATGGCTCCGGCTCCGGAAGCCTATTTCGCGTCCCTGGACAAGTGTTTCTCTGGGGACGCACAGCTTTTGTAAGGATGTGGGACATTACACATTATGCGATATTCGTGCTAATAGAAATAGGTCTTGGAGACGAGTGTTCCTTGCTCTGACATCTTCATCAGATAGCAGCAATGACGCCGACCACATAACGTCTTTCCTATCACAACCAGAAAGCGTCCGTTTGCTTTCGAATTGCTTCACACCCTTCGAATCACCTTCTGCGAAATCCAAATCCGAATTCGAGTCCAAAACAGCCGCGATTCACGTTGATACATCGCCCCAGGCAGCTTATCAGATAGACGAGATCAAAGCTGATACTCTATGGTTAAGCCAAAAAGCTGGTATCGACGAGGTAACGGCACTTCGAATTACGGTGCAAGAATGGCAAACTAGACCAAACGCCCGGCTGCTAGGGAGATTCTCCGAAGAAGAAGCGACGAGCTTGCAAGATGCAGCAAGTGTGGATAGCTTTCGTGTGTCTCTAGCTGGCCCTCAACTGAAGGAGGTCTTGAAAAAGGCTCATGGGGGCTCAGAGAAAGACTTCACCTCAGAAAAATCGAGACGTAGACGGATACAAAACATCTATTTGTCGGAAAAAAGCCATATTGTGAAAACTTCGAGGAAACTACTGGGCGCCTTTTTGCATGGGAAGGTTCCAGCCGATGCTCGTTTCGTACCGCTTACACACGATGCTCAGCAGTTCATAAGGGAGGACGGCCTCGCGCGCTTAGGAGGGCAGCTTTTCGAAACTAGATCAGGAGAAACTGAAAGCACCCGCTTTCTGCTTGATGCAATCAAAGCCATTGAGAAACGTCTAAGCGATTTCCAGACGGAGGGTGGATGGCTATCTGCTTCCGAGAGCAACTTCGACACGGAAAACACTTGGCGGACGTCGCTTGTTGATGAGGTCGTGCACATTATGCAGATTATTTATTTGCATGTCCAATCTTGTGATGTGGTAACCAGTGGAGAGGTCGTTTTGGCTTGGCTGCGGCTCATGGCCGAATACAGCTTCATGGAACCCGTTAGCCCAGTAAGTGTCAACAGATCACAGTCCATGAAGTATCTTCTAACGTTCTTTATCATCAGCCATGTGAGGATCCAGTAGTACTCAGGCTCTCCCTGCAGGTCTTCGCTTCCGTCACGACACTCGGTCTATTGAAACTTCCTGAATCTTTGGCATTGGTCCTGAAGAATGGCAGTCTATCGCAAGAAGAAGCTTTGTCAGGATCTAAGCCATATTTTCTATCCCGTACGCATATTACCGAGATCAACGAGGTCTTGCTCAATGCTATTGACATGGGAATATTGAGCGCTAGTCCTGCGGCTTTTGCCTGGGGAGCAATACTCTATGCAATGCGAGAAATTGCACAAGCCGCAAAAGACACTCGAGAAATGGAACAATTCCACAGCGCAGTCGACTCATTCCAATCTAATCAACCTACAGCATCCGTGACGCGCTCACTAGAACAGACTTTTTACGAAGACTTGCTAGATATGGCGCGAGTTCCGGCCTTCGGAGACGATTATGTGGGTGTGCTGACTGTTGGTGCCATCGAAAAAGGCCAGGTATTCGAAGTGATCAACAACATTGCCTCCAACGTCGGCTCAGTTTCCGCCATTGATGACCTAGTAACAAATCTATGGATTCGCAATTCTTTGATGGGAATTATCCGGGTGAGCTCACATGTGACCGACTATTCTCCGGAGCTGGTCGCGGCAACACTCTCAATTTTGAATGCACCGAAAAATACACTGCAAGTGCAGAAGGCAGACCACATCATCCAGCCAAGCGACCCCCGTTTTGTTTTTCTTCACGACGAGGATCTCATGAGCCGAATATTTCACATTGCCCGATCTCGCTTTCCGTACGAATCCATACCATTTTTGCAATTATGTCGAGCCTTGACTGGCAGGGATCAAATAAACGGAACCGGCCCTGATCGGATATTGAACGAGCTGGATGCCATGGAAACTTTTACTCAGATGGTGTCCCCTGACTTTCAAGGCTACGAGACGATACGTGAAGATGAAAATGCCAACTTCGTTTCCCTCGTCCAGCCAATCCCCATGATTGCCTCAACGTTCGCGAAGCTCAATGATAACACTGATGCACAGACGGCTCTTGTTGTTGCGAGCTCCTTGCAGCTTCAGCCAACAACAACGGGCCAGGTAGTTTCGGAGTCAAAACCAGCTGTTATCATGTGGTATCATAACTACTCCAGCATAACATTTCTCGGTAGCTGGCTAGAAGAATGGGTGAACAAAGGGGGTCGTATGCCTGACTCGGACGATGAACCCATTGCCGAAATCATTGGGCTGCTCACTGATCTTATGGCTGCCTGTCAACTGACCGACGACGAAACCGGGCCGAAGAGGATACTTGAGATAGCTAGTGAAGGCTTGAACGAACGCAGTGACATTGTCTCTGTTATCATTAATATCTTGGAACGAAGTTTGGAAAGCACTGGAGCACAGTCTGGCGCCTCTGACTCGCTTGACATTACTGTTGCCTGCATGCGATTCGTTCGAGTTCTTGTTACTTTCATGCCTAGTCGCACATGGCCATTCTTATCTCGCAGTAGCCTGTTAGGTTCTGGTGGGAAAGGAAGTCGGCTTTCAGCCATTGTATCGGCCAGCGAGGTGACATCGGGCAATTATCCCTTTCTCCTCAGTTGTGTTGATCTCTTCGAGGCCATTGTGGAAGACGCTATATCGAATGCAGCGATACGAAAAATAACAACGCGCACAGTTTCCAAGGCAGCAGACGCAATTGATCGGAGCGCTAGCGTGCCTTCTCATGCCATTAGCAAGGTTTTATCCAACTTTGCGCGTTCGATGATTGAAGTATACAACAGTTCTGGTAACTGGCGCTTCAACCAACCGGAGCATAGGCTTCAAGTGGACGCTGTTTTGGCCCGAAATTTTGAGAGAATCATTTATTTCACATATGGTATTGATGAAACGAACAGCCATCAGACCAAAATTACAGCGATTTTCCAAGAATCAGCCGATTACATTCTTAATGTGCTGCGACCGCAGTCAAGAGAAGAATTGCCACTAAACCCCGTTTTGCGCATTATCCTAGGTGGCTTGCAAATCCCGACTAGCACCGTCTATCTTCGTCAGTTACAGCACGTCGAACGGCAGTTGATTACTACCCTTGACTTGGCTACAAGATTGATACAGGCAGCGCAATTGAGTGGTTCTACTGTATCTCTCCTCGAAGATCAACTCTTCAAAGCAGCTCCTGTTCTAGTGAAGCTTTATAGCTGTCATGACCGGTTCCGCCTACCTGTTGTGACTCTCCTAGAACTTCTAATCACCAAGGCAGCTTTGGATGCTGAAAAGGAGCCTGCATCCTTCCTTGGTCATTTGGGCTCGGAATCGACCTGCCTTTTCCTGGACGTGCTCGCACAATTCGACAAACCCCTCCCGGACATGACTTTGCTAGTGTCAATATGGCGACTACTATCTGCATTTGTTGGCAAACGTCAGCAATGGGTTGCTATCTATCTTCTTACTGGAAGCTCGCCACGCGACTCAATGAAGCTCAAGAATGGCGGCGAGAAGGCGCCAAGGATGCGAAATACCCCATTCCTCAAGACGGCGCTCGATTCTTTGGCAAATATTGAACATCTCGATCCCATGGTTTCATTATCTCTACTCGAGTTCATCTCCTGCGCACAAGAACACTGGCCTTGGGCAACACCTCAGTTGGGGAACCACTCAAGCTTCTTCAGCTCCATTGTCAACTACGTTTCTCACCTGAAGATCGCAAGCGAGCCCGTCACGACTCAAATCAGCTTGATCCAAATTGCTGCTATCACAGCAAATTTATGTGCGATCTATTTGCATTCGGCAAAGGAGGCTCGAGACAAAACTTTCGTCAAAATGCTCGTGCCACTGGTCTTTTGGTATGCCGAAAACGCCGTCGATGTGTCTGGGTACAACGCGTCACTTCATGCCAACCTGAAAAAGAACTTTGAGATGAAATACGCAGGCTGTCATCTGCAGCAATTGAAACGGACGGTTTTGGAGATCAGACCATTGGGCAAAGGCTATTACTATGATTTATACTTGGCGGATAAGTTACTCTCATATGACTTTTCTTGGAGAGGGAAAAAGGGCCAGGGCTTTGCGAGCGAGTTTGAGCGTGCAAATCTCAACTTATCGGTGGTAGAAGCTCAAGTAGTAAGTTGCCTATCAGAAAATTTTTCTTCAAGGGTTTGTTGCTAATCACACATCATGCAGACTCTGTTTAACAGCTGGAAGTTCTTCGCCATTGAGCATGCGTCAGACTTTAGTCCAGATCAAGAGATTCAAAAGTCAATGGCGTTGATTGTGCGGAATTGCCTACTCGCAAATACACGCCCGACCCCCGAGGAGCCCATATTCTCTAAGCTACAAAAGTCAAGAGTGGATTTCGCGCTTTCAATGCTCCAGCGATTGGTCGAATTCGGTGCCGAGGGTCCAGAGATGACTGGATTATTAGCAGTTGTATGGGAAGCAATGCGTGCATGTGGCACTACCTATGAGAATGCCCTGATCCATGATAATACCGACTACTACCGAGGTCTACTGAACGTTCTGTTCCTCGCGCTTCAATTTCATGTCGCAAAATCACCGTCGGCTGTTTCTGAACCCGCGAACAAGAAGAAGAAACTTGATCTCGCACCTGATCTAGCCATTGTGCTGGAGGTGATTAAAGTTGTGATAGCCCAAGGCTTCCGCTCCCTTACAACATACTTGCATGACGAACCGCAGCGCTGCTCGCCGAAAGATTTTGCCATCATCACAGCAATCTTACAGACGGCCCTACGAGTCAAGGATGCAGAACGATTGTACGAGCACATCGTATTCCACATTGAGGATAATGATACAACCAGATACGCAACGACTCTTTTCTCATGGGCGGACCAATTGACCGTCGAGGGTGATCCAATCTACGGAGAACTGAGCATCATATTCTTGGTAGAACTGTCGGCCATCCCAATGTTAGCTGAATACCTAGCTGTCGAAGCAGTTCTCATGAAGCTGTCTACTAGCCGATTGACTCGCATTCTCTCACAAGCCAAGACATTTGGTCCGTTCGACCCAGTACCTCGCCTGTACGCCATTTGGAGAGAGGGGTTTTTGCCTCTTTGCCTGAACCTGCTATTCAACGTCAGTCGCGCCGCACCTGAAGTAGCGGCATTCCTCAATCAATTCGAAGGACGACTGACACGGGCGGCCGAGTCGTTTGCAAGCATCCACGCAGGCACAGCATCGTCGGCGTCATCCCAACCCGAGAAACGAATCAGCCTCTCCATGGCATCCGAGGCCTATTCCCTATCCCTCATCTCATTCATCCTCGAGCGATACCGAGCCGCCGGGCCCAGCGCGGGAGTCGACAGCCAGGCAATCCAGGACCTGAAATGGGACAAATCACAACTCAAGGAGGATATTGAGGAATTGCTTAGTCGTCGTCCGAGTCTACGCGCTCGTATGGTGGCTACTAGTGAAAAGGAGGCGGAGTTGGCACGGCAAAAGCCGCTTCATGGATCGTCCTCGGGCGCCGAGAATCGTCTTGAGGAAAAGATTGTGGAGGAGTTAGGAGCTGCATTGACGTGTTTGTCAGGGACTGATGAGGCATAATATGCTAGAGTCACATTAAGAAAGGAAGTGTGGAAAGAGGAAAGTAGGAAAACTTCATGGCGTTGATTTTTGTTTATTGTTGTCGTGCTGGTGATGGTGTCATAGCGAGGATATTGATGTGGATCTTGAATTACTTAGTTACGTGTTAGATAAAGTTAAGGACTTGAAAAGCGAACTCTTGATTCTGTACCTCAACAGACACATATACGAGATAGGGTTAATCGTAGATGTAGCTGAGTTTGGCAACACGTGGCGAGAGGGATGCATTCTGAGTTCTCCTTTCAAGGCAAAACACGAGGAACCTTGCAGAGGCCTAGCACTTCCACCCCGACAGACAAAGGAGAAAAGTAACATGACTCTCGCTGTTCCATGTGGAATGCCTTCAAACCTTCTAGCGTCTTCCTCGACCATACCCAAAGAGTAAACACTATCAGAGACTCCGCTAGATCGAATCCGGAGAATACAAAGGGTCACTCTCCACACCGTCCCATTCACTACACTCAAAAACCAATAATACGCCGTCTCGGTAGTCTAATGATGTCTATCCACTCTGTCTCATCCGTCCAATTGGTACGTACCATAGAGTAGTCATGCTGATGCTACCCACAACCCCTGGCACCATTTTGGGGCACTAGACTAGACTAGACCTAGTCCAATGGAGACGTATCGAACTATCGAATTCTTGAAATTTATTTTGCATGATTCAGCTGCCAGACATATCGAAAGAAGGTCCACCGTCCGTTGAATTGCTCGATAAGCACTAGTTGATTTGATTACCGTCCTTTGCTGAGGCTCATACGGCGTGTCCGACGCGATGTACTCCGTATGGGTCCAGTTAATGCTCATGACCTGCAGCATGAGAGGGTCATCCTGGGCGTGTCTTGCCTAGCAGCCTAGCTGTTTCGAATGTACTTCTTACTTAATACTTAGTACTCGTAGCTATATGATACTGAGCATATGTTATAGCTACAACATACGATATCCGTACATGACACACTGGTGTCGCTGCACAGAAGATTCTTCGGTTCTGATACCAAACGTATGATGGGGCCAGGTCATGCCGTTCTGGGCAATGGGCCGCCAGCCGTGGCCAATCACCGGCTATCAGCGTCTGATATAGCTCCGTCGTCGATCTGGTCGTTTCATCCCCCTTATCCTCGAAGGGATTGCGTCTTTTTCTCGAACGAACGACGTACCAGCCATGTTGAAGAGTCAGTGAGAACAATAATGCACTTGGCGAAAATGGCGTTGTTCATTGTCTGAAAGAAGCATGATTCAGTCGATTAGTATCCCAATACCAATGGAGAAGTAAGTAGCACGGAGAAGAAATGCGAGACATCAAGTCGCGGTATTTGGTCTGTTACTCTGTAATGGCTTGTAATCCCAAAGCCCTTCGATACCGCGCGCATAACCTAATTCCTGCTCAACAACCAATCAGAACTTCCAGTCATCTTTCTTGTGCAACTCTGCCGACCAACCAGCCAATCAGCCTACGCGCTACACTTCCCGAACAGGACTACGGCGGTACTAAACCGCCAACCGGGTCCTGTAAGTTACGCAAGATTGGTACTAGTACGGTACGTACCACCCTTTTTTCGCTGTCCCTTTCTGTTTCTCCTCTCGCCCTCCCCTTCGCTTTCCCGCTTTGCCTGCCAGCCTTTACTAGGACGTACAAGCAACCCTTTTCTTCTTCTTCCCTCTGAACTTCACTCTATCCCAACCAACCTGGATCGATCGTTTTCTACCCCGGAGTCGATTTGATCGTTGCTGTGATTTCTTTCCAACAGATCATATCGCGATCGTATCTTTTTCTTCTTCTCGTTTGCTTTTATTTATCCTTCTCTTCTCCTTTCAGTCCTTCCACCATTGGCTTTTAGCTCGATCCCTTGATTCGTCGAGCCGCCCTTTCTTCTCACCCTGTCAGGAGAAAGAAGACAGGTCGTCAATCCCTTATTATTATTAATCTGCGCTCCGATCTTTCTCTCTACGTCGATTTCGATCCGATCTATCATTGGGCTTTCGCAGAAACCAGGGTGGTGAGTCTATTCTCTCGATTGTTTGTTGACTCCTTATTGCGCCCGTCCAAGGCTCTATTGTCGCCGTTTGACATCTCAAACGAATCCATCGCCGCCTCGTTGGGGAACCTGAAACAAGTGCTACGTACCCAGGAGCTATTGACTTGGAACGCAATGAGCTTTTGAGTCTCGTGCAACTGCCGCCTCGGTCACGTTCATGTTGACTTTCTTCTCTTCACTCTTCTCACACTCGACGGTCGCTCGTTCTTACACACATCATCTAACACACCCAGTTCTGCTAGGAAGCCATCATCGACCACCGTCTATCTAAACATCCTTTTTGACGAATCAACGAACCACTATTCACAATGGGTTGCGGAATGAGTACCGAGGATAAGGAGGGGAAGGCGCGCAATGAGGAGATTGAGAACCAGCTCAAGCGTGACAAGATGATGCAGCGCAACGAGATTAAGATGTTGCTTTTGGGTGAGTTCGATCTACGTCAGATGATGTTGATCATATTTACTAACTGATTGACTACAGGTGCCGGTGAATCTGGAAAGTCCACCATCTTGAAGCAAATGAAACTCATCAACGAGGGTGGCTACTCTCGCGATGAACGGGAATCGTTCAAGGAAATCATCTACAGCAACACCGTCCAGTCGATGCGTGTCATTTTGGAGGCCATGGAGTCCCTTGAACTTCCTCTCGAGGACCCCCGTGCCGAATACCACGTCCAGACTATCTTCATGCAGCCTTCTCAGATCGAGGGTGACAGCCTTCCTCCTGAAGTTGGTAGTGCCATCCAGGCTCTTTGGCGCGATGCCGGTGTTCAGGAGTGTTTCCGCCGCTCCCGCGAATACCAACTCAACGACTCTGCCAAATAGTATGTTGACCTGATTTCCTTGCAATTACCGAGTCTAACTTTACTAGCTACTTTGACTCCATTGAGCGCATTGCTCAGCCCGACTATCTCCCCAGCGACCAGGACGTTCTCCGTTCTCGTGTCAAGACCACCGGTATCACCGAGACCACCTTCATCATTGGCGACCTCACCTACCGCATGTTCGACGTTGGTGGTCAACGTTCCGAACGTAAGAAGTGGATTCACTGCTTCGAGAATGTCACCACCATTCTCTTCCTTGTTGCCATCTCCGAGTACGACCAGCTTCTCTTCGAAGATGAGACTGTCAACCGCATGCAAGAAGCCTTGACCTTGTTCGACTCGATTTGCAACTCTCGTTGGTTCATCAAGACATCCATCATTCTCTTCTTGAACAAGATCGACCGCTTCAAGGAGAAGCTTCCCGTCAGCCCCATGAAGAACTACTTCCCCGACTACGAGGGTGGTGCCGACTACGCTGCTGCTTGCGATTACATCCTTAACCGCTTCGTTTCGCTCAACCAGGCCGAGCAGAAGCAAATCTACACACATTTCACATGCGCTACGGATACCAACCAAATCCGTTTCGTCATGGCAGCCGTCAATGGTGCGTTTTATTTTCTCCCTCTATAAATATACTTTACTAACATGGTTATAGATATTATCATCCAAGAGAATCTCCGCTTATGTGGTTTGATATAATGAACGAGCCATTGTAAGATATTATGGCTATCCACGTCGATGTTTAGAACTGTTACATGAGATTTTTCATTTCTTCCCTTCTTTCTGCATATTTTTTATTCCCTTTTTTTCATTTCCATCATTCTATGTCTCTTTTTAATTGCGTGATACAAAACTTGGCGTTGAGACGTACTTCTTCGAGGCTTTTATCCATTTTCCTGTGTCTTTTTTTCCTGCAATGAGCTTCGATGTATCATCTACCAAACCCAACCAACCAACTCTCATATCTTTCAGCGCATTCTTCAAACCGGACGACAGGTGGAAAAATCAAAGATGGTTTGATCATGTCATTTTTCGATTAATGGATGTGCATATCATTTCTCTTTCTCTTTTCCCTCTCTCTCTCTCTCTCTCTCTACAATACAATCACTTCCTTTTTCTTTTTATTTGCTGATGTCTACTTGATTATACCTCTATGTTTCTGGCCGTTTCTAGTCTACTTTTAGGAAAGGTGAAAATGAAGATTGGTTCCGGATTGATGCCTTCTCAGCCAGCACCTCTGAATTTTTAATTTAGCGATGCCTACGGGTGCCTTTGATGCAGTGCTATATCTGTGTACCAGATTTTTCCAGAATTCTCGTTTGGTACGTGTAGGCGACTCAGCGCAGTGTCTGCCTTCCTTCTTCCTTATATAACCGATCACCTTCTCCTGATTACTCAACATTACTACCTACGTCTCGCCCTTTACTAGTGACACTATAAATCCCTGATATCCCTGATAGACAGCATGATTTGAATACTCGAGGTACGCCTCGAGTAGCTATGCCCGTCAACTTCCAAACAATCACGATGACTTGGTCAAACAACACGATCAATATCTCCGGGGACTTGAATCTGCCTTTCCGCGAATTTGTTGGCCGTGATATAGATCCAGAGAGTGCAGTAGAGAGAGATTTGTGTATTACTCGAGAAAAACTCTCAAAATTGGCGGGGCATGTTTGGAATGAGCAAGGTTTCATTTCTTATATTTGATATAGCATCCTTGCGAGGTTGAGAATGGGAAGTCTATTGCTTGTTTCATTCAGTTGAGAGTAGGTCATAGAAGCAGTCTGATAATCGAGCTAGGATCATAGATCGTTCTCGAAAAACAAGGGCATTGTCTACCCCAAAGCTTAGTATCTAGAACCTCAACTTAGGCCCCAGATAAACAATGGCCAACGCAACAATCCACAATCCAAATATCCAAGCATACATAATCATCCTCCCCCACCACCCTCTCCCCTCCGTCATCCGTCTCAACACCCCCATCCTCTTCCCCGCGGCTTCCATTCCAGACATATTCCTATCCAGCCCCTCCACGGCCCTGTTGAGGATTCCCTTTTCGTTCTCAAGGGAAGTCTGGAATGCTTCGGAGGAGGACTTGAGTTGGCTTGCTAGAGTCAAAAGGCTGGTTGTTAGGGATTCTTGTTCGGTGCGGTGGGTGGCCAGGGCCGATTCTTTTGCGTCGATTGGAGGTGCTGTTGTTGCTGGTGTGGGTTTTGGACCTGGATATGTTGATGTTCCGCTAGCCATGGCTACGGCTGTTGATGAGGCTGTAGGAGGTAGAGCGGTTTTATCAGGGCGGCGTTGTCGTATTGTTGTGGTCTCTTGTGACGATATAAGATTATTCGAAACCTCGGGTTCGAAGTCTGCTGCTGCTGCCTTCTCAACCGGCTTTATTCCTTCCCATATATCGTCCTCCTCGTCAAAATCTTGTATATCTTCCTCCTCCTCTCGACCAGTCCTCCTCTCAACATCCTCCTTGACCCAGTCAAATCTCTCCTTGATTTTCTCATATCTCCCTCTCTTCTTCGTAAGATCTGTCGTTCGCTCGTGTCGTATCGCGGGAGCTTTTACTGCCGGTAATGAACGCTCAATCTTCTTTATAAGTGTTTGCGCATAATCAATGTTCTAAGGAAACGAATTAGTAAATGTCATCGATCGTTCGCGGGTAGTAATAAAACCAAGGAGAGAACGTACAGCGCCTATCCGTACGCATTCTAGATGCGATTGCTGTGATGGTCGGTGTTCTGCTGATGAAGATAGAAAGATGTTTTGCTCTAGGCGGGCGAGGAGGTTATTCAGGTTTATTATGTCGACTGTGTAGGTGTCTGTATCGGAGGATGCGGGTTGTTGGTCTGGATGTATTGGTTGCGATTGATAGATGGTACGCGCCATGGTGTTATTTTTGCTTCCAGTGAGGAGATGTCCTTGTTGATGTGGTTTCGAGTGACTACTTCATTTATTGTTCTCGGCGGCTTGGAATGTAGTTTGTCGTAATTGAAGATGTGAGGCAAGTATACAAACATAATGGTGGTCACTTAGCTTCGGCTTTAACCAAGGTGGGTCCACGCTATACTCTCCTGGGTAAGTTGCTTCAAGGTCACATGACCTCTCTCATTGTCAAGCCCTAGCCCTAACCCTACATCGGCCATCAAACATTGTGGCATACGTGTAAATTCTTCGCAAGCCTTACAGTTAATTAGAGTTCAAAATTTGTTTATTGATTATCTGGTTAAGTCGCCACCCACAAAAAAAAGGAAAGGGGACCTACACTCCCTGCATGGATATGGAGCCCTTGCAAGTAGCCCTCAGCATTCGGTCTATACATCAAAAGAACAGAATTATCAGTTACATTGATGCCCACAACATAAACCCATTCACAAAGACTACAACTCCTGTATCTCCGTGCTGATCTCAACACCAACACCTCTTAGGCGGTTGACGTATCTTTCTCCAATACAAGCAGGCGTGTAAATCCCCCCTGTCAGTCTCGGAGAGTCGTCTTCTTCCAACATGGCAGCAGCTGCTTCTACGAGGAATGTAGCCGTCACTGTCAAAATGTGAGCTTAACGATCTTCAACTCATGGCAGGCCGGATCGAGGGTACAACTTACAATAGTACATACTCCCGTGATATGTAAGCTTCCCAAGAACCTGTTTATTTCCTGCAGCCTCAGAGGTGGGTTTACCAACAGCTCGTAACTCAATGACTTCCTCCTTAGCCTTTTCCATATCCGGTCCATCCCCGGGTTTGAAGACAAACTGCTTCATCAACGCCCGAACGGGTGCCAACAACAAAAGGTACCCACTTATAACAATGAAATAATGCATCAACATACCCCGTACAAAGCCAGGGGCATACATGAACTCTCGGTAAGTAAACTCGGGACCGTAAAACTCCTTTTGCAAAGCGGGTTCTTGCTTCAGTAACCCCCAGGTACGGAAGACGATGGCTTCGTTGGCTTTGCCGGATATGCTAGTTGATAGCAGAGGGAGACCTGGTACTTTGTATACCCCGGTAAGTGAAGACCGACGTGATCGTTTGGGGAGTGGATGATTGTTTGGTTCGGGTGATAGGGCGTATGGCTCAATCGACTGAAGAAGGGTTTTGAGAGGGTACTGGCTGAAGAGGTTCAGGATAGTAGCCAAGGTTCCGCCGGATGGAACCGAACTTCAGAATCAAGGTCAACTATCGGCATGGAGTAGACTAGTAGATATGAAGTGAACTTACGTCAACTGATGAAGATCCATCACAACATCGCCCACCTGAGACGAAAACTTGGACCTCACCTCCTCCGCAACCGCCCAGGTGAGAACGTCCGATGGCGCAGATTCCATAGCACATTGAGGTATCATCCAAGCACCAGATGCCTTGGCCGTAGCTTCGTATTTCTTGATCATTTCCAAGGTCCATGGAACTTCGGGTGTGCAATCGATGTAGTGTGTGCCGGCTTCAGCGCAGGCTTTGAATGCATATTCTCCGTGGAGCGCGTAGGGACCGACGGTGGTGATGAGACAGAATGTCTTTTTCGCTAGTTCAGAGACTTCTTCGTTGTTAAGGTTGCAGATTTCGATTGCTTAGTGAGGTCAGCGTTGGTTTAAGTGGGCAGGCTGGGGATACTCAATTGAGAAATTGAGGTCTGGGTCTCATACTTGGCTGCACACGATCTGGATTAAGGCCCTTGCAACGAGAGACGAGTTGTTTGAGCTTGTCTGCTGAGCGACCAGCTACGGCCCATTTCAGATTCGATGGCAGATTGACCGTGATGTGTTCGGCTGTCAATTGGCCAGAATATCCTATATGAATGACGAGTCAATATCAACATTGAATCGCAAAGTCAACCAGTGCGATAAGAGAAATATTTACCTGTCGCTCCAAGCACAACGATATCATACTGACGGCCATGCTTCTTGAATGACATATTGATCCCGTCTTTACTCAATTGATGAGTTGCGCACTTTGATGAAGATATTGATCAATTTTGATTGAGAGCTTATTTAACAGTACACGATCAGTACATCAGGTACTTTTTATATCAAGCCTTACCAGATTCTAATTTCGACATTGACCTCGAATAATTAAAGCCCTATCCAAATAAATATCTAACTCTCACATGTTGCGAGCTCGTCGCGAGCTCCATTCAAACCTTTTTGCAAAAAAATGGTCTAATATTGCACCTTACTCCATATCATGAATCTTTATCGTGGTGAAATTAGGGTTAATCGTGCTTAGATCTAGTAGACACGGCACAATTCTTAGCCGTAGCTCGGAGAGTTTTTTCTCACATCTTACTAGGTAGCTGTCACTGCTGAGCCCTAACTACGGCGGTCCATAGTTACCTTGGTGCCATGTAGTTTACTCCGTGTAAATTGTAAATTTCCACGCATCTAACACGTCGCCTTTTGATTGGGTGGGAGTCAGTGTAATGATGTATCACATAAAAGATATGATTGGTCAACATAGCTGTATTGTATATCACATACATTCTGACTGATCAATTTGTGACCTGTGATATCGGTCGATTACTACGCCTATGGACCTTGATCCTATTTGAGTTTATGCGAAAATGCTTACCTAGGTACGATGCGAACTTAGTGATACGTATCACTATCAACACGCCTTGAAATTGGGTAGTTCCCGGGTTGTGGATCTATCGATCCCTTTTTTTCTTTCTTTCTCCTACCTTCTGAAATGGACCAATGAGCTGTTGCGCTTTCGGTGATTGCGGGGATTAAGAAAATCCGAATCCGAATGCGTATCAAAGAACTGAATAGAATATCTGTTCAGGCACTGCCTGTGACTGATACACTTCGTCTTCGTTTCAATTTACTGGGGACATCATCGTCATCATCACCACCACCGCCATGAAGCAGGAGGTAGTCCGCAGAAGGTTGCGTTATGCCCTTCAACTGCCGATTTGGACGTTGATGAACTCACCGTTGAATGTCCTGAATGTCACGGATTCGTCTTATTTTGTTGTTGCTGCCGCAAATCGAAGCGATCTACCGGTAAACCTTGCCACCATTTTCAAATTGCTTTCACTGATGGAGCGTGCCTTGACAACGGAGCACCGAATGCGAGAGCAGGGGTGGGCGTGGCAGTGGGCAGTGTTGATACGCTTCAGCTGTCTGTACCTATTACAGATGAGGAGGACCCTTCTCCAGTTCGATCAAATCAACGCGCGGAACTTCTTGCAGCAAAAATGGGAATAGAATTTCTCGGTCTTTTAGCTGAAATGAATAAAGACCCATCACGGCCCAAGAAAGAGCCTCCAACTTGGATCATTGCAACTGATTCACACTATGTTGTTAGAGGAATGACCGAATGGTTACCAGCATGGAAGGTACGTATATCCCTTTACCCGAGCAGGAACTTTTGAAAACTTCGCTAACTGAGAGTATAGAAGAGAAACTATCTTACGTCCAAAGGCACCCCACCGGTGAATCTAGACCTGTTTCTCGCCCTGGAGAAGGAGGTGGCGAAATACGAAAAGGCAAAAGTGAAGGTTCGCTCTTCCAATAATATGAAATACTATCGACCTACACTGACGATGGAAAGATTGGCTTTTGGTACATACCCAGAAGGTATAATGGGCTCGCTGACTCTCTTGCGAAAGAAGCTGCTGGTACCTTGTGATATGGCTGAGGGATGGTTTCTACGTTGAATCAGAGACTTGCAGATATTGATACCCAGAGGCAGAATTGGCCATTTGTTCGACTTCAAGGGCTATGGACGAAATCTAGCTGAGCCGTGAGCGCTTTGTAGCTTATGGGGTTCCTGCAATCGTAAAGCTTTCGTGAATATGAAGTATACTGGTATCCAACGCAAACAAAATACGTAGTACTCCGTAGTGGGTATATTTATAGGGTCTGCAAATATTGAAAACAAAGAACCAATCAGGACCCCGGAACCCTTTTTCGATCATATACATAACTAAATAACCGTGGAAATAACAAATTCACATACGCCCAAATGTAATTCCAGACTTATGGCTCCAAGGTACGTTTAGACCGCCGTACCAAAGACGAAGCCGCTTGCGGCCCGGCGAGAGGCCGGTAAAGAGGTCGGGAGAATGCAGAGGCCGAACGCAAGGACTAATTGCCCCGACGGTACAATTATGATATAACTATGAGTTAGTTTGTGATATTATTCAGATACAACACATTAACTATTCGAGGATATCTCTGGTATAGTGGATCATTGGAACTTAGGAGATACGTAGGTAGATTAGTTGTGGTAGGCTGTGGATTCTATCCAGATATGTAAATAGATAAAGGAGTCAACTGGTGTCAATCGCTCTCCACTAATCGATAGATCGCCTACACACGAGGTGAATTTGCGCCAAAGCAGTACTGATACAAAATGGCTGCTGAGACTATGAGGCAGTGGGTTCTGCATGGCAAAAACGGGATCGAGTCATTGAGCTTTGAGGAAACTCATATCCCACAACCAGGGGAGAATGAAGTCCTCATCAAACTGCATGCAGTATCCCTGAATTATAGGGATTTGATGATTGCCAATGTGAGTACTGTCCGCCAGCATTTAGCACCTACACTCACATATTAACTTTCTACGTCAAGGGAATATACTACTGGAAACAGTCCGATTCCGTAGTCCCTGTCTCAGATGGAGCAGGAAAAGTCATTAGCATCGGCGCAAAAGTCAAAAGATTCACCCCAGGACAGCGCGTGATGCCCACTTTCTTTCAAGGGTATATCAGCGGGAATCTGACCCAGCAACACATGGGCTCAGCTCTCGGCGCACTGCCCGACGGTGTCCTGCGCGAGTATGCCGTCTTCAACGAAGACAGTCTTGTCCTTATACCTCCCAGTCTGTCCTATGAAGAAGCTTCAACTCTACCCTGTGCCGCGCTTACTGCCTGGAACTGTCTATATGGTTCACGACCCCTTCGGCCCGGCGACACCGTGCTAACCCAGGGCACTGGCGGCGTAAGCATGTTTGCGCTACAATTCGCGATCGCCGCGGGTGCCGAGACAATTGCGACGACGAGCTCGGCGGAAAAGGAGCGACGACTGAAACAACTCGGTGTGCATCATGTTATTAACTATCGCGAAGATTTTGAATGGGGTACGACCGCTAAACGGGTATCGCTCGATCAGCAAGGTGCAAACTATGTGATTGAGATTGGTGGACCGGGAACCCTGCACCAGAGCTCAAGGGCTGCAGCAGTAGGCGGCGAAGTGGCTATCGTAGGGATGCTTAGCGTAACGAATGGCAGTAGCAAGGAAGTTGCGCCTTGGAATCCGCATGCTGCTGCTCATAGCACCCGACGCATTGCTGTTGGTAGTCGATTGCAGTTTGAGGAAATGAATAGAGCGATTGAGGTGAATAAGATCCGCCCGATTATTGATCGCGTTTTCGGTTTCGAGGAGGCCGAGGAGGCGTTCAGATGTGTCTGGAACGGAAAGCATTCGGGCAAGGTTGTCATCAAAATAGCAGAGGATGATTAATCTTGTGATCGATGATGTTTGGTGAGCTTTAGGGCTAGAGCGTAAAAGCTTCCTATTTAGGAAATTTTTGAATTTCAACCCCATTCCGCTGATCACTTAGCCTCGTAAATGTCTCGTTTCACCTAGATCGGGCCTCAAGTCAAAGATCGCGCTTCTCAAATCGAAAAGTGCGAAAGTATTTCCTTATACAGAAATATAATCAGTAAGATTTTATGTACCATTCATCATTTTTTCAAATGTTCAAGAATCCCGCCGGAGCGGTGCCGATTCCGTGTTTACGCACTCCGTTCAAAAACCTATCCGAATGTTTATACGCGATAGTGGGTTGTTCCTTGAGATAAAGTGACAATTGTGGGTTATTTCCGCATGATGAGGCCGTCGACGGAGAGGTTTTGGATTGCATCTGACGTCGTCGTTGGTGGATTTCCAAGGTCTCTAGAGAACAGCACATTAATAATCAGAACGAACCTTCGCCCGGAGTCCGTAGAAGATAATCGTTCGCCCTCGTCGGCAGATTTGAGTGGACCTTACCAAGACTGAAAAAGAAAACAGAGAGTAGTCATAAAACAGGACGGAGGAGGGAACCATATATAAAATTCAACTCAGCCCTTGTAGTTAACCTATTTAGTCAACAAGTCAGCTTGATCTGAGCCTTGTGATAGGTCGTCATCCTTGTATATCCTCCAAACTCAGTGTCGAGCCTAGCGGACTTGGACGGACCGCACCACCGAGCAACGAAGTAGCAAAAGCTTCAAGCCAAGGACCAACATGGCGAACCAGAACCGTTGAGAGTATTTAAAGGTCTTGGTCGCGGCAGAGACACCCCGAAAAATGCACACTAATTTCAGGACTGTGAATTTCTATCCGACTACGAGTAAGTCCGTCCAATCCGACGATCAAATTGATCAGTAGCTCATAGCACACGCCGCATATAGCTCGGATATCGAGACACCTACGCAATTACTCAATCACTTACATGAGAAATTGATCGGTAAAACCAACACCTATATAATGCCCCTGCCGCGATCTTTAACCCTCGTCACGGATCGCGAGGAACTCGCCGACTTAGTGACTCGCTGCGCACTCTCATTCGACGTCAATGACCGCGAACTATTCCTTTCCGTCTGGACGACATCCGACCCCGGTAATGTCGACGCCACCATTGCAGGCGTTACCACAAAGGGAGTAGACGAATTGTGTCGGAAATGCTTCGACCCTGTCGGACCAATGGACACGCACCACTCAATCGCCAGTATCCGGGTGGATATCCACGAAGGTGGAAAAACGGCGCAGATCACCTGCACGACATTGGCGCAACATTTCCGAGCTGGCGACGCCTTTAAAAATACACCAGGGGCGGATAATTTCCTTGTCGGTTCTATGCATGATTTCAGGGCGTTGAAGGAAAGGGACGGGGTGTGGAAGTTGAATGCTTGGACTCTTGAACCGAAATTTGCACAGGGGAATCCTGCTATTATGCCCAATCTACCGGAGGGTGGCCTATAAAGATGAGCACTCGCCGGAAGACATTTAAACATTGGTTACGGGGATGAAGCCAGGAGGCGGTGATATAACCGAGGAAAGTCCGTTAGCCCTGGCCGTGTCGCACCGATCCTGCTGTTAGAGGTTGAAATTCGCAACAATCATGCCTTACCGAGTTCTATCAACGGAGATCAATTATAACAAATGTGGCATATTGAAAATGGGGTGGTGTTGGATAAGGAGTCTGCAGAATCGGTGCAATGGCTCTTCGGACGATGGCGCACGTGTTTTTATCTTGGTGATAGACATTGTGACTTGAAATAAACCGTTGAAGCAATTCCTCAACCCATCTCCTTGAACCTGCTAAATTACCACATGATATTGAGAGCAAATGAAGTGCAAATGAGGCATACTGGCTGTAGCTCTTCTCGCACAGCAAGCCGAACTGGGAGAACCTATAAGCAGGCCTATTAAGATCAGGAGGCGTCGCAATTTCCACAGTGCTTACGGAGTAAGCTGCGACGCTGAACCGCACGTCGTACGTAGCGAATGATACTCCAGACATTGCTGTGACTATCATGAGGCACAGTCATGTCAGCATTTAGACAGTGATTTCGTTCGTCTGTCGACCTGAAAGGATGCCATCGTTCGAGCCTCCGCCGCCAAAAGGAAGTTTGATGGAAAAGTTGCTGCCTGGTTGAGTTTCACAGTGACTGGGCTGAGGCAATATAACGTAAGAGTGGATAGAGAGTGAGGCGAGGTTTAAGTAGTTGAACTCTCTGGATGTTGAGTCTTGACCAGAGGAAGGTGGGTGTCTGCGCCACAATTCGCCGTGAGAGTGGCGCATGCATTGTACTTGCGCCACGGGGGATTCGTCGATGAACGCTTTTCCTGACTGTGTTTTCTATTTTCGAAGACTCAGATGATAATCGACTCGAAACTGGGAACTTGGTCAGTACGTACCTCTTTGACGGAGACTGGACAAGCATCAGAACTGGCGCAGCTGAAAGCCCCAGCCCTAGCGCCGGCTACGTGATGTGATTGGCCGCTCTTTCTTCCCCGGCTTTGCTAATATAGCCAGCCCAATCAATTCTAATGTATCTGCGTCCTCTTGACTATTTCCTATTGCTCATTTCTTTTTCGTCTCGAGAACTCTCAAAGTCAAAGGCCAGGATACAGCATACTCTGGATGGATCTCCACTGCAACCTGGTTGCACACTAAGAACTCTAATTGCGCAGAGTTTGATGAGCTTCCAGGTTGCCTCATTCATTAATAAATCATCCATGGCTGAGCTGAAAAAATGTCATTTGCGTCTCGGCACTGGCTTTGTCTCTTACTTTTTGCCTTTGTCTCAGGCCCTCGCCTGTCTCATCTGGCCCTGATGAGACGCCTTGTCACATTGACCGTGGATGATATCATGTATGTCCCCTTAATTCGGGACCGGACTGTAGTTTGGTTCTTGGTCTTTACCCTCCGCTAGTACGGGGCATCTACAAAATTGGTTCATGTTGTAATTGACTTCTAGGGTTCAACTATCGATTTACCCACTTCTTAGCTAAACTCATCCTTCTAGCTGACAGTCATACGTTCTAGAGCCTGAACTATTCTACTTCCAGGCCGATTTTCGCATTTACGTACTTTTCATCTCGGATATGCTTTCCTACGCCACTAACTAACCCTACATACAGACGCCTCTTTACCACATTCGACAAATCCCCTATCATATACTCCGTACACTTGTGACTCAACAATTCCGATGATTCGTTTAAGCTTTCCTACATACCAGGGATCTCAGATCTAATTACAAAAACCCAAGGGTCAGGTCAGCAACATGTGGGTAGGCTTTCTTACAGTAGTTGCAATTTGCAAAATCCTGTATCATTGCGGCTGTGGCGTTGGATGTCATAGCTGAAATCCACTCGATTCGTAAAGCGCCCCCCCTTCCCTTTCTTTCGGCCTTGTAGTAGGTAGCTATTTTCTTTGGAAATAATAAATATTTGGGATATCCGGAGTTTCGCATTGGTGGTTGATTCCGGGAGTAGACCTTGTTTGTCCCGCCAGCCTGGTTCGTTGTAGGTCTTCTGGGCATATAAGTCAAGCTTTCCACCAAGTGTTGAGATACGAGTGCTTATATTCGAGATTTGGGAAGTGCTTCCGGATTCAACACGACTGTACCATAGAGCTCGGAACACTGCAAAGTCAAACCTGCATACCTTTTCGCCGCTGGTCAGCACTACCTACAACCTACACTACAACAAACCCATCCGGCTGCATTGATCGGAAGAGAGCGAACCATGTCTGTGGCCTACCTGACACGAGATTGTTAAGCAAAGAGCGAGGGAGGCAATTCGGGGGTCTCAAGAGTGTTCTCCGGTGAACCTTTTGCCTGCATTCATCTTGTAGAGACAAAGAGATCTCCGAGAACTGCACTCAGGCGGCGAGTTTCGCCGATATAAATTAGGGACAGTTCAGCAGCACGAGATTTAATTCTGCTTTTTCTCAGGTGAATTGTGCTGCTCGGGAATGCATATAGTATCTGCATAAGCAAAGAAACCAACAGAAGAGAACGGGCTGGAAAAAAGAAATCACACGGGCAGAGGCAGAAAACATGAATCAACCGCAGCAGTCACGCGGCGAGGATGAGGACGAAGATATGCATGAGACGACGAGAGATGACATCAAGACTGAAGAATTCACGAGACACGAAAACGAAACACCATCATCACCACCACCACAACAGACCACACCATTAACTTACTCATTAACGAATTCCCCTTCAGCTGCCGACATACTACGGCCACTATCGACACTTGCAGCTCAGCGCTCATTCCCTTTACCGACTAGTGGGTCACTTGCATCGCTAGCGAGAGGGCACCAACACGATCCTGCAGATGGGAGGCGAATTGATCGCGATTTTGAATCTACTACAAGCAGTAGTAGTATTGGCAGTACTTGGATGCATGAGCGGCTGCTCCAATCGGATTCCAGTCTCGACGCCACAACCACGACTGATCTTGAGGATGTTGGTTCTAGTACTACTACTGCTGCCAGTGCAGCAGTGCGAGATTTTACGACTATGGTGTGGGAGTCTCCTACAGCAGGGACGACGGCAACAGAGACAGCAGAAAGTATAACTACGGCGACTGAAAGCAAGCCGATACATCGCAGTGTTTCGGCATATTCTTCTTCACCGTTTTCGTCACCTGGTTCTTCGCTAGTAGAAGGGTCATCAGGCCCTTTCGAAGAAGATGAGGACGAACAAACCATCTTTCTGTCTCCATTTGCATCGATATTTACCGACGGAACGAATACTATAACTCCAATGTTCATTCAACGATATGGCGACGACGATAACAACAACGATACAGCAGATGCAGATCAGCGGACAATTCTCAAGTACAGTGAATCGATACAATTGTTCCGTAGAAGGCCCGAGGATGGAGGAAAGACGTGGAAGAGGCGTGTGTTTGAGTATCGTTGATTGATTGATTGATTGATTAAATGCGACGCAATGCATGTTTCCGAGGTACCTACCTAGTACCTACCTAGTACCTACTTGGGGTATTCCAAGGGTCGGCGTTCCAGCTGGTTACATATACCAAACGGTCGATAGTAATGAGTTATGATCATGTTGCATGTTTCAAGGTTATATTGGGTTGGGTTCCTGTTATATAAGTGTTTCTTTCCTTCTCTTGAGCTCATCTTGTTTATTTAGTTTGTCAGATCATTAGAACTCTAGCCCTAAAGCTGGAAATGCCAACATTTGCCCGTACACGAAGAAGGCGGAAGACCCAAGGTTCTCCCGATCCATGGTCGGCCTATCAATCCATATTTTTCCCACTCCTATCAGAACTTTAGAAGATGAAATATCCAAGAGAGCGAACTGCGAAAAGAGAGAAAAAGATCGACGTCGCCGATCGCCAAAAATAGCGCGATCTCAATCTCCATCTCGGCCTTTTGATTTTCCGGCGCATGTCGTCGCTGTGATTGGCTCATCGCGGCCATTGGCCCTGGCAGCGGAGGCTGGTCGAGATGATCGGCTGAAGTCCGATCTCTTCGTTCTGCCCAACTGTCAACATCCTTTTGTGACTTCGATCCGTTCTTGTACAGTGTGAATATATACAAGGCAGATATATCAGTCAAAATGTCGTACGAAATGCACCACATCGGCGGTCGCGGTAGGTCAATTCATCTTCTTTCAGTATGGGCTCGACTAATATCCGATCTGCGCAGCCTTCAATCACGACCAATCCAGTCAATCGGAAGAAGAATACGATCGCCTTCGAGGCCTCGCGCGCGAAGAAGCCAACAAGCGCAACAACTGCTTCGAACGGGTACACCCGGTCCACCTCATCTACTATCAATTGACACTAATCACTGTGGCGCAGAGTAAACAAGCCTACGAAAACGGCGACGGAGCCCGCGCCAAACAACTTTCGGAAGAAGGCAAAGAGCACGGCCGCCGAATGGAAGACTACAACAAACAAGCCTCTGAATTCATATTCCGCGAAAACAATGCTTCGGGTAGAGTGCCGGAGGACACGATTGATTTGCACGGGCAGTTTGTCGAGGAGGCGGAAGATATTCTTGAGGAGCGGATTAAGTATGCGCGTCAACATGGGCAGACGCATTTACACGTGTACGTTCTCTCTATCCTCTAAAGTTTCTGGTCGCAAGGTTATTGATTGATGATGGTATAGGATCGTCGGAAAAGGGAACCACTCCTCCAACCACGTACAAAAAGTCAAACCTCGAGTCGAACAAGTCTGTCACGAACTGGGGCTTCAATACTCCACGGAAGAGAACGCGGGAAGAATCTATATCAATTTGACGGGTGGTCCGGCTGAGATGCCGCCGTATCAACAACAGCAGCAACAACAATATCCGCAGCAACACCACCCGCAGCAGCCTCACTACGGTGGTGGTGGATACCCTGGTCAACAACAACAGCAACAGGGTAAACAGGATGACATTGAGGCCATTGTTGAAAAGGTTCTACCCAGAGTGTTGCGCAAGCTTGGTGATTGTTGTATTGTTATGTAAATTTACGACTGTGATACCCTACTGTGTATCTTTTTGGCTCTTTTCGGTTTATGTTCGGTTGGATAACTGTGAAATATACTAATGATATATGTGGATATTTGCTATTTACGACTCGGTAGGAGTTGGAAGTTTCTCACTCACGTCTATAGCAAGAGCTGTCATAGCAGAGGGGTATAATGGATTTGCTAGTCATAAAGCGTTAATATCTGCAACTGGATACGTACAATGAACGTAAAAATGTCCAGAAAAGGAAAGAAAAAGCCCATCCAAACTCAAGAAAGACGAAAGCCCAGAAAATATAAATACAAGTTGAGGGATCATACTTCCCCCTCTTTATCCTTGAGCGTCATTTCAGTAATCTTCTCCAAAATCTCCCTAACGTATCGGCCATCGCGCGGGCCGTCCGTTGCTTCGGCCCCATCATGGATGCCATCCATTTCATCAATCAGTTTCGAAGCCTTCTCGCGTAGTTGCGAGACGACTTTCTTGGTGTGCGCGAAACTGCCGGTGTTTTCCATGTAATTAACCGCGTATAGTTTCACTTCTTCGTCCTTGGTTTTTTGTTTCAGGATGTTGATCAACTGCACATTCGAAGGGTCGGCACGGATGCTGTGGATAATAGGGAACGAGAATTTCCCTTCGGTAAGATCTTCACAAAGACCTTTGTTCTTGTTGTAGGTCTTGTCTGACAGGTTGAGGTAGTCGTCGCAAATTTGGAAGATGAGGCCAAGTACGTTGACGAGTGGAACGCAGTCTCTGTTCATCATTAGTAATTATTTTCCGATTTTCAATAGCTTCAATACGTGACGTACTTTCCAGTCTCGCTTTCTGCCTGCATCAGCTTGACAGCCAGTCGGAAAAGTCCTCCAGTCTTATTGTCGACCATCTCGAGATACTCTTCTTCAGTGGGACAAGTCAATGTATCTCTCCAAAACAAGTCCATGCCCTGCCCTTTGTGCAGATTCAGTAGCTCCTCGGTGTAGATTTCCATGGCCGCAGGACTGTTGAGTTTGCGCACTTCCTGTAATGCGAGAAAATAAACATAGTTGGCCGAGTTGATAGTCTGAGCTGTGCCGAAAATATTGTGCGCTACTGGAATACCTCGTCGCAAAACAGAGTTGTCTTGGACATCGTCGATGCTATTCAACCGCGTGGTTAGTACTGCGCTCACTGTAGCAGAAAGGCAAAAACTTACAGCAATGAAGCATTATGCAGCATCGCAATGACTCTAGTGATAATTTCCAAGCTCTGTTCAGGCACCTTCAACCACACATTGAATGCGGCAATCATCTGTTTGCGAATATCCTTGCCAGGTTGCTTCGAGATATAGTCATACGGCCCCATAATAATACTCTCTTTTTCCTGAGTCCACTTGACTTCTTTGGCCTTTGTCCAATCCATACTCGATCGATTTCGGCCATGTTTACTCGTGGTGCTCAGTGACTTGCGCTTCGACGACGACATCCATTCACCCTCGGAGATAGAGGCTAAACCCGGGGCAACTGGCTGGGCGCTCGCAGCAATGCCATTTACGACGCCGTTGGAGCTTGTTCGCGGAGGGATAGCTGTAGGGGATTGAAGCGATTGTGGGATTTGTGTGGGATTGACTTCAGAAGTCATGGTTGTAATGTTTTGAGCTCAATAGTAGCTGGGTAATATAGAGCGGGGTTGCGGCAAGAATGGGTTGCAATTTCTGCAGTTCGTAAAGAAAGGACGAGTGACCGAGAATATGTATGCAAGGAACGTATGCAATGAGTACTGTCCAATGATAAAAGAAAAGAAAAGGAATGTCGAGAGAATAAGTACAGAAGATGGATGGTGGTGGAGAGATCAGAGGAAAAGAGAGCTACGTCGAGACATGTGATAACGGCAGCAGCCAGTCAGGCATCCAGGCAGGCGCCATAGCGGGCAGGAACCTTGGAACGCGGGTGCCTCAGCCCTAATCGTGCTGGAGATGATATTGTTCTCTTCCTATTCTTCTGCCTAAACAATATCATCTCCTCTATTATTGTTCTTTCAAGTTTTACTCTGACAAACGAGTCCACTTTTCAGAAACAGCCCCATCTTCTAGAACAATGCAATGCGCCCAGCGATCATCAGTTGATTCCCAAGTATCTTGACGTTTCAGTATGAAAGAGACTCTACCTGGGTATTTATCGGCGACTTACTTTCATGTATGACATGAACGACTATAAGCAGACCGCCAGTCTTCCACTGAAACATCGTTCGGCTTCTCAAACTGCGTACTAAGTATGCAGTTGCTCCGAGAAACTCCGGATATTTTCGCTACCTATCGTCCATGACGCAAAGTCAATTGCCATTGATAAGAACAGCAGCTAGATGCAGGATGTTCAATATGAAGTTCAGTAACTATCAGCTACTAACTAAGGAACGTATCAAAAGCGGCGATCAGCTCACGCGGGGCCCAAGGCGGTGGCAGAAAGCGTTCACCAGCCAACGCGGCTTTGTTTACCTTCGTCTTTGTCGATGTAATCCATCACATCTCGTCCTCGGACCTGGTGGTCATCATGCGATCGCACTAACTGATTTACTCCATATGGAGCTGAAAATCGATAGCTAGTCTTGTTTCAGGTTGCCGCCCACCCAGCCTTATCACTTTCTCCAGCCAGCCCAGCCTCCGGCCAACTGGTGACCTCAGTGTTTGTTCCTTGCTCTGACGGGTGCTGCGTATTGCATGGTGACGATTTTCTTTTTCTTTTTCTTCATACTTATTTATCTTCTATCCCCCGGTCACCTTCTTTTCTTTTCTTCTCTACCTATCATCAATCAAGTCTACTACTGTCACGGCAATGGAGGCCCTTTTGACGCATTCCTTCGACTACCTTTCCTCATACGAGCCCAACAAAATTCGCAAGGGTCTCCGCCAGGTCGAAGGACTACTCGCACAAATATGTCTATCTCGAAGCAAGCAAACGGCAGCCGAAAAGAGAAGATCAATGATTCCTCTAGGTCAAGCACCGCCTGCGCCGAAAGCATTGAACGAATTGGCAGATGATCCAGCATTCCGCGAATTCTTCAAACTGCAGGAAGGCTTTCAATGGAATGGTAAGTCATGGGCATATGGCCGGATTTCTTAGTGAAGGTCTAACTGATCGTATCTAGTCGCCATACGCCTAGTCACCTGTCTGGAACATTTGCTCGGTCGCGGAAGTAACGGCGCAAACGATCTTCTCATCATCTCAACCTTGGACTTGATTCAAGGGATCCTCCTTCTCCATCCTCCGTCCCGAGCGCTCTTTGCGCGCGAAATATATATGAACATTCTCCTCGATCTTTTAGATCCGATCAATTGCCCTGCCATTCAGTCCTCTACACTGTTGACCTTGGTGACTGCACTTTTGGACCAACCGGCAAACACCCGCACATTCGAGGCCCTAGACGGACTCTTGACCGTTACATCTTTATTCAAAATGCGCGCTACATCTCGAGAGGTCAAGCTGAAACTGGTGGAATTTCTCTACTTTTATCTTATGCCGGAAATGCCTACCATCCCCGCGGTTGCTGCGAGCGCACCAAATACGGCAGTCCTCGGCTTGCACCGAAGCCCTAGCAAGCTTTCAGGAGCTTTCGCGAAGAGCTATTCGTCAGCCGGCGATAGTAATCAATCAAAACGTGAGACCCGCACCACAGAAGAGAAGCAAAAACTGCTTGGTCGTTATCTCAGTAATGTCGAGGACTTGGTCGAGGATCTGAAGGAGACTGCGCCATTTGGAAGCACGGTCTATTAGTCTGCACGATTTTGCTTTATTCTTCCCGAATACTTCTTTTCTCTTTCCACTTTCGTCTTTTCATATCCTGTTCTATTTTTGATGTTCTTGAGCCTTCCAACTTCGCCTGTCCGTTTTGTTTCTTTCTTTACTTTGCGATGTCCTGTCCTTTGACTTAGCTCTTTGTCCTGTTACGATTCCCCTTTGTTGCGATTGCTTATGACTCGACGATTCGGTGAGACTGTACGATATAATTATGCTGAAGAATGAAAATCTTGACGATTTAAAAATAGTGCCTAAATTATCAGAATTCAGAGCTGTTGATAAATGCGGAGATAGGTTAATCCGCCAAGACATTGACGCCAGCTCCGGCCCAGGCGGACAGTGCATTAGTTAGGTAGTCACCTTAATCAAGCAACACACCTTACCCAGGCAACACCACTCACCCCGAGCCACGCGCTCACTCCTCTCAATTCACTAATCTCGACATAAATAAGCACCATGGCGAAAAAAATCGAACAATGGGAAGTCGAGCGATACTGGGAGATCTTCTCATCGCTCGCCAACGGTCAACCCCGTCTCAACAACTCCCAAGCCGCCAGCGTGCTCCGCAACAGCCGATTACGAGACGACCAACTCGAGAAAGTATGGGATCTGGCGGATGTGGATGGCGATGGAGAGTTGGATTTTGAGGAGTTTTGTGTTGCGATGAGGTTGATTTTTGATCTTGTTAATGGGGTGAGTCTTCTCCCCCTCCTCCCTGATGGTGGTTATGGCGATAAGGGCTACGGATCGGGCTCGGATTGCGGTATAGACGACTAACGCGGTCAATTGATAGGAATACCAAGAAGTCCCGAGAGCATTACCGGACTGGCTCATTCCAGAGTCAAAGGCGCATTTGGTTCAGGCGAGTGCGGCATTGACCGGGCGCCAGGAACAGTTTGAGCGGATAGAAGACGAGGACGATACACCGGGCCTCAAGGATGGATTCGACTGGTATATGAGCCCGGCTGACAAGGCGAAATATGAAGAGATATATAGTGCGAACAAGAACCATCGTGGCGAGATTACATGTTAGTACCATCGTCAACCTATTGCTTCAATGCGATGCAAATCTAACGCGCTGTTTATAGTTGACTCATTACAACCCCTTTACGACTCCCTCGACGTCCCGGACACTGACATCAGATCAGCCTGGAACCTCGTCAACCCCGCGGCCTCATCATCTATCAACAAGGACGCCTCCCTCGCCTTCCTCCACATCCTCAACTTCCGCCACGAGGGCTACCGTATCCCTCGCACCGTTCCCCCCTCACTCCGTGCATCCTTCGAATCCAATAAAATCGACTACCAAGTCGACCACGTCCGCCCCGCACAAAAATGGGGCGCAGACGGCGACACAGAAACCACCACAGGCCGCAAAGCGAAATTCGGAGATACGTACCTCAGCCGTCTGGGTGTGAAATCGACGTATCGACCTCAGGGCACGGATTTTAGTAATACAATCCAAGACGAGGAATGGGAGAAAGTCCGTCTTCGGCGCGAATTGGCGGAACTCGAACAGAAACTGGAAGCCGCAAATCGCGCATCGGAGGAGAGACGCAGTGGTGGCGCATCCTCATCTACGCACCATGACGGACGACCGAATTGGGCTATAATCAAAAAGGAGGCTTTGCAGTTACTAGAGTACAAAGAGCGGGAATTGCGGGAGATGAGGGAAGGAACCGGGCGGACGAAAGATGGACAGGATCTGGAGCGACTGAGAGAGGATATTAAGACGGTGGCTGATCAGGTTGATGGGTTGAAGGATCATCTTGATAGGCGGAATGAGGCGTTGGCGGAGTTGAGGAGGCAGATTGAGGATGAGAAGGCTAGTCGGTGAGTTACCTGTATTAAGCGGTCTGTATATAGAGATAGTTTAACAAATCAATCTTCTTTGTTGTCAAATTCCAACTCAGTATAACGTAACACTGTTTGACGCCTAGGCCGCGCTTCTTCAAAGTACGCCGATACTAATACTACAAGGCAATACAGACATAAAAACTAATCAAGAACATAGCTCAAAAACACCATCCCTTGAACGCTGATCAGAACCCCTTCCAAAGTAGATAAACAGTACAGTACAATTAACTCCAACAACGTCTAATAGCCCAAGAAGATTATCGAACAGTCAACTCAGCCATAATCCCCTGATCCTCCTTCATCTCAACAGCCTGGAAAGCCCTTCCACTGCTCTCCTCCAGACCTTTCTCAGCACGTAGATACGCCTCTTCACTTCTATCAGTCAAAATATCAAGATCATGCTGCGAAAGAATAGACTCCGGATCATCAGACTGAATATGGAACTGCTCGAACTCATCTTCACCCAAAGCCTTGCGAATATCCTCTACGTCGTTTGGAGTGGTGTTGTTATCAAGCAAGCTTTTGAATTTGCCCTTTTGGATGACGAGACGCTCGAGACGACGTTTGGAATCTGCTTTTTCAAGCAGGGTTTGTTCCACTGTGCCCTTGGTCGCGAGACGGTAGACGATGACTGGGCGTGTTTGACCAATTCGATGCGCGCGGTCTTGCGCTTGTAAGTCTTGTTGCGGATTCCAGTCCGAGTCGAAGAGGATGACGGTGTCGGCAGCTGTTAGATTGATACCTTGTCCACCAGCCCGAGTAGACAGCAAAAAGATCTTGAAATTTTTATCAGAGTTAAAGGCTTTGATTTGAGCCCGGCGATCGACTTGGCTGACTCCACCATCGATTCGACAACAGTTCCAGCCGCGAAGTTGGGTAGCCCAATCTTGAATAAGGTCAAGCTGGGTTTTGAATTGAGAGAATATGAGAATCTTGTGGCCCTTTCTCATAAGACAAGGCACCAGGCGGTCGAGAAGTAGCATCTTCCCAGAGGCTGTGACGAGCGTTTCGTCGACCGTGGAGGAATCGTCGCCCCAAGGCCAGTAGAAGTTGTGCGGAGAGTTACATGCCAGACGAGCCTGCATAACTGGATTCTGAAGCTTTTTGCCACCAATTTCCTTCTTGGCCAGTTTAATGGTTTTGGCGCGCTCAATCTCTTCTTGTTCAGTCTCACCAGGACTGTCTTCCTTTTCTTCCTCGATCTCAATGCCGTTCTCAAGTTTGCGGAGTTGAGCATCGAATTCCCGGTCTCCAATCTCTCTATAGCTTTGACGACCCTTTCGTGTTCGACCGCTAATGCTGCCTGGTGTCGAGGACCGAGTTGATTTCACGCTCTTGATGGAAGGAGTCATTGATCCACTATCATCGGCTCGTCTTTTCAGGCTTGTAGAGCGAGACACTCGTCCACTTCGGGCCTCGATACGTTCAATGGCTCTGTTTTCCAAGTACTGACGACCCGTACCACTTAGGATCTCTCTATAAAGCTCCTTTTGCTCCGATGTCAGTGGAGCGTACAGAATGTACTCTCGTTTCTTAGGAAGACTAGTCTCAACATCGGTCTTGACTCGTCGCAGTAGGAACGGCTTGAGAATAGAATGCATCGTGGTGACGAGATTACGTTTGCGCCTTTCGATCACGTCTCTTTGGCCATTCTTGTCCAGGACTGAAGAGAAATCAAACCAGCTCTCAAAGCTGTCTAGGTCATTGAAAATTTCGGGAAGCAAGAAGTGTAATAGTGACCATAGTTCGGAGATGTTGTTTTGTAAAGGTGTGCCGGTTATAAGCAATCGGTTTGCAGAGTGGTAAGTGAGCAGCTCTTTGATCAATTTGCAATTCATATTCTTCAGACGGTGGCCCTCATCCTGAAATATGTGTCAGTGAGCGAATAGACGACTCAAAGATGGAATTACTTACCACAACGATATACTTCCAGGAAAACTGCCCAAGAAACGCACGATCATTCATACAAATCTCGTACGACGTGCAAACGATAGGAAAATCAGCCTCCTTTTGATCCTTTAACTTCATCTGTTTCCGAAGTTCCGCACGCTCAGGCTTAGATCCATGATACAAGACTGTCTTGATGCTAGGAGTCCACCTTTGAAACTCATCAACCCAATTGCTGACTGTGCTCAATGGTGCTGCGATCAAGAAGGGGCCAGAGATGTTGTTTTCTTTGAAGAAAGCAATGAGTGAGATTGTCTGAACAGTCTTGCCGAGACCCATTTCGTCTGCAAGGATACCACACAATCCATTGATCCAAAGTGACTTCATCCACTCCAAGCCTTCCAATTGATACTCACGCATCTTCCCGCCAGTAACCAGCGAAGGTTGTTCCGTGGCGACGAGACCTTCCTGTTCACCAAGTGCCGATGGCTTCGCTTCTAATTCATCTGCTGCTTGCGCCAATGCTTCCTGCACGCTGGGATTGTCTCCGCTGACCTCCACATCGACTTTCTTGAAATAGCTCGAGATATTTTTGCCATTGGCGGCATTCTTTTTTGCGCCTTTTTTCGCGGTAGCCTTCTTGATTTGTTTCGCATCGGGGACTTCTTCGTCTTCACCGGTTTTCAGACGAGAACTGCGTCGTCCGGTTGTCGATGGGGCTTCCTTGGCTGCCGCGGCTTGTTTCTTAGCTGCTGCTTTCTTTGCTGCTTCTTGCTGTTGTTTTTGCTGCGCTTTCATCTTATCGGACATGATGGCCACGAAGACCTACAAACATCTATTAGCCACAAGAACTTTTTGTAGAGAATATCAATAAAACTCACGGAGCTGGTCTGAAGCAACTTGTTCAACGCTCTAGCTTTCATATCCAGACCCTCCGTATCCTCATCCTCATCACCCTCTCCCTCCGCAACAACCGGTTTCTCCAGCTCACTCTCCTTCTCAGCTCCCTCCATTGTCACATCTTCAGACTCAGATTTTGTCGCAGGCGAAGTGGGTGGGCTAGATTGCTGTCGCGAAGGCGCACTTGAAGCGCCCGTCGTCGCTTCTTCGAGCGATTCAGGTAGTGTTGTAGGTGTCGTTACTCCCGACATTTCGGATTCGATTGACTGGGTTTTGCTGGGACTGGACCATTTATTGGCGAAAAAGTTCACGATTCGAGAGCCCATCGGGTTTTGCGATTGATATGAAATTCTGGTCTGATCTCGCTCAATCGAGTCGGACGAAGCAAGCACTAGACGAAAGATGGGTTACAAAACAGTCGCATCTAATATGCAAAGCTTTCACCCAGAATATGATCAAAATTCAAGTCAATACGTCCAATCTCGTCCAATCTCCACCGTACGTCGTCGTGGAAATGGCCTCCTCCCTTTTTTCAGCTTCGACTGGAAACGACGTAGTTGCGACGCGGACACTTGCTGAAAAACGCGATTTGCCGTCACGCGCTGTCACGTGAGACATTTAACCCAATTTGTACAATCGATTGTCGATCGATCTGTGTCTCTTTTTCTTTCGTCTCTTTTTTTTTTGGTGATGAATGAAGTTTACTATTTTTGATCATCGGTATTTTGGTATCATCGTCATTGTTATTCAGTCAGAATCAGATGGGATCAACATCGATATTCTCCGTCTATTTTTGATTTGAAAACTTACAAATGAAAGTTGAACAACGATTGCCTTGTGTACATTTCAGGGCTTGTAACATCACGTGCATATAGGTTGGACTCCATGTCTATGAGTGACGAGTTACTTTGTATAATTACATGAGAGCGCAATTTACTGACTTGAGCAGTTGATATTGATTCAATGATAGTAGTACAAAACTTCATGTATTCGACTAACCAGGAAAAGAGAAAGGAAAAAAGAGGGAGAACAGAATGAGGGACAGGGTGCATCGACCGCGACTCTAGACATCGACAAAGGAAAGAATACTTTTGGCCTGATCATGGGCACTGCAAAGATTGGATCATCATGCATGCATCAACGATCGTTTACTCATACACATCATTCAGTCATTTGTTGTACATCAGCAAGGAAAGACAGAAGACAAGCCAGGAAAATGTTATACAAGAAAGAAAGTGGTATCGTACATTCGTCCGTATTCGTACAGTCATGTTCATTCTCGTTGCTGAATTGGATGTTTGCGAGGTCGTCCTCGTCCACGAGGGACAGGAGGGTTGGTTGTCGCATCAGAGGTCGCATTGGTAGCGGAATTGGTAGTTGGAGTGGGAGTTGGACCAGCTTTCTTGCCTCTCTTTGGCTGTGCGGCTTTCATTTCAGTGCTGGCATCTCGCTTTGTGCCAGCGGTTTGCTTCCTCGCCGACCGACGCGTCTTTCGGGTCGAGGATGGTACATCCACAGCAACGTTGGCAGAAATAGGTGAGAGACTATCATTGGGGATGTCTTTGGCGGCCGGTTTGTTAGCATTGGCATTTCCAGCATTTGTGGAGGGCGGCTCCTCGATCCCAGCTCCGGACATGCCAGCCATCAAAGTATTCTCGCCTTTAGATGTGCCAATTGTATCGGCTGCTGGCTGTCCTTGACCTGTCGATGCATAGGACTGGGTTGACTGGCTGGTGTTGACATTGTGGGATGCTTGTTGACCGTCTGCATGAATGTCGAAGCTATCGAAGCCAAAAAGAGGATTGGTGTATTTCGTGGACTTGGATGGTTGCGGCGTCGTGAATGAATTTGCCGTCCCTTGCGGTGCTGCATCGGGCAGGCGATTCAAGTTGGTTCCCGGCTGTGCCTGATGACCTACGAAGCTGCTGACGACATCCGCTTGTCCCTTCGCTGTCTCGGTTGACTTCAAAGATGCAGAAGGTAGAAGATTCAGACCTTGCATGGCCTTGGATGGAGAAAAGACATCAGTATCCGCTTGTGCCACATTATGTTTCTTCCTCGACTCTGTGTGACCGATCGTAGCGTCTGATCTCGAAAAGGACGTAGATGCGGACCCCAAGTTCCCAGATTCTATGTCATCACTTGGTGGCATTGGTGATCGGTGATATGTTGAAATGCTCGACTGAAGCTGTCTCTCACCGACGGCACTGCGATAGGACTTTGGTGTTGCAAGGCACATTTCAACGTTCGTCTCGGGGAGTTGAATGTGATTGTCGTTAGCTGTAAGCTTCGTCGTTGTAGTGTAGCTGGGTGAGGATGCCGCTGGGGTTGGCATAGCATTTCTCGCAGTCAAATTTCGTGTATTTCCATATACTACGCCTTCCATTGCAGACGAGTCTGATGGTTGTGGAGGGCTGGAATCAAATGAACGTGCAGTATCAAGGGTGGAATGATTATGTGTGGTGACTTTCTTGGCTTCATCGAATTGACGAGCTGCGGGCTTCGCTGTCGATGAGCCAGTGTTATTGAAGCTCCCAGGCCGTGGCCTTGTCGAAAATGAAGGTTCTGGTTGTTGTAGGCGAGTCGCATCTGTTGGCCAGGAGCCAAACATGCGACGCACCGGCATTGAATATTGGTGGTGCATACCATCGAGCCTATCCGAATCGGTAGGCAATTCTTCGATGGTGTCATCACTGTTTGGCTCTCTAGTTTGTGTTCGAGGAGTAGCAAGAAACCTTCCTGAAGTACCTATGTGTCGACGAGATGGCGTTGCCGGCTGCTCTATGTGTATACGAGCTGCATTTCTGGGACCGATCTTGAGACGCACAAGGGCTTGGTCGGGCAAAATCAGCTGCACATTGCTGCTTGTGGCGGCTTGTTGAGTGTTAGCCCGGGGCATCGGATCATGGCGTTGAGCTGATGGTAATTGCACAACCGGCATTTCAGCGATAGTGGGGAGAGATGGATTTTGGACACCAGTTCGTGCTCTAATTGCTGACTGAAGTGGATTTGCTGGCAAAAGATTGGCATTCTCGGCGGCGGCGGGTGCAGTTGTCTGTGGTTCTGTAGTCGATTTCCATTTCAAAGTTTCAGTAGCACCCCTAGTGCTGGATATCGGTGGAGTGGCAACAAATTGATTGTCCCATTCGCCAGCATATGTCATAGGTAACCCTCGTTTCGACAAAAACTTTCGTGCCAGCAAAAGATCCCCCGCCTGGCAGAGCAGGTACCTCATCTTCGACTGCTTTCGAATCACGCGATGACACTGATCCCACACTTTTCTCGACATGACGAGGCGCGCTGGTACTGAATGCTGCTTCAGATCGGAATTGTCAAGACACATCAAAGCCTGCATCTGCTTGTTGCGCATTTCCTCGAGAACACGATTCTCATATTCGAGATCCGCATTCTGCATGTGGAGATTGCGCGATAGTTGCTCAGTATCGGGCTGGCTGAGGCCAAGCAGGAGCTGAATCGTGGACAATCTATGAGTCTCCAACATGTTTTCTGCAATCTCGATTTGGAGACTCAGTGGAATATCGGACCACTGCGGATCGTGGGGTACTGGCTCCTAGATTGGAGGATAAGATGTTAGCATGAGACTATCGCGCTTGTGTTTGAAAGGTTGGTAAACATACTTCACGGTGAGTCAACTGTGCGCCAGCAGTTTCATCGCCAGGTGGTTGTTGCTCATCGTCATCACTGATTTGGAGATCGAACTCGTCGTCTTCTCTTGCTAGCAGCGCCATGTTCCTCTTGTATTGTGGATTTTGCGGCCCATTACTCGCGATGAAGTTGTCGAGCTGTTCTGGGGGGATGCCACGATAACGCGAATCGAAAGCGTCTAGATGATATCCGTCAGCTTCAAATCCAGCATTATCAGTAGCAGAGTTGGCGTTGGCAGCAGCAGCAACAGGAGGTGACGTTGTTGTGGTAGGGAGAGAATGATAAGTGCGCCCAGCGGGAAGCGGGTGGTCGAGGGTGGGAAACGCGGCAGGAGGTTGATTCGGGTTGTAGTCAACATAGCGGATTGCCCTTTCCTCTTCCGCTTCTGCTACTGCTGCTGCCTTTTTGCGCCGTGGCAGTCGTCGCGGAGAAACTCCAGTCCTGAGCTCACATTCATCATCGTACCGTGATGGGACACGGATGGTTTGTCGCAACCTCATGGCAAACACTGCCCTGCTATCAGAACGCGCCTGAACTGCAAGCAGGAGAAGAATCGGCGATAGTGATTGCAAGTCGAGCAGAAGTTCTGAATGACGATAGTCGGTTGCTGGAGGGTTTCTTGAGTGCGCACGAAGCTATTTCTTGGAGGAAGACAAGATGAAGATCGCTGAAGACAGGCTTTCTCAGTCGTTGCGACGAAAGGGAGAATATCGAGTGGGAGAGTGGTTGAGGAAGTTGGTGTTGAGACTTGGTTTGGGGCACAAGTATCAGGCAATCTTCATTTAAGGGGGCAGGTGATGGACCGAGATAATTGAGTAGTAGATCCCTCTCTTAAATCATAATACTGGCACCGGGGCAACCCTGTCATTGTAGAAAATTTCTTTTGCTAAAGCAACAATTAACCTGCTTTAGGCACCGACAGGGCAAAAGAGTCTTTTTGAAGTTGCCCAAAAAGGCACACAAGATGAGATGTGAATTGGTGGTTTTCCGGTACTTTCCATCTTCATACCAATCACTGTGCCTGTTCTGGGCCTACATGAAAAAGATATGGACCAATGCAGTGAAAGTATTGATTCTCTCAGTATCCACAATCTAGTCATACACAGTGCTTTCCATGCTGTCACAACCGGCATAATCCGCCATGCAATTTGGTGTTGAGGTCATGCGCCACCAGCACAAGTATGAAGGGTATGATCTTGTATTCGCAAAACGCCGCAAAAACCCGCCGAAAAGCAACTAACCAAGTCTAAAAGCGAGAGACAAAAGAACCCCGATGTTATGATAGCAATCAGGCAACGCGCTCTATGAAAGGAGCAGGCTTCTGTTTCAGATGTTCACCATCATTATTGGCCTGGATCGTAGATTGTTGAACTGAGGAGCCGTTGTTCCCAAAGTCGGTGGATGGATTAGTATCGCCGTCATATTCGATAAAACTTCGTTTCTTCGTAAGTTGACCACCTGGATGAGACAGTGGCTGTATACCCAGAGAAGAAGAGGTAGTGGCTTCCTGTCGACGGGCCTTGGCAACCTCCTTCTTCGCATCAAGAATAGCCTGATATGACTGAAGAAGCGTCTGCATAGCTTCGTCCACATCGATACAGAACCGCCTATGGTGTACAGCCCACATTGCCGAGGCCATATCCAGATTCATCATGCTCATGATGTAGGCAATCACCACGCTTGCAGACCGGCCATTACCGGATTCGCAAAAGACGAGCACTCTCGGCGGTAGATCTGGCCTAGCGGACACGCCTGATAATACATGTTGGTTGATCCCTCGGATGATACTGGGGTAACGGCTAATGAGTTCTTGCTCACTTTCGACATCAACCGTATCTGCCTGGATGCCTAGCTCCTCAGCTACTTTGGCGCCGGACAACAACCGGGCAATGGCAGATCGTTTATCGCGAATGGATAACAATAATGTGATGCCTTCGTTGCGAACGAAGTCCCTATCCCGAGCCATAGATGCGGGCCCCAAGTACAGAAAGGGTAGAATTTGTTGGGCCTCACGACGCTGGGCGTACGTCCAGTCAGCAGTGGATGCATGGTGCGAGAACCAAGTATGATGAGCCCGGTCGAAGAAACCAGGAGGAACGAATTCCCCATCCTCAAAGGGGTGCTCCTTAGGTGGCTCCAAGACCATATTATCATCTGAATACGCGCCAAGCGTCAAGGGTGGAACCATAGTTTTTTGACGTGGAATAGGGACAGAGGTATGATAATCATGGGCTGGAGCATAAAGTTCCCCTGGACCTTGGGGGACGGAGTTTTGTTGCATGTTGGCAGGAAGCTGCACAGCCGTGGGTCCTTGGTTGCTTGAAATTGGGGTATCGTTGGCCATTGTGATCTGTAGTATGTCTTGCGGCTGAGTGCTCAGCTCCAGCAAAGACCTGCTGTCCTGTCTAGGCAATACGGAAAAAGGACAATGTCATGCCCATATGAGTACGGCTGAAATAAAGCATATGTGAGGTCAGGAACCTGTAGGTATCTCAGAATAGATGCATGTAGATGATCTGAAGCTGAGAGAGATAGAGTGATTAGGAGATCTTGACGTGAAGAAAGGGCTGAGGCGGATCTGTGGCTGGTTTGGATCTAGGGAAACTAAGCCTAATTAGGGCTTCACCTAGCTCAGTCAGCGAATCAGATGTCAGAATGACTGCCTGAGTGATCGCACTAGCCTGATTAGTCATAGCATCCAACAAAAATATATCTAGATTAACTATGACAGTGTCATTGTAGGCAGCAGAGTACTCTGTTATCCTCACATCATTCTATTCAAGATGCTATAATAGAGGGTACTACATGTCATGCATACACAGGCTTTTCTATGATTGATCGGATACTCTCACCAATCGGAGAATATCATTTGATTTGCCTGTGATAGAATAAAGACAACTACGAAAAGAACTTATTGATGTATGTTTATATAGGAATAGGAATGGCTATAGAGTAGTATTGGTGCCATTATCGTTAACAGAGAGCTTGGGTATATCTGTTCAAACTAAAAATACTCAAAGGAAAGAGAGAACAACATCCCACAGTACAAAGAATGGGGAGATAAATAGAACCAGGAGAGCGAGACAAAGGGAAAAGAAAGAGACACTATCAATAAACGCCTCCACCGCCTGATGGACTCATCTAACCGCTGCAACAAGAGGAAAAAGAAATTCCAGTCTCATGTTTCGAGCTTCTCCACGGCTCTCGATTGCCATGAAAAGAAGGGATGATATATTAGGAAAAGAACGCCCTTCAACTCTTCGTCTGGGAAGAGAAGATTCAAGCAGAGCAGATGAAAGATAAAAACAGAAGAAAAAACAGACCACCGCCCAGACAAAATCAAACTCGTTCACAAGCCGTCCAGGATGCATATGAGCCCAGTCAAACAATTGTGACCATGGAAACTGCATAACGCCTAATAATGCACCCATACACAGAAAGATAAGAAAAGAAATAGAGGATTCAAGAGTCTCGAGGAAGGATAGAGGGGAGATCCGGAGCCAGGGGAATGATGGCATGGCATCATCTATAGCTCGGCACCGGGAACGTGAACCACGGGTAGTCCATGATGGGGAATTGACTGCTGCAACCCTGCAACAATCTTCTCAAGCTCTTCGAGACGACGATCTTTCTCTTCGACTTCGCGGCGCAGCCGCTTCACCTCATCGTGAAGATCCACGCTGTTCGATTCTTCGATGGTGTCGACACCGTTCAGCTCTGGGTCGGTTGTATCGTCGTGTTTACGCTTCAGGCCAGCCGTGGGGTCCAAGAAGCTCGACTTCAGGCCCTCAACATCTGCCACAGTCAGAACAGGCAACTCGGGGGAGTTTCCGCCTTCGGTATGCATGTGTCGACGGCGAAGATGCTCCTTCAGGTTCTCTTGGCGCGTAAATCCGTTGCCGGTACTGCGATTGCAGTCGGCGTAGGGACACATGAGGGCTTTCTTTGTGGTGGCATTCTTCTTGTGAACTTCTCGTTGATGCCGGAGGAGTCCGCCGGAATAGGTGAAACCTTGAATCTTGTCGCAACCCGGCTCCATGCATTTGTACGGTCGGTCATGCTTGTCCATATGTTTACTAATGCGATAGATGGTTAGCAATGTCCTATTTGTAAGCATGACGCGGGGATGTACTCACTTCCATTCACAAGGTCTTCTGAATGTAGGCGGATTAGCCTGGCAATCGGGGTGATCGCAGAAGATCTGATTGCTTTCGTTCTTTGGAGGGTCGCGGGACCGTCGCACTGATAGACGAGGGCGTGTTCCATCTGGAGAGACGTTTGCGAGGTTTGATAAAGGATCGGTCATTTTCGTAGGTGGTGAGAGCGATTCTGGAGCAGCGATGAGAATAGCACTGGGCCCGGTAGGTCCTTCACTTCTTGGACTGGGATAATCTGTGCCGTCTCCCATGACAGCCGACATGAAGAACTGCAACTTCTCGGTGGAAGTCTAGAGACTTGTTTCGCGTTCTCAATTTGGGTTGTCTGCTCGCTTGCTGGACGGATTAATAATCTGCTGTTTTGTGCGACCGAGGAAAGGGGTGTAGAATCGAGACGCGACGACAAGAGATCGAGATAATGACGTGAGTTGTATAAAGGACGCGGCCTATTTGTTTTATAGAAGTGAGGCTAGGTATACTTCGTGGTAAGGCATCCACGAAGGAGAAAAATTTTGCCACCTGAGATTTCAGGTTTCAACTTTCCAGAGTTTTCCGGGACCGCCCCAATGAGTAAGCTTAGCCCGTCCGGTAGGCGCGGGCGGGATATGACGCGGCGCTTCACGTTCGCAACAACACGAGGACGGACACCTACTGCGATAATGTCGATTATCGACGACGGACACTGGCCGCCTAGTCTGGGGTTTCCTGATGATTGATCGAATGCTGTAGTCACAGAAGCGAGATACAACAATACGTGGTGTCGTCGTGTGACTGAGATGACTCCACTCGAGCTCGGAAGTCGTGGTTATGGTTGGCTGAAGCCTCGAGGCCGTCGCCTTTCTGCCTGGCTGTATCGAAGTATCGTGTAGGCAATGAGTATAGGATGAGTCACCGCAAGGTACGGAGGAAAGATGAAGAATAAAAAGAGGCGCGAATAGGCGGAATAGCAGATTCAGTCAGGAACTCAGCATACTAATCCCAGCCTCTGGCTATTGCTACTAGGTAGTATGGTATTCGCCCGCCACGTTAGTTAGGCACGATCGGCCGAGGGCTGAGCCTGAGGCCAAACGCCACACTCTCTGGGCGCTCACCGCCACGGTCACGTTACCGGATCACGTGGACTTACTGCCTATTTCGTCACCCGGTTCGGCAGTTCTTTCAGCCGAGAGATATACTGATCTCCTGTTCGAGAGAACCTTCTGACTTTGGTTTTCACAACCTCGTACAACGAGAACTGAAAGAAAGAAGTATTCTTTATCGTCTTATGTACTTCTCTTCGTCACTGTCCCTCTTTCCATTTTGACACTAATATACATGGCCGAACACATTTTCCGTTGCCACGTCGTGTTAGGGACCACAAGCGGGCCGGTTTCCCTCATCAAACACCAATCGTATGCCTGATCTGCTTGACCAGATGCATCGTTCATACCTCGATGGTCACCTTGCACTCGTGCCTAATTGTCTTCGTGAACTATTTCTAGTTGACCTCTTTACTAACTCAAGCGTTTTCTTACTGCCAAGACTGCTCGACATGGATTAGATTAGATTTAGGCATGGATGGAGACTGGATAGTCAGGGTGGCCAGTCTAGCCTGGCTGCCTACGTAGTTGATGACTGGGTGAGTCAGATTTAGTCTCATATCATAGTCATGCATATATTTGAATGTTGACTGATACATCATCATTGTCGTATCCTTGCTGGCAACATCAGAACGCTAGGCTAGGGCGAGCTTGGGAATAAGGTGAGATGGTGGGTGGTGTAAGTCGAGACTTGCCCGGGTATAGTTACCTTGAGATATTGTCTAAATCACTAGGCAGCTGTAGACTAGCTCCACAATGAGGTCTGACGCCGTGACTCAATTCATATTGATTTTAATGAGGGTTGCAAGATTACCTATCTATGTCAAACCGCTCATGACAAAAAGTCAAAGCCTTCATGTAACAAGCCTATCGAGGCGAGCTATACTGGGTGCTCAAGACCGTCGAAGTGCATTCCGTGTGAGTTCTCGGGATTTTTGACTTTGTGTCTGCCTTATTATGTGGCAAAGTTTCCTGTAATAATCATCTACACAATTAAGTAGAGTATATTGCCTACATACCTACGTACGCATGCAATCACGCGAGCTTCCTGCCAGGCTGAACGATTGGTAGGCATACAGATCGATCATCATTACTGGAAGCCTAGTTGGCGCTTGCTCCTCCAGTCACTTCTCCACTCCGAAACAATTGTCGGCATATCTTGAAGTCTTTTACTTGATAGATCCTTGTAAATAGCTAGTAACTTACGCGAATGTAGACTAAAGACCATTGAAATAACCCCAGTGTTTTCCAAGGTTTTTATTGAGTTGTGTTTCAGGACGGAACAATTCAAAAATATATATCAATTGATATTGATTGTTACTTTAAAATCGGGGCAAGCAAGAATGACCAATTGTGATTTTACCCAAACTGCACCATAAACGAGGATATCAAAAGCTCAATGACGATGAAGATGGATTTAAAATCTGGTTACAGGAGTGGCATGGCATTCCTTTGTGACAAGGTGATAATGAAGCGGACGCATGTCCCATCTCCATATTCGGCAATATTAGGGCTCGGCCAAATATTACCTAAACAGGAAAATTTGAGAACATCGAAACGTCACCCAACGACATTCTTTTTCGAAGCTGACAGCTATAAATTGAAGCATTATGTACTCGAAAATGCTTGAATTAATTTATGTAGGGTCTCAGAAGATGTAGGGTAGGGAGCATTGTGGGCTTCAATAGCGGGATAGGACTGATAAGAGAAACCGTCTTCCTACAAGTTACGTTGGGCCGTTGAACTCTACTTCTGAGTATAGAGGTACAACATAGGCACATTTTTGGCAGTAATTTATTGGTAAAAGGCATTAGACTTGGATCTTCTTGATACGTCTTGGGCTATCGCGGCGCATAATAATAACGATAGCGACTCGCAAACATTTCAACTTGATCAACAAAACGATCAATTGATCTCTGCTACATAAATATCCAAACATTTCAGAACATTGAATATATGCACAGGCAACTTCCTGCGTACTTATTTCCCAAAATTAATGCCAATAATTCTTCACGATCCCCTTTGTTATTGCCCAAGCTTTGTCAAGAGCTTCCACAACATCCTCCGGCAGAGGTTCCTTTTCCAAATCACTAAGGTTCTGCTCGAGTTGCTGCAAACTGCTTGCGCCAATGATGACAGAATCTCCTCGGCTGGAATCCAACTGTGAATGGTGAACAATCCATCTCAATGCGCATTCCATTTCGTTCAATTGATGTTTCCCAGCTGCTTCTCTAATTACGTCAAGAGCATCGAAGATGGTATCATTCCAAAAACGTCTCCGGTATTTTCGTCCCTGAAAAGTGTTCGGATCGAATCGAGACATAGATTCAATACTGGTGTCTGACGTATCACGCTTGTATCTACCAGTGAGTTGACTGCCAGCAAGTGGACTAAATGCGTAGAACGTAATGCCGTAGTGTCGAAGACATGGGAATAATTCCAGCTCCACCGTCCGATGGATAGCATTGTATACCCCCTGGTACACAGTTGGACGAATCCATCCGTTGTGGATACACATGTCACTAATGTACGCCACCTCCCAAGCCACGTAGTTACTCAACCCAAGTCGATTGAACTTGCCTTCCTTGTGCAATTCGTTACAAGTTCGAAAAGTTCCTTCGTACGGGGTGTTCCGATCTGGTCCATGGAGATACCAGAGGTCAATCTTGTCCGTCTTCAGCGCTTTAAGAGACTCGTCTAAATACTTGCGAAGATCTTCGGCTGAGTGAGTCATATTGCCGGTTCCGTCGGCGACATTGGGGTAAAGTTTTGTGTCGACGACGAGACCTCTGCCTTGCCAGTCGAGTTCCCCAAGGTATTCCTCTGAGGATCCTTCGCCATATACACGGGCTGTATCGACTACTTTGCCGCCATGACTTTGGAACAGGTCTAACATAGCACTGGCATCCTTGAAATCATGGATACGCGCTTGCTCGACGCCTGAAACGTAATTAGCTAGGATTACATAGTCGAACAGAAGCAAACAGACCTTTTCTACCAAAAGTCATTGCACCGAAAACGATCGGTATCTTTGTCTTCTGTTCAGGAGCCATGTCTAAATTCTAGGAGAAGTCTTTCGATATGTAGGTAGAAGAACCAGTTCAAGGAAAACTTGGGATTTAGTTGTATGAGGAGAAGAAGAGAAAAGAGACTATGTTGCTACAGAGAGGAGATATTTAATGGTATTTAATGGTGCCCCAACTAGCGCGTATGCGGGGTGGGATATTCGGCGTTCGTGCCGTTAAGCAGGCACCTGGGGCAGTTGATTGAGTTAAACAGGCTTTACTAAGGTCTGCCAGGATGACCTGAGACTATGAGGCCACCACGATTTCGTGAACAAATCGAGGCGAGCTTACTATTTTTTATTATTATACTATGGAAGCCCAGGTTTTAAATTTGAATGTAATAACTGTGCAAGATGCACATCTGCAAACTATCGAGATGCTCTGTGCTGAGAACGTTTGCATCATGACAGACCAGAACTGTACTAGCAAAAGATCCCGAATCTCTCAAGCAAAGCTAGACATGAAAGAGTCTCTCAACTTGTATGGATGCTCTGACGGACGTGGCAGCGTCTTCTGGACGGATTGATTCACGACGACAACAATAAGCGTACTCTTCTCAGCCCACTCGAACGCCTGAGTCAAGCCTTCAGCAGTATCCACAAGAACTTTTGCTTATAAGGCAAGCCTCCAGCTAGCGACAGGAGGTTCTCAGTGCTGATGGGAAGGGACTGGCTCCCCGTCGAGCAATGGATGCTGTTGTGGATTACAACATGAATTAGGTTTGAAGGAGCTTCAGCAGCTAGAACGGCGATGTTGCTAGTATGCATCAAAAATGAGCCGTCACCTTCGATACAAATTCGGCCGGACGGATGCCCTAATTGGACTCCATACACGAGTGGGTATGTGTGGCCCATGGCTCCGATAGCCAAAAAGCTTCGCGATAGATCCTCGCCATTTTCCTTTCGGATCATGTATATTTCGCGGCTATTACCACCAACAGATGATACCGTCACGTCTTCCTCGTAAAGCCGTTTGAGCACGCAACGAATGGCATACTCGCGTGACAAGGGAAGTTCCGCTCCAGCAGATCGCCACTCCTCTACCCTTGAAGGGCGCTTCCATATCTTGGACTCAATTCCATTTGAAGTCCCATTGGCGCCATTCTGTGCCGTCTCTTCAAGGCGATACTCTGCAAATATGTGAGTTGGCACAACAAGGGCAACCGGTGTATTTCCTTCCCGGGCTTACTTGCTCAGCCGTGCGATGACTTCAGTAATTTCAGGGAGCGTCTCAGGCATTACCTCGAAAGGAAAGCCGTTTGAGGTGAGGAGTTCTGGTGTGCATGGCCCTGCCAATGCGTGTTCCGGCTCGTCATGTTCACCAGGCCTGCCTCGCCATCCTATCACGAGCAGCATTGGGATACCAAATGCTTCTTTGGCAGCCAGTGACTGTAGTGGATTAAGCGAATTAGCAAGACCTGAGTTCTGCATGTATGCTACTGCAAGCTTTTTGGTTGAAAGATAGTAGCCGGTAGCGAGTGCAATGGCGGCACCTTCGCTAGCTATAGTAATATGTTCTAGACATGTTTTATTGCGTATAGGTAGCTCAAAAATCCCTTAAGACAGGAATCTGGCACCCCAAAGACGTGTGTGATTCCATTTCCGACAAGTGCCTGTTCGTAGAACAAGCGTGGGTCACCAGTGGCCATTGCAATATAATTGAAAATACACCGAAGAGCCGGGAAGTATACCAAATTGAAAACTTTCGAGGTGATAAGTAGATCAAATTTTAAGCATATAATCAAACTTGGAGAATTCTTATCAGTTATCGAGTCCTGAAACTGGTAATAGTAAGTGTTGTTTATAAAACACACTTATGAGTTGGTCAATGGATGTGGGCTAAGTTGGGTAATCAATTTGAGCAACGGATCAATACCTGGGTAGTGCAAGTCTGACACTTCAGTTGCCAGAGTCCAAGTGATCATGAGAGCAAAACCGAGGATCAGCAATCACAAAGTTGGGAAGTAACGTGCTGCTTGAAATTCTTAAGTCAATAGTTTCACGACAAGCGGCAAGATGATACTCGATATTGTCCACATGCATATGCATGCGTAGACTACTAGTGGCTTTGATGATAATCATGTAATAGCAATACCAAGCTTGATGTGAAGCCAAAGTCTGCGAGCTTTCCTGATGGCATAAAAACCACGGGGCAGCAGCCGCCGCTCTATGAAGAAGTGCGTCCCTACTCAGACTTTCCAAAGGTCATTACTGACCCGACAGCGTGGACGAAAGATGATTTTTCAGGGTCTCCTGAAAAGGAGGCTCTGTGGAAGCCTACTTTTACCGAAGAAGAACTTGAGGAGCTGAGCACAGCAGCCGAGCAATACCTCGCAAGCGGCCGGTCCTTGACCGAGATGAGCAAGGTGAGAGATGAACATAATATGCTATTATAGTCTCGTGGATACTGACACATTTTCAAAAAGGGGTATTTCCCACTGCCTAAAATGTCCAAGTACCTCGAGGAAGTCCGTGACGATCTGATAAACGGTAGAGGATTTACCTTGTTTCAAGGTCTTCCTGTAAGAGAATGGGGATTGCAAAAGTCTGCTACCGCGTACATGGGCATGGGTGCACATTTTGGCTACCATCACAAGCCAGAACGGCAGAGGTCACGTCTTGGGTCACGTCAAGGACCTGGGTGAGAATCCTGCTGATTTCCACAAAGTTCGGCTCTACCGAACCACTGCAAGGTACGTTATAATCCGCCATGGCAAGCCAACGAGGTGGCGACTGAAGCGCATACCTACGTTAAACTTCGCAGACAAACCTTCCATGCTGATCCAGCCGACATCGCTGGGCTCCTTTGTCTCAATATCGCACTTGAAGGCGGTGAAAATGATGTAGTTTCGGGCCATCGTGTCTGGAATATTATGCATGCGGAGCGTCCAGATGTCGCCGAGCTTTTAACAAAGCCCATCTGGTATTTCGATCGAAAGGGGGAGGTAAGCGTTGGCCAGGAGGACTATATTCGATGCGCTATCTATTATCTCGAGAGAGATAACGGTCGAGTCTACTTAAAGTAATAGAAACACTTTGTACTTGGAATCTTGGTTTGTGAAGCGATATGCTTACCCGTTGTCCCAGATTCGATCCCAATTATGTCAGATCCTTGAGACGATTCTCTGACAAGGGAATAATTCCTTCCTTGTCTGAAGAACAAGTAGAGGCCATAGAATATTTCGACCGCCTATGCTTACAGGAGTCAATTCGGAATGTACCCATGGTCGAAGATGTCCATTTCATGGGCAACAATCACCTCTTCCACTCTCGGACCTCGTACAATGTCGACACCTTCTACGACTCTGGCTCTCTACACCGGAGAGCGAAGGAGGCTGGAAGTTGCCTTACCATGATAGTGATTGGAAGAAGAGGGGAGGTGTTCAAGTTGATAACCGCCCAGCAAAAGTACTGCTTCACGCTGACTAGAGAGGACATGCTGTATCCTGTGTTAGCAGTGTTGATGATACCAAATACTCTGATAGTTTGTATAGTTATCTTTGATCATTTTTAGCAGAAGCAAGAATAACGGAATATTGACACTTTGGCATGGAGAATACTATGTCGTTGTTATTAAGTTAGATTGCCAAGATTGTACGACCGATTGCTATCTAGGTACCACGTGGGACATCGTGGCACCTTGGTACTGCGTATATTCTGTGTTTTTAATGTATACTTTGCTTCTGATCGTACCTTCTTTCTGCAAATAATTGTGGTTCACTAATAGTCTTCGTCTTCGCATTCACTCCGGTTAAGACGGAACTACGATCAACACCGCCATAGACTAGATTCTCAGCCCAGACTCGTTTAGAATTAGTCTGAAAACCAACAAAGGAACACCCACCAATAGCAGCGAGCGAATATACGAGATTCCCTGGATACCGTAGTCCATGCATTAAACTCGCAGATTCTGCGAAAGTCGAAGTTCGCAACAGAATTCATCTTGTCAGCCTTTTCTTTTTCATAGAAAATGAATCTCAAAGAATATTCCTAGTGATAGAGAAATATGTAGTAGTAATAACAAACTTTCGGCACCCTACCCGACGGCCCACATGGCTCCGATCAACGAATAAGCCTCTTCGGAGATAAGAATTCCCGTGGGGATGTCCCCTCCCGATTTCGGCGCTCGCGTGACCACACACGCTAATCCGAAGATGGTAGCTGCCCTATTAGTCACTGACGTGATGGTTTTGCTCCCTGCCGAACCTTGTCTTCCTTTTCATTTTCCTAGCATTTTTCTAAGCAGTCACCCAAGCGATTAATCAATTCTCGTCGCAAGAATGGGGGGAGACGAAGAACATTCTCTTCCAGAGCTCACAACGAGTGCTCCGGATGCCGAGCAAACTCGTTCTAGGCAATTGGAATCGAAGAGGACGAAATTAAGTGTTCTCATAGGATCCGGGATAATTCAGCTGCCGATCTGGGGTACGTTGTGATTGCACCTGTGTTCTCTAGTGGCTGGAAACTCACGTCCGTGCAGGTTTTGCTATGAGCTATGGTATATTTCAAGAGTATTACTTCAACAACTGGACGCTAGAAGGAGACCGTACCATTACCGGTGTTATCGGCACCACCGCTAATGGTGTCATGTACCTATCCATGCCTTTTCTTTTCGCGCTATTTACTAGACGGTTGGCTCATTTGCGCCAGTACGCAGCTCTTTGTGGTACAGTGATTGCATGCGTCAGCCTCTTTCTCTCCGCTTACAGCACCACTGTGTGGCACTTGGTTGCAACTCAGGGTATCATATCTGCGTTGGGATGTGCTCTCATCTATAGTCCAATGACACTCTCTCTCGGCGAGTGGTATACATCCAGCAACCGTGCTGTAGCATATGGGATTGTTTTGTCTTGCAAGAACGTTGTTGGGACTAGCTGTCCATTCATGATTCGAGCTTTGATTGATGCCTACGGCTATAAGACTACTCTAAAAGCTTGGGCGGCAATTGTGGGCGGGACGACTCTTTTTGCTATCCTGATGATACCGACCCATCCATCAAAGATCTCGATACACAAAACTCGAGCTCGGAAGATTCCATGGCATTTCCTCAAACATCGGTCTATCTACTTCTATAGCATTGCTATCATATTTCAAAGCTCTGGGTATGGTATTCCGCAAAGCTATTTGAGCACCTACGCGAGAGATGTCACTCTGTTGTCTCAGACCTCAGGCACATTGATGCTGGCTCTCTTTAATGCACCAGGCATTATCGCCTCTTCCTTCTTCGGATGGCTCAGTGACAATAAAAAAATTCGTCTTTCAGCCCAGACCGTATCCGCGATTCCACCTGTCGCCTGCGCTATTTTCACTTTCTTTTTCTGGGGTTTGACGACGCCAGGCAACCTTGGCCTCCTCTTGGTCTTCTCCATGACCTTTGGTTTCTTTTCTAGCGGCTATAGTGCTACCTGGGGAGGGATGCTCAAGCAGATGGAGCGCGAGTCCGCCGAGAGAAACGAAGCTGTTGACCCTGGAATGCTGTATGGTCTGCTAAATGGTGTCAGAGGAATCGGATATGCAAGTGGAGGGCTTGCTGGTGTAGGATTACTAAACGCTGGAACTATTTCAGCTAGCCCCCGCTTCGGTTATGGAACGTCATATGGACCCCTCATTCTCTTCACGGGACTTTCTTCCCTTCTTGGAGGCTGGGTGGTTCTATGGAGGTGGAACCCGAAAAGACTATTGCCGTTGATCTCTAGGAACTGATTTTTACCAATTCCCAAAAATGTTAGTGCACAAATGATTCAAAATCAGTCAGGTGTTGGTGCTTATAGATTTCGGGATATGTTTTATACATGACAAACTTGGTCATTGTTAAGTACTGATTTTAGGTCAAGTTGGCTTACACCTAAGGTCAAGTATGCTTGCAAGATTTTGGCTTTATTCATGTGCGTAAAATTTTGATTACCATCGATTAACCCAAAATATCAAATGATCTCGGACTTTTTCACTGCAATCAACATCGATATTGGCAATCTTGACTATGATGAAATGATCTGACCAAGCCTAGATGACAAGTTCAACCATTCAGAATCACCCCCCAAATCAAGCCAGCAGAAATATCCTGACCTCACCGCGGGTAGTGGCTTTAGCGAGTAAGTGTCAACTGGAAGTTGTCTTCAAACGCTCTATTGGGAGTGTACTGCGCCAAACCAGTAATGTAGGCGGTGCCATTGCTGTACTCTAGGTTAAGTGAAGGGTCATTGTACAGCTTGTCGTTGTAGTGAAACTGAACTCCCTGAGTCTGCGACTTCAGACCTGCAATGGTGATGTTGGCGAGCGGTGCAGATGTATGGTAGGTGTCATTGATAACTGCCTGGAGAGTTCCATTGTTATACGTGAACTATGAGAATACCTGTTAGTAAGGGATCGGCAACGACACAATTTGATACTGAACATACCAAGACAATTTTAGTAGCATTGGGCACAGGGCTGACACCATCGTCAAAATACACAATTCCCTGAGCATACTGGTTATCATCCAAAGTAGCCAGTAGTGCGAATGAGTTGTTTCTCGTTGCCGTGGTAGTATAGCCAGGTTCTTGAAGAGTAAATACCGTACCGCCTCTAGCATGAACATTAATATGTTCTAATGGTGCACTAAGAGTGACGTTCTCTTGAGGTTTGGCATGAAGTTCATGTAAGGTGTACCTCCAATCAAATCTCAGATCACTATTCGACTTGGTAGTCTCGCCGTCGCTCTCAGGCGCAGGAACAATTGAAATTGGGAGAATGTATTGACTTGGATTTTGAGCCGATATATACTTTGGATAGATCTTAACGTTTAATCGTTCTTTGGCCTGGTATTCAACGTTGAGAAGCAGGTCGTTAATATCATTACCGCTAAAAGCTTGGTCAGAGACCATACAAAGCTTGACAATTAGGGCCAGCAAGAGTCAAGTCAGCCGTTATGCCTTGGTCATTTTCGATAAGATTGGAAGCCTTGTAGTCTGGATACTTTTGTGAGTTCGGAGCCGTTGAGTCTTGAATTGTTGCGGTCAAGCTAGGAGCAGCATCAACCTGTGGAACGAGCGTGTAGGTTTGTGTGATAGAGGTTGTAGGCGATGCACCTGTGGACTTGTTAGTCAATCACCCAACATAAATCAGAGTCATATGCACTGATAATGTGTACCCTTGACAGCAGTGGCCAACCGCTACCACTCGAGAGAGAGGTAACATTGTGTCGCTTTCTCAGTATACCAAGGTAGACAAAAAAAACTGGAAGGTGTCAAAATCTACTTGTAGGCTCTACACACTGACTTGGACCGCCCTTCTTAACGCGTGGATGTCACTAAGTGTCCTGCGGGATTATGAGAAACAACAGCCATCTAGTAGGTAGTATCTAAGGTCGAATTTGCACAATACATTTAGCATAGAGCATTGTATTAAGCAACCAACAAAAGTCCATGTAAGCAGCCAATCCGGCTCCGTACGTTAGCGATTTACGTTGTTCTTCTAAAGTTGGTATAAGTTTTTGATAGAAGCTTAGCCCTTGCCGCCTTTCACATCAGTCTTTACAAAGTACTTGCCATATTTGGAAAGCACATCTCTCAGAAATGGCGACATTTTATGCATGTATTGCTAGAAGATGCAACAGATGCGCCGCTGGCTAACCAACAACTTGAAGACTTGATGGATGGACTGGATTGAGCGGATTCAGGATCCGTACAATCTTCATCATCTAAATTAGGGTGTACATGGGGAGTTCTAAGCTGATGCGACAATGGCATGATCAGCTTGGGTTAGAATGTTTAACGTTTAAAGGTGGTGAGGTTCTAAATCTTGCGGGGTTCTTAATTTACCTGTTTTCGAGTATAGGGATCTTCACCGAAGTACACTAGGCCAAAAGAAGTATTTCCTCACGCGATAACATGTAGAGCCTGGATCGGCCCAATCTGTAATGTATCCACTTCATTTTCAGTGATCCAAAATTTCCCCGGGGAGTGGCGTTAAATGGGTCCACTTCCCGATGCCCCACCCGGATCGCTCCCGGCGCTACTGCAATCAGTAATACGTATACGTACGTATTGTACATGACAAAATCTAAAACTTGCATGATGCATAGGTTGGCTTCTAGGGTAGAGACATGGGCGATTTTTAGTTACTCCCATGTATACAGAAGGATTTAAACCCAGTAACCAACATTATAAACATCTTTTTGATAGTGCACGGTAGGACTTACACTCAGCCCTTGACGTCACGTTGCAGATTTTCCAAATTTTGGCGAGGCGTACTGTTGATTCTTCCCATTGCATTTCCTATATATTGCCGATTCTCAGGTTACACAGCCATATGACTGTTTCAACTCGTGCTGAATGAGTGACACTCATTTGGTATGATAAGATGTTACGTACATACTATAGTATCTTCTCATTATTCTTCAATACCATTGAGACTTGGGTCTTTGTCCTATTCAAGTAGGTTATCATGATGATTATGAACTTTTCGACATGGATCTGACCTCCCAGACTACCTTATCTTTAGACTGTCGATCCTTGTTCGAAGTCTCAATTGCTTTTGTATCACGAGGGCAATTACCAATTTTGGACGAGATCGTCGATTGTTCACTGCCATTGATATTGAAGTCCCAACTGCCGAAATTCGGAGAGAAGACTTTTGAAAAATGACCCCGTGTCGTACGCAAAGCTTAAGTCAGCTCTAATGCACAATAAGTTCACTAACCTAATTACAGAGGGACGGCCTAGACAACACAATTGTTGGGGCTATTCAACATTCGGTAAACACTTGGTTGTTACATACATCACCGTATTGTGGTGGGTGTTTCCCTGGAATGAACGGCACGATTGTTGCATGATGCGATGTTGTTTCCAAGTACCATTTGGCTTGAAAAGAGCTGTTCATTGTCTATAGTGGATTCGAGCTACAGTCAACGCATGCTAAAGTTCTTCGCACCGGTCTTTTGCCACGGCACGAAGTGGTAATTTGAAAATCCTTATCGAGCTAGCTATGTATATAAGCAAGGAGGAAAAAGGAAGATGAGGGAAAGACTATCTAGGTACAGTTCTGGTGTGACACCGAGCTTATCACAATGGCACGTCTTTTCATTCTTTCTGCACTACTTTCCCCTGCGGTTGCCTCAATTATCTCACAATTCTCCGGTGGCAAGCTCACTGGTAATTCGTTTGGCATTGCCGGTCTGAATGCCACCTACGACTGTGTGATCGTTGGTGGTGGAATAGCAGGAAACGTTGTAGCTGCTCGTTTAACCGAGCACACCAACGCTTCTGTGGCAGTGGTAGAAGCCGGAAGCTTTTATGAACTCAGCAACGGCAACTGGAGTCAGCTACCCTACTGTAAGTCTTGCATCAAAGTCGACCATTTTCACAACCAACAAAGACCACTAACAGAGAGCAGGGTCTCAGCAATGGGCAAATACAGACGCTTGGCAGCCACTTGTTGATTGGGGTTACTTTACTGAACCGCAGGTCGTAAGTTCAGCAAATGCTTTTGTTTTGATCATGATATTCAGGTTTAACTGAACATTATAGGGAGGCGACCGTTACCACTATGCTCAAGGCCGGACCCTTGGAGGCAGTAGTGCCCGTAACCAGATGATGTTTAACCGACCTATCAAGGGCGCCTACCAGTTATGGGCCGATAAAGTAGGCGACGATGCGTACACATGGGATAATATGCTTCCCTTCCTTGAACGAAGTGTTAATTTCTCAATCAACGCTGAACATCGGCCCGCAAATGCCACACCACTCTATAATGCTTCATTGTTCTCATCTACAGGAGGACCGTTGCATGTTAGTTACCCTGGATATGTATATCGTATCGCCGCTTATGGCAAAGATGCGTTCTCTACACTTGGCCTCGAAGGAATTCCGGGATTTACGACCGGCTATATGCAAGGCTATGGCTATTGACAGTACATACACTATTGATCCGACCACTGGACTTCGCAGTTCTTCTGAGGCTTCTTTCTTAGCTCAAGCCTTGGGTCGGCCAAATTTGAAAGTGTATATCAATTTCATGGCGAGAAACATTATATTCAATGGAACACAGGCTGTTGGTGTAAATATCACCAATTACGGCCAGCAGCCGTTCACCCTTACTGCTCGCAAGGAAGTCATTGTGTCTGCCGGGCTCTATAACTCTCCTCAACTGTTGATGGTTTCTGGAATTGGGCCCAAAGAGACTCTAGAACAATTTGATATTCCTGTTATAGCAGATCTACCAGTGGGCAAAAGCACACGGGATTCATGTGCCATCAACGGGCCAATCTATGAGATCGATGCAATCACATATGGAACTTGGCAGCAACCAGAGATGCTAGCACAAGCCATCGAGACATTTTACACGAACAACAGCGGGCCTATGACTAACATCGGCCTTGATATTGGAGCATTCGAGAAGCTGCCAGATTCTGTTCGAGCAAATCTCAGCTCTAGGGCTCAACAAGATCTAGTAGAGTTCCCATCCGACTGGCCTGAACTCGAGTACATGCTCGAGGGCGTTGAAGCTCTTTCGCTCGATCTTGACCAGAGTAAGAGCTATGCCACCATCAGCGTTATGATGGGAGCTACGACTAGCCGCGGCAACGTGACCATCAGCTCTGCCAGTAACCTAGATCCGCCGGTTATCCAACCAAACTGGTTATTGAACACTACTGATCGAAAGGTGGCTCTGCAAGGATTCAGGCGGGCTCGTAAAGCCTTCCAAGCCATTCCGATCAAAGTTGGCGAGGAGATATTCCCGGGTGCTAATGTGACCTCCGACGCCGATCTGTTGAGGGTAATCGAACAGAACCTTGTCCCAACCCATCACGGCACCGCATCCTGTAAGTCAACCCGTCCGGACTGCATAAAAGTAATTAATACTAATATTGCACAGGTGCAATGGGAAGAGAGGGGAACCCAGCAGCCGTTGTTGACTCGAAAGCCCGTGTTTTTGGTGTGCAAAACCTACGAGCAATTGACTCTTCAAGCATGCCATTCACTCCTCCCGGACATACGATGGCGCCTACATATGCTCATGCCGAGAAACTTGCCCAAGACGTTGTGGATGCATACTTGGAAAATGCTTAGAAGTCGTATCTCAGGATTCAGAGGACAGAAAAACTGCTTTATCACCAAGTGGATGGACAGATAATGTTCCTAGTTGAAGTCCTACCCCTTGTACTCAAGACCCTTGCATGTGACTATGAGTCATTTGTAATGAAGTCTCCGATTCGGTGTATGCTAATATCGGGACGAAGTCCGTAGTAGCCTTGACAGCCGTTGTCCAGTCCTTCTTGTTCGAGAACCTAGCACTTAGTTCGTGACAGCGAAACCCAAGTTGTATCACTTATGCATTCCATGTAAGATTACACATAAGCATTCAGTTAGACTTTAAAGTCCAGCTTTGGCGACCTTGTGGTCTTATCCTGAGTCGTCATCGCGGCCGGTTTTCGACCCCCACGGGAAGTGAAAGTCTTAGAATCTGGAGCTTTCAGCTCTTGAACAGTTCAGAATGATCTTTTAATATATTAATTGAAGGCTAGAATTTGTAAGCAACCGAGAATGAAAGGTAGGTAGTATTTGCCCCTCCAATTGCGGGGTAGTTGGAACAATGAAATTGTATCATCATCCTTCCAAGGTTGCTGATGGACCTCGGGAGATTGACCGTACCTAGGTACTCCTATTTAGGGCAACCGGTATAATTGTTCCAAGGTTGAATCCTCCTCTCACTTTCAGAGTGGATTTTCTGTCAATACTTTACATATATTTGAGAACACCATCTCACTTGCACCTCACCCCAGCACAACAGCGACTACAATTGCCACTACAAATACCGACGAAATGGCCGACCTAGAAAATGCGGAATACACGCTCTATTCATCTCCCTTTTCCCTCTATTCCATGATGGCACGTCATACCATTCAATTGGGTCGTGCTTCAAGTAACGCGAGACCGCCTAAGTCAATCACACTTCACTTCATCAACCACCGCAAGGACAAAAACCTGGAGGAGGAGTACCTCAAGATTAATCCCAAAGGTCAGGTTCCTGCCATGACTGGGAATGTCCTCGAGCAGCCTCTTACCGACAGTATCTCCATCTCACTCTATCTGGCTGAAAACCACTACCCAGCCTTGTTACCTGCTGAGCATGCTGCTGTCATTAAAGACCTGCTACAGCGTTTTCATTCCATCTACGGCCAGTCGTTCAGCAACCCAAAACCAACAGCGGAGATGAAACAATATAATCCTTCACCGGTGGAGGATCTTCTCAAAAGAACCGATATCAGCCCAGAATATCGCAAGCTCCTTGAAGGCAAGCTCAAATTGTGTGTCCCCCTTCTATCCTTTTGTCAAATCAATTTCTGGCAATGGTGATTTGCTGTGGTTACTGACTATCTCACTCAACTTACCAGCCACAACGAGAATAACGCCACAGCCTTTCGTCCAGATGTTGTAGCCAAAGCCCGCTCAGACCTTCAAACCATTTTTGCAGAAGTCGTAGAACTCCGCAAGCAAAGCGGTGCTTTCGGCAACCACAACGAATGGACTTTTGGTCCTAAAGTTGGCCCTACCGTACTCGACAGCCACTTTCTTCCAGTCGTGCTGCGCTGCATCGAAGTCGGCAGCGCTGAACTCGTTCCTGAAGAGCTGCAACGCTGGTCTGAAACTATGTCAAAAAGCCCCTCGTGGCTGAAGGTCATGCACGGCAAGCCGACAAGGTACGATCCTTCAATGGGGCCTGTTGAGGATATGCAGGAGATGATGTCTCTTTAGACACGTTGTCAGGCGAATCGTCGTATTCACGGCAATGGATTAGGGAGTCATGAGGTTTCTCTTACCAGGTAATACTCAGCTCTCTTCAAATCCATATGTATTTAGGTAAAATTATACCAAGTTTTGTGAAACTCACTACTACTTCAGTTGAAACATGATAGAACTATAGTCACTTCATGCACAATTAGGATCCGTACCGCATAGCTCGGAGATGGTTAGTCGAGATGATCAAACAACCTATTGATAAGTAAGGAGAACGGTGTCTTATAAGGTTCTTGTAACATTTTCATCACCAAGGGCTCTCATAGGTCGTCAATAAAACACTTTCGAGATTAAGTAGGAATCACATACAGGTACACCACCAAAAGCTTCCAGAGTTGAATACCTTTACATGGATTTATTATTCCTCCCTAGAACATTTGACGCAACCACTCTTTCACACTCACAAACAGTTTTAGAAAGCACTTCACTTGTTCCGTGTGTCGTAAAACAAATCTTATATCCCCGGACACGTAAATTGCAAACCAACTTTATCAAAGAAGGATTTGTACTTTCACTCTCAGTAAACTGCAACCCATCAATAATCCAAATAAGAGATGGCACTTTATCTTCCTCAAGGAATGTCTGGATCATTCGTAATGCGACTTCTGCACTTCTCTTGCTTCGATCGAGTAATTCGGGCTTACTAAAGGATAACGATGGAAAGATACCTTGGAGTTGAGCAATGATGGAATCGAGCAGAGATGATAGGGCGAGCTCCTCGTTAGACCCGCTCTCGTACGGCTGTGACTCGGTGATGGGAAAATTATGTCGTGGATCGCAGGAGGCGAATATGTAACGCGGTGGTGAGCTCATAGTATTCTGGTTAGGTTCCCTGATCGGTAAGGTGTCCTTGGGTCGATATGAAAACGGCGATGTGCCCTCGATCCAGATAGTGTTAGACGCCTGACCATCGATCCATGCCTTTAATTTGACCAAAGCATGCCACGGTAGCACCAAGGTCAAGATACTTGGATTCGTCTCATTTACACTTCTTGCAGAATCGGAACGTCTTTTATGGGTCTCTTCCAGGACAGGTGGTGAGTGCATTCCATCGGGATCTAGCAGCGAGTCAGGGATCTGTTTTGTCAAGGATGATCAGGACCAAGCCTACCAGATTTGAATTCACGATCAGAATCCGTATCATCGTCAATGTTTAAGAAAGTCGAACCGTATTCTAGAGCTGTAGGCGAAGCTGTACTCTGTGTCGGGTTGTCTGCGACTATTCATGCCATTACTATCCACTTGATCCGCCAATGTAGAAGCTTGCGTACCATCTTCAAACCGATCCCCGGACTGCATTTTGGTAGTCTCTACCTTGAGCTCTTTGATTTCATACATTCCCAAGGTTACGATAATGGAATTCTTGGTAATAGTATAGAGAGCCATGCGAATATCTGTTGACTGGGACATTTGACTCACTTCTTGGAGTGACTCATCATACGAGTAATTCCTACTGTTAAACTCATCTCATCTCGTCTTGTTATCGTCTATTCATCACATATATCATCCTAAATTCGTCGAATTGAATTCCTGATTGGGAAACAAGCTGATATTTGGCAAAGTCTTCTGATTGGTGAGATACAGATAGGCCCACTACAACTAGCCCTAAACGCCGAGGCTCGGAGATAGTCTGTTTCTTACTTATTTGCTCAAATTGAAGGTTATATTCCTTATCATTATATGCAAACCTTCTGATCAATCTACTCCTACGTATATGCTGTAGATACACAGCAATTTTCCCACTTGTGATCTTCGTTTCAACCTATAACGCGAGAGCTGTGGCATGGCATGTTAAAAAGTCGCACCTGCCGATTGTACCTGATCGTGACCCCACCATCGATCGACTTCTCATGCACAGCCTATTCCACCATCAATCAACTTCAATCTACAGCAACATCAAGTATTATCGTTCAAAAATGAATGACGCATCATCCTCTGTTACGGAGGAATTTACCAAACGCCTCCCAAAGATAGAGGTACGAACCATTATTCAGCAAATTCAACACCTATATGCTGAACCCCATCTCTCAAAACATTGATACTGTATCACATCTCTAACCATCTTTCCAAAGCTACACGCCCATCTCAGCGGCAGCATAACACGCCAATGTCTCCACGAAATCTGGTTGCACAAAAAGGCTCAGAACCCGAAGTTCGCAATCGAGGATCCTTGGGTTCTTATGCCACCTGGGAAGGTTAACTATGGCCTTGATATGTAAGCCTTCTTCAAACAAATTATCTTAAAAATAAGAAGATGCTGAAAGATGGATCAGCTTTTTCGATGTATTCTCCAAGTCTATCTACAATCTCGTCAATGACGCTGAGACCATTCTATACGCGACAAAATCTGTATTGAATGATTTCCGGGCTGATGGTGTGCGATATCTGGAATTACGGACTACGCCTCGAGAAATCCATGGTGAGGATGGACAAGTCCTCATATCTAAAGAGGAGTATGTCAACATCGTCCTCAGGGGTATTCAAGAATTCCAGCAAGAACAACAGAAAGACAACAAAGCGGATACAGATATGTCAATCTACCTAATCCTCTCCATCGACCGAGGCCGCGACACAGCATCCTCAGCCGAAGAAGTCGTCAACATCGCCCTACACCATCATCGCACCACCTCCCCCACCAACAACCCCGTCATAGTAGGCATCGACCTCTGCGGCAATCCCCTCAAAGGCGACGTCTCGATATTCCGCTCCGCATTTGAGCTTGCAAAAACGCACAAATTAGGCACAACGATCCATTTCGCGGAAACAATTTACTCAAATGAGAATGATGCAGAGGAATTAGAGACTCTCCTCTCCTTTGAGCCGGATCGGTTGGGACATGTAATCCACGTCCCTGACGAGATCAAGGAGAAGATTGCCTCCAGAAAATTGGGACTGGAGTTGTGCATGTCGTGTAATGTGCATGCAAAGATGATTGTTGGTGGTGGTGGGTACGAGGATCATCATTTTGGGGAGTGGTGGTTGAGGACGGAGTGTCCTGTTTCTTTATGCGTGAGTTCCTCTCTCTCTCTCTCTCTCTCTTTATATTAATTCATTGCTGACGATGGGTAGACGGATGATGTTGGATTCTTCTGTAGTCCCGTTTCACAAGAATACCTTCTAGCTTCGGAACATTTTGGGTTGGGACGTGGGGATTTGATCGCGCTGTGTGAGAGGGGTGTTGGGAGTATTTTTGGTGGTGAGGAGGAGAAGGCTCGTTTAAGAATGTTGTTGGTTGAGTTTTCAAACACGAATGTTTAATACTTTGATGTTTTGAGTGTAGATATATCGCTAAAATACACTTGACTTGTTCAAACACAACATTGAACAAGGGATATTATACAGTCTATCTCATCGATCATGAATCTACCCCTGCCACCGGACCTTCCCCTGCCTCAATACCTTGACCACACCCAACGGCATCAAAGCCCGATCAACAGCAGACAGTCCACCATACCTCTGCACCATACCCGCAGAATAAACCTCAGCAACCCATTTCCAATACGGCGACATTTGCCTCCAATCCGAGCCGATACGATCCTTTTGGTTTCGCGATTTGGATCCTCGCAGAGTGAGTTTGTTTTTCTCGGCTGGTAGTAGGTGGCCACTGCTAAAGTCTATGCTTTGACCGACTTGGACTTCGTCGGGGACGCGTAGGAGGTTCTCATAGGCGAGTCTCAATGCGTTGCTTGTAGTTTCGAGGTTGGCGGTGTACTCTTCAAGAGACCAGAACTTTTCAGGCGCGTCTTCATCATCTCTCTTCCAGGAAACGCTGCTGTGGAAGGTGGTACCATGATCGCCCACTTGCCATCTCTTCTTTGCAACTTCATAATCAACTTCTTCCTGCAAATAGACATCCTCGATGATTCTCTGCGGCGTCTGGGTGATGCTCTCCCTCATTGCGAGAAGGCTGACGAAAGGGTTATGGAGTTCCAAACCGCCGAATTCAATGGGGAAGTAGAAGAATCCATCTGGCAGATCCCGAACATCGAAACGTTCTGCGATCACTCGACGCAAATGGTCTACCACGCCGTTGTTCCCGGGAGCTTTGGAGGCTGCATGCGCAAATACTTCTCGCTCAATACGGCTCAAGGTGTTGACTGCCATGTCGATATGCTCGCGACCAAATGCAAATGAGGGCTTTGCAAAATTGTTGGCAAAAAACCGCGAGAAATAGCTGTTCCAGGCCTGAACCCATGCAAATATGCTCTTGCATGCAGAAAGTTGGTGCCGCAGTTCCTCTATATGCGCATCAACCTGCTCTTGATCGATGAGGAAGCGACCTCGTTCTGGATCCAATCTCAAGAATCCCCAACGGATATCACCTCGCGGCAACGGATCAAATGCGTCATCCAAAAAATTCTCAGCATCCGACTCGGAATCTTCCTCTTCCTCGTCCTTCGATTCCTCGTCACTCGAAGATGAGTCTTCCTCTTCGTGTCGTTGCCGCTGTTTCTGGCCTTGTGAATTGATCATTCTTCCGATCCGAGCAGTCCCTGTTTTCTCTTCGTTGAACTCCAAGCCAGTCACTGCAGTGAAATCAGTCATTGCCCTCCACGCCTTTCGGCATGTTTTCTCCTCTCCCCAGAACCAGAAATCGTCGTGCAATCGGTAGAGAAAGGCGCCATCTGCATGCTGATTGACTGCATAGTCCATGCAGAATAGAATAACCTCTCCAAATACGTCTGACAAAGAATGACTGATAGGAATGCCTCGCTTTCGGATTTTTACTTCAGCTTGCGGACCATCTTGGACGAACTTCAGTGGACATTCCAAAAACTTCTTGAAGAAATCAAGCCAGTCTTGAGGAACACCGAAGAACTTCAACACCGCTAACAGAGTACCATGAGGAAGCGGAGGTCCAAACCATTTGAAGTCGGACCGTATAACGGTAAACTGGCCGCGAATACGATTGTGGATGATTGATTCTGTTATGAGCAAATGAAGTAGCGAGTGTTTCGTCTCAATAGCTGACTTGCGCTCTGTAGCATCATGGTCGTCGCCATTATCGTCGTCATCATATCCTCGCTTGCCTTCTTGCAGTGATTCAGGCAGTTGACTCATAAAATAATCATCCCTATACATTTTCTTGCGGAGATTATCAACACAGCCAGCTCTTGTCGATTGGCCTGTAAAGTATCGTCGCCGATCAACCCATGCTTTCGGGATAGTTTTCGCATTTGACTTCCATGCACGAGAATCAAAGAATTGAAGAAACACGTTCCTAAACTCAACCGCCCACTTCAAACCAATGTAGTGGAAAAGAAGTACATCGATGAGATCCTCATCCATAAACACGCGGTATTTACCATTCAACTGCCGACGCATCTCAACTGGCACACCTTCCGGCGACCAATTCCAGCGATCGAGAGCAACAAACCGCAGATTCAGCACATCAGCCACTTCCTGAGCAACCTCATCATTCCTCAAAAATTCCTTCAAAATCATAACCTTTTCCGGAGAAAGCAAGTCACTACCCAGCAGTGACCGACTAACAGTTTTCAGTAATTCGATATTGAAGGACTCCTTTGTCTCTGATCTGAACTGCGTTCCGAAGGCTTTGATTTGCTTCTCTGAGAGCCTGTTGAGAAAGCTTCGTACGAGTGAAAAGCCGCTCCAGGTATGTTTCAATACTTTGAGAGTCAACATCTGCCGGTGAAAAGACTAGATGTTCCCACGTAGCACGCTGTTCGTGCATTGCGGCGCGGCCTACATTTTCAAACGCAGATTTTTCAGACTTGGTATCGTCGTCCTCGTCGTCCATATCATTCGAACCCTTGTTCGTGGCACCTTTATCTTCAAAATTCGAGAGCCATTCAGTCACCATATCACTGTAGAAAGTGGCATGCTCATATTTGACCGACATCATCTCCAAATCACTCTCCAAACTCTGAATCCATCCGCGCAACACTTCATCGGAAACAGATCTGTCGTACTGACTCTGAAACAAGAAACGTCGAATATTAACATCTCGACTCCTCTTCCAGTCCGACGAAGACAGATCCGCTAGCGATGTCGAAGGTGAACTTCTTGCACCACCAACACGGTCCAGATCCATGTCATCTTCACGATCAAACGCATCCTCCGGCCTTCTAGCCAGACGGGTTACGCCTTCCAGCAAGATTTGAACTTTCCGGCGAAGATCATTTTCGGGAACGGAATTGGCAGCGTTCAAGATTTCGGATTTGCGTTGATCGAATAGGGCGCGTTGTTTGGAGAGTTCTTCGAGTTTGGTGGAGCTAATTGATTTGAGGGTTAGGGGGAGGGCGCTGGTTGATGACATTTTTGAGCTCAATTGATATGACCAAGGATATTTGGAAGGTATAGTGAATGTAGTTGTGATATTGGATAAACGAATGGAATGAGTTGTAGTTTGTCTCTGTACCCCGCCGCAACGTTGTCGCAAACAACGCAACAGAGCAAGATACCTTCCCATACTTATACCTCTCCCCTGACCCAAATACAACAGGCAGACACGCTCGGAGTCAATTATCGCGATGTTTTTCTCAAAAGTAAATGTCGGTACACTACAATGCTCCGTACACAATACTGCTACATGCAGCTGCGTAGTACGTTGTTCAGTACGCTTACTGGTCAAATTCGGTGATATCAAAAGGTGCATTCTCTAGAACTAGCTACTGGGGAAAATTGAAGCTATTTATACACAAATCTTACCCCTCCGTAAGCGAGAAGCGGTGCCTCTTTGGGAAGCTATTCGCAACGGTAATTTCCTTCAACAAAGAGCTCGAGGCGGTGGTTGCTTTGGGAATCCGTTGCGCTCCGCTCCGCGCCGGTTGCTGCCTGAGGCATCAACCCGTTGCTGTCACTGGCGTTCCAACAGTAAAGATTCAAAAATGAGGCTCAGCACTTTCCCTGTGAAAACAAAATAAAACAAATGGACCAATGGCATCATGCATCTCGCTCTCTGGCCGTTCGGCGTCTCATTCGGGCTTAACTAGCGGATGGCTGCCTTGGTGAAGTCAAACATCGTCGGCGTCCAACTTGAGACGGAAATATTCCTTTGTAGAGTGTATAGATTGATGCCTATTTACTGCTTCTGCCTAGGGCATGATATATCCCTCATCTATTAAATAACGAGCATGAGTCATAACAGTTCCAATCGAACTGAGACAACGATCTAAAAATCACAGAACCTTCAAGGTGCAAAATTCATCAACTCGTCAATCAAAAGGTCGAGTATCCCTGACTCTTATCCTTCTTGTTATAGGCCAAGGTATCTTCCTCGGGGATGCTCCTCGACTCCTCATCGGTAACCACCTCCTGGCCATAGGCCACCGTGAGATGATCAACATCCACATCGACTTCGTTCCAGGTGTCGCTTGTGGCGGGGATGGGGAAGGCCCAGCATAGCAGATAGTAAATCGTACCGGACACAATAAATCCAGCGAAGTAGTTGACATTATAGATGTATTGAGCGCCAATGGGCACTTTTGCGCCAACAGCACCGGCGAATCCGACAATATTGACCAGAATACCGGAGATGTAAGCCGCGAAACCGCGCCACGAGAAGCCAAATGTGAAGTAATATGGCGAGCGCTTGCGGGCACTGTACAGTTCACGGATTTCTAGATATCCCTTTCGCACAAAGTAGTAATCCGTGATGATGACTGCGGCGATGGATGAGAGGAACACGGTGTAGGCAGACAAGTAAGTCGTAAAGTTGTTTGATGACGAGGTCAGTTTCCAAGGACACATGGCCAAGCCGACGGCGGCGCAGATATAACCCCCACGACGGATATTGATGAATCGTGGAAGAAGAGCGGTCATATCGGTACCAGCAGAAACAGAATTGGCTGCAATGTTCGTTCCTAGCTGGGCAAGTGCGAATCCAAGAGCAATGACGAAAATACCAAAACGTTGGCCGGAACTGGCTCCGTTGAGGAACTCAGACAGCAAGTCGAGAGGACTCCAGATGGTTTTGCCATAGATGACTGTCGAAGACGACGAGGCGATAATTCCGATAAACGAGGTGATTGCGAATCCGACGGGAATAGCAAACAACTGCGACCACAGTGCACTAGTCTTTGTCTTTGAGAAACGCGAGAAATCGGGGTCATTAACGATCAAAGTCGCGAAGTTGGCAATAGATGACATGATACCCTTGACAATGGCCCAGGCGAGAGCACTTCCGTGCAAAGCAGTGGGTTGGTGAATGATAGGGCCGATGCCGTTGGCGCGAGCGATAGCCCAGGCAAAAAAGGCAATCATGGCAATTGGAGTGTAGATTGACTTGACCGTAAAAAGGTGACGGATCTGGTGGACTGGGAACCAGATGGCAGGCAGACTGCAGAGCCAGAAGATGAAGAAACTAACAAAGTCTTTGGTGGTGGTGCCGGAGCTGGGGATGTGGTTGGGGATGTTGGCGTAGCTGGGCCAGATGGCAGTGATCATGACAGTGACACATTCACCTCCAATCCATCCTTGAACACCATACCAAACACACTACCATCATTAGCCGTTGAGCATGGTCAGATAATAGAGAAGAGACAACATACAGCCATCGCAGCACGATTGAAAATCGGCCATAACGAGCCCCAAATACCAAAAGACGCTCTCGACACAACGGGGAACGAAATGTGATACTGCGCACCAATGCGACCAGTAGCAACGATAAGAATACCGGAGATGGAATATCCGATCCAGACACAAATCCAGGCCTGCCACCAAGCCAGATCGACTGTGTTGGAGCCGGTGGTGGATTGAATAAAGGACGAGGCGATCATCCATGTATTCTACTCAATTAGCTCTGTATCATAGCTCCGGTGATGTAGGGACACATACAATATTCGCGGAATCAGCAATCCAGAAAGCGACGAAATTCCACCATCCCCATTTTCTGCGCTCGGGGGGGACTGTTGCATTATGTCAGTTGTTTCGTCGCATGCGAAAGGACGGAGAGTAAATACCCGGTCGCAAATCATCGTTGGTCAACATCAGCTGAGCATTGGATAGACCAGGCTCGCTGTCGACAGCGATCTTGTCCACGAAACGACGGACCGACATGATGGCAGGTAGTATCCAAGCGATGTCAAGCAATAGAGAATTAAAAAAAGGAGGCTTGAATGACGACTCTCAATGACCTGCAAAACAGCAAGAAGGAGAAAAAGATGCAGAAACAAAAAACCGCCAGCCCATTGGATTTCAAAAAAGATGGGATGAGGGTGGGTATGGCCCATATATAAACACTCACAGCGGAGTCAACTCAGTCAAGAATAAAAGGACCAAGGGTCCAAAGGATCCAGAATAATATAATTTAGTTTGATCCATTCTGGCAGCCCAGGAAGACTAGAACAAGAAAGGATAAACAGTCGCGTGGAAAGGAAGAAAAAGAAAAGCCATGCGATAAGCTGAGTAGATAGTTAGTAGTTAGTAGATGGAGAGTATGAGGGCTGTGAGTGGTCATGATGGCGTTATCTCTGCAAGAGGAGGGTGATAAGATAATTAGGCAAGGCATCTAATTTGCCGAGCAGATTCCGGGGTTAGCTAGTGTCTGCGCAGATTGACTCGCTTTCTGCTTATCATGACGTTGTATGCAGATCTCAGTAACTCCGTACATACTATAGTACTACACAGTACACACTCTCCATACTGGATATGCATTGGTCACCGCAACCGGCATATGATCTCACAGGTACTCTCTCTTCCTATACATTACTCGTACTTACAACATACTGCTGGGAGTACAGCATCGTACTCAGACCATACATATTCCTGAGGATCGCTGGTGGGTCACTTCCCGCCCAGCTGATACACAAGATAACGCCCCGAGATAAGCTTACTTGCTGACTCGATGTGATCGAGTAATTCACTATTTAGTCCATTATCTGTTCGCGAATTTGTTTAATTTTTTTTTACTTTTTCTTATCTTCACTTTTCTTTTTCTCACAGATACTTTGTATTAGAGTTTTACATATCTGATCTCAGTAAAGGCTTGGATTGAGCACGTGGCACTAGTCCGGAACCGGACTAGTGCAGTCTTCCTTGCCGACTATCAGTCTATCACTATCATCTGGAGAATGTACGTATATGCAAATATGATCTGATTCTGATCTTGATAACGCTAGGATATGCAGCTAGTCGACATGACAATCATCCCTTGCTATTCCACTTTCCAAACCTGACATATTCCTCATGCAAAGTCTTGAAAATCGCCCGCGACGAAATATCCATTCCGGCATTCAATCCCCGTTTACTCTCTGCCGGCATTGCGTCGAGTATTGCGTACAATCCCGGTGCCAATGCCGTCTTGATATCGCGCTGAAGTGGCGCTTCCAACATATTCTGCGCATAGCTCTCGATCAGAATTCGGAGGTGCTGACCCGCAATCACTTTGGCCTTTTTTGTCTGGTCGACTAAGCTGTTGCTACTATTACCGGTAGATCGGCTTGGTCGGGATACTGCGGACACGGTAGGGTCGCAGAGGGATGTGAGGAGACGTGTGAATTGTACGGTATGAGAGATCCCGAGAGCAGGTCCACCTTTCTGATTGCGCTTTTGATTTGGAAACAGTGCTTTGAGAAGACTTTGTAGTGCTGGGATCAAAAGGTGGAACCGTCCACCGAGCTGCTGTCGATAAAGTCCCACAATGGTGCCCAATATGCGACAGAGACGTGTGTAAATCGTACTTATAGACTTGGTCGATATATGGTTTGTCTCACGCATGGAATGAATCTTTGACATCGTTGTGGTGACAGCCGTAAGACAGCTGTCAATGTTATACTGCGTCACCCCTCGCGGGTGTAACCGAAGAATTATATCAACGCTTTCCGCTGCTAGGGAAAACTGCTCAATCTCGTCGATACTACGCTGTAGGATGTTCGTAACGGCAGTGCATAATGACGACACTGCTCGCGCTTCATCACTGTCTTTTTCTGCGATTTCGTCGAGTACTGAAACCGCCAATCCACTGAGTAGTAGACGACTTGCTCCCTCCGAGCCCTTGAATCCAGCAGTCTTGAGTTCGTCAATGGCTTTGATGCGGTCTGCGTTATTCATATGCTTCAACTTTGTCGTAAACTCCCGCGCAAGATATGTCTGTTCACAGGCTTGCATTCGGCATAGACCAATACCCTGTAGTAACGTCGATTCGTTGAAGCCCAAGCCATTACTTGTGGCTGCTCGAGCAATCTTCCGCCGTTGAGCAATATTTTTGATACCGACATTCAAATCCGGGTGATTGTCTTCTAAATTCGTCGAAACCTCGTCAAGTTCTGTATGCTGCTGGGCTGCGAGATCGTCAAAGTCTTCCAACATCTGATGCGTCGTGGCAAGTAAAACAGCCGCTTCAGGATGCGATTTCCGTCGCAGAGTCTTGGTACAATTATCAAGACGAGTCACCAATAAACTAAAAACATTCACACGCTGAAGAGCAATTTCGTCCAATAATTTCGGTATAGCTTCCCGTTTCTCCCACAGCAACCGGAAGGAAGTTCCCACGAAAACAGGCGTAAGGGTTGATGGCTGATCCTTGTTCTTGACACTTAATCCCAACTGTTTTGTGGATGATTCAACTCGAGACGTCGTGAGTTTATAAAAGCGTTTCAGGAACTTTCCAATTTCTGCTGGTGACTTGCAAGCTTTGTATTCGCACTCAAATACTGTGCGGATCAGGGATCGGAAGGACTCGACTGTGCGCATGTCCACGGGCGAGTCTTGCAAAGAAATGTCTGATGTAATCCATTCTCGTATCTCTGGCCCAACCTGTCTCGACTCTTGACACCACCCATCTATCAAGGACACCATGTAAGGAATGAAATCAGCAGGACAATCCACTTTCGTCAAAAGAGCTTCAACGGTGTCTTTAAATTTAGGCACTTCCGCATGACGAACGGGGATGCCTGGTAAGTCCTGAACAATGCCTGGTAGATACCGAACAATCGCTCGCTGCGCCTGTTCGCTCTCTATCATTTCCATGAACAAGTCACAAAGGGAGCGTGCAACTCCCGAGGCCAGTGATGGGGTGTCTGTGAGATAGTCATATGACAGGAAAACGCGCCATAATTGTTTGAATGACACAAACTCGGGAATGTCAGGTATTTGTTGTTTCCAGTCTTGACTGGAAGATGAGGTAAGATCCCAGAAAAACTTGACGAAGCATTTCAAATCTTCCAAAGCAAGCTCGGATAAAAGATCCGGATTCTCGAGTAGGCACTCAATGACAGCGGTCGCCTGCTGAGCCAGTCCATTGATATCTTGATAACGACCGTTCCATCCTTCCAGCTTAGCGTCAATGATAGAGTTGAATGATCCTGTAAGACAATTGATGATAACGTGCAGAATCTCTCTTCGTTCGGGTGATGTGCCATGATATAATTCTTTGCTCAGCGACAGCAAAAATCGACAAGCCTCGAAGCTCTCTTGATGGCCATTCCAGCCAGATCTGAGCTTTGTTGGTCCGGTTGAAAAGTTCGCTACAACCAAAGCTTCACGCTTAAACTTGTCTGCAAGCTCATTTGGGGTGTTGACGGTACTCTTGAGGCTGATTGGCATCAAGTTCCGGGCCACTCTCCACAAACGCCAAAGCCAATGTCTATCTCCCTTGCGTTTCGACAACGTTTTGTGTACTGCTTCCATCAAACTAGTCACCAGGTCAATGCGCAAACCTGGCAGCCCATTGTGTCCCCATATACGAGTGCCGGCTTCCAAAATGACAAAATAGGCGTACGACTCTGGCGATTTTGAAATATGTCCTGATTTTGTCACAGTAGAAATGGCTGTCTCAATCTGCGATTTCAAGAAGACGTCGCTTATGGCGCTCTTCAATGCCTCCTGATAGACGGCAAGAACATCATCGTCCTCCCATACTGAGTATGCCGAGTTATTGCGTGCAACTTCAATCTCACGCAACTGTTCATACCAGAACCCGGCAAATGTTGGAAGATCTCTGGCGCCGGCAAAGGCTCGAAGTAGAGGTATAACCACCTTCTCTTTGACAAGCTGATATGTTTTTTGGTTGCTCATGTCGCTCCGAATATGTTGCAGGGATTGAAACAGGGCATCTAAAAGACGACTTGAGTCTTTGAACCCAGAGTTAGGTAAAAAAATATCGGCTCCAAGCTCGATCAACAAGGTTGTCAAGCTCCAACGTACGAGTTGAGGGTCTTCCTTTCCTTTCAAAAGTCCCGTGTAGGAAGCATGAGTGAGGAAGGTGTGCAAAGACAGACTTATTTTTCGAGCACGGACAACAATGAACAACTGCTCTAATAGTGGTATGAAACCAACAGTATTTTTGCTGAGCTGCCGAGTACTCGAATAAGCCAGCTCTGCAAGTGCCACAAAAACCGTCTCGAGCCATGATGCTTCGGTATTCTGACGACGAAACGAATCTCTCGGTACAGACCTCGCAACAATATCGTAGAAAGTCGGGATGAGTTCTGCTGGCTTCCAGGTTGCAGGGAAGATGCAGGAGTTCTGGTCGATGGAGCCGGTATCGGCCCCATTGCATTTTATATCTATTGGCGATCGGTCCTCAAAGAGTGGTTTGAAGGTTGCAGTTACTGGCTGTACGGCACTCCAGTCAGGATCTTCGGCTTTCGAATAGTCTATGCCAGATCCGCCTCGTTCCATGAACAGACTCCGAGCGGGAAGGATGACATGAAGAGCAATGAGCTTTTCGATAGAGCGTATAATGAAACGAGCATGGTCACTTTCCACGCTAGAAGAAAGTACAATGCGATAGAGCCTTAGCGCTTCCAAGAAGCAAGATTCTGAGAATGCAGTCTATCGTAAAAAGTTAGCTTCAAGCGAACTTGCATTGTAATTTCTTGTAAGGACGACTCACATTTATGGAACTCTTGTCGATACCATTGATACCCGCTTTTTTGAGATCCCACAGACTAAAATATGCAGTAGTTGTCTTCAACAAATGTCGTAGCTGATCACTTTTCTTCTCCTTTTCATGTTCAACAATCAGGCCGGCAGACAGCCTAATCAATTTGCCTAGTATGTCCCCGGCAACTGCAGGATCCAGTCGAAGGGATTGCTGTAGGTGAAACTGTGACACATTTTCTCCATCACTCTGGTCATTGACTAGGTTCATAAGAACATAAAAAGCGTCCGAAAATCGACTATAAGCATGAATTGCGCGTTCCGCCTGTGACTCTCCGTTGCCCGCATCGTACATAACGATGTCATTGTCCGCACCGGCATTATCATTTCCTCTCTTACGTTTCTTCGACCGAACCGGAGATCCTTGAACAGTCTCGCTGGTCTCTGAGTCGGAAGATGTTCGGTGCACGCCATCTGGAAGCGACTTGAAGACGGTATTATTCAGATCGTCCACAATATCCTTCAATAACTGCGCAAACTTGTATTCCACAAACGTCGATGCAATCGCCCTTCGAGAGATTCGTTGTAAAAGCTTTTGTAAAAGAATATATGATTGAGGATGTATTCGATATGTCGTGGTTTTCAGTCGTTTAAGCAGCCATCTCAGAACCCATTCTTCCTTCGGAGCCGGTCGTGTAATTACTTCGAGTATATTCGGACTCGGTAACGGAGAAACTGCGTCTGACAGGTCTAGTTTCAAAATCTGTGCTGCTGCGGCTAGTTGTCTGTCGCTGTCCTCTGTACTTTTTTCGAGTTTCAACAGCGCTTCCTGCGACGGGCCGGTAGTCTAGATTTTGTATGATTAGAATGCCAATCCCAGAGTGCCTATTTCCAAGAAAAAGACTCACCTCTTTGCTAGGAGCCATGGCAACAGCAGCGACCTAATCACCGTCGTAGTAAAGCAGAAGCTGTCAACGAGATTCGAAAGAAAATAATTGTCCATCGTTCCTTCCTTCCTATCGATAGACAAAAAAATAGTAGACCATACCGTATCTGGCCTAGCGTCAACAGCTCCGGTGCTATCGGGGCATCAGCCAATCCCAGCCCGAAAATGACGACAGCCAAAGCCGAGCCTAGTTTTTCCGACCAGAGCCCGCCAAGGAGCGAGCTACGTACATGCAACAACATTGATGAACCTCTTTTCCGACGTCTAACTCTCCACAATCTTCAACCGGATCTCAGTACATACTCTTTTTATTCGTTAGTGCAATCCGCATTCGAGGAATTGGCATTGGTGACTGACATACAACAGAGATCCCGTCGCAATGGCCGAAACAAGCGAAACCAAGCCGACAGTCCCGGTTGCGCGCTCAACCAAGCCCGTGAGCGAGGCCCTTCTTAACGAGAAGGTAGGTTAATCGATTAGTGGTGGTAGCTGGAACGCCAACCCTCAATTGCTTCATTTCGACTAACTCAATCTTCAATTCATAGTGGGACCGCGCCATCTCCTCTCTGATTGTTCGCTCTTCCATTGGCCTCGGATTCGGTGTCGTTCTTTCAGTCCTCCTCTTCAAGCGGAGAGCCTGGCCTGCCTGGGTCGGTCTCGGTTTCGGTGCTGGTCGCGCATATGAAGAAGCCGATTGTATGTTACCCTCTTAAAGAAAGTTCGGAGGTACAATTGAGTCATGTGCTAACTCAGCTTGTCTTTCCAGCTGCCTTCCGACATGGCGATAGCCCCATCGTCAACGCTGTGCGTCAATCCAGGTCGTGAGAGTATACCCGAGTCGTCGTCGAAAATGTGCCAAAATAATGTCCTACCTTGATATATTATCAATACGTCTTACCGCCAATCAAACAATTCATCCTCCCTTCATGCGTCCCATAAGCCTTGCCGGGGAATTTTGTTCTGCGTGCAGAACGAGTTCTACTCTTTCCTTTTTTCTTTGTTGAAAGTCGAATTATGCGTTACAATAGACCAGTGCGCTTTTTCTATTAGAAACTGTCCATGTATTATATATGTACAGAGAGATGAGCATGGGGAACTTCGAAGGATGCTCTGAAGTACTCTTATTTCATTTGTGAATGCATTTCTGTTTCCAGTTCATTACGTATGAGAAGAGAGTAAGTGTAGATTTTTTGTAGTGTTGATCAATTCTATCATTCAATTTTTGGCACTACAAGGCCTATGTATCACCGGCAATTCCTGCAATCTTGCAACCGTCTAATTTATAGTAGGGGTATCCATGTTTCGTCATAAATCATTCAGTATTAAAACCCATGCATGCACATTAAAGTTCTATACGAGTGGCGTCTCAACAACCGGCGGACTCAAAGCCGATGGAGAATATTGATCCATCGAACGGGGTATGCCCGGGTTCTGGCTGTAGTAATCATGGAACTGCTGCGGAGGAGGAGGCTGGTTGGATATTAGCTGGCTTTCTGCTGGCATTGACTCCAGGACGATCCCGTCGTGACCGCTATGGGTTATACATCCCACACAATTGCAGTCATTCCCGCATTGACATGTCCCTGTGATATCTGAGCAGAGAGTCAAGCCGACAGGATACTCAATTGTGTAATATTCCGAGGGTTGCATGAACTGATTGTTTACATAAGTGGGTGAGTTGATCGTGTTATCGAAAGTTGAAGGCAAGGTGTTATCGTCTGTAAAGGGCGGTTGTGTGTTGGTCCGTACTAGATTGTTGTGATTGGATGGAACATTGGACGGCATGGCCGGTGGACTGTTCAGTCCTGTAAACGGACTCGAAGTACCAGACTTCTCTTCGTCCTCGTTTACGGTCATCATGTACCCCATTTCTTGCACGTGTTGTCGCGTTGTTTCGTTGTATGGATGGCTGGCACATCCCAGACACTGACAGCTATCACCACACGAGCAATCATGATTACTGTCATCAACGAATGGAAGTGACATGTCGAAAGGATATGAAGCAGTGTTTAAATAGAATTGATGCATGGGTGGCCCACTTATATTGGCCTGGTACTGTGTCTCCATATTATGGAACGTTCGGGGCATGGAAGCCTGATTCGATTGTTGTTGGTTTGTGTCGTATGAAGACTTCATGTTCATGGTTGAATAGGTGTTGTTTTGGGAGGTGAAATTGGTATTCAGCAATTGAGTACTCCATGATAGACCTTGAGAGTTGTAGAATGAGTCGTTCCACGCTGAGTCAATGCGATTTTCTGGCATGCTTGGGACTGGCTCTTCCTTCTTCTGCGGTGTCGCACTGCCCCCGCAACAGGATCGTTGTGGTGGCTCTGGTGCTGGAGTGACCGGCTCCGTCTTCGCAGAACAACATCCACCAGATTTGCTCTCTAGTTTAATCGGTATTTCTTGGTTCGGTGTATACGACGGCGTGTGTATGGTACCAGACACAGGTGTATAGGTTGTAGAGCGGTCCAATGTAGGCGTCTGCGATGATATTCGAATGTCCTTATAATCTGCTTGCATAAGCTCGGAGTCCAAAGCCTTGATAACATTATCCGAGGGATTTTGGAAGTTGCTTGGTTTGCGCGTATGCTTCTGTATTCGTCCTGGTGCTGCAGTTGATGCTATCGGTATAGGAGGATTGGGTAGCGACGGTGTCCCGGAAGTTGTAGAATTTGCTTGTGTTTCTGCCGCCGAACTGGCTGGAACTTGATATAATGGCCTGCATAAGCAAGTCGAGCCTGTATCAAACTTCGTGAGTATAATCGGCAACAAGAGTTCATCTGCGGGATAGCCTACCCTTTGGTATCCGAACCATAAATGCATATACCTTCTCACAACTGCAAGTCCCTTTCGGATGTGGACATTTTGCCAATGGCCGTCCGGCCTTCGGGACTTTCATCATAAGACGGTCGAAATGCTGACATTTTGATGAGCGATGTCCGCGCATACATGGCTCACTGTAATCGTGTTAGGGTCAGAACATCACGCAACCTTTTCCCGCGGCCACTAAGGTGCTCACCATGACCATTTGGCGCCTTCTTCGTCAAGAGGCATGATTGAAACAAATCACCCCTGTTCCATGCAAGAAAGAGAATCCGCAAAGGTTTTATCTTCTCAAGTCCACCAGGTCCTTGACAATTTGAGGCGCATATTAATTTGTCAATATCGAGTCTCCAGCTTTGCACCGATCGGGGCCGAGAAGATCGACCAACGCAACAGACCCCGCACCACGGTTGCAAGGCGCTTGACTAACCACCAATGTCAAATGATAGAGATTGAAGAAGAGTCAGGCGGTGATCAGCTAGTCCTCGATGCAATTCGAGGTCAGACAAGCATCGTATCTCTGACTAACACTGAGGAAGCAAGAGTGTCGGTATGGGACCTGAAACTGATCGGACCGGATTCGTTGTTCCGAAAGCGGGCTAACTAGTAGGTATTAGGTAATCTGCTGGAATGACTCGAGCCTTTTCACATGCCAAGAAAACGTGATCGAAGTCGAAGGACGGCGTTTCTGTCCAATAGGAGTGCAGATCGTATCCCGGTTGCTGAGTGGCCAATGCCGGAGGGCGGTGAGAGCTATGTCTCGATATTGCCAGCATCTAAACATTTATTGATTGATCTGGACTTTTTGATCTTGATCATCCTGAGCTCCACAGTGCCACGACGAAGCTGCCTGGCTTCATGAGCATCATTCTTGATCTGCCTGAAATATACACGAGAAAACTACCGCCACTCCCATGCCCTCGCAAACCCGTGTGAACGCTACTACGCCGGCTGGAACCGAGCATGAAGCCGAACCTCCTCGGCCAGCAACTCCCAGTGTAGTGCAACCGAAGAAGCTATTCGGCGTGCCCGCGCCAGTGAAACGGATATTCGACAAGTTCCCTCTGACTACATACGAAGCCGAAAAGATTCCTGGCAATGTACACACCAGCGGAAGCTCTGAACGAAATAGACTGTTCGTTTTTATCGATCCCAAACAAGCGGCGACAGGGGCACCGTCATTCAATCCTCAATGTCTCAGGTGGCAGGTGTGTATTGCGCACTACTAGTTCAATTTATTTCGCAAGTCGACTGACTATCTTAGGCCTATCTGAAATTCGTTGGCATAGATTTTGACCTCATCCCTTCGAACAACCACGCTTCTCCCACAGGTGCCCTACCTTTCCTTTACCCAGCTTTACCAGCTGCCACCAGATCTCCAATTCCTTCCAATAAGCTACAAAAATGGGCCATTGAGCAAGTGCACTGCGAAGAAGAGCAGCAACTCAATATCCGATTCGATGTATATGCGTCATTGATTGACCATCGGATACGCAATGCATGGGTGAGTTTGACTTTACAGTACTATAGGAGATCAAAATAGCTAATCATCACCTTATACAGCTACATCAACTATATCTAAATGAACTCAACTTCAATCAAGTAGCACGAAAACGATACATTGACCCCGCCACCTCGTCTTCAGCCGTTCAAACAGCTCTGGCCGTTCAATTACAGTCAGCAGCACGGGACGAATTACTCAAATACTCAGACTATATCGACGTCAATACCCTAGAAGCCGATGCAGGTAGCGCATTCGAGGCTCTGTCTATTCTACTTGGCGATAACGAGTACTTCTTTAATCGCAGTCAACCGGGATTGTTTGATGCTAATGTTTTCGCATACACACATCTCATATTAGATGAGAATATGGGATGGAAATATAACCAACTCGCTCATTCGCTCTCGAAATACGAGAATCTTGTACGACATCGCGAAGCCTTGTTGCAGAAGTACTTTGCGTGAAGGGAAGGGTTCAGAAGGCATACGGCGTTATTTGGCATCGATCCAAAATCTGGATTGAATATACAATAGACATGTACCATATATGTACAGCACTGATACTATAATCAACAGCATTATCTAGATCTTCATGATTTTTTTCCTTTTGTCTACTTTACTTCTTTCTAAAACACATCCCCAACCAAACAGAACATACACCAACATGCTTCCGTGACCTCGGTCCAAGCCTCTCAACCATATCCGGGGTGACCTCCCTCTCAATCACCCCCTCAGTCCCAGCAGCCTTCCCAGTCGACAACTTCACAACCTCAAACCCACACCTCTCAGCCTCCGCCAGAATTTGTTCTAGTTCATGCGCATAACTCCTCGATGGACGCACTTTCTTCCCTGTAGCCGAGTCCATGAAACCGGCTTGACTCCGTTTACCCATGTCGGCGTGCATATTTGAGACTAGGAAGTACGCGCCTGAGCGGAGGATTGATGCTGCTGCTCCGAAGAAGGTGTCTACGGGGATGTGTTCGAGGACGAGGGTTGAGATCATTCCATCGGCGTCTCGGATGAGATTTAGTGTTTGGGCGTTTGATGGAGAGTCGATGTCGGTGAGGAGGTCGAAGGGTGCTAGTTTCACTTCTATATTTGGCGGGCTCTGGAAAGCGCTGGTTCTTTGGCGCGCTACATCTAGCATGCCATTCGAGGCATCGACGCCGATTATCTGAATATTGGATTGTGGCGCATCCCGAGAAACGGTATCCAGAAGTTGCAATGTATTCCTGCCCGTACCGCAGCCCAGATCGACCAATTTACATTGCTGAAGACCCTTTTGTTGGGTCTGGTTCTTGATATCAGTCCAGAGTTCGGGAAGCATCCATTGCATTTCGATTGTGTCGAGGGCTTGGAGGAAGTTGCCATCTGTATCATAGACCTATTTAACATGTTAGTCATCTGATCCGATATCTTTTTCAACTTGAACTTACATCGGCCCATTGGTCGTATGCTTGTATGGTGTCGATATAGGTCACATTCGTGTCCTGTGCGAGGGTTGACTGTATCGTTGGTGGGTGTTGGGACATGGTTGTAGTGATCGGCCTGGCTTTTTTCAAAAATTATCTTTACTTCAACGGAGACAAATCACGGAACATGACATTGGAAGGATCTGATCTTCTTATATAGGAGTGGTTAACTACCAATAACGTATGCCTCTCAAGATTCCCAGTATCAATTTCTCAGAGGCCGAGTAGGGTGACTCATAATGACTCTACGGGTGAGTCAAATACGAGTTGCTCCGTTCATGATAACCTCAATACGACCTTCTTCTTTTGGCTTGATTCGGATTCAATCTCTGTATAATAGAGAAAGGCAGCGGGTCTTGAAGAGTCACCATACGAACCATATTTTCCCTGCCAGCTGGGGTCTATCTTTTTCCAGCTGCTGCTGCTTTTGTGAGAGCGCTCACAGTCCGGCTTACTGAGTAGATTTCAGTCTAGAGTCATGCTTACTAGCTCAGCGTCGTTACATGACAAATATTAACTTGGTGGTAATAAAATATCTTCAAGATCCACTTCACTGAAATCAGCTCGTCAGATTAAGGTTACCTAATTTTAAGGTCAGCTCTTTCAGGTGGCTGCGGGAAAGGCGCCTCAACAGAGTCAAAGTGAGAAATTGAGTGAGACGGTGTAATTTATTGCTTTCTGCGTATCCAATCTACAGAAAGTAATAATCGACACAGGTGTGCCATACATAATGTAGTACAACATTGTGCGCGCTAACTTCACGCCTCCGGTGGACCTGTTTGGTTGTATATCGTATCTTATATTCAGCCCATTCTGAAATTTCCAGAGTCCTCAAAGTCCCAGTGCCCAGAACCGCCTGTGTTGTCATAAAACTACTTAGTTCACCTAAATAGCCATCTCTTCCTGGCGTCTCCGAACCATCATCTTCAATTGTGGATCTGTCGAGACGAACATACCAGATCGGCGTATTTGCGGTGTCTGTCCTTCAGCTATTTTCCAGTCATATCGCAAAAGGAGATATATTAGGACAATCTTGATTTCATTTGCAGCAAAGAAGCGTCCAGGACAGGCTTGCTTGCCATGGCCAAAGGCCAAATGATCAGGCGTCGTCACGACGAGTTGGGCTTTTGTCTGGTTTTCAGCCTCTTGACGCATGTTGTAAAAACGATAAGGATCGAATTTGTCTGGGTTTTCGTGGATTTCACCGTCCCACATCCTACGAGGCGTGACACAAACCTGGCTACTCTTCGGAATAACAGTGCCATCAGAAAGCTTGACGTGATCAAGGGCTACACGTCGCATCGAGACTAAAAACACAGGTATTAGCTATCATGAAAGGTAAACAAGGCATCTTAGGGGGCAGCATTACGGATAGAGGATGGTTTAAGTCGTTGGCTTTCTTTAATGACGCTGTCTAATAGCTTCATCTCGAAAAGCGCTGTCTTCTTCCACCCATGCTCCTGGAGAACATCCACAATCTCTTTCCGCAATGGAGCCATGATCTCTGGGTGTAGTACTATTTGCGTCATTGTTTGACATGTTAAATCGGTGGTAGTATGTATTGCTGCCGTGGATAGCATCAATTGCGCGCATACGGGATCATAGGGTTTTCCGTTGGCGGCTGTCTCAAACCATTCAATAGCATCATCAAAAACTTTCGACTTCTCGCTCTCAGTTTGAGAGAGGTTCACTTTCTGCCGTCGTCTTTCCTCTAGGACTGGGAGAACAACCTCACGAGCTTTTTGAACCAATGCCCTAAGCTCACCGCACTTTGGAAGAAACCAGTGAACTACTGGCCGGAGAGGTGCAGGCCATAGTCGGAGTTCTTCAGCAGCGACAAAACTGGAGGTTGTATAATCGCGAGTTATTCTAAGCCATTCTTCATCTCGGCATAGTAGGTCACCAAGAAAGACGCGCGAGGAAACACGGGCAACAAGTTGCAACATTGTATCTTTCAAGCCGATAGAATGCCACTCTGGAATGGTGATTATTAATCCCATCATCTCTCAGCATGTCATGTGTAAACGTACCCTTATTCTCAGATAATAGTAGAGACGTAGCAAAAGCCGTTTCAGCAGCAAGGGGCTCTGTAATTTTGTCTGTGGGTTGCATAGATGTTAAAATATGAAAACATAGCAAGTGTGCAACAAAAAAGGGTATATATATACTTAGATGTTTTGTTAAGTCCCTCATTATCGCCGATTTGACAATGCCAGAGTCTCGAGAACCCTCGCGGAAGCCCTCGAATCCCGGGATATTCCCATGAAATGCCTAGGTTCCCTTTAGTAATCTAATCCAAATAGAGGTACTATATCAACAAAACCTACAACGAAAATCCACCGGGCAAAACTCAATCGATCCTCATTTCGAATCTCGTCTGCCATATGTGGTGGAAGCACTTTCATTTCTCCTACATCCGCCATCACTTGTGCTGATTTGCGTGGGTTATTCTTAAACCAACGGTCTATCATTTGATGCGCTCCACTGATAAACTCCTTCTTGACTCTCCTGCTTGTCAACTCCCAAGGCGATTTTGGATTAAGCATAACGTCATTTTTCTGAGAGTGCCTGTAGGTTGACAGAACCAGGACGGCCAGCAGCAGGGCTGCAAGATATGGCAGAGGGATATGAGCCGCATTATATGCGCCCATTGTCTCGATCCAGGAGACATCAACAGGAATGCTTTGTGAATGCATGATATGATGGTAAATATGTGGAAAGAATGCAATGCCAAAAACGAATCTTTTGACCGAACGGTGACAGCATTGTAAAAGGCACCCAATCGACAAGTATATATATATTTGTAGAACTCCTCACTCGGCCTCCTTGGAAGCCGAAGTGGTCGGTTAAGACGGCCTAACAGCTGCACATCTCGCTTCCCGAGAAAGTCTGTGCATTATCCTCTTATATCCAGGATCAACATCTTCGTAGAAAAGGCCCGGATATCGTTGCGTGACTGGCTGGTCTATGGAGGGGTGACGGGACCGTAAGGACTGGACCACCCCCCACAGACGCACGTCTCGAGCATGGGTGCCGGTCTCACTTCTGGTGAACGCATTATGATTGACGAGAACTGAAATCTCAAGGGAGCTAAAGTTGGTGGAGGAGCCAAAGACAAGGATTGTAGCATCAAAGCACCGGTCTCGCGCTTGAATTGGTCCAACAATCTGAGGTTTCAAGGCGAATTCGACAAGCCTGCCACGGCCAAGTGATCATCTATTCTTGGAATCTCGTGCATCTCCGCATGGGTGTACACATGTGCGCTACTGTAAATTAGACGGTGGAGTGTCGAAGGACAGGGATATAAGTGAAGGACAGGGATATAAGTAGAGGTTGATATATCGATGATTCAGTGACACTGACTCATTGTCTCGGCTTAAAGCGTAACTTTAAATCTCGCTGACCCACTTAGCATACCCTGGTCATGGCTTGCTTAGTTCTACTCAGTGACTAGAAGCGGCGAGGGGGTGAGCACATAACTTAGTACGTCGTAGGTACGAATTGGAACTAACTAACCTATTATTGGAGGCGGGGTCAATTTGATATCCAGGAGTTGAAACTGTGCTACTCCTCATGGTAAGAATCACAGCAATGGTCTTGAATTAAGGCTACATGTAGATAATATATACTAGGTCGTCAATACTGTGGAAATAAGACTCTTGGTCAAGTCAACTGGTCGATCAATTGATTGTCTGGGTTGTGGAATAGTGGATTACTCAAGGTCATCACATCAATATCATACATGATACACTAGGCAGAAAGGACATTTCATGCAAATCTATATAAAATACATCAGATCCATCTATAGGATCCGCAATGGGTATCTCAGCCCTCAAACAAACCACCCTTTCGTTCCGTTACATCCCTTCGTTGACCTCTATATCAACGTTATCCAACGCGTGCTGACACCTGCGATTGCACGTCTACTGACTCTTCTTTTCTTGTCGTTTTTCCTCGTCAAGTTTCAGTTTTTGCCCAACCTGCAGAACTGCGCGTTCCACTTCAATGGCTATTGCTGGAGTTTCCAGAATCTTGCCGAGTTCTTCGCCATCTTTCATCTCCAAGAGTAGTCGTTCCTCGGGGGGTGCCTCATCTTTAGGGGTCGGTGTACTCTTTTCATTATTTGTATTGGTATCTTTGGTGGTATCACTGGATTTCATCTGATGTCCCGGGACACCGTTCTTCAATAATCGAGTTGCGTAAAAGCTTTCTAATTCGGGGAACGCATGTGGGCTAATCAAGTTGAGATCGAGCAGGTGGATGAGATGTTTTGAACCGCTCCATGCTATAATCACAGTCAGTAGGTAATTATCAATAGATGGGAAGCCAGGCTTACCTCGCCAATGCGACCAGGCTCGATATACTAGATAGAAGAATGGGATATTGGGTACTCTAAGATCGTCCGTCAGCGCAGCCGAAATCAATGTGCAGGATATGACCTTACAGTGGGATGATCGCAATAGGTGCAGTCAAAGGCGCAATTCCTATACACCACCACATCTTCCTCCGATGTAATTCCTGTCGTTCTGTGCCCAATTTCCTTAAAATTCCAAACACGTCTTCACTCTTGATCGCATTCTTGGGAAACATCACATCAATTTTTTGCTTCTGTTGCGATTCTTGGATCTGGCGACTCTCATTGAGTGGAGGAATACTCTTCAAACCCCATTCCTCGTATGGGATCCTCTGCAGAATGACATGTCCATAGCTGACGAGTTGTTTCTTCCAGCCTTTCTCCGCCTTTTCCCAGCTTGCCCATAGCTCGGCAGCTTTGTTTGTAGCGCGGTCGACGTAACCGGTCTTTACTGTTTTAGGCGGACGGCAGTATATGAAGGCTCGTTTGGTCGAGATGGGGACGAGGAAGAAACGCATCGCAGCGGTGGATTAAGGATAGGCAGCTGAATCGCGGTGTCGTTTTGCGCGAACGATGTGGACGTATCAAAGCGCAGATATCATGCTTTTTCTCTGACTGGCTGATATATTTCTTTTTCGCAGTGAGATATGTTAAATAGTCGATAAATCGTAAAGTCGAAAATAGTTGAAGATTGAAGTTGTTGCGTAGCTTAGCACATGTGTTCAAGACGTCATACCACTGGCTCGCAATTAGTGGTTAGTGCCCCAGGCCGTCAGGCTGCCAGGCACCAACCAGCCCGCTGCGTAGCCTAGGCAAGAAGGACGTCGTCATGCCGCAGCTCATTAATCGATCGCCGGGCCGGATCGGCTACTGTACCACTGCCCTACGAGCCAATTGCATGCTCTCTAGTCTCAGCTTCCAACTTCATCTTTCGATCTTGACTTGGATCTGCCGCTCATTCGGTCAATCGTTTCCAGCATCTCAGGACCTTCGCAGGGGCTTCAGGGATTTCTATTCGATCTCATCTGGCACAGGCTCGCTCTGCATCGCGCTGGCCCACTTGCCATGCTCTTTGTTGCATGCAATGGCCCCAGATGCGCGAGAATCTCTGCTCGTTCCACCGATCGTCCAGAATAATCCCGTAAACGCATCTCCGGAACACGATTCTCTCATCCCACCAAGAACGTCAGCCACGAATCGTACACAGTCTTCCTTTGCTATCACAGTCGAGTCTCATAATACCCCAACTCACAGCTGGTCACCTCCTCCAGTCCGGACTCTGCCTGGTATGTAACAAGCGGTGGACGTTGGGGACAAAGAAGCCGTGCGCAAATACACTTACTGACTTGTTTATGATATAGCTTGGGTGAGATCATACGATGTTCCCGAAGATGAAACAGACGCTTCCTCGAGGCTTCTGCCTACTGAAATAGACGATGCCCTCGTGGCACAACATAATCACTCGCCCTACCAGACGTCGAAACCGGAGCGAAACCGAACAAGAGGAACCGACGACGAGCTTGACGATACGACACCACAGCGCGAGTCACGATGGAAGCGCTTTGCGCAAGCGTCTTCTTATCCACGCACAGGAGTTGGCGCGGGAGAGAAACGGGTGTCCTTCGACTGGTTGAACAATAATCTAGGGGACTATTCCCAGCCCTGGGGTGCTAGGCATGATGGATCGGATGCAGAATTGGGCCGCGCTACTTGGTCTCCACGACAGCGAAATTTGATAGAGCGCTTTCAACGGAATTTACTAGGCAGTCCTATAGTGCCATTGATATTGCGACTAACGGTCTGGATATTCTCACTATGTGCCTTGGCACTCGGAGGCTCTATTCGTGTGCTGGCGAACCATTTCCATCGAGATCAGGGTCCTTCGGCAGATATGGCCATTATCGTTGATGCGGTAGCTTTGGTTTATTTGGTATACATCACATATGACGAATACGCCAGCAAACCATTAGGCCTTCGCTCGCCAAAGGCCAAAATGCGATTGATCCTGCTGGATATCTTTTTTATCGTTTTCGACGCGGCAAACCTCAGTCTTGCATTTGTATCTCTGGACGATGTGCAGGGAACTTGCACGAATGCGGTGATTAATGATGTACAAGATGACCGAAATGATCCCTTATGTGTCCGACAAAAGGCACTCGCCTCGGTCCTACTTGTTGCGTTGATTGCGTGGCTACTCACATTTTGTATCAGTATTTTCCGGTTGGTTGAAAGAGTATCAAAATGAGGACATAACCTCAGCATTGCCTTTCAATATTTTGCTTTCCCTGGGATTTAGCGTGGAGTTCAAGGTATCTTATGAGGAATTATTGCTATATGCAGGCTGGAACATTCGTTTTGCATGTTTTCATTTGTTTTTGAATCTATCAGAGCATTGGGGATGCTCTTTGCTTTTTGGGCCCTTGCTCGACACTGGATGACATGCTACGCCTGAATGGCCGGTCCATCACGACCATATATTGGATCTTGGTCGAACCAATCTAGCTGCGAGATGGCACTTCTGATCTCATCTTCATTCTCATCTCCAGCACCGTAACACATATCCCAATTCTTCCCCTTGGGATATGAACCAACCATGGTAAAGCTACCGCTCTGATCCTCCAACAGACGATGCGCTACACCGGCCGGTACGATTATCACATCCCCGGCTTCGACTACCGGCTCAACTCGTTCGGGATTTTCTTCTCCGCCAAAGCATAATCGGGCCCTACCCGAGACGACGCTAAGGACTTCATGAGTTGTTGAGTGGAAGTGGCTTTGCTTGTACATGGAGTACTGCCATTGTGGCACAACGACATCGACCTTTTTGAGGTGATCGGAAATCTGAGATGCGGAGACGCCTTTATCAAAGGCGGAGTGGTAGATGAGTAGAGGCTTATTCTGGATTGATGTATTGGGGATTGAGCGCCATGCCGGGATCAGATGTCGTGACACTTTGATTGCCGATGGCGGGTTGAGTGACATGGTGTTGCTTTTGTAAATAACTATAGTAAATATATAGATATATAATTTGAAAAGCTTGCTGATCATGTGTTATTTTGTGTGATATGTAGGTAGGACATGGTAACTATCTTGATGCCAATTTTGTGTTCAGTTAGGAAGCACTCTGTTGATATGACGTAATGACCACGTGACATCAACATTGCCATGTACATAATAGACAAACTGACTGATGCATTGGTGTATGTATATAGACCTATATCGGCGAAATCTTAGTATCCGGAATGCTTGATTTTGATAGGAATCGTTAGACTATAGTACACAAGGAGCAAGTAAGAGCTGTTGTCAGTCAGGGTTAGGGTTTTGATCACCTGAGTCATGGACTCAACGTAGGCCAATGTCAAAGTAGATCTAGTAACTTGTAATCCCATTGCGGATAGTTTATACTATGTGTATAATTAATTCTTGTGTAGGACAACACCAACAACCTGTCATGTGGTGCCTTAGGCATCGTCGATCAGATGAGATGGGAATGAGATCCAGGCTAAGCCTAATACAGTAAAGCGCATCTCCCCACTTGCCCAACGCCAAACAGCAGCCGCAGCCAATCAGACTGCGCGGCTGCCTTGTTAAGGGAAGGAGGCGACTTCTGTTCAGGGTTAGCCTCACGGTGACCAGGTCGTTCCGCCGCCAGAGGCCTTGCTATCCTTAACTTTGATCCGGCGCTTATCAACTTCATTTGGCATCACTTCGACATCTGACCGGAACTCCTTCTTCTTTGCGATCCTCTTGTCTCTTGACTTTATTTCCTTTCTTTGTTTGCATTTGACGACTCGACATACTGCCTTGCCTTTCGTTGCGTCGTTTCTATAGACCTTTTGCCGTTATTGCATCAGCATTCGTCGCTGTTTTGCAGGGCATCATCCAGCAGCTGCGGCCGCGCTGTCTTTGAACATTTGTAAGTTGGCCGCATTTTCTTGGTAGTTTTACGTTTGCTCGCTTGCGGCTACTAGCTTTTTTGTATCTTTTAAAGTTATTGTTATCCTTGTGTATCCTTTGTTGCACGCGTCCGTCCTCGATGATACCCGCAAAGTGTATGTCGTGGGCTCTCTCCATGGTTTCCTCGTTTCGTTCCGAAAAAGGCAGTCCACAACATTGGACGAAGACAAACACAGAGTTTTCGCCGTACCAAACAGAATGGCAGCGTCATCTCTAGCTTATCCGTTTGCTCTTCACGGTCTTGCTGCCTGCACTCCCCCGCACTACACGCCCGAGTCTTTGCTTTACAGCGCTCAGTCCCGTCAAATTTCTCTTCTCTACTCTTTCTGTTGTCCCTTATCACTTACACCATTTCTCGTGTTTTGCATCCTTCTTTCAAACATATGTGAGCAACATGGGTCTAACTACTGCTGCCTTCGCAGCTCCTGCTATCTCTCTCCGCCGATCAGATCGCTTGAAAAAGTACCCGCCGCTTACGCCAAAAATGGCGACAATCCAGAAGGACGATGTCCGAGACACGTACGTATTCGAAGATATACCGATCATCGACGTCATGACGACTAACCCTCAACAGATGGAGCTATTTGGAAAATGGCATCAACAGTGTGATGCTCAAGTTGGAGGAAGGTGTTGACATGAAGACAGTATGTGATGAATGTATTCTGGAATCTGGACATAATACTAATTTCTTGTTTCTCAGTACATGGGCCTTTACACGTACGATTTCGCGTTCCAAGCTCGGTCAGCGTTCGGCTAATGATATCTAGGGCGGTCCATAACTTTTGCACATCACAAAAAGCCGTTGGTAGTACTGGAGGGCTTCAGGCTCTTAGAGGTGGTATGTTGGTCATACGATTTTGTTTGAACATATACTTATTTGCATATCACTTCTAGCTCATCTCCTCGGCGAAGAACTCTACAACCTCCTCGGACAATATTTATCGAGACATTTAGAAAATGTGTACCAAGCCTCCGAAACACACACCGAAGAAGCTTTGCTAGGGTTTTATATTCGAGAGTGGGATCGGTATACAACAGCCGCCAAATATGTGAATCATTTGTTTCGCTACTTGAACCGACATTGGGTCAAGCGTGAAATTGACGAAGGAAAGAAGAACATTTACGATGTGTATACCCTTCACCTCGTGAAATGGCGGGAGGATTTCTTCAAACGGGTTCAAGAGAAGGTCATGGCTGCGGTGCTCAACCTTGTTGAGAAACAGCGTAACGGCGAGACGATCGAACAATCGCAAATCAAGAGCATAGTGGACTCATTTGTTTCGCTGGGTCTGGATGAGAACGACAGCACCAAATCGACGCTCGAGGTCTATCGCTTCTATTTTGAGCGACCTTTCATAGACGCCACTCGTGTCTACTATGAGAACGAATCCCGTCAGTTCGTTTCCGAAAACAGCGTCGTTGAGTACATGAAGAAGGCAGAAACTCGACTTGATGAGGAGAAGGCTCGTGTCGGATTGTATTTGCACCCCGACATTACGAAGAAATTGACAGAGACGTGCTTGGATGTTTTGGTCTCTGCTCACTCTGGTCTTCTCCGCGACGAGTTCCAGGTTCTCTTAGACAACGATCGACAAGATGATTTGGCTCGTATGTATAGCTTGTTATCCAGGATCAAGGATGGTCTTGATCCCCTCCGCGCCAAATTCGAGAAACACGTTCGCAATTCGGGAACGTCTGCGGTTGAAAAGGTTGCTTCTGAAGGGGAGAGCTTTGAGCCGAAGATGTATGTCGATGCTTTGTTGCAAGTTCACTCTCGATACCAGACACTGGTCAACGCTGCGTTTGCGGGCGAGTCCGAGTTTGTTAGGTCTTTGGACAATGCTTGCCGCGAATTCGTCAACCGCAACTCTATTTGCAAGACTAGTTCCTCGAAATCACCAGAATTACTGGCACGCTACACGGATTCATTGCTAAAGAAGGGATCCAGGGCCACTGAAGAGTCAGAGTTGGAGGAGATGCTCACGCAGATCATGACTGTCTTCAAATACATCGAAGATAAGGATGTTTTCCAGAAGTTTTACTCGAAAGCGCTTGCCAAGCGTCTTGTGCATGTCAGCTCCGTTTCGGATGACGCCGAGACTAGCATGATCAGCAAGTTGAAAGAGGCATGTGGTTTTGAGTATACCAACAAGTTGCAGCGTATGTTCCAGGATATTCAGATTTCCAAGGATCTCAACGCTAGTTACCGGGATTGGCAAGAAAAGGTCCATGATGAAGAAGACCGAAAGAAGATGGTGGACCCTCACTTTCAGATTCTGGGTACAGGGTTCTGGCCTCTCAATGCACCCTCAACAGAGTTCATTCCGCCAACAGAAATTGTCAAGACGGCTGAGCGGTTTCAACATTTCTACTTTGACAAGCACAGCGGTCGTAAGTTGACGTGGCTATGGCAGCTTTGCAAAGGCGAAATGAAGGCCAATTACATCAAAAACACCAAGGTTCCCTACACATTCCAAGTGTCGACATTCCAAATGGGAATCTTACTTCTCTACAACGAGCACGACTCTCTGGATTTTGACGAGATTCAAAAGGCTACCAAGCTTGCCAATGAGGTTCTTGAGCCCAATATCAGCCTATTGCTGAAGGCCAAAGTATTACTAGCCAGCCCTGAAGGGTCAAAGCCGGCACCGGGAGTTTCTTTCACCTTGAACCATAACTTCAAGGCCAAGAAAGTCAAGGTCAATTTGAACATGCAGATCAAATCGGAGCAGAAGACTGAAGCCGACGACACACACAAGACGATTGAGGAGGACCGTAAACTACTTCTTCAGGTATGTATTCCCATCTTCCCCCTTTTTGATATGAGTCTAACTTTCCATGACCAGTCCGCAATCGTCCGAATCATGAAATCACGCAAGAAGATGAAACACGTCCAACTCGTCCAAGAAGTGATCCAACAAGTCAAAGCCCGCTTCCCACCCAAAGTCCCCGATATCAAGAAGAACATCGAAGCTCTCATGGAGAAGGATTACATTGAGCGCTTGGACAACGATGAACTGGCCTACATTGCATAACCCCCCTCTCCTCTTCTCTCTCTTTCTCTCTTCCCCCCTTATTTCCATCTTTCCATCAATTGCGCAAACTTCACTTTGCTGGGCTGGCTTGTTCTTATACTCCTTTTTTTTATTACTTACAAGCGACTCTTTCTTCTTCTAACTCCAATTCGAGATGTTGCATTACTTTAACCATGGATTCTTCTTTACTCTTCTAAAACAAGAAATTGCGTGTCCGTTGGTAGGGTAGGGTAGGCTAGGTCTTTCCGTTATGAATGCAGTCATGATGATGAATCAATTGATATAGCTTGAAGTATTTAAGGAGAGTAAATATACGTTTATATCATCATATCCATTACCTAGGTAAAGCCTAATCCGTAGGTAGAACTAGTGCAGGGTCAGTTGTGACACTACCTAAGTATGCAAGTACGTATCTAATTGATGAAACTGAGATATCATTATCATTATGTATATATACTTGACTCACTACTCAATAAAACCATAAGCTAGTCCGTGTTCATGAAGCATACGGGACTTCTGACGTGAATGCATGATCCCGATGATGTTCTTACTCCACGACAAGCGGCTCTATGTTCCAGATACTCTCTGCATACTCGTCAATCACACGATCAGTTGAGAAGAACCCCATTCGAGCGACGCTGGTGATTGACTTGGCAATCCACTCATCCTGTTTCTGGAAGTCCTCGTCAACCAATTCCTGAGTCTTGATGTACGATTTGAAGTCGTCCGAGACCAAGTAGTAATCGCCATGGTCAGTGATGGAGGCGATCAATGATTCGAATGCTTTGGCGTCGCCGAACGTGCCTGATCGAATTGACTCAAATACTTTGGCCAAGTCTTCGTCTAGTGTGAAGCCCTTGTATCTATGAGTCTCGCGAAGGTTCTCCACGTCTTCGGCAAGATTACCAAAGAGGAAGATGTTCGACTCGGTGATTTCACGCGTAATCTCGATCTGTTCACGTCAGTCCAGATTAAAGCATCGTAACTTGTAGGTAGTAGACTCACATTAGCACCATCACATGTTCCAATGATCAAACCCCCATTGAGCACAAACTTCATGTTGCTGGTTCCACTAGCCTCTGTGCCGGCTGTTGAGATGTGCTCGCTGATATCTGAGGCAGGCACGATAATCTCGGCCTTGCTCACATTGTAGTCCTCAATGAAGATGACCTTGAGCAAATCACCGATGTCGCTATCGTTGTTCACCACCTGGCCTACTTTGTTGATCAGATGGATAATTGTCTTTGCCATCCAGTATCCAGGGGCGGCTTTGCCTCCAAAGATTGACACACGGGGTACCAGCTTCTTGCGCTTTTCCGGCGTCATAGATTTGATCTTCAGGTATCGGTGGATCACACCAAAAATGTTAAGCTGCTGTCTCTTGTACTCATGGATACGTTTGACTTGGACATCAAACAGGGCTGTTGGATTGACAGTATACCCAGTCGTATCCTTGATATGTTTGGCGAGTCGCTTCTTGTTCTCTGTCTTGATTTCAGCCCACTCCTTGCGGAATTCTTTGTCGTCAACAAAGCGCTCGATGCCGTCCAAGAGCGTCAGATCGGTCAAGAAATCATAACCACCCAGCTTGGATGCTATCAATTTCGAAAGTCGGGGATTTGCCTGGTGCAACCACCTGCGAGGAGTTATACCGTTGGTGACGTTGGTAAATTTATCTGGACCGTATATATTTACAAAGTCCTTGAAAATGGTCGTCTTGATGAGATCGGAATGTAATTCTGCGACGCCGTTGACCTTATGAGAGCCAATGATGGCCAGATAAGCCATACGGACCATCTTGGGCCGGGATTCCTCGATAATGGAGACTCGTGCCAACAGCTCATGGTCATTGGGAAACTTCTTTTCCACATCTTGTAAGAAGAACAAGTTGATGTCGTAGATAATTTGAAGGTGTCGGGGCAGTAGGTGCTCCATGAGAGGAACCGACCATTTCTCCAGAGCTTCTGGGAGAACAGTGTGGTTGGTATATCCGAAAGTGCCGGCAACGATCTTCCATGCTTCATCCCATTCAAGACCCTCCTGGTCGACTAGAATGCGCTGCAACTCAACAATGGCAAGCGTGGGATGAGTATCGTTAAGCTGAATTGCAACCTGATCCGGAAACTCGGACCATGCACGCTTCGTCTTCTTGAATCGGCGCACAATATCATACAGTGAAGCTGCGCACCAGAAGTACTGCTGTTTCAATCGAAGTTCTTTGCCACGGTCAAGATTATCGTTGGGATAAAGGACTGCTGAGATTGCCTCGGCGCGTTGCTGATCAGATACAGCACTTTCGTACTCGCCTGCATTGAACTTTTGAAAGTCGAACTCGCCACTACTTGCCTTGCTCGACCATAATCGAAGATTGTTTGTGGTTGTGGTGCCATATCCAGGGATCGGCACGTCATATGCGACAGCTTGTACAATCTCACCACCGTGCCAGTTGTAGGTTATCCTTCCATTCTCGTCCTCGTGTCGGTCAGATTGGCCATAGAATTGGATATCAACAGTGATATCGTGGCGTGGTAACTCCCATGGGTTGAAGTCAAGCCAATAGTCTGGGATTTCGACCTGGTAACCATCGATTATCTCTTGTTTGAAGATACCGTACCGGTAACGCAATCCATAACCCCAAGCTGGGTAGTTGAGTGTTGCCATGCTGTCGAGGAAACAGGCAGCCAAACGACCGAGACCTCCGTTACCGAGTGCCGCATCGTGTTCTTGATTGATGACATCTTCAATGCGGAAGCCGAGATCTTCCAGGCCCTCTATTGAAAGAAATGATGAGCAGGGTATCCAATTGCGACCATAGGCGGGTTTCTTACCTTTAGCAAGATCTTTCTTGCCCACATTCAACATGGCATTGTCAAGAGCACGACCCATCAAAAACTCGAGGGACAGATCTGTAGTAGACAACGACTGTCAGCCATTGCGCTTGAGGCACATGCTAGATAAGAGAGTTGCTTACAGTAAACACGCTTCTGGTCTACCAAAGTCTGGCGTTGTTGTGTCTTGTTCCATTCGATTATGAGTCGATGACGAAATGCGAGAGCCGTGCCGGAGTATGCAGCTCTATAGATAAGGTATTAGCATTGAGTCTAGATGTGGATCTGCTGTTGAGTACTCACTGATCATCACAATTGTAGATAGAGCGGGCTAGAGTCGTTTCGATATGCCGAACAAATTCTTGCTTATTATACAGTCAGCTTCGCTCATGCCTTGCAGCTTGATTATCTGAGTACCTCAAATTCTTCCTTGTTCTCGAAACCTGTGGCGGACTATATCGTGCGGGTTAGCAGGAACAATGATATCGGCAATCGAGCTGTCAAGAGGGTCATACGTATTTCTTCCATCTATTCTCAGTTAGATTATGAAGGGATTCAATTGACAGAAGAGAGTTGAGGGAGAATGCTTACGTCGCCCTGAGATGCTCCGGAATACTAGCTTCCACAGCCTTGATCTCCGCCGGACCAAAGCCCGTGAACGTTCTCTTGTGCTTGGGACGACTGAAGCCAGGACCAACGGCTTGCAGTTCGGCGACAGGGACGCCAATGGATGGTCTGCGTTCTCGTGCTAGAGGTTTGGACGACATGTTGTCTTGTATTGTCGGTCTGAATGATGAATGGGGAATCGAGAGTTGAGAGATAGATGCAATTGTAGTAGGTCGTATGTGATAGAGAGGAGACAAATCACATGCTAGAAGTACTGTACTCGCTTTGGGCAGTAATTGAGTCTGAGCGAGGAGCAAGTTAGGTATAGAGGCAAGCGGAGTATGAAGAGGAGAACAATGAAGCTACACAAGAGAGGGGTAAGGTAAGCCTACATATACCTGTTTATGTACAGCGGGTAGGCACGGTCGAGATAGCGGGAAGGTGGTGCCCCACGTAGCTTCCTTGAGAAAACAAGGTCGGTCAAAGAAAGAAGGCAAGAGCTACTTGCCTCTTTTGAAAGATCATGCAATGGAGGAAGGAAGTGGTGAGGCAGACTCACCTGCCCAAGATAAGCACGGTTGTAGACCGCTAGTCCGGATGCGGCACTAGTGGGTTGTTACCTGACAGGTCTAGATTCGGATGGTTCGTGTGCGGGGGTGGATACTCAACTGACTTACAATGTGTATAATAATATCCGGAATGCTTGCACTTATTTGTCACTACACTGTCTCAAGCAATAATCATAGATCTAGCTACCTATATACAAAAGCATGCAGAGTGGGAGTATCCAAGTCAATATCATGTCACCTCGAAGGGCCCATTCAAATTCAGCCATCAATCTATCAATCTAGTCGGCACGTAGCATTACCAGTACGTACATATCACTAATATCAAAGCACGAAAAGCATCAATCGATACGTGCCAGGAAAATATTGACGAGCTGTCTACTACATAGTCAGTGAGTAAGCATGACTAGCAAAGCACTATATACCGGTATACCGCTCCGGATCACTTCGGGATCTATGCAGACATCCAGCCCTAAAGTCAGCAGCTAAATACTATCAGCTCTTTGTACGTATAATCATCCAAAAATCACGTCTTTAATCTATTCATCGCCAAATCATCAGAGAGCTCATTCGATCAACAACATGTATATGACCTTGAATGCAATACAATACAAGCCCATACACATCTTTTAAATAATAAGAAGAATCACTAAATATGCGTGTGTATAGTTCTAACTTCCCTCCGCGAGTCAGTTAACCCTGAAAGAAAGTCGATATCCCGATGATGTCATCTCAAGCAATCCCGACTTCGCACCAAACGAGCCAATCACATCCCCAACGACATGTTGGATTCATCGAATCCAACAGATTAGATTACTCTTGCAAGGGAGTTGCATCGTCAGCAGTCATTGAGCTTTTCAAGCTAACAGCTAAAACTAAAAGTCGGTCAAACATCGGGAGTGACTTACGGGATCTCGCGGAGCCCTATTGTACGCCATTGATGTCAGAAAGAGATCTAAATAGATTGATGTGTTGGTGCTCACTCGAACTAATAATAGATTCTACCTATCTGAATATTACTAGAATATACGTACCTGAATATCGTTACTTGGATTTTGGGTCAAAGTCTTCTCATGTCTGGTTGATTCAATTGATTGGATAGTTACGAAAGGATATAATCTTTATTCCCACTGGGATACACAGAAGAGATATGCTTGAACGTGAGAGAAAAAGAAAAAAGAAATAAACGAATCCTTCATGAAGCTGTATTTTAAGAAGACGCCTCCGCAAAAGAAATAAAGTAAGAAAAGATCAACGCCAATTCTGTATTCAGAATGATGAAAAGTAAGAAGATCGTTGAAATGATCCCCGGGATATCAAAATAGTAACAACAAAGATTATGTTGACGTCAAGATTGGTGGAAAAAGGAATGGGCTCGGTAGTAGAAAAAAAAGCCCCAAATGATCGTTAAAAAGGCCTGCAGCGACAAACAACGGATAAGTAACATGACGCGCTCCCTTAACCCAGAAAAAATATGATGGTCCCCATCAAGAGTTGCATGCAAAAAGCGGAGGAGAAATGATTCGACGAGGTTGGACAGCAAGAACTGAAGCAAAGGGATACTATCATTATCATAAGATACCGGAATCTTTCAAGGCGTTTTGTAGAATGGTTTCTTTGACGGCGGCGAAAACAAGACGAATATTAGTTGTATCGGTGGCTTGTGTGAGACTAACAGACGATCACAGTCAGTAATGCAGTATCTCAAGACGAAAGGTCGTTGAACATACTGAGGGTATAAGTTAAGATGAGCACGATTGACCTGATTGAACCTCCACAACAAGTACTTTGCTGCTCTGTTAACATCGTTGCCACCGGAGTAATCTGGGAAGTAATTGCTGAGAGGCGATCGACCAAGCTTCTGTCGGAAGAGATCGACTTTGTTCAAGAATAAGATGATACTCGTGCGCATGAACCATCTCGAGTTGACCACCGAGTCGAAAAGAACTAAACTCTCCATCATTCGATTCTGAAACCCAATTAGCTTCGATCCATTGGCTCGCACATAATTCGTGCTTCATACCTGGTTGCTCTCTTCTAACAAGACTTGGTCGTATTCACTTAGTGCGACGCAAAAGATGATCGATGTGACGTTTTCGAAACAATGAATCCATTTCTTTCGTTCGCTGCGTTGTCCGCCGACATCAAACATGCTATAACCAGGTTAGAATTGGACGAAACAAAAGTGATAGTCAATCATACTGTATACTGAGCTGGCCCATAGTAAACCTCGTCTCGTAGATACCTGTCGTCTTGGTACGCGCACGAAGCACATCCGCCTCATTAGGTATGTAATCTGACGCTGCTATTCGTTTCGCATGTTCGAAAAAGCTGTCACCGTCAGTGGGAATCCTGGCAAAAGCGGATTGATAGCAAAACCAAACATACTATGGCGCTGAATCCATCAGGTAGAATTCACTTTGGTGCTCCATAACCGAGGCGGTACACGGGTCATTCCATATAAACGTCACTGCATCGCCAACTTTCGGGTCTAACGGTATGGAGGGATCGGGATCTATGTTGTATTCTGAGATGTATGTGATGTAATCCCGCACTTTCTGACTGGTCGGCTCCATATCGAAATGTTCGTAGGCCTCGATGAGGGATTTGGCGCAGTCGAGCAGGTTCTTGTAGACGGTGAGTCGGTACATCGTCAGTTCCTCGACGCTGTAACCATTTTGGTGAATAATCTTCATTTGTTTGACGATGGTCGATTTTCCACTTTCGCCGGAGCCTGTAGGTCGGATGAAAACAGAAATTAGTATCAAGCAACCGTCTGATATCTCACATTACCAAAATAAATAACCTACCGAGTAGTAGAATCTTGCATTCTCGTCGTAACCGTCTCGAGTCTTCCTCTAATTTTCTGTCGATCATCTGACTTCGCTTCTTCTGTTCAAGGTCCGCATTGGACTCTGAGCTGACACAACCACCCATGATGGCCGAACCTGGTGTGATTGATTCTAATAATATCCGAAATACGTAGTCTTAGACCCGATTCGACGTATTAATAAATCCAAGTCGAGAAGAACCAATTCGTGGGGGTGCCGATGAAATAAAGTCCAATCCACCCGCCCCAAAGAGTCGATGTTGTCAACGACTCAGATCCCCAGACCAGCCGCGGTGGCTCGAAGCCGTCTGTACACTAACAAAGAACAGCTATTTTTCTCGTCGGTTGTTTTGTAATCCACCTGCCGTGTATCCCCTGAAAAATAAATATCGAGTGCTTGAAGCGATTATCGTCGGTTGCGAAGGTTGTGGATGACAGAGTTTTAGTGCTGATGACACAGGTGTCGCTGGAACGGAAGGCTTGCGCCTTTGCAACGGAATAAGGATGCGGTGTCGTTTTGGCGGTCGGACGTGAGGTGCGAAGTCGACGCGGAAGAGCGAAGTAGTGGTAGTAAAGGTGGCTGTATTGTGAGATCGCTCAATGTTGGTGGTCTCAGCCGAGAAGGGCTGAAAGCGATCTCTGGTGGTTGGTGGTTGGTGGTAAGTGTAATGGTGGTGGTTGAGCTTGGACGGAGGAGAAGTTAAGTGGGAAGCAGGCCAGCCGCCAGAGTAGCTGAGGTGCCGAGCGCTAGACAGAGGGTAAGGTTACCAGCGCTAAATACGGAGTAGTGAGGTGGCTATGGCTCTGGGTGACGGTCCGCTCGGTTAGCCTCTCGAACGTTAACTCGACAGACACATATGATCCCGCTCGACCTGAAGTTGTTTTTGGGTATTTAAATAATGTAAACAAAAACGAAAGGGATTGGCAACGGGATGAGGACAAGAAAAGGAGAGAATGACGACTCGTGGGTTCCGGGTGTTCTTTCATGGAAATACACACTTCTCAAAGATCGTCACAGTAGGAAGCGGACATTACTGTATGTCATTTAGCTATGTGCTAGCGGGCGTGCACTGGACGCTGGGTGATACGTACTGTCCGTACCACTCGGTATTGTACGGAATACGGAGCAGTTTGCTAATGTACATACGTATTTAGGATGTACGTATGTACGGAGTAGTATCGTATATGATACATACAAGGTGAAGATTTTAGCTTGAATTTACACCCCAACTCATCGACTGCGGTGACCGGACCGGTAATAATCACCGATGCGGTCGGTCTATGTATGTGATCCTCAACTTACACTCCGCGGATATTTTACAACTTACAGAATTGTCGATGGCGACTGTCAAGACCCAAGAATGGTGAATTGTAGACAAGTAACTCGATCCACCCAATAATAGGACCCATCTAATGGGGCGCTGTGGGCGCTTCCTGAAAATCGACTGCACCAAAGTATGCCTCGCAGACGATAGTACTTCCAAGTCGTGATATAAAGTCTATATACTTACCGATCGAGGCGATCATCGAATGTATGGCATGAAACATATTGGGTGTATTGAGAATGTGAACTGCGATCCCCATCCAGTTTCAATTCAAATAGTAGATAATCGAGATACAAACACTCCCCGCGTAAAGGGCCCCAGGTAAGCGGGTTACGAAACGGTAAGTTACCTGCTAAGTACGGAGTACGTACCCTAAACGATCCAGCCATTGCGGGAACTGGTAAGCTCACGTGGGCGGCGGGGAAGGGATAAGCGCCAATCATACTCAAGACAAGCAGACGGGACAGAGTCTAGTTTGTGATCTGTACGAAATACATAGAATAGATTACATATATTACCCATTATTACTTGCCTTAGCATGTACAATACTACACACGTCGTTTGCTCAATAGTTCCAACACTCCCTCCTTCTAGGTGTACTCTGAATTCGCCCAAAATCCCCAAAGAACCAACATCACGGAAGTCAGATACCGTGTCAATCTTTCCCGGTCTTTGAGGGCAGTGTGACTCGTGAGGTAAGCCTTGGCTCTTCACTCATGCGCATTAGTCACAGAGTGATGTTGAGACTTTGAGAGCCTGGGGTTTCAGCCTACCAGTCGATTCCCGCCTTGATTGGCGGCTACGCATGTTGCGCCCTAGGCTTTCGCTGTGCATTACCTGTTTCTCATTAGTGTCATGCCGGTGATTAACCTAGGTGTTAAGTTAGTAACTGCATAAGTTGACAGTATTCTTGAAGTTAAAGATACACTTTGAAAATGAGGATTTGGTTCTTTGCTGACTATAGACAGCAGAATAACGTTTACGAGTACAGTCAGCAGGACGTGATGTATCAGGAATTAGGCTAAACAAACTCAACTGATGAATCATCAATCTACGATCGTATGTAGTCAAAATACGATACGTACGTACAAGGTTTGTCGTTGTATGGATCCGAGTCTGTGCTTTGGCCTGATTGATAGCCTAATTGTTTCGGAGCAAACCCTATGTGTATTTTCAGATGGACTAATATCGACCAAACGAAACTAGATGAGGTGTCACAAAGTTACATAATATATCATAATATCAGTCTAGTTACTCTAGTATCACATCCTTAAGATCCGAGGTATTGTTGATTTCTTAACCTGTTAGGTGTGTCTGTAAGTCTCCCGCCGAGAACCAACACCCCTTAATGATCCTGAAAAATATTTCTAGAAAGGGCAAGGTCCACGACAAGTTTAATCTACGAATCTAAGTACTTTGAAGTAATATACAGCACGTTTTAAGGATCGGCAATTCAGCGTTTCAGGGAAACGTCAAACAAAGAGGCGAACTCTTCCCCCTTCTGCAGGAGTAGTGCACAGTTCCTTTGATGTTTCAGGGGTGTTTCCATGGCTACTTGGATCTACCCGCGCTAAATTTAGCCATCTGAAGCAATGTGGATGGCATCGTTACTCTCATTGAGGACATATCGAGTCATGCAGCCGAAATATACAAAGTCAAATAGATGCATGCCTTGTTAGTTTTGTTTCTGAGCGACCTGTGTTCGGTCGGACGCAGCCCTTTGCGGAAGTTGGATGCAAGTTACATCCATGGCATAGATCTGCTCGCGTGTATTCATTGTTCATCCGATATGAGATTTGGATCTGATGCCGTCTCCGAGGAGCCCTTGACCTCCATACCGTACCCCAGAGTCCAGAGTCCCACGGAATATGTAACGTTACCAGTTAAATGTTTCCCTATATCACCCTTCAGGTCTTCGGTTGTCAAACATCCCATTTGCTGCACTAGCTTATCTATGAATTGATAGTGGCATACTATCTGAAACGTTTGGCCCCTGCCACAGAGCCAAAATGATCTACGAGGCTTTCTGTATGCATGTGTGACATTACTGACATACAGTAGTTATCGGGGCTCGTTTAGGTTGGCACTTGCCTAACAGAGCCCGCAGTGGACGCCGAACGGAGAATCTATTTTTAAAACGCGTATCAGCAATCAGTTTCACCTTACCTAACGGCGACCAGCAGTCTGAAAGTGAGGTTAAAACCACTGCAAGCCCCGTTGAATGTTTGATTGTGTGAAAAAATAAATGACGTATCGCATTTTCTTCGCAGCAAAAAAAGACGAGTGGTGGAGTCACATGACTTCCTCCCAAGCAAACCGAGCAAACTGTGGAGTGACAGCACAAGGGATGATGTAAGAGGCAGATGTAGAATCGACTAGACCCGAAATGGCAGGTTTACAACAAACGGCCATCAGTCATCTGTTCTTTGTCAAGGAAGGATACAGGAACAGTCAGATACTAAAATCCTTAGGAATCCGATGACTCTTCATTAAAGTCGACCATCACGAGGAATTGGATTCCCTACATGCCGTACTCTGACCACATGAACGTTGCAGTGATTGTGTTCTGTGATACCCGGATGGCAGATAAGATGAGACGAGCTTTGACCCTGTCGAATCGGATCGTGCCAGCTAAGCAGTGGTACTGTGCGATTTCAAGATTTGGGCCGTTTCTTCTTTGCGTTCAACGTTTGTGTATGGTCTTTAACCTAGGTACGGGATGCATAGTGTGTACATGCTCGCCCATGGAAACCGAGGACGCTGAGACTATGCTGTTCCAGAGATGAGTTAGCTACCGTTTGTACCCGCAGTTATAACGATCTGTTGGAGATGTGAAGAAAGTCTTTGAGTTTGAATGATAGACTCTAGGTGTATACCTTGACCGACATTCTGCACGGAATCATGTGGAAGCCACATAGCGTCGATTCGGACGCCTTCTCGTAGATAGTGCACATACTAATTCATCGTGATAGTATAAAAGAAGCAGAAGTCGAGACTGGAGAGGAAATACTACAGAAGTCTACCGAACTCCTGAGAGTCTCGACCGGCCGGGTTCAGCCAGTCGCCAGCCAATCAGCCGCCGGAATGGCCCCATGGAGACCCACCTTTGCAGACACTAAACCACTCTGGGCAGACCCAACAACGTCATTCTTGTCTGCTTTCTGGGAAACTTAGAACGCCAGAACCAGAGGAAAAGGAAGGAAGTATCGGTTGGGAGTGTTCTTTCCCATGTTCTGGCCTCTAATTGGAGAAGGAGCAGCCCGGTTGCCGTTACCGCAGCTTTTCTCTGCTTTCCTTTCCCCCCCAATTTAGTGTACCCTTCGCTCCTTCCCTCTGTCGGTCCCTCCTGCTCCCCCACCACCACCAACTTCCAAGGTTTTTGCTCAAACTGGATTAACATTAAACCTCCTCTCCGATGCTCGTCTACGTCAACCTCTGTTGAACTTTTTTCTCTCTATCTCCAGATCTTCTCATATCAATTTTATCTTCGCGACTCTTCCATTCTGACTGACCTGTGGTCTTCATTCTGTCTACCTGAGCGGTCTGGACTTTCCCCGCCTCCCGCATTTGATTCCGCATTCAAGCAAATTGCTTTCGAACCCTTTCGCCATCAGCCAATTTCCGCGCCACAGTAAAAAAAAAGTTGTCGTCTAAGAAGGGATCACGATAAACATCAGAACAGAAAAGCAAGATTATCGTCGCGTTACTCGCTCTTCGGTTTCGTTGTATTACAAGAATAACCAGTCAACGCGCCCATCATGGCGGAGTTTGTGCGTGCCCAAATTTTTGGCACGACCTTTGAGATCACCAGCAGGTGCGCATTACTTTACCACAACACCGTCACTCGAAAATAAACCATACTGATCCTTCATAGATACACCGATCTCCAACCTGTAGGAATGGGTGCATTTGGCTTGGTCTGGTATGTACACACTCGTTCGGTGGTGGCGCGACTTCGAAAAACACATGGCGGATACTGACTGACGACCAAAAGTTCTGCGAGGGATCAATTGACTGGCCAACCGGTCGCCGTAAAGAAGATTATGAAGCCGTTCAGTACTCCGGTACTGTCAAAACGCACATACCGAGAACTCAAGCTTCTGAAGCATTTGCGACATGAGAATGTGGGTTGACTGTCTATTCTTCCAGGAGATGATATTGACTTTCCCTCTAGGTCATCAGCCTCAGCGATATCTTTATCTCTCCCTTAGAAGACATGTACGTGATTTGAGATTTGTGACATGAACGACCTTGTCGCTAATCGCTCGCCAATAGTTACTTCGTCACCGAGCTCCTAGGGACTGACTTGCACCGACTCCTTACCTCGCGGCCTCTTGAAAAACAGTTCATTCAGTACTTCCTCTATCAAATTTTGGTGTGGCACGCTCTTCCGAAGTTCAACCTGCTTCATTGCTAATACTCCGTAGCGCGGTCTGAAATATGTCCACTCCGCTGGTGTCGTCCACCGTGATCTCAAACCCAGCAACATCTTGATCAACGAAAATTGCGATTTGAAAATTTGCGACTTTGGTCTAGCTCGAATTCAAGATCCTCAGATGACGGGTTACGTATCAACGAGATACTACCGTGCCCCCGAAATCATGCTCACATGGCAGAAATATGATGTCGAGGTGGATATCTGGAGTGCCGGCTGTATCTTTGCCGAAATGCTAGATGGAAAGCCTCTTTTCCCTGGAAAAGACCATGTCCACCAGTTTTCAATCATCACCGAGCTTCTAGGCACCCCTCCTGACGATGTCATTGAAACCATCTGCAGTGAAAACGTGCGTACCGTTCTTGGTGGTTTACTCGAACTAGCTAACGATTTTCAGACTCTCCGATTTGTACAGTCTCTTCCGAAGCGCGAACGCCAACCACTTGCTGCCAAGTTCAAGAACGCTGATCCAGCTGGTATGTTTTCTTTTCTGTGGCCTTGCTATCTTCAGAGCTGACGAGTCTTAGCTATCGACTTGCTTGAGCGGATGCTGGTCTTTGACCCCAAGAAGCGAATCAGGGCCGGAGATGCGCTTGCCCATGAGTACCTTGCTCCATACCACGATCCTACCGACGAACCGGTTGCCGAGGAGAAGTTCGACTGGTCGTTTAATGACGCAGATTTGCCCGTGGACACTTGGAAGATCATGATGTACGAAGAAATAACTGAGACATACGTCGACAAGTAACTAATTAGGCGTTTTTCTTTATTGTAGGTACTCGGAAATATTGGATTATCATAACATTGACCAATCCGCCGATCCCACCCAAGTTCCTTTACAGTAAGCCGACAGGGGTCGCCCAGTCGCATGACGAATTTCCTTGTCGTACATAGGCAAATGAAGCGATTCATTACATATACGAAAGCCACTACACGGTGTTCAGGTTCTCGAGACCTTTTGTGCTTTTACATATTTGGGCAAGCATTTGGCGCTGATTTCCGCCTCTGAGCTTTTTTCTTTTTTATTTGATATAAACAAGGCATACATCCAGTCATGCGATACGTCTATAACAAATATCTTCCGTTGTTCTCGATATTACCCGATTCCGGCCGCTTTTTTGAGTTTAATTGATGCGTCATTGCGTTCATCTGGGGGATCTGTTAGTTCAAGACGGATCATAGATATACGCCGGAGGTAGTTTCAAAGCGAGGGATTGCGTTTAGACGAGAGTTTTATTCATGTGGTAGCTTGGGTCCAAGGCCGTACTATTGTTTTATAGTTGCATTAATTACGAAGAGTGTAAATCATTATTCCTGTATATCTATTTAGCTTGATTGTGGTGAAGATCTCTCTCTGATCATGACGCTGTAACCAGCAGAAGAGCCGCCCCGACATCCATATTGAATTACTTAGGTATCCAACAATTGTGAGCACATTCTATTTTATAATAATATTTTTTTGTCTATTCAATATACACACTTAGACTAATTGGTACAATCATAGCACGGACATGTGAGAATTAGCCCGATAAGATCAGATTCGTCAAGCGCGGGATTGTTTTGTCCGTCCGTCCAAACTTTCTCCGAACCTCGAAATCGAGAGCGACACCTCACAATTTCGTTCTCTCGAGCATGACTCAAGAATCTATCATGCGCCAGGATCCGATTGTCCTGGTAATAGATTTTCATCATGCCAGGTTTGTTTTTCTTTTCTCTCTTTTCGATTGCGCCATGACGACGGGTTGATCTGTGCTGAAAGTGAGGAATATGAATTGCTGACAATCCGGCAATGCGAGCAGAGGCCCCGAGATAGAATTATGTTTCGCCGATGAAGGAACGAATCCAGCCGTGGAAAATGACTGGTCATTACTGCCGTTCATGGCATTGTCGGATGGAGCACATGCGTGAGTCTCCTCTTCTTCGTGATGCTGCTGCCGGCAAGCAGTAAGGATCGCTGGGAGACAAACTTGGCGTTTCCTCCGCGACCGCAGACGCATACGTATTACCCTTTTTGAGAATACTGCAATACTAAAAGAAGGAATTGCTAGCTCGACGGAAGATTTCTCATATTTCACGCTCCGACGCGAAGCTACCTCCACCCAGAATGCGACGTCACTTTTCGGTATATCCTGTACAAGACAGATCCCTGCGAGTTCGTTGATTGTTCGTTCCCCCGATGTGACTCGATCGACCGTTCAGAAAGCCGTGGTGGTTGTGACGGATGGACCGCAACATTTTGGGCCGTTGAGGGAGAAGTTGTCGATGGTGACGTCGGCGTGGTTTGCGCAAAGGTATACATTACACGCCGTTGATGAGGGTTGTCTATCATACTTGGGGATGAATTGCTGAAATGTTGCGCTTAGGGATTTTTCGGATGTTGATATCCTCAAGGTTCGTTGCGCTCGACTACGCATACTTGATCTGCATAAGTGCTTATCGATCCTAGAAATTCCGCGAAAGCCTGATCGCAAGCTTGAAGAATGAAGAGGCGCAAAGAGACACATACCTTGGTATGGAATCTTTCCGAAAGTCACAGGTCTCAAGGCTAACGCAGACAAGGCCTGTCTTTACGAGAGATGATTCACACCTTCAAATCGCAAACACTCGTTCTGTTTAAATGTTTACTATTACAGCCAAAGGTATACATGTCGCTGCCTTTGAATTCAAACCCAGTACTGACAACTGTATAGATGCTATTTTTTGGCTCTCGTTGCGAACGACTATGCATGATACAGTTTTCTTTGTTATCTTTGATACCCGGTTTACTCAGCAACTTACAAGACTGTGCCGATCCGGCATTCGATTCATATGCTGAGAATGCTGAAAAGGCTACGTCTCTCAAGACGAGCGAACGGAGTTCGTGTATGTTCTACCCGCGGCTGATACAGCACAGGAGGGATGGCTGATGTTTGAATCTAGTACTGGCTTATATGGGATTGCCATTACAGCTTTTCGGCAAGGTGGGTTGGCATACATGTTGTTACCATAACAGGAGCTGACCGTCTACTAGGGAAGCATATTCGGGCCGTACACGCCATTGCAGCAATTGGATCTTCTGGCTGATCACGGCACAAAGTCGTACGTGGTTGGATCGACAAACTCGTTACTTCTCCAGCAAAAAGACCGTTATAGCGATATTTTGATTAATGTAGGCTTCTTATCTTGCCTCTTCATATTGATATGCTAATATCCACGAAGTTAGACGAAGGAACCATCAGTATACATTCGCCTTCACTGAGGGCCGCACTGGCCTTGACAGCAGCAGACAGACGATGGGTTGACTTTCTCACACAAACGATCAATGAGACCTGGGATCCGGCGCATCCTGAACAGCCGAAGACGCACGGCTATGTCGGTTCCGAGGAGTTCATTAGATTGCAATTTGAGGAGTATCTTCTGGCTTTATTGGCAAGCACGAACCATCGACAACATGTACAACCCATGTCACCTGGAAAGGCGGCAGAAGCCAAGAGCAAGGGACTATCAACCGACGCGGAAGGAGACCCAACACTAGATTTCAACACAGACTTTGTGGCGCATTGGCAGACGACACCGAATTATGCTCTATTTCATCAATTGACATCTGACGCATTGCTATTCTCTATCGTCGAGCCTAAACATCCCTATGCAGGCGGACTTACGATAGATGACATTCAGCGCCGGCTAGCGCAGCAGGTCTCCGAACTCCACCTAGACGAGCGCGTCCGCGAGGGTCGGGAAGCACTCAACAAGACACTAGCATCAGGCCAGAAGAAAGTCAGCAGCGCCTTCAACAGTTTCTGGGCAGATATCGAAGCTCTACGAGAAGCGCAGCGGAAGAAGAACGAAGAAAAAGTCGGAGGATCTACGGAGCGATCGTCCTCTGACGATAAAAGTGTCAGCAACGAGACCGTACAATCAGCGCGCAACGATTCGGCTTCTCCTACTGGTGAGAATCAGTCTTCGTTCTCATCGTGGTTCGGCAGTCGTCGATCACCATCTGTCGATATGACGCAGGCACAGGCATCAGTGAATGTAGCGAGCCAAAAGGCGGGCGCTTATATCAGTTCATGGGGAACATGGGCCAGCGAGCGCCGTAAGGAATGGCAAGATAGGAGGAGCACGACTACTAATAGCACAATATCATCACCAACATCATCTTCAGAAACGACGCCCAAGAAACCCTCTGGTCTTCCAAGCGTTAACGAGAAGACCGAATTGAGCGACCAACCTAATAACGATAATAAAAACAACAATAACACCACCAACCAATCAACAGACCCCCCCTCCCTCCGGGAAAGCGAAGAATTCCCTTTCCCATCATCATCTACATCAACAAATGGTGGTTTAAGCCGAAGCATGAGCCGCCGCAAACGCTGGAGCAGCGTCCTCCGCATGAAAGACCATCATCACCACCGCAGCGACTCCGACAGCGAATCATCCACCAGTCGGAAAGGATCATTAGACATCCCGCGCCGCGGGTCCGCATCTTCGACTTCTGTGTCTGGTTCGACGGGAGCCGTGGATGGGATTCCGAAATCGCCGTTGGGGCAGAGGCAGGTCATATCAGAAGGGGATGATGTTTCTACGGCTGCTACTGCGCCGGAGATTATTGCTGCTCCTGAGACGGAGGTGAAAGCGGGTGATGATGATGTATCGCCTAGTCCGGCTTCGTCTCCGGAGAAAGAGCAGGTCAAGGATAATGATACTACGAGGGCAGAAGAGAAAAATGATGACGTTGTGAAATAGGCAGCATGGCCCGGTTTATTGTTAGTTGGTTGGTTGTTTGTTGTTAGCGTTGTACATGATCATGCCTAGTAGTTACATATATATACATAATTAATGAATTGAATGAGCAAGTCAAACGAAAGATGGGATTCTATACGTCTATGCATGACTATTCGATCGTACATCCTCTTTGTATACAACGATATATTTCAGTGATACATCATCATAAATCTCACAGCTAAATGCTTCAATGTTGTTGTTGTATATGATCAAGCTGCCGAGAGCTCAGCAATCCGTTTCTCGATATCCGGAACGGCGCGTAATTGTAAATCGAGATCTTCTTTCTCACTGTCATCACATCCAAATTAGCATTTCACCTCATATGTATACACAATGGGAAGGGAAGGGGGACATACTCTTCCAGTTTCAATCTCTTCTCCCAATCCAATCCCGTAAAAATATACCCACCCTGTCCATCAAACTGCAAAATCTTCTTGTGGTACTGCCACAAACTGCGTCGATGCGAGACGGTCATCAACGTGATTCCCAACTTCTTGGCGGTTTCGTACATTACTTTTTCGATCTCAAGGGTGACGGAGGACGTGCATTCGTCCAGGATTGCGTAGCGTGGTTTATGGTAAAATAGGCGTGCCATGGCGATACGTTGTTGTAGACCGCCGGACAAGACATCGCGCCATTCTTCCTCGGCGTCCCAGCCGCCTTCACGGTCGACTATGTTGGAGATTTCGAGGATGGAAAGAATTTCGAAGAGATCGGCGTCTGTCACGCCCTTGGCGCGCATTTCTTTGACGCCATCTGGGTATATTACCTGTTGTCGTAGTGTGCCGCGGGAGAGATAGGGGCGTTGCGGGATGTAGAAGATGTCATCAAAGCTGGGTTTCTTGACGATTCCGCCGTAGACGGGCCAGAGACCACCGAGGATACGGAAGAGGGATGATTTACCACATCCGTTAGGCCCGACGATCAGTAGGTGATCGCCTGGATGGACTGTGAAGGAGAGTTTTCGGACGAGGACGTCGCCGTTCGGTGAGACGATGGGGACGTCTGTGAATTCGATAGATGGGCTTTCGGTGACTGTTCCTCGGCCTGCGAGGACGGCTGCGTTCTCTTCTGTTGATGCTGATGATACGAGTTTCTTCTCGAATCGGCCGGCGGCTACGTCTTCCATGACGTCGAGAAGGGACGAGACTCGAGCAGTGTGGCCGGCGAGTTCTGATACCTCTTTGTATGAGAACATGACCCGGCCGAAAGCATCGGATGAGGAGAGAAGTAGTCGTCGGTTAGTGACGAAGCCTGTTGCGTGTTAGCAGAATATCACTTTAGATACTGAAAATGGGAAACGCACTCTCTGTCCGATCACCCATAGTCTGACTGATCTGTCCCGGAATCCTGAAGAACACCGGAACACTACAAAGCATAAGCCCCAGAGCACCCCAGAAATACTTGATAACGAAATCCTCCATGAATCCATGGTACAACCGTCGTCGAAGAATACGGTTGACATGCTTTATAAGCGTGAAATAACCTTTATCGAGATTATCCTTCTCGGCTTCATGGCCGTGATAGAGAGCGACTTCTTCGCTATAGTCTATTAACCGCGTATGCTGAAATCTGAATTCGCCTTCTAGACGAGCTTCGTCGGCAACGTATTTGCCGAATGGAGGCGTTAATGCGCGCATCATGTTGGCTGATAATTGAACCAGAAGACTCATGAGGAACAAGCCCTCCATGCCCACGTTCTTTGAGAGTTGGTAGTTATATAGAACCATGTCCAAGACGGGTTTGGCTAAGTTCGAGTACAGCTCTGCTAAGCTGTCGGAGAATCTGGAAATGTCGACTGTGATCATCTGATCCGGATTCTTGATTCGGTCGTCCAAGGCCGATAGTGCATAGAATGTCATGTTTGACAGATACTTGTCGTGGACATGCTCTGTGAGCCGTCTGCGGTATTCAAGCGCCAGACGGCATTGGTGATAAGAAAGCTATACTCGTCAGACATGACATAGCACAAATAAAGATGAAGAAACTTACCATAGAATTCGTAAAAGTAGCAGGTATAGCGACCGTCATCCACCACACAAGACTCTTCAAAAACTCCTTACCCTTGCCACGCACCAAGTGACTGACCAACTTTCCATCCAACTCAGCAACATATATACTCAATATAGTCCTCAACACCAAAAACACGCTATGACTCAAGAGCAGACGAAACTCTTTACTCTTCCAACCTGGAATGACAATCCGCAACAAGCGCATCAAATTCCTGAAGAATTCGAGATTGATCTCCACTTTCTTCCTGCTTGCGCTTTTCTCATCCGCATTCTTATTCTCTGTGTTGTCGAGACTGCTCGTTCCCGGCCGCTCACGCATCTCCGCCTGTCGCCGGGATGCCGCTTTCTGTTCTCCGATCGCATTGTGGATTCGTTTCGCGAGGGCGAGGAACAGGGCGAGATAGACGGCGCGCGAGATTCGGGTGCGATGTTTTACGTATAGGCTTGTCAGGTGTGAGATGGTCTGGCCGATGGAGCGCTCTGGGAGGCGGATCTTGGATAGCGCTGCCATCTTGGCGGTTGCAGACGAAGCAGAAGACTGCCTAGATACCCATGTAGGTTGGTATGTTGTTCCGGAGGAGTAGGTGAGTTGGCAAGCTCAGCAATCACCTAGGTCGAACAGCGCGAAAGACGGCGAGGACAGGAATGGACCATCCTCAATGCTGATGAGTCTGGACGGCTAGATAGGTGATTAGGTAGCTTCTTCTCGAAATGGTATATACGTAACAATACTGGATGAAGGTTGAGTTCTGTTGAGTTGGCAAGAGCACGCGAGGAGATGGTGACATGTGAATGGGATGGAATGATGTTCGTCCAAGCAGGCAACTCCGCAGCCAATCTGCCGAGGATGTATTACGGGCCCGTTACGGGTTTCCAATACACGTAATAGTCAACTTGTATATATCCAACCCTTGAACTTTGTAAATTGAGTAAAACGTTTTCAGAAATCTATTCTTAAGATTTACAGCCTCTGCATTCTCTTTTGCTTTTTACTTAGGAACATTTGTGTTGTATATGAACACTACAGGGACATTCTCTATATACAAATTCTGAGCAGTAATGCTGCGTATTAAAGGGTGGAGAACCCCGGACTTTGGTTTTGCATGTGAATGGCCCATGACGCAACTTACCCTCGTTTTAGGGTTTCCCTTAGCTCTAGGGTAACTAGGGTTATTAGGGTTATTCCCTAGTGCGAACTCTATTCACTGAGACTATACTTATCACGGAACACGGATCAAAGGAACTCTACATACTTCGGGAATGAAGTTGAAAAGGAGTCTGCTGAATTTACAGGGGTTGGTCTTCGATTCTTTACTAAGTGCAGGGATGGTGTAACAGCCGATTTGTCAGCTAAAATGACCGAGTTGGGGTCTCAAACCAGCATCGGTTTTTGAGCTTGCAACATTAATATCAGCAACCGACGATGGAGAATGCATTTCCAACCGTCTCATCTCGTCAACCAAAGAGAGCGACTTCTGCGTGCGAAGCATGCCGTGCTCTCAAGGTGAAATGTATTCAACCAGAGGAAGGACAACCTTGTACCAAGTGCGCGCGTCACATCCCTAACCCTAACTGCATACTTACCTTCAGCCAAATTTGAGTAGATGTGCCAGATCAAAATCTCAATGCGTATTTCCAGAGCCGAGACAGCGAGCTCGAGTTTCACAACGAGCGAAACCGTGAGTGATCATGGAGGACATTCCATTCATTTTTTCGCTGACAAGAAGGGCATGAAGGCGACTTGCCAATCTTGAGTGCAAGCTCACCAATATCATCGGTCTTCTTTCACGCTCGAGTCAGTCGAGTGCACCCCATGGTGGAGTTCAAACCTCCGTTGAGACCGGTTTTGGACTGCCCGCAATTCCCAATGATTTCAGCAGCAGCCCACATCTAACAGCGGAATTGATGAGCCAAGGGTGCCTGGCTGGTCCTGAATTGGATGAAGACCCGGGGTTGACTGAGAATCAGAATGTCACTGAAAATACACTAGAAGGGTCATCTGGCGCGTCTACCGCCATGGATGACGCTGTTTGGATCACCGACCTAGGACTCAGCCCAGTCGTTCTTGATTATCTGCTAGACAGGTTCCGCGGTATGGCGTGCTACTTTCCGTTTGTGCAGCTCTCAGAAACCTGGACTGCCGCATCAATGGCTGAAGATCGGCCCTTCCTATTGCTCGCTGCGGTTGCTGCTGCCTCCTCGAAGTGTTGCCACCTTCAAGACGCTTTGATCAGACAATTCAAAGAATGTCTCAGCAAGCGGGTCGTCATGGCTGGCGAGAAAGATTTAGATCTGCTCCAAGGATTACTCGTTCACCTTGCTTGGTAAGTTGTCACTTCCCACATTTTCTTCTATCCAAAGCAAGCTGACCGATGTCAGGTTTCAATTCCACTTTATTCCAGGAAGTCAACAAGACTACCTGTACGTACAGATTGCAATCAGCATGGTAATTGACCTTCACCTCGATCTAGAGGTTGCCGACTTACTCGAAAAGCGGACCGATCTGGGCAATATCTATACTCGTGACGCATGCCGTGCTTATCTAGGTTGCTATTACATGTCTAGCATGTAAGATGTTATTCACTTTATTCATTCACTACAGATAAGCGCCGACGAGCTTGCGCTAACCTGAACAGAATAACAATGTCTTCCGGAAGACCCAACAATTTTCAATATCACAAGAACATGCTTCCATGCGCTATGATGCTGCAACAACAGCCTGAATTCGAGACAGATCTTTTGATATATCCGGTGACGAAAGTAGTACAGTTTGCCGAGGAGGTCTGTGAGACTTACAGGTCAGAAGGCCTTCATGGCCCCCGTCTATACATTCATGCTGAACGATTCACGACGCGGTTAGAAGATTGGTGGTCCTCTCTACCGACGGATCTTCGCAACACAGGTTAGTATCTCTCAAGCTCTGGGCTTTCGGTTAGCTGATTGAAAATCCCTAGTATTGCTGAGCAATGCCTATCATATCGTCAAGATACATATTCAAGAAATGGGCTTGGTGTATCGCTATGGACCAAGAAATCCGCCAATACCCAAAACGCAGGAAAATTCCACCCTGTTATCTGTGCCTCCAATGGTCATCAGCAACTTGATCAAATGCGTCATCTCTACAAAAGAATCTCTCGATTCCTTTCTCGCCATCCCTATTACGAGACACGGTAGCTTGCCATTTGCCACGTGGTATCAGGTTATTTTAACAATATTTGTGTTGTACAGGCTGTCCGTAGGACTGCCAGAAGCACCCGAATGGAACGTGGAAATTGCACAGCAAACGGTCGATCTACAAGCATACTTTGATACACTATTATCCTATCTACAGGTTATGAAGCCACCGCCAGACCGGCAATTACCTACCAAGAGCCTCTATTCAAGGCTTCCGGAGGTCATGGAAAGTGTAAGAACTTCCTATGCAGTGGCAAGAGGGAATCTCGCAGAGGTTCGTGATAGTCGCAATGCTCATCATGAGCTTAGGGCTGTAAATAACGCAGCCTCCTCGTCTGGGCAAAGGCTACGCCGCTGCCCTGCATTGCGGTATTCGAGCCGCAAGGTCACTCAGGCTCCGAGCCGACCTACACTAGTACAACAAAAGGCTATCGCTATGGAAGTTCAGAGGATAGAAGATGAGAAGCTTTGGGGTGATCTTTTAGCGATGGAGACTCCTAATATAACCTAGGGTTATTAAGTGTTGAGAGATGAGATTCAATTCCGTTGATCATCTCTATCAGTACATCGTAGAAGATGTCCGGCCTCCAATAACTTCTGAAGTATCTGTCCACCTAGGCACACTCCGCGTGAAAGATTAGGGCAACACAAGTGTAGGCAACTGCTTCCCATCCTCATCATACCGTGGCGGAAACACCCTGAACAACCCATCAACATCCCTCGGCTCATAATCAAGCCCCTTAGCCCCCTGAACAAGCATATCCATTCCAAACTCCTCCTTAAACCAATGCGCAAACATATCCATTCCCGCAACCGCTCCACCACCCGTCCAGATATTCCCATCAACAACCCATTTCTTCTCCTTGGTCCATTTAACTTTGGGGTATTTTTGGGCAACCCATTCATACTCGAGGTTGTTGATGGTTGCATTCTTACCGTCCAGAACGCCCGTTGAGGCGAGGACTCCGGCGCCAGTACAGGTCGTAAACACCGTTTTTCCGGATGCTACATGTCGGCGGATGAAATCCGCATATCGGGGTGACAGTTCAAAGTCCCTGACATCTGGCCCACCAACCAGCAAATAGTCCAATTCGGGGCAGCTGTCAATCGTGTCGGTGGGTTTGACAATAAGCGAACTCGTGAGGAGTGGAACCGGTTCGAGCGTCTCGCCGATGTGGTGGAATACGAATTCGGGGGCGCGGTTGAGGAGGTTTTTGTCGATGTTGGTGTAGAAGGCTACTGCGTTTAGGACGTGTTTGCCTCCTGATCCGATTAGATCGAAGGGGCCGAGGACGTCGAGGGCTTGGTAGTTATAGACCAAGGAGCCGATGTGGATAGGAGCCATTTTGTATACCTAGGTATAGTTGAAGATTGGAGTTGACGAAGTCGTGCTGAAATGTTGTTGTATGAGAAGAATGAAAAGATAGAGTTTTCGTGAAATCACTCAGACTTATATACTTGGCCTCAAGTACAATCTATATAACCTCGTATGATGTGCAATAGAATACTTCCAGGTTCATCTGCATGATACCTACTGATATGGATCACGGCACGGAAGTCGAAATTCAACCGTCTCCGCGATCTTCTTAAACGCAAGCACCTGTCCAAAATCAGTAATTATTAGCTTTTATAGGTATGAAAAGACTTGCGCTGAGGTTGCATGATAAGCCTAATCTGTACATATGTACCGTAGGCCCCCAATACATGCATCAATGAATCGCGGCACGGGAATCGAAGTTCACCCATCTCCGTGATCTTCGCTGCTGATCATAAGATGCATTTACAGGGAACAGGCCAACTGAACAGGGGGGGTAGTATTATCTTATATTTATATTCAATGTGAGTAACTTGATCACGAAATCATAAACAAGTATGATACAAGATACAAATTAGTCATAAGAAAAGAGCGTAAGTGGATAGAATGCCCTAACGCCTCAATATCAATGAAAGAGCTTGGTACATAACGCTGTCATGTCTCATCAAATATTAACAGTAACTATGGCACATGGGAACGAACAACTAAAGGGGCAAATTTCATGGCACGCTGAAAAACTAAACAGGAAATAATGAAAGAGAGACATGAGTTTGGTTTTGTACATCATAATCGGCGAATATTCACTTGCTGGGCTGTGATGAAGAAGACTCCCCATCTTGGGATGGCGGCAATCGTAGACCAGCGTTGATCTGAGCAGCAATCTGGCTCTGCTTCCACCGCTCAAAAGCGTCTTGGTCTTGTTGCTGAATGATCCATAGCTCTTCCATCGTGGAGCCCAACTCGTGAAAGGCCTTGTCGGCTCCCACGCTTTCAGGGTGAGTACCCATTTTCTCGTCTCCTTTAAGATTCTCGAGTTTCTCACGAAGGGCGTTGATATGGGAGTCGTCGCCGGACACTACGCCGCCGTCCTCAGGGGCAATAAGCGAAGGGTTGAGGAAGTCTCGTCGGAGATGTTGACTGATCCTGTGAAGACGACCTTCCTCTGATGTTAGTGCTCGAGAGTGAAGGGAGGTATTAGAGCCTCGGCGTGATAGACGAATGGCGAATGGGTCTGCCTCTTCATCCTCTGCAGTAGGTAGATCAGGAACATAGGCGGCGCTGTCAACTGCTGCAATTGGTTCGTGACTGTCTTCGCTGGAGCGCTGAGATGATGTTTCCTCTGTCTGGCTGTCTGCGGATACACGACACTCGGGGAACTCTTCTTCGAAGCGCGTGATGATCTTTTGGAGAGTTTGATCAAGGAATTGCAGGCGCCCTGACGAATATTGTTAGAACGATTCAATCAAAAGACGAGGTATAACTCACTGTAGTTGGCATCGTTGCCAGCCCTGTCCTCCCGAACAAGCGCTATCTTAATTCTAGCTTGAATGTTACGTGCAGATCCAAGCAGGTTCTTCGACATATCTCGCGCTTTCTTGGTCTTATGAATAGAGGATGTGACTTGCGGAACAGGCGTTGAGCGACCACTGCCAGGTCGTGATCCTCCTCCGATTTCAGCTTGCTGGCGATCAAGGTTGCCGAGACACACACCGAGTGCTTTGACCACGCCTGTTCCTCCAATAACATAATCTTCATTTGGCGCAGGCTCGTCCTCGGTGGATAAGACAGGACCAGTGGAACCCACAAGATGCTGTAGTACTTCAGGAATTGGCACTTCTGAGCGTTGGACTTGGTTGGCATCGCTGAGTTCCTCGAGAGCACCAAGATTCCGCAGAGAATAAGCGACAATCTGAGAGGCCAATGCCCTGACAACCTCGTTACTCTCTGCGCTGGGAACTTCAATATCCACTGCAATCAGAGTACGTGAAACACGAACAGCAGCCATCAAAGAGGCATAAACAGCGCATGCTTCCTCTTGATCAGCTGGGTCACTAGATGATCCTAGGCTTGCAATTCTTGGATTTTCCAAAATGTTCAAATGGGAAAGACTGGGACACTCGGGCAAAACCTCTGCGAGGGCGATGGCATGGTCAGGTGAAAGATCCACATCAGCCAAATGTATGCGTTTGAGGGCTGCCATCCTAGGCAAGAACTTCCTAAGCATAGATAAACAGTCCGGTTGAGTGGTGAATAATGCGGGGTTGTGTGAAAAGTCAATGAATCGGAGATTGGGTAGAGTTGGGAATGCTTGGAGCAGAGGGAATATCGTAGCCGGTGTCAATGAACAGTCTGCCAGACTCAATGCTAACAGAGGGTTCTCAGAATCAATGGCTTCCGTTAGCAGACTCAAATGATCGTGCAACTCGTTTCCTCCGAGATCAATTCCCTCGCAATTGCCACATCGAAGATAGCGGACAACATGTTCCAATCCTTCCCGATTTATATTATTATTAGCCAAGCCCAGTCGTCTCAGCTTGATAGCGGCTGCGGCATTGCAGATTTTTTCTATATCTTCAGTGGACGGCTCACACTCGCTGAGAAGTAGTTCCTCGAGGTAATCACCACCGAAACGGGTCGTAAGTGAGTTTGCGAGTGTCGTTGCCAAATCACCCACTTTCAAAGGGCTCGGGCCATCGGTGATTTTCTTCGGAAAAGGGATGCCAGAGAGATCGATCGCTTTGAGCGACTTGGAAAGATGGATAAACAGACAGATATGACGCCAACCCTCAGGTCCAATCTTGGTGTTGTTTTTCAACGAGACTTTTTCTACTACTCCAAAAAGTGGAGGAACAGATGCAAGCTTTTCTTTCGTGGATCGACGTCTATTTCGAGCTTGTTGCATGGTCTTTGTAGATAAAAGACCGGCCAAAATTGAGCGCACACCTTCGTCTGTGAGGGCACAATTCTCGAGAATTAATTTTCGAACAGGTACAATTGCAAGCCAATCACTAAAAGTGACAATGTCTTGCAACGTCATGGGAAAATCGGTAAGATCCAACACGGCCACAGTACCAGGAGCTTCAACGAGGGTCGATGATGGTGAAGTCATTTGCTCCACAAGCTTTTTCAAAACTGGAGTTTCACGGAGTTGACAGCAACGGCGATAAATACGCACAGGGTCCGTGGTAGGATGACTCTGTGTCTTGGAGCGTGAACCGCTTGGCGCTGCTGATGGCGCAGCGGGCTGTTCGTCTTCTCCTTGTCTAAATTGCATAGGAATAGTCCCATTCTCCTCTGCCTGTCTCCTCTTCCTCTCTTTGCGCTCCTTTCGTTCCTCTTCTGAACGTTTCTTTTTTTCCTGTTTCTTGGTAGGCTCCTTGGTCCGGCCATCAGCGGTAGCGTCACCATTCGCGGCTGGAGTTGGCGGGCTTTGATCGACGGTATCAGGATTTGGAGCATTCGCCATTTCCGGAGCAGCCTCGGGATTCTTCAAAGCCGATCCTTCGCTTTTCTCCTTCGTCTTCAACTTGGACGCTTGCGAAGTAGGCACATTCGTGGGCTCGCGCTTGGTCACCTCGTCATCTTCGCGCGATGCAAAGCCGGCTATCTCAACATCGACACAGAATGCGACACGCTTCAATTTCACTTGACTCAATTCCGGAACCTTGCATCTGTCTCGGTTGGGATCGACATTCATTATCCGGCGCTCGCATATACCGCCGTTGTTTGTCACCTTTCCCATTCCACCACCACTGGATGAAAACTTCCGAAATGCATTTTGCAGAAAGGAGGGGTTCTTCGGCGAGGATGCCGTAGAGGCAAAAGCATTGGGCGACTCGCCGATGACCGTATCTTTATCCTTGGGAGAAAACGAAGCACCAAACGGATTGATATCTGGTTTGACCGGTGGACTCAACTTTGGGGCGACATGAGGAGCAGCGCTTTGTCCTGGTGGCGTTGTGCCAGTAGAGAATTTAGAGCTAATCGATGAAATCCACGAATTCCGCCTCCCAGGCACAGCTTTCGGAGCACTTCCTTTGACGGGTGTAGCTGGAGGGTTTGCCGCTACTTTCTTCTCCGGCGCATTGCGCGCATTGGACGGTAGTTGCTCTGTAGGACTGCCGTTGGCTTTTGGTTGAGAATTATTTGTAGATTGCGGGGGTTCATCGGGTATTCGTTGCGATGTCTTCTTATCCGCACCGCTTCGTTCAAGTTTGGAGTCCGCTTGGCCGTTGGTCTTTTCGTGCACTGAGGAGGTGGCTGCTTTGGTTCGCAACAATTGGTCCGCTGTAATTATCAATGAATTAGTACAGGACTGATCAGATCAAGTATATTCAAGACAGGGGGAGTATACCTCGATGTGAATGATGGAGCCAGCTCACATCCACCGTATTGGACCCCTCCATATTGCCCTAACCTTGAGATTGTTGATCCAGAAGATGACGATAAGAGCTGCACAACAGCACGACGATATTAATCAAAATTCCCTGGTTGGGCGTGGTCGTGATGTCCTCTGGTTGTACCGGGATCTGGAGGTCAGGTGTGGGATGATGTCACGTTATCTCTCATAAAGGCGACATCTTGACTTGCCATGAACTGGCACAGCAAAGAGTGGTGTGGAACTAAACAATAAGAGAGGTAGGTGTATTCACAGAGAGCACAATAATACACCCCGAATGTATTTTGCTAAGACAATGATGAAGAAAGGAGAAAATTTCAGCCCTAAGCACAAGATGTCGTTAGTAACATAGTTGATGGGCAATACTCCGGGCCACAGTGCAATCAATGTAAGCCAGACTGTAACTTACCAAGGGCCCTCCAGAGAAGTACAGAGAAACGGTGTCTGTGGGTCACGAGACCACTGTCTTATTCGCTGGAGGACGCCATCAAATACCAGACTTTCCGTACGAATCCGTAATGTTTGCAGAAGTACAGCAAAAGTCTGTCCGTCATCGGAGGCTATTACAAACGGGTCTGTGTGGTGTTCAAATTGTATATACTACAGAGTACACCTATATCCAAAAATCCAAGAAAATGACCAAAGCTCCAGCCGAATATGTACATCATAATCATTCTAGAGATCAAAAATGAGACGCCACCCCATTCTTGCATGGAAATGGAGGCGATTGGAAGCGAGTCATGTGACTGATAACCTGCGTGGTACCAGGATTCCCCAGCACCGCCGGCCAATAGGATACACTCTTTTGCGGTGATTTTCGGACACGTACAGTACGATACAGTGTTCGGTAATACACATTTACGTACAACGGTTTTGAGTTTATTTTTATTCGCTCCCCGACGGATTTAAGGTTGAGGGGGATGTCTGCGCTATCCTCTGTGTGTCACTGTGTGATAGTATGTTGAGACTCGTTGAGAGTTCTTACAAATTCTTACAAATCCGTCTCCGTATACAAGTCTACAACAGGTTCATGGAAGATTTGGAAAGAAAGAAAAAAAATCCTTGTGGTCGCCTTATTGCTCCGAAAAATAAACAAATGCAAAACATGACAGGATATCATCCATGAACCGTGACACTAATACGAGTAAAAAGGTAAAATGAGGTAGAAGGGAAGATTTCATCAAGGGCATGAAGATCAATACTTTTTCTTGTTCTGTGTCATAGCTCTTAACAGAAGAAACTTTTCGAGTACAAGTCATCAGAACATCTACCGCAAGCTGTCCATTTAAGCGGCCAACTCGCGAATCTTCTCCTGGATACGCTGGTCCTTCTCCGCCTTGGTGAGCTTGGCGGTGCGGTACTTCTTGCTCTCGGCCTTCCACTCCTCCTTGCTCTTCTTCTCACCGGCATCCTCGTCCTTCTTGAAGGGGTCCTCGCGGATAGCCTTGTGAGCCTCAAGGTACAAGTCCTCGAGATCACCGGCATCAATCTCGTCGTCAATGTACTGGGAGAACTGGGACTTGTAGCGCTCCTCGTCGTCGTCGGCAAGACCCTCCATGTACTCGGCAACGTGACCGGCAGTGATGTACTTGCGGAGAGTCTCAGCATCGAGCTCCTCGGACTCAATGTCGTAACCGGGGAAACGGTTCTCGGAGTGAGGAACGAAGAGACCACCGTCGGAGGCACCCTTCAAGGCACCGAAGACACGGGCACCGGTGGAGGTACGGACAAGACCGACATCGAGGAAGACCTTGAAGGGGCGGCGGGTACCCTCGTCGGTCTCAGCAGCCTCGGTCAAGGTGTATTCACCGTCAGCCTCCTCGACACCCTCGAAGGTGTCGTCGAGCTCGAGCTTCTTGAGGAGACGGCGAGCGAGGAGGAGACCGGTGGCGTAGGCAGCGGACCAGTTGGTCAAACCGTGCTCGATTCCATAACGCTTCAATTCGTGGGCGTAAGCGGAGGCGATAACCTTGTCACCGGTGATTTCGGAGTAGACAATCTGGGTGATGATGTCGCGGTTGGTGAAGCGGACCTACAAATGTTAGAGACCATAAGTTACATGTCAAGTGAATTGTCAACTTACGACAAGACGGTGCTTGCGAGCAGAGTACTTGTTCTTGGCCTGGGTGATCAAGCGCTTACGGGCATAGTAGTCGGTCTTTCCCTCACGACGACGGCGGTACTTGGTCTGGTAGCGACTGAACAAAAGTCAGTAACGAACAATTGACAGTTTTCGTATATCAAATGGATTGAACTCACCTGTAGTACGCGCTGTTCTTAACGGTCTTGGTGAAAGGCTACAGGCGAGTCAGCAATTTGCGCTTCAGAAATCCCCCCTCCGAAGCATCTTGCACGACTCTGAGAACACATTTCGGAGGATTTTTAAGAGAGATAAAAATGGCGAAAATGAGCCATTGATCGGAACTGTATCAACTCACCATCTTGACGGTTTTGTCGTGGACTGTGAATATGTCCTTTTGTCGAGTATGGCTTGGCTGCTAGACTGAGGAAAAAGTTGAGGAAGAGTGCGGGATAAGTCGATAGGGCTTTTGTGCGGGTGCTTCGCTTAGCGCCATCTCAAGCTTCTGCGGGTAAAAAGGTTGGCCACGAACACCCGCAATTCGAGGTGGGCGACGACAACAAACAATTTAATTATCTGGATGAAAGTGATTTCGATTGCTCGTACAATTGATTCAATATTCTGGATTGATAACATGTCTTACGAAATCAATATTCACCTACTCTGGGTATAATCACGAACCTGTAACTACCATGCCTTGAGCATACCTTACTATGCTACAGACTACAAAAGCTGTACAGCATGTTCATTTCCTCATTGACAGAAATATTCTTATTCAAGTATATACATATCATAGCTTCGGCCTGTCGGTATCATCCAACAGCTGAAGACCAGTAATATTCTCCAACTCCTTGACCGCATCCTGCGACTTCCCAAGGACAACCCTAATCGTTCCAAAACCAGCCTTCTTAGCCCCCTTCAAATTCTCCCCAATATCATCCAGAAATACAATCTCAGATGCACTTATTGGAGGCTGGCCCTTTTGCGCTGCAACTTCATTTATCGTCTTCAATGCATGTGCATATATCTCCGGATGTGGTTTGCGGAGACCGGTATGCGCTGATGAGATGAAGAAATCGAATTGTTTCCGTAGCCCTATTTTATCCTCACTGAACGGATGACCGGGTGGGTAAATGACTGTATTGGATAACGCGCCCATCAAGTATTTCCCAGAAGCTTTCAGTTTTCCCAAAGCTGGGAACATGAACGGATCTGGTTCACGCGATACTCGCATCATTTCCCAGAATAGAAACTCTGCATCGATGTTGGGGAGAGGCGGGAGAGCTTCGGTTGAGGAAGTATTTCCTTCTTTCTGTCGTAATCGTTGTTGATATTCCTTCCATAATTGAGGTTGTTGAAGATCTTGCTTGAAGCCTTTGAAGAATTCTGCATCGAGTAATATTTCACCGCGCTCTAGTTTGTGCCAAGTGCCATTTGGGGCTGTTCGTGAGATGCTGAAGTTGATCCATCCCGGAGGTATCCCGTTGGATTTTTCATAGTCTAGAATTGCTTGAAATGGCGAAACGACCTATATATCAGGTCAGGGTAGAGTTCGTTATTTGGTTGGATTGATTATCTTACACAAACTCCACCGACATCAAATAGAAGTGCACGAGGCTGGACAGCCGTCATGTTGAAATAAATTGACCTGTTGTTCAGTATATATAATTCAGTTCTGAAGCATGCTGTGAGGAGCTAAAGGTCAAGGTATTTCAAGCTTGAATCCTTTCAGATTGCGCCGGCTGATAAACGACAATTTACCGAGGCAGAATGTACGGGCTAGCCGATAGGATTTAGGTGCAGCTTCCAGCATTTGTTCATCAGTGAAGACAATACCATTCAGTCGAAAATGCATAGCACTGAGACGGCAATATGTCCTTCAACTCATTTCAACCGCTAGTGCCATGGTCATAGAACTCATGGATACTGTCCATAGTTGAGAGAGAGGCTTGAAAGATTGCGTTATCATTGGACGCGGGGATGATAATCGCATAATCGGTGCGTCCATGCTTATCAACACGTGATTCGAATCAACATACTTGCATGTTCTCGTCTTTCTAAAACAAACAATAAAACATACAGCCATGGAGAAATCACGAACGATATCAGAAATCAAGACATCCTTCATACGGAACCAAATCCGGATTCTATCCGCATCTATCGCGCCTCAGGAAGGATGGAGGGACTTTGCGCCGGATACAGAGGACGATTTGAGCGACAAGGTGGTGGAGGAAGTTGTGCAAAAATGTTCGTTCAATCCGAATTCAACTGGTTGAGGCTAGAGACTGATACTTGTCTGTTAGTAAATACGACATTGAAACAACACAATCGCGTCGTCTACTCGAACCAAGCAATTCAACACGTCGCTCGACAGATTGAGAGCTTGTACTGGGAGTCGGTCAAAACCGAAGCTCTCAGCCCAACTCAGAACTCGACGGGGGTAGAAATTGGTTCAGATCTATCAAATCATTTGTATGCACCCAATTGGCGACGTGCGCGCCGATCATTGGGCTAATGGTGTATCAGAGTTATCGAGAAACTACCATCGCAATACCGCGGAGATGATGCGTCGCCCGAGGAGAAAGAAAGGTACATTCACTTTCTTCCAACCCCACACAGTTACATATTTTTGATACGAAATGACACAGATACAAACTCCTCTACGAGCGGCTCGTCGCGCTAGATAACAGACGCCAAGAGAAGCAAAAGCAATTGGCGCAATACAAGCAGCTGGAAACACTCCTTGAGCCGTTCAAGAATCCGCAAGAAAATATACAACCTAATCTCCTTACGAGAGATGGCGAGTTGGTCCGAGAAATTGATAAGATGCGCATGTTAGTGGCAAGGGTTGCAGGAAGGGTGAATAACAGTCGCGTTGTTCGGCCAGTTGATGATGGGTCTGAGACGATACCTTCTACGGACCCTGAAGAAAAATTGGCGGCCCTGCTCGATATGACTTGAGCGTGATGACTGAATGCAGGACGCCTACAATACGGTTGCACTTCTCCAATACAGCTTCATACTGTAGACGAGCAACAGCCGAACCCCATTCTCCTACACAGAATCTACGACAAGGTCGTCTCGGGCTGTTACTTCTTCAGATGAACAGCTATGCAATCAAGGGGCTGGATTGACAACCTATTGAATCATGGTTACCAAAGATCCATCGTTTCGGGGCTGTGGTGATAGGCTCTCGGTATGGGGTATCTGTACACGAATGCCTCACGACAGATGTCTCCCAATTGGCCAAGAGCAGCTATAGATGGAATCATCATTTCCCTCTAGCTATACCATACCTCTCGATTTATATATCATAAATTATCTTGTAAAACATTCAAGATATTAAGTAAATATCACGTGACATCGAATGAGCTCCAATTTAGGTAGGCGGTCTGTGCTCCCAAAGTCTTGGACCTCCTTCCTGTCCAATAGAAAGCGACTGTCAATCCCAGCTGCCAATATCAACGATGTGACAATCCATACGACATCAACAACAACACCCCAAACAGCGCGATACTGACACATACATCCGTTACGAAACTCTCAACTCGCTATATGCCATTCAGTGTCTTTGAAAGTGCTCCTGCTCGTGAGACCTCTCGCGCCCATCGCGAGAGCATGACCACAAACGGCAACAACAACAACAACGCAGCAGCAATGGGAAATTATATGGACAACTCGCCCAACGTCGTGAATATGGCCAACATGTCGCGACAATCCATGTCTCCATCTCCCTCACAAATGAACGGTAGCGGCGGCGGCGGCGGAGGTGGAGGTGTAGGTGGTGCTGTAGGTGGTGCTGGTGGAAACGGGATGGGCAATAATAATAATATGATGATGAATGGGCTGCCGATGAATGCGGGGCATCAGATGGATTTGAATAATTTATATGATATGGTGGTTGAGTTTAGCGATATTCTCAAGAATAATCGTGAAATGACGAGGGGGATTGTGCAGAGTGCGGAGGAGATTATGGTATGTCTCCTATGCTTGGAGGTGGTCGTTGGGGAGGAATTGTTGCTGACATGGATGCAGCGTCGATCTACTGCCGAGGGCACGAGTCCGGATATACATCAAGTCAGTGGGGAGATATCTGGTCAGTAAATCCTCACCACCTTTCGGAATACAACATGCTAACCTAGGAACAGCCGCCCGAATCGCCGAACTCGAGCGCGCCCTTGCCCGCGAACGCCGCACCGTCGAAGCCCTCGAACGCGAACAAATCGAAAACACAAGCCTCATCGGCGAATTTGAAACCAGTATGGGGATAATGGTTGAGCAAATCCGCAACTACTGCCAAAACAACAACATGTACTTCCTCGCCCAAAAGAAAGAGTACAACGCATTGCTACAAGCTGAGCGCGATGCTCATTTATCGAGTCGCCTGGACCGCGATCATTGGCATGCGCAGACCATGCGGCTGGCGGAGATGTTGCGTACGGCGTATCGCTTGAGGTGTGAAGAGGATCAGGCGCCGACGACGATTATTCAGGCTTTGCAGTCCGAGGTGAGGGCTTTGAGGTCTGCGATTGGCCTTGAGCCGGAGAAGCCGGAGGAAGAGACGGGGTATGAGTTTTTGAAGGATTTGTCGCCTCCAGTTGTTGATTAGCCTTCGCCTCGGATTATGTCCTCGTCTCTTGCTTGCTATCTTCTTGTCTCATACTTCTTGGCCTTTCAATACTTCTGTTTTCCTCATGGCACGGCGTTCTACGGGTATCATGATTGGCGTTTTATATCTGGATTAGGGCTTGGTATGATCGTTGGACTGCACATGGGAAGAATGATACCCATGATAATGTGATATATTCGTTTAATTGACTGTATACATGCAATATCCAACATATAATAGACCGAAACATGAAATAAATGTACTCCCGAAATATCGATACAAGTGGAACAAATGACATTCTGATAAGTTCCATATACTTGTCAGCCCAGCCAGCCAGAATCGTATAATATACAGTTTCCAAGAAACACCTAGTCCCGTATACTCCATCGTATCTCGTGATGCGTGCGTGATTCATGACTCCCGGACTCCATTGTTTCAAGCAAAGATAGAAACGTCGCTGGACGATAGATGCAAAAAGGGTGGGGGAAGAAGCTACGATATCACTTCCTCAATAGACGATGAACTATCATTCCCCACATATCGACCAGGATACTGCCTCAAAGCCAACGCCCCAAGACTCTGCCCAACGACAAACCCCTTTCTGCCAAAATTCATAAGCACAGTCCGGCACCACATGTACTTGCGCGCCGATCGATTCAGATAATACTGCTGCGCAGACCAAAGCGGTACCATACCGATCTGAAACCCATAGCCGCGAAGACTGTTTCGCCCAATGCCGGCCATGGCTTGACATATCTTTGCGGCGAAGTATTCGCCGATTGTCTCGATGTTGGCGAGTGTTTCGCCTTCGAGCATGGTCATTTGTTGCCGGGCTTCGGTTAGGCGTTCGGTTGTGACGGAGGCGGTTGTTGAGGGGGAAGAAGTGGATGTTGAGGATGGGGAGGGTGTTTCGATGTTGTTGGGGCTTTGGCCCCAGAGATGTCGGTGGGCGGTTGACATGGCGCTGTGGACGACGACTTCACCGTACCAGTATAAAAGTAATAATTGCGCTATATAAGGGGTCTGAAATGTGACGCTATCCGGGAATATGTCATTCAGATCTGAGTCGGGGTCGAGGTACGGATGTTGTTCTTCAGGCTCGAGATAAAAGAGTGGCCCAGTCTCTTTGGTCTGGAAATCTGCGTACCAGGTGACCAGGTCGTCTCGTAGAGAGTGGCATTTCCACATTAGTTTTTGAGCGGCCTCTGTTGCACCAGCGTTATCGCCATTTGCGGCCATGCTATCAATATTATCTGCTTTTGAGAGTAATGCTGTAAGGCGGACAAGGATATCTAACAATAAATCGTAGGGTGTATCGGATAAACCGCGCCATTCGGGTTTCGCTAAAAATGATGTTTTCCCACTAGCATAAGAGTCCCAGAGCTGCGAACGTTAGTCACAGTACCACCACTTGTGTCTAAGGAAAGCTTACTGCTACAGCTCGTATTCGACGAAACAGATTCATATCAAGAGGCGACGTTGGCGATGGCGGTCCCCTGAGCTCGAGTAATCGACAAGCACCTTTTACATGGAACATCCACCCGCTTGTTCCGTCACTTGTATGAAATATCTTAACCAATCAGTCTTTGCTTTCCGCTCAAGAAACGGAAGAGGGAACACACCTCATATATTGACATGCAGATACAAGCCGCAAGCATCCCTTCATCTATCTGATTCCGAGCCAGTCGGCCTCTCATATGTTGCAATGCCTCGTTATAATAATGCTCCCCCTGTCGTGAAGTCTGTTTATTCCCATGCATGTCCCCTATATACGCAAGCGATAAAGCCGAAAGGGACATATCCAAGATTTTCCATTTCCCCAACAAATTCGGTAGACCCATCAGCCATGTCATTGCTGTGATATTCTCATTCCGCTGTGCCATGCGGTCCGGCATATACCGGTCGACGAAATAGGATACCAACTGTAAACGGTTGGCGTCTGGCGAATTCAACGTCATCATACCGGAAAGTTGTGGTGGGCGCAGCTGCGCAGTGCCGTGCGGTTTCCATATTTGCTGTTGTTGCAGATGATCTGGCGGTAATTGTCGCGATGATCGAAGTGTGACTTTTTTCGAATTGTGATTGTCCCTGCTGCCAATGCTGCTGTTGCTTCTGCTACTGCCCCGGCCGCTTCCGCTACTGTCTGCTGACGGGGTTGCAGATTCGGTTGGGATGACATAGACGAAATGGCGTTCTTCGCCATATCCTTCGCACTGATAGCCGGTTTGTGCGCATCTTTTGCATTTAGGTCTGGTCTTATCGCACTGTTTCCGCACGAGTCAGCTTAGGGCCGATTCGAGAATCAAACTTTCAGGAACACCGGGAATACAAACACTTATTTTGCGCCGGCGACATGTCAGGCATGGGCGGAATATCCGGGATCTCGGATTGATGGGTTTGTCGTTATTATTACTGGTAGGGTTCGTGTTGGCGGAGGTATTGGCGTTATTTCCAGTCTCGTTCATGGTGACAAAGGGAGTCCTGTTCTCCGACGACATGACTCATTCTCGCGGAAATAAGAGGATTTTCATCATCGACGGGACTTTCTTTGTTGAATTACGAACCAGTCTGTGATGGAACAAAGGAGACAAGCTTTGGGCGATGGGGGGGGTGTGGTGGTAACGGTGTAAAGTAGGTTTGTTGGGTTTCCCCGCAAAACCCACTGGGGATCTTTCTCAGCTTCTTCGGTATTTCCACGGATGGATTTCGTTCTGGCTGGCTGTCTGCCTTGTTGCCTTTAACTTCAGGCTTGACATAGAGTACCACAGACTAGCCGCATAGGGTTAGCACTCCACCACAAACTGCACTCACGTGGAGACATTGGCCAATCAGCATCTGAGCTTGCGTTCTAGCGGGCAAAAGTTAAAACACGTGCTGGACGCGGCCCCGTCACGGACCGCTATTCCAGATTCGGCTTAGTACGATTGTCACTTCTTGATGATCCTTCTTCTGACTGCCAGACTCCTACTGCCACAACATCTATACGTATCAGATCATATTTTAGATGAAGAGGCCCACAACTACGTGGCAATTTTCCACGGTGTGATGCCATCGGATCCTTCTGCAGATACAACGTCGCAACATGGCACCAATCTGGCGGCTTTCAAGGGCCGTTTCACCTAAGGCACATCATCGAACGTCCTCTAGTGGCAGGAACAGGGCTGTAGGGGGTCTGCCACAGCCCATCATTGGACCGGGCAGCTCCGATCTCTCTATCCAAGACAGCCATTGCAGCCCTAGACTTCTGGCACTTCGTACATCATCGTATACTACGTAGACGGTGAACCTAGATCCTTAATACGCAGTCCTATGATGGAGGGCTTGAAAAGAACAGTCTAGGCAAATCCGATCGATAAACTGAGTCATGACTAGTAAAACACACAACACTTGGAGAAAATATCCTTTTTTTAGAAATGAAAAAATGAAATTGAATAAAGCCCATCTAGTACAGTACTTGCTAAAACCGGAATAGTCTATAAGAAAAGGTATCGTAACAAAAGAATATATCAGTGCTTTCCCGAAATGACCACCTCTTTGGCAACAGGTCGAGTCCAGGATTGCAACACGCCAACACCCAAAGTAATTACACCCATAATCCAGATCGATCGGTCGTAGTGGGTGCCATTGTATCTGAAGATAATGTTGAAAATCACACCTCCGAGATTTCCGAATGCGCCGACTGTGCCGGAGACGATACCATTAGCAAAAGGATAGACATGAGGCACAAGAGCAAAGTTAGCGCCGTTGGCAGCTTCAAGGAAAACAGCCATTCCAGCCATCAATCCGAACATGGTTGATTGATCTGTTGGGTTTGTGAGACCAATAGCCACCAAGAACGCTCCAGTCACAACAACCAAGAATGTCAACCAGATCTTCTTGGCCCAGACGGAGGAAGTGCGGCGGTAAATAACATCGGCAATGTATCCTCCAAGTGGACGAGTGACGACGTTCAAAAGACCGAACATGGCTGCCCATTCGCCGGATTTGGTCTGGCCCATTTTGGGGAAGTTCTTGGTGTAGTAGCTACCCAAGGCACCGTCGAGGGCCAATTCGGCACCGAAGGAGCAAGCGTACAGAGCAGCGAGGGAGATGGTGGGGAGACTGAAAACAACTTGTAGAGTTTCGCGCCATGTGGGTGCAACAATCATTTCATCGATGAGATCGCCCTTAGAGTTGTCGACTTGAGCTTCGGTGTCGGAGGCAGCGGAGGAGGTAGAAACGATCTTGCCGTCAATCTTTTCGTTGGCAATTCGGGGTGTTGTGGCGCCGGAAGAGAAGGCTGAGGAGTCTGGGTTGTTGGATGCGATCATGGGAGTTTCGGTGCCTCCGAGATGGCGTTCGGACCACTTTCCAGTGGGGGTGTCGTCGCAAAGGAACATCATGCCCAAAGCGATGGCGGTGATGATGATGAATGGGACGACGTAGGCGACTCTCCAGGCTTTGTGGTCAGAGAGACCCTGGTCCTTGACGAGGGAATCGAAGATGGCGGGCATCGCGAAGCTATAATCAGACAGGTTAGCAATTATATTCTCATCAAGTTAGTTGAAAGAAGCACATACTAAGTCACACCACCACCAGCATTACCCAAACCAGCTGCCAAAGCATTGGCATAACCGACAACGCTCTTATCATACCATCCAGTGGTCCACACCTGGCAAGGCACAAAGCTGGCACCGAGGATACCGACGAAGAATCTCAATGCAATCAAGCCGGAGGGTGTGGTGACCAGACCTGCCATGGCAGTGGGGATAGCGCCGCAAATCAAGACGGCGATGAAAACCCATCGAGGCCCGAACTTATCGCACATGGGTCCGCAGATAAATCGCATGAGAAGGCTGTTATTGATGTTAGTATGGATTTTCTGGTCATGCAGAAGACAAGTACTTACGTAGCCAAGAGTGCTACAATGTTAGAATTTGCTACATCCGACTGGCTCATATGAAGATCTTTCTTAATAGTGGCAGTCAACTGCACACAATTAGCCTTCAATTTCGCAAACAGATTCTAGTTTAAAGGGGCAACTCACCAAAGGCGGAAAAGCGAACCACGACAGGAACGCAACAAAGAAACCGAGCCATGAGAAGAAAAATACTCTGCCATATCGGTTGATCGGGTTGAAAATCGGGATTGATAGTGCTTTGAATGTGAGAGGGTTGACTTCGGGAGCCTTGAATGTGCTTGTGAGCATGTTGTAGGAAGGCATTTTGATGGTTGTCACCTGCCCAGGTGATGATGATTGATTATAGGGCGGAAATAGTCGAGTTCAAGGGTATTTTCGGAAGACTTTGATATTTTCTCGATGTTGATATATTGAATTGTGCAAGTTGATCGACTTGTACCACCGATTTAGGTATATTCGTTGACCCGTTTGGAGTCTATTAGATTGTTGTTATTGTTGTTTGATGATGATCTGGACATGAAATGAACCATGGAAGCAAGGACAGTCGACATATATAGATAACTGTCTCGAGTTGACATCATTCATAGCCCACACTGATTAAATCCAATCTGATTCTATATCGAGTTTCTGGAGATGGTCGAAATCTACCGGAAGCATTTCCGCGGCGATTAGATTGACTTTCAATTGATATAACCAAACTCAATATGTTAAGGCAGAGCTGACGGTTTTGACACTAAGGTTTTAACTCTGGCAAAAAAAATCATGATAAGAAGGGCTAGAAGGATCGCGCCAAAAGCGCCTTAAAGGGAGAAGGACCCTTGTACTCCGGACGGACGTAGTCTATCAGACCACATTCCACGACCCAGACTTCAAACACATGTGTTTTAACTTTTCGATATGTTGACCCTTAAGGAAAAAAGAAAAAAGAAAATAGCTACGGAGTTATGTGATAGGGTGCTGGGATCTAGGCTAGTTGATCTACAACGACCACCCCCAAAGGTTACTCGGAGGAAAAAGAAAGCAATTCGAGATAACTATCTTGCGGCTTATTGGACGAGAAGGTCTGGAAATGTATCTGCCCATTGAATTTTCTGTCTGAACCCGACACCAACCCAAGGCCAGTGACTGGGCAACTACGGCTACGACTCCGCGACGGATGGTACAGATAATCAAGACTCGAGTCGTCATGTACGATAGTCAATCACTCGGAAAATACTCTGTATCCAAGAAAAAAGCCAAGGATAAGGCGAAAAACGTGGATGGCAAAATAACAAGGTTTAGTCACAGACGACGGAGAATGCAGATTTAGGGCAACATGTGCAAAACGGTTTTCTTTTTCTGTCCGCGGAGGACTTCTCCGGAGAATCAGTGGAGATAGAGCAGTCTGGAGGTGATGACTACAGCATAAAATAAGCTGGAGATGGAGTATTATTCATAGCCTCAGAGAGGGTCCCTTATCGAAGATTGTCGCAGAGTTTGTGTGTGTGTATTGGACGGGAGTCTGCGGAGCAAGGAGAATGGATTTTGATAAGCCAAGCGGCTAGTGTTTCGCTATGTGGGTACGGCGGATCCACTCGAAGATAAGAAAATGTGAGGTTGTGATTGGTTGATACTCAACATTCCTGACGAAAACGGTTAATGGTGGCACGTGATTTTTGTTGCCCTACTTATGCTTCATTTATCTACGTACAGTATGAAGATAGAAAGTATAGAAATATGGAAGTGATCTAGGGATGTTTGATTATGTTGGCATAATCTAGATCTAATATAGTAATCAAGGACAAAGTATATAGAGGTATAATATATTGATTAACATGGTATATTGATCTAAACAAAACAACCCGAACTCCTGTACTCCGTAATCAGCCCTATACAAACACAGTGATCATATCCTCGTAAATCTTTTTCTTCATGTCTTCACCAATCAATGTTATTAGCACCACCACCGCAAGAGGCTGCCTTCGCGGCAACTTTGACGTCGCTAATCTTCTTCCCCCTCGTGCCCTTGTAGATCTTGTCCACCTTCTCAAACGGATCCTCGGATTCAGTGCTCTTAATCTTCCACTTCTCCGTTCCAAGAAGAGCGTCCAATTCTTCAGTAGGAGGTAGCTTGAGGTATACCCAGCCATCTTCACGCTCTTCAGCAGGGAAAGTAGCAATGTTCATGCTCTCATCGTTCGAGCAACGACCGGCTTGTTCGCCGTTCAAGTCGTAGTTGCGTTTGTGGTATGGGCAGGAAACCCAGTATTTGCCGGCGTCATCATCACCAATGAGACCATCGGAAAGAACGAATGCACGCTTGTGAGGGCACATTTGTTGTGTGGCGTAGTATTTGCCCTTGATCTTGAAGATGGCTATTTGTGTGTCGCCCCGCTTGACGTTGGTGGATGAAACTTCGGGCTTGGAGTCGCTGAAATGGCTAGCCTGAATAATTGGCTGCCATGACAGGCTAGACCATTGATGTCCCTTGAAGTCAACCTCTGCGCCATCCTTTGGCCAGTATGCGGGTCTGCTCTGGTGACGTTCCTTGATGACTTCGACAGTTTCGACAGTCTCTTCAGTATTGCCGAATTGCTCAAAGTATTTGCGTCGTTCAGGGTTGTTGATGGTTTCTGTCCACTCGCAGAAGAAGCTGCCAACGAGCTCCTCCATTTGTCGCTCCATATCTGCGCAGATGCCGAGTTTGTCCTCCAAGATGACTTCTTGTAGGTACTTGAGACCGCCGGGGAGGTTTTCGAGCCATCGAGCCGTACGTTGTAGTTTGTCGGCAGTGCGAATGTAGAAGATAAGGAAACGATCGAGGATTGGGACAACCTCCTCTGGGGGTACGTCTTTGGCGAGGAGTTCGGCGTGTTTTGGCTTGGCACCTCCGTTACCTCCAACGAAGATGTTGAAGCCTTTGTCGGTAGCAATAAGACCGAAGCTAAAGCCTGTTAGTGGATAAACTCAAATGAGGGTAAAGTTGACGCTTACTCCTTGCTTTGTGCCTCAGCACATTCCCTGACACAACCAGACACACCACCCTTGAATTTATGAGGACCACGAATACTCTTGTATCGCTCCTCAAGACGCACAGCCATACCAACACTGTCACCCACACCGAATCGGCACCAAGTAGTTCCGACACAACTCTTGACTGTTCGGAGGGATTTGGCATAAGCGTGACCACTCTCCATACCACCTTCAACCAATTCGGTCCAGATAGCAAGAAGATCTTGCTTCTTGGCACCAAACATGTCGATTCGCTGACCACCTGTAATCTTACAGTAAAGGTTGTACTTCTTCGCGACTTGACCAATTGTAATAAGTTTTTCGGGTGTGATTTCACCACCGGAAACACGGGGGACGACCGAAAACGTTCCGTTGCGCTGAATGTTGGCCAAAAACCTATCGTTTGTGTCTTGAAGCTCGTGGACCGGCTTGTCCATAAGGTGAGGGTTGTAGAGACTGGACAAGATGGAACCAATGGCCGGTTTGCAAAGTTCACAACCCAGAGATTCAGGGTTCTTTGCGCATGCCTTCATGACCTCTTCGAAAGTCTTTAATTGCTTAATGGCAACAATGTTATACAAGTCGGCACGGGAGTAAGGGATGTGGGAGCACACTAATTAAAATTAGTAAATTGGATATCAGAAAGAAAGTAGAAAGCTTACAGTGGTTGGAAACTTCTTGGCCCATTTCGAGCATGGTTTTGTTAAAGATAGACTGCACCAAGGGCATGCAACCTCCACAGCCAGTTCCAGCTTTGGTGCATGATTTGACTTGTGCGATGGTCGAGCAAGTGCCATTCTTGACGCTCTCAACTACATCACCTTTGGTGACGTTGTGGCAAGAGCAAATCTGAGTGTCATCGGGCCTATCGTCTGTCAGTACAGTTTTATCAAATCAAGCGGAATAAGTGAAACTCACAGATCATCAGCATTCTCCTCCCCGCCATTCTGTGAGCCCAAAATAAATTGGCTTGGAGGAACATCCAACTCCTTCTGAGACTTGACCATCTGGTTCAATTTGATGTAGTCTTTGGTGTCGCCGATCATCATACCACCTAACAGGTACTTTCCATCCATTGTGAAAAGATATTTCTTATAAACGGCTCCGAATGGATCCTTGTAGGTCAACGCCTTGACTTTGTTGGTGGAGATCTTAGGTTGTTCTGAAGTTTCAAATGGCCTGACATGCTCAGCTGAAACTCGTCGGCCAGGCAAGAATTTGGGTCCATCTCGGTCCGCGAAAAAATCGCCAAAACTAGCCACATCAACGCCGAGCAACTTGAGTTTGGTGCTCAGATCTGGGCGATGGAATCTCTTTGGGTCTTCGCCACGGTGTGTGAGGTTGAAAGAAAGGACGTCTGCCATTTCGATACCGGGGGCAATAATACCAAATGTTTGGTTCTCCCAGCTGGCGCACTCTCCAATGGCATAGATGTCTGATACCGATGTTTCAAGACTGAAAAAGTCAATATAACTCCGAACTCCTTCTTGATTGACTTATACGTACCTTTCATTAATGACGAAACCTCCGCGAGGAGCACACTCGATGCCTGCTTTGGCACCCAACTCATCACGAGGTCGAACTCCAATCTGTGTCTTCTATCAGCGCATGCCCGAAACAGGAGGGGCAGGTATGCCTACCGCAAAACAGATACAGCAGCAGTCGATTTTCTCGCCATCTTCAAATGTGATACCGGTCACATTGTTTCCCTCGTCTGTCTCTATGCGAGCAACTTTCTTCTGGTGCATTACATCCAAGCCCAATTCTCGAATTTTCTCAGTAACGAGTGACCCGGCATCAGCATCGAGTTGTCGCGCAAGGACGTATTTGTTCCTATCAACAAGCTTGACGCTTCCAAAGTCTTGTAGATCTGTCATCGCCTTGGCTGCTTCGAGACCGAGCAGACCACCACCAACCGTGACACCTGTTTCGCCCTTGTGATGAGATGCGAACTCAATTAGTCGCTCCAAATCGTTGATTGTTCTATACACGAAAATACCATTGGCGTCGTGGCCAGGTGTAGACTCGGGAAGGACAGCATCGGAACCAGTTGCGAGGACGAGCAGGTCGTAGGAGATCCAGTCTCCGGCTGATGTCTGTACTTGTTTCTTCGTTGAGTCGATTTCCGTCACGAGTGTGTTTAAGTGATAGTTGAATGATCCATCTGTGAAGGAAGAGTACTGTTGCAGTCAGCAACTTTGTTCCAAAACTACTATGTTGTTTTTCAACCCACCCATTCTTGTGAATTCAGATATAAGTCTTCGATTTTGCGGTGTTCGAAAAAGGTCGATAATCCGACTCGGTTGTATGCAAGATGTTGTTCTTCGCCAATCACCACGATATCGTATTGTTTTCGCTCGGCGTCCCATTTCATGATTTTCTCACTGTTCATGTTAGACCCCGCGTGTTAAAGTTGCTCGCAATGTATACATACATGAACGAAATAGCCACCATTCCAAGCCCTACAATGACAATCTTCTTGCGGGGAGACACTGTCTCGACGGCACTCTCATGATGACTATCGATGTCGGCGATAACGCCTTCTATCGACGGATCTTCGTGCATCAATGGCGCCATGGTGGTTGTGCTGGCTTTCTGTGATGCTTCGAAAGTTTACGTGAGAAAGAAGGAAAGAGCAGAGCCCCGTGGGATATACGTGAGATTTAATCCAGGAGGGGCAACAATGCTCAGTCTCAAATATCAGTGCACGCTTTCTCTTGGAAGAGGCAAATTCGCCAATCATCTACGATAGAACTGGGATGACCTTGAGATATTTGAGAGAGGACAATCTCCTTTACGTATTATTCGTGCAAAGGCAGGGTCTATCTCCATGGGGAACCAGGTTGGCGGCAACCACGACTACGATAGCGGCGACTTGGCGCCTCAACCGCAGTCGCGACCGATCTATGCATGCTGTACGTATTTGCATCACGCAAGCATCTTCTAATGATGAAGTAGAGAAGGTAGTTTTCATCGTGTAAAGATCAGGCTGGACGATTAGGAGAAAAACTCCGCGGAAGGAGTGGATCACTTTCACGCTAGGCCGGTTATGGTAAGGCGCACGAACTCATCCGATTAGCGGGAGATAAGGAATTCTTACTGCCGCTGTGATTGGCCACATGACTTCCATGCCCTAATCTCTGCCAGATTGAGTAATCACCAACTTGCGCTGTACGTAGTAATAATGCCTCCTCATCATCGTCCTCTATCACGGTAGTATCACCGTGGAAATCTTCTGAGAGGACCCAAACACTAAGTCCAGAGGCTCGGATACAGACACTCCTGTCGCTTACTGCATTGCCACCCACTGTCGATCCACTTTCTCCACGATATGTTTTTTTCTGCGCCGCTGTTGACCAATAATTGCCGGTGTTTGGTGCGTGGGAGCAAATGACGGGCATGGCTGGCTGTCGTTCCTTTAGTACACTGTCGCACAGGTCATTGTTTTTGACTAGAAAGTCTTGCAGCACGTTGGATTTCCGCGGGTGCAGTTTGCGACTTTGTTGCTCGGAAGGGTTATTATATCCTAGCCCTATGAGTCCGGAACCGAATGTTCAATATCCATATACTCTCGCTTGACTGCTCTCCTCACCCAAACAACATACATCACGCAAGCCTCATAATATATAGTAGGTGATTAGATGGGGAAGACTATACACCACTTATAATCACACAAGATGGCTACAGAAACGCAGGCATACAAGCAGGGGATGCTGGAGTATTCCCTGCCTGTCTCCAGTGAGAGTGATAACGGTTCGACATCACAAAGTGACAGCGATAGCGCTTCCACTATTTCTGATATACTGCCTGATATTCCTCTACCGCCACCATCCAAAGCACCAACAGAGATTTTGAGTGTTGATCGAGACACGCCTGACAACCATGTGCCTCGTGATCCACGATTGATCAGGTTGACTGGTGTTCATCCATTCAATGTGGAGCCCCCACTGACCACACTGTTCAAAGAGGGTACATCGACACCTCCCTGGTTCTTATATTAGATGATCGACTAACTTTCGAAGGTTTCTTGACATCTCCTGAGTTATTCTACGTTAGAAATCATGGACCCGTCCCGCGAGTGCGGGATGAAGACATTCCAACCTGGGAACTCAGCATCGAGGGGTTAGACCTACCTTTCACTTGACCTTGAAGAAACATTGACTGACATATGTTATAGACTTGTTGAGAACCCCATCACGCTTGACTTCAGACAGATTTTACAAGAATTCGACCAAATCACTGCACCCATCACCCTTGTATGCGCCGGCAACCGACGCAAAGAGCAGAACCAAGTCCGAAAGTCAAAGGGTTTCTCATGGGGAGCAGCCGGTCTCTCGACTGCCCTCTTCACAGGTCCAATGATGCGGGACGTCATCAAGCGAGCAAAGCCAATGAGACGAGCCAAATATGTTTGTATGGAGGGAGCGGATAAATTGGTTAGACATATTATTTCTCCGTGTAATGACTAGTGCTAATCCTTTCTACAGCCAAACGGATACTACGGAACATCTGTCAAGCTCAACTGGGTCATGGACCCCAATCGAGGCATCATGCTCGCCCACAAAATGAACGGCGAAGATCTTCGTCCTGATCACGGACGTCCCCTACGATCTGTGGTACCAGGGCAAATCGGTGGTCGAAGTGTTAAATGGTTGACAAAACTGATCTTGACTGACGCGCCTAGCGACAATTGGTACCACATCTACGACAATCGAGTGCTTCCGTAAGTTGTCTCTACATATCGAAGTTGAATCCAACTAACGTCATCAGGACAATGGTCTCCCCTGAACAATCTGCCAAAGAGCCCAAGTGGTGGTACGATGATCGATATGCCATCTATGATCTCAATGTCAACTCAGCAGTTGTGCATCCTCAGCATGATGAAGTTTTGCGACCTGCAAAGGCTGGTCCAACCGGAACGTATACCGCTCAAGGATACGCATACGCCGGAGGCGGTCGACGAATCAACCGAGTTGAAATATCTCTCGACAAAGGAAAATGTAAGCAAACCTGTCGTAACCTTCTATCATGTCCAAAAACTGACATCGTCATAGCCTGGCGCCTAGCAAACATAGAATACCCCGAAGACAAATACCGTGAATACGAATCCGACCTCTTTGGCGGCAAAGTCGACATGTTCTGGCGCGAGACTTGTTTCTGCTGGTGTTTCTGGAACCTCGAAATCCCCATCCCGGACCTTACTGAAAGCGACGCAATTCTTGTTCGTGCTATGGACGAAGCTCTCAGCATTCAACCGCGGGATATGTACTGGTCTGTTCTGGGTATGATGAATAACCCCTGGTTTAGGGTTGCGATTATCAAGGATGGCGATACTATTCGATTTGAGCATCCTACGCAGCCGGCTCTGATGCCTGGTGGATGGATGGAGAGAGTTAAGAAGGCTGGCGGAGATCTCACGAATGGTCACTGGGGTGAAGTGATGAGTAATGAGGAGGCAGAGGCTAACAATGGAAAGGCGGTTGAGGAGATCAATATGAAAAAGGAAGGTCTGAGCCGGACTGTTGATCTTGCAGAGTTCAAGGCACATGTCTCTCCCGAAGAGCCTTGGTTTGTTGTGAATGGCGAGGTCTATGATGGTACAAAGTTCCTGGAGGGACATCCTGGTGGTGCTCAGAGTATCGTGTCTGCGGCAGGCATGGATGTCTCTGAGGAGTTCCTTGCAATTCGTAAGTTCTATATTCTCTGCTTAGATGGAGGTTCAATACTAACAAATCTACAGACAGCGAAACAGCCAAAGCAATGATGCCAGACTACCACATCGGCACCCTCGACAAAGCCTCTCTAAAAGCCTTACACGACGAGGCCCAAAACCAATCTTCTTCAACCACACCAGACGAGAAATACCTCCAACCCAAGGTCTGGAAAAAAGCCGAACTCTGCGCCAAACGCTCCATCTCATGGGACACCCGCGTCTTCACCTTCAAACTCGACTACGACCTCCAACCCCTCGGCCTGCCCACGGGGCAACATCTCATGGTCAAACTCAAGGACTCTACAACAGCCGAATCCATCATCCGCGCCTACACACCCATCTCCGAGACAAACCAGCAAGGCACCCTAGACCTCCTCGTCAAAGTCTACGCACCCACACCCACCGAAAAGGGCGGCAAAATGACCATGGCCCTCGACAAACTCGCCATCGGCGACAATGTCGAAATCAAAGGTCCCATCGGTAAATTGATCTACCTCGGCCATGGAAAAGTGTTGTTGAACGACAAACAGCGAACCGTGAAATCCTTCCGCATGATTTGCGGCGGAAGTGGTATTACGCCTATTTACCAAGTCTTGCGAGCTGTGGTCACGAACGCGCAGGATCCGACGCAGTGCGTTGTTTTGGATGGTAACAGGATGGAAGAGGACATCCTCTGCCGCGAGGAGCTCGATTCGTATACTGCGCTTAACGACGAGCGATGTACGATTGTGCACACGCTCACAAAACCATCTGATAACTGGAAGGGTCTCAAAGGTAGAATCGGAGAAGATTTGTTGAAACAGTATGCTCCTCCATCTGCGGCTGGGGATAGTCTAGCCCTGATTTGTGGACCAGAGGGAATGGAGAAGGCTGTCAAGGCAGGCTTGTTGAAGATGGGTTGGAATGAGAATGATCTTGTTTTCTTTTAAATATACCTATTGCTGTTGTTGTTTCAATGTTCGATATAGAGTGCGCATTCTCATTGGGCGTTAGGATTGGATTGGATTGGATATGATACATATGTATATAGATTGAGATATTACCTACTGCCTCGCGGACAACGTACATACCGTGACACGAATTATGACGCTATCATTGATGAACTTGTTCTTCCACATCTAATCAATAATACTGCTTCATATCCAACCGCAAAAGCAAATACTCATAAATACTCGACGTCCCTCTCGCCGCCATTCCCCGAGTGCCAGTACCGCTAGCCTTGGACGCTGACAAACCCGCTCTCTTCCCATCCAACCCCCTCAAAAACCTCATTAGTTTATTCACGTCCTTCCTAAACAAGACATGAAGACGATAAACCGTCTTTTCGTTCTGACTGCGTATCCCATGCTCACCATCAAGCCTGGAAAGAGGCATGAAAGCCAGTATCGTGCCGAAGATCTCTTCAAGGATTTTATTGACTTGCTTCAACGGCGCACTGCGACGAGACTGGCTTTTTGGATCTTTTGGGTCAGTCAGAAAAAGTGAAAAGAGGATTTGATCGAGGACGTCTTCGTGGTATTTGCGTAATCTGTGCAGAGAACCGGCGATTTCGATGGTGCCGTCTACGTCGTCGCGGTCAATGCAGGATTCGATTGCCGACAGAGTACTTTCGAATCGTTGCCAGTTTATGCCAATGGCAACTTGGAAAACATAGTCGTTCAAGGAGGTTATGAAGTGGTGGGCTTCGATGCGGAATTGCTGGAAGATGTTGTGTGTATCGCCGGATAGGGAGGTGCGTGCTGTTGAATCGCGGATGAGGCCGTTGACAGCGGAGACCATGCGTGATAGACGTAAGAGGTATTTGAAGAGTTGGTCGTATTTTTCGAGGGATTTGTGCGTGATTACGCTTTCGATTGTGGTTGATGGTTTATATTGCATGCGTAGGAAGTCTAGAGCCTCAATGGCGTTGGGATCCTTGCACTTGATCAGTTCGTTGCCGGTGAGGTCGCGGATGGCGAAACTCAAATTTCCAGGTAGTTCTTTTTCTTTTGTTTCTGGTTGTTCTGAAAAGATCGCGTCAATTTCACCGGCATCGTAGCAATCACTCAACAGACCCATAAGAACAAGTCGAAGCTCGGAGCTAGCTGGTGGCCATGTATCTCGATTTCCCAATCGTAATCCTGTATGAAAACCACCACGAGCAACACCTGATTTTCGCTCACCACTCGTCATTTCGGGATCGAACAGAGAGTGGGATAGCCGCGAAGTAAATGTGCCGTCACCCAGAAGCTGGAATCGCCATTGCAGTGTGAGATGATATCGTAGCTTGTGCTTTTTGAAGAGTAGATGTAGACACGAATAGTCAACAAGTTTCGCTTGCACAGCTAGAGTCGGAGCTAGAGAAAGGTACAGAACTGAGCCGAGCGGAGGACCAAAAGCTGCATCATTTTGTATCAATGTCTGTGGACTGAAGAATTCACTCCCTTCGGTATCTTGGTACAGTCTATCGGACTCCATGTGTGCATTGCCGGCAAGTAGTCCAGTAACGTGCTTTCCATCATCAAGATCAATGAGCTCGAAATTGTTGTCGGCGACGTCGTCCGCATATAAATCCTTTCTGTCAGGCTCCGCTTCACCATGCCGTGTCCCAAGACGAGATCTTGAAGTATCGCCGTTGTTGTACCTCGTTATTTCCCGCCGAAGACGGCTTTCGTACTCATTAGCCCTTCTCTGTATCTGCTCGATATGTGCCCAATTGAAAGCACATGTAAGGCTAGGTGCTTCTGCGGCTTCGATAACATCAGCCCTTGAAATAGGATGATCTGGTTGATTTTTTTTGAGCAGACGAAGTGCTTTTCCAGTCTCAAATAGTAAGTGTGCTTGCTCAGCGGGTAGAGAAGAAGGGACGAATTCCGGATGATAGATATAGTCCACAGTCGCGGGACCTAGAGCTATGTTGTTTGTCTTTTGCGATTGCTCTACCTCTACAAAACTGTTGTTCATTGATCGCTCCCGACCAAGAAGAGCCTTTTCGCTTTTGAGTCCGATCCATGTCTCGACCGATGATAGCCACGGCTTTGTGCATCGCTGGATAAGCTCATATAAAGTGTTCGCCAACCAGGGAACCCGTTGTTCATGATCTTCACTCTTAGACAAGAGCACTGAGATAATATCACTCTCACTCCGAGCCTTTTCCGCTGCCGTGATTATATCTACCAGCGTACTCACAAGGTGGCCGCATTTCTGAAACAGGTTGTGAACCTGTATCAAAGAAACATTGACCCGTAGATGTCCCGAAAGCTGCTTCTCAAGGCTGTAGAGCAATACAGAGACTGCACTCGCCAAACTCGACAGTGCAGAAGGTTGGTCACGGACTGATGGGTTTGCTCGTACAAACTTGCGCATTCTCTGGACGTCTGTACCGCATCGTGAGATATCCCTAATCATGCCATCAAGAGCCGTGAGGCTAAGACCAGTAATGCGTATATCTTTTATACTCTTTTCGAACATCCTCTTCTGCTCGTTATAATGAAACAGCATTGAATTCCACCCTAGCCCGAGACGAATAAGGCAATCCAAAAATACCGAAGATCTCAATATCCGACCTGCATTCTCCAGCCCGCTGACGGTGGCTTGATGTGATATTGCTGCATCGAACCCTCTGTTGCCGAATTCACTCAAATATGCGGATGCAGGTTCTTTGTAATGGCGGTCCAGGAAACCGTCCCAGGATGCGAGTTTCGGTCCATCTTTTGGTGCTTCTTGAAGGTACTCTAATAACGAGTCTATGTTCCAGGGATTGTATTGGTCTTGTTCTTCAATCGAAGAGGTTGTATCCGTCTTATCGTCATCGGTGGTAGACTGCGCTGTGTCGGGGAGCTCGATCGAGAGGTTCTCCGTGTTGTCGGTGCCGAAGACATTGATCTCGTAGAGTAGAGAGTCATTTTTGTCGAAGTTGTGTAGTGAGGAACTGAAAAGTCCGTTTGGGATGTCTAAGTCAAGAATTATCAGTCACTGTCAAGTAAGTGCGGAGAGAAGGTCTGTACCTGAAATGGCCAATTCGAAATGGACCGATTCCAGCGGCGGAAGTGCCTCAAGTGCAAAGCTCGAGGTCTGCCAGAGATCCTTTAGTTTGAAAGGATCTTCTATATCGTCCCCGGCATTCATATTGCCAATTACCACCATCCAGGTGCATATCGTTGGTTCAAACAGCGGGAAACCTACGCGGGGGAATCGCGTCAACAATTCAGACTGTGAAGGGACGCTAGTCTGGAGACGGTTAGTGAGAGCCATTTCGTGCACGGACCACTGCTTAATTCCGCTTGTCCTCCGCTGCGTCTGTCTCTTCAGTCTACCATCTTAATCTTGCATTCAAGAAGAAAGAACAGAAACACTGAAAGCTCTACCTGACAAGCTCATCGCAATATTCTTTTGCCAACGGATAAAAAGAGAAAACCAATCAATCAATCGACCACGACCCAAGACACCACGAAATGCCACCCAGAAAACGCCCAAAGCTCTCATCGCGCGCAACATCCAGCACGCCGCAAGTCGAGACCACAAAACAACCCACCTCCGCACACAGCACAACAGACAGCGCCCAAAAATCAGACACAGAGTACGACTTGGTAAACGATCCATGGACCGACGAACAAGAGACTGCGCTACTGAAAAGTATCGTACGATGGAAGCCAGTTGGTATTCACACCTCTCTTAATTCAAATTTGGTGGGCAATTGTTGATTTTTGGTAGGAATGCATAAACATTTTAGGATGTTGGCTATAGCGGAATATATGAAGAGTCAAGGTTATGCGCCGGCAGACGAAGAACACACCCGGATTCCGGGAATTTGGAAGAAGCTCGGTTCGCTGTACAATCTCCCTGCGCTGGACGAAAGGGTACAACCTATCCCGCCATACTATCTACGACTTTATCTAATGATTGATTATAGGAGGACTCGATAATCTCCCAAGACGTGGACGACTCCGAAGAATCAGAATACTGTCCTTTCGAATTACCGGAAGACGAATACGGCGAAATGATGTTTGCCAAACGACTTGCAGCGGAGCGATCAGAATCCCCAGAGACGTCTGTACATCCAGAATCCAGAAGGGGCAGTACAGTCGCTGATACGGATGGTAAGAGACATGAGAGTGTAGGGTGTGCAAATCAAAGCTAACTCGATTTACAGAACCGCGCTCATCACCCGCACCGTCCCGTGGCCGTCGCGGCAAACCCACCAGAGCATCCACACGCGGTACACGCAGTACAAGATTACAAGTCGAAATCGAACGGCCATCGTCAGCGAGCGTCGGCACCGAAGACGAACAAATGGAGGACGCGGAAGACGAAGACGATGTCGAGGACGAAGCGGACAGCGATGCAGGCGACGCTGATGATAATGATGCGGAGGAGGGCGATGCGGAAACCGCAAGCTCGCCGGCGACGAGAAGTACGCGGACCCAGACTGCAAAGTCGAAGAAAGATAAAAAGGGTGCTGCTGCTGCGAGTACAACGACCAGGCGGACTGGGAGACGGCGCTGATTGCGGTTGTATGCTGATAGATGGTTGATATTGGTCTTGTATACTAGATGTATTTTACTTGACTCTGCTAGACTTGAGATACCAAATAACTGTCTAGTCAAGATACTGTATTGGTATCTACCATAGACATGATAAGCAACGTAACAGAAGGCCTGAATATTTTATCTATTTTGATTACTAGCACATTCGAGTACATGTAAAAAACTGTTTCATGATCGACCGCGTCTTACATGCAACAGGGGAATTCGTAAGATGTGAACCGGATCTAAAGATGCATAAATAGTACAAGATGGAGCGAGTCAGGTATATTCAAAAGAGCTTAAAGGCGCTTGATGATGGCGCCAGCATATTCGTGGGTCTTGGCGGAACCACCGAGATCACCAGTGAGAGTCTAAATAGCTGTCAGCATTGCAATTGTGAAATCTCTAGGGGAAAAGTACGTACCTTGCCCTCAGCAAGAGTGTCGAAAGCAGCCTTCTGGATGCGGGCAGCGTGCTCGTTAAGACCCATGTGTTGCAACATCATAATAGAACTCAACAAGAGAGCAGTGGGGTTGGCAAGACCCTTGCCGGCGATATCAGGAGCGGAACCGTGGACAGCCTCGAAGATGGAGCACTCGTCTCCAATGTTTCCGGAGGGGGTAAGGCCGAGACCACCGATGAGACCAGCGCACATATCGGAGAGAATATCACCGTAAAGGTTGGGCATGACGAGGACCTTGTCGTTGTATGGGGTAGGGTCGGTGACCATCTTCAGGCAGGTGTTGTCAAGAAGCTCGGCATCGAACTCAATGTCGGGGAATTCCTTGGCAACGTCGCGGGCAGTGTTCAAGAAGAGACCGTCGGACATCTTCATGATGGTGGCCTTGTGCACGACGCGGACCTTCTTCTTTCCAGAGGACTGAGCGTGTTGGAAAGCGAAGCGCAAGACACGCTCGGAAGCTTCGCGAGTGATGAGCTTAATACTTTGGACAACACCGTCAACAACAACGTGCTCAATGCCGGAGTATTCACCCTCGGTGTTCTCACGGATCAACACAGTGTCGACATTGTCATATGGGGTCTTGTATCCAGCAATAGAGCGGCATGGTCGCAAGTTGGCAAAGAGGTTGAATGTACGACGGAGAGTCAAGTTCAATGAAACATGTCCCTTTCCGACAGGGGTCTGCAACAATAGTAAGTACCGTACCGTAATCGACTACCGGGACAACGGAAGACGAACTGCAAGAGGACCCTTCAAAGCAACGTAGTTCTTTTGCACACTCCGGATAGCCTCGTCTGGGATTGTGGTTCGGCCATCCTTGAGAATGGGTGTGACATCGACGGGTTCCCATTTAATAGGGACCTATAAGGTACAAAGGTAAGCTTCCGATGTGCGTCTCTAACCGCAACTAGCACGTACCTTGGCCGCAGAGAAAATATCCTTGATGGACTGAGAGATCTCGGGTCCGATACCATCACCTTCAATAAGAGTGACAGTGTAATTGCCCTATACACACCGTGTTTAGTCGACCTTTTCTATTTCGCAAGAGGGGTCGCGGAAGTATCGGCAGACGACACGCGTTGGAGACCATACATCTGAGCCTTTCTGTCCCTTGAATGCGCCAACACGGCTACCGCCAGCGGCAGCAGCATATCCACGAGCCTGTTATGAGTTGAGCGATGTTAGCAATGCGCAATTGAGGTGTCAGATCAGGCTTGACCGGAGGCATACCTGAGAAAATGGAGAGGCTTGGGTAGGAACAGTTCGCAGTCCCCGCAGGCATTGGCGGGAGGGCGCCACGAAAGCACGCGCAGAGATCATTGTGACGGTAGTAAAACAAGTAAAGGGATTTTAAAAATGAAGCTCACACAAACTCCGCCCAAGGTATGGAAATTTTTGCGTGGAGAGGAGAAGGACAGAGAGAAAAAGGCGTGTGTCGTTCGAAGGTGAGTGGTAAAGTGAAGAGTTTATCCGGTCTAGCTTGCCCAAGTTCCGATTGCCGTTTGCTGAGTGGGCGGAACCTTGCCAACTTCCGCGTTTCGGAAGTTAGACTCGGCTTGCTGTGACATCAATGGACTCCTAGTTGCTGATGGGTCAATGCGACGTAGCAGTTGGCTGGTAACAACTTAACACTGGCTATGCGCGGTTTTTAGTGAGCTCTTAAGGAAAGTTCTCCATCGCGTTAGTGGAACTTAGTGCAGCCTCCAGACACTGGACAGGAGTACCTCAGCTCCGCTCGGCTCGGCGCCTGCCGTATTTGCGATCTACGTCGAACGACTTACACAGCGTGGCCTTACGACATGGCTGAGGATATCGATGTCGCCAGCCATTACGGCATCCAAAATCCCTTTCCAGATCAGTGGCCCGCTGAACTCGATGAGGGCGACGTTTCCGAAACCGACGATGCCGCGACAGGGGCTGGTCCCAAGTTGAACAGACGGTCAACGAGATATTCAGCGCTTGCTGGAATCAACAGTAGGAACTTGAGAACGGGTTCCATTCGAGCAGGAGCGTCAGGAGATAATGTTTCTGTCAAGGATGAGCCGGATCCGCTAGGCTCTTCTGACAGTGTGATGTATATTCTCAAGCAGAAACGTATACCAGTCGACGAAGATCCCCGCCTACGAAACCGATTCCTCTTATCTTCGACCTCATTTTCGCCGGCTCTTTTCCTGGCCCAGGCGCATCAAGATGCATCTACCGACTCGCTTCTCGAAGGTCTCGAATTTCTTTCGCGATCTATCGATCAAAAATCGGCTTCCCTCAAGGTGCTCGTCGAAGCCAATTTCGAACGTTTCGTGCGCGCAAAGGCGACCATCGACAGTGTATATACGGAGATGCGGGATCAAGGAGCAGCTAAAGTCAGGCCCCAGTCGCATCGAGCAAGCGGTCAATATCGCTATTCACTTGCCGGAGCTGCACCTCCCGCCCCGGCCCCGGCCGCGAAGAAGACTGCTTTGACCAAGGAGGCAGAATACGGAGTGAAAGGCATTCGGACACCATTGGTTGAGGCGTCGGTCAAAGCAGAAGAATTATGGGGTCCTGCGCTGGGTGGACGAGACCGCGAGCAGAATCTGTATGCTTTAGTAAATGCGGTTGAAAGGAACCGAGCAGTGTATGAAGTCGGAGGCAATATTGCTAGGGCGATCAAACAACGAAACTATCAGACAGTTTTTGAGGAATACCGCCGCGCTAAGACTTTAAGGAACGAGGCCAGACAGCTTGCAGACCGTGCGACAACGCGCGGACGGCAATTGACAGATCAAGAGAGCCACACGATGTTAGCTACTGGACGAATGTGGGTGGATGTCGAACAGCAAGTCGAAACATTCAAGCGAGATTTGTGGCATCGCCTAAGTGATGTCAATACTTCGTCTTCCCATATGACTGCGGCAGGACCGGTTGAAGAGCATATGGAACTTATTGGTGCGCTCTTGGAACTGGGTGTGGAGGATAATCCTGTCTGGATATGGCTTCTGAGCCGTTACGATCTGCTTAAAACCAAGATTGTCGCATTCTGCGAGCGGTCCAGTGTGGAGATTGAGATTCTTAGACGACGACTTGCGCTTGGAGAAAAACCTAGCACTCAGGTCATGACAACGTTTTTGCGAGTGACAGCGCGAGATGGAGCAGAGTCTCAGGATAGACTCGACACTGATCAAATCATTGAGTTATGGGAATGCATTCATACGTATCTTACAAAGCTCCTTTCGATGCAAACCGGCTTGCTCGGTGAAGTCACAGAGTTTTGGGAAACAGCTCAGTCTTTCATTAATGGAAACAAACAGAAGATGCTACCTGCGGGCTTCGAAGGTGAAAGCCGAAAACACCATCGTCTTTCCAGTGATGGCGTGAGACAGCTACAGGACGGTATCGTCGAGCTGGTCGATTTGCTTCGAAAGAGTGTCTTATCTCTGTTCGTTGACCCACCTCCAGAAGATATCTCTCTTCTCGCATCGCCCATACCGCCAAGTCCTAGCACTCCTATGAGCCGTATTACACCTACGGAATCTCGCTTCAAACTTGATCCCAAGAATTTGCCTCCTCCATCACCTAGACGTGGTGAAGCATGGGAAGAGTTTGCATTCTGGCCCCCGTACTCCAACTCCTTGAGTGGTGTTCACTACTTGAGCAAGTTCTTGATTCTTATCGGTACCGCTGCGAGCGATATGTCAGCAATGTCACCAATAGAGACCGGAAGCACTTCCTATGATCGATTGAAGAACCTGGTCAGTTTCGCTCGCGAAAGATGCGTAAGAGCTGCTTGTGCTGCGTGGAATAAAGATGCCGAAAACTGCAAAATGCTCGAGGATTGGACTCGAGACCCGGAAAGACGGGAACTCACAAAAATGCCGGGATTTTTCGTTGCATTTGAAAGCAGTGTGCTATCCGGGATGCAGAAGATACTGTATATCTCGGAAGCAATGAGCAAGGCTGGGTCAGTCGATGTTGTTACGCCCCCTCCGGCCAAATTACTTCAGATGGTGCGAACTCAGTTCGTGACTAGTGTCTACAAAGCTCTTAGTGGTCTTGTGGAGAATGCTGAGCGGCCGGTCAAGGTGGGCGATGAAGAGGAATGGGCTTTGAAACCCACCGTTCCAGTGAGAAGCATTGACGCTGCGTCTAGCATTATCACAACGGACAATGTGGATGCAAGAAATAGAGTAAGCTAGACTACTCGACTGTTATTCGATTGATGAAGTACTGACTTGGTCGCAGAATATACGGATGCTTTTGACCTTGTCAAACCTCAAGGCACTTCAAACCGACTTTGTGCCTCAGCTAGTGTCCAATTTCGAGACAGCATTCTCAGTGAAATTGACCGATGAAGCAAACACCATCCGAGACGTACTCGGCCAGATTGATGACAGACTCTTCCAGTCATACACAAACCCAACAAGCGCGACCTTGCATACCGTAATCCAAGAAGGCATCACAGCCGCCGACTGGATTCCCACCACCAGCCGTCCGGAGCAAGTCAAACCTTATGTATACACTACAATGCTGACGCTCGTCCTCGTCCATACCGAAATCACCACAACCATCCCCGTTCAACCAGGAACATCCCTCCCTTCGACATCCTCGTCCTCGGCACAGGCAAACCCGCTGTTGACCAGCGTGCTTACGTACCTTGTCACCAAAATATCCACCTCATTACTGACCGCATTTCAGTCACGCCCTAAGTACACACTTCCCGCACTGATGCAGGCAACCCTCGACACGGAATTCATAGCGCAGACAATGGCGCAATACGTCACCGAGGAGGCGTCTTCCATTCAAAGTCAGATTTATCTTGAGCTTGATCGACGGACGAACAATGAGGCTCGGACAAAGTTGCAGGCTGAGCTGGGAGAGATGAGGGGTATCTTGAAGAAGTTGCGAGAGCATACCAAGGGCGAATTTGCATGTTTCAGGAAAGTGAGATCTGGCGTCAAGGGGACTACAAATACCTAGGTAGTAGTAGTAGTAGTATATACAATTATTTGCGCGTCCATTTATCAACTGTATAATTCATTACACACATAACGCTTTTGTAGCCAATTGAAAGGGTATCTTATTTTTAACCAGAAGCTTCGCAATAAATCACTGAGAACCCAACGTCCTCTGAATCTTACTCAACAACACCGTACTCTCCCTCCCCAGTCTCCGCTTCCCGAATTGATCAGGCCTCCTCGCCTTCGCCATCGCCTGCCTCTCTTTAGCTTTTAATTCTCTTTCTTTCTGACGCGCTTCCTGCTCCTTTCTGCGCTTTTCGGCTATTTCTAGCTCTTTCTGGAACGCGGATGGTTTTGGGCGGCGTTTTGGGCGGTTGCGGTCTCGGTTATTCCATTCTCTATTGATCTTTGGTTTTTCGGTTACTGGAGCTTCCGGAGCGTCGAGCATGGCTTGTCGGTCGGGATGTAGTTCTAAACCGGCTGATGGATCTGGGGATTCATCGTTTGTGGCGGTAGTAGTAGGGGTTGGTTCTTCATTTTCGTAGTAGAGAGATCGAACAGCGGGCGCGGACTCTTCTTCGGCGGCTTTGATTTTGGCATATGCTTTTTTCACTTTGGCTTTTTGGATGAGGTCGCGTTTTATTTTTTGTGCTAGACAACCACCCGGAAGAATTAGTATTTACAGAGTAACCATTGAAATTGGAAGGCGACGGATATACCTTTGCGGCGGTATGTGCCATCTGGGAGATTCTCAGGGCCGACGGTGAACCCTTTTCTGCGCTTGTGGGTTTCCTGTTTGTCGGCAGGGTTCTTTGCATCGACTGCATCTTCGGCATCGCGGGGGCGTTTAGTAGACATGTTGATAGTGTCTGAGTAGGGAAGCACTTGTTGAGAGTACTTACTCAGAGTACAATTGAGAGTAAGAGTGAATTTTTTTGACTCCGCAGAGATAGGCCCCACCCGGCACACTAGGAAGGCGCCAAGATGCGCTTAAATGATTGAATCATCCGACTTGATCTTCATTTCACTCGGTTCTTTTTACTGTAATATTTTATACTATTGACTATTGTGTTATTATATTGAAACAAGTGTCTACGTATTAAGTATTAAAAAGTGACAAGTCGGGCTGTGTTGTTGGGCACACCAACGCTGGCACCACGAGACTCGACGTTTACTATATATGCGTTGTTAGTGACTCAACGCAGGGTTAGGGCGAGACTGAGAGCGCCGGCGATCGCCCGACGCCCGCTGACCTCACAAAGCGTTAACTGAGGACCCGCCGTGACTGGTCACTTGATAGTCATCTAATCCCTCATTCATCTTTCATCTTTTCAACCTCACTCACTCAACTCTCAACTCACCTTTTGATTTACTTTGCGTCTGGGCTGGGTCTGCTATCGGTTTCATCTTGCTGGCAAATACTCCGCTTACCTAGGTATCGCCCGGACTTATTCGCTTTTCTCTTTTTCGCTTTGCCCGCAATCGCCTGGACGCCGACCACATTACAACATTTCTACTATTTTACCGCCACCTGACTGTGATTGCTTGGTTTTATCTGTAACTGCCAGCGCTGTCATTACTACTAATCTCATTATCGAAGAGACTTCTTCCGCCCGGAAGCCCTTTGCAATGTTATAGTCAATATATCTACAGGCGTACCAACAGTTTAAGATGCCCATATTCCATTATCCGGAAAGATCTACGACGCCTCCAGCCAGACCTGCCAACAGTGAATCCGGAACCCATGGGAATCATTCTGCAGACTCAAGATGGAAGAAAGATCAGTTCAAAGAAATTGACATGAGCGAATCGCCTCAAAATAGCTCGACATATGACTATCATTACTCGACACCACAATCCAGAAGCCGAGAGGAACTTATACAGTTGATAAAGCGGGGAGAAAGTCCCACCTGGACGCATCAAGATGTAGGAAGAAATCCTACAAATCAAACTGCTCGACCAAATTTATCGCTAGAGTTTGAGAGAGATTATGACTCGACATCAGACATGGACAACGTCCGGCCAGATGTATCCGGCGTTGACGAGCGATCTGAGTTAGCCAAACCATCCGAAATTGAGCGTCCACGCTCTGCACTACATTCCGGCGACTTTCGAGAGGGGGCTGCTCAAAACCAAGAAACAAAATTCCCGGACTTTGGCGGGTACAATAGTTCACCACAGCCTCCTTCCTTCAAACGATACGGTTCTTCGCCTACTACTCCATGGTTCCATCATGTTGCCTCTGCGAGGCACATATCCCGAGACGCTGAATCAAGCCCGTTGACCGGGCAGCATGCCAGGAGTGTATTAGGTGCAAGATCTCGGGCACCTTCTCTAGGATCTTTCTCATCAAGTTACGTTCTGAAAGCACCGACCAGTCCTCTGGTGCATCAAGCGAACAATACCGATTTAGATTTCTCGACGAAGCGTGAATTTACTGATGAATTCGCAAAGAGTATCAAGAACAGTCGTCGGCGAACACTGCCGCCAGAGACCTTCATGCAACTACGTGGCTCGCCACCCAATCAGTCACGAAACTTCAACCTGAGTAAGTCCTTTGCTTCAGCTCACGGCAGCGAAGACTCGCGCCTCCAGGCCTATCAACCACATCGGTCATCATTCTACACTCTCCAACCCGCATCGTCATCACCACAAACGCCTTTTCGGTTGCGACGGCCATCCTTTGCATCAGACTCATCTCCTCGCATACATGCCTCGATGGTTGGCTCATATGAAGAGTCTATCTTGCGTGGCAGAATGTCCACGACTCCTTCACAGCCTTTGGACTTTACTGCACAGATTGGTGTTCTAGGCCGGGGCAAGTGTAAATCTAATCTGAAATGTCCGCCACACATCACCGTACCTTTTCCTGCTGTATTCTACAGCTACCCAACATCCGGACCTGGCCGTACAATCTCTGACGACAGCCCTAGCCCTTATGTTGGCTTGATTGATCTTCAAAATGCGCAACCTCGCGATGGTTTGGGCGATAAGAAGCGACCTCGTGTGCAAAAGACGCCAGTTTATGACAATAGTGGCTCAAGCACGCCCATACCTAGCCCCGACTGCGGTGAGCGCCAGAGGCGTGAGAAGCGTTCGACACGTTCCGATGCAGCGAGGGCTCCTCCGGGAGGCTCTTATCGCATTCCCCAACGAGGTCAGCTGCAAATTGTCATTAAAAATCCCAACAAAACAGCCGTCAAACTGTTCTTGGTGCCGTATGACCTTGACGACATGGAACCCGGCACCAAGACATTTATAAGGCAACGCAGCTACTCGGCAGGCCCTATCATCGACATGCCCTTGACGGCGCGAAAGAATTTCGGGACTGACCGTCCCGAAGCCTCTCTCAATCCGACAAGTGATCCGAAAGATAAGCCTACTTTGAGATATCTCATTCACTTGAACATCTGCTGCCCGAGTAAAGGCCGATTTTACCTCCATTCGACCATCCGCGTTGTCTTTGCCAACAGAGTTCCTGATGGAAAAGAGAAGTTACGGAACGAGATTCAGCATCCGGAGCCTCGATATAGTCCTTACAAGCCCGTGAGGGACTCGAATAATACTTCTGGCAATATCTCGGCAAATGACAAAAGCCATCGGAGACGAAGCGCCGGAATTGGATTCGCCGACAGTCAGTTCTTCGATGACAAGTTCTATCCAGATTCACCTGCACCCTCGAATCATAAGCAGGTACAACCCGTACCATTCAGGCTCAGCACTCCCAGTTCCCGGGGGTTATCTACCGGAGACGCCGGCCCGTCTTTATTCTCGGACAGTGATATATGGCAAACAGGAAACTCGTCATCTACACGTCCACCGTCCGATGAAATGTCACTCGATTCGCCACCACTACCCAAATCTGTTGATCTCTGCAAAATCGACAACGACGCAGAAATGAGTAACAACGACAGCGATTACTACGGCAATTTCCATCAACTCGCTACTTCGCCTACGAGCTATTCCAGCGTTGGCGAAAGTCTCTTGGCTCAGAGACTTCGAGAGTGGAGTTGCAGTAGCGAGCAAAACTCGGATTCTCAGGAATGAGGTTGTATATAGCCACCTACCAGACTGTCATGCTGGATTGATTCTAGCGTGGCATGTAATGGCATGGACTGCTTCTGGAAAGCGGTCTTTTTGGATAGGGACAGTTATGTAATTAGTTCCGAGTTGATTCAGAGTATATGGATATTATTACTAACCATCAATACATGTGTATAATCACGATGAAATATCAAATTGCAAATTACTTCAAGTATGGTTGCGTGAAGATGGTGAAGCTTCAGAAAGTCGAATCCTATCATTGGATGATCCATTGATTGCTCCCTGAAAGATGTTTGATACACGATGACTTGCCTGAGAATACAAAGACGGCAGCAATTGTATACCTAGGTAGGGATCGACTGACATACCTACCTACCCAACAGCGCCAGCATCAATGTCCCGAGGTTTCTTTTAGGACTTCTGTCAACTGGCGCCTACCTCGGATCATCTCCATTCTGGCTGTGCGATACATACTTACGACAGGGGCCATAAACACGTATGGCACAAGTCCAAGTATCCATACCACTAATTCATCATCTTGCTTCGTCTATGGAGTACGTTCGTGTAAGGAGGCATGGCTTATGCAACGCATTGTTGTGACATCTAGACATTGATCTGATGCTGTACGACATTGATGCATTCAGCTCCGATTCAGTATGCAAGTATCAATGTACGTGCCAATGTTGCTTTCTACTTCCGGGAGCAACCTGGAGATACTATAAGCAGTCATATGCCCTGACTTGCTAGTTCTCGGTCTGTTTTCATAGTACGTACTGTTGTTATCTAACCAGAATCAACAAGACAACATACAACACGTACACTCTCTTTTCTTCGCTGCAGCATTGACGGTGACCACTGTCTATGCTTTGCACAGTAATAACAGCCCAGAGTTCAGCCCCCTGCAACAACTATAAGCTAGGAATGCCACTGAAATACCGACGACAAGACCACTTCCTTGAGGCAATATCAACTTCCTTCACACATCAGATAGCCACGGATGGATGGATGGACCCAGGTGAGGAGGGGACTGGGTCGATTTTATCTCGTTTACTGCACGGATGAGGGAGTTGGCGGGTCCAGAAGAAGGTTGATTTGTTGGTCGTTGATACGGGTGAGTCTCGCTTCTGTCGAGATGGTGTTTTTGGTCTGCATCCGCTGAATCAGTCACTCTTGGTTATATGGTAGGTGATTTTATGAGGGTGGAGATGTTAGTGTGTTAGATCAAATATGAAAGCTAAATATATTACTGATGATTTGATACAGTAAGATACCAGTTGACAGATAGTATCAAGACTGATCATACAGCATCCATGGATAAGAAGTTATTTATATTTATATGTTATCAGGTCAGTATTCTTTGCGCCTGTCAAAAGAATATTAACCTACATAACGTATGAATAACTCACTAACACACTATACAATTAGTCATACTATCGATCCCTCAATGACTACCTAACTCCTCTCTCTCAAAAATTTCGGAGTTCTCTTGAATGTGAATAACGTTTATCTCAACACAGCCGCTCCTGCGCTGCTTTGTTAGTCCTTGTTATACCAACACTTCATATCTAGTGTTTCCAGGCCAAATTGACTACATACAGGCAAAAATATCTATCTTTGCCCGGCCAAACTCCCGTATAATAGTCTCATATCCATTTTTCGAGCGCACCGAGACCTTATATGGAGACCGGGCCGGGTATGCTATCAATCTTTTAATAAGAATTGTATTAGGGCTTAGCTTAGGCTTTGTAACTGTAATGATCATAAGAGTTGTGATGTACTTTATTTACATTTTTGTGCATAAGGGGCAGTTTTCTCTGCAGTAAAATCAATTTAGCTTGAAAATTTCATTTCAAGAACAACAACATTGAACCGAAGCTCTTGATATATCCAGGGAGGTCGAGTCTGGGATATATGCGGTATTGTCACAACCGAAAAATGACAGAATTGGTACCGTTGGCGCAGCATAGACATCACTATTTGTATCAAAAGCAAGGTCGTCCCAGATGTATCCGGGGGCCTAGGTAGGCGACGATGGCGACGATACAAAGCATTTCCAAAGTCATAGGGAACAAGAGATACCACAAATACTACTACGCCAAAGCTAATTTCCCGCCACTACAGGGAGGAGGAGGAGAAGAAAAGGATCCTGGAGTTGTCGATCTTGTTTTCATTTCTCATATGAAAACGAATGTGCTGCAGGCACTGAGAGGTATATATAGGCTATAATAATTATGGTGGCGAGGATGTGCAGTTATACATGCCGGATATTTATAATCGGTATGTTCTTCCGGATTATATTGAGAAGGTATGGGATAAGAATTGTACGTCTTGACATCCGGAGAGTGCTCGAGGGCAGCCGCCAGCTGGCACGTTTCGTAGGAGTTGATATATATATTTAGGGTTTTAGTCTATGTAGTTGAGATGATCTCCAAATAATGAAAAGTAACTGTTTCTCCGCTCACGTTACACCTATGAACGGAAGATTTTAATCTACAAGAACAAGAATATACTAGGCGCTATCCAGATCACAAGATGTCTCAAAAACAGACAACAGAGGCTTGCAAATACACCATCAACTCGCCAAAAAGACAATATCTCTACTCGATCTTAACCAGCATGCTCAACAATCTCGCTAACGAGGACACCATCCTTGACATAGCTCTTAATCTGCTCCGGAAGAGGATGTTCGGTTGTATCGTCATCCGTACCTTCCTTGGGGGGCAACAAGATGTTCGTTCCCGTGGTCTTGCTGGTGAAGATCTCCAAATTGATGCTTGCAGGCGAAAGATAGACCGTTGCACCATCAACCTGATCCAAAAGCAAAGTAGGCACAACACCATCGACTTGAAGCGCGAATTTAGTGGATTTGATCACTTCCAAACTGCTAACCAGCGACTCAACAATGATAGAAAGACCGCTGCAGTTATCGATTGAAATTGCGTTTGCCTTGCCGTTCACTTTGACGATGGTCTTGTTGCAGCGGGAGATGAGGATGGATTGGTTTTGTTGAGCGTTGATTTCGATCACGTCAGAGACATTGTCGAAATGCTCCACATACCATTTGCTGCCTTCCAAGTCCTTTCGGGGAGGTTTCTTGGCTCGCATACTTTCGGGCTTGGGCTTCTTGCCTGGTGCAGGCGACTTTCCGCGGTTGATGGGTGATCCCAAGCTGCTCTGAGAGTCGGATCGCTCGGGGACGGTAGATCCTGCTCGGAGGCTGGGGTTCTTGTGCGTCATCTGGGACTTGTCTACCTTGCGGAGACCGGATGTGACCGAGTCACCCTGGTTGAGCTGGGCGAATACCGCGTTCATGTCACCTCCCTTGGGCTGCGAAGAAGGGACAGCTAGATCAGCTGGTGGTGGTGGAGGAGGAGGGGGCGGAGGAGGTGGTGGAGGTGCACCAGCAGCTGGGGCAGGGGCAGCGGGTGCTGCTTTGGTAGAGCCGGACTGGATTTGTTTCAATGCATCTAGGGCGCTGAGGTCGCTCTGGTTGTTCCATGTCAAGCCGGTTCGATAGTGGTTATTGAGATAGGCAGAAAGCGACTTGAAGACCTTGTAGTATGCTTGAATGTACTGAACATGTAGAGGTTCCCTATCCGGGTCAGCACTCAATTCATAATAGCATAAAACCATACATCTGAAGCACTCACTTATCCTTGTATTGCTTCAAGACCTTGTTACCGTAGTACTGAATTCCGCCCACCATGTCACTGACAAATGTCGCAGGCTTCAGCTCGAAAAACCATCCTAGCGCAACTATACCTTCTGCGATAGCGCTGAAGTGGTCAAAAAATGGAGAAGTCCTGTTGGACTCGCGAATGTTGTTGATAGTATCGGATGCTTTATGAAGTTCGGTCATGAGTTCAGGAGCCAACGGTTCGGGTCTCTTTGCTTTCGTGGTCACGAGAATAAAGGTGCGTTCGGCTTGGAATGCTTGAAGAACTGCCTCAGCCTGATATTATGTCAATCCACGTTCGACGTATGCGTAGTGCCCGGATTCGAAGGATGGTACCTGTTCTCCAACCAGTCCTCCAATTTGTTTTCCGAGATCAACGAATGCTTGAACATCGCTCTTGATCAAAGCATCAAAGTCCTCGATTTGTGGTGGATCGGGGTCGGGGGTCGGGGTAGGGGGCGAAGGAGCTTGGGTCGAAGGCTCTATAGCTGCTTGCTGTACGGGAGTCGCGAGGTTGACGTGGTTTGCTGGGCTGGCTCCTTCGAATGACATTGCCATATCCTCAAGACGAGAGGTGGCTGCCTCAAGCCTGCAAGTGAGGTAACATTAGCATCCTGTATTGCCTTCGCATCTTCATAATCAGCGTAGGGAAATATTCCGAGATCATACCTCTTTATGAGGGTGGTCATATTATGCATCTGATTTCCAGCCATGATTGCGGTTGTTGTGGTGAATCTTGACTCCAGAATCTAGAAACAATGTAGAGTGAACCAAGCTCGAGTCAGGAGAAGAGGCACTGGGAGATGATGAGCTGTCTAATTAAACTTGCCCCACAAGCCTTTCATCTGAATGTCCTCGCATGGCAAGATGGCCGAGTGGTACGTCAATGACAATGGCCCTATTAATGTTGACCACAACTAACCATAACCCTACTAGGTCTAAGGCGCAGCACTCGAACCCTAACCCAAACTCTGGACAGATACCAATCTATCCATTTTCGGGTCATTAGGTTAAGATATGCTGTATCTTCGGATGCGTGAGTTCAAATCTCACTCTTGTCGTCGATCAGATTTGTCTGCATAATTTTTTTGTCACTCACTCACTCCGTTGATCGGCTGCCCCTATCTACATCATCATCTATTTTGTCTTTATGTTTTTTCCTACCCCGACTTACAGACAGAAAGAGACTGGCGATATAGAGTTATAGAGTTGGCGTACAGTTTGCTGCCTGAAAGTTACCCTTCCGCTCCTTCCCAGACGGCACACCAGACCCGGTGGGACCGATAACACTTTGTCGGTGACGCTGACTGCGAAGATGTTCTTTTCGTACTCTAATTGAGCAGAACGCTGTGTTCGGCTCCCTTCCCAATCATACAGCCCAAGTGAATTTGATAAATAGCCAACGGTACATTCATACCTAGGTATCAACACCAGGATGTCGGACGAGAGTAATACAATCGACAAGCCGGAAGCCGATGTGGACTTTTGTACTCTGGGCATGTTCATAATAGGCATGTTCTCTAGCTATTTCACATAACGAAGAGCCTGCGAAGACATGAATTCTAACATATCTCAGATGACATCGAGTTCAAGCCCCCCACTCCATCGGTCTATGGGATCATCGGAGGGGCAGGCTCCTTTGCAGTCGTAGGAGCTCGTATGGTTGCTGGCGGTGATCATGGCAAGGCTGTCAGCTGGATTGTGGACGCTGGATCCGACTTTCCGCCAGATATGATGAACACAATCCTATCGTGGAACACCGGAGGTTTGATACGAGAGGACAAGGGTCGGTTAACTACACGAGCATGGAATGGTTACGGCGAGAATGAGAAGAGAGGTAAGATTGTGTACCCGGTGTGTGTGGCGAGAGTTCTAACAAAACCAGACTTCAAATACTTGACACCCAAGTTACGCCTGGAACCCTACATGCTATCAAACGCTCAGCTTTTCTCAAAGACATTCCACATGGTATGTTCATCCGAAAGATGCATTCATATCGTTCAAGAGATTCTCCGGCGACGAGGATCGGCTTCTTCAGACAATTCCGCGCGACCAATATTTGTTTGGGAGCCCGTGCCCGATCTCTGCACACCCGAGGAACAAGAAAAATTCCTTGCAGCTTGTCGCGTAGTCGACCTGGTCAGTCCCAATGAGCTGGAGCTTGGAATGATGTTTGGACATCCCGGCTGGCATGAAACCGACGAGGGCGACCGAAAACTTGTCCAAAAGATCCTAGAATCCGGTATTGGCCCGGAAAATAAAGGCGCACTAGTTATCAGAGCAGGTAAAGAAGGAAGCTACAGCTATTCAAAAGGTCAAAAGGGATTGTGGCTTCCAGCATATCACCAGTCTGAATCAGACCAAGTATCAAAAGTCGTCGATCCTACTGGAGCTGGTAACTCTTTCCTTGGTGCGCTGGCCCAGGGTATGATCAGCAAAGATCGCGAACCCGGCCAAATCATGGATGATATACTGGCAAAGTCGAATAACTGGAACAAGATCAAAAATAAATGGGGTAATGCCGGACAAATCCCCCAGGCTCTAATCTGTGCTACTGTCGCAGCCGGGTTTGTTGTAGAGCAAATCGGAGTGCCTACAATCGCAACAACAGATGGATATGAAACTTGGAACGGAACTGGATTCAATGAACGACTCCGTAATTATACACAGCGGTTATGCCAAACTCTTGAACAGTTTCCGCAAGACCATGAATGGGTGACAGTTTGACGCCTCCTCTATCAATCAATTTGCGGATTGATATCTCTATGTCTCCAAGCTAATCCGCGCGGCGTCAAAGAAATAAACACATGGAAATGATATCGCCCTTAATCTTCTATAACACGTCTCTCGGCTTATGATTCGTTTTTCGTAGCGTTCTGTCGGTCGTGCTCAATGATCTGCTTGCTCCAACTGTAGAGGTCAACTGTCAGCGAATGTTATAGCCGACTTAAGATTCAATCGGTAACTGACTTTCGGCTTGGGAAGAATCGGCCCGGTTCAGGCATTTTGTCACGGTGTTCGCGCTCGGCACTAAGACTCCATGTTGCTGCGACGATTCCGACGATGGCTAGGCCCATGACGGCAGTGTTGGCCTTCCAGTTGCCTGGTTGAGCGTACCAGCCACCAGCTGGAGACCACACCTCTTTGGGGTAACTGCGCTTGAGGTCAGTTCAAATGCGCAATTGGTGACAGTTCCGAAATCTGGCGAGTACTGAATAACGTACGGGATCTTTCCGCCTCCTCCCATTTTCAATAAAGCGAATGAATGGCGGACAAGTGTAGATAAAGAGATCGAAGCTTGATCTGAAATCAAGTGGTGTTCATTTGACGTTCTGCTTGGGATCCGTCCGGAAGCCCGTGACCTGGAAGCTAGCACTTAAAAGGGACTAGCGCCGTTTCTCAGATTTCTCTCCTTCTCCGTCCCCGTGACTTCGAGCGCAGCTTGACATTTTTCTCCAAAAAAAGTTATATGGGGTCTCCGTTCGTTCACTAACCACACAACGGCTTCGATCTCGCGTCAATTGATCCTTTCAGGTGCCGACCTTTGATTTTCGTTAGGGCACCCGATGAAGAGATTGCAGCTCCAGCGATGGAGCCGCTCGGTCCTGTCGCCGTCCTCGAGGACCATGTCGGGTGGTCATTTGTACTGGCAGGCCAATGCTAGAACACGACACCAGTCTACAGTTTCGCCAATTGCACAAATATTAGAAGAACAGACGACTGATAACACAATATCAGAAGAAATCACACCTCCCGAGGAACCCCAGATTGTCGACACCTTCAAAAGAGCAGGATTCCAAAAACCATCGCCAAAAGTCTACGCTTTACATTCTCGACTCGCTTTACCCAAGAAATTCCCTCTCGAGACCTTGGCCCGAACGTTAAGAGATGCATCATCAGACCCTCACCCCAGCTTCAATAATGCCTCGTTGGCTTTGCTCGGCCATGATCTCCTCGCTAGCTATACCACCGAACATATCATCTGTACCTATCCTCGCCTTCCTATGACCGTGCTTTACGCCGCATTGTACGCATATATCGGTCCAAGGACGCTGGCAGCCATAGCTGGAGAATGGGGTGTGGAGTTGGCTGTTGCACCTGGGCCGGAGGTAGACCCGGGCCTTTTGCAATTTAAGAGGGTACAACCAGGGACGGAGATTGTACAAGACGTGAGAAGGACCACACGACCAAAAACACACTGGAGAAAGTCAATCGCATCAAGCGTTGTCCACGGTGATATATTTGGCGACCCAGATCTCAGAACCAAGAATCCGAAAAACGTCGAATCAAAACTCCCGGATATCGAGTCCATTCCTGGCGTGACCGCCGAAAAGGCCACATCAACATTTGTGCAGGCGCTGGTGGGTGGTATTTATCTACATGCCGGTCGTCCAGCAGCCAAGCGATTCTTCATCGAACATATCATATCTCGTCACCTCGATATGACCAAACTATTCTCTTTCACACAGCCTGCCCGCGATTTGGCTACTCTATGTCACCGTGAAAACATCGAACCCCCCGTTGCGAAAATCATCAGCGAAACCGGTCGACACAGCAGGAATCCTGTTTTCAACGTCGGCGTGTTCTCTGGCAAGGACAAACTGGGTGAAGGGTCCGGAGCAAGTCTCGTCGAGGCCAGGACTCGAGCAGCTGTTGCAGCGCTCAAGGGTTGGTACCTCTATAGCCCCTTGGAGGTTAGAGTGCCTAGTTCCATGGAAGAAGAAGGAGCCAAGCCATGGAAGCCCGTGTACGTGGATTATGGGGAGATTTTCGTCTAAGATCTTACTTTCAATTTCTGGATAAAATAATTGTTGAGAACTTTCACGAGGAAGGGAGCATTTACTTATAAGGACCGGCCTTTATATTTCTCATTTTGATGCCGCGGATCCATGGCGCTGTGACTTTTTTTTTCTGTTCCTTATTGTGTTATTTATATCTTCGGTATGAGGTTGCATGGGCGCGGAATTTTCCACTGCATGTCATCGTCATCATCATGTCTTGTATAGTATCAGATCTCCAAGGAAAATTCAGGTGACATTGTAAGAATACATCGGATTCAATCAATTTGGGTGCTTTAAGACAATCTCACTGTAAATCATCAATAATAATGAGAGATCGAATCTTATTCCTCTTTCCCCTGAACCTCCTTGTCCAGATATCGACCATACTCCTCCCACAAATCATCAACCTCAACTCCAAACAAATCCCTCCAAAACCCCGGCTTCTTCTTATCCTTCTCCTCCTCCTCTGCCTCCCCCAAATACCCCGTCCTCAACAACCGATCATTAAGCAACCCAATCGCCCCTTTACCGAACCGCACATCTTCCAACCACGACAAGAAATAAGCCGTATGCTGATACCCCGCATCCCAACCCGATGCCCTATCAAGCGCAGATTTGGGCTTTTGCCAATGCGCTGCTCCCAGGCCGGCTTTGAGACGCACAAAGTCGGCGATGCCTTCAATTAAGCCGCCGGGAGGTCGCGGGACTTGTCCTTCAGCGTCATCATCTTCGGGGGCAGTGTGTTGGTAGCAATGTACTAGTTCATGGGTGAGAACACCTTTTAGTTCGGCGAGGGGTTGAGCGTCGTTGTTGCAGACATGATTGATGTATGAGAGGGAGAAGTGGATTTCCTTGTGGTCATCGTCTAGGTCTGTGCCGTTGGTGTAGGCGACGCCATTGAAGTCTTGGAGTATGATCGTCACAGAGCGAGTGGGGGGTATGAATGGGGTGAATGATGAGATAGGCGCTTTTGATGCTTCACTCTCATCATTATTGTTGTGTGGTCGTCCTCGAGGAGAAGTGTAGAGTTGCTCGACGATTGCCGTCAAGGCGGAGTCGAGTACGGCTTCAAGGTCTGGGATGAGGCCGAAAAAGGATGCAGCTGCTGAATGGCGTGCGTCTTCTAGACTCAGTCTTAGTTTTGGTTTGGGGACTGTTCCTTTGCTTGCAGGTTGAGTCTCATCATCGTCTTGTTGAGGCTGAGGTTTGATGTTGATTGGGAGGGGTGAGGGAGCCGGGATTTTGGTTGTGGTCATGTTGAGCAATGAGTTGCGATCTACTATAGGCCTTTGCCTGGCTTTATCAAATAAAGTGATATGAGCGTTATTACCAGTAAGATGGTTTGGATGGAGCAGATATCGTCTTGATTTGAGGAATGTAGTTGAAAGAAGCTCAATTAGACAGCTTGCATTAAATAGGCTGCCACGCTCCCGTCCAATACAATAGCAGGGTTCATTTACTAGGTTCAGTGCCCTGAATGATACAACTGGCGATTTTATAAAAAATGAATAGAAATACAAGTTGCTACCTGCTCTTTGTTCACTTGCAAGCGCAGGTATTAAGCCCACACGATCTCTACCTAGGGCATGCCTACATGTACAAGAGCCCTAATGGTTACCAAGTCAAGTACATTACCTAGGTATTTCTTATGGGTGAACAACAAGCCTAAGAGAGGGAGTATTTTATTATCTTGATGAATTCCTCAGAGAACGATTTTTCGGTGTAGAACGCTCCAACTTGATGCGAGCTAAAATGGTTTCTCTAGTTAGGTCCCCTCCTAAGGTTGGGGCTCATACTGTTAGCTCTGTTGCATATGATGATTCATTCACTTAACAGCCTATAATATCCATAGATCGTAATTTGGCTTATGAATCGGTCATTTGGGTGTAGTGAATCGTGGAGGGGAATATTCTATACTAAAGTTATGCATTAGGGCTGACAAGGTAGTACCGTTGACTTTCCAATTCACGTCTGGAATTGTGCTGAATGAAGCTGCCCAAGGAACGGTCGAAAGCATTCGATGGGAGGGCGAGATATGTAGTTTGGACGTCAGCCACTGCAAATATCAGCTGGCACTGTGCATGATTGAACACTTTTGCGCCCATCAGGCAGTGACAAGATCTTGTGCCGGCATGGGGACCTTTTTCGAACGAGTTGATATAGGATACCTGTATGACTCTGGAGAAACGCCAATGAGGCCATTTATCATAACACGATGGGTTCAAATGAAATTCGGGTTGCCTCTACAGAAGAGGAATTATCCCTATGACTTTCATTCCCAGATGATCTTAGTCGGAGTAGATCTAGTGAGGGAGAGCGGGGATTGGTGCATGTATTTGATCTGGGGCTCAACAATCGGAGACACCTGGTCGCTGTGGGGGTGGCTGTCACTGCCTGTCAGAGCTTGTCTGAGGTATTGCGTGTGATGAGAACAGTGAAAAAAAAGTGGACTGGACATTTCGAATAAATTTCTGGCAAAACGAGCCAACTTGTAGAATGATGGATTCTAATCGTCTATCAAGATCGGACAAAGAATAGAGAACTCGATTGGGTAGAAAAACAACAAACACTGGGCCCACCACGGTAACCACGGAGGAGCGACTGTGATAGGCTGCTGTAAACCCCTCATCGCCTAACTAAGGCACCAAGTGTTTACCTGACGACAACAACTACTTTAAGACAAGTTATAAACAATTGAATATACACAGTCTTGAACTGCAACTAAGAAAATCGAGTCTCATTGACAGCTTGGATCTCTGTTTAATCGCGCCTAAAGCGTTTATTGACTTTTGCCAAGCTTGCCGCTAATCCAATCGACTGGGTCGCTCTTTCCGTTTTGTCAACAACATCGCCGGGGCACCTCCTGACGTCTTGACAGCCTCGACTTCTTTCCTCTGGAACATCGTCGAACAACAATCGCGAACTTATACATAGCGAACACACACACAGCACATAAGCATCATCAACATACAAGCAACAGCGAATACACCTGGTAAGTCATCCCCCAACAAATCCTAGCGCGCTGCTATCGCATCGGCCAAAACAATCACCCTGAAACATCGCCCCGCGCTGTCAACAGCAGCGCATATGTCCTCATACGAAAAGCGCATACTGTGGAAGGCTGTTGTGATCACTCTTACAACAGCGTTTTCATGGCCCGATCTACCACCGTCGTCTATTCAGCATATACTGACTTTGTTGGCCTGGCAGTACCCAGGACATAACCACTTCCAACGAGCCTCTCTTGTCTCCGCTCCTTCAACTCTTCCTCCAACGCAATCGCATTCTGCGACTCGAAAGTGATTTCCGTACACTGACATCGTCGCAACTGCCCTTTATGTACTGTCCGCATACACTACAATCGTTTCTCCTCCCGACGGCCTGAAAATAGCGACGCATCAAAATGGAGGCGAGAGCTACAGAACTACTGGGCACATTGAAAAACCCAAACGTCTCAGTTGACGCCAAAATTGCAGCGCTTACAAATGTCAAATCCGATATCAAGCAGAAAAATGTCCCCGAACCAGCTGCTCTCCCCCTTTTCGAAGCTTTGCGACTCGCAATCTCTGCTCAACACTCCTCTCTCTCATCCGCGGGATTTTCCACCCTCACCCATCTTCTCAAACGACTTTACATACAAGAAAATCATCACCTAGTACTCTTTCATGCTCGTCAATTATATCCGATATGTCTAGAGCGCCTTGGGGACCACAAGGAGCGCCTTCGCACTCAAGCTTCCCAGGCTTTCACCGATCTATGGATTGCGGCCCCTCAAGACGTGGAAGCGCATGTCCTTGGAACTGCTCTGGTTGGCAAGAATGCGCGAGCTAGGGAGATGAGCATGATCTGGCTGGCTACTGTGAGTTGCGTCTCTGTGGATTAGAGAACATATAACTTACAAATTCGGTTGCAGATGACGAGAGAACACAACGTTTTGTTCCGTGCACATGTGCCGTCGCTTGTTGCTGCGCTAGAGGATGCTGATAGCGGCGTTCGAGAGACTGCCAAGACAACTATCATTGAAATATTCCAGTGCGTTGCCTTGTATCCTCTTGCATTTTGTCGCATACATTGACCCCTTTGAACTTCTAGAACTGCCCCATCCCGAGCCAAGTCAGACCTGAAACGACAACTCTCCGAAAATGGTGTTCGAAAGTCCATCGTTGCGGCAATTCTCTCAAACTTAGGTCTTTCCGACCACGATGTATTAGCTAGCAGCCGCTCAGAGACACGTCGTCCTGGAAGTAGTCTTGCGGTTTCCCGTCACCGTGACGACCCCCCTCGACCGACTTCTGTTCTGTCTCAACGCCCACAGAGCCGGGCTGCCATCGCACGAGAAGGTAGGTTTTGTTACCAAGATTCCGCAGTATATGATTCTCACCTTGTGGCAACAGACTCAGAACATACGCTTCGACCAGCTCCGAAAGTTGACCTTCATTCGGGTTTATCCCACAGTATCAGTACTGACTCTCTCGCTGGTTCGGCCGCTGCTGCTTTGGAAGGCGAATACATTGAGCCCATTTTCGTGGACTCGAATCGTGATATAGACGATATGATACGAAATATGCAGCCACACTTCGAGGGTAGAGAAACAGAACACAATTGGATACCCCGTGAAAAGTCGATAGAGACCCTTCGAAAGCTCGTACGCGGCAATGCCCCCCAAGCATATTCTCAGCATTTTCTCGCTGGCATCAAAAGCCTTCTTGATGGAATTCTGAAAGTAGTCAACTCTCTGCGGACAACTCTGTCTACTGCAGGCTGTCTTCTTCTCCAAGAAATCGCAAAAATATGCGGACCGGGAATCGACAACATGGTTGAGCTCTTACTTCAAAATATGATTAAGCTATGTGCTGGAATGAAGAAAATCAGTGCACAGAATGGCAATGCCACCGTCGATGCCATCATCCAGAACGTGACATATGTCCCTCGCATCCTTCAACATCTATCATTTGCATGCCAAGACAAAAATGTCCAGCCCCGTCTGTTCGCTGCGGGTTGGCTAAAGACCCTCCTTAAGAAGCAGGCCCGCCATAAGAGCTCGATAGAGCACGGTGGCGGCCTTGAGCTCGTCGAAAAATGTATCAAAAAATGCCTCGGTGACCCCAATCCAGGAGTTCGAGAGAGCATGCGTGGTACTTTCTGGACTTTCCACCAGATGTGGCCTGATCGAGCCGAAGAGTAAGATATACCTAATTCTTGAATATCGTGGAGACAAAACTAAGCACTTTATAGGATCATGTCATCGCTAGATGCCAAATCAAAGACCCTGTTAGAGAAAGATCCTCACAATCCTAATGCTGCTCCTGCGCCTGAAGGTCGCCCTCGTCAGGCCTTCTCACACAGTGTTTCGGCATCTACTCAGCGACCTAGTCTCAAAGAAACCATTGCAGCACAGAAGAGAGCCGCTGCAGCCAAGAGCGTTCCGCCCCAGAATATCCCACCCCGACCTGAATCAGCACAGTCTACATTTGCCGAGACGAAGCCCACACGCCCTGCCACACGCACGCCGGCAGCGACTAAGTCTACGAGCAGTGTACGGACTGTACCAACTGGAACTCATCTGTCTTCCTTGTCATCTGCTCCTATGCGGCCTGCGGTAAAGCCACGACGACCGGAGCTAGCACGACCAGCCACAGCTGATCCATATTCTGATCGACGGCCAGGAAGTGCAGCTTCTCATGTGAAACCACTGAGCCCAGAGGTTAGTCCGGCAAAAGTGAGACCAAAATCAGTTGCTACACCTAGTGCCAGATCACCAGCACGGCCTAAGTCAAGAGCTGGTGGGGCTCCAGCAAGCAGTACTGCTAGGAGTAAACCCAAAAGACTGGATATTTCCAGCTTGAAGAACGGCGAGTTTCGCTCCGCGGCTGGGCCTCGCAGTGACTCGGATGATATTATTAAACCTCAGCCTACGGCAGAGAATGAAATAGTTGAGTCATCGCTGCATTACGAGGAGCCTCATCCGATACAGCATTCGAATGTGATTGCATTGGATGACCACGATGACATGCCTACTACACCTACCACGCCTGCTATGCATATTACGCATACACATGACGATGTGATGTCACTTGAAGAGCCGCCAGTCATTGTGCATGAGGAACCTGCCCCCGTCAATGCAATCACATCTCCATCTCGAATCCCGGTTACACACTCACGAACAAACAGTGTTGAGACAAATGGCACATCTTCTTCGGTCTTGGTCTCTCCTCGCGCACGTCATTCACGCCATGGAAGTGAAGACAGACCGACTCATATACCAAGCCCTATTGCTTCTCGGTCATTAGTACTTGAAGAGCCACGACCTGTTGGTCTGACGGTCTATGAAGATCCAGAAACAAATGTCAGCGCAGAGACACATTCTGATAAGGTTATCAAGAGTCCAGAAGTCCCTAAGAAGCCGGTCTTGGAAGAGATTCCTGTCAACGAGCCTAGCGCGCCCACGCCACGCGTAGCGAAACAGCAGGCAGTGCCTTTCAGTCTACTGAATGGTAATGTTGCATCGCCTAGTGCATTGGAGAATAGTCATAGAATTTTGCAAAAGATCGGGGCGGAGAGACGTCGAAGTCTCAGTCCTAGATCAAAAGACCCAATCAAAGCCAAAGAAATGATCGACAAGGGCATCACTCGCATCAAAGCAAAGGCTTTAGACGTACATGGGTATCGCAAACTACAGGGCCTTATCAAGTACCACGACTCGATATTTGTTGATCAGTCAAAGTATGATGAGATGTTGTTAGGACTTCTGGATGCATTGGAAGCTCCTACTGATGACAAGCGAACATCGGTGCCTCGGTCCATGGATCTCAAAATACAGATCTTGGTTACTATCCGACTCATGTTTGCGTACAATGGAGCCTGGTTTGCTGTTCATTACCCGCGGGTAATGACTGCACTTCTTAATACACGCAAGAATTACGAACTTACCCACCACATTGTGAGCGGTCTTGAAGAGACGGCAGAAGATATCATTGCTTCCTGCGAAGCTGTGGATGTGATATTCGCTGTTCTTGATTTGATTGAGACAGAAAAACACGACGATGAGGGCAACCGCGCAATCACGATGGGTATCTATATTCTTTCAGGCCTACTCAAACGTCTCAACAAGGACCACAGAACGTTGAACGAGGCTGAGATTGAACGATTAGGACGGTTTGCCAACGCCAGCCTTGCGCAGTCACAACCTGATATAAGACGAGCCATTACTGAGTTTAGTGTGGAATTGCACGACATGGTGCAGAACGAGGAGGTGTTTTGGCGCATGATCAACCCCGCTGGAAACGATCAGCGCAACCTTTTGACCTACTTTATTGCGAAGAAGTCGTCTCAAGCTGTTCGAGCGTGATGTACCTATCGCATTCTTGTCTCTATTCTTGTATTCCCTTTCTTCTTGTCGTCTTTTAGGCGAGGCTTATTTTTGTTGGCGTTTTGATTCGGTTGTTATTTTGATACCGTTGCATAAAAGCACCTGTTTAGCGTGGAGTTTGTTCTTCAACGAGTAGATAGGAAGTCGCGTGTGTTTATGGAGTTTGACATTATAATAATATCGTTCTATCTGCTCACTCTCCAAGTCTACATCTACATCCCTTCGACTCCTGAAAAGGCTAGCAGAAACAGAAAACTTGAAGCTAAATAAAAAAGAATACGAGGAGCTATGTATTTGTGTTTGAACTTGTAATCAGTGTAATCGTTACAATGGGTTCACGAGCAACGGAGCTCAAACAGCTCGGCATCTCGAGTCAGGGGAAAGCGGATTTATGGAGAACTAACAAACCATTGAAACACTAAGAGAAAATGTCTTGCATTTAGTCTGTGCTAAGAAAAGCATGGACTACTCCATACTCCATACATACATACAGACTTACAGTTCGTACTTCCTGATAGTTGTGTTGATGTGTTCATAGTTCAACGATCACGATGAACTTGCTACGTCCTTCTCAGTCCTAGGGTTATGTTAGAGTTAGGGCTAATTCCAGGGTCAAGTCAACCGATCGAACGGCAAACAACAGCGAAAATATGAAACAGCAATGAATGTCACCTCGCTTGACTGGTCAGTCTGTTAGCGATATTCCGATCCGTTTCTAAAATGCCGAACTCAATTAGATTTAGATCACTCAAAAGAGTCAAAACTGCTAAAGCCGTGTTATGCCCGTCGCTCGTCCAGACCTCCATACTCCTGATCCTAATCCGTGCAGAGGCAGATCTCAGGACACAGACCCCAAAAACAACCAACAAACTCAGCCACCTCAACTGACTAACTGCCTACGGAGTACATAGAACGGAGTAGCATTCACAGGCCGTATGATGCCCCTATTCCAAAGTCCAAATCGACAATAACGGGATATGATTGGATGGTCGCGACATAAATTCCAATTATTATTAAAGCGAGGAATGGCTTGCTCAGTTAGTAGTTAATAGTATTGACTGCCATTAAGACGACCGGTTAGGGGCTTGCAGTGGCACTTTGCTGTGTAGGGACTGATGTAGACTAAATTACCGAAGTGGCGCAGACGGCGAGATGGGCTCGTGCGTGTTTCAGGGTGAGTTGTCTCTGGACCGTGATTTCAGAAGAGTTACAGATGTTCGTAGATTCTAGAGTCGGGTCTCGACTCTCGAGAGTACGCACTTCGTTCGTATGCAGATTCGTGGAAGAAGTGGAATGTTCTTGGTCGAATTCTTGAGGTATTTCATTCCAGCTGTCAGGGCAAGACAAGACACGTGAGACGCCAATGGTTCACATAGTTAACGTCCAAAGCTTGGTAAAGTATCATCTAGCCTCTTGATTGCACCGGAATCCTTGCTACATACGATCATAGCGATATTATCAATTATCAATAATAGGCTTAATAGCAACCAAATAAATAGTTACATCAGACGAAAGATAGATTAATATGATGTGCACGGCATGTCATCTTGCCTCAGCTTTTATCGGTCTCTCCCTGCCGGATTACCGCGCCGTCTGGCCCCTTACACATTGACACAACCGTCAAGAGTAAGACTCAACAGTCAACTCCACCAACTTTACTAAACAGTCTAAACTGCACTCAGTAGGACGTACCCACAGGGACCCCTCGTTGTGTCATCTTTAATTTCTTCTACGTACCGAATTTGACTCCTGCCGCGCTACATGCTCTGCTCGTTTGTCGACTTTGGTTTCAAATGTTGAAACACATCCAGATTTGCTTCGTTCGTGCCGAGAAATGCTACATGGTGTATACTACTTCCGACCGTGGTATGTGCCTGAGACTAGTCGCTGTCTTTTCGCACTATGGGACGAACTACTCACTGAACGACGTATACACATACGACAGCATCGTGGGCTATTTGAGGCGGCGCGGCTCCTTCGTTCATATACTATTAATTGTCGGATATACATAGCACTACTACGTATAGAGTGCCTATAGTATCGAACTGTTTCACTTGCTCCACTAAGAACCACGGTAGCTATCATGAGTCTGTAGTTAAACATCAATTCTTTGCCGTCTGTTACGTTGTGGCTCACTCGACAATGGGATTATACTATTCTTGAACAAGACTGAGATTGAGTAATGTGCATTGTTGAAAGAAATAGACAGTAGAGAATACCAAGTTAGTACAGTAGGAAATACTAGACAGAATACTAGCATTGGCTACTTGGCAAGCGCAGGCGGCAGAGTCCAGAACTTCAATTGGCACGTTCACTACTGCACCGTCGCTCCTGCCAATTCATCAACCGCCCTTCCTCGTCTTCTTCTCCTCCACTCCAGACTCCCCCAACAACCTCCCTCCATCCTTCCTTTCTATTCATTCTTCCTGCTCTGATTTGATTCCATATTTCTATATCAAACCATCAAAAAACTATAATATTAAAACCCGCCAGTCATTTGACTTGGCTCGGAATTCCTCTGCCGTGCGCGCGCACTGACTCGACAGACAGCCCGCGCTGCCCATCCTTCCAAATCCCTCCTTTAACACCAGTTCCCCAGTACACACTGGGGTTTCGTGGGGAGTGACGAATTTGAACAGCTCGGTTGACGCCGAAACATTTCCTATATCGTTCGACTTTTTTGCATTGTGAATAGCGGCCGGATATTCCCTCCTTTCTTCGACTTTTACAGTACGTACTATGTTCCCGAGCATTCTTGGTGCGGCAAATCCGTCAGGCGCATGCATATACATAGACACTTCCGGGAGGGTTTCATGATTTGTATAGGGATATTTCTGCAAAATCTCTCCCGGAAATCTTGCGCGCTTGTCGGCCTTGTCCTTTTAGTCTGTCAAGATTACTGATCATTTGCCATTATCGTACAGGGTCCGCTATCTCCTTCCCGTCCGCGGTCCGTAATAGTACACGGTATTACGACCACCTACTCCAAACCCCCTTCCATGCGCGGCCGCCGATAACCTTCGTCTGTGTCTATCCGTGTGCTCTGGTGGAAGGCGCTTGTGTATACCGACTTGAAAGTTGTTTGAAGAAAGGTTATAGAAAAAATGGATTCACCGGCGGGCTTCTCTGATACCGGCATGGATCAGGATGATATTCCTTATCCTTGCAAGGGCTGTGGAGAGGTGTGTACTACGGCATATCTTTTACGATACTGGTTGCTGACCATGGGTTATCGTTGTATGATTATAGATTTTGGAGGAAGGGAAAGCGTTTGAATTGGGTAAGTTCATACAAGACAGCCCATCTCGTTCCTTGCTAATGCGCATTCCAGCGGGCAATAGGTGGCATATCGATTGTTTCCGATGCAACACCTGTAACACCCTACTAGATTCGGACGCTCACCTCCTACTCCTCGGCGACGGTTCGTTGATATGTAGCAACTGTACATACAGCTGCAGCTCCTGCGGAAACAAAATAGAGGATTTGGCGATCTTGACCGGCGACCAGGCATTCTGTGCCAACTGCTTCAAATGTCGAAACTGCAAGAGGCGAATTGAGAACCTACGATATGCAAGGACATCCCAAGGTATCTTCTGCATGGACTGTCACGAGTCCCTCATGCAACGGCGTCGCAAGAAAAAGACGGCCGCGAAAAAGCCAAATACTATATATGACAAGTCGCTTCCGTCTCTTCCACCGACTATGGAAGACACTCGGTCAAACCGCGAGGTGGAAACACTGCCAGCGAGGGAGTACTCCGGCTCTCCAGATGTTCCAATCCGTGGCTATGGAATGGAAGAGCGAACGTCAAGCCGTAGTCGCGCTGAAGAACCGCCTGCTCCGCAGCCAGAACCTCCTCAAAATCAAGGTAACTACCCCATTCTACGATCTACAAAAGTAGGGAAGCACTGACAGTCTTGATTCAGATAACCTCCTTCTCCCCTCGAGTGCATACCGCCCCGATTCGAGCAAACGTCAGTCCACCATGTCTACCAAGTCGGAAGTGGATACTGGAGAGTTCCTGATACCTGTCGCATTCGACCCTACACCCGACGAACGTGTGTCACCGCATAACGAAGTTCCTGGTCCAGAGCAAGCACGCCACCAGCCGCAAGACAACTTTGATCATTCGCGACCAGCAACATCCTCTCGCCAGACTTCAGTTGATCGTACAGAAACCACTCAAGTATCCGCCCCTCATATTGCCTTTCAACAAAAAGAGCGCCAGGTCAGCAACCCTGTCGCTGATCAGAACCGCTGGAGACAAGAGCCGACGCCACAAGTTGCTCAGACTAAGACTGAAACGAGCGACGGATTCAAATTACAGGAAGCGCCGCGAGGACGGAAATCCGCTTCTACTCATAGCTCCAAGTCCGACCTCAACGCGGCCAAAGAAGGAACTTCTATCTCCACAGGTTCTCCTGGAGCCGTTACCGCCGCTTCATCTGAATCATCCAAGGCACCACAGCCTTTTACGGAGAAAACTACAAGCCCTCCCGTATCCATTGCCTCGCCACCAGTGCGATCACCCGACCAGAATCGTAGCAGTTATATTGAAATTGAGCACGACCGAGCGGATACTAACAGGACTCTTCCCAAATCAAGCACTGTCCAAGCTCTTCCAAAACGAGGAGATTCTTTGGAGCACTTTGTTTCCAGTCAAATTCAGCGCAAGGATGTTGGCTCTGCTCCTTCTAAAGCTCCATCCGGTCGTGGTGATATTCGTGACTCAAAAGAATCGGCTGATGTTTCTCGACAGCTGACTCATAATGAAGAGGCAGAACTATCGAAAGAGGTGTCGGCAGAACCAACCAATGTGCCGATTTCCTTGGACAACTATCACGCTCGTAACGGGTCGAACGCTCCTTCTCTATCGGATGCTATCAAGAATAACCTTGCCTCGTCGCCTGCATTGCTGCGTTATAGTGGCGGTGGTGATTTCTCGCTGGACGAAGATTTGGCTAGGATAATAGGAGCCGAAGCCCAGGCTGGTAGAAGTGATTCCGTCAAGAGACCAATGTCGAATTCTGTGCGCCATGGTCGGAGCTATAGCGATAAGGGATCCATTGTGTCAAAGGATGGCAAGTGGCCGAGATCTCCAGTCAATGGCAGCGCTTTTGCACAAGATCCTAGCAGTCCTGACACTGCTTCTCCAAATGAACACCGAGAGGATCTCAGTTGGCTAAGGGGCGAGCTGCGTAGAGAGCGTCAACGGGTAATGGAAAGAGATCAGAAAATCGCAGAGCTAGAGAGAGCTTTGAATGCCCAAGCAGATGTCAAAAAGGCTAATACCGAATTGCGCGAGAAGCGCTCGACTATGGTGGTCTTAGATACCAAGAAGGAAGTGGTTATGCGTGAACTTTCTGCTATCACAGAGCATCTTGATAGAGAAAAGCATGGTGCTGCCCCTATGGATTTGGCAAAACTGACAAACAATGTTGTGCGTAACTTTGCAGAGAAGCTACAGCAGCTCAAAGACTCCTTCGCCCCGCAGATTGAAGAGCTCATGCAGAAACGAAATAACATCGTGGAGGAAGTGGCAAACCTTTCACGCATGAAAGACAAGAGTTTCCAAGAATTTGAGCAGTTGTCTTCAAAGAATGCACAATTGGCAGAATTAAACAATCAGCTCGTGAATCAGATCCAAGGTCTCTACAAAGCCAGCTCAGCCACGGAATCAACTCGTTCCACAAACGGCTTGGGCATTTACTCCCACAACAAAGAAAAATCGACGGGTTCTGTTGATGCGTCCAAGACAAGCGATCTTGCTTCCTCAGTTTCCACCATGACGATCCAAGACGAGGGCGATGCCACCATCATCCCTGGACCCCAGGTTGTCAGTATCCGCAAAGGACAGGTGCGCAAGTTTAACTGGAAACGAGGCGGTCAGAGTGTGGCCAAGGGTGTCTCCAAGGGACTCAAGGCGTTCTCGGGCGAAAAGGACATGATTGGTCCAGATGGAACGGTTCAGCAAGTTGAAGTCAACCCGTCGCTGCCACGCTCTCAAACACAGGAACCCAGATTTGGATTCTTTGGAAATCAGAAACGACAGGCTGCGTGGAAGAATCAGACAAATGGAAGCTCACCAGCGTTGGCTGATGTTTCTGTGACTAGCGAGGGTAAGTTTTTCCTGTCGCGTCAGTCGCGTAGCCATATTGACATTTATGCCTAGGTCTATTTGGTGTCGACTTGGAACAACGCTTGGAACTAGAGAAGAGTATTATCCCTTCGATAGTTACACGCTGCATTCAAGAGGTTGAGCTACGAGGTATGTTCTCCTACCCCGCTTTATGCTGAACGATACTGATCGTTTGTAGGAATGGACGAAGAGGGTATCTACCGTAAATCTGGCGCGTCGACCGTCACGCAGGTTATTCGAGAAGGGTTCGAGCAAGCGAACGACTTTGACATTTCTGATCCAGATCTCGACATTCACGCCGTTACATCTGCGCTTAAGCAATACTTCCGCAAGTTACCTTCGCCGCTGATCACTCACGATGTTTACGATAGTGTGATTGATACGTTTAATATCCCCGAGCATTCCACTCGCATTGAAGCGATGCGCAACTCGCTCGAAGGCCTCCCACGCGTCCATCGAGATGTGCTAGAGTTTCTCGTTTTCCACCTCAAGCGCGTCGTGGAGCATGAAAAGACGAACCTGATGACCAGCCAGAATATTGCAGTTGTGTTTGCTCCAACGATCATGCAACCAAAGGACATTGCGCGCGAGATGACAGATGTGCAGAAAAAGAATGAAGCTTTGAAGTTTCTCGTGGAGAACTGTCAAGAGATTTTCATGTAGTTGCCTCGGCCTCGATTCTGTGTCAACACGCGACCTCTTCTGGATGACGTTGGACGGACCAATATTTCATCAAAAGTGGGATTCTCGGGCTGTCTGTCCTTCTTACTCGTTACGATTTTGGATTGTCTTGCTATTATCTCCTATCCTCTTATCTTTATTTCCTTCATATGAGCGTTATCATGAGCACCATCGAGGGCGTTGATTGATATTTCTCTTTGTCTTCTTTTTTCCTTTCCATTTCAGTATCTCTGTATCTCTGTATCTATTTTTTTTTTTTTTTCATGATTATACCCTTTCATATGTTTCCACAAAATTCTCCCCTGTTTTCTTTTTTCTTGGGTTGTTTTTGCCTCTTTTTTTATTTTTCATGCTTTGTTGATTGTTATTTAGTGGCATGATCTAGTCCGTTTTTAGTCTGGACTCTTGTCCCTGACAGGAGAGAGATGAGAATTGAGAGAGCGCTGGTCGTTCTTTTTCTGTTCTTTGATTGTTTTTGGTCTGGCTTATGAATATCTTCATCTATATAGTATTACGGAGTAGATGTTCAAGGGATCGGTATGTCTGTCTAAAACGTATCATCCTCCAATCGCCCTCCACTCCGCACAACGGTAGGACTATGCTCATCATCCTCCTCCGCTCCCGCTCGACGATATCTATTATAAAAGTCCTCCGTCATATCATCCGCTGTAGTCCCCGTGCCACCTGCTGTAGCAAGAAGATCCGACACGATGCGTTTGGAGGCTTCTTTTGCTGTTGCTCATATATTAGTCTTTCTCTACTACTAAATCAAAGGAGGAGAGAGGGTGGTCGGGGGACTTACCAGGCGTCTTCATCAACCGACTATGCGGAATATGGAACTGCATAGTCTTGGGCGGACTAAATCCCAGCGCTGCCGCAGTATCCTCAGGATCATACGCATCGAAATCTTCGTCGTCGCTTTCCCAGCCACCTGTCGTCGTCATCTTCTTACTGCCGACTAAAGATAGTCTCGGTTTGGCAGGTGTCAGTACACTAACACCCGGTTTGGGTGTGGTGCGTTCCCGCTTTTGCGGACTGCGACGAGTCTTACGATTTGTACCGGGTGTGTTTTGTGCGCCTCTATATGAGAAAAGTTCTGAGCGCAGTTTTGGAGCTTCGAGTTCAGGGCTGGAGAGTGGTGAGTCGTCGTATGCGTATTTATTGTCACTGGTGGTCTTTTCCTTCGGGGTGCTGACGGAGAATTTTGTTGGTTTATATCCCTTTGACAATGGCGTAGCCTGGACACGGTATGTTTTGTCGAGGACGTGGTGCAGAACGGGATCTGTTGGTTTCTGGTAATTTCTTTGGGTTGTCTTCTTCGAGGTTGAGAGTTGAGTGGTACGGGAGATTGTGGGTGGAGGGATGAATGGTGAGGACATTGGTGTTCCGTTTGCGGTTTGCTGGAATCGGTTTGTATGTCTTCCCGGGGTGACTGGTGCGGTATCGTCTGGGAGGGCTGAATCTTCATATCCAACTCGACCGGTATCGTCCTCGCCATAACCTGATGGATATCCACCTGCCGTCGGAGTCTCACCACCCTTCAAATAAGCCTGTGGCCTAGGTGTGCTATGCGAGGGCGATATGGTAAGCGACGAAATATCCAACTCACTCTCATCATGATGATGGTGATGATGCCCCAAATCTAGATGTTCAGACGAAGGAGTTTGATAAGATGCAGCTTCGTCTTCCAGACTTGTTTGTGTCATGTTGGTCGAGTCTTCGGTTACTGTCTGCTCATGGTCTGTTGTTGTTGTGTCCTCGTTTGGCATTTCTTCGTAGCCGGACAGGGAGACGTTGGCGCTTGCTTCGAAGAATTGTTTCCAGAACTATGTCCGCGTCAGTTACAATGTGTCCTGGGGAATTGGTGGTAGTCTTACTTTGGCTCCCTCCCAGACATCTTTCGAGTGTTCCGCGTACTGCTCGACGATGGGTAGAATGCTGGTAGTGACGATTCGGTGGGCTCGGGAGAAGTTGCTATCAATTTCTGCCAAAAAGTCAGGATGTAGTCCCAATTGCATAGTATTGGCCGTACCTTGTAGAGTCAACGTGATCGATTGCTCCAGTCTTTCTAGCTCCTCCGTGAGCGTGAGATTGCGCTGCGTAGAGCCTGACATGTTGACAATTAGGCAATGCTGTTAGTTTATAGTAGTAAGTCCCAGCTTGCAGGCGACGAGGCTAATGTCGTGGAAGGTTGTCGTGAGTGTTGATCGACGTAGTTTCCGAAAAGTATACAAAGACCGAATCGAGACGCGTCTTAGGGCACGCAGATAGGGGCTAGTACAGTCACGTGGCGGGGCCTGCGGGGTGATGAATCATCCAATCCATTCTTATCGGGCTTATCGGCGTTAAGAAGGCAACCGCCAATGCGACTCTCTTCTCTTCGAATTATTTGAATAATTCAAATTATCATCGTTGCGGATTGGAGTGGCCTGTGTTGTGTGGCTGTGATGTTGGATTAGCAAGGCTGATTTGTTCTGTTGGCTGAACTGCATCAGTCGAGCTAAGGCACAAGGCTCTCCAGTTGCCGCCGGCGGCCGAGCTGCTTCTTACAACCTCACGAGACCTATGCTTCTATACAGTACCTTGAAATTTCGATATCATGCCAGCTCCGTTAGCAAAAGGTTCGTTTAACTATACCGCCTAGTCGATATTCTTAAGATGAACTAGAAGACAATCCTGCCCTTGGAGATACAGTCATTGACACCATTACAGGAATCATCATCGGCGTGTCTGTCCTCGTCGCAGCCGGTATCGCCGTCTACGAAAGCCCCCAATTCCGACGATGGGTAAACCAGTCGCGCCGAAAAGTGGCCGTCGCTCTCTACAACCTAGGCGATGAAATTCATCCACGGGAAGCACATTCCGAGGACATCTCCATGACCGAAGAAACCGGTGCAGCTGCCGAAGAACGAAGACGTCAAGCTCGAGAAGAGATTGAGCGACGTAGGGAATTGAATCAAGCCCGGAGGAGGAGGAGCACTCGGTCTAGTAGTGCGGCTGTCAGTTTTGATGCGTTGGTGGATAAGGATGGTAGGCTAAAGTCTGAGGATGGAGAAGATGATACACGTGGAATAATTGTCAATGATGACCACGCGACTGCACAATCCACGGCGCTCGACACCAGTAATTCGACTTCATTGCACAAGCGGGGAGGATCACCGGCACCAGAAGCTCTCACTGATGCCCGTCTTCAAGCCCAGCACGAAATGCTGGAGGCTATGGAACGAGATCGCCTTCATCTTGCTTTGCCATCAGAGACTTCATCACACCACCCTTCAGAATCGCTAATCGATCTAACCCCAACATCCGAGTTCCCTGAATCCAACCACGAGGCCACCTCCAATCGCGGCCAAATGGAAAACTCGGAATACTTCTCCGTTGCAAACCTCTCCAATTCTACTCACACTTCAGAAATCGGTCAATCCGAGTATTTCTACACTCATCCAAATCAGTCCAGTTCTTCTGCCAGTTCAAGCATCCCAGCAAACCCGTTTGTCGAGCACGACGTATCGACGACATCGTCTATACCAGGGAGTCTCGAACATGTCCACGACGAACTGTCTTCTGATGGCACATTGAGTGAATGGGGACAGCCTACAGACGGGATATTGACTCCCGCCAGCTGGTCTGAGGTAGGTAGTGTGATTAGCAGTGATGATGAGCATCACCATCAACAGTAACTTTTTGCCGATTTCACCTTTGTTTATTCTGCGATGGAGTATATTGTCATTGGTATTGGATTGGATTGGATTGGACTTGGAACGGGGAATTATGTACTAAAGCCTACTTGATACAACGAATAGGTAGGAGGAACACGGATGGCGTAATCATTTTGGTTATCTTGGATTAAATATATTTGCTATGTATCAATTTTGTGATCGATCTAAAAGATCTAGTGTACATCGAGTTGTAAGAATCACATAAACCGAGATGGCGGCGGCCAAATGCCATCCGGCTCCCCCTGGCTATTCCGCGAATATCGCGCCGCCTGATGTAGCATCGCCAGCTCCGATGTATACCGATACGGCCATCGCTTCTCCTTTCCTGAAAGATCGCGCTGAACCAGTCGCGCAAACAGCGTCGGCGCAATATGCTTGATATCCACTTTTAGAGGGACTATTTCTTCCTTCTTGTCTACCCCTGACTCTGTTGTTGGCTTTTCTGTATCTGGTCCTGGCTCAATACTAGGCACAGGCTCACCTAACCAGACATATGGTCTAGTGAAGCATATTCCCTCCTTATCCATGTATAGGAAACAATCCGATCGCAGGCCAGTAGGGAACTCGTGATTTGCGAGCATGGTCTGGAACTTGGTCTGCAGTGTACTAAATTTGTCTGTATCGTCGGAATCTAGAGCTGGAACCTCCACCCAATGTAGAGTGAACCTAGCAATGGCTCTGTCATCCATGGACATCGGTCGATAATGCACTCCATTGAAGACTGCTTGTTCAGCCTGACTTTTATAACCCTCTGTCCGTTCAGGATCGTAAAAAACCACCAGACCAGAGACAGAAGGAGAGCCATCTGTAGAAGCAGATTTAAGAATCTGGTCCTGCCATGGTATTCGCATCGCATAGCGAATATTCCGACTATCGTCGTCATTCAAGCTTTCGATTGCCGCCTTTTGTGCAGGCCACCATCGCCGCTGAACCGCCTGCGCTACTTCTTGGGCTATTTTCATCTCCGAAGTTAAAGCGGCGGCGGCAGCTTTATGGGTCAGATCCTGCTCCTCTTTGCTGAGTCGTACCCGGTAAGAGAGGAGACGTCCGGGCTGTCCAGGCACGACTCCGGCTGTTATATGATGGGCTTCTTTATAGGTGAGAACAGGATCTTCAGTACCAGTACTATGACCGATAGCACTGCCATTATTGTGTATAGCTATAGCTTTGGCAACTAGTTCAGTCATGCTTGATCCACATGCTTGTCGACAGAGAGCGTCTTCTTCATCTGGAGGTGGGCGATGGGTGATCCTTCTTCGTTCTGCGTCTGTGAGAGATGCGGGGTCTGCAATTGCGCGGTTATACAGAGCACGCGTCTCCTCGTCTAAGGAGAGGGGGGTGGTGTCTATTCTGAGGGTGATGGCTCCATCAAACATGGGGATCTCTTTGTATGAACGGGACATGGTAGACAGTTGAATTGATGAATAAGGTGTTGATGAGATTAACAGGAATAAATTGATATGTCAAGTGGTTTGGTAGCAATATAACTACAGGGATTAGGTCTTGGCAGGCGTAGTTACTTAGCGACTCGTTCGTGATGAAGCTGCTGATGCATCTGACTTAACTGACTCGATGTCAACTGGTGCATCGGAATGCCAGAACTAGCCATTATCAAGGCCGCAACTTGGTAGGTTCTGTAACTACGTAGTGGAGTTGGCAACCAGGTTTAACATATTTTACCACAATCAGGATTATGAATGGCAGACATCGATGGCCCTGTACGGATCAAATGCTACGTCAAATCGATTCCGTTCAACTGTTAGCTAAATTGTACAAGACTCTTGATGATATCACAGATCGCCTTAGTATCATAGCCTTAGTATGATACGAGGCGTTGTGATGATTCTCCCGACTAGATATACCCCTATCCTTGGCCCTAAGACTGTGCGAACCATTTTTCGGTAAGAGTCTCGTACAAAGATAACCTACAGAAACCTTCTGAAAATTTGTGTGTTTCGATGAGTAAATGGATCTTTGATCAGCCTATCATCCCTAAAGGAGTCGAAGAAAGCACTGCATGTCCAGGGGAGAAAACCAAGATAATATCTGGATTTCATGTTCGTCGTAGCCACAAACGTTCCAAAGATGGTCTTTGATCTCCAAAGGGGTCGCACCATTGGTTCGAAGGCCACCATAAGCATTTTAAAAAAAAGTCGTACCCACCATTCCTTGCGCTTCTGGCCGTTTGAAATGCTTCAAAACCTGGACAACCAGGTCTTTCATGGAGAAAATGATAGTCCACATTTGTCGAATACACTGGCTTTCCGTCTATCTGTCTAATTGAAAATTGGGGAATAATCTCATAGAATGACCTCAAGTAAGCAATAGGGATATCTTACCAAATGGGACTAACCAATCCCACACAAAGAATTCCTTTTTCCTTTCTTGCTCCAGGCACATGTCACAAAATCCTTCAACCCCGGACAAAGCCTTCAACAAAGCCTCATGATGAAGCTGTTCCCATGCTATAGAACAAAGCTCTCGGGGAATATCCTTAGTGTTGTGAAACCTTCCCAATCTGTGTCAACTGGTAGCAGTAACTTCTAAGCAGAGCGAAATAAAGAGGATATGAGACATCAAATAAAACATGTATCATTGAGCGAAAACATACAACAAGGAAATCTGATTTCCCCTAGAAAGCTTAGAAAGGATCTTGCAGGATGACTGGCTCATAGTGGCTAACAACATAATAGAAAGCTAAATTATATCATACATGTATTATATGACAACGTCCTTCTCAATGAATCCTTTCTATACTGATAACTGAGAGATCAAGATCAAGAAGTAATGAAGCATTGGAGATGATAAAGGAATAATGAAATGAAACAGCTGTTGTAACTTTACTCTTATGTATATAGATACCTCTCTTGTTATGTTGGAAGTTTCAACTGATAATCTTCTTCCTTAAACTTCAATATCCTCATTACCTTGATTGGCCAGCACCTCTTAGTCTGAACCTTGAGACGACAATCGAACTTGATCCGATGGCTGAGTTACTCCAGACCCACCGACCAGGGCTGGCCTTTGGAACGATAACCCGCCCTTCAGCATATAAAAATGTGCCGAAGGCTCCTCATCGTCGAACAGTTCAAAAGTTACCAACTATTATCAACATGGAGCATCAGGCACGAGCTCAAATCAACCGTATCCTTGACCGAGTTCGCTCATTGGACGATCTTTCCGCTGATGATATCCTCGAGCTGAGACGTATCTCTGAGCATTCTCTTGTTCTTGATAAGTTCAAGGTCTCCCCTGCTCAGTATTGGAACTGGCTCGACAAAGTCGGTGATGATGATGATATCCGTGGTGTTGAGTATGACGCACAGAATGCATGTGTTATCTTGAAAGAATGCCCAGGGTGGATGCATGAGGCAGCAGTTGATACGATTCGCATAAGACTCTTCGGCGAGTTGGAAGATAGGTTGAGTGGCGCTACTGGTTTGGACTATGCTTCGATTAGCAGTAAAAGTGAGTATAATCTTAAACCTATCTACTGCTTAGCTTCACAGAACTAACTATAGCCCTAGCATGCAGATTGTGTGGCAAATACAGCCGCTCTTCAAAAGAAGCAGATGCATCTATCAAGAAGTCTAGAGACATATACCCAGTTGTGGTTCTTGAGGTTGGCATTAGTGAGACTACAACAAAGCTCTACCAAGATGCGAGGCGATGGTTAGAAGGCAGTTGCGGTCAAACCAAACTTGTGATACTTGTCGACGTTCAGGAGAGAGGAAGGCGGAATACTTCAAATGACAAGTGGGAGCTATCTGAAATCGATTTTCAGCAACCCAATCATGACATGCTCCCTAATAAGATACTCCAATGGTATCAAGCTAGGGGAATTCGGCTTGTCGGCAGCTTCGAGTTATCTATACACTTATTGTACAGTGATGGTGATAACCAATGTATCTTGAACAAGGCCGTGTTTTCACCCAACAATTTGATCGATTTGACGACTATACAGGATGTTCCTTTGAGATTCGACTATCTCATTGATGGAAGTGATCTTGATATGAGCCAGCCTCTTTTATTTCCATTAAGACGCTTGATCCATAGACTGCAAAACGGCTTTGAAGACATCGAAAGGGACAGGGCAGGCGACTTGGCGGAGAATGAGCTGAGAAGATATTTTTCGATGTCATCGTGAAGACATGTTATTCTAGGAACGTCGGCGCTTTGCTTGACAGATGTTAGGACAAAAGATATTAAACAATTGATATTGCTTGAAACATTGTCAGGAGAGATCCTGTTGACCCGCCTGCCCAGTCCGACTCCACAAGTCTTGCTTCTTCTTTTCGTCACTAGAATCTCGGAATCTTGAAATAGTTCATTTCCGCCTAGGAGCTGAAGTATAGCGGTGAGGCCATGTATGAGAATGTTATTGGTGGCCGGCCGAGTACGACCAGTTGGACCCGTCGGTGTGAATTGCCCCAGCCCATCCTCTTGGATTAGCACCTTCGTATAGCTAAGCTTCTTTGCCTCCAAAGTTTGTTTTATTTTGGCCCCCATGATTGAAAATTCTAACGCTATTTGTTTGGGATTTGATATTAAGACTGGCGATTAACCCGATACAGTAAATCGCCGGCATAATCGCCGGTCTACATCAATTGATGTAGCCAGCACCTAATTTCATTGGACATATGTTGTCGTTTAGCTCTAGGTAGCTAGCTGAAGTGATATAAAAGATGCCAATTATCCCATCCTACAAAATACCCGACATTCTTCTTCCTACATACCTAATTGCTTACTGCTGCACAACGTTATAGGCGAACACCGAACCGAAATCAACCAGAGTCAACTGGTCAATCAAGAATAGCACAAACTCGCCATGCCTGAAGAAACCATCCGCACAGTCTTTGGCGACCTCCATGCAATTGTGCAAGGCAACCTAGACAGCGACAAGACACTGCTCCTCCTTCACGGAAACTCAAGCACCTGGAAAGCATTCACGCCAATCCTAGACGATGAAGTGCTCAAAAGCACATACAAAATAATCGCATTCGACTTGCCGGGCCACGGGGACTCAGCTGATGCCCCCAACCCCAGTCTTTCGTACAACATCCCCGCGTACGCGAAAGCCGCTTTTGAAGTCCTTCGCCATTTCAAAGTAAAATCCTACGTGGCTTTCGGATCGAGTATGGGAGGCCAAGTCGCATGGAGCATGATCGAAATTGCCGAGTCGTCGTCGACTCTAACAAACGAGTTCGATATCCGTGGTGTCATGACATCAGGTTCCGTGCCGTTCGGTAACGTGGCAGAAATCCAGGAGGGTTTCAATATCAATTCAGAAGATAGCGTTGCGACGACGGGGTCTATGACCGATGAACAGATTGAATGGGCTGTTAAACACGCCTATGGAGGCACGCCTCAACCATTCATGTATGAGTCTCTGAGACGAACGGATCAACGAGCTCGACCCCTGATGTTTGAGAATATCGTCAAGGGTGAGTCGACGGATCAGCGGAAGACGGTTAGGGAGACCAAAGTTCCTATTGCGGTTGTGAATGGAGAGAAAGATGTCTTTATCAAGTTGGATGTGTTTGATCGACTTGAGTTTGGGAATCTGTGGAAGGGCAAGGCCATTACTGTCAAGGGGTCGGGTCATTGTCCATATTGGGATAACCCGGAGGAGTTTCTGCCTATCTTGACGGAATTTGCGGCTGATTGCTATGCTGCTTGATTTGAATGTCGAAAGTTGACACACTTTTTTGAAAGAAAGTCATGTGTGTAAATGTATTAAGCATCCTAGTACTCGAGCATCTGGAAAGAATGAACTTGCCTGAATGTCAATTAGTGATCAACGTAATGGTTTGAAAGTTGTGTCCAATTACCGCTGTTTATATCGCCAGTCATAGAATGGTCGCTTCTTTAAGCTGAGCAGGGTCGGCGGAGTCGTCAAGACTTAGGAAATCGCAAGTCTCGGTCCTGCAGTCATGAACACCGTGGTTCCATGATCACGATCGACATACATCAATCTGGATGCGGGTGCGAGCGACGGCAAGCCATCGACGCTGAGCAGATACTTTGGCGATCATGCAGGAGGTTATGACGCTGAAAAAGCGAGTTGATCTTGGGAACATTCAACTTGACCATCACCAAATTGAGCGAGTGAATGTGTTGATTGAATGCCTTCCGATTATGGAAAGCTTTATGAAAGCCCTAATCCCGACACTAGCCGAACCATAGTTCGTATTCGTATCAACACTGTACAACAAGGGCTCAAGCTTAGAGAAAGTTAAAAAAGAAACGCGAAGTCATTCAAGTTTAGACTAATATTTATGGTATGGCCACATGATATTATTTAGACATACCTCATTTACCTTTCTGGTTCAATGTTGTCGGCGAGTACCGTCTAACCCTAGCCCTAGCCCTAACAACGATTTGAGGCGGGTATTTCTGCTCAATGTAATCACGAGTCAGTAGTTCACTCCAACGAAGCCATTTATCACCATCATTGTAAGCATAATGAATTTCATTATGACTGGTATATTCTCACTTCCTCAGCTGTATTCGAAGAATGCTACGTACGTCAAGGTCTCAGAGCAGATCTTGGCGGGCGGAGTTACCTTGGCAATCTAATTACTCCGTGATAGTTCGTGATGAGGCTGCTGATGACTGACTCAGTCAGAGAGATGTAGATGTCAGGCTGTCGTAGTTATGGCCATATGCGTACGTATAAGTATATCCGAAAACGACTGTTCCTAACAATGCTCTCTCCTCCATACTTGTAGAGGAACGATAAGGCGCGTCATCGACTGAGGGTCAGTGGGGGAGATTATCCGGTTGGCCAAGCAGCTTAGTGCTACATGGTGAACCAATCACAGGCTGAGGGTCCCGATAGAAGCCGGTGTGGCTTGGCGCCCTGATCTTGCGCTGCGACACTAACCGGATTGGGTAGATATGCACGCGCGTCTTCAATTCTTGTTCTTCCAAGGTTTCTCTTCTCTTTTTCTGTTGTGTTGTCTCTTGTTCTTTTCTTACTGTTAGCGAGAAAATAATATGACTCTGCATCTGATTGGCGACCTATCAGCAGCATAATCATATGTGAAATCCATGGTCGACTATCCAGTACGAGTGCTGGTGGGAGGTCTGTCTCTAGTTTCTTGGTATCTACGTACCATTGACCGACGCCGACGCAATCCCAATCTCCCAGCCCACATTTCAATAACACTGGCCAGTGGCTACTTCTTAGTCCGTAGACTAGTTCGTACGTACGTCGTCCCAGTCGCGGACATAAGTAGACAATCGCCGCATTTCCATGTCTGTCTGGTTCCCTGGTTGACCATCTCACATTCAAGGAACGGAGGGCAGAGGTCTTGGCATGCTGAGCCTTATCAAGGGATTGTCCATTCTCTTGCCCTTTATTGCGCCGTTCTAGCCTTGTGGGAGAAGGGATGTAAATATCTTTTTTGATGTCTGATTATCACCTTGTCATTAGCAGTGTTTCTCCGCCATCCACGATCAACGGCGATTGCGTGTGCCTATGCGACTGATCACTGTCCCACCGAACTTGGGCAATGAGATGAAAAATGTATCTGATCCTGCGCCAATAAACTCAATCCAGCCATGAACATTCGGAGTTGTTTATTCGGTCTGGCCGTGGGGTCATCGTACCTATCGCAGATCGTTACCAGTGCGCCTACCGACGACAAGAACAACAACGAGAACAAAGAACCTCCCCCGTCGCCTGTGCTCGATGGCATGAGCTATTTGAGGCTTAACCGTTCGCTGGAGGACAAATATTTCCATGAACCGGTGGGACATGAAAAGGGCGCCGATGATCGATTGGGCCATTACGACGTGAGGTATTTCCATGGCATGGTCTCCGAGGAGGAACGGGTGGAGAGTCTGCATCATATGGTGATTGCATATCTAGACTTTTCCCGATTGCATAAACTCGAGACGTGGATTGCGCATGGAACGTTGTTGGGGTGGTGGTGGAATGGCGAGGTATGTATCTCCTCTGTCTCTTTTTCCGTATGTATTGGCTGATGATAATGATGAAGTTGTTGCCCTGGGATTGGGACGTCGACACCCAAGTCCTCGACACAACCCTCGCCCGCATGGCGCGCGATTTCAACCGCACCGTGACCAGCTACACCTCCACCGACAAAAAATTCAAGCGCAAATACCTGCTCGACATCAACCCCTGGGCATACTACCGCGACCGCGGACCGGGACACAACATCATCGACGCGCGCTGGATCGATACTAGTAACGGATTATACGTCGACATCACAGCCCTAAGTCGCTTCAACCCAGATGATGAACCGCATACATGGGAATGCAAAAACGGGCATGTATACCAAACGGACGATTTGTATCCGTTGCGCCAGTCAAAGTTTGAGGGGACCAAGGCTTTTGTGCCGTTTCGGTATCAGGAGTTGTTGTTGGAAGAGTATTCTGTGACGGCGTTGACGAGGACGAACTTTCAGAAGTAGGTCCAACCTTATTTGCATTTTAGGATGTTGGTGGAAGGTTTCACTAACGTGCGGTTCTCGTTTAGTCATACATGGAGTCCCTCGGTTGGACAATGGGTACTGACGGTGTAGTACCATTTCCATTTTGATTGAAATGAATATACGAATGGTTGCACAGGATGCAGCCTCAGTGTTGGATGATCATGCAACACAACCACATCGCGACCAAAGTCGCAGCACCTCACCTACTGGGCATTTGTCATGCCCATCGATATATAATGTTGGATTGATACCTCGATTGATTTTTGACATGAGACTTATGTCTCGAATATACCCCTGTCGGTTTGCGCCTACTTGATACTTACGATCTCCACTGTGATCCGCTCCATCTACGCACGGGGCCTATCGGATGAATGTACATGCATTTAATAATGTAAATAGCTATGAATTCACGAATTTATTCTCAATATCTTATTCATCTTCATGTTCATACCTACATTGACAAATATCATACAGGTCATGTGACAGCACCTTCTCGAAGCCTTATGTAAGCATCTGCTGACAAACTGTCGGAGATAACGGATCTACCCCAATCACATGTCCCATCTTATTCATCTCGTCTTCGTCTCGTCTTCACTTTGACTCCTCTGCATTTAGCGTTCTTTGCATTTGTTTCTGCTCAAAATAGTATTGTAATATCATCATCATCGAACATATCGCCATGTCAGATCACGAAGAACCCACGAGTCTACAACAAGACGACTCAACGATAGACATCACAGTCAACCACCATGGAGCACCGTACACATTCACACTCCCCGCCACCGCGACCCTCAACGATCTCGCGACAAGCATCTCCTCATCTCCCGACTTGCAAATCCCCATCGAAAACCAAAAATACATGATCGCGCCTGGAAAACTCGGTCTACAAAAGCATCCTTTCAACACCACCACACCTCTGCCAGACTACTTACCACTCTCATCCCCCAAACTCAAGATTACGTTACTCGGCGCAAGAGCAGAGGACATCGACTCCATGAACGAGGATATATCCAGCAATAAGCAGAAACTAGCAGCCCGCGCCCAAGCACGTCGCCAACCCCATCCACCCATCACCCGCCGTCCGCCTGGGGGAATACACACCCTCTCCTCCCCTTCTTCCTCTTCCTACACATTCGGGCGCTGCGAACCACTCTCCTACTTACCCAACCCTGCGCGCAGCTTACACTTTCTGGAGAGACTGCGCGACGATCCCGGCATAAAATTCGCAATGACCAAACACCGTTTCTATGTTCCGCTACTCACAGAAATGAATCCCGCGGAACACACAACCCACGAATCGCGCACATTAGGCCTGAATCGCAATAAAGGCGAAGTTATAGAGCTGAGACTTCGCACAGATGCCTACGACGGATATCGGGATTATAGAACAATACGCAAGACATTGTGTCATGAATTGGCGCATTGCGTGCATAGTGAACACGATAGACAGTTCTGGGAGTTGACGAAGCAGATTGAGCAAGAGGTCGAAAGGGGGGATTGGACAAGGGGCGGGCATAGGTTGTCGGAGCAGGAGTTTTATAATCCGAGGGATTGGGAGGAGGAGGGCTCGAAAGGGGACGGGGATGAGTGGGTTGATCATGGGGGGTGGACGGGGGGTGAATACGTCTTGGGAGGAGCAGGTGGAAGAGATGGTGGTGGTGGTCAAGCAGGTCAAACGGCAGGAGGAGGAGGGTTGAGTAGGAGGGAGATTATGGCGAGGGCGGCGGAGGATAGGTTGAAGAGGGAACAGCAGAGGGGGAGGGGGTCTAATGCCGAGGGCGAAACCTGATTGATTTTTGTTTGCATTTGCATATATATATACCATGATTATGACATTTTAACAAAGCGATAAGTATTGTATATACGTACAACCAAATAACCAAGCCAGAACAGAAAATGCTTCGGCTTAAATCTGCTCATTCACCCAAAGCCCCGCCATCCCCTGCCCCGTTCCAATACACATACTATTAACCAAAATCTTCTTCTTCGTCCTGCGCGCCTCACTCAAAATCGTAACAACCTGCCTTGCGCCCGTCGCACCGAGCGGATGACCCAACGCAATCGCTCCTCCGCGCGGGTTGAGTTTCTCATGCTCAATGCCCAGATTCTTCAGACAGTAGACTGCCATCGAGGCGAACGCTTCGTTGATTTCCCAAATATCGATATCTGCGACATTCAAGTTGAATTGTTTGAGGAGTTTGGGGATGGCGGCCGTGGGACCGATGCCCATTACTCGTGGGGGCACGCCGGCGACGGTGGCGCCGCAGAATTTGGCGAGGATGGGCTGATTGAGTTCGATGGCTTTGGAGCGGCGCATCAGGAGGACTGCGGCGGCTATATATATCGTCAGCAATCTACATTCCTTTCAATTGCTCAAAAGACGGTAGACTTACCTCCGTCGGTAACCTGACTGGCGTTACCACCAGTAGTCTTATTCCCAAACTGCGGGAAAGCAGGCCGAATCTTACTCAACCCTTCATACGTAGTTCCATACCTTGGACCTTCGTCCTTGGTAAGTGTAACGGTCTTCTCCTCGCCAGTCTTCGGATCCTTGATCTTGGTCGTAACAGGCACAATCTCATCATCAAACCAACCCGCCTTTTGCGCCACTTCTGCACGTCGGAAAGATTCGACCGAATACTCATCCTGCATCTGGCGTGTGATTCCAAAATCGTCACCGACATTCTCAGAGGTCTGACCCATGGGCTGCAGACAGTCGGCAGCTTCCTGATTCTTGAGAATCTCTTCATGGAATGTGTCGACTCCGCGGCCACCAAAGGTCATGGACTCAGCGCCGACGGCGACGCCAATCTCGATTGCGCCCGTGCGGATCTGGTTGGCGATGTCGTGGATTGCTTTGAGGCCCGAGGCGCAGAACCGGTTTACGCTTGAGGCGCCGGCGGTGTGTGGGATGCCGGCTGCGAGGGCGGCGGCGCGGCCTAGGTATGCTGCTCGTCCGTCGCCGACCTATCCATCCTTCTCATTAGCACTTCTATTCAATTCGCAGGTAGGGAGGGAGTGGCGTACATTGCCCAAAGAAACATCCTCGATCAGCGCAGGATCGATTTGCGATCGCTCAACGAGCTCTTTCAGTACTGAGTAGACTATGTAATCGAGCGATGTGTCCTTGAAGCCTCCCTTGAAACCTTTGGTCAGGGGAGTGCGGATTGCGAGTGTGACCACGACATCGTCTGGGTTTTTGGTTGTACTATGTATTTGACGTACTTGTCAGATATTATTCCTTGAGTCTTGGGGTTGGGGTAATTACATTGCCGCAATGCCAGAGTGGCCGGGCTTCAAGTGGTTGAGCAGAGACGAAAGACGGTCGACGGCCATGGTGATGTTATTTTATGAGAACGCGTTATGTACAGCGCAACAGATGAGATGGGTGAATGATGCTGAGCAAGCATGTCAGTAATCAGTTCAGACGAAAATGCGGGGAAAGTTCATGGATCATGGATCATGAATCATGAACATCAGTTGGGTGTCACTTACTCCAGGCAGACACTTGCAGGAACAAGAACTTCTGCAAATTCCACAGAATTGACAGTCGTCTCGAAATAAAAGGATGTAGTTAGTAGATATATGTAGCATGCAGAAGTGAATAAGCGGAACAAGTCCAGACAGCCGATAACCGTAGTCCGCCTTGACCGCATAGGGTTATGCCGAGGTAGACTTCAGCCGGTCAACTTACACTCACTTTTTTTATAGTTCTATAGGGAACAACATTCTTGTATGGCCAAATATTTGTATTTGAAAGTAATCTAGTCTAAGTCTTGAAAACATCAAAATTGAATCAACAGTCCACCACCAATCTCCGTTTTATGATGAACGTCGTCTGTCGTAAATCGGATACAGTCCGTCTCTTTTGCTTGTCAAGAATTTCTCGTCTCGTTTAAATGTCCGCACCGAATTAAGAAATATAGTGGATTGCAAAGGGCATGAAAGCATCATATATCATGTCAAATAAAAACTGTTTTAATCGCGAGCACATTGCAAAGAGCGTACAAGCTGAAAGGAATGGAATGGTATCGTTAATCGAGGTCATTCTTGGCTTCACCTTCGGCAGGAGCATCATTCATCTCGGCGTCAGGCGCTTCCGTCTTTTGTCCTTCAGCGGCCTTCTTGGCCTCCTCCTCTGCTTTTCGCTTGGCGGCTTCTTCTTCTTGGGCCTGGAGTTTGGACAGACGCTCGTTCTCGATCTTGTCCATGTATCGCTGGATGATGGGGCCGGCGATGAATCGGATCTCCTCCATCTTTGAGACGTAGATGGCCTTGGTGGTGTCTTCACCTTCCTCGTAGAGCCAATCCTGTTCGCTGTTAGCTATTATTCATTGACATTGACAAAAAGTTGGGTGACTTACTTCAGCTTCAGTCAACTTGGCACGCAATTTCTCCTTCTCTTCCTCGCTGGAGAACTCTGCGTAGGTGGTCTCGACCTTGTCACGGAGCTCGTAGATGTAAGATTCAAGCTCGTTCTTCTTCTCGTCGGTGTCGGCAACGAGCTTGTCTTCCATGGTCATGGCGTTCTCCTTCTCGGTCCAGGCAGACTTGGTGGCCTCTTCGAGACCAGTTGTGCCGGCAGAGATAGGAAGGTCACCCTTGCGCACTTGCTTCTTGACCTTGCGGGTCTTCTTTTCGCCTGCGTCGGTGTCCATGGCCTGTATGCAGTTAGTACAACATTCTTCACCCAAGGGTGGCTGACTTACATCGCCATCCTTCTTCTCATCCTCCTCAACAGGCTCCTCAACCTCGACATCCTCAACATAGTATCCGGACTCGACGTTGAGAATACCGTGCAAGTTAAGACGAGCCTTGAGCTTGCAGATCATAAAGTCGTTGTCAGCCTGGGCCTGAACACCCTTGACAGAGAAGCGACCAATCCATGGGTTGACCTTTCCTGGGAGAGCTTCAGGCTTGACGTAACGAGCCTCCAAATCGAAAGGCTGTCGGCGGTAGAAAGTAAGGATCTTGGTGGAAGGCAGAACATTGCCCTTGTTGAAGACGGTCAAGCTGGTGTCCTCGTCGGGGATCTCGGGAGATTGTTCCCAGGTGAACTCAATCGGGTAGTTGACGATGTCGTGCACGGAGAAATCACGCACACGGAAGACAGGAGACAAGATAGCGCAGCTGAAGGTACAACCACGAGCAATAGCCTCGTCTTGGTTGAGAGTGAAAGAAAGGGGCTTTCCGAAAAAGTTGGTAACGGCCTCCTTGATGATAGGAACACGTGTGCAACCACCAACCATCTCAATGCTGTCGATATCCTCTGGCTTGAGCTTGGCTTCGGCAAGGGCCTGCTCCAAAGGAACAGAAACGCGCTCCAACAGCGGCTTGACCATTTCTTGCATCTCCTCTCGCTTCACCATGGCACGAACGTCGACATCGTCCATCAAAGACTCGATGTTGAGAGGAGCCTGGGCGTTGGCGGAAAGGACCTTCTTCAACTTCTCAGCGGCAGTCAATGTACGAGCCCAAGCCTTGGGGTTGGAGCGAATGTCGATCTTGAACTTTTCCTTAAACTCATCGGCGAAGTGGTCGGTGAGCGCCTTGTCAAAGTTACGACCACCAAAGTTACGGTCCCATGCGGTGGCCTTGACGTTGAGCTCTCCCTTGCGGAACTCGACAATCGAGACAGTGTAGTTGCTGTGACCAATATCGACGAAAGCGACACGGCGAGGCTTCTCCTCGGGACCGGGGAGATCCAATTTGGTGATACCGTATCCGAGAGCGATAGCGGTGGTGTCGTTGATCAATCGGAGGGCTTTGAGACCGGCAATATCGGCGGCATCCAACATTGCTCGTCGCTGTGAGTCTGTGAACCAGGCGGGGACGCTGATAACGACGTCCGAGACACCCAACTTGATCTCTTTCGAAGCTGTCTGCTTAATCTTGTTCAAGTACATAGCAACCAGTTGCGTAGCGCTGAACTTGTCCTTCTTTCCGAGGTAGTTGACCTCCACACCGACCTGGCCCTCCACCTCGCAGAAGGTTGCGGTGTTGTATTCCTGCTCGGCCTGCACATCCGGGTCGGTTAAGCTGCGACCGATGAGGCGCTTGAGACTGCCGACGGTGTTCTTGAGGTTGGAGACTTCTTGTGTCTTTGCAGCTTCGCCGAGATATCTGCTCTTGGGGCCGAATCCGACGAGGGTCCTAGAACGCATAGCAGTCAGTGACCATGTTCGACGAAATTTTTCATGCGATAAGCGAGCTGTAGAAGAGAGCTGAACTTACGGCGTAGATCTGTTGGAAACTTCATTTGTAATCTGTAAAAACCACAGCGGTCAGTACACCATAATTTTCGTAACGTTTTGTGCCAGATACCAGCTATGGTATGCGTGGAATGACCGGGACGTTCTTGGAGGGGCAACACGTACGATATCGATACCCTTATTGCGGGCCACACCAATCTTGGTGCTCTGAGCACCGAAATCAATACCGATCACAGACATGGCGAAAAGATATTAATCGACGGTGAGGTATATGATAGAGAAAGAGGGAAAGGTGGAATAAAAAGGGGAAAAGAATTGATAACACTTTTTATGACGGAACAGAGAGAGGTAAAAGTGCTATGTTGATACAGGCTGTTGGAGGGGAAGGAATTTGCACCCAGCAAGTGGAGCGGCGGCGGTGGATCCGCTGATGTTGTCCCGTAGCGTACGAACTTTTTTTCTTCTTCTCGTTCTTGCTCGACGTGGATGGTTCGTTTGAACACACAAGGCTGCAGAATGATACGTGTCAACTCGACGGGTTTGGTGGGTGATGAGTCAAATGCTGGATGAACTATTTGCAGTCTGACTCCGTTATATGAGCCGTCTGGTCGGCGTGGTTCTTTCAGTCCGTTTGGAGCCTTGTCGAACCTTCCAGCGCTTCCCAGACTGATTCCGGCCTCACCGCCTCACTTGGGATGGCAGAATTCTCTGCATCACACCGCCTTACGTAATCATTAGGGCTAATGTATTGATCACCTTATGACAAGGCTTGGAAATTGGAATTTGTGATTCGTCTATGAATAGAGAAACGAACTGCTTGAATACAACAAGGCGGGAAGAATACATGCGCGAACCAAAACGAGCGTATCGTAGCAACTAATCTATGTCCTAATTATGCAGTCGGCACGATATAAATGATGCATCGTTCATTCTCTCTTGCGTTTGGAGAAGATTTTTTGGAGCTTCTTGAGCTTCAGTATTTGTCACTGACTCCCCGACTTCCTTCCCAAAGTGAGGAAACGCCGACCTTTCTTGATTGACCTTCTGCCGATTCCGCCGAACAGCGGCGCTCGCACAGTTTGCTCGTGGTCGTCGTCCTCGGGGACTGTATTCTGCATACAGCTTTGGCCTAATGGACTGGGAGTAAGGTGTAATGGTGCTAATTGCCTGACAGGATCTATGCTGACTTCTGGGCTGTCAAAACGGGACATTGTTGACAGGGTTGGCGAGGATTGGGGACTAAAATTGCGCTGTCTTCCTGGAAAGCTCAAGCTGTCTCTGCGATAGTTCGGTTTCCAAACGGGTGTTCGGAGCTGTTCCTCACTGTCATTGTTCAAGGTCTGCTTATCGAAGTCACGGAGATCCTGGAGTTTCCGCTCTTCTTCCACCAGACTCTCCACGGGAAGTGGAAGGCTGAGCGAGTAATTGTCGGTTATGCTAGAATCAAATGAGGCTCGTGGATGCAGAGGAATCTTTGGTACAGCAGACTCTTCTCGGTCATGTTCCATCAGAGAAAGCTCGGAGTCAAGATTGACATCGCACGTCCCATCGTAGTTTGGATCGGTGGTGGCCAAACGATTCGTTACACTTTCCGTTGGATGTAGCGGGACACCGACGGTGGCATGTCCATACTCGCGGAACGTGGAAACATCTACGTTGAGATCGTCACCCTGAGCTTCTGCTTGTTCCGCAGCTTCGCGAGGTGTGGTGTATGCGTCTGCCTTGGGTGCATTTGTTCGCGGCCCGCCCCAAGTACGCTTACCAGCTGTACAGCATCCGTAGACAAGATATAGCCAGTTGAAAAACGGATTCAGCAAGAACATCAAGGGATACAGCCAGGCTTTGAATCGGTGTAGAATGTACCCGAAATAGAGCATCAGTGCATAGTTCAACCCTAAAGAAATCGCGATGAAACCAAGCGGCAAGCTCGCAAGGCTGGTAGAAGTGGTCGATACTGAAAGTATCATGATAAAGAATAACAGGGCTGTGGTCCGAATGGTATCCTGCATGAAGCGAATGATGCATAGCAAAGGATAACGCCTCCAAATCCTCACATCGGTAAGCATACAGACTTCGTTCGAAACGAAACCGAGAAACCAGCGGCGGCGCTGCTTGATCAAGCTGCTCATTGTCTGTACAGCCTGCGTCTTGCAGAAAGCACCCGTGCAGAGTTGTATCTGATTTCGCTTCACAGTGCTCACCATGAACAAATGAGTCAACCAACGATCTTCGCCCAGGTGACATTTGATGTAGTCAAAAAAGTCGTCGATCTTGTCAATCTGGTCTTCGAAATAGTATTTAGCCATTTTGCGGAATGCCGAGAATCGTAGCATGGTCAAAGCACCAGGAAGACATGTCACTGAACCACAGGTTGATTCAACAGAGCGTTCAAATAGCTGTCCATGAATGTACTCCATGTCCTGGAGAATAGTAATCAAAGACATGGTTTTCGTTGTAGACGTAATGATTCCGGTCATTGCTATCATATCGTGTCCGCTTCCCGGCTTCAGTTCCATGTCATACATGAAATTCTGGATACATACTTTATCCAGAATACAGTCCGAGTCGATGAAAAGAATAAACAAATCGTCGTGCCGAGCGAGATAGTCTGCATAGATTCGGTCAATGAGCTTGAAGGTCCTCTTCTGGCAGTGTCGCTTGCCACCGTGCGGAAACCGGCTAACCGTTACGCGGACTGAATGATAGATGGCGTCAATGCTCTGAGCCTTCTTACTGACAGCGAGAGGAATGCCTAGTTGCATGGTAATTGAATCCCACAGTTCATCGGATGGCTCTCCATCAAATGATAGAAAGACATGGAGACACGACGAAGGATAATCACTTCCGACTACGGAGCGGATTGCTTTGATCAGGATACCTGGCTCTTCATTGTAAACTGGCATGACCACCACCACCTTGGGGGCAACTGTATCGTGCAGGACATCCTTGATTCTCTTGGAACGGCCGATCTCGCTTGTGATGAGTCTGTAAAGGCAGAGTGCCCACGGGACGAGGAGTAGCACTGAGAACGTATAGAAAGCGAACCATTGCAGGAGGTTAACTAGAGCCCAGGCGAAGTGACGAGTAATGTTGTTCGGCAGAGGAAGAGTGACAACCATCACGGGAAGAAATATGGATCTAGAGAAAGTTAGCTGCGATTGTAACTTCGAAGTCATGAGTACACATACCGAAGAATTGAAAATAGGATCATGATGAAAACCGCAATGACACGAGTAGTCCAATGCTCAGCTTTTCGATAGACATTGACGAGACCGAAGAGGAACGCTCCGAGCCAGAGGAACCATTCAACAAAGGCTGCCAGGATCAGGGGCGTCACCAATGTTATGTAGACCACCTATGACTGATTAGCAAGACGATCGACTGCATCAACGACTTATCTCACGCACATCAGCGACAGACCACTGATCTGGCCGTGGAGGTGCAGAATCCGCCGAGTCGGCCATTGTGGGCGATGCACCTCGACTACCGAGCAATAGGATCAGGACCTAGTATCCGTTGAAGTTCACCGGTGGCATGAGGTATCGTACAATTGAATGGGTATATATTTCAACTGAGGGATGCGCTAATCCAAAAGATGCACAAGGCCTTTGACTTGATGATAAAAGAGTGCAATGTCGAAGATCTAAGCCAAAAGCCAGACGAAGCCCGTACCAGAAGAAACGTGAGGAGGAGAAAGACAAGACGCCATCGAACATAGACATCATGGTCTCCCAAATGTATATACGGCAGTCACGAAGCAGCACCTAAGAAGCGCCTTCCTTCCCAGCAGACATCCTGCTGGTATTGCTCCTTCTCATCTGGGAAGGAGCACGCCAGACCGTAGCTGCCATCTTGGGAGCCTCATATCCACGCTTTGAAGGCAACATCGAGTCGTGCAATCCTGCGGATGTCTCTCCTCTGCCGTTCCAGTGTGATATCCACTGTGAAGACTTAGAAGAGCCTCTATCTGCTGGCATCCATGAATATATACGTCGAGCATCAATGTGATTGGCCTGGACGAGGCTGGTGGAGACAAAAACTCGAGACTGGAGCACATTAGGCGCTAAGCCTAATTCGTAGCTCCTGCTCTTTTGAAAATTTCCCCACCACCGCCTACTTTTTTTTTCTTATCGCGCCGATTACTTCTTCACTACTACTGACTCATCCTTATACCAGCATATTTACGGTCGCATTCACTTATCGTCTGCGCAAATCCAATTAGTCGAGCTTATTTACCGTTTTCACCGAATTGACTCACCTGCGCAAAGCGCGCTCGATTACACATTATGTCTGCCGAAGAAGTCAAGGCAGCAAACGGCAACGCCGACGCCGCCAAAGACGTCCAGGATCTCCTCGCCGAATTGAAGGGAGACGCAGAGAAGACTGAAACCCAGGCGCCCGCTGAAGAAGATGAGGCTGCCAAGGAAGCTCGTATCATCGCAGAAGCAACCAAGCTCGGCAAGGAACAGGCTGAACAAGAGTCAAAGGAAGAGAGGAAGCCTTCAGACCGCCCCAGACGCAACTACCGCGAGAATATCAAGTCCGATTTCACTGCTCAAGAGGTGACCGATAACCACGATGAGATTAGAAAACAGGTTTGTCGCACAAAGTTTGAGTTGACTTTGTGAACATGACATTAATTCGAGCAGGTTGAATTTTATTTCTCAGACTCCAACCTCCCCATGGACAACTTCCTCCTCAAGAAGGTCGGCGGAAGTGCCAACCATGCCGTTGAGCTTTCTCTCCTCCACAGCTTCAAGCGAATGCGCCGCTTCCAGCCCTTCAGCGCCATTGTTGAGGCCATGAAGACTTCCACCGTCCTCGACCTTGTTGATAACGATACCAAAGTCCAGCGCAAAGTGCCTCTGCCCGAATCTGTAAACGACTTCCTCGACCCCAATGTTGTCAAGGTATTTGAAAACGAGGCCATGGGCCGTAGCGTTTATGTCAAGGGATTCGGCGAAGAAGGCCCCAAGACGCAGTTTGAGATTGAAGCTTTCTTTGCTCCTTTCGGACCCACAAAGGCAATCCGTCTGCGTCGCGCTTTCGATAAGACCTTCAAGGGAAGCGTCTTTGTTGAGTTTGATACAGAGGAGACCCAGAAGAAGTTCCTTGCTCTGGATCCGGCCCCCAAATGGAACGGCAAGGATTTGATTATCAAGAGCAAGAAAGACTACTGCGACGAAAAGGTCAAGGATATCCAGTCCGGCAAGATAAAGGCAAGCCACCGCAACGGTGGTCACCATGGCGGCCGAGGCGGTCGCGGTGGCCGTGGCCGAGGTCGTGGTCGGGGCGGTCGTGGCGATAACGACCGTCGCGACTGGAGAGAACGCCGCGACGAGGACCAGAAGAGAGGTTTCCGTGAAGATAGACCTGCTGTTCAAAAAGATGCTCGGTAGGTTTGAATCTTCGTCCAACGTCAGCTGAAAACTTGCTAACCCATTTTCTAGGGGCATTCCCGTCATCAAGAGCACCGAGGAACCTGCTACATCCGGCCAGAAGCGCGCTCGTGAAGAAAATGGCGTTACTGAACATGCTGCAAAGAAGGTTGATGTCAAGGAAGGTTGAATTACGAAAGTCATATAATCCACCCCTTGTCATCATTAAAAGTCATTCCACATGATCTTATTTCATTTCATCCTACGGCGTTATGTTTTCAGGGTCACGGTCACGATTGGCAATGTTTCTGCCTTTCTTGGGTTTGATTATTGTTCTTTTCTTTGTGTGGCTGAATATGTATACCTTCGACTTGTTACCTCATATAGAGTCATTGCTTTGCACGACCTACAATGGAATACGTGCGTGTCTACCATAATTACTCTCGGATGTCTAAAATTTATATGTAGTTGAAGCATGGATTGCTTTGCAACGTCAACTGGTGACTTATTTCATTCTGTAAGAGGGGGTTTGCTAGGTTAGGTGCGAGAAGCGAGAAGTGGTACGAATCAACAATATGTGGTGCAATTCATGGGTACGTAAATGCCTAAGGAGCTAGAATCTAGGTAATATATCCTAAGGCTATATAGGCTTGTGTGTGAGTTCAAAGTAGATCAACTAGTAATCTATATCAATAAGTATATATAAACTAACGTATTTCACAAGCGACCCACCCACCCAAGCGACCCACCTATCTCTCCAAAAAATAACTCTCTATATTAATTTCAAATCATAATTTCTTAACTATATATAAATTTATATATAAAAATCTAACTACTAGTACAACTAAAATATTAGTTAATTCTATACTCTATAATATTATAATCACTATAGTAATATTAATAGTATATAACTACTTAAAAAGCTAGAAGCTTTAGTTTAATTAAAATAATAATAATAATATAAGATATTTTAATCTAATCTTATATAAATATTTATACTTCTTCTTTAGTAATCTCTTACTTAATAGATATTTACTTTTTAAATTTTTATTATTATTATTATTATGCTTCCATTTTAGAGACCTTGTGTCAGTGACTGAGACTATGTAAGGTCTGCCATTTCCTAATTAGGAAATAGGCTTGAGCTAACTAAGATAAATATATAGATAGAAATAGGCAAGTTTTAGGAAAATAATAAGAGACCCCCTGCAGGCTAGTAAGATTAGGATATAATAAATAAGGAAATAAACAAATATAAGTTATAAATTAAGAAGCAAGAATAATAATTATTCTTTTTCTTTTAATAAAATCTATTTTCTTATTGCAATCTTAGTTTTTTTTTTAGATATTTTATTAAGATAGGAATGCCTAGTTTAGAAAATAAGAAATATAAATTTCTTTTTTCTATACTAAATTCCTCAATAGTTATTTTTCTTATATCATTAAAATTAGAGCATTCTAATATTAAATAATATAATATTTGTTTTAAATTAGAATTATATCTATTATAAATATTATTCTTGTATTGCTAATTAAATCTTTTTAAATAAAATAAAAAGTATCTATGTCTTATTTTTAATTATTATATAGAAGACTATAATAACTTATTAATTCTTAATAGATTTACTTTCTATTTAAAATTAATATTATTATATTTTTTATATAAGGATTCTTTCTATTTTTTTTTTTAATTTATTCCAATCTAGTTCCCATTCTAATAAGGATTTTTTTTTAGTAATCTTTTAATATAATTAATAGAAATATTGATATTATTTAATTCTAGATTTTTAGCTGTAAATTTAATAATTTTATCTGTCTATTTATTTCTAAAAATATTTATATAATCTAGAGACTATTGAATATTTATTCTAATATTTTAATATTTTATATTTTTTACTATTTTATATATTTTCTTATATATAAAATGCTTTCCTGTGGATAGACTGTGACAGCCTTTGACAACACGGCACCGCTTCTGCCTATGGCCTGACGCCGCACCCCGGAAGAGATGAAGCTATCCACACGTAGGGCTGTAGCTCTATGCGGTGCTAGATTAGGCCTCTATAAAAAGTAATACTAGAATAAGTAAGATATTACTCATAGAGAAGATAAATATCTCTATAGTAAGATAAAAAGCTCTTTTCCTTTCTCCTTTTTTTCTTCATATTTGATATTACTTATAGACCTAATGCATCTATTTAATAAAATAGTCTTAATATTAGATTTTAATTATTATTATATAATATTAAATATTATTATCTTTTTCTTTATCTCTTATATATTAATATAGTAGATCTTTTTAGTGTTTAGTTCTAATTAAAAGATCTTCCTTTATTCTTATTCTTTCTACTTTAGTATACTTATACAGTAGACTACTCTAATATTATATTTAAACTAGAGATTATCTCTCTTATTCTTTTATTATCATCTTTTTCTTTTTCTAGTTTTTACTAAAGTAATGGTAAAGGAACTAGATTAGAATAGTACTGAAAAGATGCTAGACGCAGATATATTAAAAAGCTCTAAGTAGAAATATATAGAGTAATAAACTATTCTAAAGTTTAATAAAGCTTTAGAAAAGAAGTTTAGCTTAGCTATAATTTAGAGAAATAGCTCTCTAAGTTTCTCTATATTTTAAAAGCTCTATAAGGATCATCTTAAGAAGCTTTTTAAATATATATATTATTAAATTAAAAATCTTTAACAAGTAGTCTTTAAGGCTTAGGAATATATCTAAAATAATAGATCTATGGATAATAATAATAAGAAAGTTATATTATTATAAGAATAGATTAATTATCTTAAGTAATAGATAAAGAATTAATAGAATATTATAAAAGAGCTTATAGTTGAATATAATAATATATAAGCTTGTATGTAAGAGCTAATTTATTAAAATTTTAACTTAATTTTTCTAATTAATTAGAAGAAATCAACAAAGCTTTCTAATAGAAAGAGATTTAATAATAATAATAATTTAAAATTTGCCTCTTAGCTTATTAATATTAAGAATAAATTAGAATTAAATATTAATTATTATCTAACCCCCTTAGCTTATATACAATATGTGAAGAGTATATATAAAAGAGAGATAGTAGATCACTTAATATTTTATTTCTAAAAAAACTTACTAGAATAGTATTAGGATATAGATAATATTATTAAATATCTTAAGATAATTTATTATGATGTAAATAAGATTTCTAAAACTAAATAAGAACTATATTAATTATTTATAAATAATATAAAATTTTAGGATTTTCTATTAAGATTTATATTTAAAATTTAAGAATTAGAACTTGCTGCATCTCTTTAGAAGAATAAACTATATAAATATCTATTCCTTAAGATGTAGAAAATCTTATTTAAAGAAAGCTATAATATTAATATATCCTATTAAAAGTTTATCTAGAAATATTACTAAACTATAAATTAGCTTAAAGTTATTACTGAAAATAAAAAACATATTTTAAAGAATTATAATAATAAGGAAAGCAGCTATGACGGTATTAAAAAAAATAATAAGAAAAATAAAATAGCACTAAAAAGAATAAATTAAAAAATAATAAGAATAAAATAAAGCTATTATAGCCTAAATAATAGAAGCTTATAAAGAAAGAAAAATATTTTAAATATAAGATACTAAGTTATATATTTAATTAATATAATTTTATTAAGAAGGATATCTTTAATCTTAAAGCTCTAAAAGCAATAAAAAAAATTATTAAAAAAAATAATAATAATAAGTTAGATTTAGAAAATAATAATACCTAGAAAAAGATTTCTTTTTAAATAAGATTAGTATAACTGATGTTTTAAATCTCTTAAAATTAATTAGAAGGGATAGTGATAGTCTAACTATATCTATATAGCTAGTAAAAAATAAATTATTAACTTTTCTTAAAGTATTAGTAGATATTAGAGTAAATAGATTTATCTTTTTAGATATTTTCTTTACTAAAAAGCTTGTGTGATATTTTTATTATTATATAGAGTCTTTGAAGCAACTATTTTAAATAAAAAAATTTAATAGTAAGGCTAAGAAAAAGGTTATATATATTATAAAATTAATATTAATAGTAGATAAATATATTATATATAATATTCTATTTTTTATTATATAACTAGGCAAGCATAATATAATTTTTAAAAGAATATAGCTAGCTAGATATAGAATGTTAATAGATTATATTTATTAATAACTACTCTAACTAGAGGAGGTCTTTTTAAAAAAAAAGATATAAATAAAGTAATTTATACTATTATTAAAAAAATTACTACTATATAATTATATAATAAAGCTTTAATATTAGAAGGATATAGACTGTCAAGATTAATTATTTAATACTAGTATTAAAGCTACTAAATAATCTTTAACTAAAATTAAAAAGAAATTAAAATAGAATATATTAATTATATACTATAGCTCTTATTATTAATAATATAAGTATAAACTTAGCTGAATAAAGAAGAAACTTAGTAGAGTAGTAAAGTTACTATGTTCTTTAAAAAGAGTAAAGTCTTTAATTAAAAAAATAAAGCAAGTATATTTTTAAAAATAATATTTTAATATAGATATCTTAGTGATTAAAGTAGCTAGCTATCTTTAAAATATAAAAAATAAGAAAATAGATACTTTTTTAACTAATATTAGTGAGATTAATAAGACTATTAAAGATAAACTTAATCTAGCTAAATGTCGGAAACTTCGGTCGATACCGTCGGAGTATAACTAGGATAGTTATATTAACGGAAGAAGTTAATATATTCTGATGTACGAAAGGCTGTATGAGCGTAAAGTCTCAAAGAAGTAAGGCAAACTGAATATCCTGTTCGATAGAAGAACGTATACTCAAGTTATCACGGTTAATTAAAGACAATAGAATAAAACTAATTACACGGTAGGTGAGCGTCCTTATATATTCCATCGTCAACAGAGCCATCAGAGCCTCGCTCTGTTTAGCTTGTCATTCGAACAGAGCCGAGCTCTGTTCGCTCTGTTACCCTAACCCTGGCGGTTACGGATAATTCTTTATTCCATCTTGCATTAGTTTCCGTGCATGGGCTTTTGATTCATTGGCTGTAGTTTCTCGGATTCTCTGACACTAAAATAGAAAAAGAAAAAAAGATAAAATAATATCTTTTTAAATAGTATTATAAATTTGCTAATATTTTTTTTAAAATTAAATCTAATAAGCTTTCAGAGTAAAAAGATTATAATTATAAAATTAAATTAGAGAAGGAAATTAAGCTAGATTATTACTTCTTATATTATATAATTACTAAAGAACTCTAAGCTATTAAAAATTATATTATAAAAAATCTAGAGAAAGGCTTTATTATATCTAATAATATATTATATATATTGCTAATTCTTATAACTAAAAAACTTAATAGAGGTCTTTATTTTTATATAGATTATTAATATCTTAACTTATTTATAAAAAAAAACTAATATCTGTTGCTATTAATTAATAAGATATTTAAATAAATTAATAAAGTAAAGATTTTTATAAAGTTTAATATATAATAAGGCTTCTATTAAATTTATATATATAAAGATTCTTCTAATCTAATAATATTCTATTATTAATATAGAATCTTTAGATATAAAATTATACTATTTAAGCTAACTAATAAACTAGTAACTTTTTAAAGATTAATTAATAATATCTTTATTAATTATCTTAATTAGTTTTTAATTATATTTATTAATAACCTACTAATTTATAGTAAGAATATTATTAAGTATAAAATTTATATTTGTATAGTGCTTTAATAATTCTAAGATATAAAACTACAGACTAATATTAAAAAATATAAATTTTATATAATAATAATAAAATATTTTAGCTTTATTATCATATCTAAGGGTATTAAAGTAGATTTTAAAAAAAAATAAAACAGTATTCTCCTAGAAAATACTAATAATAGTATAGAAAATATAATTATTTCTAAACTTTTATAATTTTTATCAAAAATTTATTAAAGAATATAGTAGGATTATAAAATTATTATATTAGCTTACTTAGCAAGATATTCTCTTTATATAGACAAAATAGTACTGAAAAGCTTTTAATTATTTAAAAATAATATTAATATTAGCATCTATCTTAATTTATTATAACTTAAACTAATTGATATATATAAAGATTAATATATTAGATTTAATAGTAGCTATAGTACTCTCTTAGTTTTATAAAAATAAAAAATGGCATCCTATAAAATACTACTTATTTATAATAATAAACTCTAAGTATAATTATAATATTTATAATAAAGAGATGCTAGCAATTATTTAAGTATTTTAAAAATAGAGACTAGAGCTGCTTAGATTAAAATAATAGAAGTATTTTAAAATATTATTAGATTATTAAATCTTAGAGTATTTTATAATAATTAAGACTCTAACTACTAGGTGAATATAATAATATAAATTATTATAAGAATTCTACTTTATGCTGTGATATTAATCTAAAAAAATAAATATATTAATAGATATATTTATGTAATAAAGAGATGATAGAGCTAAAAATCTTAATTATTATAATCTAATAATATTGCTGTAAGAGATTTTTAATAATTAAATTATAATAGAATTAATCTTTATAAATCTGAATAGCGCTATTACAGATAATAATATTATTAAATAAATATTTAATATGAATAAAAGAGCAGCTATAATAGAGAATATTTATAAAAAAGTAAATTAAAAAGATTTAAAATAGTATATTGAAGAAAGAAGATTGTTATACTAAGATTAATTATATATTTTTAATAAGAAAAATCTCTGTGTATAATTATTAGATAAATTATATTAATTATCTTCTACTACACACCTTAATTAAGATAAAATAAAGAAACTATTCTAAAAGTATTTTTATTAGAAATTATAAAGTAAGGATATTGAAAACTATATTAATAATTATAAAACTTATAGTAGAATTAATATTTAGAGAGATTAAGTACTTAGACTATTATAACTACTATTAATTCTAAATTAATTATAATAATACTTATTAATAGATTTTATAAAGTTTTTAAAAGATTACTATAGCTATAATATAATATTTATAATAGTTAATTATCTTAATAAGCAACTAGTTTCTATGCCTTATAAAAAGAATATAATAATAGTGAAGAAGATAGCTAGGCTATAGATCTATTATATTTTTTTATAGATAGGACTATTAGATAGTATTATTTTAGATTAAAAAAAAATAATTTATATTAGAATTCTAGAATAAGATATATTGGATACTATAAATTAAAATTAAATTATTAATAATTAGATATATGCAGATAGATAGGCAGATAAAGATTATAAATTAATATTTTTAATAATATTTATAGCCTTATATTAACTTCACAATAGATAATTAATTAAAGTATTTATTTATTATTAACTTTATAGTATTGGCCCTACTTTAAGCCTTAATAAATATATTATTATTTATAATTAAAAGGAGATATTAACTCTAAATATTATTTAATTAAACTATTCTAATACCGCCATAGAAGCTAACTTTTAATAAAAAAAAAATACACAGAAATAAACTAAAAGATTATAAGAAATATAGAAGTATATAAAAAAGAATATAGAATAGGCTTAAAGGTAATAGATAAAGCAGACTAATAAAAAGTATTAACTAATAAACTTCTTAGTTAAGAATATAGTATATGTTATAAATAAGAGATAGAATATAGATTACTTAAATAAAAAACTAGAATATTAATAAGAAGAGCTTTTCTTTATTATAAAGTAAATTAGTCATGCCTTTAAACTCAAGTTGTTAAATAGTTTATACGTTTATTTAATATTCTTATTAAAGAAGTTATATTTAGTATTCTTAATTAAATCATTATTAGAATAGCTATTAGATAAAGGATTAAAATTAAAAATAAATAATCAATCAGAACAGGAAATCGAATAAATTATAATATTAAAAATATAATAGAAGAAGTTATACTACTATATAAGCTAGTTAGATTATAATCTAGACTTAAAGTGATACCTAGTAAGTTATCTAAAGAATATACTATTAGTACTAAGAATCTTCTATAATATAAATCTAGAAACAGATAGATCATCTCTTTAGCTTAATATATAGTTTAAAGCTGCAGAGAAGAATTAATTTATAAAGAACTATATAGAGAATAATATATTTAGAATATAAAATTAAATCTTGCTTTATTACTAAGTTAAAAAAAAGATTAGTATACAGTCTTTTATTTTTTAATAATATTTAATATATAGCTAGCTTCTTATATATTTTTAAACATTATAGGATGCCTGCTTTATATTAAAAATACTAAAAATAAGAGACTATATAGCTTTTTTTATATATAGCTTGTAATTTTATTAGAGCTCTAGAAGGAGGCTATATTATAAAATATTAATAGATAGAAGAGCTTGATCTAGAAACTAAAGATTTAAACTTAACTAAAAATAGCTATTATTATTTTTTTATAAATAGATTAAACACTCGCGGACAAGCGCTTTATAGAGAGAAAAGTAATATAATAGCTTTTAATAATATAGTACTGCTTCTATCTACAGCTTAATATTATATCTTAGAAGAGATAAAGCTATTCACATGTAGAGCTATAGCTCTATGTAATACTAGATTAGATCTCTATAAGAAATAGTACTAGAATAAGTAAGACATTACTTATAGAGAAGATAAATATCTTTATAGTAAGATAGAGAGCTCTTTTCCTTTCTCTTTTTCTTCTTTATGCTTGATATTGCTTGTAGACCCAGTGCACCTATTTAGCGAGATAGTCTCAATATCAGGTTTTGACCACTGTCACATAGACTTGTTTTTAGTCCTTTTAATATAGCTTGACTATCTGAAAAAATCTATATATTTAAAATAAATAGGTTTTCTTTTAATAAATTTTTAGTAATTTTTAATGATTTATATATTCTAAAAAATTTAGAATTAAATATTTCTTATTCTTTGCCAATATGTAAGTATAGGGTTTTTTAGAATTTAGATTATAAATTCTAACTCTATTATTTTCTTTTAATTTGGAACTATCTGAATATAGAATAATATATTATTTTAATATATTATTCTTAGTCTATTCTTAAATCATATTAATATAGTCCTTTATTATAATTTCTTTATTTTCTTCTGAAATATTTATTGATAATAATTTATTAATATCTTTTTTTCTATATCTATAATTAGATTTCCTAAAATTGCTCTAGTTAATGAAAGTAAATAAAGATACTAAATAGTTAATTTAGTATTTATATTTTCTATATTTTATAGTTAGCTAATAATCTAGATCAGAATCAGAATTAGAAATTATTATTATTATTATTATTATTCTTCCATTTTAGAGACCTTTTTCCAGTCATAGACTATGCAAGGTCTGCTATCCTAAGATAGACTAAATAATTATATAAGTTATTATTATAATAGGGAAAACCTTGGATCCTTTAAAGGAAACCTAGATAAAAACCTATTATAATTTTAGAAATAGACAAATTCAGGTGGTTCGATTGGGCGGCAACCTCTACAGAAAATTTCTATGTACATAACTTAATAGAATATAAAATAGCTATTTTTAATATAAATAGGCTCACCACACCTTAAATACTAATAATAACTATTAAATTCTATTATACATAAACATCCCAGTAATAATCCTACTATTATTATTGGTATTTTTTGTGGTTAGTTATAGACGAGCTAGACATGGCAATGGGGCGGGTTGGGTTGGGTTTTGGGGGGGTAGGCTTCCAACCCGCCGGGTTCGGGTGCATGTTTTTCCTGAACCCGGCCCAACCCGGAAACCCTGGGTGCGGGTTGGGTTTTAACCTATAAACCCGGGTCTAACCTAAATTAGTTTAGATTTCTTCCTAAATAGGTTAGACTGGGTTAAAATGGGTTCGGGTTTATATAACCCACAATGCTAAATCCAAGTGTCAAAATGAACCTATTCTTGCTTGAGGCATGGACTGATAGAGATTGGGAATCTCATTATTGATGGCAATTTGCTAAAGTCTATGATTGTTATACTGAAAGATATCCATCACTAATCCAGTCAAGTCAATAATTAAACCTAGATATAGATGATGCATTTAATCAAATATAATCTTCTTAAAAATGTCGTCATTTGAACAATAGAAGTCTGTTTAATATTCTATAAAATCCCCGTTAAGAACTTAATGAGTATCTGGATTCTTATAAGTAATTATATTATAGTATATTTATAATTAGCTACTAATTATTAAACTAGCTTATATTCCTAAATGTATTAGGAAAAATATTTTAAAGTTCTAGGCTAGATATAAGCCTTAATATTCTATTCTTATTAGAATAGCAAAAGACTTTCTAGCAATCTTAGTAAGTAGTATTAGTGTGGAAAATCTCTTTAGTATTAGTAAAGATATATATTATTATTAATATAGCTAATTAGCTAGTAATATTATTAAGGTAGTTATAATGCTATTAATAGCTGACTATAGAGCTCTAGCTAAAGAATTAGATAAATTAATATAAAAAGAAGAGGATGATAAAGAATATTAAGCTAAGAAATATCTTAGCTTAGATATTAGTAAAGAAATGCTAGTTTATATTAGTAATAATAAGAATATAGATAAGACTAAAGAGGATCTAGATAATAAATTAGATAATAGATTAGATAATAGAATAGATAATAAAAATTAGCAAGAAAGTAATTAATATAGATAAATAATAAATAAAAGAACCTCAAGGGATAGTAATAGTAAAATTATTATTATAAGTTATTCTTAGCGCAAAGAAAAGGGGAAATAGCTAATAAGAAAGAGTTAGCAAGCTATATCTAAACCTAGATATTTTAAAGAATAAAGAATTAATTATCTTAATTAGATCTATACTATATTATAAGATATACCATAGTATAAATTTATAATGTTAAATAAAAATAAATTACATTAATAGTGTAATTAGTACGTAATTATAATAAGAGATATATATTAAGTTAAATGAGTTCTTACCTAATTTAATAACCTAAAAATAACCTAACCCATAGGATTAATCTAAAACCTATAGGTTATTATTTTTCTAACCTGACCCACTTAGTAATCAACATTTTATAACCCACCCCAACCCAATAGGTGCGGGTTCGGGTTGGGTTCGGGTTGACGGGTCGGGTTCTGCCATGTCTAAGACGAGCGCAGGATTCGAACCCCCCTCCCCAGAACGGATAGATAGGCTCCGTAATGGGAGCGGCCACAGATAGTGCTAACCACTCCGCTACCCGCCGTCCAGAATTAGAAATAATATTATTAATATTTCTTATTCTTATAATTCTTAGCATTTTTAAGTCATCCTAATTATAATAATGCCTTATATTAAGTTTTTCTTTTTCTTCTAGATTTAGAATAAAGTCTATTAGCAATCGTTTTTTTATAATATAAGATTTTTCAAATTATAAGGTTCTTAAAATATAAGATCTATATATTTTATTAAATCTTATTTCTAGTAGGGGTAATAAAGCTTCTAATTCTATAACTTTATAAGAAAAGATTTTAAAAACCTCTAATATTTTTCTTAGAGCTAAATTCTATAATATTTAATATTTATATAAGAATTTAGATTAATTTCTCTACTAAATAGGGACTTCATAATCTGCAATTAATATTATATAAGTTATATATAACTGTCTCATTACTTGAAAAGTTAGACCTCTTTCTATATTAGAAAGTCTTTCTATTTAATAAAAAACCCTAGTTGCCTTAATAACTTGAGTTTTAATATATTCTTTAAAATTTAGTTTATAATCAAGAATAATTCCTAATTATTTAATATATAATTTTAATACTATCTTATTTCTATTAAATTTAACCTAAAAATTTTAATTTTCTAGGTTAATTTTTCTAGTTAATAGAAAATGAATGAATTCTATTTTCTTTTTGTTAAATTAAATATTATTTTACTTCTTTTTTGGATTAAATAAATAGTAATTTTTTCTAATATTCTATAGTTATCCTCTATTTTTTTTTAATTAATTTTTATTCTAATATTATCAATATAACTAGGAAATCTTGCTTTTTTTATTATTATTTTTATTTTATATTCACTATTATCCAATCCTTCGAATAGGAATAATATTGTAATATAAATTAAGAATATAATAAGTGAAAAAAGATGATCTCTAGAGTGTTCTAATTATAATTAGTGTATTTTTGCTTTTTTGACTATTAAAATTTAGTTGAATTTCTCTATCTGATAGAAAGGAAATAATTTAATAAATTAAGATTTTTAGGAGTCCTAATTTCATGTATATTTTAATTAGTTGATTTCTAGAAATACAATTAAATACACCCTTTATATCTAAAAATAATACTAAGGTATTATTCTTATTTTCTTTTTTAATTTGGATATTATTAACCAATGATAAAACTATATTAATTAATGATTTATTTATTCTACCACTAATTTAGTTAAAATATAATAAATTAGAGTTAGGGTTTTCTATAATATAAGCTAGTTTTTTAGCTTATATTCTTTTAGATATTTTTCCTAGGTAGTTTAATAAAGAAATGATTCTATAAGATTTTGAATCTGTGTCTTTTTTATTTGATTTTTTTAATATAATACTAAAGGCTTTTTTCTAGCATTTAGGGTAATATTCTTTTTTTATTAATGCTTTATAAATAATATTAAATCTGGCCTTTATATTATTATATGTATATTATAATATAATAAAGGATATTTTATAAAAAACTCCCTCGTCCCGAACCAACCCACCCATTAGGTGGTAACCCAACCCAATTTTCATATCAATTTATTCGCTGTATCGTGTACAATACAATTCTCACTGCGCACCCTATTTCACACTAAAATAATCAAGAAATCTGTTGTTAAAAACGCCTATTTTCTCTTAGAAAAAATTTTTTATGTTTATACTTCTATAGGCGCTTAGGCTACCTCCTTAATAATCTCTAATTATACTAAAATAACTAATTACTACTAATATCTAAAAACTTAGCTACTTTTTATTACTAGACAGCCTTTGAGCACTAATTTTAATCTACTTTAGATAGTCTTTTAGCACTAGATTTCTATAATATTAAGCATTTTATAGATATTTTTTTACTAATTCTTTAGATAATCTCTGAATACTAAATCTTCTAGCTCTAAATAGCTCTTATAGGCACTAAAAGGCTATTTAAAAAAGAATACTTTATATCTTTTTACTGTAATAGTCTTTATAATCTATTTTATTAAGTAATTGATAAAATAGGGTTTATTTATTATTTAATTTTATTATCTTGAGATATATTAGTCAATATTAAGATAGATAATAAATAATATTCTATATATTAATAGTATACTAAAGGATATTCTAGCCTTTTATTATATTATTTAGAAATAATATAATATTAGGAAGTTTAGATATTTTAGAATAATAATTTAGAATTAAAAGAGGCCTATTTTTAGTAAAAATTATTTATAAGATTTTATAAATAATTAAAAGAGCAAAATTTTTTCTATTTTTAATAATATATAAAATAGGAATCTAGTATTTATTATTATTTAATTTTTCTTATTTTCTTTTATTTATTTGCTCTTTTATTATATAATAAAAGAAAAGATTTAAAGAATTTTATATAAAAAATTATTTATTAATTTAGTAATTCTTTATAAAAATTACTACTTATTTATTGTTTATTAAAAGAATAAATATTTTATTTTATATTTTTTTTTCTTTTCTACTTATTATATAATTTTCTATTATCTATGATCTCTATTCTTATATAGAAAAAGGAGGAAAAGTAAATAAAAATATAAATATAAATATATTCTATATATATTTATATAAATCATTATTATATCCTTATTAACTTTATATTATTTATTTTTTTTATAGTATAATATCTTCAAAATGAGCACTACATAAGAAGAAAAAATAAAAAATAAGAAAAATATTCCTTCTAACTCTTTATTTATTTTTTTTTTAAATTAGATATAGATATTTTTCTTTAAGAAAAAATAACTTAATATAAAAATAATCTAATAAATAAAAAAATAAATAAAATTTAATAATCTAGAGCCCTAATATTTAATATTATAAATATAGAAAATAATAAACTACTAAGACTAGATATATATAATTATATTACTAGATTAAACTTTTTAATAACTAAAATTAAAAATCTAGAAATATTAAGCCCTAAAGAAACACTTTTAAATAATATAAATTTAAGGATTAATAAGCTATCTGCTAAGAAATTAACTATTAATAATATAAATTTAAAAATACATAAATTATCTACTAAAATTGATGATATAGGTAGAAATATTTTTAATAATAATAATCCTATTATTTTTATTAAAAATATTAAATACTCTCCAAGCTTTAGAGTAGTTATATTAATCTTAAAAATATTAAAAAACTCCATTTATAATAATAATAAAAATATTAATAATAATTTTATTAATAATAATAATAGATTTCAAGAAGTTAAAACTAAAAAGAAAAATTAAAAAAATAATAAGAATAAAAATAATAATAAAAATATACTTTTAAATAATAAAAAACAATAGAATCAAATAGATAATAATAATAAAATTTTATTTTCTTTTAAAGATATAGAAAATAAAAACTAATATAAAGCTAAATAGAAAAAAAGATTAATCCTTTAAATATCTAAAGAATTTATTAAGAGTGAAAACTTTAGTCTATTTATATTAAGAAATAAGATTAATAAAGTTTTTTAAAAAAAGAATATTATAAAATCTATTATAAAATCTATGATTAAATTAAGGTTAAATACTTTTATTATTTTAATAATAATAGATAATTTCTCAGCTAAATTTTTAGTAATTAATAAAATAATATAGAAAAATATTATTCCTTTTAATAGATTTTAATATAATGAAGAATAGATTAAATTAATAATCTATAAAATCTCTATAAAGCCCTTTCAAACTAAGGAAGAAATTAAATCATTAAAAAAAGAAATTAAAAATTATAATAATATTAGATTATTAAGAACTCTATTATAGCTTTTTTAAAAAGAAACTAGATTATATAAAAATTATTCTTCTATTATTATTTATATATCTAACTTTAATTTAATAGATATTTTAATAAAAAAAAATATTTATTATAGCAGAGATCTATAATATAAAAAAATTTATTTTTAAAAATATATAATATAATAAATACTAAAAATATAAGCATTTTAAATTTAAATATAAAAATAATTATATATGTGTTATTTATATAGTAAATTATAATTTTAATACTTATTTTTATATATATTACTATTTAAAAAAGCATTATAAATATATATTAATAAAATATACAAATTGTAAAGCATTTATATAATTAATAACTATATATATTTAGAATAATAAAGGGTTAATCTAAAAAAGGAATATATAATACCTATAAATATTAATTTTTAATAGATATAATATTCTTATAAAATAATACAGGAAAAGGCTTAGATTATATAATTATTTATTTAAAATTAGGTCTTAAAAGAAATATAGATTTTATATTATTTTAAGAATTTTATATTTTAAATAATAGCACTATTTCTTATCCTATATATAATGTTATTTTATTATTAAATTATATTATATTAAGGGTTGCAATATTTCACTTAAAAATATTAATATTTAATTTTAAATTAATATATAATTCTCTAGACCTTTAAATTATAAATATATTAATTAAGAATAAAAATATCTAATTATTTAATATTTATAATAAAAAGAAAAGAGATAAAGAAGATAATAAAATATTAAAAAACTTTTTATATACTATTAAAAGAGAATTAATGAAATTAAAACTAGAAAAAAATATTATAATTATTAGAGATTTTAATATCTACTATCCTTAATAGAATAAAAATAAAAATCTAAAAAGAGCTAAAGAATTAGTTAAATAACTAAAGAAATATAAATTTAAACTTTTAAATATTCTAGATATTTCTATATAAAATAAGAAAAGCTTTATTAGCTTAATATTAGACTTAGTATTCTATTTTTATAATTTAAATAATAATAAAAACTATTTTATATAGGAAATAGATTTAGAAATATTCTTTAAATCTGATTATAAAATATTATTTTATTCTTATAAAAATATAAAGAATATAGTATTAAATCTTATTAGTAATTTATCTTATAATTTTAGAAAAGCTAATTGGAAAAAGTTTTTAGAAAAAATTAATAAATATAATAAATAATATAGTTTATTAAATTTAGATTTAGAACTAGAAGAAGAGTTTAAAAATTAAGCTTAAATCCTATAAGAAATAATTACTAAAGCTATAAAAAAAGTATATTAAAAAAAATATATATTCTAAATTTAAAGCTTAATAGAATAAAGATTTAGTAAATTTAAAAAAGGACTTTAAAAAATAAAAAAATTATAATATTCTAATAAAGAAAATAAAGAAATATATAACTCTTATATTATTAAAAGAAATATATATTTTTAAAAATAAAGAATACTAAATAGTAAATATAGAATAAATTCTTAGAAAATGCTAAAGATAAAGAGATATTTAAAATCTTTTTTTATATAAAAAAGATTTTTAAATAGACTGCCTATATTACTATATAAAAAAATAATATAAAAAAAGAAACTATTTCTTTTCTATAAAAATATAATGCTTTTTTTAAAATATTATTTAAGGAACTCCTTATTTCTAAAGAAATAGATCTAAATATTTTATATTTAGAAAAATATAAATAGTTTAAACTTAAAGAATATAAAATAAAAGAATCTATTTTTTAGCTATTAAAAAATAAAGCTCTAGAACTAGATAATTTGTTTTTTATTATCTTATAGCACGTTTATAATAATATTAAAAAAAGATTTAATATTATATATAAAGTATTAATAAAAAAAAGTTAATATTTTAAATACTAAAAAAAGCTTCTAGAATTATATTAAAAAAACCAAATAGAATAGAATTTAATTTTAAATTTTATAGGATTATTTCTCTATTAAATTGCTTAGAAAAAGTATTTAAAAGAATATAAACTAAAAGATTAGCTTTTATTATAAAAGATCTAGAGTATAATTTATTATATTTTAATTAAATTAATGATAGAATTAACAAATTATTAATTAATATAATTTTATTCTTAATAAATAATATACAAATTAAAAAGAAAAATAAAAATAAAACTTTTATTTTATTTTTAGATATAAAAGATATCTTTAACTATATTTTTAAAAATTAATTAATAAAAATATATGTCTATTTAGGTCTTCTTAAAAGTCTAATAAATTAAATTATATTATTCTTCTTAGATAGAGAAATTAAACTAAAATTTAATAATAATCAAAATAATAGTATTTCTATTATAATTAAAGCTCTCTAAAGATCACCTTTTTTACCTATTATTTTTCTAATTTATATTACTATATTATTTATTTTTAAAGATTTAAACAATATAGAATATAAATTAAAAATATATCTAGAAAAGATTAGATTTTCTAATTATATTAATGATATAAGCATCAAAATAAGCTCAAAAAAATAGAGAATAATTATAAAATATTAAAAAAAATTACTACTTTCTTAATCCAAAAAGAAGAACAGAAAGGACTTAGCTCTAAAAGAGAGAAATAACTATAAAGTAAAGAGCTTAAATATAGGAATAGCTTTAATAATAAAAGCTACATTATATATCTTATTATATTCTAAAGTTACTAAATCAGCATCCGAAGCGCGTATGAATTAATTATATATATAGTAGCGATTTGAACAGAATCCTAGATGGTAGTAAATAGCTACCTCACATTACATACCCTACCTTACAGTTCCTCTACGAATCTAGTTATTACGCCTCTCACTATCATGCTTCCTACCTACTCTCTTACAAATATCTATTAATATTCTAGAAGAAATTAAAGAAATTATAATAAAAAATTATAATAATATAATCTAAGAATAGACTAGAAATAATATATTAAAATAATATATTATTCTATATTCAGATAGCTCTAAATTAAAAGAAAATAATAGGATTAGAATTTATAATCTGAATTCTAAAAAATTCTATGCTTATAATATTGGCAAAGAATAAAAAATATTTAATTCTAAATTTTTTAGAATCTATAAATCATTAGAAATCGCTGAAAATTTATTAAAAGAAAATCTATTTATTTTAAATATATAGATCTTTTTAGATAGTTAAGCTATATTAAAAGGCTTAAAAATAAGCCTATAAACAAGAAAATATTTTATATATTAAGAAATATATAAAATAGCTAAAAATATTAAAAGTTAAAATATTTAAATAAATATTTAATGGTCCCTAGAGTATATAAATATTTTTAGAAATAAATAAGTAGATAAAATTATTAAATTTATAGCTAAAAATCTAAAACCGAATAATATTAGCATTTCTATTAGTTATATTAGATAATTACTAAAAGAAAGATCTTTATTAGAATAGGAATTAAATTGGAATAAATTAAAAGAAAAGAAATAAAAAGAATCCCTATATAAAAAGTATAACAATATTAATTTTAAATAGAAAATAAATCTATTAAAAATTAATAAATTATTATAGTCTTTAATACAATAACTAAAAATAGAACATAGATATTTTTTATCTTATTTAAAAAGATTTAATTAGCAATACGAGAATGATATTTGTAATAAATATAATTCTAACTTAAAATAAATATTATATTATTTAATTTTAGAGTGCTCTAAATATAATAATATTAGAAAATAAACTATTGGGGAGCTTACTATAGAAAAAAGAAATTTATATTTCTTATATTCTAAACTAGGCGTCCTAATATTAATTGAATATCTAAAAAAAATTAAGATTGTTATTAGGAAATAGATATTATTAAAAGAAGAATAATTATTTTTATTACTTCTTAATTAATAACTTATATTTATTTTATTTTTCTATTTGGTTTTATATATCTTTAATAGTCTGCAGGGAGTCTCTTATTATTTTCCTAAAATTTGCCTATTTCTATTTATGTATTTAATCTAGTTAGCCTAAGTCTATTTCCTAATTAGGAAATGTCAGACCTTGCATAGTCTATGACTGGAAAAAGGTCTCTAAAATGGAAGCATAATAATAATAATAATAATAATAATAATAATAATAATAATAATAATAATAATAATAATAATAATAATAATAATAATAATAATAATAATAATAATAATAATAATAATAATAATAATAATAATAATAATAATAATAATAATAATAATAATAATAATAATAATAATAATAATAATAATAATAATAATAATAATAATAATAATAATAATAATAATAATAATAATAATAATAATAATAATAATAATAATAATAATAATAATAATAATAATAATAATAATAATAATAATAATAATAATAATAATAATAATAATAATAATAATAATAATAATAATAATAATAATAATAATAATAATAATAATAGTTTTATTCTTAGTAAGTAACATACAAATTAAAAAGGAAAATAAAAATAATATATCTATTTTATTTTTAGATATAAAAGGCGCTTTTGATTATATCTCTAGAAATTAATTAATAAAAATATATATTTATTTAGGCCTTCCTAGATGTCTAATAAATTAAATTATATCTTTTCTTTTAGATAGAGAAATTAAGTTAAAATTTAATAATAATTAAAGTAATAGTATTTCTATTATAGTTAAAGTTTTCTAAGGATCCCCCTTTTCACCTATTATTTTTCTAATCTATATTACTATATTATTTATTTTTAAAGATTTGAATAATATGGAATATGAATTAAAAATATACTTAGAAAAGACTAGATTTTCTAGTTATATTGATGATATTGGTATCAAAATAAGCTCTAAAAAAATAAAGGATAATTATAAAATATTAGAAAAAATTATTATTTTTTTAATCTAAAAAAAAGAACAGAATAATATCTAGTTTAATAGAGAAAAAATAAAACTAATTCATTTTTTATTAACTAGAAAAATTAACCTAGAAAATCTAGATTTTTAAGTTAGAATTAATGGAAATAAGATTAAACTAAAATTTAATATTAAATAGTTAAGAATTATTCTTAATTATAAATTAAATTTTAAAGAATATATTATAAATCAGATTATAAAAGCAACTAGAGTTTTTCATTAAATAAAAAGACTTTTTAATATAGAAAAAGGTCTAACTTTTTAAGTAATAAGATAATTATATATAGTATATATAATATTAATTACTAATTATAAGGTCTTTATTTAGTGGAGAAATTAAGCTGATTTTTTATATAAATATTAAATATTGCAGAATAAAGCTTTAAGAAAAATATTAGGAGTTTTTAAAATCTTTCTATATAAAGTTATAGAATTAGAAGCTTCTTTACCACTCTTAGAAATTAGATTTAATAAAATATATTAATCTTATATATTAAAAATCTTACAATTTGAGTTATTTTATATTATTAAAAATAAACTGCTAATTAACTTTGTTTTAAATCCAGAAGAAAAAGAAAAATCTAATTTAAAATATTATTATAATTAGAATAAATTAAGAACATTAAGAAATATAAGAATAAGAAATAATATTAGTAATAATAATATTAATAATATTTCGAATTCTGATCTTAACCCTGAATTTTAGCCTATTATAAATAAAAAATATAGAAAATATAAATATTAAATAGATTATTTAATTTTATTATTTTCTTTTATTGATTAGAGCAAATTTCAGAAATCTAAATATAAATATAGAAAAAAATATTAATAAATTAATATCTATTAATATTCTAGAAAAAACTAAGGAAATTATAATAAAAAACTATAATAATATAATCTAAGAATGGACTAGAAATAATATATTAAAGTAGTATATTATTCTATATTTAGATGATTCTAAATTAAAAGAAAATAATAGTGTTAGAATTTATAATCTAAATTCTAAAAAATCCTATACTTATAATATTAGCAAAGAATAAGAAATATTCAATTCTGAATTTTTTAGAATCTATAAATTATTAGAAATTACTAAAAATTTATTAAAAGAAAATCTATTTATTTTAGATATATAGATCTTTTTAGACAGCTAAGCTATATTAAAAGACCTAAAAATAGGCCTATAAACAAGAAAATATTTTATATATTAGGGGATATATAAAATAGCTAAGAATATTAAAAGTTAAAATATTTAAATAAATATTCAATGGTTCCTAGGGTATATAAATATTTTTAGAAATAAATAAGTAGATAAAATTGCTAAATTTACAGCTAAAAATCTAGAACCTAATAATATTAGTATTTCTATTAGTTATATTAGACAATTACTAAAAGAAAGATCTTTATTAGAATAGGAATTAGATTAGAATAAATCAAAAGAAAAGAAATAAAAAGAATCCTTATATAAAAAGTATAATAATATTAATTTTAAATAGAAAGCAAAATCTAGTAAAAATTAATAAATTATTATAGTTCTTAATATAACAATTAAAAATAGGATATAAATATTTTTTATTTTATGTGACATCTCAGCCACCGCGCAGGCAGCACGGTGCCGGAAACAAGGTTAGGGCTGCGAAAGGGATATCCTGGTCTTAGGGCTTCATGCCCTAGGCGGTGCTGTATTAAGATATTGATGATAGTACTGTATTAGGATTAAGGCACACATATAAATATCGATTAGAAGATCTATATCTAGCTTTTCTTTTCTTCATGCTTTATTATCTTCATAGAGAACTACCTAATATGATAATATTAGCCTGAGTAGTATTATATATAATAAAGCATCTCTTTTTTTTTCTTTCTTGTATATTAGTATAGTAGATCTTAATAGCATCTTACTCTAATTAAGAGGTTTCTTTTCTTTCTACCCCTCTTTTCACCTTAATATACTTGTAAAGTGAATATTTAGTTAATATACTTAAGTTAGGAGTCCTCTCTTTCTTTCTTTCTTTTTTTTTTATTATTAACTTTTTTTTTTTCTCTTTTTAACAAGCTGCCACTAATAAGATAATAAAAAAGCTAGATTAGAATAATACCGCTAAAGCATTAAATATAAATATATAGAAAAGCTTAAAGTAGAAATACTCTAAGTAATATCTTATCTTTGATATGAATAAGATTCTAATAAAAGAGTTAGATTTAGTAATAGCTAAAGAAAATTTATTAAATTATACTATTTTCTAAAAGCTCTATAATTAGTTCTTTAATAAGCTTTTTAAATATTTATATAATTACATAAATGCTCTTAAGCACTAGATTTAAGAATAAGATTTAAAGAATAATAAATATAAGATTAATAAGGATATATTACAGACTATAAAAATAGAAATTAACAAACTCAAAGCTTATATAAAAAATCAGTAAGACGCTATAGCTAAATTAATTTAAAAATATAATAAAGTCTTTGTATAAGTATAAAAGCTTACTTAATAGAGTAAATTAGTCTCTATAGCACTAGTAAGCTAGAAGAAAAGTACTAAACTTCTAGATAGAAAGTATTTTACTAATAGTAAAGACTCTAATCTAAAATTTATTTTTTAATTAATTAATATTAAGAATAAGTTAAAAATTAATACTAATTATTATTTAATTATTTTATTATATATATAGTATATTAAGAGTATATGTAAAGAAGAAACTATAGACTATTTTATATCTTATTTTAAAAAGAATTTATTAGAATACTACTATAATACTGATGATATTATTAAATATCTTAAAATAATTTACTATAACATAAATCTTATCTCTAAGGCTAAATATAAACTCTATTATTTATTCATAAATAATATTAAATTTTAGGATTTCTTATTATAATTTATGCTTATTATTTAGGAAGTAGAGTTACCTGCTAACTAATAGAAAGATAAACTATACAAATAATTATCTCTTAAAATGTAAAAACAACTTATAAAAGCTAGTTATAATAATGATATAATCTACTAAGATTTTATCTACAAATACTACTAGACTGCAAATCGCTTAGAAATCATTATTAAAAATGAGAAACATACTCTAAAGAGCTATAATAATAAGAATAATAATAATAAAGGCTCTAGGAAGGACAATAAAAAAGATATATTAATACTTAATAAGCTAAAGAATAGTAAGGATAAGATTAAGATTCTATAGCTAAAAAAAAATAGTTTATAATAGAAAAAAAATACTTTAAGTATAAGATATTGAGGCATATAGAAAGTTAATATTTATTTAATAAATAAAGTACTTCTAATCTTAAGACACTTAAGCCCACAACTAAAATAAAAAATAATTTAATCTTAGAATTAGAAAATAAGAATATTTAAAAAAAGTCTCTTTTCTAGATATAATTAATATTACTAAGGCTTTAGATTTATTATAATTAAATCTTTTATAATTAATAGAGAATAACAAAGATAGCTTAACTATATCTATTTAACTAGCTAAGAATAGATTATTAATTTTAATTAAAGCTTTAGTAGATACTAGAGTAAATAATTTTATATTCTTAGATATCTTTTTTATAGAAAAGTTAGTTTAATATCTATATTACTATATTATCCTATTAAAGCAGCTATTTAGAGTGAAAGAATTTAATAATAAAATAAAGAGTAAGATTACCTACCTAATAATATTAATACTAGTTATTAATAAGTATATTATATATAATATCCTATTCCTTATTATCTAACTAAGAAAGTATGATATAATCCTTAGTTAGATATAATTAGCTAAATATAAGATTTTAGTAGATAGTACTTAGAAATGTCTATTATAGCTAGAAAAGATATTATTAAAGAAGAAAATCTAGGCTAAGTAGTTTATATTATTGCTAAAGAGACTATTATTATAAGATTAAAAGATTAATCTTTAATATTAAAAGGATATAGACTAAAGAGATTAAGTATTTAAAGTAGAATAAAAGATTATAATTTAAATTCTAGCTATAACCTTATTAGTATCTAGTTAAAGGATTCCTATTATATATAATAGATCTTACTAGAGGTAACATAAATATAAGTTAGATTATATAAGAAAGAAATTTAATTAAGTTATAGATTAATATCTTCTATAGAAGACTCCTATATTAGTAGTTAAAAAAAAGATTAAATAAATATAATTTTAGAAAATATATTCTATAGTGAATATTACTTTAATTAGCATATCAAGGTTTCTATATAATATTAAGAATAAAAAGATAGAGACCTTCTTAATAAATATTAATAAAATTAAGAAGATAATTAAGAACAAATCTAGCTTTATAAAAAAGATATAAAAGAAATAAAAGATTAAGAAATAACTTCTAAAGCAGTATTATAAATATATTAATATTTTCTTTAAGATTTAGTCTGATAAGCTACTAGAATAAAAAGAATATAACCATAGAATTAAGCTAGAAAAGAAAGTAAAGCTTAATTATTATTCTTTTTATTATATAATTATAAAAGAGCTTTAAGTAATAAAGAACTATATTATAGAGAACTTAGAAAAAGGTTTTATTATATTGAGTAACATACTATACACATCACCTATTCTTATAGCTAAAAAACTAGGTGGAGGACTCTACTTTTATATTAACTATTAAAAACTTAATTCATTTATTTAAAAAAATCAGTATCCCCTACCTCTTATTAATAAGATATTTAAAAGAATTAGTAAGACTAAGATTTTTATTAAATTAAATATCTAATAAGGTTTTTATCATATCTATATACATCAGGACTTAATAGATTTAATAATATTCTACTACTAATATAGGACCTTTAAATATAAGATTATACTATTTAGATTAATTAATAGACCTATAATATTCTAGAGATTAATAAATAATATCTTTATTAATTATTTAGATAAGTTTCTAATTATCTTTATTAATAACTTTTTTATTTATAATGATAACGCTACTAAGCATAAGATTTATATTAAAATAGTATTCCAGCGACTCTGTAACACTAGTTTATAAGTAAGTATTAAGAAATATAAATTCTATATCACTATAATAAAGTATTTTAGTTTTATTATTATATCTAATAGTATCAAGATCAATTTAAAAAAAATTAAAACTCTATTATAAAAAGTATTAATAACAATATAAGAAATATAATTATTTTTAGGCTTTTATAATTTTTACTAAAAGTTTATTAAGGAATATAATTAAATAGTAAAGCCTCTATATTAGCTTATATAATAGAATATTCCTTTTATTTAGATGAAGAAATATAGGGAAATATTTAATAGACTAAAGTTAATACTAATAATTACCTTAATATTAATTCACTATAATCTAAATTAATTAATATAGGTAGAGATAGATATATTAGACTTAATTATAGCAGCAGTATTATCCTAGCTTTATAAGGATAGAAAGTAGTATTTTATTAGCTATTACTTATTAATAATATCCTTTATAAAACATAATTATAATATTTATAATAAAGAGATGTTAGCTATTATCTAAACCTTCTAGAAGTGAAGACTAGAGCTATTAAAATTATAATAAAAGAAGTATTTTAAAGTATTATCAGACTACTATACATTAGAATATTTTATAATAATAAAGGCGTTAACTGCTAGATAAGTCTAATAATATAAATTTATATAAAAGTTCTATTTTATGCTATAATATCAATTTAGAAGAGCAAATATGCTTATTAATATTCTTATAAAATATTAGAATAATAAGGCTTAAAATTTAAATTATTAAAATCTAATACTCTTACTCTAAGAAATCTTAAATAAGTAGATTATAATTAAGTTAATACTTCTAGACCTACACAGCACTATTATAAGTATAAATATAATTAGTAAAGTATTAAAAGCAAATGAGAAGTTTATTATTATAGAAGAAGCTTAAAAATAATTAAGTAAAAGAAAATTATAATAGTATATTAAGGATAGATGTCTATTATTTAAAGAATATCTATATATTTCTTAAAAGAAAGAACTCTATACTTACTTATTTAATAAGATATATTAATCCTTATTAATAGCTTACCCTAATTGTAATAAGATAAAGAAACTCTTCTAAGAGTATTTTTACTAGAAAGGCTAGAGTACGGATATAGAAGAATATATAAATAACTATTAAATATATAGAAGAACTATTATATAGAGAGATTATACTTTGAGACTATTATAACTATTACTTATTCTAGAATAACTATAGTAACATCTATTAATAAATTATATAGAGTTTTTAAAGAATTATTATAATTATAATACTATCTTTATAATAGTAAACTATTTATATAAATAATTAGTTTCTATGCCTTGCTTTAAGAAGATAGCTATAATAAAGAAAATAATAAAGTTTTAATTATAATATATCTTCCTATAGACTAGTTTACTAGATAGTATTATTTTAGACTATAGTAATTAATTTATATTAGAATTCTAAGAAGAAGTCTATTATATTCTATAAATTAAGCTTAAGCTATTAATAGTATAATATACTTAGATAGATAGATAGATAAAGATTATTAATTAATATTTATAGTAGTATTTATGACCTTATATTAACTTTATAATAAATGATTGATTTAAGTTTTTATTTATTATTAATTTTATAGCTACCGCTCTATTATAAGCTTTAGTTAATATATCATTATTTATAATTAAAAAGGATTATTAATTATATATATTTTTTAACTAGACCGCGCTAGTGTCATCTAAAAAGCTTATATTAAATAAGAAGAAAATATAGCAGTAGATATAATAATTTTAAAATATCTAGGACTTTGTTTATAATAATATAAGATAAATCTAGGAACAATAGATAAAACAGGCTAATAAGAAATAATATCTAGTTAATTTTAGAGTAGGAGATAGAGTCTATATTATAAATAAAGAATAGGATACTAGTTATTCAAGTTAGAAACTTAATTACTAGTAGAAAAGATTTTTTTATATAATATAGAAAGTTAGACACACTTTTAAGTTTAAGTTGCTAAAGGGTATAAAGATACACTTAATATTTATATTAAAAAAATTATATCTAGCTTCTACTAAAAAACTACTAGAAGGATAACTAAAGGAAGAATATTTTAAACTTAATATTAATAAGTATTCTAAATAGGAAATTGATATAGTGTTAATCTTATAAATAATATAAAAGAAGCTCTATTACTAAGTGAGCTAAATAGGATATAACTTTAATTCTAAATAGTATCTTATTAGTTATTTAAAGAACACATTATTAGCATTAAAGGCTTTTTATAATACTAATCTAGATGCGCTAAGACCACTACAGTGATTGTATGACTAATTAGAGGCTATAGAAGAAGATTATTATATTAAAAATAATATTAAGAATAATATTCTAGTGAATAACGCTTATAGATAAGCGCCTATTAGAAGGGGGGGTAATATAATATTTTAGCTATTATATAGGTAGTATAGTGTTAGAAATAAGGTTAGGGCTGTGAAAGGGATATCTTAATCCTAGAGTTTTATGCCCTAGATGGTGCTGTATTAGGATATCAATAGTAGTATTATATTAGGATTAAGGCACGCATATAAATATCAACTAAAAGGCCTGTATCTAGCTTTTCCTTTCTTTATGCTTCGTTATCTTTGTAGAGAGCTACCTAATATGACAATATTGGCCTGAGCAGTATCACATTTTATTTAAAAAGATTTAATTAGCAATATGAGAATAATATTTGTAATAAATATAATTCTAACTTAAAATAAATACTATATTATTTAATCTTAAAATGCTCTAAATATAATAATATTAAAAAATAAACTATTGAGGAGCTTACTATAGAAAAAAAAAATTTATATTTTTTATATTCTAAACTAGGCGTCCTAATATTAATTAAATATCTAAAAAAAAAACTAAGATTATTATCAGAAAATGGATCTTATTAGAAAAAGAATAATTACTATTATTACTTCTTAACTAATAAAATTCATATTTATTTTATTTTTTTATTTGATTTTATATATTTTTACTAGCCTGTAGAGGGTCTCTTATTATTTTCCTAAAAATTTGCCTATTTCTATTTATATATTTAAACTAGTTAGCTTAAGTCTATTTTCTAATTAGGAAATGGCAGATCTTGCATAGTCTATGACTAGAAAAAGGTCTCTAAAATGCAAGCATAATAATAATAATAATAATAATATAATGCCTTACTCATTCTAGTACCACTTCTTGCAGAGACCTAATCCAGCACCATATAGAGCTACAGCTCTATATATAGATAGCTTCATCTTTTCTAAGGTGCGGCGCTAGGCTATAGATAGAATAATAAAATATTGTTAAGAGCTATTATATTACTCTTTCTTTTTAAAGATGCTTATCTGTAAGCGCTTTTTTATAGCTATATTATCCTTAATAGTGTTCTTTATAAAATAATCTTCTTCTGCAGCCTTAATCCACTTATTTGTCGGAAACTTCGGTCAATACCGTTGGAGTATAACTAGGATAGTTATATTAACGGAAGAAGTTAATATATTCTGATATACAAAAGGCTATATGAGTGTAAAGTCTTAAGGAAATAAGATAAACTAAATATTCTATTTAATAGAAGAATATATATTCAAGTTATCATAATTAATCAAAGACAATAGAATAAAATTAAATATATAGTAAATAAGTATTCTTATATATTCTATCATTATTATAGCTATTATAGAAAATTCTCTAATTTCTATATAGCAATTATTATAGTAATTATAATTATTACTCTAATTTCTATAATATCTTAACCTTAAGATTATAGATAATTTTTTATTCTATTATGTATTAACTTTTATAAGGATTAACCTAATCTATTAGCTATAATATTTTTAATCTTCTAATAATCTCTTCCTCTAAAGACTAATATTCTAATAGTATAATAAATAGTCTATATCTCTTATCTATAATATAGATAATTTCTACTTCTTAAAATACTTATTATTATAATGATAAGCTAACTATATTATTAAAGAAAACTATTTTAAAGAACTCTCTTCTATTTTGCGTTAAATAACTTAGTGTTATTTATTATTTTTTATATAGTTATTATAGCGAAATTAGCAAGACTTATATAAAAATAGAGTTCTCTAAACATTATAATAAATGTATTTGTATAAATAATTATTACTGTATTGATATGTTTGTATCTAACTTAGTCTAGAAGTGTCTCACAGAGGCTTAAGATAAGATAAAAGCAAATAAAAAGAAAGCTTATAAAGAGGTTATAGCTTTTATAGCTAAGCTTAGCTATCTTCAAAAATAAAAAAAATTATTGCGAAAATATGCTAGTCAATTTATTTAAATAGATATAAAAGATATTAAAGAGTTAGAAAGATTAAAAGAAAAGAAAGAATAAAAAGCAGCAAATAAATAGATAAAATAAGAGACAACGCGCAAAGAATAAGAGTTAATTATATTAATACTTAATTCTAGTGACTCTAATAGCCTAGTCTTAAATAATTCTTCCTAACTTGCTTCTTTTTCTATTCTAAACTAATTATTATTTAATACTCCTGAATCTTGTTATAACAATTTAAATTTATAATAGATTCTTATAAATTATCTTCTAGTAAGTATTCTTTTTATTTAATTAAGTAGTAAATCTAACTATTTTCTTATTTATAATCTAGAATTTTTTTTATTTTATATTCTTTATTATCTGCTTTATTATTTTTGTTTTTTAGGTTTTTTATTAGTTCTAATAGTGATATATAAAATATTAAGTGTATACGCATTCTTATTAGTAGCTAGAGTTAATAATTATTATTTTTAAATTTTTTTACAATTCTAAATAGTCTATATTTAATTATATTAAATTTATTGCTTAGTTATTTTATTTTAATATTAAAATTTTTAAATTCTAGTGTTTATTATAGAAGGTAAATTTTTCTTTTTTTTATAAAATTAATACATTCTTATATTTTATATTATAATATCATTTTATTTTTTGTTCTGTCTATTGAATATCTTTAAATATTATTATATATATCTATTATATATATACTATCTATAGTACTGCTTTATTAAAGCTTCTATCTATTAATATAGAAGTCTATAACATTTGTAAATATCTTTCTAAATTAGTAAAGTATAGTACTTCTCTTATTAAGATATTTTTTATATTATTTAATATAAATTATGCTAATAATAGTATCTTTATTTAATTATCTTAATTTCAATCTAAATAATGTTATAAATATTGTTTAATAAACTATATTATTCTTTTAGTTAGTTTATTTATTTGTTAATAATTTATAATTAATAGTTTATACTTAATTTTATATACTTTAATAATTATCTATTAGTATTTTAATCTAAATAATTTATCTTAATTTAAAATAATCTTAATTAATAATCTAATCTAACTAAATACTTCTTATAGCATAAGTATTGCGTATTATTCTGCTATTAAGTCTTTTAGTGTTAGTTATATAATAATATATTTTATTAATCTATTAATAATAATAATTATATTAATATATTAAATTCTAGTAATTAGATCTTTCAATTCTAGTAATCCTTATATAAAGTTAATTATAATATATTTCTATAGCTTATCTAATATTTCTAGTAATTATATCTTTTTATAAAATTAATAGTTAATTAGCTTGTTTCTATTATAACTATTATATTAGCTAATATATTCTATAACTTATCTTCTTATACTTAGAAAATAATATTATTATTATATCTTTTTTATAGTTTTATTAATTCCTTGATATTCTTATAATAATAGATTATAATATATTCTAATAATTTTTTTAATTATTATTCTTAAAATAAGTATAGATCTATTCTATATAGCTAATTCTCTCTATAGTATTATTTCTTTATTTTTTAATACTGTTATAAGTATTTTATCTTTATTAATAGTATTTATTATTTACTAATAAAATCCTAAGTTAGTAATAATAATTATAATAACAAGTATTATTTTAATATTATATTATATACTATCCTTATCTTCTTTTAAGATATTGATTTTTAGCTATTTAAGACTTATAATATAATTTAGTCTTCTATTAAGAATGTTTATAATAATATTCTCTTTTCCCTTGATATATTTAATCTAAAATTTAAATTTTAATAAGTATTTAGCCTATTATATTTATTATCTAACTAATTTCTTTATTATTATAAAGTATTTAAGGTTATAATAGTTACTTTTTATAATTATTTTTTTTTAACTTTTTATAGATAGTATCTCTACTATTTAAATATTTTAACTATTATAAGTAGTTCTTTATTATAAATATTATAATTCTTTTTAGCTATAATAAATTTTTTTAAAAAAAAGGTAATAGGTCTCTATTTTTCTTTATTATCTAGCTACTTAAAAATAATTCCTAATATATATCCTAATATATCTAGTTATATTAAATTCTGTCTATCTAGATTATATAGTATAAATATTAATACTTTCTTAACTAATTTTTTAATATTATTAAATAACTTTTCTTTTTCTTTTATTTATTTGAATTTAAGATTCTTCTTAAATAGTTTAATCATAGATTAGATAATTTTAAAATAATTCTAAAAATATTATCTAATATATCTATTTATTTTTAAAAATCCTTAAATATCTTTAACACATATTAATATTAGCTAATTAATATTATATTTATTTTTTTTAATTAAATCTTTAATTCTTTTAATATATAGATTATTCCTAAATAATTAACTATAATTATGTTAAATTTATATTTTTTAATCTTAAGGGTTAATCTTATTTTTATTAACTTAATTATTACTATTTATATATGGCTATTATATTCTTCAATATTCTTAAAGTAAATAATAATATTATTAAAATATACTATAACAAACTTGTTAAGGAACTTAATTAATATATATATTATAAATCTTACAAATTCTATAGATAATCTTTTTAAATCTATTAGTATAATTATTTATTTAAATAATCTTATATTTATAAGAAATATTATTTTTTAAATATCTTCTTTAGCAGTCTTTAGGTTGTAGTAATTCTATTAGATATTAAAGACTATTATAATTTTTATTTTTTATAAAAGGTTTTTTTTCTATTTCTAATATAGTGCCTTATTTATATTATTAATTATTCTATTATTTAGTGCTTAGTAATTAATAATTATTTATTCTATTCTATTCTTTTTTAATATAAATATTAGTTTATTTAAGGCTGGTCCTTATTCTTTATATATATATCCTATAGCTAGGAACTCTCTAATAAACTTATTCTCTAATTCTAGTTGATCTTGTGATTTGTGCTGTTACTTAACTAAAAATAGTATAAATTCTAATTTTAATAGTATTTATACTTTATACTCTTTCTTATAATTTAGTAATTAATATTCTTTTTTCATAAATAGTTTAATAAAATTATAATATTTTTTAGGTAGCTTTATAAGTATCTTTTTTAATTCTTATTTATAAATCTTTTTTGATTTTAATTATGTCTATAGCTGCGATATAGATTACTTTTATATTATTTTTTCTCTTTTTATAGATTATTTTTGTAGTATTTTATTTATTTATTTTTTAATAGACTATATTATCTTCTATACTTTTTATTTATTTAAGCTAATACTTCTCTTTAGCCTTACTTATAGAAGATTATTTCTTAATTCTTTCTATAAGTTTATAAGTTCTTTATATTCTTTTAACTTAGTCTATAAGATTCTATTATTAATAAAAACTATTCTAATTATCTAATTAATAACTAGATTTTACTCTTATAATTATAGCATTCCTAGTATTACGTTATATCTAGTTATTACTATAATATTAAATAAGATTATTATAATATATAGTTCTAATAATATAAGAACTAGTTTTATTTTCTTTTTATATTTTTCTATGATTGGTTCTCTATTAATGCTAATAATCTTAGTTTATTAATTTATTTTATAGTATTAGAGTTATAACTTATCTACTATATTAGAGTTTATATAATTTCTAATAACTTTTAAATCTAAAAATATTTGTAGCTTTATTTTCTTAATTTCTACTAAGATAATAATTATTTAGTATCTTAGATTAATTATTACTATAATTAGATACTTTATTTAATATTAATCTATATAGCTTTATACTACCTAAATATATTCTTCTAAAAGATTTATAAAAAGTCTATTATAATAAAATTAATAGAACGCTATATAATATTCTTACTTAGATAAGTCTAAATATGCTAGATATCTATTTTCTTTATATATATATTAGTATTCTAGGTTTTTTTAAGGACATATAAGTTTTGCATATAAAATAATATCTAATATTTTTAAAAATTATTAATTGATTTTCTTGCTAAGATGGTAGAATTTATATCTATTATTATAGCATATTATTTAATATACTTTATTATATATATATCTTTCTAAATTAGAATAGTACATACAAATGTAATTCAGTATATATTCTAATTATCTACTATATAGTTAGTATCTATTTAATTTAGATATTCTCTCATAAATAGTTGCTAGAATTTTATTGTTTTATCTATATATTAGATAGTTTTAGTATATCTATTTATAATATTTTTTATATCTTTCTAGGTGCTCTTTCTAAGTATATTAAAATTCTTTTTAGTAAATTGTTTTTATAAATATATAATTGCATAGATTATCTTTCTAATTTTATAATTTCTTTATTTCTTCTTTAGTAATCTATATAATCTTATAGTTATAATTACTCTTATAAATTTCTTTATTATGTGTCTTATTCTAAGTATAATTATTTTAATTAATATATTTTTATTAAGTTTATTCTTATCTTATCTTTATAAATTATTTTTTAATCTTCTTATAAGGGTCTAGGTAGGGTTTTTTTAATCTTAATACTTAATTAGCTAATTTATTACCTTTTTATCACTACCTTATAATGCTAATTAAGTATAAAATAACTTAATTAATAAGAAATCTTTATAGTTAATATTTTTATTACTATCTTCTAATTCTTCTTTATCTAGTTTATAACCTCTAGAATAACTATTCTTAAGTGATTAATTCTATATCTTATAGCTCTGCTTATTTCTCAAAAATATATAGTAAGTATCCTTGTATATAGCTATAGATACTTAAATTTCTATATTATTAATATTTTTTATAATGCTTTTTATCTTTATTATTATTCTTTATTATATTATTATCATAATTTTGTTCTCTTAATCTATATTAATCTTTTTTATTTATTATCTCTTTGATATTTTTTAATCTATAGACGTGTCTAATACTTACTATATCTATTTTTATAATTTCTTTTATTTTTTAGTCTACTACTATATTCCTTACTTATATTATTCTAGTAATTCTTTATTAATTTTTAAATATTTATTGGTACTACTCTCTTCTAGGGTATATATATAGATAGCTATTATAATTTATTATTATAATCTCTAGTTAGCTAGTTTAGAGTTTTTCTTTAGCTTATGATATTTACTTATAAAATATTTTAATATTTTATAATTAAAATAGGCTTTCTTTTTAATTAGTTTTTTCTTTTTTTCTTTGATTAGTATAGTATTTATTTATATAATAATAATATTATTATTTTAGTCTTTAGTTCTTTTCTAAGATATATTAGCTTGCTATCTTAATTAATGCTAATAATTTTCTTATTCTATATATTATATATATAGTGCTATATTAATCTATAATACTACTTTTATTATTTTTTTAAAAGTGTTAGATCATAATATAATTTATAAAATTTAATTCTTTATATTGTTTTTTAAATTATTATAAAACTGATCTTATAGTCCTTAATCATTCTATTTAAGATATCTTAATATTTAAAGAAATTTTAAAATATAGTCTTCTATAGATCTATATTATTTAATATTCTTAATTTAATAGATTACATTAAATTCTTTATTAATAGTTTTAAATAGCTGATAAAGCTTTTTTTAAAATAAATAAAGCTGCTGAATATAAGGGTAATTTTAGATTTAAATTAATTATTATTAATAGCTTCAATTTAATTAATAATATAAGATATAAACTATCTTATTACTTTTCTAATGAGAAAACTAGATACTATAAGAACCTTATCTTATTTAGATATAATCTAGTTAATATTATTGCTGAAATAAATATATAGCTATATTAAAAATATTTTAAGGATTCCTTATTCTCTTAAGAATAGTTCAACCTTTTCTATCTTAATAATTAAGTGATTAGCACACTAGGCTTCTAGCTTAATAATGTATTATTCTAGAGCATCAATAATCTCTACTATTTATACTAAGATTAATCTAGAATTATTACTATTTATTATTATTTCTCCACTAGAAATTGATAGAGTTAGTGTGGCTAGATAAATCTATACTTATAAAGGAATTAGTTGCTATTAGCTAACTATAATAATTATTAATTAAGATTTCTCTTTTATAATAAGGATCTTTAATTATTAGAAACTTTAATTAATACCATTAGAGTATAACTAGGATAGTTATATTAATAGAAAAAGTTAATATATTCTAATATACAAAAAGCTATATAAGTATAAAGTCTTAAGAAAATAAGATAAACTGAATATCCTATTTAATAGAAGAATGTATATTTAAGTTATCATAGTTAATTAAAAATAATAGAATAAAACTAAATATATAATAAATAAGCATCTTTATATATTCTATTATTATTATAGCTATTATAGGAAATCTTTTAATTTCTATATAGCGATCATTATAGTAATCATAGCCATTGCTCTGATTTCTATGATACCTTAACCCTAAGATTGTGGATAATCCTTTATTCCATCGTGCATTAGCTTCCGTAGGGATTAGCCCAATCTATTGGCTGTGACGTTTCTAATCTTCTGACATTATTAAATAGCTTTAAAAGCTCATCTGCTGTTAGATTAGCATTATAATAAACTTTCAATATTAATTGTACATTTTTTAGATTATTATTATTATTATTCTTCCATTTTAGAGACCTTTTTCTAGTCATAGACTATGCAAGGTCTGCTATCCTAAGATAGACTAAATAATTATATAAGTTATTATTATAATAGGGAAAATCTTAGATCCTTTAAAGGAAACCTAGACGAAAACCTATTATAATTTTAGAAATAAGTAAATTTGAATAGTTTGATTGAGTGGGACCTATTTAATAGAAGTATTCTATACATAATACTTAATAGATATATAAAATAGTTATTTTTAGTATAAAATAAGAACCCTTAATACCTTTAAATACTAATAATAATTACTAAAATCTATTACATATATATATATCCTAATAATAACCCTACTATTATTTTTGATATTTTTTGTGGTTAGTTATAGACAAGTGTGGGATTCGGACCCCCCTCTTCAGAACGGATAGATAGGCTCCGTAACGGGAACGGCCATAGATAGCGCTAACCACTCCACTACCCGCCCGTCAGACATCTCTATATAGAATAGAAGAAATTCTACTAGCTTAGTATTAGATTTAATATTCTATTTTTATAATTTAAATAATAATAAAAACTATTTTATATGGGAAATAAATCTAGAAATATCCTCTAGTTCTAATTATAAAATATTATTTTATTCTTATAAAAATATAGAGAATATAGTATTAAATCCTATTATTAACTTATCTTATAATTTTAGGAAAACTGATTGGAAAAAGTTCTTAGAAGAAATTAATAAATATAATAAATAATATAGTTTATTAAATTTAGATTTAAAATTAGAAGAAGAACTAAAAAATTAAACTTAAATTTTATAAAATATTATTACTAAAACTATTTATATAAATTTAATTAAAATAAATATATATTTTTTTTTTATTTTTCTTTTATATATTCATTTTCTTTTTTCTAATAATAAACTAGATATATATAATTTTTCTTTTTACTTTAGTTATATAAGGTCTATATATAATATCTAGACAAGACTTATATTTTTATATAATATTTAGAACTAATAATATTTATTATAAAGCCAAGCAAATCATTTAGTTAGAACTAGATTTTAGATTTTTATAGAGATTATATAAGAAGATTAAAATCCAGTAGAATTAAAATAACACTATATTACTCATACAGTAAAAATTTGCCTCCTATATATTTTTTAAGTATTAGAGTCTTAGCACTAGGTTACATAACACACTGTAACCCGCCTAGTTAACCACTGTAACCCAGGTTATAACACGCTAAATTTGACCCCCATATATCCACTAGATACCACTGTTCCGGAGCTATAATACTCCGTAAACCTAATCCTTTCGGAATACTATTTACCCGATCTAAAAATAGCCCGTCTTTGCTGCCCACATACATAGTAGATATGTACCCAGATTTGCAACCCTAGCTAAATTATCTGGCCGGTCTGACTGCACTCTTGGACTACTAAATCGGATCCTACAGATGTAGGTACTTGGTCCGTATTTTGAAGCAGGCCGGTGTATTCTTCATGGTCATCGCTTCCTTTCTTCGTCAATGATGTTAGATTCGACGTGTAAATATATTGTTCAGACTATGAGACCCGCGTGCAGGAGGTTGTCCGGCTCCAACAGCTCCAGAGAAGCCCCCGCCCTTCCCATTTGTCTGATCACGGGAGATTGACAAGATCGTTTTTGAAGTGGAAGCTTTGAAATCTGGACGGGTGACTGTCCCGCAGGACTCGTCAGATATGGCAGACCTCATGGGAGATATATCTATGTGGAATTCGATTGATGTGTCGACAGGCCACAAAGGCTGCTCCACATGTTGTCGCTGGCATTCGCGAGAGCGTCGAGAGGGCTTAGGATGGCAGAGTACAAGAGTGTTGCGTTCGCATTTTCATGAATTCAACAACCTTACGACATATCATTCCCGGTCGGAGAGAGCTAAGAACTATTGGCTTCACCAGACAAGCGAATTAAGCAACACGACAGACCCGATTGGGTACAACATCGTTATCCCTAACGCTTGCCCAGCAGCAAGGCACAAGGATCCATATTGTTATCTATTACTGGGTTCGAGGGGTCCTGGATCTGCTGATAAGGCTAGTCATAATGGAGCGGGCCGTGCCGAACAGACGCTGAGATGGGATAGGTTAGTTAACTGTTGATTGAAGTGCTAGGTTTAACACGGCGGCAGAAAAAACTATTTCTGTCAGCAACGTTTATACACCGAAAACAAAATGAGTCATAAAAGCGCATGTGATAAGAATGTTACCTAGACGTGCTCGTCGCCAGTAGCGATTGGACACGGCCATCCCCATAACGACCTTCGTATCGAAGAGAGGTCAGGAGCGCATGGTAGTTAACAAATCAGAATAGTGAACTGACTGCCCAATTAGAGGTCGTTTTCGAATGGGGAAACAGGCTAACAGCAGCCATTCAGTTTCATGAGTCTGCTTCTGTTCCGCAAAATGGGATGATCTGCCCCTGCAATGGATACTGTAGAAAATGAGTATTTTTGCGTGCATTAGCACCAGACCCAGGTGAAAAGTACTGTAGATCCTAGGTTCAGCAATTTGTCATCTCTGTACGTCAACATCTGGATCAAGTAAGTTAGTTACTATTACTTAGCTACTGAAAGTAGCCAATAGCTATTGATTTATAGCCGACTTGGGTTACCCCTTCTAACGCTCACATCCAATCACTCTATTAACCTTCTGGGTCTCTGAAACTGATGATGTTCAATTCAAGGCACCAACAAGCAGCAAGGCAATTATCAAACCAGAAGCATTAAGTATAAAGAGTAATAACATCTCTAACTCAGTGAAAACCATAAACCATCCTGCGGCACCTTCTAGGCTTAGGTACGAGTAAGCATGAAGTGTTCTCCTTCCCATACTTACAGAATTGATAACATCTTTTTACTATAGCTTTTAAAATGGATCCTGCCAGTCTTGCTAGACACGTCGTTAAGATCCGATTTGTGGTTCATACCATGGGACTAGCTGGCTGGGATACAAGCAGGAATCATTGGTCTATATTTCTTATCCTGGAAGGCGAGACTTCGTCCGTTCGTTTAAACATGTCTCTTGCGGATGGTGGAGATGAAAATGGAACCCTTACAACCTCCATGCACCCCTATATCCAGTCAAATTCTGGTCTGATGTATTTCGATTACAATGCATGTGCGAATCTCACGGTAGGGCGGTGCCTTGGGATAATCCAGCAGAAGGGACGGCAGAGGTACCGAATGGCTGGGAGTGGAAATGGCTGCCGTTATTGGGTGTAAGTTTAACCTACCATGATCCATACACACATACATAGATCGCCTGTTTAGTTACTAAAGCTATCCCACAGGTGGAATATCTTCTTAGATTTCTCCCAGCAAGGTTACATTGTGCTACCAGAAAATGGGGAATCACAGTTTGGACAACGAATACAAACAAGGTACCATAGGAATAACCAGGGGGCGATCGAACAAATTTCAGACCCGATGGAGATGGGACAGTTTTTCTAGGTTTCTATGTCTGATCGTCACTGTCAAATATGTTCGTACTAGGGCTAGGCTTTGGTGGGCAATTTTGCTGTCTCCAAGTGAACATTAAAGTCTTTTACAGCTTCCCAGTCGATCTGGAATGCCCCGCCACTAAATCTGAGTTAGTTTGTAATTACGCGATTCATTATATTTGGTGTATACTTACAAGTCATACTTCAAGTTGTTTCGATAAACACGATCGAGAAATCCGATCAAATGTTGGTCATCAACATTCATCCCCGATTTGCGATAAACGGAGTCGAGTGAATCTGCAAGCTTCTTCGCGTACCTGTAGTCTTCCTTCTGTGCAAGGAATAGGATACAGTATTTTTCGAATACTCGTGGATAGAAACCGGCAAACTCCCAATCCAAGAGACAGAACGATTCGTCAGAAAGAATAATAATATTCCGATAACTGAGGTCCAAATGGCAAAAAACGCAGTCTGTAAGTCGAAATTGAAACTTCGTTTCAGATCTGGTGAGTTGGGCACGTGTCGCAAGCCATTCATTCAGCTTTTCCATGCTGTCTAGCCGCTCGCCGGCCCCATTCTCGGAAAAAAGGTATCCTCGAGGTATTCCGTGTTCGCGGGGCCCAGGGAAGTCCACCTCAGCCTTGGTCGCGAAATCATATAAACCTTGAGCTAGACTTTGGATGAGAGACTCATCAAATGGTGCCAAGTCGGCTAGCGGAGTTCCATCAACCAGCTCCATCACAAGGTAACCTATCTCCGATTTTTGAAAATATCGATACACTTTCGGGACCCGAATATTGGTTCCTTGAGATCGAGCGTAAGCGAATGTCTGGTTTGCAGCCTCATCCTTGGTAACGCTCCACCCATATTTGACCAAGACGTTGCCCAGTATCTTTTCTAATGACCTTCCACAGTTTTCTGCATCAGGATGAGAGCAAAGACGAGCGATGTCGTCGTCGGAAAGATACTGTAGTTCGTCGGCCATGAATTAGCAATAGGAGGGTCGATGATTCACAAAAGAATATTGAAGAGATAAAAGAAAATGGCTGTAGTATTGATTCAGTAGTGTTGGAAAAGAACAAAGGCTGCTAACTGGGTTATAAAGTTAGGTTAACTAACGTAATCGGTAAGCGAGCTGGCCATGTAAGCAAGCTGGCCACTTTTTCCCGAACCTATACACAATATTGATTTCAAATTCCAATTTCTAACTCACATACAAATTTATATACAAAAAATTAATTACTAGTATGATTAGGATATTGGTTTATTCTATGCCCTATAATATTATAACTACTACAGTAAAATTAGCAGTATATAACTAGTTAAGAAGCTAGGAGCTCTAGTTTAACTAGAGTAGTAGTAATAGTTTAAGATGTTTTAATTTAACTTTATATAAATATTTAAGCTTCCTCTTTAATAATTTCTTACTTAATAGATATCTGTTTATTAAATTTTTAATACTTTTACTTCTCCTTCTTATATGCAGCTTATAAATTATAGTTTTCTTTCTATATAAGTAAAAGATTATTTATAGTTATTTTATAGGCTTTTAATATCTATATAATTACTTAATTAATTACTTAATTTAAGCTTTCTATATGCTTACTTATATATTTCTTAATTATAGTTGACTAACATACAAATTAGTATATATTTTAAGATATTTATAAGCAAGATAATTATATATTATTTAATTAACTAGAAAAAAAGTATTAGTATCTTTAATTAAATAATAAACTATTAAATAACTTAATCTAGATTAAAAGGTATTAATCTAGTTATTATAAAGCTATTCTAGATAGTTTAAACTTTATATACTATTATATAAGCTTTAAGAAATATAGTTAAAAAGTTAATTTTATTAATATAATTAAATCTAAGCTTTATCTACTGTTTAATAAGTTATTTATAATATTATTTTAAAACTATAAAATAGCTAATATTAAGAGGTTATAAAAGATAGAAAAAATAAGAAGATATATAGATTAAAATAATCTTATTCTTAGTATATATATAATTAAATTCTAGAGTTAAATAGCTTCTATAATTATTAAGAATTAATATAAAATATATCTCTAATATACAACCATTAGTAAGAAGAATAAAATAGATTTTAAACTATTTTAATCTTATTTAATCTATAATCTATCTATTTTTACTAATATTAATTTTTTAATTATCTAGAAGATTATTAAACTAGCTTAATTATATATTTTTCTTTATTTTAAAAATAATATATAAAAGTAGAGTCTATCTAGTTAAATTTATTACCTTAATTATAATAATTTATTCTTAATTTCTAAGCTGTAAAAGCTTTAGCTAAGTATATTAATTATTTCTAATAATAATCTTTATAATTATATAGAGTCCTATAGTAAAGCTAGTCTTATTAAAATTATAAATATCTTTTAGTAAGATTTTATATTTAAATATAATATCTTATATATGATTAAAATGCTTTTAAATTATCTTTAAATCTTTATATTTAGCTTATTTATAGTTATATTTTTATAAGAACTTTGAATTAATCTCTAAATAGTATTAAATAAGATTATATATCTATTTCTCTCTAATATATTAATTTCTATATTATAAGAGAAGATAATTAGCTATCTCTCATATAAAAAAGTACTAGGGGAGTAATCTATATTTATCTAGATTAAATATCTATTTAATAAAAGATTTTTCTTTAAATTAAGTTAATTTATAGCTATTAGCGTGTTTTTTTTAGCTTAATATACTATACTATTAATCCTAGTTTAAAGAGTTAACTATAAGATATTATAAATCTCTACTACTTATTATACAGAGTGTATTTTACTATTTTTTAAATTAGAAATAGCTAATAAGATTTAACCTTCTTACTTAGCTGAATTTTTTTTATTTTTATTGCGAATTAGTGGCATATTGACGCGTTGAACTGTGAAGTATTAGTGTAGAACGCGTGTTCGGGAAAAAGTGGCCAGCTCGCTTACATGGCCAGCTCGCTTACCGATTACGTTAATAAATGTTAATTAGTCATATACACAGTCTGTTTCAGCCATATCGGGACTAGCTCTGTACTCTGGAATCAGAGACTGGAATGGTGTAATGACCGGGGGATCGAGGGATCAAATATGAAGGTGTGAGCTACCGAACACTTGCAGGATTGGATACCAGGGGAATTCTATGGGAAGTATTCCAATAAGGGTAGTACAATAATATATATAAGATTGTATAAGAATAATCGCTTAATCCTGCGCTCTAAGTATAGTAAGGATTTATACTCTATATATAGGGTTACAACAGTGGCCTTATAGTATCATGTAAGGGCCAGAAGCTAATAAATCTAAATATCTAACTTAAAGTAAAGCATATTAGAAGGCTAACTCTTTTATAATAATTAACTATATATCTTTACTAATAATAATCTCTGAGTAAGATTATTAAATAAGATTTATTATTAACTATCTACAGCTTATCCTAGGAAGACAAAGATAAAGAAATTAGTTAAGAAATATTTCTACTAGAAGACTTAGAGCAAAGATATTAAAGACTATATAAATAATTATATAATCTACAAAAGAATTAATATAAGGTATGACTTATTATTAGGCTTATTATAGCTTTTACTAATATTATCATGTCCTTAGTAGTATATCTTTATAAATTTTATATTATACTCTTCTAATAAGGAAGGTTATAATATAGTATTTATTATCATAGATTATTTTAGTAAGATTCTTATTTCTATTCTATGCTATAAATCTATTATAGTTTATAACTTAGCTAAATTCTAAGTAAAGCATTTTTATTATTATATAGGTCCTTTTAATATTATTATATCTGACTATAGCTTATAATTTATCTCTAAATTCTAGAATAAGGTCTACTGAATATTAGGGATTATAATTATCCTATTGACAGCGGACTATGCGTAAACTAATAGATAAATAAAGATCACAAATTAGTATCTATCTTAAAGATTATGCCTCTATATAAATTATTTTTAGAATGACTGGTCTAATTAGTTGTTTATTATAGACTTTACAGTATCTATTCTATTATAAGAGATTACTAGTCTTTCTCTATTTATAATTAAGAAAGGTTTTCAATCTTAGGTTTTCTTTAACTGGTTAAAGCTAGAGCTATTCTAATATCTTACTATGAATAAATAGGAAGAGTATATTTAAGTTGACTAGATATACAAGATTTAGAGCTTTATAAAAGATAATATCTTATTTTTATAGTATTAGTAGAAGACTTAAGCTGATAAGTATTACTAAGAAGTAGATTTTAATATTAAAGATAAAATTCTTATTATTATAAGGAACTAAAATACTGATTATTCTAGTTAGAAGCTAGATAACTAAGCTATAAGCCTTTTTAAGATTATTAAGAAGATGGAATATTCTTTTAAATTAGACTTGCCTCTAGAAATAAATATTTATTCTGTTTATTATTATTATTATTATTATTATTATTATTATTATTATTATTATTATTATTATTATTATTATTATTATTATTATTATTATTATTATTATTATTATTATTATTATTATTATTATTATTATTATTATTATTATTATTATTATTATTATTATTATTATTATTATTATTATTATTATTATTATTATTATTATTATTATTATTATTATTATTATTATTATTATTATTATTATTATTATTATTATTATTATTATTATTATTATTATTATTATTATTATTATTATTATTATTATTATTATTATTATTATTATTATTATTATTATTATTATTATTATTATTATTATTATTATGCTTCCATTTTAGAGACCTTTTACCAGTCATAGACTATGCAAGGTCTGCCATTTCCTAATTAGAAAATAGACTTAAGCTAACTAGTTTAAATATATAAATAGAAATAGATAAATTTTTAGAAAAATAATAAGAGACCCCCTGCAGGCTAGTAAAAATATATAAAATTAAATAGAAAAATAAAATAAATATGAATTTATTAGTTAAGAAGTAATAATAATAATTATTCTTTTTCTAATAAGATTTATTTCCTAGTAACAATCTTAATTTTTTAGATATTTAATTAATATTAGGACGCCTAGTTTAGAATATAAAAAATATAAATTTCTTTTTTTTATATTAAGCTCCTTAATAGTTTATTTTTTAATATTATTATATTTAAAGCATTCTAAGATTAAATAATACACTGTTTATTTTAAATTAGAATTATATTTGTTATAAATATTATTCTTATATTACTAATTAAATTTTTTTAAATAAGATACAAAATATCTATGTTCTATTTTTAATTATTATATTAAAGACTATAATAATTTATTAATTTTTACTAGATTTACTTTCTATTTAAAATTAATATTATTATACTTTTTATATAAGGATTCTTTTTATTTCTTTGCTTTTAATTTATTTCAATCTAATTCTTATTCTAATAAAGATCTTTCTTTTAGTAATTATTTAATATAACTAATAGAAATGCTAATTTTATTAAATTCTAGATTTTTAACTATAAATTTAGCAATTTTATCTATTTATTTATTTTTAAAAATATTTATATGCCTTAGGGACCATTGAATATTTATTTAAATATTTTAACTTTTAATATTCTTAGCTATTTTATATATCTTTTAATATATAAAATATTTTCTTATTTATAGATCTATTTTTAGGTCTTTTAATATAGCTTAGCTATCTGAAAAGATCTATATATCTAAAATAAATAGATTTTCTTTTAATAAATTTTCAGCGATTTCTAATAATTTATAGATTCTAAAAAATTTAAAATTAAATATTTCTTATTTTTTGCTAATATTATAAGTATAAGATTTTTTAAAATTTAGATTATAAATTTTAACCCTATTAATTTTTTTTAATTTAAAGCTATTTGAATATAGAATAATATATTACTTTAATATATTATTTCTAGTCTATTCTTAGATTATATTATTATAATTTTTTATTATAATTTCCTTAGTTTCTTCTAAAATATTAATAGATATTAACTTATTAATATCTTTTTTCCTATATTTATATTTAGATTTCTAAAATTTACTCTAATTAATAAAAGAAAATAATGAAACTAAATAATCTATTTAATATTTATATTTCCTATATTTCTTATTTTATTATTATTATTATTATTATTATTATTATGCTTCCATTTTAGAGACCTTTTTCCAGTCATAGACTATGCAAGGTCTGCCATTTCCTAATTGGGGAATGGACTTGGGCTAACTAGGTTAAATACATGAATAGAAATAGGCAAATTTTAGGAAAATAATGAGAGACCCCGTGCAGGCTAGTAAAGATGTGTGAAATGAAATAGGAAAATAAAATGAATGTGATTTATTGATTAAGAAGTAATAATAGTAATTATTCTTCTTCTAATAAGATCTATTTTCTAGTAATAATCTTAGTTTTTTTTAGATATTTAATTAATATTGGGATGCCTGGTTTAAAATATAAGAAATATAAATTTTTTTTTTCTATAGTAAGCTTCTTAATGGTTTATTTTCTAATATCATTATATTTAGAGCATTCTAATATTAAATAATATAGTGTTTATTTTAAGTCAGAATTATATTTATTATAAATGTCATTCTCATATTACTAATTAAATCTTTTTAAATAAGATAAAAAATATCCATATTCTATTTTTAATTGTTATATTAAAGACCATAATAATTTATTAATTTTTAATAGATTTGCTTTCTATTTAAAATTAATATTATTATACTTTTTATATAGGGATTCTTTTCATTTCTTTTCTTTTGATTTATTCTAATCTAATTCCTATTCTAATAAAGATCTTTCTTTTAGTAATCATCTAATATAACTAATAAAAATGTTAATATTATTAGGTTCTAGATTTTTAGCTATAAATTTAGCAATTTTATCTGCCTATTTATTTCTAAAAATATTTATATGCCCTAAGGATTATTAAATATTTATTTAAATATTTTAACTTTTTATATTCTTTGCTATTTTATATATCTCTTAATATATAAAATATTTTCTTGTTTATAGATCTGTTTTTAGGCCTTTTAATATAGCTTAGCTATCTGAAAAGATCTATATATCTAAGATGAATAGATTTTCTTTTAATAAATTTTTAGTAATTTCTAATAATTTATAGATTCTAAAAAATTTAGAATTAAATATTTTTTATTCTTTGCTAATATTGTAAGCATAGAGTTTTTTAAAATTTAAATTATAAATTCTAACTCTATTATTTTTTTTTAATTTTGAGCCATCTAAATATAGAATAATATATTATTTTAATATATTATTTCTAGTCCATTCTTGGATTATATTATTATAATTTTTTATTATAATTTCCTTAGTTTCTTCTAGGATATTAATAGATATTAACTTATTAATATCTTTTTTCCTATATTTATATTTAGATTTCTGAAATTTGCTCTAATTAATAAAAGAAAATAATAAAATCAAATAGTCTATTTAATATTTATATTTTCTATATTTCTTATTTATAATAGATTAAAATTTAGGATCAGAATTAGAATTAGAAATATTATTAGTATTATTAATACTAATATTATTTCTTATTCTTATATTTCTTAGTGTTTTTAATTTATTCTAATTATAATAATATTTTAAATTAGGTTTTTCCTTTTCTTTTAGATTTAAAATAAAGTCAATTAATAGTCTATTTTTAATAATATAAAATATCTTAAATTATAGTGTTCTTAATATATAAGATTAATATATTTTATTAAATCTAATTTTTAGAGGTGGTAAAGAAGCTTCTAATTCTATAATTTTATATAAGAAGGTTTTAAAAACCCTTAATATTTTTCTTAGAGCTTTATTCTATAGTATTTAATATTTATATAAAAATTTAGCTTGATTTCTCTATTAAATAGGGACCCTATAATCAGTAATTAATATAATATATACTATATATAATTATCTTATTACTTAAAAAGTTAGACCTCTTTCTATATTAGAAAGTCTTTCTATTTAATAAAAAACTCTAGTTGCTTTTATAACTTAATTTATAATATATTCTTTAAAATTTAATTTATAATCAAGAATAATTCCTAACTATTTAATATTAAATTTTAGCTTAATCTTGTTTTTATTAATTCTAACCTAAAAATCTAGATTTTCTAGGTCAATTTTCCTAGTTAATAGAAAATAAATTAGTTCTATTTTTTCTTTATCAAATTAGATATTATTTTATTCTCCTTTTTAGATTAAAAAAGTAGCAATTTTTTCTAATATTTTGCAATTATCCTCTATTTTTTTAGAGCTTATTTTAATATCAATATTATTAATATAACTAGGGAATCTGGCCTTTTCTAAGTATATTTTTAATTTATATTCTATATTATTTAAGTCTTTAAAAATAAATAATATAGTAATATAGATTAGAAAAATAATAGATGAAAAAGGTAATCTTTAGAGAGCTCTAACTATAATAAGAATACTATCACTTTAATTATTATTAAATTTTAATTTAATTTCTCTATTTAAAAGAAAAGATATAATCTAATTTATTAGGTATCTAGGAAGCTCTAAATAAATATATATTTTTATTAATTAATTTTTAAAAATATAATTAAATATACCTTTTATATTTAAGAATAAGATAGATATATTATTTTTATTTTCTTTTTTAATTTATATATTATTTACTAAGGATAAGACTATATTAATTAATAATTTATTAATCTTATTACTAATTTAGTTAAAATATAATAAATTATACTCTAGATTTTCTATAATAAAAGGTAATCTTTTAGCTTATATTCTTTCAGATACTTTTCCTAAGCAATTTAATAGAGAAATAATCCTATAAGATTTAGGATTAGATTTTATTCTATTTAGTTTTCTTAATATAACCCTAGAAGCTTTTTTCTAGTATTTAGAGTAATAACCCTTTTTTATTAATATTTTATAGATAATATTAAATCTTTCTTTAATATTATTATAGGCGTGCTATAAGATAATAAAAGATAAATTATCTAGTCCTAGAGCTTTATTTTTTAATAGCTAAAAAATAGATTCTTTTATTTTATATTCTTTAGATTTAGGCTATTTATATTTTTCTAAATATAAAATATTTAGATCTATTTCTTTAGAAATAGGGGTTCTTTAAATAATATTTTAAAGAAAGTATTATATTTTTATAGAAAAGAAATAGCTTCTTTTTCTATATTATTTTCTTTATATAGTAATATAAGCAGTCTATTTAAAAATCTTTTTTTTATATAAGAAAAAGCTTTAAATATTTTTTTATCTTTAGTATTTTCTAAAAATTTATTCTATATTTACTATTTAGTATTTTTTATTTCTTAGAAATATATATTTCTTTTAATAATATAAGAGTTATATATTTCTTTATTTTCTTTATTAGAATACTATAATTTTTTTACTTTTTTAAAGTCTTTTTTTAAATTTACTAAATTTTTATTCTACTAAGCTTTAAATTTAAAATATATTCTTTTTTTTAATATACTCTTTTCTATAGCTTTAGTAATTATTTCTTATAGAATTTAAGCTTAATTTTTAAGCTCTTCTTCTAATCCTAGATCTAAATTTAATAAACTATATTATTTATTATATTTATTAATTTTTTCTAAGAACTTTTTCTAATCAATTTTCTTAAAATTATAAAATAATTTACTAATAGGATTTAATACTATATTCTTTATATTTTTATAAGAATAAAATAATATTTTATAATTAAATCTAGAGAATATTTCTAAATCTATTTCCTATATAAAATAGTTTTTATTATTATTTAAATTATAAGAATAGAAAATTAAATCTAGTATTAAACTAGTAGAGCTTTTCTTATTTTATATAAAAATATCTAGAGTATTTAAAAGTTTAAATTTATATTTCTTTAGCTATTTAACTAATTCTTTAGCTCTTTCTAGATATTTATTTTTATTTTATTAAGAATAGTAGGTATTAAAATCCCTAGTAATTATAGTATTTTTTTTTAGTTTTATTTTAATTAATTCTCTTTTAATAGTGTATAGAGAGTTTTTTAATATTTTATTATCTTTTTTATCTCTTTTCTTTTCATTATAAATATTAAATAATTAAATATTTTTATTGTCAATTAATATATTTATAATTTAAAGATCTAAAGAATTATATATTAATTTAAAATTAAATATTAATATTTTTAAGTAAAATATTATAACCCTTAATCTAATATAATTTAATAATAAAATAATATTATATATAGAATAAGAAATAGTACTATTATTTAAAATATAAAGTTCTTAAAATAATATAAAATTTATATTTCTTTTAAGGCCTAATTCTATATAGGTAATTATATAATCTAAGCCTTTTTCTATATTATTTTATAAGAATATTATATTTATTAAAAATTAATATTTATAGGTATTATATATTCCTTTTTTAAATTAATCCTTTATTATTCTAGGTATATATAATTATTAGCTATATAGAGTACTTTACAATTGTTACGGGCTAGTCCCGCCTGATGCTCACTATAAGGGCATACTCGAATAGAAATCACAACATGAGGAAAGAAAGAGAAAGAGAAGTAATAGGTATCGGGGGCGTATAGGGGTTTATATGGGCAAGGGGAAGTAGAAGCTTCTAGTAGGTGTTGCCTGGCAACGGGGGTGGATCTGCCCCCTAGAGGCAGAGGTAAACGCGTAGACGTAGGCATGGAGTATAGGCGTAGGCACCGAGCCGGTGCCGGTAATGAAGCGATCAATGAGGCAATTATGAGGGCTTCGCCCGAATATGCTTCATGAGGTCAGCTCATAACATTACCCCCCCCCTCTCTCTGTGCGCGTTCCCAAATATCGAGCGCGACGGTATCTTCCAGGTTCTGTGCCGGTTGCCAGTCTCGTTGCTCGTACCCTAACCATTTCACCAGATATTGGCGTTGCTTGCCACGTCCTCGTTTCACAGTACGCTCCCCTTCAATCCTTTCGACCACGTATTCCAATTCCCCATCGATTAGCTGGCCCGGGGGCTGATAGTCTGAAACTTCTTGTGATGGGAAAGGATTCTCAGATGCGGGCCGTAGCAGTGCCGTATGGAAAACATTGTGTATATTCCCAGGGACATCTAGCCGATAGGCATGCGTACCAATCTTTTCCAATATCGTAAATTTTGCATGTTTATAGTCCAGCTTCTTAGACGGCCGGTCCGTACGAATATTGCGTAAATCAAGCCACACCTTATCTCCTACTCGGTAGGTGTAGGCTGCGTCACGGTGCCGGTTCGCGGACTCCTCCATGCGTTGTTGTGCTGCTGCCATTTCGGTCTGTGCCAGGTCTGCTGCTTGTGCCAACTTCTCAACGATATCTTTTGCAATTTCCCGTTCCTTACGGCGTGTTGTTGGTTCGTGGGAGGCATCCCGTAGATCTATAACCTCCAAGTCATATCCGTGTGTAAGGAAGAAGGGACTCATTCCGGTGGTCGATGATATCCGGTTGTTGATTGCTATCTCAGCCATCGGGAGCAAACTGCTCCAATCGTTCTGGAAATAGTTACAGTGCTTCCGTAGATAGTCTTCAACAACGGCATTCATTCGCTCGGTCTGGCCATCGGTCTGTGGGTGCCATGCAGTCGATAGATGCCGTTCAGTCTTCGCACTCCGGCATACGTAGCTCCATATCTCGCTTACAAACTGCGTGCCTCGGTCCGAGATGATGCCTCTAGGAAATCCATGGCGAGCAACAAAGAACCGTAAGAACTCGCGCGCAACCGTTTCGGCACTGAGATCCTTCAGTGGAACTAGGATAACGCCTTTACTCAATCTATCCACTATGACCATGAGGTGGCAGTAGTCGTCACTAACTGGCAGCTTGTCGATAAAGTCGATGCTGATCTCTCGCCAAATCCTTTCCGGGACTGGAAGCGGCTTCAACAATCCCTGCCTCCGTTCTCTCCATATCGTATTCGCGCCACACTTACTACAGTTACTTGTAAACCGTCGTACGTCCTGGCTCATGTGCGGCCAAAAGAACATTCTCCCAACAATAGCACTCGTCCCATTATGACCAGGGTGTCCTGAAAGCAAAGAATCATGACAACACTGTATTATCCTCGTCCGAAGCGGCTCATAATCTGGGACCCATCGCCGGTTACGGTATAGAAGATGTCCTTGTTCGTTAACTGCGCAGTCCGCAATAGTTACTTTTAGATTCAGATCTCGTGGGAATGTCCGGAGATTGTCGACAACAGCTTGCTTAATACGGGGATAACTATCGTCTTGGGCTTCAGCTTCCATCCAGAGGTTCCGGAGTTCTTCATCGTTGTTCAATGTTGGTGAGGCGATCATTGAGGCGATCTGAATATTGCCGGGGGTGAAGGATCTTTAAGGCGATCATAAGAGGCTTGCGGTAAAAGGACTCGGTCTCGGTATGTAAGTCGGTCATCATATCTATCCTTTGGCATATCTTGCGGTCGCCGTGAGAGGGCATCAGGTCGGAAGGCCTGTGATCCGGGTCGATAAATGAGTTCAAAGTTAAACCGGGAGAGAAGAATCTGCCAACGCATCTGCCGTTCGTTCAGCCGTTGAATCTTAGTGAAATAGCGCAGGTTGTTGTGGTCTGTCACGATAGTAAAAGGGGCCCCTAGCGACATAAGTTCGGCTTCCCATTGCTTCAAGCAGTCGATGATAGCAAGCAATTCTTTATCATGGATCTCGTAGTTACATTCTGCTGGGTTGAGCTTCCGGGAGTAGTAGGCGCAGGTCCGGAGCCGTCCTTCGTCGTCGTACTGGGAGAGAGTGCCTCCATTCGCATATCCTGAGGAATCGGTTTCTACAATGGTCCTTCGTTCTGGGTCAAAAGGAACAAGGGCTGGCTCGGTGATGAAGAGGTCCTTTAACTTCCGGAAGGCTTGATCTGCCGCATCATTCCACTTAAAGACCACATCCTTCCGCATGAGGTTGGTCAATGGTCGTACTACTGCAGAGTAGTCGCGGATGAACTGCCGGTAAAAGTTGGCAAAGCCTAAGAACTGTCGTACTTCTTTAGCTGTGGTCGGCGCCTGCCATTCCTGGATTGCCTTTATCTTTGCCGGGTCCATTCGTATTCCCTTGCCAGCCTCTACAATAAAGCCGAGGTATTTCGTGCTTTTCACTTCGAACTCCGACTTGTCGATGTCAATCTGCAAACCTGCTTCACGGAGCCGTTGGAGTACCGAGCGTACATGTTGGCGGTGCTCCTTCAAGGATCCATCAGTGAAAATGAGGATGTCGTCTATGTAGGCAGTCACAAAGTCGTCTAGGAAGTCTCGTAAGGTCCAGTTGATAAAACGCTGGAATGTACTCGGTGCGTTAGCCAATCCAAAGGGAGTCACTAGCCACTCGAAGAGGCCGAAACGGGTCCGGAACGCTGTCAGCCATTCATCTCCTTCTGTAATACGGATCTTATGGAAGGCTGCAGGTACGTCAAACTTCGTAAACCACTTTGCCTTAGATATTCGTTGCAAGGTCTCATGTATGAGTGGCAGAGGATATCTATCCTTCTTAGTAATGGCGTTTAGGGCTCGGTAATCAACACAGAAACGTAATCCTCCTCCTGGCTTCTTCACAAACAGCACCGGCGCTGCCGCGGGTGACTTGCTAACTCGTATGAACCCTTTAGATAGTAATTCGTGTAATGTCTTCCTCAGCACAAGGAGTTCTTCTCGGGACATGTTGTATAAAGGTCCCCAAGGTGCTTCTGGTTTGTTCCCATTCTTGTCTCGTTCAATCAGCTCGATAGCATGGTCGGCGCCAGGTCGGTGTTCCGGTAGTTTATCCGCTTCAACGGGATCAAATACGTCGGCATAATCTTGCAAATAGTCAGGTAAGGCAGTCCGGGGGTCAGTCTTCTTCTTTGGGGCGAGTGCCTTATCAATGTCTGCCATGCTAGCGGCAAAAATCTCAATCCTAGTTCTAGGTCGTTTTCTCTGTCGTCTTCTTATGGCCGCTAGGCTCGCTGCTGATATCTCGTAGGCGCCATCACGGCGGCGTTTCAAATCACTTATACTCTTGTTGTTAATCTCAATTCCATCCGGGAAGGTCAAAATCTCGTTCGCAGGGTCGAAAAGCACTCCTTCCTTTCTCATCCATTGTATTCCCAATATCAAATCATATTTCATGTTCCGTACCACATAGAAACATGCTTTCTTCGTCTTATGTCCTCCGATATCCATATTCGTTATCACAATCTCACTAGTAGTCTGTTCTTTTGTTCCATCATATCCCCGAATAGGGACCGGGGTTATGGCGTATCGAGCAAGGCGGTGTTTCAAAGCAAAAGATTCCTTGATTACTCCGTAAGAGATACATCCGCTGTCAGCTAATGTTCTAGCATACGCGTTATTGTCGAGTAATACATCAATCTCGAAGGCTGTCGCTTCTTTCACGTTGCTTAACACCTTCCTGGCTATTTCTCGCTCCCAGCTACGACTTCCGCTGGGAGCTACTCGTTTTCCGACTCGGGCTCCTCATCAGGATGAATAGCAGGTCTCGGTTCCGGGACGGAAGGGGTTAGGGGCTCGGCGTCATTCACGGCCAGAGGGCGTCGGGAAGACTGAGGTTGGCGAGGACCAGTGCAGAACCTCGCAATGTGGCCTATCCTGCCACAACTATAACAGGTTGGGGAAGGCCGGTTCCGCCTAGTAGGAACAGGTGTTGCGGCAGTCAGGTCCATGGCGACGGGGAGTGCCGGTGCCGTCTCGGTATCAGGTTGAGGTGGTTGTCGGATCGCATCCATTATCGGACGTCTAGGGGAAATGTATGGGGGACGGTTGGCACTTCGTACTCGGAGGTTGCGGATACGGTTGTATTCGTTAAGGTCGTTGGCTACACGGTGGAGGTGTTCAACAAAGGCTTCATACTCAGTAGGGAGGACTTGTCCGATAATAGCCAGTCGCATCTCTTGGTTAATAGCACTACGGAGGCGGGCGATTCGCACCTCATCAGGCCACGTTTGGCCTCCAGCTAGGAGAAGGAGTCGTTCGAATTCACTTGCAAACTCCGGAAATGGGGTTCGGCCTTGCCGGAGCCGGTTCAGTTCCTGGTTCGACTGCTCCACTAACTGACGGTTCTCGAATTGAAGACTGAGGTGTCGATAGAACTCAGTTAACGTGGCATCGTGGACAACACGGGGGTCGGTAGCGTGAATACGCATCCAAGGAAAGACCTTCGATCTTGCATCTCCCTTGAGCCGGCTAAAAGCATACCATACTTGGGCGTAAGCGCTCCCGATTGCTGCTCCGTCAATATTGATCTTAGCTTGGAGCTCCGCAAGGAAAGGAAGGAAGAGGGATTTGTCGGTATTGTCATATTCGGCGGCGTGTCCTAGTTGGTGCCGAAGCTGTCGCGTAGGAGGTGCTTCGCTTACGTCTCGGGACCGGGTCATTGGCGAAGATGGAGTATCTATCGAGTTCGCACTGGGGTTCTCCAGAGTCTGAGTCCGCTGGTTTAGGTTATTCACATTGGTCTCCATTTGAGCCATACGGTTGTTGACAGTCGTATTCATAGCTTCGATCCGAGTATTGAAGTCCGTACTCAGGGCTTCCATCCGGAGCATTAGCTGGGAAAACATTTCTTCCACGGGCAGCAATTGCTGCTCTCTCATAGCTGGGTTATTCGCGTTCATCATTATGCACACAAGAAACAGCCGTTCTAGTCGACCAATCGAAGGGTCTTTGAATGAAAAGAGATGTTGTGATTTCTAATGTTACGGGCTAGTCCCGCCTGATGCTCACTATAAGGGCATACTCGAATAGAAATCACAACATGAGGAAAGAAAGAGAAAGAGAAGTAATAGGTATCGGGGGCGTATAGGGGTTTATATGGGCAAGGGGAAGTAGAAGCTTCTAGTAGGTGTTGCCTGGCAACGGGGGTGGATCTGCCCCCTAGAGGCAGAGGTAAACGCGTAGACGTAGGCATGGAGTATAGGCGTAGGCACCGAGCCGGTGCCGGTAATGAAGCGATCAATGAGGCAATTATGAGGGCTTCGCCCGAATATGCTTCATGAGGTCAGCTCATAACACAATTTATATATTTTATTAGTATATATTTATAATATTTTTTTGAATAGTAATATATATAAAAATAAACATTAAAGTTATAATTTACTATATAAATAATATATATATAATTATTTTTATATTTAAATTTAGTATGCTTATATTTTTAATATTTATTATATTATATATTTTTAGTAATAAATTTCTCTATATTATAGATCTTTTCTATAATAAATATTTTTCTTTTTATTAAAATATCTACTAGCTTAAGATTAGATATATAAATAATAATAAAAGAATAATTTTTATATAATCTAGTTTCTTTTTAAGAGAGCTATAATAGAGTTTTTAATAATTTAATATTATTATAGTTTTTAACTTTTTTTTTAATAATTTAATTCCTTCTTCAGTTTAAAAGGGCTTTGTAAGGACTTTATAAATTATTAATTTAATCTATTCTTCATTATATTAGAATCTATTAAAAGAAATAATATTTTTCTATATTATTTTATTAACCACTAAAAATTTGGCTAAAAAATTATCTATTATTATTGTTACGGGCCAGTCCCGCCTTATGAAACAGCTATATGTTCATATTCGAATATACTAAATACATGAGGAAAGAAAGAAAAAAAGGAAGAAAGTAGGAAGTTCCGCAACAGCAGGCATCTTATATGAAAAAAGGGGGAACGCTAGTGTTCATTCACTAAATTGATAATACCCGTCTAGGGCCTAGCGTTGCGCTATTGGGATCTGGGAATAGCTTCAAATCCTTGTTGAGTTCTGCCTCCCATAGGCGGTAAGTACTTCGGGCCTTGGCATAGACTTCGTGAGGGCTCAGTCCCGAACGACAATATGGGGTCAGCCCATAACATTAGCCCCCCCCTTCGAGGCTTCCCAGACGTCAAGCGCTTCGGTGTCGACAAAGTTGATTGCGGGCTCCCAGTACAGACCCTCATAACCCGTCCACTTCACTAGATATTGCAGCTCCTTGCCTCGGCCGTGGATACGCTCACCCACGATGCTGTCGATCCCGAACTCGATATGGCCGTCGACCAGGATTCCTGGAGGTTGGTAATCCGTCGTATCCTGCGAAGGGAACGGATCTGTGTGAGCGGGACGAAGCAGGACTGTATGGAACACGTCATGAATCCCTTGCACATTAAGCCGGTAAGCGTGCGTGCCAATCTTCTCTAGGACGGTATACTTGGCATGCCGATGGTCAAGTTTCTTTGACGGCCTCAGGGACCGCACATTGCGCAGATCCAGCCAGACCTTGTCACCTGGTTGGTAGTTATACGCGGGTTCGCGGGTGCGGTTCGCAGCTGTCTCCATACGCTGCTGAGCGGCAGCGAGCTCTGCTTGTGCCAATTCTAACGCTCCAGCGAGCTTGTCAATGATAGTCTTCGCGATCTCTCTTTCCTTCAGCTGGTTCGTGGGTTCGTGCTCTGCAGCACGAAGGTCAATAACCTCTAGATGGTAGCCGTGTTCGAGGAAGAAAGGGCTGACACCTGTCGATGAAGCATCCCGGTTGTTTATCGCTAACTCAGCAGCGCCGAGTAGGTCCTTCCAATCCCCTTGGAGGTGCGAACAATACTTCCGGAGGTAGTCCTCCACAACGGCATTCATACGCTCGGTCTGTCCGTCGGTCTGCGGATGAGCGGTTGTTGACAGTCGTCTTACGACACCAGCGCTTCGACAAATATATCCCCAGATCTCACCCACAAATTGTGTACCACGATCCGATACGATGCCTGTTGGGAAGCCATGTCGGGGGACGAAATACTTGAGGAATTTCCCTGCCACTGTTTCGGCTCGCAGGTCCTTCAGCGGAGTCAATATCACGCCCTTTGACAGTCGGTCGACAATAACCATGAGGTTCTTATAACCACCAGAGTCTGGTAGCTCCACCACAAAGTCCATACTGATCTCGCGCCACTTTTTATAGGGAATTGGTAAAGGCTTCAACAATCCTTGTCTCCTATCTCTCCAAATTGTATTTGCCTTGCACTTATCGCAGTTATTGGTGAATCGTCGAATATCGTCGCTGAAGCCCGGCCAAAAGAAACTACGGCCCACGATTGCGCATGTCCCGTTGCGGCCTGGATGACCCGACAATGCAGAGTCATGGGAGACCTGCATGATCTTGGTGCGGAGGGGTTCATAAAACGGCACCCACCTCCGATTCCCGTGCCAGAGCCTGTCGTCTTCGCTAACTGTGCATTCGGCGATAGTCACCTTCAGCCCTAGGTCCCGGGGGAAGCGTCTCAACCCCTGCTTCACTGCATCCTTGATCCGTTGGTATGATTCATCCTGTTCCTCGGCTATCTGCCATAGTTGCTCAATCTCCGCAGCGGGGTCTGCTGGATGGTCACTGGCAGCTATAGCGTTCGTTCGGACGGTCTGGGCTGGGGGAAGCAGCACGCGGTCTCGGTAGGCCAATCGATCGTCATTATAGTCCTTCGGCATGTCTTGTGCTCTCCGGGAAAGTGCATCAGGGCGAAAGGCTTGGGACCCAGGTCGATAGCGAAGTTCAAAGTTAAAGCGCGAGAGGGTTAGTTGCCACCGAGATTGTCGCTCATTGAGGCGTCGTATAGTGTTAAAGTACCGCAGATTCTTGTGGTCTGTCACGATGGTAAACTTCCGCTCTACTGAGACCAGCTCAGCTTCCCACTGTCGAAGACAGTCTATAATCGCAAGCAATTCTTTGTCGTGGATCTCATAGTTGCACTCGGCCGGTTTGAGCTTCCGAGAATGGTATGCGCAGGTGCGCAGTACCCCTCGGTCATCATACTGCGAAAGAGTTCCTCCAGTGGCGTATCCAGATGCATCAGTTTCAACCACTGTGTCACGGGCCGGGTCGAAGGGGACAAGCGCGGGTTCAGTTATGAAAGCTTGCTTCAGGAATTCAAAAGCCTCATCCGCAGCTTTGGACCATACAAATGGTCGTCCCTTCTGAGTCAGGTCCGTGAGCGGTGCTGTGAGCTCGGCATACGCTTTGATGAACTGGCGGTAGAAATTGGCGAACCCTAAGAACTGGCGGACCTCGCGTACAGTTGATGGTGCTTGCCATTCCTTGATAGCAGCAATCTTGGCGGGGTCCATTCGAACACCTTTCCCTGCTTCGATGATGAATCCTAAGTATTTGGTGCTTTGGACTTCAAACTCGGATTTGTCAATGTCGACTTGGAGCCCTGCCTCTCGAAGGCGTTGCAAAACACGTTTAACATGTCTTCGGTGTTCAGCCAACGTGCCGTCAGTGAACACCAAGATGTCGTCGATATAGGCGGAAACAAAGTCGTCAAGGAAGTCTCGTAACGTCCAGTTAATATACCGTTGGAACGTACTAGGAGCATTGGCTAGCCCAAAGGGTGTTACCAGCCACTCGAAGAGCCCAAATCGAGTGCGAAACGCAGTCATCCATTCATCTCCCTCAGCAATACGAATCTTGTGGAACGCGGCAGGAACGTCGAACTTGGTGAACCACTTCGCTTTAGAGATCCTCTGGAGAGTCTCATGGATTAGGGGCAGCGGGTATCGGTCCTTCTTCGTGATGGCGTTCAGGGCGCGATAGTCAACGCAGAAGCGTAGCCCACCTCCAGGCTTCTTCACGAATAGTACTGGTGCGGCGGCTGGTGACTTGCTGACGCGTATAAACCCCTTTGACAATAAGTCATGCAACGTCTTCCGTAGTACAAGGAGCTCTTCCCTTGACATGTTGTATAATGGGCCCCATGGGACCTCTGGCTTCTTACCGTCCTTATCTTGTTCAATTAATTCGATAGAGTGATCAACTCCGGATCGGTGGTGTGGTAACTTGTCGGCTTCATTCGGGTCAAATACATCTAGGAACTCACGGTATTGTTCCGGCAACGCAGCGTGAGGATCGGTTCGTTTCTTGGGTGACAGGGCTTTGTCTATATCAGCCAGGCTGGCGGCAAAAATTTCCAGTTGTTGCTTCTTCTTCCGTCGGTCTCTTTTTCTCAATATCTGTAAAGCATTTGCTGAGATCTCATAGGTGTTGTTCTTCATTTGGGTGCGGACATCCCGCAGGTTCATATTGCTCACTTGCACTCCATCGGCAAAAGTGAGAAGTTCTTTCTTCGCATCAAATATCACTCCTTCGGCTCGCATCCATTGCAATCCCAGGATCATGTCGTATTCCATCTTCGGTACTACATATAAGCATATCTTCTTCTGTCGGTGACCACCGACGTCCATCATTGTAACCACAATTTCATCCGTTTCTTGTCCATTGACGCCATCGTAGCTGGCTAACGGCATCGGTGTTATAGCGCGTCGTGTGAGATTATTCTTGAGAGCAAAAGACTTTTTGATTAGTCCATAAGTGAGGCACCCACTATCAGCTAAGGCTTGTACATGAACGTCATTATCTAACAAGGCCTCCACTTCGAAAGGCGTGTCATTGACAGGTGCTAGTTGCTCTTGAAATTTTCTCCACTCATCATGCTCCCGGGGGCGACTGTCCTCGAGAGCGGCTAGTTTTCCTGTTCTGATTCTTCGGGTTCCACATGTCCTTGTGCCTGTTGAGTCGGTTCGAAGGTGACACCGTTCACTCGGGTACGGTTCGCAGGAGTGGCGTTGGCAGAGGATCTTGCGGCAGTACGGGGAGGTGGCCTCGGGGCATTTGGATTATAGGGGTTGGTGCAGTTGCGAGACATGTGATCTGGCAGGCCGCAGTTGTAACAGAGGAACGGGGTTCTGACAGCGTTGACGTATGCTGGGTTGGACGTCCATTCCATGGCGTTAGGATCGCGGGCTGGGGCAGCAGCAGGGACAGCTGGAGGATAAGGGTTGCCTCGTCTTGCTCCAGCAGGTTGCTGGCTGGCGGGTCGGCGTCGCCGACTCTCGATTCGGTTGTACTCCTCTAGGTCATCAGCGACCTTATTGAGTTGGGTGCGGAATTGCTCATAATTACGCGAGAGGGTCTTGCCAATGAGTTCTTTCCGGAGAGGTTGGTTGATGGCAGATCGGACTTTGGAGATCTTAACACTGTCGCTCCAGTTGGCGCCACCCGCGAGCAGTAGTAGTCGATCGAATTCGGCGATAAAGTCGCGGAAGGAAGAGCTCTTCTGGAAGTGTTGGTTGAGTTCGAGGTTCGCCTTCTCCTCCGCATGTTCGTCTTCGAAGAGGTCGCTGAGGTGTGAGAGGAAGGCTTCGAGGGACTCCTCAGGTACGAGCTCGTCCTGTGCGTATAACTGCATCCATGGGAACACTTTCGAACGTGCGTCGTCACGAAGACACTCATAGGCGTACCAGATTCGGTTGAAAGGGGATCCAATGGCGGCTGAGTCAATTCGGAGCTTGGCCCTGAGGCCAACGAAGAAGGGCAAGAACTTGGATCTGTCGGTATTATCATACAGCTCGGGGTCACGGTGCGTGTGACGAGGACGCTGGAAGATGGGCTGTATGGGTTGGGAATTGGCATAGGCAGCGGCGGGTGTGGCAGCAGGTTCAGGTTGGGGGGCTGGCGTACCAGCAGGAGCAAGACCCGGTGCAGGCTGTTGGTACGGGGGCGGTTGGGGCTGCTGTTGTTGCTGCTGTTGTTGCTGCTGGAGACGTTCAAGGAGGGCAATACGGTCATTGATATGGGTCAAGTTGTTCTGCACAACGTTGACACTAGCGTTCATGGCGTTCATCATGTGGTGCATCTGCATGAGCATCTCGTTCGGGGTCAACTGTTCGCCATGCTGCGGCTGCTGTTCGATTCCTTCGTCATCCATCGTTCGATTCAGGGTTCTATAGATCAGTCGTTCAAAAGGATGTATTTAGTATAATGTTACGGGCCAGTCCCGCCTTATGAAACAGCTATATGTTCATATTCGAATATACTAAATACATGAGGAAAGAAAGAAAAAAAGGAAGAAAGTAGGAAGTTCCGCAACAGCAGGCATCTTATATGAAAAAAGGGGGAACGCTAGTGTTCATTCACTAAATTGATAATACCCGTCTAGGGCCTAGCGTTGCGCTATTGGGATCTGGGAATAGCTTCAAATCCTTGTTGAGTTCTGCCTCCCATAGGCGGTAAGTACTTCGGGCCTTGGCATAGACTTCGTGAGGGCTCAGTCCCGAACGACAATATGGGGTCAGCCCATAACAATTATTAAAATAATAGAAGCATTTAACCTTGATTTAGTAATAGATTTTATAATAGATTTTATAATATTCTTTTCTTAAAAAGCTCTATTAATCTTATTTCTTAATATAAATAGACTAAAGTTTTTACTTTTAATAAATTCTTTAGATATTTAAAGGATTAATTTTTCTCTTTCTATTTAGCTTTATATTGGTTTTTATTTTCTATATCTTTAGAAGAGAATAAAATTTTATTATTACTATTAATTTGATTCTGTTATTTATTATTATTTAAAGAATTAATAATAGTGTTTTTATTATTATTTTTATTCTTACTTTTTTGATTTTTCTTCTTAGATTTAACTTCTTGAAATCTATTATTATTAATAATATTATTATTAATATTTTTATTATTATTATAGATAGAGTTTTCTAAGGTTCCTAGAGTTGGTATAATTACTCTAGGGCTTAGAGGGTATTCAATATTTTTAGTAGGAATAATAGGATTATTATTATTATTAAAAATATTTCTGCCTATATTATTGATTTTAGTGGATAATTTATATATTTTTAAATTTATATTGTTAATGGTTAATTCCTTAGCAGTGTCAGAAGATTAGAAAACGTCACAGCCAATAGATTAGACTAATCCCTACGGGAACTAATGCATGATGGAACAAATGATTATCCGCAGCCTTAGGGTTAGGGTATCAGAGCCAGCAGAGCCGGTCGCTATTAAACGGATCTGATGGCTATGATCAGGTTCATCCGAGCCATAACTTAGGAAAAGGATATGATGGCTATGAAGAAGATGGACTATAAAAGGACGCTCATTTACCATGTATTTAGTTTTATTCTATCGTCTTTAATTAACTGTGATAACTTGAGTATACGTTCTTCTATCGAACAGGATATTCAGTTTGCCTTACTTCCTTAAGACTTTACGCTCATACAGCCTTTCGTACATCAGAATATATTAACTTCTTCCGTTAATATAACTATCCTAGTTATACTCTGACGGTAACAACCGAAGTTTCCGACAAGCAGGTAATTTACTAATTCTTGAATTTATATTATTTAGAAGTGTTTCTTTAGGGCTTAATATTTCTAGATTTTTAATTTTAATTATTAGAAAGTCTAGTCTAGTAATATAATTATATATATCTAGTCTTAGTAGTTCATTATTTTCTATATCTATAATGTTAAATATTAAAGCTCTAGCTTATTAAACTTTATTTATTTTCTTATCTATTAAATTATTTTTATATTAAGCTACTTTTTCTTAAAGAAAAATATCTATATCTAATTAAGAAAAGATAAATAGAGAATTAAAAAGAATAATTTTCTTATTTTCTATTTTTTCTTCTTATATGATGCTTATTTTAAAAATATTTTTAAAGTAATAAAATAAATAAGATAAAGTAAATAATAGTAAAATAGTAATTTATATAAATATATAAATAATCTATTTATATATATATATTTTACTTATTTTCCTCCTCTTTCTGTACATAAATGGGAATCATAAGTAATAAAAAATTATATAATAAGTAAGAAAAAAAAAAATAAAAATAAAATATTTATTCTTTTAATAAGAAATAAATAAGTAATAATTTTTATAGAGAATTACTAAACTAATAAGTAATTTTTTATATAAAATTCTCTAAACCTCTTCTTTTATTATATAATAAAAGGGTAAATAAATAAAAGAAAATAAAAAAAATTAGATAATAGTAGATATTAGATTTTTATTTTATATATTATTAAAAATAAGAAAAATTTTATTCTTTTAATTATTTATAAATTCTTATAAATAATTCTTACTAAAAATAGGCTCTTTCTAATTCTAGATTATTATTTTAAAATATTTAAACTTCCTAATATTATATTACTTCTAAATAATATAATAAAAGGCTAGAATATCCTTTAGTATACTATTAGTATATAGAATATTATTTATTATCTATTCTAATATTAACTAATATATCTTAAGGTAGTAAAATTAAGTAATAAATAAACTTTATTTTATTAATTACTTAATAAAATAGACTATAGAAACTATTATAGTAAAAAAATATAAAGTATTTCTTTTTAAATAGTCTTTTAGTGCCTATAAGAGCTGCCTAGAGCTAAAAGGTCTAATATCTAGAGATTATCTAGAGAATTAGTAAGAGAATACCTATAAAGTGCTTAATATTATAAAGATTTAATACTAAGAGGCTATCTAGAGTAGATTAGGATTAATGCCTAGAGGCTACCTAGTAATAGAAAATGGCTAAGTTTTTAGATGCTAGTAATAGCTAGTTATTTTAGTATAGCTAGGGGCTGTCAGGGGGGTAGCTCAAATGCTTATAGAAGTATAAACATGAAAAATTTTTCTCTAGGAAAACTAAGTATTTTTAATGATAGATTTCTCGATTGTTTTGGTGTGAAATAGGGTGCGCAGTGAGAATTGTATTGTACGCGATGCGGCGAATAAATTGATGTGAAAATTGGGTTGGGTTACTACCCAATGGGTGGGTTGGTTCGGGACAGTGCGTGAGATCTTTTTTTTTGTATATTTCTTATTTATAATAGGCTAAAATTTAGGGTTAGAATTAGAATTAGAAATATTATTAATATTATTATTACTAATATTATTTCTTATTTTCATATTTTTTAATGTTCTTAATTTATTTTAATTATAATAATAATTTAGATTAGGTTTTTCTTTTTCTTTTAAACTTAGAATAAAGTCAATTAGTAGTCTATTTTCAATAACATAAGATATCTTAAATTATAAAGTTTTTAATATATATAATCAACATATTTTATTAAATCTAATTTCTAGAGGTGATAAAGAAGCTTTTAATTCTATAATTTTATATAAAGAGATTTTAAAAATCTTTAATATTTTTTTTAAAGCTTTATTCTACAATATTTAATATTTATATAAGAAATCAGCTTAATTTCTCTATTAAATAGAGATTTTATAATTAATAATTAATATTATATATGCTATATATAATTATCTTATTACTTAAAAAGTTAGACCTTTTTCTATATTAAAAAGTCTTTTTATTTAATGAAAAACTCTAGTTGCTTTTATAACCTGATTTATAATATATTTTTTAAAATTTAATTTATAATTAAGAATAATTCTTAACTATTTAATATTAAATTTTAGTTTAATCTCATTTCCATTAATTCTAATTTAAAAATCTAGATTTTCTAGGTTAATTTTTCTAGTTAATAAAAAATGAATTAGTTCTATTTTTTCTCTATTAAACTAGATATTATTCTATTCTTTTTTTTAGATTAAAAAAATAATAATTTTTTTAATATTTTATAATTATCCTTTATTTTTTTAGAGCTTATTTTAATACTAATATTATTAATATAACTAGAAAATCTAGTCTTTTTTAAATATATTTTTAATTTATATTCTGTATTATTTAAATTTTTAAAAATAAATAATATAGTAATATAAATTAGAAAAATAATAAGTAAAAAAAATAATCTCTAAAAAGCTTTAATTATAATAGAAGTATTATTACTTTAATCCTACTTCTAATTTAGTTAAAATGTAATAAATTATACTCTAGATTTTCTATAATAAAAGTTAATCTTTTAGTTTATATTCTTTTAGATACTTTTCCTAAGCAATTTAATAAAGAAATAATTCTATAAGATTTAGGATTAGATTGTATTCTATTTAATTTTTTTAATATAATTTTAAAAACTTTTTTTAGGATTTAGGATAGTAACTCTTTTTTATTAATACTTTATAAATAATATTAAATCTTTCTTTAATATTATTATAGGCGTGTTATAAGATAATAAAAAATAAATTATTTAATTATAAAGCTTTATTTTTTAATAGTTAAAAAATAAATTCTTTTATTTTATATTTTTTAGGTTTAGGCTATTTATATTTTTTTAAATATAGAATATTTAGATCTATTTCTTTAAAGATAGAGAGTTCTTTAAATAATATTTTAAAAAAAATATTATATTTTTATAGAAAAGAAATAATTTTTTTTTATATTATTTTTTTTATATAGTAATGTAGATAGTCTATTTAAAAATCTTTTTTTATATAAGAAAAGGCTTTAAATATTTTTTTATCTTTAATATTTTCTAAGAATTTATTCTATATTTATTATTGTCGTAAACCGGTACTTGGCAAGTATCCAGAAAGAGGAAAGCTCTTCACTGAACGTCGGTTCGGTGGTATTCTGCTTGCGAAAGGGCAGGATGCCTAAGTAATAAACAAGATAGCCTAGCTTAACTAGTCTGTGAGCAATAGTATACTCAAGGTTAAACAGTTAATTCAAGACGGTAGAGTAAAACTAAATACATGGTAAACGAGTGTCCTTATATACTCCATCGTTAACATAGCGATCATATCGCTTGCCTAGCAAACTGATATGAGTGATATGTTCGAGCGAGCATATCACTTCGTTAGTATTCCGCTATGTCTGCTATGTTACCCTAACCCTAGTGGTTACGGATAATCCTTTGTTCCGTTCGTGCAGTAGTGCAACGCTATCTACTGGTTTCATTGGCAGTGGTTGCTTGATTCTTCTGACAATTATTTAGTATTTTATATTTTTTAAAAATATATATTTCTTTTAATAATATAAAAATTATATATTTCTTTATTTTCTTTATTAAAATATTATAATTTTTTTAGTTTTCTAAAGTTCTTTCTTAAATTTATTAAATCTTTATTCTATTAAGCTTTAGATTTAGAATATATTTTTTTAATATATTCTTTTCTATAGCTTTAATAATTATTTCTTATAAGATTTAAGTTTAATTTTAAGCTCTTCTTCTAATTCTAAATCTATATTTAATAAACTATATTATTTATTATATTTATTAATTTTTTCTAAGATTTTTTTCTAATTAACTTTTCTAACATTATAAGATAAATTATTAATAGAAATTAATAGTATATTCTCTATATTTTTATAAAAATAAAATAATATTTTATAATTAGATCTAGAGGATATTTCTAAATCTATTTTCTATATAGAATAATTTTTATTATTATTTAAATTATAAGAATAGAATACTAAATCTAATATTAAGCTAGTAGAGCTTTTTCTATTCTATATAAAAATATTTAAAGTATTTAAAAGTTTAAATTTATATTTTTTTAGCTATTTAATTAATTCTTTAACTCTTTCTAGGTTTTTATTTTTATTCTACTAAGAATAGTAGGTATTAAAATCTCTAGTAATTATAGTATTTTTTTCTAGTTTTATTTTAATTAATTCTCTTTTAATAGTATATAGAGAGTTTTTTAATATTTTATTATTTTCTTTATCTCTTTTCTTTTTATTATAAATATTAAATAATTAAATATTTTTATTCTTAATTAATATATTTATAATTTAAAGGTCTAGAGAATTATATATTAATTTAAAATTAAATATTAATATTTTTAAATAAAATATTACTACCCTTAATCTAATATAGTTTAATAGTAAAATAATATTATATATAGAATATAAAATAGTACTATTATTTAAAATATAAGATTCTTAAAATAATATAAAATCTATATTTCTTTTAAGCCTTAATTTTAAATAGATAATTATATAATCTAAGCCTTTTCTTATATTATTTTATAAAAATATTATATCTATTAAAAATTAATATTTATAAATATTATATTTTTTTTTTTAAATTAACCTTTTACTATTCTAAGTATATATAGTTATTAGCTATATAAAGTACTTTATAATTTATATATTTTATTAATATATATTTATACTGCTTCTTTAAATAGTAATATATATAAAAATAAATATTAGAGTTATAATTTATTATATAAATAATATATATATAATTATTTTTATATTTAAATTTAGTATATCTATATTTTTAGTATTTATTATATTATATATTTTTAAGAATAAATTTCTTTATATTATAGATCTTTTCTATAATATATATTTTTCTTTTTATTAAAATATCTACTAGATTAGGGTTAGATATATAAATAATAATAAAAAAATAATTTTTATATAATTTAATTTCTTCTTAAGAGAGCTATAATAAAGTTTTTAATAATCTAATATTATTATAATTTTTAACTTCTTTTTTTAAAGATTTAATTCCTTTCTTAGTCTAAAAAGGCTTTGTAAGAACTTTATAAATTATTAATTTAATCTATTCTTTATTAAAATCTATTAAAAGGAATAATATTTTTTTATATTATTTTATTATCTACTAAAAATTTAGCTAAAAACTTATTTATTATTATTAATATAATAAAGGTATTTAATTATAATTTAGTAATAGATTTTATAATAGGTTTTATAATATTCTTTTTTTAAAAAGCTCTATTAATCTTATTTTTTTATTATAAATAGACTAAAGTTTTCACTTTTAATAAATTCCTTAGATATCTAAAGGATTAACCTTTTTTCTTTTTATTTAGCTTTATATTAGTTTTTATTTTCTATATCTTTAGAAGAGAATAAGACTTTATTATTATTATTAATTTAATTCTATTATTTTTTATTATTTAAAGAGTTTATAATAGTACTTTTACTATTACTTTTATTTTTATTATTTTTTTAATTTTTCTTTTTAGATTTAACTTTTTGAAACCCTTTATTATTTTTATTAATAATATTATTATTAATATTTTTATTATTATTATAGATAGAGTTTTCTAATATTCTTAAAGTTAGTATAACTACTCTAGAGCTTAGAAGGTATTTAATATTTTTAGTAAAAATAATAGAATTATTATTATTAAAAATATTTCTACTTATATTATTAATTTTAATAGATAATTTATGTATTTTTAAATTTATATTATTAATAGTTAATTCCTTAATAGATAATTTACTAATTCTTAAATTTATATTATTTAGAAGTGTTTCTTTAAGGCTTAATATTTTTAGATTTTTAATTTTAGTTATTAAAAAGTCTAATCTAGTAATATAATTATATATATTTAATTTTAGTAGTTCATTATTTTCTATATCTATAATATTAAATATTAGGGCTCTAGCTTATTAAATTTTATTTATTTTCTTATCTATTAAATTTTTTTAATATTAAGCTGCTTTTTCTTAGAGAAAAATATCTATATCTAATTAAAAAAAAATAAATAAGGAATTAAGAGGAATAATTTTTTTATCTTCTATTTTTTCTTCTTATATAGTGCTTATTTTAAAGATATTATACTTAAGAAAAGATAAATAATATAAGATTAATAAAAGTAGAATAATAATCTATATAAATATATATAATATATATTTATATTTATATTTTTATTTATTTTTTCTTCTCTTTTTATATAAGAATGGGGATCATAGATAATAGGAAGTTATATAATAAGTAGAAAAAAAGGAAATAAAGATAAAATATTTATTCTTTTAATAAGAAATAAATAAGTAGTAATTTTTATAAAGAATTACTAAATTAATAAGTAATTTTTTATATAAAATTCTCTAAACCTCTCCTTTTATTATATAATAAAAGGGTGAATAAATAAAAGGAAATAAAAAAAATTAGATAATAGTAAATATTAGATTCTTATTTTATATATCATTAAAAATAAGAAAAATTTTATTTTTTTAATTATTTATAAAGCTTTATAAATAATTTTTATTAAAAATAAGCTTCTCTTAATTTTAGATTATTATCTTAAAATACCTAGACTTCTTAATATTATATTACTTTTAAATAATATAATAAAAGGTTAGAATATTTTTTAGTGTACTATTAATATATAGAATATTATTTATTATCTATTTTAATATTAATTAGTATGTCTTAAAGCAGCAAAATTAAACAATAAATAAATTTTATTTTTTTAATTATTTAATAAAATAGACTATAGGGATTATTATAGTAAAAAAATATAAGATATTCCTTCTTAAATAGCTTTTTAGTACTTATAAGAGCTGCCTAGAACTAGAGAATCTAGTACTTAAGAGTTACTTAAAGAATTAATAAAAAGATACTTATAGAGTGTCTAATATTATAAAGATCTAGTATTAAGAGGCTGCTTAAAGTAAATTAGAACTAGTACTTAAAAGCTACTTAATAATAGAGAATAGCTAAGTTTTTAAGTACTAGTAATAGCTAGTTATTTTAGTATAGTTAGAGACTATTAGGGAGGTAGTTTAAACACCTATAGAAGTATAAATATAAAAAAAAATTTTTCTAAGAGAAAATAGGCGTTTTTAATAATAGATTTCTTAATTATTTTAGTATAAAATAGGGTGCGTAGTGAGAATTATATTGTATGCAATGCAGCGAATAAATTGATGTGAAAATTAGGTTAGGTTACCACCCAATGGGTGGGTTGGTTCAGGACGAGGAGAGTTGTTCTTATTTATTCTGTTTTTTATTAGATAAGCTATGCCTTGCATTCTATTTAGAGCTGCTTTCTAGATAGATTGTTAATCTATTACTATTAATAATTATTAATAGTGCACAGGAATAGGAGATAGATAAGATTCTTAACTTTTAGCTTCTATGGAGGAAGCTATATTATTAAATATAGTAGCTAGGCTATAATCTTAATCTTAAATAGTACTCTACTAAGAATTTCTAACATGTTTTAAGATAGTTATAGGCCCTTTGCCCCCGTCAACGTGGGCCCGCGGGTTCGATTCCCGCAGCCGGCACCCCAATATTTGACCAAATGTCACGGGACCCCTATCCCGTGAATGAAACGAGGGCTCAACCCTAGCCCCCCTCTAGGGTTGAGCCCTAATTTGTGCGCCCCCACTGTCCCCCCTGTCCCCACCGTCCTGTTAGTGCCCTTATGTGTGTGATTCGTCAAGCTGTCAGAAGATTAGAAACGTCACAGCCAATAGATTGGGCTAATCCCCACGGAAGCTAATGCACAAAGGAACAAAGATTATCCATAACCTTAGGGTTAGGGTATTAGAGAAATTAGAAACATTCTATAATAGCTCTAATAAATGCATTAAAGAATAATAAGATATTCTATAATAGCTATAATAATAATAGAATATATAAAAATATTTATTTATTATATAATTAGTTTTATTCTATTATCTTTAATTAACTATAATAACTTAAATATATATTCTTTTATTAAATAGAATATTCAATTTATTTTATTTCTTTAAGACTTTATACTTATATAGCCTTTCATATATTAGAATATATTAATTTTTTTTATTAATATAATTATTCTAGTTATACTCTAATAGTGTTTAATTAAAATTTCTAATAATTAAAGATCTTTATTATAAAAAAGAAGTCTTAACTAGTAATTATTATAGCTAGCTAATAGTAACTAATCTCTTTATAAGTATAAAATTATTTAGTCATTCTAACTCTATTAACTTTTAATGAAGGAATAATAATAATAAATAATAATAATTCTAAATCAATTTTAACTTAGATAATAGAGACTATCATAATATTAGGATAATAGATTATTAAGCTAGAAATATAATATACTAATTACTTAGTTATTAAAATAAAAAAGATTAAACTATTTTTAGAAGAATAAGAAATTTTTAAGATATTTTTAGTATAATTATATATCTACTTTAGTAATAATGCTAATTAAATTATATCTAAGTAGAATAAGATTTTTATAATATCTAGCTTCCTTACTAGAGAAGTAATAAAATAATTTATATTTTATATTACTAATTAAATTAAAGTTATTAATAATAATTAATTTAAATTTAAAATTATTCTTATATTTAGTAGCTTTATTTATTTTAAAAAAAGCTTTATTAGCTATTTAGAACTATTAATAAAGAACTTAACATAATCTATTAGATTAAGAATATTAAATAATATAGATCTATAGGAGACTATATTTTAAGATTTCTTTAGATATTAGAATATCTTAAATAGAATAATTAAGAACTATAAGATTAGTTCTATAATAATTTGAAAGACAATATAAAGGATTATATTTTGCAAATTATACTATAACCTAATATATTCAAGAAAATAATAGAAATAGTATTATAGATTGATATAGTACTATATATATAATATATAGAATAAGAAAATTATTAATATTAATTAAGATAGTAAGCTAATACATTCTAGAGAAAAATTAAAGATTAAAATAATAATATTATTATATAAATAAATACTATACTAACTAAAAAAAAAAAAAAATTAATTAAAAAAAGTCTACTTTAATTATAAAATACTAGAATATTTTATAAATAAATATTATAAGTTAAAAAAGAACTTTAGATTAGCTAATTAGAGATTATAATAATAAATTATAATAGCTATTTATATATATATCTTAGAAAAGAGCAGTACTAATAAATATTTAAAAACTAATAAAGAATTACTAGAATAATATAAATAAGAAATATAACAGCAAGCTAAAAAATAAAAAGAATTATAGAAATAGATATAATAAATATTAAGCATATCTATAAATTAGAAAATGTTAAGAAAATAATAAATAAAAAAAATTAATATAGATTAAGAAGAAGAAATTATGATAATAATATAATAAAAAATAATAATAAAGATGAAAAGCATTATATAAAATATTAATAATATAGAAATCTAAGTATTTATAGCTATATATAAGAATGTTTATTATATGCTTTTAAGAAATAAGCAGAGCTATAAGATATAGAACTAATTATCTAGAAATAGTTATCCTAGAGATTATAAACCAAATAAAAAAGAACTAGAAAATAATAATAAAAATATTAACTATAAAGATTTCTTATTAATTAAGTTATTTTATACTTAATTAGCGTTATAAGATAATAATAAAGAGATAATAAGTTAGCTAGCTAAGTATTAAAATTAAAAAAACCCTATTTAGACCCTTATAAAAAGATTAAGAAATAATTTATAAAAATAAAATAAAAATAAATTTGATAAGAATATATTAATAAATACAATTATACTTAGAATAAGATACATAATAAAGAAATTTATAAGAGTAATTATAACTATAATATAATATAGATTATTAAAAAAAAATAAATAAATTATAGAATCAGGAGATAATCTATATAATTATATATCTATAAAAATAATCTACTAGGAAGAATCTCAATACATTTAAAAAGAACATATAGAGATATATAAGAAATATTATAAATAGATATACTAAAACTATCTAATATATAAACAAAATAACAAAATCTTAATAATTATTTATAAAAAAATATTTAAATTGAATAGACATTGACTATATAGTAAATAATTAAAATATATATTAAATTATATTTATATACACTATCCTAATTTAGAAGGATATATATATAATAAAATATATTAGATAATATACTATAATAATAGATATAAGTTCTATTACTTTAATAAGAAGATTAATTAATAGTTTTTAAAAATACTAAATATTACTTTATATATGAAATTTATATGCCCTTAAGAAAACCTAGAATATTAGTATATATATAAAAAAAGTAGATATTTAGTATATTTAGATTTACTTAAGTAAGAATGTTATATAGTATTCTATTAATTTTATTATAATAGACTTTTTATAAATTTTTTAAAAAAATATATCTAAGTAATATAAAGCTATATAGATTAATATTAAATAAAATATCTAATTATAGTAATAATTAATTTAAAATATTAAATAATTATTATCTTAGTAGAAATCAAAAAAATAAAGCTATAAATATTTTTAGATTTAGAGACTATTAGAAATTATATAAACTTTAATATAATAAATAAATTATAACTTTAATATTATAAAATAAATCAATAGACCAAGATCATTAGTATTAATAGAGAATTAATTATAAAAGGATATAAGAAGAAAATAGAATTAATTCTTATATTATTAGAACTATATATTATAATAATTTTATTTAATATTATAGTAATAACTAGATATAATGCAGTACTAAAAATACTATAATTATAAAAATAAAATCTAGTTATTAATTAAATAACTAAAATAGTTTCTATTAACAACTAAATCTTATAAACTAAATTAAAAGAATATAAAGAATTTATAAGCTTATAAAAAGAATTAGAAAATAATCTTCTATAAATAGGGTTAAAAAGAAATACTAATTTAGGTAAAAAAAAGATATAGAAAATAATATAGCCTATTAAAAAATAAATAAATAAAATACCACAAAAGCAACCTATAAGGAGAGAAAAAATAATATAAAAGTAATCTATACTATAGCTATAAATATAACTAAAATTAAAAAAATTTATAAATAAGAATTGAAAAAGGTACTTATAAAGCTATTTAAAAAATATTATAATTTTATTAAACTATTTATAAAAAAAGAATATTAATTATTAAATTATAAGAAAAAAATATAAAATATAAATATTATTGAAATTAGGATTTATATCATCTTCAATCAAGTAACAATATAAATTATGAGATTAGCTAGAATTAGAAAATAAGTTTATTAGAGAATTCCTAGCTATAGGATATATATATAAAGAATAAGAATTAGCCTTAAGCAGATTAATATTTATATTAAAAAAGAATAGAATAGAATAACTAGTTATTAATTACTAAGTGTTAAATAATAGAACAATTAATAATGTAAATAAAATATCACATTAAGAATAGAAAAGAGATTTATTATAAAAAATAAAGATTATAATAATCTTTAATATTTTTTTCTTTTTAAAAATACTTTTATATCTTAGTAAGATGCTTCTATACTAACTTAGAAATAGATATTTCAATATAATAATAGTTTATTATATAAACACATTTATTATAATGCTTTAAGAATTTAATATAAATATATATCTTTTCTAGTTCACTGTAATATTTATAAAGAAGAATATAGACAATATTAAATTATTTAATCTATAATAAAAGCATATTTTTTAAAATTATTTTTTTTAATAATATAGTTAGCTCATTATTATAAATATAAGTATTTTAAAAAGTAAAAATTATCTATATTATAAATAAGAGACGTAAACTATTTATTATACTATTAAAACACTAGCTTTTAGAGAAAAAAATTATTAAAAGATTAAAAATATTATAGCTAATAGATTAAACTAATCCTTATAGAAGCTAATATATAAAGGAACAAAAATTATCTATAATCTTAGAATTAAAATATTAAAGAAATTAGAAATATTCTATAATAGCTTTAACAGATATATTAAAAAATAGTAAAATATTCTATAATAGCTATAATAATAATAGAATATATAAAAATATTTATTTACTATATAATTAGTTTTATTCTATTATCTTTGATTAACTATGATAACTTAAGTATATATTCTTTTATTAAATAGGATATTCAGTTTATCTTATTTCTTTAAGACTTTACGCTCATATAACCTTTTATATATTAGAATATATTAACTTCTTCTGTTAATATAACTATCCTAGTTATACTCTGACGGTGTTCGACTGAAGTTTCCGACACAAGCTTGGTGAGAAGCGAATGTTACAGAAAATATGAGGCGCTATTCCCATTAAGGGATAGCGCCAAAGGGTGTAGGCGATAGCGCCAGATTACACCAAGATGAGAGCTCCGATTCATATTACGTGTTGAAACAATGAGGTTGCTGACTAAGCTTTAAAGCCAGTCACGTGATCCGAAGGTCTATCATAAACTGTATGTTTCCATATGGACTATAAACTTGATTAAACAAACAACAAACAAACAAACAAGATAGTTATAGGATTTTTATAATAGATATCTAGATAAGTCTAGGCCACTAGCTTTACTTTAGTATTAGTTTTATAAGAAGAAGAAGGTAATAGGCACTTAAGAGTAAATATTTAATAGAGAGGAAGATAATATGATAGCTGTATATACTTATTACTTAGTGTCTTGCATAGTATAGTCTAGTCTTATGCAGAAGCTCTAAGCTCTAAAGACAAGGATTCCCTTTAATGTTATAATTTTTTAATTAAGCATCGCCGGGGGGCTGGCATATTATATAAGAAGCTGTAGCGAGCGCGTATAAGCTCTTTTCCTTTTTTCCTTCCTTCTTCATGTTCCATATCTCGTCAACAAGCTACTCCTAGATAGAGGAACTGAGTACCGTTACAACTAGTTTTATATAGTTAACTATAATATAAGAGATTTAACTAAAAAATATAAATATAATTTAAAAATAGCTTTAATAAAGCCTTATAACCTCTTTTATAAAGATATTTTTATATAAACTCTCTTATATAATTAAGTCTATATAAGAGCTTTAGATTAAATAGTATTTAAAAAAAATATAAGAAATTATTTCTTACAGTGCTTTATAAGCTCTATATTCTAGAGAGTTTTAAGCTTTGATTTAGTATAAGTATATACTTATAGATATATATCTAGTTTTTAATTAATAATAATAGTTTACTAAACACTTTAGCGCTCTTATAGCTATTTTATTAAGTTCTTAATCTCTTAATATTTTATAGACTTTTCTCTGCTAATAAGTTTTTTATACTATATTTTTATAAGTCTAATCCTTTACTACTTTTTTTCTTTATTTTAGTATAAGCATATCTAATATAGACTAATAATAGACCTTTAAATCTTAGTTTACTAAGCTTATTTATAGTATATTTAGTAGTCTAGTTAACCTACTTATTTTCTTTAACTTTATTATATTTAGATATTTATTATATTATTACTAAATATTTACTAAGAGCAAGCTTAGAAGTAGTTTTTTAAGCTTTAAATACTAAGGATTATCTAGCGCTAAGCGCTATTAATTAAAGATAATTAATAGTGTTCTAAATATCTAAAAAGATATAAATTAGCCTTTTAAGATCTCTTTCTAATATTTATTCTAATATTAAAGCTATCCTTATAAGTTTTATATTAAAAATCTTATATTTTATACTTATAAGTATTTCTGAGTATTTTTATAGTACTTTTAATTGAGTTGGCGAATAGACCCCCTAAGAGGATAGGACAAAGGCTGGCTAGGCATCTAGCTCAGGGCCTAACCAAGGATCTATCAGGGGGGATTGAAAGGACGTTGCGGGGGGCACTAGTGTCCTTTCCAGGGACTATTCGGGTGTCAGATAGTGAGAAGGCGCTGGAAGAAGCAGTGGAGTAGCGCTTAGGGACCATGCTTTGATTAGATAGCTCTAGACAGGAGGATGGGCGTGTTAGGGCTAGAGTAGCGCTGCAAGTAATATTAGAAGTATCATAAGAGTGTTTAGAAGTGCCTATAAACATAAGATATAAGATTTTTAATATTAAGCTTATAGGAGTAGCTTTAGTACTAGAGTAAATACTAGAGAGAGATTTAGAAAAGCTAGTTTTTATTCTTCTAGATATTTAAAATACTATTAGTTATCTTAAATTAATAGCTCTAAGTGTTAGGCAGTCCTTAGTATTTAGAGTATATAGAATAGCTTCTAGACTTATTTTTAATAGATATCTAGTAATAATATAGTAAATACTAAAGCATAATAATATAGAAGAGAATAAGCAGGCTAACTAGACTATAAAATAAATAATTAGTAAGCCTATAAGGCCTAGCTTTAAAGACCTATTATTAATATATATTAGGTATGCTTGTACAGAGATAAGAAGGAAAGTAGTAAAGAATTAGACCTATAAAAATACTATATAAAAAGCTTATTAGTGAGAAAAGACTTATAGAATGCCTAGAAATTAGAAACTAAATAAGATAACTGTAAAGGTGGTAAAATATCTAGTAAGCTACTATTACTAGTTATTATTATTATTATTATTATTATTCCATTTTAGAGACCTTTTTCCAGTCATAGACTATGCAAGGTCTGCCATTTCCTAATTAGAGAATGGACTTGGGCTAGATAGGTTAAATACATAAATAGAAATAGGTAAATTTTAGGAAAATAATAAGAGGCCCCCTACAGGATAGTACAATATATAAAATTAAATAGAAAATTTAAAATAAATATAAATTATTAAATAAAAAATAATAATAATAATTATTCTTCTTCTAATAAAATCTATTTCCTAGTAATAATCTTAGTAGTTTTTAAGTAATCAATCAAAACTAGGATGCCTAGTTTAAAATATAAGAAATGTAAATTTCTTTTTTCTATACTAAGCTTCTTAATATTATTATGCTTCCATTTTAGAGACCTTTTTCCAGTCATAGACTATGCAAGGTCTGCCATTTCCTAATTAGGAAATAGACTTGAGCTAACTAGGTTAAATACATGAATAGAAATAGGCCAATTTTAGAAAAATAATAAGAGACCCCCTGCAGACTAGTAAAAATATGTAAAATTAAATAGGGAAATAAAATGAATGTAAGTTATTAATTAAGAAGTAATAATAGTAATTATTCTTTTTCTAATAAGATCTATTTCCTAGTAACAATCTTAGTTTTTTTAGATATTCAATTAATATTGGGACGCCTGGTTTAGAATATAAAAAATATAAATTTCTTTTTTCTATAGTAAGCTCCCCAATGGTTTATTTTCTAATATTATTATATTTAGAGCATTCTAAGATTAAATAATACGGTGTTTGTTTTAAGTTAGAATTATATTTATTGCAAATGTTATTCTCGTATTGCTGATAAAATCTTTTTAAATAAGATAAAAAATATCCATGTCCCATTTTTAATTGTTGTATTGAAGACCATAACAATTTATTAATTTTTAATAGATTTGCTTTCCATTTAAAATTAATATTATTATACTTTTCATATAAGGATTCTTTTTGTTTCTTTTCTTTTGAGTTATTCCAATCTAATTCCCATTTTCCCTTGGGCCTAGGGGATACACCTTAAGCTAATATACATTTATGTTCTTATCAAACGCCTATATTAACCGACTACCGCGAACTGTCCTCTCAAGCCAGAAATATTAGTTCCTATTTCTAATATTCTGCTGCCGCCCACTTATATATACATATAAGCTTCTAGCTATTGATATCAGCATCTCAGCCTACCTATCAACTGTCGTAGTCTTGTACTTATATATATTCTAGCATATATATATAAGTACTAACCAGCTAGTAATATTTTGCTTTATTATCTAGCTCTAGGTGTCCTATCTAATCAATTTATATATATGCGCACTGCCTAACCCTAGATTTTTATATAGCTTACTAATCTATATGCGCACTGCCTAACCCTAATTATTATATCTAATGGATATGAGCCCTATCTAATAGAATAATAATAGTACACTATGCAAGACCATATTAATATAAATTGATTGGTTGGATGGTTTTTAAAATCATTCCTAGATTTAGCGAGTTTTTAGTTGAGTAATAGAACGATAACTATCTGCTATAATTTTTACCTAGCAGCTTCAGGGGTAAGATGATGTGACGGCCACGGGAATCGAACCTATACCCTTTGCGTTGCTAGCCGCAGCGGGTGGCCCACACGGCTTTCTTACCACTAAGCCATGCGGCCGTCTAAGCTTCTTAATAGTTTATTATCTAATATTATTATATTTAAAGTATTCTAAGATTAAATAATATAGTATCTATTTTAAATTTAAATTATATTTATTATAAATATCATTCTTATATTACTGGTTAAACTTTTTTAAATAGAATAAGAAATATCCATACCCTATTTTTAATTATTATATTGAAAACTATAATAATTTATTAATTTTTAATAGATTTACTTTCTATTTAAAATTAATATTGTTATATCTTTTATATAAAGACTCTTTCTATTTCTTTTCTTTTGATTTATTCCAATCTAATTCCTATTCTAATAAAGACCTTTCTTTTAGTAATTATTTAATATAACTAATAGAAATACTAATATTATTAGGTTCTAGATTTTTAGCTGCAAATTTAGCAATTTTATCTGCCTATTTATTTCTAAAAATATTTATATGCCCTAAAGACTATTAAATATTTATTTAAATATTCTAACCTCTATAGCTGAGAGGGATATATCTTAAACTAATATATATTTCTATTTATACTCTTTCATATCTATACTAATTAACTACTATAAACTATTCTCTTAAGCTAGTATATTAGTTCCTATTTCTAGCATACTGCTGCTGCTCATTTATAAATTTCTAGCTGCTAATATTAGCATTTTAATTTATCTATTAATTATTATAGTCTTATACTTATAGTAGTAATATAAATATTAACTAATTAATAATATCTTTAGCTCTATTATTAGTCCTAGGTATTCTATCTATTTAGAGTATAATATATGTATATTATCTAACCTTAGAATCTATATCTAGCTTACTAATTTTCTTTATACACTATCTAATCTTAAACTAGTATATTTAATAGCTATAAGTCTTAGCTAATAGATTCTCTAGTAGTATACTATATAAGACTAAAATAAGGTATATATTAACATATCTTTAATTTACTATACATGACTATGTGTTATAATCTAATTAGTTAGATAGTTTTTAAAATTATTCCTAGAACTAGCAAGATTTTTAGTTAAGTAATAGAATTAATAAACTATCTACTGATTTTTATTTAGCAGCTTCAGGGGTAAGAAGATGTGATGGCTATAGGAATTGAACTTATTCCTGCAGTGCTGTTGCTAGTAGCGCGACAGATGGCCTATATGGCGTCTTACTGCTGCACCATGCGGCCGTCTACTATTACTAGTTAAAGACTAGATATATGCTAATAGATATCTATCTCTACTAGATTAAGGCCTAGGATTCTTTAGAGTATAAAATCTATAAAAGATTATAGAAGATAATCTTCTATATCCTTTTTAAATATTAAGGCTATTATAGAGCCTAGAAGAAGCTATATAAAAACTTATAAAAAGTAAAGATCCCCCTGCTTATAATAACTAAGAATAGCTTAAAAGTATATTTTTTTAATAAATCTAGAGCTACTAAGGCACTACTTTAATTTATAAGTAGTATAAATTTATTTAAAGATAAAAACTAAACTGCTAGAGAGACTAAACTAAAAGACTATTAAAGATAAAAGACTCTAAAAGACTAGAAAATATTAAAGAATAGATAGAGAGATAAATATTTATATGACCCTAATCTGGTAGATATTTTAATAAAAAGAAAAATATTTATTGCAGGAGAGACCTGTAATGTAGAGAAATTTATTCCTAAAAATACACAATGTGATAAATGCCAAAAATACGGGCATACTAAATTTAAATGTAAAAATGATTATATATGTGTTATTTGCGCAGCAAATCATGACTCTAATGCTCATTTTTGTGTGCATTGTTATTCAAAAAAGCATTATGAACATATACCAATAAAATATGCAAATTGCGAAGCACCCTATATAGCTAATAACCATATATGCCTAGAATGGCAAAGGGTTAACCTAAAAAAGGAATATATAACACCTATAGACACTAATTTTTAATAGATATAATATTCTTATAAAATAATGCAGGAAAAGGCTTAGATTATATAGTTACCTATTTAGAATTAGGTCTTAAAAGAAATATAGATTTTTTATTATTTCAAGAACCTTATATTTTAAATAGTAGCACTATTTCCCATCCTGTATATAATGTTATTTTACTATTAAGTTATATTAGACTAAGGATTGCAATATTTGACTTAAAAATATCTATATTTAACTTTAAATTAATATATAATTCTCCAGATCTTTAAATTATAAATATATTAATTAAGAATAAAAATATCTAATTATTTAATATTTATAATGAAAAGGAAAGAGACAAAGAAGATAATAAAATATTAAAAAACTCTCTATACACTATTAAAAGAGAATTAATTAAAATAAAACTAGAAAAAAATACTATAATTACTAGAGATTTTAATACCTACTATTCTTAGTAGAATAAAAATAAAAACCTAGAAAGAGTTAAAGAATTAATTAAATAGCTAAAAAAATATAAATTTAAACTTTTAAATACTTTAAATATTTTTATATAGAATAGAAAAAGCTCTACTAGCTTAGTACTAGATTTAATATTCTATTCTTATAATTTAAATAATAATAAAAACTATTTTATATGAGAAATAGATTTAGAAATATCCTCTAGATCTGATCATGAAATATTATTTTATTTTTATAAAAAATATAGAGAATATAGCATTGAATCCTATTAGCGAATTATCTTATAATTTTAGGAAAGCTGATTGGAAAAAATTCTTAGAAAAAATTAATAAATATAATAAATAATATAGTTTATTAAATTTAGATCTAGGATTAGAAGAAAAGCTTAAAAATTAAACTTAAATCTTATAAGAAATAATTATTAAAGCGGTAGAAAAGAGCATACTAAAAAAAAGAATATATTCTAAATCTAAAGCTTAATAGAATAAAGATTTAACAAATTTAAGAAAGAACTTTAGAAAAGCAAAAAAATTATAATATTCTAATAAAGAAAATAAAGAAATATATAACTCTTATATTATTAAAAGAAATATATACTTCTAAAAAATAAAAAATGCTAAACAGCAAATGTGGAATAAATTCTTAGAAAATACTAAAGTGTTAGAGAATCAAGAAGTCACAGCCAATAGATTAGGCGCTAGCTTACGGGAACTAACGTACAATGGAACAAAGGATTATCCGTAATTACTAGGGTTAGGGTAATAGAGCAAACAGAGCTTGGCTCTATTTAATATAAGACTTTAGCAGAGCAAATAGAACTTTATTCTATTTAATAGAACAAAGATAGAATATATAAAGAATACTTATTTATTATATACTTAGTTTTACTCTACTATCTTTAATTAACTGTGATAACTTGAGTATATGTTCTTTTATTAAATAGAATATTCAGTTTATCTTATTTTCTTAAAACTTTACACTCATCTAGCCTTTTATACATTAAAATATATTAACTTCTTCCATTAATATAACTATCCTAGTTATATTCTGACAGTGTCGACCAAAGTTTCTAATAATTAAAGACTCTTATTATAAAAGAGAAGTCTTAAGCAAGAAATACTGTTATCTTAATAAGAAATTATAACATTATAAATACTAGTTACCTTCTAGTAATTACATCCTGCTTAAAGAACCCCTATAATAATTAATATAATAATTATTAATAATGTTAACATCGCTGCGCTTAAAAAAAGAATTAGAGAGCTTGAGGATCTTATTACTAATAGAGTAATAGTAGATAGTATAAAGAAAGCCCTTGAAAAAGTAAGATAATATATCCTTAAAATTGAAATTAAACAATCCAGTAATGCTTAAGAAGTTAAGATTAAAAAAGTTAAACCATTTTTAAGAGAATATGGAATCTTAAAAACTTTTCTAATAAAACTATAGATCTATTTTATAAATAATATTGGATGGATTATTACTAAAGCTAATAAAGTTATAATAATAGCTAGCTTTTTTACTAGAGATACTATGACATAGTTTGCTCCCTATATAAATAACTAACTAATTAGTAGTGAAGATTAGTTCGATCCTAAAATAATTAACTACTTTAGCAGTTTTGCGTACTTCGAAAAAAAGCTGAATCAGCTATATAGGATAGTAAATAAAGAATTAAATATAATATATTAAATTAAAAATATTAAGCAGTATAGATTAGTTAGAGAATATATTACAAGATTTCTTTAAGTCTCTAGTAAACTATAATAAGGAGAACAAGGACTAAGAGATTAGTTTTATAAAAATTTAAAAGAAAATATAAAAGATTAAATCTTATAGATAATGCCATAATTAGATATACTTAAAAAAATAATAAAAGCTATATTATAGATCGATTTATAGATTTAGACATGATAATTAGAAAAAGAAGAATATTATTAATCTTAGAATTATTAATACTAGAGATATCAACTAAATATGTCCTATTAGAGGATTAAAGACAAAGATGAAGATATTATTATATAGATAAATACTACACTAACTAAAGAAGAGAAGAAGAAACTAATTTAAAAAAAAATTATTTTAATTATAGAATATTAGAACATTTTGCAAACAAATATTATAAATTAAAGAAAGTTCAAGAAATAGCTAATTAAGAACAATAATAATAGATTATAATAGCTATCTATATATATACTCTAGATAAGAGCAGTACTAAAGAAATTTTAAAAACTAATAATAAATTACTAGAATAATATAAGATATAGATCTAAGAATAAGCAAAAAAGCAAGAAAAGTTATAAAAAATATTAAGAGAAAATATCTAAGCATTTATAGATACACATAAAGATGCTCACTATATAGTTTTAAGAAATAACTAGAGCTATAAGATATAGATATAGTTATTTAAAAATAGAATACCTAGAGATAGCAAGTTAGAAGAAAAATTAGAAAATAATAATAAAAGCATTAACTATAAAGATTCCTTACTAATTAAGTTATTTTATACTTAATTAGCGTTTTAGGATAATAGTAAAAAGGTAATAAGCTATAAAGATCTAAATCAAGAATAAGAAAAATCCCACCTAAATCTTTATGAAAGAATTAAGAAATAACTTGCTAAATTAAATATACAAAACTATATCTATAAGAAAATATATAATAATAAAATATATAGAAGTAACTGAAGCTACAACACTATATAAATAATAGAAAATAAGATAGAAAAGACTAAGTGCTAGGGAGATAATCTATATACTTATATTCTTACAAAAGCAACATGCTAGAAAGAATCTTAATATATATAAAAAGAATATATTTAGATATATAGAAAATATTATAAATAGATATATTAAGAATACCCAATATATAGCTATAATAATAAGATTCTAACAATAATTTATAAATAAATATTAAACTTAAATAGACACTAACTATGCAATAGACAATTAAGATATACAAATAACTATATATATATATATATTACTCTAGTCTAAAAGGATATTTATATCAAGAAATACACTAGACAATATATTATAATAATAAATATAAGATCTACTGACTTAGTAAAAGAATCAACTAATAGTTTCTAATAATATTAGAAATTACTGTATAAGCAAAATATATATATCCTTAAGGAAACCTAGATTGTAGATATATATACAAAGAAAGTAGATATCTAGAATATATAATATTATTATAATATAAATGCAGAGCTACTTTTTATTAATATTATAATAAAAAACTATATAAGAATAGTATATATAACTATATTAAAGTAATAAAATGATATATACAATGATACTAATATAATTATATAATTACTATAATAGTTAATCTAAGATATTAGATAATTATTATTTTAACAGAAGTTAGCGACACCAAGCTATAAATACTTTTAAATTTAGGAGTAACTGGAAACTATATAAGCTTTAAAATAGTAAAGAAACTACGCGTTAAAAGATAAGAAATAATGTAATAGATTAACATTATTAGAATTAATAGAAAACCTATAATACAAGGATATCAAATAAAAATAGAGTTAATACTTTTAAAATCTAGACCATACATCATAATAATTATATTTAATATTATAATAATAACTAGATATGATAGAGTATTAGAAATGCTATAGCTATAAAAATAGAATCCTATTATCAACTAGATAATAGGAATAGTCTTAATCAACAACTAAATTCTACAAACGAGACTAGGAGAATATAAAAAGATTATAAGTCTATAAGAAGGATTAGGGAATAACTTCTTAAAAATAAAGCTAGAGCAAGAGATCAGCTTAGATAAATTAGAGATATAAAAGATAATACAGTCTACTAGATAATAAATAAATAAAATAATAAAATCAAAACTAAAAGAACTTTATGAACAAGAATTGAAGAAAATACTTATAAAGTTATTTAAAAAATATTATTATTATTATTATTATTATTATTATTATTATTATTATTATTATTATTATTATTATTATTATTATTATTATTATTATTATTATTATTATTATTATTATTATTATTATTATTATTATTATTATTATTATTATTATTATTATTATTATTATTATTATTATTATTATTATTATTATTATTATTATTATTATTATTATTATTATTATTATTATTATTATTATTATTATTATTATTATTATGCTTCCATTTTAGAGACCTTTTCCCAGTCATAGACTATGCAAGGTCTGCCATTTCCTAATTAGGGAATGGACTTGAGCTAACTAGGTTAAATACATAAATATAAATAGGCAAATTTTAGGAAAATAATGAGAGACCCCCTGCAGGCTAGTAAAGGTGTGTAAAATCAGATAGGGAAATAAAATGAATGTGAGTTATTGATTAAGAAGCAATAGTAATTATTCTTCTTCTAATAAGATCCATTTCCTGGTAACAATCTTGGTGGTTTTTAAATAATCAATTAAAACTGGGAGGCCTGGTTTAGAATATAAGAAATGTAGATTTCTTTTTTCTATACTAAGCTTCCTAATAGTTTGTTGTCTGATATCATTATATTTAGAGCATTCTAAAATTAAATAATATGGTGTTTGTTTTAAATTAGAATTACATTTATTACAAATGTCATTCTCGTATTGCTGATTAAATCTTTTTAAATAGGATAAAAAATATCCATGTCCCATTTTTAATTGTTGTATTGAAGACCATAACAATTTATTAATTTTTAATGGGTTTGCTTTCCATTTAAAATTTATATTGTTATACTTTTCATATAAGGATTCTTTTTGTTTCTTTTCTTTTGATTTTTTCCAATCTAGTTCCCATTCTAATAAAGATCTTTCTTTTAGTAATCTTCTAATATAACTAATAGAAATGCCAATATTATTAGGTTCTGTGACAGCCAACCACACCGCAAGACACGTGGGAGCCATCAAGTACGTGGCACATCACCGGCATGACCCCAGAAAGGACTGATGATGGAAGAATATCTCGAGATAGGGCTACAGCCCTAGGCGGCGGCCACATTGGGAACATGCCTCGAGCGGTACTGTATTGGGAATGACCGCACAAAGGGGAAGAATATTTATCGAGCGCTGAGGGGTGTAGAGCTTCCTTTTCCCTCTTTTCTTCTTCATGCTTGATATTGCTTGTAGGCACTGCGCACCTAGATAGCTTCCATAGCTCGAATCAAGGTTATTGGCAACCGTCACATATATAATCTAATTTAACTTTATTCTTGAATTTATTATATTATAAATATTCTTTATTAATAGTATCTTTAAAGGAATCTATAATTATAGTTTTATTTTTATTAGTATAACCTTTATATTTATTTCCCTTCTTTATAGCTTTAATAAAAGTGATTTTCTTAAAGCTAATAATACTTTTAGAGAAATATTTAGTAAATTTCTTTATATTTTTACTGATAATAGGGTGTAAGATTTAGATTTTAAAAAAAAAATAGTATATTATTATTAAAAAAAGAGAATTTAGTATAATTAGTATTAATATTCTTAATATAGTATATCTTAAGCTTAATAACTTATTTAGATTTAAATTTAGTATTAAGAATATCTAAATTAACTAGTTTAATTTTTCTATTATTATTAAAATAGTTGATTTAATAATCTATAGAGTTAAAGGTGATATTATTTATATTAATATAAGTATTATAATAATAATAATAGTTATTATACTCTGATATAATTTATAAGGTAAATTATTATAATTAAAAAGCTTTTATTATTATATTAATAATTTATTTAACTAGTAATTAATGTAATTTCTTAAAATAAAATTATACTATAGTATAATCTTTAGTAGTATATATATAACTAATATTATACTTTAAGTGCCTAGGGCCTAAGTAAACTTTAAATTATTTTAATCTTAATATTTCTCTTTTATATCTTAATAATATATTAATATAATACTTATAAATTATTTATATACCTTAAGTTTCTTATTTTTATAATTTTTTAATATTTATAATTATTATATATATATTTTTCTTTATTTTGGGTATAACTAAGTATAAAAAATATAATATTAATCTAGTAATTAAATTCTTTACTTATTAATCTTAGAATAACTACTCTTAAAATTATTTATTATCTTTAATAATTTAAGGAAAAATTTTATATATTTTATATTTATAAGCATCTTTTATGATATTTAAATAATAAGGATAAGGGTGATTAAGATTATTTTAATAATCTAGCTTACTATAATATTTTTTTTAAGTTTTAGTTAAGTAATTATTATAGAAAGATTATGTAGATTAACTATATTAGTATATAGTTAGTTAACTATATTACTAATCCTTATTAGAGTAATTATAATTAGTATATTTAGAGAGTTATCTTAATCTTATTATTTAAAAAAAGAAGTAGAAAGCATCTAATTATTTAAGATTATAATTTATATAATATAATTAATACTTAATATAGTATTAAAAGGCTTTAAGAGTTTTTTTTTTTAACTTAGTTAGCCTTTCTTAAATATATAAAAAGTTAAGAAAGACTTAATAGCTTTTAATATAATACTAATACTATTTTACTAAGTAGGGATTATGTTTATAATATACCCTATATTAAATATATAGAATTATATAATTTAATAATTAATCTTTTATTAATAGTAAAGATAGTATTAATCCTTAGATTAAAGACTATATTAAAATTACTAGAAAATAAAAATATAAAAATTTTTTAGATATTTTTTTGTTTTTAGATAACTAGCTGATTATTATTTTTTAATAATAATTTACTAATTCTTTATATTTTATATAATATCTGATAAAAATAATACTATAATATAATATTATTATTATAATTATACTATAGTATAATTTATATATAAATATCTATTTTTATTTATAAATTATTAAGAATAATAGTTATAATAATAAAAATTTTATTTAGGGATATATATTATATAGCTTTAATATAAAAGTTAATATTTAAATCTTATATTAACTATTAAATCTTTAAATTTTAATATTTTTTATTTAGTTTATAGCTAAAATATAAAAATAATATAAATCTATATAATATATTATTTATATAAAAATATTTTAAAAAATGAAAGTCTATCATATAAAAATATTATCTAGAAGTATATAAATATTAATATTAAATCTTATATTAACTATTAAATCCTTAAATTTTAATATTTTTTATTCAGTTTATAGCTAAAATATAGAAATAATATAAATCTATATAATATATTATTTATATAAAAATATTTTAAAAAATGAGGGCCTATTATATAAAAATATTACCTAGAGGTATATAAATATTAATATTAAAATCTTATATTGACCATTAAATTATTAATCCTTAATAAAATAAAACTAGAATAGGTTTATTATAACTAGATTAAAGCTAGTTATTAATTAATTATATTCTAGTTTAATTTAATTAAAAATTAGAGATTTTATTGTAATAGCTATATTAGTAAATTAATTTATTTAAATTATTAAGAATAAATATATATATCTAAATCTAATTTTTATATAATAAATATTAATCTAAATTCTCATCCTAAAATATAATATTAGTTAATAAAATTACATATATAATAGTAACTAGATACTTAGATTATATATTTTTTATTAGAATTAAAAAATATTAATATTTAGACTTCTTATTTTAAATTTATATAATATGATTTCTTATTCTTTAATTGAATATAAACTAGTAAATAGGAAATATATTATATAATTAGATAGTTTAATTAGTAAAAATTAATATTTTTAATAATATATTTAAATCCTTATAATATATTAATAATATTTTTTTTAAAAATCTAAAAATCTAGCTAATTAGAAGCCTTGCTAAGCTAGTTATTTATTAATAAGAAAGAAGCTATTCCTAAAATAAAATTATATTATAAAATTATAATTTATATTTTAATATAGTATTTTATTTTTTATATTAATTCTATATTATTAGATATTTTCATAAGGTTTTATATAAAAATATAAAAATTATACCATGGTATAATAGAAATCTATTATATTTCTATATTAAATAAAAATATATAAAAAATCTTTATAGAATCTAATAAAATACATATAGGTAATATATTGAAATATATTATATTATAAAATATATAAAACTATAAGATAAAATTAAAAATAAATTTGAAAAATATAATAAAATAGTATATATTTAGCTAGATATTTAGTTATTTATAAGAAATGTTTATGAGGTAAAGATTTAGTAATAATTTTATAAATTATTAGATAGGTTAGGGTTAGGTTATATAAACCTAAACCTATTTTAACCTAGTCTAACCTATTTAGAAAGAAATCTAAACTAATTTAGGTTAGACCTGGGTTTATAGGTTAAAACCCAACCCGCACCTAGGGTTTCTAGGTTGGGCTGGGTTCAGGAAAAACATGCACCTAAATCTAGTGGGTTAGAAGCCTACCCCCCCAAAACCTAACCCAACCCGCCCCATTGCCATGTCTAGTATTAAATCCTATTAGTAATTTATCTTATAATTTTAGGAAAGCAGATTGGAAAAAATTCTTAAAAAAAATTAATAAATATAATAAATAATATAGTTTATTAAATTTAGATCTAGAATTAGAAAAAGAATTTAAAAATTAAGCTTAAATCTTATAAGAAATAATTATTAAAGCTATAGAAAAGAGTATATTAAAGAAAAGAATATATTCTAAATCTAAAGCTTAGTAGAATAAAGACTTAGTTAATTTAAGAAAAGACTTTAAAAAAGTAAAAAAAGTATAGTATTTAAATAAAGAAAATAAAGAAATATATAACTCTTATATTATTAAAAGAAATATATATTTCTAAGAAATAAAAAATACTAAATAGTAAATATAGAATAAATTTTTAGAAAATACTAAAGATAAAGAAATATTTAAAGCCTTTTCTTATACAAAAAAAAAATTTTAAATAGACTACCCACATTACTATATAAAGAAAATAATATAGAAAAAGAAGCTATTTCTTTTTTATAAAAATATAATACCTTTTTTAAAACATTATTTAAAGAACCCTCTATTTCTAAAGAAATAGACCTAAATATTCTATATTTAGAAAAATATAAATAGCTTAAATCTAAAGAATATAAAATAAAAGAATCTATTTTTTAGCTATTAAAAAATAAAGCTCTAGGACTAGATAATTTATCTTTTATTATCCTATAACACGCTTATAATAATATTAAAGAAAGGTTTAATATTATCTATAAAATATTAATAAAAAAAGATTACTATCCTAAATGCTAGAAAAAAACTTCTAGAGTTATATTAAAAAAACTAAATAAAATAGAATCTAATCTTAAGTCTTATAGGATTATTTCTCTATTAAATTGCTTAGGAAAAGTATGTAAAAAAATATAAGCTAAAAAATTAACTTTTATTATAGAAAACCTAGAATATGATTTATTATATTTTAACCAAATTAGGGGTAGAATTAATAAATTATTAATTAACATAGTTTTATCCTTAATAAATAACATACAAATTAAAAAGGAAAATAAAAATAATACTTCTATACTATTTCTAGATATAAAAGGTGCTTTTAATCATATTTCTAGAAATTAATTAATAAAAATATATATTTATTTAGGTCTTTTTAGATGCCTAATTTACTAGATTATCTCTTTTCTTTCAGATAGAGAAATTAAACTAAAATTTAATAATAATTAAAGCAATAGTACTCCTATTATAGTTAAAACTCCTTAAAGATTACTTTTTTTACTTATTATTTTTCTAATCTATATTACTATATTATTTATTTTTAAAGATTTAAATAATACGGAATATAAATTAAAAATATACTTAGAAAAGACTAGATTCTTTAGCTATATTAATAATATTAGCATCAAAATAAGCTCAAAAAAAATAGAAGATAATTGCAAAATATTAGAAAAAATTACTACTTTTTTAATCCAAAAAGGAGAATAAAATAATATCTAGTTTAATAGAGAAAAAATAGAACTAATTCATTTTCTATTAACTAGGAAAATTGACCTAGAAAATCTAGATTTTTAAATTAGAATTAATAGAAATAAGATTAAGCCAAAATTTAATATTAAATAGTTAAGAATTATTCTCAATTATAAATTAAATTTTAAAGAATATATTATAAATTAGGTTGTAAAAGCAACTAAAGTTTTCTATTAAATAGAAAGACTTTCTAATATAGAAAGAGATTTAATTTTTTAAATAATGAGATAATTATACATAGTATATTGTCAGAAGATTAGAAACGTCACAGCCAATAGATTGGGCTAATCCCCACGGAAGCTAATGCACAAGGGAACAAAGATTATCCATAACCTTAGGGTTAGGGTATCAGAGAAATCAGAGACATTCTATGATGGCTCTGACGGATGCATCAGAGAATAGCGAGGTATTCTATGATGGCTCTGATGACGATGGAATATATAAAGACGCTCATTTACCATGTAATTAGTTTTATTCTATTGTCTTTAATTAACTGTGATAACTTGAGTATACGTTCTTCTATCGAACAGGATATTCAGTTTGCCCTACTTCCTTAAGACTTTACGCTCATACAGCCTTTCGTACATCAGAATATATTAACTTCTTCCGTTAATATAACTATCCTAGTTATACTCCGACGGTATCGACCGAAGTTTCCGACAATTAAAGACCCTCATTACGAAAGAGAAGTCTTAACCAGCGATCATTATGGCGACCCCCCGAACCCCAGCCCAGCAACAAGGGCCCGCTGCGACAAACACCCCTGAATCAACATCTGGTACAGGACGTACCCAGACAACTAACGATATTGATATTGACCAAATGCGGCAAGCCTTTGAAGAGATGGGACGACGGATTATTGAGTTAGAGGCACAGCGTGCCAACCACTCAGTTGTCAAGATAGGAAAGGTTGAACCATTCTCAGGAGAACGAGGAACCCTCAAGGTGTTCTTGGCTCAGTTACGCATCTACTTCAGCAACAATGTTAACCGAATCGTGTCCGAGCAAGACAAGGTCCTCACAGCATCTAGCTTCCTCACCGGAGAGGCAATGAGATGGTTTGCACCTTATATTACCAATCGAATCGAAGCCGCCAACGATGATCAACTTGAACCTGAAACCGCCCTTATGTTCAGCAGCTTTACTTACTTTGAAGAGAAGCTTCATCAGCTGTTTGGAACTGTCAACGAAGAACTTGACGCAACCCACCGGATCAAGAACATCAAACAATATGGATCTGTAGGAGACTACATTTCAAGATTTCTTCAGGTATCAGGATATCTCAAATGGAACGATCAGGGACTGCGAGATCAGTTCTACGACAATTTGAAAGACAATGTGAAGGATCGTATTTCGCAAATTATACCGCGACCCGATACATTCAAGAAAATGATGGAAGCAGCGTCACAGATTGATATGGCGCTATACACACGACGTATGGAACGAGGAAATTATCAACATCGACCGAGACAGCAAGCTAACACGTCCCAGAAGAGGACTAAGGACCGAGACGGTGATGTTATTATGCAAATGAATGCTACGCTAACTAAAGAAGAAAAGAAAAAGCTAATTGAAAAGAAAGCCTGCTTCAACTGTGGAATACCAGGACATTTTGCAAACAAATGTCGCAAGCCAAAGAAGAACTCTGGATCGGCCAACCAGGGATCACGACAACAAATTGCAGCAGCTATCCATGTATACACTCCAGAAGAGAGCAGTACCGACGAATACTCAGAAACCGATGAAGAATTACCAGAACGAAACAAGCAAGGAATACAGCAGCAAGCTGAGAAACAGAAAGAACTACAGAAAAAGATCAGTATGGATCAAGAAAAAGAAGTTGCAACAACAATACAACGAAGAATGACAACAAAGATGAAAAGCGCTATAAGAAATGTCAATGACATAGAAATCCAAGCACCTATGGCCACGCACGAGGACGCTCACCGCATGCTTTCGAGGAATAAGCAGAGCCATGAGGTACGGAACCAATCACCTAAGAACAGTTATCCCGGAGGTTACGAACCAGATAAAGAAGAACCGGAAGATAGCAGTGAGAGCACTGACTATGAAGATTCCTCACTGATTGAGTCGTTTCATACTCAATTGGCGTTGCAAGGTGGTGACGAAGAGGCAATAAGTCAGCCAGCCGAGCATCGAGACCAAAAGAAACCCCACCTGGACCCTTACGAGAAGATTAAAAAACAACTCGCCGAGATAAGACAAGGACGAACCCAACAGGAATATACCGACAAATGCGATTGTGCTCAGAACGAGACGCATGATGAAGAAACTTGCAAAAGTAACCGCAGCTACAACACAACATGGGTTACTGAAGAAAAGATAAACAGATTACGGAACCAGGGAGATGACCTATGCAATTGCATGCCCGTGAAAGCAATCTGCTGGGAAGAATCTCAATACACTTGGAAAGAACACATAGAGATGTGCAAGAAATGTCACGAATGGACATACCGAAACTGCCCGACACATGGACAAGGCAACAAGGTTCTAGCAACAATTTACGAAAGAATATCCAAATCGAATGGACATCGACTATGCAGTGGACAATTAGGACATGTACCAAATTGCATTTGCATGCACTATCCCAATTTAGGAGGATGTATGCACAATGAGGTACATTGGACAACGTGCTACGACGATGGATGCGAATTCCACCACCTCAGCAAGAAAATCAACCAGTGGTTTCCGAAAACACCAGGCATTGCTTTACACGCAAAGTTTACATGCCCTCAAGAAAACCCGGAATGCCAGTGTGTATATGAGGAAAGCGGACATCCAGCGCATTCAGATTTGCCCAAGCCAGAATGTCATGCAGTGTTCTGTCAATTCCACCACGATGGACTCTTCGTGAACCCTTTAGAAGAACACATCCGAGCAGTACAAAGCTACATGGATCGACATCAGACGAAGCACCTGATCGCAGCAACAATTAACCCAAGGTATCGAACGATTATTATCTTGGCAGAGATCAAGGAAACGAAGCTACGAATACTTTTGGATTCAGGAGCTACCGGAAATCATATGAGCCCCGATATGGCAGACAAGTTACAACTCCGATACTATGAGACAAACCAATGGACCGAGATCGTTAGCATCAACGGAGAACCGATCATGGAAGGATATAAGAAGAGAACGGAACCAATTCTCATGTCATCAGGACCATATGCTACAACAATTACATTCGACATTACAGCAATAACCGGATACGACGCAGTACTAGGAATGCCATGGTTACAAGAGCAAAACCCAGTTATTGATTGGACAACTGGAACAGTTTCTATCGACAACCGAATCCTACGAACCAAGTTAGGAGAATACGAAGAACTCACAAGCTTACGGGAAGGATTGGGGAATAACCTTCCGCAAGCAGGGCTAAGGAGAAATGCCAGCTCAGGTGAACGAGAGGCGCAGAAGGTGATGCAGCCTACTAGGAAACAGACAAATGAAATACCGCAGGAGCGACCTGCAAAAAGAGAAAAAATGACACAGGATCAGCCTGTACCACAGCCGCAGACGCGACCAAAACCAAAGGAAATTTATGAACAAGAATTGAAAGAGGTACTTGCGAAGTTACCTAAGAAATACCACGACTTTATCGAACTATTTGTGAAAAAAGAATATCGATTACCGAATCACGAGAAAGAATATGAAGCACGAATACCGTTAAAACCAGGATTTACGCCACCTTCAGTCAAGCAGCAGCACAAATCACGAGACCAGCTAGAATTGGAAAACAAGTTCGTCAGGGAATTCCTAGCCGCAGGATACATACGCGAAGGACGAGGACCAGCCTCGAGCAGACCAATGTTTGTGCCAAAGAAGGATGGAACAGAACGACTAGTTATTGATTACCGAGCACTGAATAACGGAACGATCGACGATGCAAACAAAGCACCGCATCAGGAACAGAAAAGAGATCTGTTGCAAGGAGCAAAGATCATGACAGTCTTTGACATCCAATGGGGTTATTACAACCTTAGGACTGCTGAAGAAGATATTTGGAAAACAGCATTCCTTACGGATATGGGATTATTCGAATGGGTAGTCGCACCTATGGGATTGAAAAGATTACCTGCCGAATTTGCAAGATTCATGACGCATGTGCTAATCAAGTTTCTCAACAAGTTTGTTGCGGTATACTTTGATGATATCATTGTTTACTCCAAAAACGTTGAAGAACATGATAGCCATGTACGAGCAGTGATGACCGAACTAATGAAAGCAGGATTGACCCTCAAGATCAAGAAATGTGAATTCGACACGACCACAGTCAACTATTTAGGAATGATTTATACACCAGAAGGGTTGAAGATTCAACCAGAAAAGATGGACGCAATATTGAATTGGCCAACACCGATATGTGTTAAGGACGTTCAAGGATTTTTAGGAGCTAGTGGATATGTCAGACGATATCTTCAGAATTACTCTGAAATCGCCCGACCTATGACTGAACTACTCAAGAAAGATCTTGAATTCGAATGGACCAAAGAAAGAGAAAAGTCATTCAACAACGTCAAGGAATTAGTCAAAAAAGCACCGATACTTATGCTACACAACCCAGACAGACAGAATTTGATACGACCGGACGCATCAGGATATGCATTAGGAATTGTTCTCGAGCAACCAGACGACGAAGGAAAATGGAGACCTGTCGCCTTCTTCTCAAGAAAATTCACCACAGCAGAAAGAAACTACGACGTTCATGACAGAGAACTACTTGCGATAGTCGAAGCATTCAAGCAATGGAGACACTACCTACAAGGAGTTAAGGAAGAAACAATTGTGAAAAGTGACCATCACAACCTCAAATACTTTACGACAACAAAAGAATTAGTTGGACGACAAATACGATGGGCTGAATACTTATCAAAGTTCAAGTTTCGGATTGAACACATCAAAGGAAAAGAAAATATTATTGCAGACGCCCTCAGCAGAAGACCGGACTACGCTATAGGTCTTGAACAGCCAAAAACCAACATTCTGAAGGAAGATAAGGATGGTATACGATACAACGCCAAAGCAGTACTCGCCGCTGCAATCACTGTTACCGACTCAGGATTTCACCAGCGAATGACAAAAGCTACCAGCGAAGATAAGACGCTTATGACAGCATTGAAAAATAAAGAAGCAACACTACAGAAAGGATTAGCTGTATGGAATGGATCGATACTTGTCCCAAGAACAATGATCACGGAAATCATCAGAACGCACCATGATCCACCACTACAAGGACACCAAGGAATTGACAAGACTATGGAAAAAATACAACGACAATACTATTTCCCAAACATGAGAAGACAAGTTACGGAATATGTCAGCCAATGCGACAGTTGCAACAGAAACAAGCCAATTAACCATCGACCTTATGGAAAAATGCAACTACCAGAAATACCAAACAAGCCATGGGAATATATTACAGTCGACTTTATACAAGGATTACCAGAATCAAAAGATCCAATTACCAGAATTCGATATACCGACGCAATCGTTATTGTTGACAGATTAACGAAATATGTCATCATACGACCAACGCTGAAGGACTTAACAGCAGAACAATGTGCAATACTCATGCTACGAGAAGTATTTAGTTGGACTGGATTGCCAACCAAGATCATTTCGGACCGAGATAAGCTATTCAGATCAAAATACTGGCAGACAATTACCAAGGCATGTGGAATTGAACATAAGTTATCAACCGCAAATCACCAACAAACAGATGGACCAACCGAAAGAATGATACAATTTGTTGAACAACACTTACGACATTATTTGGATTGGAACCAAGACAATTGGGTAGAGATACTACCATTGGCACAATTTGCATTAAATAACGCAAAAAGCACCTCGACAGGAGAAGTACCGCACTTTGCCAATCTAGGGAGATACCCACGAATGTCATGGACTTCTATATCAACGGATGGAAGCTCCAATGAAGCAATATTACAGGCAGTACATATGCAACGGATGCATACAACAATGTCTAAAGACATTCAATGGGCAGAACAAAAAATGAAGCGATATTACGATATGAAACGCGAGGACGCGCCAACCTTACAAAAGGGAGAGAGAGTTTACCTTCTACGACGAACACCAGGATCAAAAAATTTCAACATTAAAACAAAACGACCAAGCAACAAATTTGACGCAGTCAAATACGGACCATTCAGAATTGTGAAGAAACTCGAAAACGACAATTATCAACTCCAGTTACCAACAAGAATGCGCATACACCCAATATTTCATATATCGCTATTGGAACCCACAAAAAACCCAGAAAACGGAAACGACGAAGCAGACGACGAAGAATATGAAGTAGAAAGGATTCTAGATCGCAAACAAGAAGATGGTCAGATCTACTACTTGATTAGATGGAAAGGATACTCACCAGAAGACGATTCATGGGAACCCGTCACGAATTTGAATTGCCACGATAGGATTCAGGAGTATCGAGCGACGATTGGTTTGGAAAAGAAAAAGAAGCAAGCCAGGAAGAATCATCCACGACCAGGCCGTTGGAATCGCCGGAATTAAGCATTGACGCAATTAACTCTTGTTCTTTGCGCGCTGCCTCTAGTTTTGCACGCTCTTCCGAAGCCTTCCGTTCTTCCTCCTCCAGCCTTTTCCTTTCCCTCGCTTCTTCCTCTTCTTCCAATCTTTCCAACTCTTCAACATCCTTTATGTCTTTTTGAAGGAATTCGCCAGCTCGTTTCTTTAGCAACTTTTGCTGTTTCCGAAGTCGAAGGATTTTGGCTAAGGCCTGTTCCTCTTCTTCTTGAAGACGCTCTTGCGCTTCGGTAAGACGCTTCCACGCCAACTCGGAAACAGGCATCTCGACGCAACGACAGTTTGTCGCGCGAACACACTCGTTACAACGCTTTGAGAACTCAGCACGAATGCACGTCTTCCCTAGTTCACTGCAACGCTTGCAAGGAAGGACACAGGCGACACCGAATTGTTCGATCCGCGATAGGAGCGTATTTTTTAGGATTGTTTTCTTTGACGACATGGTTAGCTCATCACCACAACACGAGCACTTTGAAAAACAGAAATTACCTACGCCGCAGATGGGAGACGCAGACTATTTATTGCGCTGTCGGGACGCCAGCCTTCAGAGGAGGGGATTGTCAGAAGATTAGAAACGTCACAGCCAATAGATTGGGCTAATCCCCACGGAAGCTAATGCACAAGGAACAAAGATTATCCATAACCTTAGGGTTAGGGTATCAGAGAAATCAGAGACATTCTATGATGGCTCTGACGGATGCATCAGAGAATAGCGAGGTATTCTATGATGGCTCTGATGACGATGGAATATATAAAGACGCTCATTTACCATGTAATTAGTTTTATTCTATTGTCTTTAATTAACTGTGATAACTTGAGTATACGTTCTTCTATCGAACAGGATATTCAGTTTGCCCTACTTCCTTAAGACTTTACGCTCATACAGCCTTTCGTACATCAGAATATATTAACTTCTTCCGTTAATATAACTATCCTAGTTATACTCCGACGGTATCGACCGAAGTTTCCGACATATATATTATATTAATTACTAATTATAGGGTCCCTATTTAATAGAGAAATTAAGCTAAATTTTTATATAAATATTAAATACTACAGAATAAAGCTCTAAGAAAAATATTAAGGGTTTTTAAAACCTCTCTATATAAAATTATAGAATTAGAAGCTTCTTTACCACCCCTAGAAATTAGATTTAATAAAATATATTGATCTTATATATTAAGAATACTACAATTTAAGACATCTTATATTATTAAAAATAGACTACCAATTGACTTTATTTTAAATCCAAAAGAAAAGGAAAAACCTAATCTAAAATATTATTATAATTAGAATAAATCAAAAACACTAAGAAACATAAGAATAAGAAATAATATTAATATTAATAATACTAATAATATTTCTAATTCTAATTTTGATCCTAAATTTCAACCTATTATAAATAAGAAATATAGAAAATATAAATATCAAATAGATTATTTAGTTTTATTATTTTCTTTTATTAATTAGAGCAAATTTCAGAAATCTGAATATAAATATAGGAAAAAAGATATTAATAAGTTAATATCTATTAATATCCCAGAAGAAACTAAGGAAATTATAATAAAAAATTATAATAATATAATCTAAGAATGAACTAGAAATAATATATTAAAATAATATATTATTCTATATTCAGATAGCTCAAAATTAAAAAAAAATAATAGAGTTAGAATTTATAATCTAAATTCTAAAAAACTCTATGCTTACAATATTGGTAAAGAACAAGAAATATTCAATTCTAAATTTTTTAGAATCTATAAATTATTAGAAATTACTAAAAATTTATTAAAAGAAAATCTATTTATCTTAGATATATAGATCTTTTCAGACAGCTAAGCTATATTAAAAGGCCTAAAAACAGGCCTACAAATAAGAAAACATTTTATATATCAAAAGATATATAAAATAACAAAGAATATAAAAAGTCAAAATATTTAAATAAATATTTAATAGTCCCTAGGGCATATAAATATTTTTAGAAATAAATAGGCAGATAAAATTGCCAAATTTGCAGCTAAAAATTTAGAACCTAATAATATTAGTATTTCTATTAATTATATTAGACAATTACTAAAAGAAAGATCTTTATTAGAATAGGAATTAGATTGGAACAAATTAAAAGAAAAGAAACAAAAAAAATCTCTATATAAAAAGTATAATAATATTAATTTTAAATAGAAAGCAAACCTATTAAAAATTAATAAATTATTATGGTCTTTAATACAACAATTAAAAATAAGACATGGATATTTTTTATCCTATTTAAAAAGATTTAATCAGTAATATGAGAATGACATTTGTAACAAATATAATTCTAATTTAAAACAAACACCATATCATTTGATTTTAGAATGCTTTAAATATAATAATATTAGACAATAAACTATTAGGGAGCTTACTATAGTAAAAAGAAACTTACATTTCTTATATTCTAAACCAGGCGTCCCAGTATTAATTGAATATCTAAAAAAAAACTAAAATTGTTACTAGGAAATGGATCTTATTAGAAGAAGAATAAATTATTACTTCTTAATTAATAACTCACATTCATTTTATTTTCCTATTTGATTTTATACATCGTTACTAGCCTGCAGGGGGTCTCTCATTATTTTCCTAAAACTTGCCTATTTCTATTCATGTATTTAACCTAGTTAGCTCAAGCCCATTTCCCAATTAGGAAATGGCAGACCTTGCATAGTCTATGACTGGAAAAAGGTCTCTAAAATGGAAGCATTATTTATTATTATTACTCTTTATGTACTGCATACAAGCTAAGAGGATTAGATAATAATTAATATTTAATTCTAATTTATTCTTAATATTAATAAGCTAAGAAGTAAACTTTAGATTATTATTATTATTAAATCTTTTTTTATCTAAAAGCTTTATTAATTTCTTTTAATTAATTAGAAAGGTTAAGCTAAAGCTTTATTAAGCTAGCTTCTATATATAGGTCTGTATATTATTATATTTAACTATAAGCTCTCTTATAGTATTTTATTAATTTTTTATCTATTACTTAAGATAATTATTCTCTTCTTATAATAATATAATTTTCTTGCTATTATCATTTATAGATCTATTATTATGAATATATTTTTAAGCCTTAAAGATCACTTATTAAAGATTTTTAATCTAATAATATATATATTTAAAAAGCTTTTTAAGATGATCCTTATAGAGCTTTTAAAATATAGAGAAACTTAGAGAATTGTTCTTTTAAGTTATAGCTAAATCAAACTCCTTTTCTAGAGCTTTATTAAACTCTAGAATAGTTTGTCGCTCTATATACTTTTATTTAGAGCCTTTCAATGTATCTGTATCTAATATCTTCCTAGCACTGTCCTGACTTAGTTCCTTCACTATTACTTTAATAAAAACTAGAAGAAGAAAAGAAAAAAAAGATAATAATAAAAAAATAAAAGGATAATCTCTAGTTTAAGTATGATAAGGTCTACTGTATAAGCATACTAGAATAAAAAGATAGAAAAGAAGAAGGCCTGTCAATTAAAACCAGATACTAGAAAGATCTGTTATACTAATATATAAGAGACAAAGAAAAAGACTGATACTTAATATTATATAATAGTGATTAAAACCTAATATTAAGCTTTTTTACTAACTAGATGCACTGGGTCTACAGGTAATATTAAATATAAAGAAGAAAAGGAGAAAGGAAAAAGACTTCTCATCTTATTATAGAAATATTTATCTTCTCCATATATAATGCTTTACTCATCCTAGCACCGCTTCTTGTAGAGGCCTAATCCGGCACCGCGTAGAGCTACAGCCCTACGTGCGGATAGCTTCATCTCTTCCGTGGTGCGGCGTCAGGCCGTAGGCAGAACGGTGCCGTGTTGTCAAAGGCTGTCACAAAATTACCAAATTTATAGCTAAAAATCTAGAATCTAATAATATTAATATTTCTATTAGTTATATTAAGAGATTACTAAACGAAAAATCCTTATTAGAATAGAAACTAGATTAAAATAAATCAAAAGAAAAAAAAAAGAAAGAAAGAATCCCTATATAAAAAATATAATAATATTAATTTTAAATAAAAAGTAAATTTATTAAGAATTAATAAATTATTATAATCTTCTATACAAGAATTAAAAATAGAATATAGATATTTTTTATCCTATTTAAAAAGATTTAATCAGCAATATAAGAATGATATTTATAATAAATATAATTTCAATTTAAAATAAATACTATATTATTTAATATTAGAATGCTCTAATTTTAATAATATAAAAAAAGAATTATTAAAAAGCTTAATATAAAAAAAAATTATATTTTTTATTTTTTAAACTAGGCATCCCCATCTTAATAAAATATCTAAAAAAAACGAAGATTGCAATAAGAAAATGGATTTTATTAGAAAAAGAAGAATAATTATTATTATTTTTACTTCTTAATTTATAACTTATATTTATTTCTTTATCTATTATATTCTAATTTTACTAGCCTGCAGGGGGTCTCTTATTATTTTCCTAAAAATTTGCCTATTTCTATCCATGTATTTATCCTAGTTAGCTTAAGTCTATTTCCTAATTAGGAAATGGCAGACCTTATATAGTCTCAGTCACTGGCACAAGGTCTCTAAAATGGAAGCATAATAATAATAATAATCTACTTACTAAATTTAATATCTATTATAATATTTTTAAAATAATCATACTAAACAACTTATTATAGATAAAAAGAGATTTTCTATAAATCTTCTCATATTAGAAGAATATTAACCTAAAATTAAGAATAATATTCTTATAAGAATGCTATTCTTAATTTTAGGTTAGCACCTTTTAATGTTAAAGTATAATAAAGCTAGAAAATATATTAATATAGTTAACTAATCTAGTAGTATAATAAAATTTATTTTAAAATTAAAATATCTTTATCTTATAGCTAATTATAGTATCTTTTATATAGATAGAATATATATAAGTACATTAATATATACTATAATTTTTATACTAGTAATTTTTAAAATAATAGCTATCTCTCTTATACATAGCTATACTAGTTTATTTTAATTATATATTATAAATATTAGATAAGTAGTAATAAATTAGAAATAGCTACTACTATACTTAAAAACTATAAAAAAAATCTAATTATAAACTCTATTAAAAAATCTTTATACTCTATAATTTAGAGATACTTAATTAAACTAATAATCTAAAATAGATTCTAGACCTATCTATATGGATAATAAAGAAAAATAGGTCTTTATATTTCTTATATCTAGTATAGAAAAATCAATAAGTATAAATATAAAGAATTAAAGAAATGATACTTTACTAGTAATAAATCCTATTAGTTATAATTAAAATTAATACTTAATATTATATCGTGTCAATGAATCTGCCTTGTGGAAACATATCACCAGTGCAAAAGAGTTCAATGATTTACAGTTTACTGCCCGACATCACGGCAGCACTACATATGTCAAATTATTACGTTCCTTCCTGGACAATACTGCACTGCGGGGATCAGTATTCACCCACGGTGATATCAGGAAGGAAAACATCATAGTGAAACAAGATCCGGATAACTGTGATTCATATGTGGTTACCGGAATCATTGATTGGGAGGATAGTGGCTTTTATCCCGAGTACTACGAATGTACTACATTGACGGGCAACCTTAGTCTGGTGGATGAGGATGACTGGTACTTATACCTTCCAGGGAGCATTTCACCTTCTCAGTTTCCTATAAATTGGCTGGTCGACCGAGTTTGGAAGATTCATCTTAATACTACATAGATTGGACTGAGCACACCGAAATGATATTGCTTGTGGGACTAGTATGCCATGATAAATTCCAAGAATAACACTACAGAACAACATGTGGTAACCATAACCTGTATCCTCCGTACGGTATCTGCGTGGCAAATAAGAAATCAGGTTATTGATAGACTACCGATCGACGAAGGAACATGACCTGAGAGCACTAATTAGCAACTGTACAATAGCCAATACAGATGTTATTTCGAACCCTGGTGTCTATGCGAGGCCTTCCTGTTTGCCCCGGAGGATGCCTTTGTTCCGAACATAGGTTGGATTCTTGCTGTTGATAATCCCTTCATGCTCCAAGTCATCTAACAGATCCAGAACGTAATCTTGACAGTTATAGCCGGGGAATTCGTTAACGTAATTCACCACTGAGTTGGCCACACTAGCGAGTTGGCCACTTTTACCCGAAAATAACTCTATATTGATTCTTCACAACTTAACGCGTTAATATGCCACTAATTTGCAATAAAAATCAAAAAAAATCCGAGGAGCAAGAAGGATGAATCTTATTAACAATTTTCAATATTAAAAATAGTAGAATACGCTCTATACAGCAAGCAGTAGAGCTCTATAATATCTTATAGTTAACTTTTTAAAATAGAATTAACGGCATGCTATATCAAGTTAAAAAATACGCTAATAGTCATAAATTGACTCTATTCAAAGAAGAATCACTTATTAAATAGATTCTTGATTTAGATTAATATAGACTACCTCCCTAGCACTCTCTTATATAAGATATAGCTAATTATCTTATTTTACAATATAGAGATTAACAGGTTAGGAAAAATTAGATAATCAAATTAATTAAACACCGTCTAGAGATCAATTCTAAATTTATAAGAAAATACAATTATGAACATGCTAAATATAAAGATCTAAAGATAATATAAGAACATTTTAATTGTATATAAGTTGTTATATCTAAGTACAGTATCTTATTAGAAGATATATTTAATTTTAATAAGACTAGCTTTGCTATAGGACTCTATACAATTATAAAGATTATTACTAAAAGTAATTAATATACTTAGCTAAAGCTTTTACAGTCTAGAAATCAAGAATAGATGACTATAATTAAGGCTATAAATTTAATTAGATAGGCTGTGTCTTCATATATGATTTTTAAAACAAAGAAAAATATATAAGAAGGCTGGTTTAATGAGCTTCTAGATAATTAAAGAATCAATATTAATGATAATAGCTGGATTATAAATAATATAGGATTAGAATAGCTTAAAACCTATTTTATTCCCTATATTAATAGTCGTACAGTTGGAAAATATTAAATATTAATTCTTAATAGCTATAGAAGCCATTTAATACTAGAATTTAACCATATATGTATTAAGAATAATATTATTCTAGTCTATATACTATCTTATTCTTTATATTTCTTACAGCCTCTTAATATTAGCTGTTTTGTAGTTTTAAAATGATAATATAGGCAACTTATTAAACAATAAATAAAGCTTAGTTTTAATTATATTAATAAAATTAATTTCTTAATAGTATTTTCATAGGCTTATATGGTAGCATATAAAGCTTAAACTATTCAGAATAGCTTTACAGCTACTAGATTAATGTCTTTTAATCTAGATTAAGTTATATAACAGTTTAATATTTAATTAAAGATACCAACCCTTCTTTTAAATTAATTAAGCAATACAGTATTATCCTACTTACAAACATCTTAAAATATATGCTAATTTATATATCAATCAACTATAATTAATAAATATATAAATAAACATACAGAAAGCAATTAAAATCAAGAAATTAATCAAGTAATTATATAATTATTAAAAGCCTACGAAATAATAGCAAATAATATTTTACTTGTATAGAAAGAAAACTATAATTTATAAACCACATATAAAAAAGAAAAGTAAAAATGTTAAAAATCTAAAAAGCAAATATCTATTAAGCAAGAGGTTACTAGAGAAGAAGTGCAAGTGCTTATACAAGGTTAGATTAAGGCATCTTATACTATTACTACTACTCTAGCTAAGCTAGAGCTCCCAGCTTCTTAAGCAGTTATATGCCGCCAATTTCGTTGCAGTAATTGTGGTGTTAAAGGGCATAAAATAAACCGATGTCCTAGTCGTACTAGTAGTTAGATTTTTATATATAATTTGTATGTGGGTTTGAAATTGGGATTTGAAATCAATATGGAGTTATTTTCGGGTAAAAGTGGCCAACTCGCTAGTGTGGCCAACTCGGTGGTGAATTACGTTATAACGTGCTTAGTAAGGCCTATAGAGTCCTGGCCTTACACATTCCTCTAGTAACAACCTCGAAAAACATATCACTAGATAACATTCCCATTTCGAATCCCTCGTTCACTCACGCGCAGGACTTGCCAAGTAACTTGACTCAAGACTCTAGACTAATAGATCTAGAACTGCAAGTCAAAAGCAATAGTATCATCAAAAAGCTGCTCCCGGAAAGTCTGAGCCCTACACACCGTTCTCCGTTAGCCCTCTCCCCACCACCATCCCTGTAAAACAAGATGGCAAAGAAGGAAGAATACGTACTGAGACTGAGCAGCAAACTTAGCATACCCCTCCACAAACTCCGGCCCTTCCAAAACAGCTACAAGAGCCATATCATACCCCTTTGTGCGAGACATGGAAACTGCTAGAGGCTTGTTGGCTTCGATGGAGATGAGTCCTGGCACTTGGCCAAGTTGGGATTTGGCCATGGAGCTCCATTCGGAGATTTGGGTGTCTGTGACTTCGGGTTTGAGGTGGAAGAGGACTTTTTTCAATACCAGAAAGGGTTAGATTTGGGTCTGGGGAGTTTGGGTGGGAAAATGGGGGACTGACCGATGTGGTAGACAGGCATTTTGAAGTTTAGATTCGGTTTGCTATGATGGAAGATAGGCAGGTGCTGGTTAAATGTAGCTTTGAGTCGGGTGGCCTTTTTTTGTTGCTTGAGACTTATGATTCAAAGAAATCCTTCATCCTGAGATGGAAGTCTTCGATCATCTTTATACCTCTTCTTCAGTCTCGACTATCCAGCAAGATCGGGGACTTCCTCGCCGACTCTCCGATTCAATATTCATCTATGAATATCATCAAGGACAGTACACGAAGTCATAACATTGAATGAGATAATGTTCAAGAAGTCAGCCTGGCATAAATCTTTGTATAATTATGCTATGCCAACATAATGTGCTTAATCTGAAGGCGAAGCTGGATATTGCTTTTGCTCAACATCACAAAATACCCGAGTACGGTTGTGATGACAGCTATGGGCGCAGAGAACGCCAGTCTTTTGATGTACAATCGAAGTATAAAATTGATGTTTCAGCTCTCTCGGCATCAAAACGAGACAATCATGTCGATCATTAATGCACAACTATCGCAGGCTGTAGCTCGCCATTAGATTGGGGCAGAATAACTACGTAGGTAGGTAATTCAAACCCAGTCCAGCCTTTGAGAAAGAAAAGAACACATTCCAACCCGTTGTCGGAGTTTCATCATCTTCATTCAAAAGGTGGGGGCTGTCAGGCTATATGGATCTGCAATTAGGGCTAACTACGTACTTCCTCCGGATATCCGTAGCACTCAGTCCGCCACTACAAATTATAGTTTCAACGTTGCATATTAATATTATGGCCCCATGAAGTCAGTTTGATCGGACATCAAATGAACTGAATAACATACTCATAGCTATGATGATTGGCATACGGTAAGAAACGACAGTTGAGCACCCCTCATGTCAAAGTAGGTACCCGTTCGGAGTACGGAGAAAGCTAGCTTCAGCTAATGCGCCATATAGATACATAACTGCTTGCTTACTTCTTAAATATGGACATCATTGATGATTTATGTTTGTGGGGGCCTGTACTTTCTATTTTGGGCTTTGTAATACACAGATAGTCGACGTTAGAGGTCGCATGTTATCTGCCTCACTATTATCCAAATATGCCCCTAGTACTAGGTTCGTCAATCCGATTAAGGTGCTACGTACTACTTATCAATATAATCTCCAAATCTAATCCTTCATGGTTATTTACCAGAATGTTAACGACTTCCTTTGAACTACTGTGAAATCCTGGGAGAAGCGAAGCAACGCGGACTTATGAGCGGGGATTAGGGCTAACTCGGTATTTCCTATTTTGATAGTGTTTTTTTTTCCCCTGTTGAGGCTCCCACGAACATTCAATGTTCAGACGTCTTCAAGGTGGTGACATCTAGCCGGCGATCAGATTACTTGCATTTGCATAATTTATCCAGTGGGCTGATGATTTCAACGCTCATGATGTATAACTGGTAGAAGTTATCGAGGTGGACAGTGGGCTAGACAAGCCTTCCAAGGTTGTTGGCATGGATACGAAGTAATGGTTACTTTCCTAAGGTCACGGACATGCTCAATGAGCAAAAATTGGGCAGCCCGATCTTATCTAAAAATGCACACTCTTCTTACGTTTATTTGTCTCTAAATACATTGAGCCTGCAGATGCTTCCTATAACCATTGCGTCAACGACATAGCAAACAGATAGGTATTGCCTTCATCGCCGACTCTCGCATCAGCCTTGAAAGTCCACATACCACTCTTCAAAAACATGGTAGGAATCTGACAATCTAGTATTATGTCGTTCTGGTCGGAACTAGGAAGGTATTCAACCTGATTTCGACTATAACGTCACTACTGGTGCAACATCAACAACATACCATGCTGATATTCTGGTTCCTTACGCTTTCGTCCGCCATGTCTATATCTGGGACTCCGTGGAGTGTGACTTTGAAAACGATCTAGGATGGAGCGTTGATCCCACCGCATATGATTGCAAGGGCTCGGTTCTATGTACGACCCCAGATCTCCTAAAATGGTGTGATCAAGCTGTCAACGGCTTGCAGCGAAATAACGACCTTATATATAGGACTAAGTGGGTTACTCCTCTTTTTTGTTATTCTTTTCAAGTCGAAGATTATTTACTTCTCGGGCAACATAACTTTACAACCTCACGTCTCTAGCAGTGGTACGCAAATCACTGGGAACTGCTAGGCTGACGGAGTTAGGGCTTGCGGCGTCTTCGTGTGATAAATGCGCAATTAGTGGCAACGATATATGGAATAACTACCAAAACATCCGCAACATTGGCGGCTGTAAGAAGTATGGTTCGTATTATAGGGAGGATGGCTGTTTGGTTAAAATCGACTATGCCACGCATTGTGCTAACCAGTCAACTTAGCTAGTAGTGTGTAGATGATAGATACAAGCTTCAGCTTACTAGCCAACATTAACATAGAGCACATGAGGTGAATACGTCCAAATCTGCTCACGACAAAGTCAATCATGCCTTTTATGCCTTCTCGTAGGTGACATTAATTCCACTTGAAGAGGGCAGTTCGTAGTCCTAGTCCTTTTTCAATAGCATGCCGCTTGCTTTCTTCTGTAGATGTCGTTGCAGTCTCCTCATCTATTGGCAAATACAACAACTCTAGCCCCTGCTTCAGCCACGAAGAAGGTAGCTTGCTGGCCCATACCTTGCCCAGCCTGCGGTTGTTTGTTGCAATCAACGAGTTAAGGTTACACCTACAATGAGGGCGACATCGTCGAGCTGAGTTCCCGAAATCATTGTTGATGTAACCTAGACTACTTTTCTTCAAATAAAGAAACAGCGCAAGGTTTAGTAAGAAGGTTCATTCGGTACCGAAAAAGAACCGAGCTTGTTTTTGAATATCGAATATAGTTGACACCAGGCAGCAAATCAGTTACCAAGTCATGATTACACAAAGAAACTTGCATGAATTGTACAATTCCAATCAGTGGCAATATCATGCTATTTCCCCAGGCCTGTTTTATTTCTTTTTCCATTAGTGGGTATGAATGTACATGTACCTAGGTACACTGTGTGACTGCTATCTTGGTGACCTCGGGAATCTCAAAACCCTAAGAACAAAGGGCCATTCTAGCCTACAACTCAATGTTGCACATGTCGGATTATTACATACATATCCATGAATTCATGTACCTCACCCCGCTCTTCTTATTAATTGATTTCTGTTTCAGATGTCTCTTCTGACCAAGAAGTCATGTTCTTCTGTTCAGTTCTTTGTCATTGCATCCTTTGTCTTCTTTGTCGACATTGTATCTATTGTCTTCATGTCTCCTTTGTCTACATTGCAGGGACGCCTCTCCGTTAATAAATGCCTAGAAAATGCCTAGCAAGCAATCCATGGATCGTATCTGCACTGGCGATAAACTAGCCATAAATTGACTTATCAAGCGATAGGATGTCAACAAGGCAAACTAGTTACCTACTCTTTTAGGAATGTGGCTCGAAATCTTTGTGTTAAACATCATTTCACATGGGAATACTGACTACTCTTTTTTTGGGAAATACTATTGTCCAATTCCACAGGCGCATGAATTTGTGATAAGTTTTGCAGAATCCAAGGTGATATTGAAACTCGTCTTGGGTGGCTACATGTAGGTATACACAGCATGGAAACATCAAAGCCCATAGTCAACGATCTTCCGACTTTGAACAACCTATTCCTTCCAAGGTTGCCTTTTGGCGGAGACTATCCTATAATTGACAGCCTCAAGTGCAACCAAACATGCAGTACGCCCCCAATCCACCTCACCAACATCTTCAATGCCTTTACAGACTTGAAAGCATGCATTTAATAGCATTGGCACTTTGAATCAAGTCTTTTTTGTTCTTGGCACCTGGAACCTCATGGCCACCCCTATGCTCGTGGAAGTACCCAGTTTGAGGGTCACAAAGCTGTTGCAACGCTTGTGGTCCTCCAAAGTCACCTCGCTCCTTCACGCCCCAGATATGTGCAGTCGGAATCGATATAGTAGATCCTTGCATATGCTGCGAATGCATGCATGTCCAATCTAATGGCGAGTATCCAGATAAGAAAACCGCGCACTTGAAGGGTAGTTCATCTGCTTTGGGAGTCCTATGAGCATCCAATCCACCACTGCTGGAGCCCAAATGTCTCAAAAGAAGCGCGCTAGCTAGGGTAGCCCCTTGTGAAAAGCCAATGACTCCATCAAAGGGACCCTCCTTTTGAATAAAAAGCTCCAAATCTTCTAGGGCTTTGTGGAACGAGTTGCAGTCGTCGGGTTTGAAGTACCCAAAATAGCCGAATTCACCCGCAACAACCTTGTCGATTGCTGTATGTTTACCTTCAGCCTCGTGGAAAACTTAATCACTTCCAAGGTTTAAGTATCATACCTGAAGCCTTCGGCTGCTGCATCACTCCCTCGACAAAATCGTAGGTATGATCGCCTCCGAGCTCATAGCGCAGAGCCGCTGAGTATATCCGATAAATATCAGAACCCTGTAACGCGGAAACACGGCCTCATCAGGGCACTTTACCTGTCTGCGCCTCAAAAATCTAGTTTCGCGTGATACAGTGAGTATGTGCCATACGACCGAGTTGGCCACTGAATACTCACCCCGCTGTTGGTCCCAGCGCCATGAAGGCACAAGAAATGCATCTTGAAAATGCGCTAAAAGATCCGTAGGTAGATAACTAGCTTGTAGTGTACCAGATTGAAGAGACAAAGGAACCAACACTAGATTGGAAAAAACAAAGAAACGAGGAATTCAACTCTCAGGACAAGATATCAATCGATGGTGGTCAAGAACCAACACTAGATTGAAAAAAACAAAGAAACGAAGAACTCAACTCTCAAGACAAGGTATGATTTGATTGTGGTCAACTGGGGGGTGGGTGGCCTATTTATGCCTTGTTCCTGTTGATAATCTCTGTCATACCCTATATACCTAGGTACCATCCAGTAAAATGCAATTCCATTCCTCCTACACGTTTAGCCATCAAAGAAAGAATCTTCCGGAAGATCTCACATTCAATGACTCCTGATAACATGTCTACCAACGGGTACGAACATCATTCTGCCACTCGACTCACTCCTGACCGAGATGAGGACGAGAACCTGATGGAGCCAATTGCAGTATGCGGCCTTGCATTCAAGTTTGCCCAAGATGCAACCTCTGTCGAGGCCTTCTGGAAGATGCTCGTAGAGAAACGAAGCGCAATGACCGACTACCCCAGTGATCGGTTGAACATTGCGGGATTCTTCAATCCAACTCGGCCAAATTCTATCAATCATCGTGGAGGACACTTTATTGCCGAGGACCTCACATGTTTCGATGCCGACTTCTTCTCTATAAAACCTTCTGATGCTGCGGCTATGGACCCGATGCAGCGTCTTCTGTTGGAAACCACATTCCATGCCCTAGAGAATGCAGGAATACGACTTGAAGACGTCTGGGGCTCTCGCACATCGGTGCATACGGGTTGTTTTTTAAACGATTACTTCGTCCAGCTACTCAGAGATTGCGACAGAATCCCTCAATACGCGGCGGTGGGTGCAGCCGCGACGATGTTGGCAAATCGGATTAGTTGGTTTTTCGATCTCCACGGCGTCTCGTACAATGTGGATTCGGCCTGCTCTAGTAGTGCTTTGGCAGTAGACCATGCTTGCCAGTTGCTTAGAAGCAGATCTGTCGATATGAGCCTTGCTGCTGGTTCCAACCTCATCTTAGATCCCGACTACAGTACGGTATTGAGCAACATGCGCATTCTATCACCAGATTCACGCTGCTATGCATTTGATCATCGTGCCAACGGCTATTCCAGGGGGGATGGCATTGCTGTTCTTGTATTGAAAAGACTTTCAGACGCTATTCGGGACAATGATACAATTCGTGCCGTAATACGAGCCTCGGGATCAAATCAAGATGGTTATACCCCAGGGGTTACTCAGCCATCTCCAAAGGCACAGGCTCAGTTGATTCGTGAGACTTATCAAAGGGCCGGTCTCACTATGAGACACACCAAGTTCATCGAAGCTCATGGCACGGGGACTCGGATAGGAGATCCTATAGAAATATCTGCCATTGCTGACTGTTTTCGCCATTACCGAGATAGCTCAAGTCCGTTATACGTTGGTGCGGTGAAAACAAATATAGGCCATCTTGAAGGTGCTAGTGGTATTGCAGGGCTTATCAAAGCTATTATAGTTGCCGAAACTGGCATCGTTCCCCCTAATGCCAATTTTGAAAAGCTGCAACCAAGGCTTGCAGCCTATGATTCCTTCATAACAATGCCGACCTCGCCGATAGCAGCATGGCCATGTTCATCGGATATCAGGCGTGTTTCCTTACACTCATTTGGCTTTGGAGGAACAAACTGTCATATTGTGATTGATGACGCATATAGTTATCTTAGACGACATCAATTGCAGGGTAATCATCAAACAGTGTTGGACCCTGCTGCTGATAAAACCACAATCGGTCACCACCAACGGCACGACTCTGGGGTAGAGTACAAATCCTCCTCACTGCATACTCCCAAACTCCTTTGCTGGTCAGCTTCAAATGAGCAGTCACTGAAACGGCTGGTGACTGATTGGGAGTCATACTTTCAAAGGAAAGGAGATAATAAGGAGCCGTCGTGGCTTGATGATGTGGCTTATACACTTGACTCCCGGAGAAGTTCTCTCTTATGGAAGTCTCATGCCGTCGTTTCATCGTCTTCCGATCTTAAGAGGATTACGCAGTTAGCCTCTGAAGGGAGGCCAAGTCAAAGTCTCGCACCCCGTCTAGCCTTTGTATTCACCGGTCAAGGAGCCCAGTGGCATGGAATGGCCCGCGAGCTCCTCGCATACCCCGAGTTTCTGAATGTGGTCATGGAAGCTGAATCTTTATACCAAACTCTGAATTGTCCCTGGTCTGTTCAAGGTAAGGTCGTCGCCCTAAGTCTGGTTCCGTCGTCCCTGTTGCTAATTCGGTGTTATAGAGGAATTGCTCAAGAACGAATCGGAATCTAACATCAATGCCCCTTATGTATCTCAACCTTTGACTGCAATCATACAAATTGGGTTGGTAGATTTGTTAAGATCATTTCGAGTGATGCCAGTGGCGGCCGTTGGCCATTCGATGGGTGAGATTGCTGCAGCGTACGTGTTCAGTCGAAATTTCCACAAGCAAGTTATCGGAAATCCTTTGAGCTGATTATTTGGCTATTCTATAGGTACTGTGCAGGATTTTTCGATAGAACATCCGCACTCAAACTTGCATTTTATCGTGGTTTGCTCGTCTCATCCATTCCAACCAGGGAAAACTATACCAAGGGAGCAATGTTAGCAGTAGCATTATCGGAAACGGCGATACAGCAATATTTTGAGACTCTTCGCTGTCAGGATGACGGGGTCAACTTAGTTGTCGCCTGTATCAACAGTCCGGTCAGCGTAACGGTATCCGGAAACGAAGAGCGTATCGAGAAATTAGAGCGTATGCTTCATGAAGACAATATTTTCACAACACGATTAAAAACGACTGTTGCATATCATTCACCTCATATGCAGACTATTGCCGAAGACTGTCTGCAGAGATTTGATTGCTTGAAGGTGGCAGAATCCTCATCATCAAATGTCAGAATGATCTCTTCTGTCACAGGCGATGAGCTCTGTGGAGAGAGAGCCCGTGAAGCAAGCTACTGGGTGACTGGCATGCTTTCGCCGGTCCGATTCTCACAGGCTATTCAACGCCTCTGTCGAGATCCGGCCGGCGCTTTACGCAGAAAAATTGATGGAAGTCATGAGCAAGCTATTGTCGTGGACTGTCTTACAGAGATTGGGCCACATGCAGCCTTACGTCTTCCAATTCAGGAAACCCTGAAAACCCTACCACGGAATCGGAATGTTACTTACCTTCCTTCACTGATCCGGAACCGTCAGGCCGATTTGGCACTTTTGCAGTTGGTTGGAGACCTCCATTGTCGTGGATTCCCGGTAGACATACGCCGGGTGAATGACCCGAACCCTAGTTCCTCAGCCAAGAAATGCATCAGTCTTTCTGACACACCGGCTTACCCTTTTGACCACTCAACAAGGTACTGGGCAGAAAGCCCCATGAGCATAAACTATCGCCTGCGCCCATATGGGCATGTGGAATTGCTGGGGACTCGATCTCGAGACTGGAATCCTCTAGCGCCTGAATGGCGTTGCTACGTGCAAATCACTGAAATGCCATGGCTTCTGGACCATACAATCAATGGAAAGTCGATATACCCTGCCTCGGCATATATTTGCATGGCGTTGAACGGGGCGTCTCAACTTGTAGACGATGGTACGAGTATAACGGGATTTACCTTGCGCAACGTCCGCTTCCAGTCTGCAATATCAGTTTCCTCTAGCTCTACAGATCTTGAGACGCGACTGAGGTTCAGCCCTATCAAGTCAGATCTTTCCCCACAAAAGACCGGTTGGTATTTTACTGTCTACTCCGTAGAGGCTGGCAATTGGACCGAAAACTGCTCCGGAATAATTCAGGTCCAGTATCGGGCAAATCAGGCATGGCTGGAACCGTTGCAGTATCAGGGGTACTGGGCTTCGAGAGAACGAACTTGCACGCACCCGATGAACGCGCCAGAGGTTTACAACAACTTCAAGAAATGTGGCTTTGACTACGGTTCTTCGTTTCAAGGAATCAGCTCTGCCGCACATGACTGCACATCAGCAGTTATGGGTTCCATATCCCTTGATCGACCTTCGTCAACCTCCGCCGTCAATGCAGGATCCGTGATTCATCCTGCGTCTCTCGATTCGTTCATGCAGCTCGCACTATTGACCTTTAACGCAAAAGGTTCGAAGCGAATACCTACACAAGAGATCTCAGCCATTGACAGAATGTGGATATCCAATGAAGGACTAAGTTCTTCAGCAAAATCCATACTTGCGTCTGCAAGACTTGATCTAGATACACCTCGCAACAAGACCTACTCTGCGTTCGGGCTGAGTGAGGATAATCAAGATCTGCGACTGGTAATGGAAGGTCTCAAGACAACCACCATTCAATCGCCATCATCACACAACAAATCAAATGCGGTGAGCGCCATCAGCGGCATCCCGAGTTTACCTCTCAAAGAACAGTTCTGGTACACCTTCCGCACTGGACCCGACGTAGACATGATCCCGGCGGACGCAATGCTGAAGCGGTTGAATCGCATATGCGGACCAGACGTCGTAGGGCCAAAGGAGTATGCATCGGCTCTACGAGCATATCTATACTTGAAGATGCAAGAAATCAAAGATTTCCTGAGCTCTACCAACTTCGTGCCAGAGAAACTGCATCTTCGCAAATATGTGCAGTGGATAGACTGGCAGCTGTCATTGTCCAACGAGCTGGGTTTACAAACCATCGAACCTATCAGTGATTTGCGATCCCGCATTGAAGAGCAAGGGGAAATGGGTAGATTCTTCTTACAGGTTTCAGATAATGCCTTGAACGTCCTACGAGGGACGGTAGACATCGTCCAGTTGCTATTCACGGGCAATAACGTTGAGACGTTCTACCAGAATCAATCGTTTGGCTCAATATATTACCAGAAACTTGCGGCATATCTCAAGGATCATTCATTCAAACATCCGAATATGACTATTCTCGAGGTCGGTGCCGGTACGGGTTCATTTACGGAGCATATTCTGAATGCGCTGTCAGGGGACGACGATGGAGCATACAACTACGCCAAGTACTACTTTACCGATATCTCCCCGGCATTTTTTGAAAGGACACGAAGTCAATTTGAGAAACACAAGCGCAAAATGAATTTCACTATTCTTGACATGGAGAAAGACCCAGTTGAGCAAGGATTTGAAGAAGGGGCATTTGACATGATCGCGGCGTCCAATGTCTTACACGTAACTTCAGATCTCGAAAAGGCACTCCGTGGTTTACGAAAACTACTCAAACCCGGTGGCAAGTTGATATTACACGAAGTTGTGCGCCCAGATAGTATACCTGCATCCTTTGTGTTTGGACTTCTTCCAGGATGGTGGCCGGCAACCAAAGACGGCCGTTCTATGAGCCCCGTGGTAGACGAAGCGCGATGGGATACACTGCTTCGCGTGAGTGGGTTTTCTGGAGCTGAGCTGTGTCTTAGGGATTATGCGGATCAGGAATCTCATTTGATGAGTATCATTTGCGCGACGGCCGGGGCATTGCCTGGAGAAGAAGACAATGTGTCTGGGTCAGAAGTGACGGTTATCGTGGAGCCAGAGTCATCTTTGCAGCAGGATTTGGCAAAGGGTATTCTTTCGGAACTGTCTACTCGTGGCTTCCAGAAGACTCGTACTATCACTTTGTCAGACGCCGTTCAAGATGGCGCTATTTCGCCCAATTCCACGATAATCACACTCTTCGATACCGGAGAGAAAGCACTTCTTTCTCGCTTAGATACCCAGAACTTCCCCTTACTGAAGAATATTCTTTTGAGTGCGAAAAATATACTCTGGGTATCAAATGGAGGCGGCTACACCCCCGATCCAAGCCATGGTATGATCGACGGCTTTGCCAAAGTCTTCAATACCGAGCAGCCCCATTCGAAATTTACGACGTTGGCTCTGGAGGGTATTGGAACAGAAACTCCTCGGGAATCAACCGTCTCGACTATAGTCTCTGTACTGACTCAGGTTCCGGGAAGTGCTAATCCCAACGAATTGGAGGATTACAGAATGCTTGAAGGGGTATTACATATAAATCGGATCCAGAATGATACTGCTATCAGCCAGGTACTTTCTGGAAAGAAGACGGAAACCAAAACACTGGAGACTGCGAGACCATTTGCATTTGAGCTTCAAGATTCCTCATTACTGATAAGACAAGATGATTGCACCAGAGAGGAATTGCAGGCTAATGAGGTCGAAATCGAAGTTCGCGCGATGGGCCTCGGTGCCGATGAATCTTCGATCTCGAATGAGATGGAATTTGGAAGGGGGTATGCCGGAGTCATCAAAAGAACTGGCTCTCACTCCTCTTTTCTTCCTGGAGATCGGGTCTGCGCGTACAGTTTCGATTCGCCCAGATCGAATATACAAGTGCGAGAAAAAAGTCTCGTTCGCCTACCAGACTCCTTGTCCTTTGCTGAGGCTGCAACACTTCCACGCGACTTCCTAACTGTCGGTTACTTGGTTCAAAGAGTCATAAGCATATGCAAAGAAGATGTAGTATTGATTCATGGTGGTCATACTCGAGTTGCCAAACTGCTAATTAACCATCTCACTGGCTGTGGTTGCAAGGTATTAGTCACAGTTCCGACCATAGAAGACAAGAAAGTCATGGAGAAGCTCTTCGGCGAAATTGAAATATGTGTCAGCTCGTCTAGTTCTTGCTTTCCAGCAGGTTGCGCAACGGCGGTGATTGATTTCACCAGTACACCTGACATTTCTGACCTTGCGCAATGTGTTGCACCTTTCGGTCAGATAATCAGCATCACCACGGCCAGCACGCATAGTGCCAAAAGGGATATTCTGTCTCTCCCGGCAAATATCTCATTCAAGCTTGTCGATATGGAACAAGTGTTTCGAAGTTGGGCTCATGATCAGCCTCGGATGCCGTCACGATGCCTCGTGGACAGATCTGTGGTCGACGATTTAGCCAAAGTCCAATCTTTCAGTCTCGCGAGTGTCTCCTCTGACGTTTCGATACTCGCGAATATCGATGAAGAGAAAGAAGCCGTCGTTGAATTTGATAATCAAGACATGATTACCGTGAGTATTGTTATATTTGCCCAATTCCTTGAATTTGTTTAATGGTCGTAATTAGGTCACAAGTACCATCACTCCATCATACTCCTTCGACCAAAACTCAACATATCTCATCGCAGGCGGACTAGGAAGCTTAGGAAAGTCCATAGTTCAATGGATGACATCGCGCGGCGCTCGTCATCTCATACTCCTTTCTCGCTCCGGAGCTCGCACAGAAGATGCCAGCACTTTTATACACGAGTTAGAAGCAAAGGGAGTTCAAGTTTATGCTCCTGCTTGCGATATATCTGACAAATCGGCACTCGAAGACGTGATAGCTTATTGCGCTGAGAAGATGCCTCCGATCAAGGGGTGTATTCAGGCTAGTGCGGTGTTGAGGGTAAGAAACTCCTTTATCCACGCTGAAACGGGTGATATGAGTCTTACTGACTTCTCTGAAAGGACATTACCTATGCAAAAATGACCCTCGACGACTGGAATGCCGTTACCAAAGCCAAAGTCCAAGGATCCTGGAATCTGCATTCTCTCCTCCCCTCAAAGATGGATTTTTTCATCCTCGCATCGTCAATGACTGGTATCTTGGGCCAAGCTACACAGATCAACTATGCCGCTGGAAATACCTTCCAGGACGCTCTTGCCAAATACCGTATATCGATCGGCGAAAAGGCAGTGTCACTGGATCTCGGAATCATCGGTACCGGGGTCGGTCTGCTCGCTGATAGGGATGATTTGATCAAGAGATTGAGTTCGACTGGTCTCTACGCACCCATGACCGAGTCGGAGATTTTGGGTCTGTTTGAGTATTTCTGCGACCCATGCCTGGACTCCAGTCAACTTCCAGCGCAGGTCGCCGCGGGGATTGTGCCCCCTTCGCTTCACGCCAGTCGAGATATCGAGTCTCCAGCGACGTTTCACCAGCCGCTCTGGAGACATACTCTAGATAACTCTGGAGACGCCAACAGGAACGAGGATTCTTCCCTCGATACCTCCCAAGACTCCGACAATAATACACGAACTATCCACGCAGCCCTAACCCAAGCCCCCTCAAGCACCCAAATCCGCGAAATCATCACAAACGCTCTAGTCGATCGATTCTGCCGCCTGACGTTGATCCCGCACAACAAACTCGATCTCGACAAACCGTTACACGCTGCTGGTGCAGACTCCCTAACGGCGGTCGATCTGCGCAGTTGGGTTGTGAAGGAGGTTGGAGTTGATGTTCCTGTCTTTGATATATTGGGGGATATGTCGATTGCGGCGTTGTGTGGGCAGATTGCGAGGGAGTGGGAGGGGGCGAGGAAAGTATAACTCTATGGGTGAGAGACGGTGTTAGTTGTCAAGGTTGAGGAGATTATACTGCATGTGGAGAGTCCACAGGCAGATACGTACATTACTTTTTCGTCGTTTAATTGTATCATACTTGATATTTGCCAAGGTTCTTGTTATATTCACCTGCAATGCAATTTTAACTTTCTACTTTTTCTTCTTCGTCTTATCCACCACATCAACCCATTGAGACTTCACCCCCCTCTTCTCCAACGCCGTCTCAACAGCCTTCCTCTGATCCCCCTGAATCATAATCTCCATCACCCCCTTCACCGCACCCGTAGCCTGCGCAACACTCGTACTCGAAGCACACTTCTTCTGCAACTCTTCCGCCAACAACGTCGGAATAATCCCAAAGTACTCGATACCAGAGACCTTGGTGGCTGTCTTATTACCCGCTCGTCGCTCAATCATGACGACTACTTTGGGCGCGCTGCCGGATTTGGGTTTTACGTCTGTGAGGGTTTGGCCTTGTTTTAGGATGGCGTGGTAAGGGGCGAGGAGGGAGGGGTCGGATGTGATTCGTTTCAGGAGGCTGTCGCGAGTTACTTCGCCGCGTGAGAGGGCTGCTCTGTCTTCGGATGAGGAGGATGTGTAGATGGCGTTGGCTAGGAAGGGGTTGAGTTTGATTATTCGTCGATTGGATTCGGATACCAGTGGCGGGTCTTGAGATGAAAGATACTCGTCTAGTCGGGTTGACACTTCCGAGTATTTGTAGTAGTTCTTCGGGTCAGTCGTGCTGAGTTGAGGAAACAGAGTTGGGGTAAGTTTTTGTGTAGGTCTGTACAAGACCTGAACGACAATCACTTGTCCAACTGACGGATCACCTCCCGTTTCCTCTGTTGCCTTTTGTTTCCCCGATACCGCTTTTCCGGAGCTCTCGACAATGTTCTTAATGGGCAGTCTGTACGGCGTAAACTGCTCGATCCGATGATCATTAAAGTCCACATCGATGACTACCGTCTCTTGTCCGTTGCGATCCTTGGATTTGACGAGTCGTTCCTTGTCTAGGTATTTGATAAATTTCTTCACGTTTTTCCAGCTTGTCTTTTTGATCTGGAAATATTGAGCTTGCTGTGTGGAGTAGATGGGTAGGTATGGGGTTACGAGTCGGGAGATCACCGCAGATGGTTGAACTGGGAGTTGCAGTCCGTGGTTCAGTGTGTTGGGGTTGTCTTTTTTGAGTTGATAGAGAGAATATACGAACGCCTTGACGAAGGCATCATCGATCTCTAACATACGGTTAGATATGCTCATACAGTAAGAATATAGTTTTTCATAGCTCACCTTTGACCGTTGGCTCCGTCTCCGGCTCAAGGGGTTCTTCAAGAGTCGGTTGTGCTTCTTCATCAAGAGTAGCCGCTTGCTGCCCCTCCACTTGCTCTTCTTTCAATGTCAACTCTCCAACCGCCTCTTCAACATCCTTAATCTTCTCCTCATCCCACCCTTCCAAATACTCCGGAGCAGGCTGACCAGGCCTAGACGACGAACTCCACGCCCACAACTCATCCCCTTCCCAATGCAAACCCCGAACCGCATGCCCCTTCGTACCCTGAACTTCCCCCAACGCAGAAACATCAATTTCACAAACACCCACAAAAACAGGTACCGTAGGAGTATCCAAGCTCGCAACCGCCACTGCAGCACCCTTTACAGCTTGGGTCGGGAATGGTGGCCCATTCGCCAAACCGGGAGTCATCAAATCAGCTCCCCCAAAAAGCTTTCCCATCACAAAAGATGGGGTATGTAACAAAGGCAAAATGCGCGAGTTGTGCCATAGCGAGTAGACTGTAGGATATATTCGTCCATCTGCGCCTGGTCCCTGCTCTATTTTGAACCATAGTATTCTTTCCTCGCCACCTGACTCGGGATGCGAGCCGGCGTATACGGTCCCCTGGACTTCTCGAAGATCCGGTCCTGCTGTCGTCGTGAATCTGGCAGAGAGTGAATTCTCTGGGAGAAGGGCATTTCTTATTGCTGTGAGATTTGTAGCGGTCTCTTTCGCTGCGTTTTCTTCTTCGTTGTTTTTATTGTTGGTTTCTTCCGTTGGACTTGCGGTAGGGATGGCGATGTGGTATTCTTTGATGATTTGATCCGCTATTTTGCGTCGATCGGAGGATCGGATGGGTGAGAGTGTTTTAATCTGTCGTTAGGAACGAATATTAGCTAAATCTTCCTTTTTGCGCCTTGGATTTCATCTTTTTCTGAAGCTTCAACCTGATGTGAGGGGCATCTGCGGGGTGGATAAGCTTCTTGATACTCACCGTTGGCTTTTTCTTGAACATGCTGGTTCTTTGCGTCGTAATCTGGAAGTTGTTCTCTTTGTAGTGAGGAAATGAGAATTTTATAACGACTCGAAAAGTAGTGTGTTGTCCTGAAGAATTCCCAGGACGATGGCTTGTGCTATGACATAAATAACTGCGGGCGGGGACCTGGAGCTCCGCGTATATACCTCCCCGCCAGCTCAGGTGATTGGCCAGCCCTAAGTAAGCATGACTCCGTATGAGTCGACGTGACTCCTTTTTACAAAATAGCTTTAATCTACTAGATTTTCAGTGAAATCTTGGATAAGAGTAAATATGAACATTTGTTTGATTGGCCTGAAGCTAAATGATGTCACAAAATTGGACATAAATGAAATTGAAAAATATACAGTCTGAAAGCAACTTTAGAGAAAAGAAAAATAATAAAAGTTGCTCGAACAGCTAAACAACTGTTCTCAAAGACTTGGATCCGGAAAAAGGTGGAAACATGTCAGGATTGGCAAATCATGTAATGAACTTTGCCAGGGGTTTAAAGGACAGTAGTGGTGATGACGGTAGTCACGGTCACTACATCAGTGACAGTCACGACATCAGTCACTACAGGAGCGACAGAGCTCACAACAGCAGTGGCAGTGGTAGATGAAGCCGGAGCGACAGAGGTAACAAGTGTGGTAGGAGTAGCGGTCGCAGAAGCAGCGGCAGTCGTAGCAACCGCAGTCGCAGAACCAGTGGCAACAGCGTCGTTTGCAGCACCGCTCCACAGAGTTGGTCCGGGAATAACGTAGGTCGACAGGGATTGGTAGATGTTGACCAAAATACCAGGGTCAGTAGAGGTGTAGAGCTTTTCACCAGCGGTACCAGAGGGAGCGGCGGTTCCGCTGCCGGTGATCTCCAAGTTGATGCATTGAGGGTAGTTTTGGGCGCCGTCTGCGTTTCCGGCGGAGTGAAGAGCAATGATTTCGTGGCGCAAAACGTAGTTTCCAGGCGCGACGGTGGAGGGGATTGTTACAGTCCAGCTGTTGTTGGCAGCGATAAGTTTGTCGGAAGCCCATGTACCTGGGGGAGTGGTGTCATCGATCAAACCACTTTGGTCAATCTTGACAAAGTCTAGCTTGGTCTTGTCCACGGTAGAACAATTGCCATTGCAGTTGGCGAGGTAGCTGATAACAGGACCGTGATGGCTGTCAGGCCATGTAGTCCACTGGAGCTCGACAGTGCCTCCTGCAGCAACTGGAGCAGAAAGTGCGCCAGGAGTGGCGTTCTTGTGGCAGATAATGTCTGCATTGGTGTACGCATCAGGAGCGACGAATCCCAGGTCGGTTGCAGTAGTTGCCCACCCAATAACAGCTGGTGGGTTGGACTCGTAGGGGAACTGATTCACAAGGTATCCAGAGTAGCTGATTTATCTGTAAGTATATGTCTAGTTTAATAGTGGATGCATCACTACTTACGATTTACCGTCGATAACGATGTTTTGCACAAAACCATGGCCAGCAACCGTGGAGGCCAAAGCTAGGACAGCGGAAAGGGCAGCGACTTTAGTAGAAGGCATCTCGTCAACGAGTTCTTGTTAAAGGTAGAATATGTAGGTAAAAGATACAAGGAGCTGGATAGCTTTGTGAGTGTTGAGAAACAGAAGAGAAGAGTCAAGTGGCTTCGGTCAACGAAGTGATGAAAAGAATGAGATGGTACGAAGAGAAGTGAATGCGCTGGAAGTGAATGACCGCTGATGAGAGAACCTGAAGAACAGGAACACCTCGCGTTTTTATATCCAAGTCTTCAGAGAAGATCATGGTAGACGCTGGCTAGTGCTGACCGATGTTCCGAGGTCCTGTCATTTCGCCTGACTGGGTCTGGGCCGAGTTGGATGTTTGAAGTACCTATAAAACGCGAAATAAGTCTTCATATTCAAGTATGTACCTGACTCTTGTTTAGCCTATATTGAAATCTAAACAAATCTGCAGCGATCAGTCGAATGTGCTGGCCGTCCTGACAACAATTGAGAAGCATGACTGGTGGAAAATATAGTTTATTGCGTCATGCCCAGATCTCATGCGATGCAACTAACTGTTTTGTTTCGAGTGCCATTAGAAGGACGGTATAAAGTGGCATTAATTGGGCCGGTTGGTCCAATTGACCACAAAATGTTTGAATGTGATGAAACAGAGTGGATGGTCGTCGTCGTCGTTGAAATAAACGTAGAGGGCGTACCCCTGGTCGTAGCCAATGACGGGCGGCGCCAAGGCGAGCAACTGTCACACCAGCCAGTCTCTAACACCTTAAGCGCCTGCCATATATGTAGGATACCTAGTGGATAGCGCGTAATTTCGGCCTCAATCTTGTGCGAATTGTATGTTTTTCTTGGTTCTTGGTAGTACGTAAATATCAATGATGTTCTGACGAGTTCACTCAGTATGAAGCCTTCAATTGTCAAGCTGATCTACATCAATGGGCCTTTCCACGTTTACACAGAGATTAATCTGTATATCTCTATAAAACAATAACAGATGGCTTATTTTTTGAGAACCGATCCACAGCTTGCGGAACAGGTTGCGTGATTCGTTTCTGATTAATGACTATATTCGGACGACAGGGGGTTCTGGAATGAGTCCGGCACAAGTACCGGTATGATATATATTGGGTTCGATGGTGGATGATATTGTTGGTCTGATAAGGACCAGCCAGTCGAGTCTAGTGCCTGATTAGTCAAGTTCAATATTTCTTTCTAGATTGCAATGATCGTTGTTTGAGATGCTTCTCAACTTTCTTCGACCACCTCATGAATTCTCTATCCACAAGGCCGACCTGAGTACTCTTCCACATAGACAATATACCATCTTGAAGGGCACTATTCGCGCATGACGAACGTCTTGGCAGACATCCTAGCGGAACATCGGAAACTCGAGCTCGAAAATCCAGAAAAAGTGACGGTATTGTGTTGCATTTGGGTTGAGCTGGACAGTGATCATCATCTTGGCTCCTCGATCGAGAATATCCTAAGATGTACCTTCGTAGTTCGTGTGTTGGTGATATAAGGTCCTTTGCAACCTAAAGTATTATCATGCAGTAGGCAATATCTCGATCGTTCGTTCTCAATAACACTTGACCACAAGATCGAGCAGATGGTGCCATCAGAGAACAAATGAAAAGTCACAAGAATCGAGGAGTGTGATCACATCATTTCCAATGGAAGCAATGTCTTGTGGAATTGTCGAATGCTTGAGGGCTATGTCGTACACACCTGAGACGGCTGCACCGTACCCTTCGTAGAAGTTCATAGAACATTCTTTTCCTGACCTGATAAAAGAGCTCATCAATATGAGAGCTACGATGACCACCCCAACTAAACCTTGGAATGGTTGAGATGATTGAGTCAGAGAGAGAATGCTGATGCCTGGGTGTGGCCTTCCGAGGCTGTTGAGGCAGGCACGCACCTGCTGGTCCTGCTCTCTAACGAGAGCAATTCAAGCACTCTGATTGGCCTGTCTCTGTCTACAACAGGACTAGCGTGGCACTGCCCGCCATCCGCGGTCTTGGCGGCTTACATAAGTGCAATTGCTGCCTCAGGCCACAATCAGGCCTCCCGTTGGCTGTGTCACCCCCAAATTCCTTGGAGGCTTCCCGCTCAACAGATTCCAGAAGGAATTCTCCTGTTTGCCATCGTCCTCCACGTACCTGTCCCTGCCAACAACAACATCAACCACTGTACTGGTCTTGGTCAAGGCAGAAACTCAAGTCCAGTGCTCAACCACTGTCGCTCCCCTGTGGTGGTAGCACCGCGGGCTGTCAGCGCTCATCAACGTTCTACCCCGTTCTCTCCGATACGAAACTGTTGAACCCGATTGATTCATCGCCGACTTTAGTATCGACGACACCGTCCCACACCGACATTCCCGATCAAACAATTTCCGCCCGGCAGAAATCGTACACGTCGTTATTCTATCGATCGATTCGCGTTGTCTTTTTTGTTTCGCTACGATTTCTTTTCGACATGCCTGTTGATTGTTGTCAATAAAGAACGTTCCTGGTTCGTGCGTGTCCGGATCGGTTTCTCGCCCCTTAAACAATCGCTCCGCCTGGTCGTCAAAGAAAGAATTACGCCGTTCTAGTTGGTCCTATTGGTGAAACAACCCTACTTTGGAATTTTTCGATTTATCCTATACCCCGTTATCGGCGCGACGGGGATCAGACTAGAATGAAACCCCCAGAAGCCTCGTCGCCGGTGTTCGCAACATTAGATCCCACCGTGCTGGATACGGAAATGAATGGCATATACCAGGATGGCGAGATGGAATTCATAAACGGCGGCGATTATCAGCACCTTCCACACGATGCTGGCAGGGAGTTTGACGACATATTCGCCCGCTCTCCCCAAACTACCGACAATAACGGGCTATATGTATCTCCCTCTGAGATGTCTTTCAAACAGCAACAGCAGAATTCCAACTCTCTCAAACGTCCCCTGGCATTTTCCTTCGACTCGCCGTCGGACTCGGCAGGCGACAATTCGAGTCCTGGTTCGTCCGCAGAGTCAACGAGGGACCATGCTCGTAACTCCTCCGTCGGTTCCGCTGTCCACAGTGACGGTGCGGTCAAGTTCGAAAATGAGGGATGGCAAGCATTTGCAGTGAATAAAGACAACCTCTTCGGCTTGGAAACTGATTTCAATGGCTTCGATCCAAAATTTGCCGACATTGAATCGAGCAACAGGGTGATGGACTCGGCCTTCGACTTTGACAGCGCAGCGAGCAGTCCCATGCCACCTAACAATGCCACTCAGGCTATCAAGAAGCAAAAGAGTTCAACTAAACCAGTCATGGTAAGATTATTCTTCTCTATCGAACCATGCAAGATTAATAGCTAACAAGCTTCGCTGCTTAACAGACACATCACCCCGGCTCGCCGTTCTTTTCTACTAGCTCCAGAGAAGCGTCTCCGATGGCATCGAGGCTACATCCTAACACACAATCTATTTCCTCATCTCAATGGAGCGGTCGCTCGCCTTCTTCAGTTACGGACGATATGTCTGGGACGGTTGCCAACGCTGCCTTCGCACATAATGCATCTTTGCTTTCAAACGCGAATATGATCATGAGTCAAAACGACGTACAATTTGGATTACCAGACTACTCCATGTCTCCATTCTATGCCAAGTCAATGGCTCGTGTTCCATCTCGCCCAATCTTACATGTGCATCCAACGTCGCTCAAGTCTCGAGTTGAAACACAAATTCCCATTCGACTCACCATGTATCCCCTTCCTGCTGGCGTCAAAAAGCTTCGCCTACCTACACATGCTATTTCAAAACCCAAGTTCTTAGCAAAACCCGAGATTGGTCGCTCTCCTGACATCCTTGAGTTGCATACGAGCCTTGTATGTACCAGTGCGATGCAAGATAAGACTAAATTGGAAAGGGCTTACGCAAGGGCTCGAGGGGAGGTTGTCAAACGACGCACATCCATTGTTTCCGCCTCTACGGATGATAACCAGGAAGACGACGAAGACAAACCACTGGAAGGCGGCGAGGTCAAAATCTGTCAAGGATGTATACAGCGTGAGAGGAAGCGCGCCTCCAGAAAGAAACAACGGAAACCTGGTGAAGACGAACTCTTCCAGAAATATGAAGACAAAAGGGTCATTGTTTTCAATACCAATGAGATGAAGGAATGGCTCGAACCAGCCAAAGAGTCTACCGTCACATACACACCTCCAGGTGCAATGCAAGTTGAGCTCCCTATGCGCATAGCATGCTACTGTCGGCATCAAAATGAGAAGAATGGGTTCCAAGTCATTTTCACGGTCAAGGATTACCAGGATAATGTGATCGCTCAGGCAATGACCAATTCGATCATGATTACAGACGATCATAAGACCCATGCAGCAGGCTCGAATTCTGCTACAGCTCATAGCAATGCTCTGACCGATGGGACGCACCTGCCCGGTACCAGCGTGTTCATTTCCAGTTCCCCTCAAGAGTTGGCAAAGGCTCCGGTTGGTGGGCAACAACCATTTCGCATATCTCCTAATATGGATTCTCAAGTTCTTGCACAACAAATGGCTTCTCAATATGCTACTGCATCAGGATCTTTCGTGACCATGCCGCAAAATAGCGGAGCGTCATCTGCATCTCTCACACCACGTAATGGCTCTCGGCAGACATCTCCAATTGAGTATGCCGGTCCTTCAAGCAAACGTCGAAAGCACAGCAGTTCCGGCAAGCTGCCTACAGGATTGACTATGACGAGGCTCGATAGCCCTCAAGCGAACTCTTCCACTAGCTCCACCGTGAATGGCCAAGTATCTAACACTCATGGATATTTCTCACCAACTGAACGGCCTTTCGCTACGCCAATTGGTGTCACCGGTCCGTTCAGCAATGGCCCACCAACTCCAAACAACAACAATGAGAGTTCATATTTCAATACTGTTCAGCAAACTCAAAACTTTGATAATCTTGCTCAACATTTCTTGTCAACTCCTAGCTCGGCTCATGCAAGTCGTCCAGGCTCACCAGGATTGACGGCGTCGCGCAACATCTTTGCTGAACAGGCGCACAATCCATCCACTGGGCCAAATCCCGTCAATCAAGCTTGGCCCCATTTGACAAATGCAGGAAATCGTTTGCCAACCATCATTCACAAGCTTGTCCCGGCTGAAGGCTCAACAACCGGAGGAACAGAAGTCACACTTCTGGGCAGTGGATTCTATCCAGGTATGGAAGTCGTTTTTGGTGATACTCTAGCTACGACAACAACGTTCTGGGGCGATAAGTGTCTAAACTGCTTGACACCGCCGGCTTTGCAACCTGGTCTTGTACCAGTTGTCTTCAAGCATGAGCACCCTACCTTTGGTCAAGTGCCCCAGACGCAAACAATCCTTCCCAAGCAACAACACTTCTTTCGCTATGTGGATGATCGCGAGCTTCAGATGTACAGACTGGCATTAAGTATTCTAGGTCAGAAGCTACGGAACCCTTCGGATGCCTTCCAGACTGCTCAACGGATTATGGGAGGCGACCAGGCTGCGCTGTGGAACCTACAAAACGATATTCAAGGAGGAAGCAGTGGACAGCGACAGATTCCTAACTTGAACGTCCAAGGCCAGACGAGCGACCTGGATTCAAGGATGCTTACCTATCTGGAATTCATTGATCTCGATGACAGCCCTCGTGCTCCAAGGTACAACTCGAAGGCATCAACCGGTCAAACTTTGCTGCACTTTGCTTCGTCATTGGGCTTGACAAGATTTGTAGCCGGACTTCTCGCGAGAGGCGCAAATCCAGATGTTCAGGACAAGAATGGCCATACACCGATGCACTTTGCTGCTTTGAGTGGACATGCTCATATTGTTCACCGTCTCAGACTTGCGGGTGCCGATGCTATGACCAGAAGCATACGGGGATTCACGTCAGCCGATATTGCGACTTCATTACCTGCTCACCAGGCTGCACTCATTCCTGCTCGTCATTATCGGTCTCGCAGCGTCGGCTCTTCGCCTTCTCTACGTCGTCGTCCAAGTAGCTCTGCTTCCTTGAACTCTTTCTGGGAAGCTTCTTCGGCATCTGAATCTTTCAATCTCACACAAGACCAGTCAGGTGATGAAGAGACAACCGAATCGGAGGAGGAAACCAATGTCTTCATCTCGTCACGGCGCTCAAGCATCCACCAAGATGCAGGACCTTCATTATTTTATACTCGTTCTCGTGAGGGCAGTGTACACGTTGATAGCGTCAATCCGGAAGTCACAGCAGACGAAGAGACAGAGACTGGGGCTAATCCCGCCCCGCCGGCATCTCTAGTTGCATGGCGCAATCAGCTTGCAACTCAAATCAATCAATTCCAACAGAGCGTTGGTAGAGCATTCCCCAACCTTCCTGCTCTTCCGCCAATGCCACCAATGCCCGCCATGCCTGCTATGCCGGCCCTTCCTGATTATCAGGCATATCCCATGATGCGGCGCATCAGCAACCTTGTTCCTCATAGACCTGGGTCCTCTTGGTCCTCAAAGGACGGGTGGTGGGAGATGTTTACTGGAAACTCTTCGCCAACTACCGCTACTGAGAACGCTAACGAGCCACCTGCATACGACGAATTATACCCACATCAAGAAGCTGACGAGGACCGGGATCTCGAAATTAAGAAAACTTCTTTACTCAGGGCGGCTACAGACGCAGCACTTGATCGGCATTTTGAAGATCGTGCCGGCCCGTCTAATTCGACCGGGGAGACGGAGGAATCAGAAGAGGAACTCACCGACATCCGGATTGGCCGCAAGACAGTCATTTCTCGTCAGCAACAGGAGCAACTGAAGAAGCAACAAGCTCGTAAGATGAAGGGACTACGAAAAGACAAGAATCTCTTCTTCTTCTGGGTAAGCTCTTATCCTCGAACTATCATTTCTGTTGAATATAATGCTAACAATGTTCATGTAGATCCCAATGTTGCTTCTCTTCTTAGGCCTGTGGCTACGAAACTTTGTGCCTGGTTTGTGGCAAGGTATCTCCGAGGGATACGAGTTTGTCAAGACTCGTTATATCCACCGTTCTATTGCCGTAACGCCATAGACTGGTTCTGAGACGGAATACCGTGTCACCCTTTTTTCTACTTACGTCCTTTTTCTTCCTTCCCCTGATGTCTAATATCATTTTTCTTCTTCTTTTTGTGCCCTTGCTATAGATATCCTTTGTTTGAAGCGGGCGGATTTTCACTTCGGTTGCATGCAGACAGATGGGAGATTTAAATCGAGTTGTTCTTTTCCTGCCACTGTTTTGGTTTCTCTTTAATGATTCCCGGAGTGTTTACGAGTTGTGAGATGTCATGTACATATTTTCTACGTATTATATCATTAGCATAGATAACGAATTCACTTTGGTCGTGACTGTCTTCAATGAATATTCGATGGATACGTAGTAGCGATTAGGGCTAATTGTAAACAGGGTTAGGGTTATTGTATCTGCCAAGATGTGGTCTGTGCAGACAGCGGAGCTTTTGGAGGCATCGCAACTCCGCAAAACATCAGGAGGACAGTTCACTCTTTGGTGCTACATTGTTTGATTAACGAGACCGGGATGGTGTCTTGAGCGATATTAATTGATATTGTTCCTTGGACTCGGGAGGAAGAATGGACCCAACAAATGAGACTGGTCTGAGCAAGGTTACTGGTATACACCTCTCCCTTTACTATATGATGATGTTTGTTTGATCTGATGTTGCGCCGATAACTGACAACAACCCTCTTTTTCGATGAATACAGTCTCATGCACAGATCCCTCCGGCCTCTTCGCAGACGTCCAAGCCGTCCTCGCCCCAAGACTACCACTCAAAAACCTACATTGGAAATCACCCACTCGACCTGCTCGGTCTATTGAATCGCTCAACATTGACCTCGTTGCTGCGCATCCACCCGCATCCTCCGACGAAAAGAGGTCGTCCAATGACTCCTCCGCGCAAGGCGCAAGTGCGCCTCATGTTCGACGACACCAAATCCCCGGTTTAAGGCAGACGCCGTATTTAAGGATTTATCTATTGAAATGTGACGATAACGAGGTATACAAAGCCTCGTCTCGGAAATTGTTGAGAGATTGGATAAAGACGCATTCTTTCTCGTCGCAGACTAGCAGCAGCAGCAGCGGTGGCAGCGGCGGCGGCGCAGGAGGGGCAGGAGGAGGGCAGGATAACCACGATGCATGCGAATGGTTGATTCTACACGTTCTGCAAGATGGCGACGTACCCGAAAAAGCAACCTCAAAATGGCCCGGTCGAGGCTCAACATCTGTTCTCGAGAAGATTAAGGCTGATTTCAACGGCTCATCCAAAACGAGCGTGGACAGAGTCGCGCAGATCCGTCTCCCAAAGCAAACGAATGGAAAACCGCAAGACCACAGCGAATTCGTGGATCAACTCAACGATCTCATTGACAAGATCAAATCAGCCATTTTGACCTCCTTCGATTTACGGGTTACGCAGTACGAGGAAGATATTCGTGAAAAGGATTCGCAGCGCAGTTTACCGGGGTGGAATTTTTGTACGTTTTTCATTTTAAAGGAAGGGCTGGCCAGGGGGTTTGAGAATGTGGGATTGTTGGAGGATGCGCTTGTGGGGTATGATGAGCTTGCGGCTGGGTTGGAGAGTGCTGTGAATGATTATTTGGCGGGCACGGGGGATCGGCATGGGGGTGGGTTTTTGGAGTATAGTGAGGATAGTAAGGAGAAGGTGTTGAGTGTGTTGGAGGCGTCGAAGGGGCAGAAAGCAGCTCAGGATGATGGGGATGAAGATGTTGGCGAGGCGGAGATGGATATATCGCTGGTTCTGGCCGAAGAGTATTTCCCGCTTGACTCTTCAAAGAAGCCGTACAGGGAAATGATCTTGGCGAACAACATTTCTGTTTTTGATTTCCGCGCATACGTCTTTTCGCGACAATTGAACCTGCTGCTCAAAGCTGCCAAAGCGCCTTTCTTACAAGGGAAGCAAGGTTCGGGCCCGGCTGTTGTTGGATCGGATGATCTCTCATTACTCGCTGAAGTGTGTGATCGGGCAATGGAATTTATCGTCATGGCTGCTAGGACTCTTCGATATGATATTGAACGCGCGTTGTCAGAGGTGAAAGAGGAAATCGACGATGCGCAAAAGACGGCTGTCATTGATGACTTGGTCTCTTCATGGACGTATGCGGCGTCTTGCCAAATTCTGTCTCAAACGTCTACGCCTTCACTTACACTTTCAGAGTCATCGTTGCGAAAGACGGGTAGTGCCTTGACTTCGCCTGCGGCTGCGGCTGACTCCAGAGCTAATATTCCGAAACGATCCAGCTCGTTGATAAGCGCGGGCACGGCTCCTGGCAAACAACCCCCGGCAAATAAAACAGGCCTTGAAGATCTCGCCTCGAGTAGAGGCGAGCTGTATCAATTAGGAAGAGGAGTGCTTGAAGAAATGGGCAAGCGACGAGGTTGGGCTCATAATTGGGGAGATCTTGATCTACTGTTTGACGAATCCAACATTCCTGGCGACGATATGGAAGATGTTTCGCTCGATGACAATGACACGAATGGAAAGGTTGAAAAGGCGCAGGATAAAGCTTCCACTCCTTTACATGCCACCAATCTATCCTTGCCAGTATTGCAGAATTCTTTGCAGTCCAGAAAGGCCTTTTACGCTCTCTACGAAGTGTTTACAGATTACATGTTCCGCCATTACATCTCCGCCAACCAAATTCGCTCCTCCAAAGCCGCAATGACAGACATTGCAGTCCTCAGATTCCGACAAAAAGATTACGAAAGCGCCGCCTACTTCTTCCGCCAAATAGCACCGTTCTACGAAAGTAGCCATTGGATATCAATTGAAGGCGCAATCTTGGAATTGTATACACGATGCTTGAAAGAGCTTGATCGGAATGATGAGTATGTGCGGAATATGCTGAGACTATTGTCGCAGTATGCATCGTATACGCAATCAAGCCTTTCGCCTCGACAGAAAGCATCCGTCGCTGCGTCTGATACAAGCTTTGAGAGTAACGTCAGTCCATACGTTGAGGAGTTGTTGCAGGCTTCGAAGGGTATTGCGAAGGAAGTGAATGTTCCTTTGTCTAGCTTTTTTGGTGATCTTGTGGTTGATCCTGAGATCAAGCATTATGAGGATAAAGATGGATTTCAGATGAACATCAAATTGCGGTGTTTGTTGGATAAGGATATAGCAGCTGATTCGATCAAAGTCAGGCTTGTTGGTGCGGCTGGGACGCTTTCGAATGAAGTTTGGCTGGAGAATACTAGTGATGTTGTGATTAAATCGAAAACAACGAGGTTGTCGATTGATTCTTCGGCAAGTAGAATTGTTTCCCTGTACGGCACGAGGTTTCAGTCGCTAACAAATACCTAGACAACCTTGCAAGGAAAGTTATTCGTCGACCGTATTGAGATTCGGGTGCAGAATCTTGTCTTCACGCATTCTGGACAAGGTTCCTCGGCAGGTCTTCCTCCCGGTTTCAGGGAGTCAGAACCAGCTGAAGCAGAAACACGTCCATTCATTTGGTGCTATCCACCAACACATGGCCTTGAAGCAAAGCTTGCAGTACCGCGTTCCATCAACCTTGAAGAACTTCGAACACTCGAGATAGAATTGAATAGCGGACGTAACAACATATCAAAAGGCTTGCTTCGAATCCGCCCGGCAACTGCTGGTCTTCGACTACGGACTTCTGAGATTACTGTCATTTCAGGGGATATCGAAATGACACCGAACACGGACGCTGGGAGTATTGAATTTACCAACCTTGCGCAAGACACTTTGGTTCGGTTCCGGGTCCCTTACACCGTTGATGAAAATCATACCATGCTATCTGCGCGATTAGAAGTCGCTTATGAGACCGATGCGGGCCGTTTTACTTACATATCCACCAGTTCGGTCGTATCTACATTACCCATAAGCGTCAACGTGCAGGATATCTTCAGAGATGATGTTCTCCTCTCTCGATTCACAGTGAGCCCGGCAATGCTTGTTCCGCTTCGGATTCTGGGTTGTGACATCCCCGAATCAGATGTCTACGAAGTTCAAAGCGGTGTCAGGGGACCTCTCGCATTGGACGTATTCCCCAAGCAACCAGCGTCTATAATATACAAAATCAAGCCAAAGGGCGGCCGAGCACCGGCGGTGAACGCAACTGCAAAACGGACCTCTTTGCGGCTTACGGTCCGTTATACGTGTATTGACGATGAGTGCTTGTTGGTGGTTAGGCAGAAATTTACCTCGGCTCTTGAGCAGAGCAAGTATAAATCAATGGCGCGGCTGTTGACACCTCATATTGTGGACGCGTTTCGAGAGCAATTGTCGACGTCGGATATGGAGAGTATAGGTTTGCTGAGGGAGATGGATATGTTGTCGTACAAGGATGTGCATTGGGATGCGGTGCTGAAAGGGCTTCGGGAGTCTCTGAGAGAGGAGGTCCGCAGCTGGTTGATCAAATGGCATCAAGTAGGACTCTCTCGTTTCCGATGTTCAAGAGTAGTTGACTAACGCATGACAGGACAATCTCGTATTGAGCCTACCAAAAGACAACGAATCCGACCTCGCTCGCCACATCGTCATCCCCGTCGAAGTCCCCGAAATACAGGTTGTGCATACAGCCGAACTCCGCCTATCAACTACCGACAGTAATATGTCCACCCACGCAGCAGTCGGCCACATGATCCCCGCCGAACTCATACTCCATCACACACGCAGATGGTGCTCCCACCAAACCGAAACCCAAGATTCCAGCGGAGGCGGAGGTGGACACCTCGAATTCGCCTACGAACTACACGTCAACCAAGACCAATGGCTAATCGGCGGCCGACGCAGGGGCCATTTCACAGCCGCCGAGGGCGAAACCAAAAAGTTCGCTATTATGCTTTTGCCGCAGAAAGCGGGGTATTTGTTACTACCGTCTATTGAGATTAAGACCTTCGTCGTTGGCGCGAGTAGTTCTGCGGTTGTAGGGGCGAATACTTCTACTACCATGGCTGCCGGACCTGCTGCCTCTGCAGGAAATAAGACGACTGGCCCAGCGACGCCGTCGTCAGTCACAAGTCCAGCATCCGCTACAACGACGACGGCGAACGTACCCTCCGCGCCATGGACGCAACACCAACGACGCCAAGTCCCCAACGAAGTAGACTACAAAAATCACGCAGAGACGATCCTCGTACTCCCGGATTTGAGAAAGACGACCGTCAGCCTGGAATCTGGGAATCCGGGCTTGATTGAGTCTGAGTCTCGGATTGCCGTATAATCTTTCTTTTTCCTTTTTATGGATGTCTTTGCGTGTGGTGAATTGGATTGGATTGTGTATATAGTTTAGATACCAGAGTTGGTTTAGACGCTATTTATTATAGATGTGAGTAACACCTGCGTTTCTCTACGGTGACGCTCTCATTATCGTGCTTCATTGGCGAGATATTTATAAAGTATACCTCCAGGGCTGCATATGTACCACCCTATATCAAGCAACCGGATCACAAAATACACAAATACGTACATGGTGTATCCAAGAACGGTACGGTAATAGATAAATCAAACAACGATGTAATCCCATTCCAGAAAACATCGAATGCATTCATGAGTAGTTAAAGTCATATCAAATAAAAGCTGATCGGTTCCAGGCGCTGATTGGCCCACGCGAGGCGCGTCCGCGATAACGACCAACGCTCAACTTATCAATCCAACCCCCAGCAAAGTCGACAAACGATACAACACACCACAAATAATATCATATGGATCTCCTAACCATCCTACCTACCTTCAACACAAAACCATACACCCACATCCTTCCCCCCCTAGAGCGCAGACACATCACAACCGTCGATCTGATAACGCTCGATTATCTCGAAATCGCGAAACGCGCGCACGTCCCGCCGGCTGATGTGCGACGATTGTGCGCTGATGTCGTTGTTGGGTTGCATGGGGATTTGGGATATCAGACGAGTTCGGTGGGAGTGACCAATGATGGGAAGTATAATAATGGTAATGGCAATGAAGGTGGTGAGGTAGAAGATGGAGGGCGGAGATTGGATTTATCGCGATGGAGTACAATCAGCACCCTGGACCCCGCGCTCGATGCGCTTTTGGGCGGGGGGATACCGACTGGTTATTTGACTGAGATTACTGGTGAGAGGTACATCATCCTCAAACCTCTAATCGCAACAAATTGAAAGGACTACGCTTACTTCTTGAACAGTGGAAGCGGAAAAACGCAATTTCTCCTCAACCTCCTCCTCGCCGCGCAACTCCCCTGTCCAAAGGGCCTCGGCCTAGGCAGAAAAACAATCTACATATCCACCGAAGCACCCCTCTCAACGCCGCGACTCTCTCAAATCCTTCAATCGCACCCATATCTCTCCAACCTGCCGGCTAGCGAGAAACCGTCGCTCGCAAACGTGCTCTCCATCACAGCCATCGACCTCGAGACGCAAGACCATATCCTGAATTACCAACTCCCCGTCGCAATACAACGATACAATGTCGGGCTGGTCGTCATCGATTCCATAGCAGCCAATTACCGCGCCGAACATGCCTCGAATAGCATGCAGGGCCTCTCCGCGCGATCCAGCGAGTTGGCGAAACTAGGGAATATGTTACGCAATCTCGCGGTGAGGGAGAACGTAGCCATTGTCGTTGCGAATCAGGTCTCGGATCGGTTTGATGGGATGGTTGATGCGACCGTTGCAGCACACCAACATGGCCAGCGGTTTCCGAGAGGTAGTCAAACCCCGCTACGCAACAGACATACCAAGCTCGCCATGATGGACGCAACCAACGATCATCACACCCCATCGTCTTCCCCAGGATTACCGTCTTCGTCGATACCGTCTTCACCCTCCCCATCGCAACAATTCCCACCCGAAGACGACGCCAACTTTGACGGCGCATACATAATCGGCCACCCCGTCCGAAACGAGACGCTGAGTCTATCGCACCAGCAGAAATTCTTCACTGGCTGGGGCGACGAAGCAGATGTTGTTGTTTGCAGCGGCAACGAAGCACAAAAGACGCCTGCATTGGGGTTTGTGTGGTCTACGCAGATTGCGTGTCGGATTGCACTGAAAAAGGAGGAGGGGGAGATTGATATTATGTCTGTTGTTGCGCCAGCGAGTATAGGGCAGCCATTTCAAACTCCTCATCGAAACGGCACCGCGCAGATGGAGATAAAATCTGCAAAGGAGGTTACGATACAATCATCTCCTCTCCCTCCATCATCAATACCTATACCCTCTCAGAACGATAGCACCAAAATCGAATCAACTCCAACGAAACCATCCACCACTACCACTACCACCACCATAACCCCCCGACTGAAAGAACGAATAACAAAACGCCGCCTCAAACTCGTCTTCGCGCCGTGGACATCCGGCATCATCACCAAAAACGACGATGGCTCTGAACGTAACAACGCCAGTAGGCATGATAATGAACTAGAATTCGAGATATGGAAAGGTGGGCTGCGGAGTATATCATCCTTAACTGACCGATAGACAGATAGATGTATAGAAATGTAAATAATACCGATGCCCTGATGCCAATATACAAATAATTGAATTGGACTCCAGACTTAATGTTTGCTAGGTAATCAATATTTGTTCATGATTATATAACCTGCATCTACGTACTTAAGAGTACTTACGTACGGCGTACAACCAACCGCGAGGCACGGAATAGATTAACCTTTCAAAACAAGTTTTTCTGGGGTTGAGGTTTCCCCGCAAATTGATTTGCTTCCATAAATAAGCTAGAATACTAGATTCTTCCCGTGTATATTTCCTAGATGTATTTATTGCATTGACGAGATTCAAAATATGGTCATATCTTCAACACTATACTTAGTGCTATGAAATCTTTGAACAAGATGAAAACAAAAGAATAGCATTGTATCCCCTAAACGCCGCGGTCTGTCTAGACGACACATATCTACAAGGTTTTAAGATGCACTTCGACCCGGCGAAGGATTCTATCGGTGAATGCTGAATCTTTGAAAGTAACGACGGTCAAGTAAGTGAACAAAAAAAGGTCAACTTTCTTTCCATAAACAATTGTAAAAGATCAAGCCTTGGCCAACTTGGCGGGTGGCAAGCCACGGCCGTTTCGGTTGCGGAAGAAGTGAACACCCTTGCTCTCGCCCTGGGCTCCCTCGTTGGGCTCAACCCACTGGCAGGTACGGGCGCTGGTCCACATGGCCTTGAGGAAACCAAGAGGTCCGGTGTGGGCCTCGGTGCGGTAGTGCTTGCCCATGACCTTCTTGACGGCCTCGGTGGCCTCGTCGGCATGGTAGAATGGGATGGTGCTGACGTAGTGGTGAGCGACGTGAGTTTCGATAATTCCGTGAAGAAGAGTACGGCCGATGAATCCAAACTCGCGGTCAATCGTGGCTGCGGCACCACGGGTGAAGTTCCAGGACTCGTTGTCGTAGTGAGGAAGAGTGGGGTCGGTATGTTGCAAGTAAGTGATGGCCACTACGATCGTTAGTCAAATCATCAAAAGAACTATAGGAAGCGACTGAACCTACCAAGCCAGTGGTTGACCCAGAGATAAGGCACACCATACCACACAAGCAGGTTGAGCCAGCCATAGGTCTGTCCGAGATAATACAAAGCAGAACCAACAAGACCCAATCCCAAATCACTCAAGAGAATGAGCTTAGCGTCCTTGGCCTCGTACAAGGGGCTGCCAGGGTTGAAGTGGTTGACGCCGCCAAAGTAACCGTTGCGCTTGCCCTTGCCACGACCTTCAATCTGACGCTCGTGGTTGTTGTGGCCGGTGACGTTGGTGAACAAGTACATGGGCCAGCCGAAAAGTTGCTGCAAGATCATGTTGGTGGCAGTGAGGATAGGGGTCTCCTCCATGAGCTCGGAGATTTCGTGGATAGCCTTGCCGACGTGAGAGGCGTATTGCTCGCGGGTCTTGGGCACGAAAACCATATCACGGCTCAAGTTTCCAGTCGCCTTGTGGTGCTTGCCGTGGGAGATCTTCCAGGAAAAGTATGGCACCAAAAGCAGAGAGTGGCAGACCCAGCCAACGGTATCATTGAGAACCTTGGAGGGAGAGAAAGCCTGGTGACCACACTCGTGGGCCATAACCCAGAGACCGGTACCAAAGAGACCCTGCACAAAGGTGTAGAAAGCCCAGGCAGCCGAGCGAGCATAGACGTTGGGCACGGTCTCGGGGGTCACATAGGTATGGAAGAGATAGAAGGTGGTACCGAGGCAGAGCAAATCCCTGGCGACGTATGACAGACTTCTCAGGCCAGAGCGTTCATAGCAGTGAGCGGGAATGGCGTCGCGAATCTGCTTGATGGTGTAGTCAGGGAGCTCGAATTCGTTGCCATAAGTATCCACCATCTTTGTGTTCTTGACCTCCTGGGCCTCGGATGCGAGTGAAGACAGAGACGTGGTCGAGGGGGATTGACGAGGGCTGTCGAAGGGTGTGGCAGAGTTCGAGCTGGCCACGGAGGAGTTGGTGGTCAGGTTCCTCTGGAGCGCAATGCGCTTGGGGACTGCGGTGGACGACATATTGTATATTTTGTGAAAATTCAATCTGCGCGGCGTTAGCCAATGGCTCTGGTCTGTGGAAGTGGAAGCAATTGACTGACGACGTCTAGACGGACCGCAAAGCAAGTGTTGTTGAGACTTGCTGATGCTCGAACTCTTGCCAGGGAAGTAGAGAAAGACGACAAGACCGAGTGAGAGGAGAAGGAAGGGACGAGAGAAAGCGCAGATAAATACTCTCCAGAAAAATCATATGAATGGGAAGGAGGCGGCCCACGGTTTAAGGTAAGGACTGTATTTGGTAATTTATTTACAGTGTTTACACTTTACAGAGTTTTTATCTGCTTATCTTTATCTTAGCGGTATGGCAATGGAGGAATTGAATTGAATTTCTCCGTTTTAAGTATCTGATTGGTTGACGATGAGAAAATTACATGAGAAAATCTAGTATACGCTCTCAACAGTTCGCGAAGAATTTTTGGGGGGCAAAAGACAGGGGTAGCTCCAAGCAGCGGGGAGAAGAAAAATACACGGAATGACTAGTACCTTAACTTCTAAGTAAATAAATTACACGGGATGTAAAAGACTAAAAGTGCGTGGTGTTTGGAGCCATGTGCTTTAGGTTTTTGCTGCTGCTGGTGTGCCAAGACCCGGTTGATTATTCGGCGTGGGGCAGTGGCGCTGTCTCTGATTGGTTCTAGCTGCATATATTTCTCTGGGAACCGCTCTTAGTGTCCGCCGGCTGTAAATAGTATTGTACCTTCCATTGTACATACTGCGTTATGATACAACTTCTCAAGATCACTCGACTACAACATGTAACAGTAACACAGTCTCAACATCACGTTCTATCTAAGCTTATAGATGATCATGACCACCAATCTGCAAGGAGTTCGTCATGCAATCGTGCCATCACGAACTCTTCGTCAGCCTACCGAACCAAATATGTGGTCTAGCAGTGAAAAGGCAGGTATCTGCGCCGACATACATTCGGGATGTCCGTGGTTCGTCCAGACACATAATAGTGTCGCACGATCAGTACGACGAGAAACGTCAATCCGACTCAAAGCCGCCACTTAGCATCGACAGTGGTGACCGATTTGATACATCGCGACGCTAGTCATGTTGTTCATGCATCCTCGATCTCGGGCCGCTCCATTTGGCCTTGAAGCGACACGGTTGGTTGTGGTGAGTCTGTGTGAAGTGAGTATCTGCAAGTCGAAAAATTGGTCGATGTGAAGTGCTTTCTGTAGTGGTCAAATACACCAATGCCGCTCTGTGATTGTCATTGATATGCGAGTTTCAGCTACACATTCAATGATTGACGGAGGTGTTGAGCAAGATACATACGGTATCGCGATACCGGTGCTCAACCACGATGATCTACTTTTCTTCTCCGTACGGTCTAGCCCAATCCAGAAAGAACCTAGATAGGCTTAGCGCGTTGAAGAGATGAACGGCCAGCTGGCCGACCTCTAATTGAGCCGTCTGGCTCACATATTTGACTACCAGTCGAAAAATACCATTGGCTCACTTGACAGCCAAAGCCATAGACCTGATTCACCTGACGGGAAGAATGTACAGATTGTGACTCCTCGGTTCATGTTGTCGAAGAATACACGAACTGTATGTACCACAGATACATTGTAATGTATGCTTCTGGCGGTGTCCTGTCGAAGCTTCCATACGGCCGCGTTACCAGGGACCAGTGGCGGCGTCCACCAATCACTCGCCATTGCCCGTCCCACAGATCGGCTTAATCAAATACAAGCATGTTGATTGGACGCTCACAAGCTAGATCTGTAGATTTCTCACGAACTTCACATGCCACTTACACTGTCTTACTGAGTACCCAAGCTTCAAGTATTGAGGTCCGAGAGTGAGGGCAGACGGAGTAGATAAGATGCATGGTTATCCATAGATTCCACGTGTTACCGAGTAGTACTATGTACTCTCAAGTGTTTATGAGATGGACAATGTCTGGTCTGGTGGTGTATCATTCCTACTTCGATAAGATATGCGTAAAGTTAGGGCTGGCTTCACCGCAATTAGTCATGCATGCGATCGTCTCATTCGAAAGAACAGCCGTCACATGGATCAAGTCGGCTTCTGTATCTCTTTCCAACCAAGTTGAACCAACACACATAGTTAAATGAAGCAAAAGTCACGTTGTCCATGATCCAAACCATCCGTCTTCCGTCTTGATACTAAAGATTAACCGATTGCATGATCAGACCAGACCACAGTAAAACTCAGAAACCTAAAAAGGCATGTGCCACATTAGTACTCCGTACGGTACACTATGGATATACAATGTATTGATGGTTTCGTTGGGGAAGCCACCGCCCGTTTTGTTGAGTACCGAGGTTTTTAGTCCCCGGGTCGTGGAAATAGTTTTGTCGCCGGTGCGTAATTTACGTATTGAACAGTACGCGCATTTTGTCGATTTTTTTTTTTCTTTTTCTTGCCCCTCCGTTATCGCCCGGTCTTATCTGATGGATGCCTGAGGCATGAAATTTCTACTCTAATTGTCTCGAAGGATGAAGCTTCATAAAGTCATAACGTCTCAACTGATATACAATTGTTTTAGCAAACAAGCGTCCCCTCCCTACAACAATACCACGTATCACTCCCACTCCCATCCACATCCCCCTGATCAACAGCCGTATAAACCCTAAACCCGTGCTGCTCCAACACCTCCAACAACCCCAGAATCAACAGTCTCGACTTTACTGCATCAGTCCCTGACGGCCTCCACGGAAACCCATGAAATTTGATTTCATAATATTCACGTTTTTCGCCTGCAAAGGCGAGTTTGTGGCTGTTTACTTTTGCGCCGAAGTGTGTGGCTAGCGCTGCACATAGAGAAGGGGGTGCGTTGATGAGGTTGAGTAAATCTGAGGAGTCGAATGATATTCCTATCCAGTGCGATGTTGGGGGTAGTGGGTTGGGGGTGTAGCGCATTATTAGTGAGTCTATCTCCCGTCAGTCTTTATTCCAGGCGAAGCCAGGCGAAGGGCTTGGAGAAAGGAAATACCCTTATCAAGACTCCCCTTCCTCCAAATATCAGACGCAAACTGCACCACCCACCCCAACCCATACAACGTTCTTAGCATAGCTATCGTCACTTTGATTGCGCCGACTCGATCTTCATGTAACGGCCTATAACCGCCGCGCATCCAGGGGTAACCCGCCAGTTTTATTTCTGTAGATTCGTCGTATAGTCGCACATCCTGCACGCCTTTGAGGGCCGTTGAGCGCACCACGTCGGTTATGATGCGGATGTGTTCTGGATGGAAATTTAAGAGGCGGATGCGATCTGACATGTAGAGAGATAGGCATGCCAGTTTTGTGTGGGATGCATCTTGGTGGAGTTTTTTGTCGTTGTTGTCGTTGGTGGTGGTGTTGTTTGGGCTTGATGATGGGTTGTAGGGTGGTGGTGCGGTGTATTTGTCCGTTGATGGGTCCATGATCATTTCCTGCTTGTACAAATTTCCTCTGTCAATATTCTGATCAAGCTCTTTCTTGACTGCTGCGATAGATGTTTATATACAACTACTTAGTACAACTTCTATACATATATGTAGTTAAAAATGGCCGAAAATAGACATCTAAAGCCGTGGCTCAGCTCCTTGGCTTCCACATCTCAGCCCCAGAGTCCCAATATCCAAAGTCAGCCCTGGCATTTATCCTTTACATGAATAAAGTATAAGCCTCAACGTGGGGGATCGCCAGCCTATACGTAGTATATCTTATTTAATCTCGCCAATGAATACATGGATAAGGAGGGTACCCAGGTATCTGGGTGGCGATACGATACATCACATACCCTAATCCTGAATGACCACCCGTGGACATGACGAACAATCACCTCTCCTCTGGCATTCTGGACTAGAATATATGTTTTACGAGACCATTCCTAGCCTAAGAACAGAACTCTTTAGGATTTACTACGTAGCTTTGGGAAGGCATAGCGCGATACCATGCCTGCCATATCTACATGGATGCATTCATCCCCGGACTTTCTCCAATTACTCTACGGAGTACCACGAACGGACGGCAATGCAGATCAAACAAAAAGAAAAAGGGGAAAGAATCATCGAGCACTACAACCTCTTAACATGTCAGATTCAGACAAGAAGAGAAAGGATACCCTGGGTAATCTTGGGGGTTATCACTCTCCGCTCCGACGGAGTCGGACGCCCTGATATCATATACTAGGCATATAGAAGTAATAACCAACCTCTCATCCCGTGTAGGATTTCCTTATAATCTCCTCATCTCAATCCCCATATTCCGACCAACCAAGGCCGTATGAATTGAAAACATGCAATTTCGAAATTTCAAGATTGGAAAGCAGAAGATCCAAAAGACGACGAAGATGACTATCACCCCTTCTCCCAATAATACAGAAGCCAAAATCCAGGATCCAAACCGCATACCCTGGGATCCGAATAACGACATTTTTCCATTGAGAAGCCAATTACCAAAAAGTATACCGTATCATCCAGAGGCGCCTGAAGACGCGGCTTGGGTTTGGGGGGAGGATGATTACGTACGTCCCCTTGCCCTAACAACCACACTTTCGTCATATACAAGTATTAATAGTTGGCGGTGGTGGTGATGATGGATGATAGATAGGGAGACTAAACCTCCTAACGCCGCAACGCGTACTGAACGCCGCAAAGACGGAGATTCGGACGGGCGAGACGGTTCGATTAGAGTATCCCTTCTCCTCCCCCCCTGCCTTCTCGCTCATAGAATCTGACTGTTAGATACTGACGGGAAAGTCTACCATTACACATCCCTATAGCACCATGCTTCAGTCGCACGCCCGCGATCCATCGCATCATCGATCTGGGCGGTGGCGTCGCGTTTGATGATGTGCTCGACAATATGAATCCGCAGGGAGGGAGTCAGTGGGATGGATTTCGACATGTATTTCCCCTTTCATATCCCTCTGTTTTGTAGGTCTAGTGCTAACGGAAGGACATGGATAGTTCTCGCATTTTGCGAGCGGGTCGTTTTATAACGGTGTTCGTCTAATCCCGACTACATTGTTATAGGGGATAGGTACTGACTGATGTGACAGACAAAAGCAAAAGATATCCTCCCCAACCCCTCGCAAACCCAAACCCAACACCCAGTCCAAAACCTCAAATGCAGTATCCACTACTGGTCCTCCCCAGCCCAACAATCAGCACAATCCTCACCCCCAGGGCCCCAAGGATCCGAAAGAGCAAAGACAGCAAAAGGAGGAATATCCGGCCGCGCCATCCTCCTCGACTACTGGACCTACACCCAATCCACGCCCGGCAAGGCCTACGATCCATATACGGGACACCCCATCACCTTCTCCGATTTACTCGACTGCGCCGCTTATCAAGGAATCAATATCTCGCCCGCAAGTCAGGGAGGAGACATCCAAGTGGGCGACATCCTTCTCGTACGTTCCGGCTGGGTGGATAAATACAACAGTCTGACCGATGACCAGCGCCAACGCGCCGCGAACCGGCACGTGCACGTCTTCGAACCTTCAGACTCAGAAATCAAGCCAGAAGGATCGCAGGAATGGGCTGGTCTTGCGCAAGACCCATTGACACTAACCTGGCTGCACGATAGTTACTTCTCCGCTGTAGCAGGCGATGCACCGGGTTTCGAGCGCTGGCCATCTCTCGAAACGGGGCCTAATAACGACGGAAAAGGGGGGTGGTTGTTACATGAATACATTTTGGCGTTGTGGGGGATGCCGTTGGGCGAAATGTGGGATTTGGAGGGTGTGGCGGAGGTGTGTAGGAGGCAGAAGAGGTGGACTTTCTTTTTGGCGAGTGCGCCGGATATTATTTTTGGTTTGTCTTTACCTACCCCCTATTGACTAGTTATGAGATGTGAGTTGATGGGCTGATTGGGGAATAGGAGGCGTGTCATCACATCCGAATGCGACGGCTATTTTTTAGATGAGAGAATGGATTCGTATAGTTACCTAGATGATACTCCGACAAACAACCAAAACGCCGTCATCAATCATTACTTACAAATCATTGCTCGCTCGCTCAACTCGACATGTAAATGCAAGAAAGATCAAAACATGTACTGCATCGCATGGAATAGTAAGAGCAATAAACAAATCAGAAAATATCCTCAGGCCATGAAAACTCCTTTGACGGGATTCTCGCCTTCATCGTAGAGAGTACATTCTTCTCCTTGGCAGGAGACTTGGAAGGAGACTTGGCAGAAGGCATGGAAGGAGACTTGCTACCCAGCAATTCCTTCGGAACAGGAGGCACAGGCGGGATATTCTCATAATCACTACCGTAATGAGTCCATCCTCGACTCTTTTGGGCGGATGTAGTAGGTGTCGTCGTCGTTGTAGATGTGTTTCCTTCTTGTTCCTGAAGATGTTTCCCTTCTTCTTTGGTTGGAGTGGTCGCGTTTGCTACTGCACGCAGATTGCGAGAGGATTGCTTCGCTTTTAGTCGTTGGCTGGCTTTGGTGGTTAGACTAGAAGCGCGTTTGTCGCGTGCTGATTTGAGTTTGTTGCGTAGTCGTGGTTTGCTGCTATCAGCAGTGTCTTCGTCGTCTGCAGGCTTTCCGCAGTCAGCGTCGTACTCTTCGACATCATCGGTATCGTGCACCATGTCGACAGGCATTGGAACAGGCGACCTGCGTTTGCGCGACAGACTATCTGCAGGTGGCCATTTTGCAGTCCTCTGGCTCATTCCCTGAATACCATCCTGAACGTAGCCCGCCTCTGAAAGTCGTTCGGAAAGTAAGGTTGGCAGAGTACCCGGTCCATACTGACGATCATGCTCGTCATCAACACAAATTGTCGGAATAGGCATTTGGTTGTTGCCATCCGGGACGTACTCTCTCAACTCTCGTCTAGCACGCTCCAACTTATCTTCCAAATTGCTAACCCGTTTCAGAAGCTTAGCTTGTTTATGCAACTCTTTGCGCGACTGACGTCGCTCCACAGGTTGATGCGAGTTATTGTCCTGCTCGACATCCCGCTCCATCGACGACCGCATGCTCACAGGAGACACATCCCGAAACCGCAACGCCGGAACACCGAGATTCGAAGTCCTCTTTCGCAGCTCCGAGAACGACTTCAACTTCGACACCCCTCTGTCAGGAGGAGACATAGCACCCAGCCCGTCACCAGGTACACCGACAAGAGTATCATCCTGAGAAATGCGGCTTTCATCAGACAATTTATATCCCATTTTTTCCTGGATTGATTTCCACGTCTCATCGGCAATACCAGCATCAACTTGATTTTTGAAATGGACATTAGGGTTAATGACAGTCCCCTTGTACCCCGACTTTTTCAACTCGGCATAAGCCTTCTCCGCTTTGAGTTGTCGCTGCTTCATAATCTCCTTTTGCTTGGCGGCGCTGTCTTGCTCTGGTTTGTTGCTGGTCTTTGATCCGCCAAAGGGATGGAAAGCAGAAGCAATGGCTTTTCCAAATCGAAAGATTCCAGAAGATCGTTTCTCAAGCTTCTTATTCTCTGTTGACGCACCCTGCGAGTAACTCTGGCCCACATCTTCACCGTTCGTCTGGCGACGATCATCCTGAAAATAAATACTAGGCGGCTTCTCACTAACACGATCATTCATACTCCCCTCAATAAACCTCGAGCGCCGAATCCTCAACACCGGCGAAGCGCGATTCCTACTTTTGCCACGCGTAGGCGTGTTGCGGCGCGCACTCAAATCAATCTTCATCCCATTCTCGTCGTATGCAATCTCACTCTGTAGCGGCCACCCATTCGATCGCCCTCTTTTGGCTGAATGGACTGATTTCGAATCTTCGACCTTCTCTTCTACCACCGCCACTACAGTGGAAGCAGCAGCAGCAGGAGCAGGTTCTACTTGCATAACATCAGATTCATCAGCATCATCAAACCGTCCCGAAGTATCAGACGTATCATCCGACAAATCCGCTGCCACAGTCGCAGGTGCAGCAGGCACAAACTTGCGCTTATTCAAGCTATTCGACGCCATCGTAGTTGCCGTGGTACTCGCCATACTGAGTCCTTTATACCCGTATCCGTGTCGATTATTCTGGCCGTACGCGTATCGATATTCGTTATCCGTATCCATAAACGTAAACGTAGCATCCCCTTCCAAATTATCGCTCTGATGATCGATATCGCTGTCGTCACTATGGCTATGGCCAAGCACGAGCGATTTCTGGAGCAGCGGGTCAGCCTGAAGCGGGTCGAATTGGAGTTCAATGTCTATGTATGGCGTGTAACAATGTGATGGACGCGAATACTGTGACGGATCTCGTCAGTACGTTTTCATTTCATGTATATATTTTCGGGGGCTGGAAAAAAAAATCGTGGATGTATCAGAATAGAAAAATGTCGTGCATGCAGATAAGAAAACAAACCTCCGCATCATCCATCGATTTCTTCTCCATATCCATTTCTCGTTGAAATAGTGTCTGTCTGATACGCCAAAAATATATAAAAAAGAAGGACTTACCAAATCTCAAAAATCGAAAAGAAAGAAAGAAAAGAAAAGAAATCGTCTCGTCGTGTCGTATACGTAACGCAACTCCCAAAAAGGGTAATCAAAACATAACTTTTCGCTCGAAAATATGCACACACGTAAAAACAATGCAAAATGGGAAATACCAATCGAGGCTTTGCCTTTAGACGAAGACAACTATTTGTGGCAGATTGAATGAATGAATGCTCAAGGTAGGGATGGCATGGAGGGGAAACGAGATGAATTGGCTTGTTTTGGTTTTTGCTTTTGTTTACCTTGACAACCCTTAGATAAGATAATAACGGCACGGCACTGATTAGGGTTAGCCACAACCCTTGTCTCTAGGACTACGCTCATGCAGTAGAAAGTAAAAATTACCATATTTTTGAACCGTAGTATAGTATTGATGATATGCTTTCATATTGACAAACTACCACTGCACACAATGCAACGAATCTCTAACCAGAGTAAACTATTCGCGAAACATCTTGTAAAAAATGATATTGATGAAATAAAATAGATTGAATCCTTTTCCAGAGGCGAAACCAGAAGCGAAACACAGAATCGAAGAAGAAAGATATAACATGTAAACATGGTTTTGAGAAGCGGAAGCGATACGTATCACATAAGGAAATGTATTACCACCGACGATAGTTAGGGAGGTAAAAAGAGACACACAGAGAGAGAGAGGATGGTAGATAGGAGAAAGAAATGGCCATGCCGATAGGGCGGGTTCGTAACTGCTTGCTTGCAATGGAAGGACAAATGCAGTGCGTGTATCAAGAAGAAGAAAATAAGAAAAAATCATGTACAGGAAGAATGGTAACAAGGTCGCCAATGTTTCTTAACGGAATAATGAACTTCCCCGGAGTCCAGAGATGATCTTACAGATTGAGATCAAAAAAACAAATTGCACGAAAGAAAGAAAAAAACACCGTATCCTGACGTAGTCCTGATAATATAACCCATGGATATAATCAAATAAGCCAACACCGGAATCAATCAATATTCGCCATGTATCGGAAGAAAAAAGATCAAACGGCAAGCTGTGCTTTGCTGGACATTCTGCCGTCTGCTCGCCTGTATTCCATTTGCGGTCGTTCCCAGCGCTCTGTGTCTGGTTCGATGAAGGAGTCTCGCCTGGCTGGAATGGGCTGGTGACCGACGCCGGCGTATTCGTTCTCTGTACGAATGCTCTTATGAGTGTGAGCCTCGTAGTTGCCAAATGAATCTTCGTGAGTACGCTTGGCGAGCGAGGTCTCAATCGGGTAGTATGACGGTCTCCTTTGTTGAGAAATGTCGGATGCAGAGGGTGGAGGCGGAACGGAGCCTGCAAATTGACCCAAGGAACTGATTGGTGGCAACATGATTGCTGAGTGAGGAGTGTGCGGGCGTGGTGGTACAGATGTAGTCGATGTTGCTGGTGGGTAGGTTTCTGATGGGGATGGACCGGCGTATGCGGGTGGGTCGACAGGCGCCGGGTTTAGGATCGATGGGAGATGGTTAGAACGTGTAGGATAAGATTGTGGTGTGGGTTCATGTTCGGATGCATTTGATGGCTGGCGCGAGTGAGGCAATGGAGGTTGTGCGGAGTATGCTGATGTCGGTGTCGAAGGTCCAGAAGTGTAGATGGAATGTGATGGTGGAGGTGGTGCAGCTGGCAGGTGAGGAGTTTGGTAAGACGCCGATGCAGAACCAAATGACAGATATCCAGGTGCTGCCGATGTCGAGGCAGGCGCTGGCGGTGGTGGAGGAGGATGTTGGTATGGAGTTGAAGGAGCAGGTGGCGGTGCTCTCGAATGGTGTGGTTGATATCCAGGGTATTCGTGAGTGGAATCCCGACGAGGAGTCTGACCCGGGTAAGAATATGGCGCTTCAACTGTACTATTGCTAGCCGACCGCGGACGCTCAACAGGCGTAGGCGTGGTGTACCGAGATGAGCGACCGTATCGGTCCTCCTCGTAGTCGCCATAATCCTTGTTGCTCTTTTCTCCCCGACGTCTCATGCGCACGTCACGACGGATACGGACGCGGCAGCCTTGTTCGGCGACAACGCGGCTGAGCGAAGTACTGGTAGCCAGCCCTGGAAACTTCTTTGCACTGTACACCTGGAACGGCGTCGATTTAACCTCCAGCCTGAAATTCAAGAACGCCTTGGGAGCTCCTGGCTTGTTTGAGGCGACCGTGGGTTGGGCGGGCAAGGCAGCGTCCTTGTCGGCATCCTTGGGATCCTTGACCTCTTCATACAAGTTGAAGTTGAGCCTGTAGAAACCTTCGTGGCGAACGGACAAGTCGGGAAAGATGAAATAGCCAGCTTGGGCGGGGCGATCCAAGTATGCAATGCCTGCTACGGGCACGCCAGTCAAGACAGGGCAGATCGGTGGTGATCCTCCGTTGCGAACCTGTGCGATCGGGCGAGCGTTTTCCAGCGTAGCGAACAGAAAGAAGTTGGCATTGTAGGCGAAGGTGATGTCGGTTTTGTTCATGTCATTGTCGAGTTCGGATTCGTAGACACGCAATTCAACGACGGGCGGAGGGTCGACAGGACGACGGTCAGCAGATGCTATAGTTACTGTTAGTCTCATTCGATTCATTGAAGCCATGTACATACACTTTGCCCCGGCACCGCACGCACGAGCTCTCTCGGGTTGTTGGATGACTTTCAAGGTGTAGGTAATTCTCTTTCCTTCCCGACTGACTCGACTGAACGAATGTTCTGTCTCGTTGACAGGGGCCATCAGTGGTCTTACTGCCGCCATGTTGATGTGTAGTGAATGAATGCGTCGCAGAGCGAGTCGCAGTGGATTGAAATCGAATCGGCCTTGCTACCTGATTGTCGTATACATCTGTAGGTATCTATCGAGTCGTGACTTGTGGAACTGACTTGGTGTTGTTGGCAGTTGCTTCGATCTGTCTCGATCTCTCGCACCAAAACCTCGACGATTCTTCAGTCGTACAAATCTTCTCCTATCTTTTTGTCCTTCTCCTCCTTCTTCTTCTTTCCCTTTTCGTTTCAACTTTCACCAACCGTTGTCGACTATCGATGGTCAATTATCGAGAAGTCGCTGGCAAAGGAGAGAGACAGAGAGATGGAGACTGTGGGATGGTTCTGCAGACGCAAGCCCGAAGCCGAGAGCACGGACACGGACAGGCTAGAGTGCTTTGGGCTGGCCCGCTGGGTCGGCGGATTCACTAATGCACTTTATTATAGCGTATTTCCGTATTTACCGTACCGTACGTACGGAGTACATACTAACTGATAATATGTCCAGAGCACGGAGCTTATTGCTATTCCTGGCTGTAGCACTGGCTAGTGTTAAGCGAGAGGCTATGTATGCAATTGTATCGAGAGATCTGCTGTCTGTCTATTTCTTCGTTCTTCAGACTTTTATGAGCACATTCAGTGCTTTGCCGCAAGAACAGACCAGAGATCATATGAATCAAAGATTCAACCACAATCCCAACCTTTAATGGGTCTCGACTCTCTTAATCTACCCGCCCGACGGTGGATCTGGATCAGAGGATCAGACGAAACCCCAGAGTCAGACGGCAAAGCAAAAAAGCAACAGAGAACAGGGGGAAGCTTACCAGTTTGGTATTAGGGTTGATACATCTCATCATGAACCTTAAACGGCTCTATTACGGTAGTGTCCACTGACCGTACTTCGCACACAGAACGAGACAATGCCATAGTGGACTCGATAGAAGTCAGTCGGATTTGTTATACTATTTGTACGAAGTTACAAACAAGTTACAGACAAGATAAAATAAGCCAAGTACGGAGTGCATGAAGAGATACATACGTAGTTAGAATAAATGATAACGGAGTATCTAATCTACTCATAGTAACAAGCGATCGTCATACGGTACGTAATTAAAAGATTACAATACGGGCCACTAAGACAAGTTAACAACGGGCTGGAGTGACCCGGCGAGCGGCTAGATCCACCGCCGTCTCCGTCTTCCAGCGACTTGGATGAGAACTTGTACTCCGTATGTCTACGTACTAGACTTGTAGACTACGTGTTAGTGTTGCAACTATGGAGACCAGTCAGTGCGTGTTAACAGAACACGTACATCAATACGTACAAAAGACGGTGGACTGGGCAATCTGCAGTTTCTTCAGGTCCGTACGGAGTATGTACTGTAGAAAAAAGAAACAAGAACAAAGAAACCCGACAGACAGAGTGACATGTGGTGATGTACTCGCAGTCTCGTACTACTCGTACCAAGCTAAGGTAGTAAGCGAGTCCAATCAGCAGCCGGCACGGTGGATCACTCCCAGCCCGTCGTCGCGGGTCAGTTGGCCCCTGCGCAGGAAGCTGCTGATTCGTTCCCAGCACTAAGATTACTGTCGGGGACCCTACTTCCGGAAACGGAAAGCGCTTCTGAGTCTCTCTTAGTCTCTCTTAGTCTCTCTTAGTGCAAAAGCTGAGGAGAATTTTCCCGCCGACGATACTGTATCCAGCTAGTCTCAGCGTCGAGAGTAGCTGTCTGATCATTCGTCTCAACCCTGTAATTTACCCTGTCTGTACTACGCCTGTACTAACTCGTTGGCATTCCCAGGCCTTTGGATTTGGGTTGAATCCTTGACTCGCTTCGACGACCGTACGCAAAGCCCCGTTACTGGTCAGCCTGAGCCACCCTCTCTTTGATTTTTCTTCAGCTTGTAAATCGCCATTGCCAACTGAGGCTTGAGTTTCCGACCTGATAATCAAATCTGACTCGGTCTTGTGGCAAGTCGATACTGCGCTCTCTTTCGCTGAGCATGTGCCATCAGCGAGTGACCTCCTAAGTTACTGACTACGTATGTATTGAGGCGCTGCGAACTTGGTACTTGGTACCGTACCGCCGGCGCCGAGCACGGTACCAAATCAGATCGCAGACCAAGCAATCAGACAAGCACGAACTGCGCCGTATGCTTCTACGGAGTACAGTTTATTAAATTATGTATAGAAACGATAATTCTCCGACTTTATGCAAGATGTGCTCGGCCTTTGCCAGTGGCCATCAAGGAAAGTCTGAGCAAACCAGATAGCGTTACATGCTCCGTACGACTACGTTACACATGTAGAACCGCTGCCAGTGGACTCGCCAACCAAGTTGAACCAACATCCTGGCAAACCTTACACATTCAAACAAACAGAAAAAATAAACGTCCTTCGTCAGCAGTACGGAGAAAGTTCGTTGTAAGAACTTAATACGGAGTACTCGTACTATGTATGAATCCCGTTGCTTTTCCTCGCTTCTGACTTAGTAGTAAGTTAGTACCGAGTAGTGTCAGGACAGAGTGGCACTAGTACGACGTCAACAAAAAGCAAAAAAGAAGTCTCAAAAATGAGATCGATCACAAACCAACGCTAAGTTCTGACTGTGGGATGGCTAGGCTTCATCCGGGTTAGGGCTGTCAGTTTGGGAGGGATTGGCTGGTTGATGCCAATGGGGGACGGGGAACCCGAGAGTTTATTTGTCCGTATGTACTCTGTATGGTACGTACGTAGTACTGTACGTACGGAGTGAGTTACGATACCACCAATAGAGTACTGGTTTCATCTCAGTCAATTCCATGATTTGATTTGGTTTATATCTTACGAGTAGGATCCTCTCTTCTCGACCTTCCTTGTACTGTTGTACATTTGACTTGGATTGTCGCCGTTGGTACGCATGGTTCTTAACTTCTTATACAAGGCTGAACCCATACCGGGCACAATCACGATCACACTCCAAAAAGCAATCCATCGGGTTCAAAATTGAGCATATACCCAGGTAACCTAGTCATATTCCGTACAGAGTACGGAGTACGGAGTACATCTCAAAAATTGTGACTCCAAGCCGTACGTATCTAGTTTATTGCTCAGGAATATTTGGTAGATATGGATACTAAAGTTCTGCGAAATAAATCCTTCAACTGTATGTATACTACGTATGATAATGTTCTAGAAAGTATTCAGAAGTTTTCGTGGAATGTCGGGTTGCATCATTCCATGGATGTATGTATCGCCCCACTTGTTTGCTGTTGTATTCAAGTATTGTTTCAACTTCCGTGTCTGGTTTGATCTGGATACCTACGTACGAACGTGCAGAGTTCGATCTGGACATCTCATCTAGTTACATTGCATCTGCCTATATAAATTGTATCTAAGTATGTACGTCCACCCGCTCTAGTCAAGTTGATCGAGATCACGATGCATTCCGTGCTAAGTACCACACAGAATACGTACAAACAATAGCAGTTCCTATTGAGCAATACCGTCTCCCAGGATCGAGAATCATTGACATCATGGACCAGTTTTTATTTCATGTACCGAGTATGATGTTACACCGTCAAAAGCTTCGCAATGCTATTCCATGCACGACGCTGTATATTTGTCATTAAGAATGTGAGGTATGAGGTACGTAGCATGACAAATATCGTTCCATGAATCCATGGATGAGTTGCATCTATCCATACCTCTGCCAGATCAGGCTGAATCTAACCATAGGGGATCAGTGTATATACATTTCCGCAGCGGCGCAGCTGATACGTACCTACCCAGTGTGTATTGCCAATACGTAACTACACAGATTGATACCGGATGATCGGCCAGATGACAAGTGACCGATTATTTACTGGGACAACTACGCCGCATTGGGAGTAGATTCCATTTTGTGTCTAGCTTGCACTCTAATTGTGGGGAGGATTAATAGTACTTTATTTGATATGGGATGCTATTACCTACGTGGAATTATCAACGATGTTAAGAGACGTTGTTCGATGTTCCTGCATGTTTGGATTCTGGATAGTACCTACAGACGTATTGATGGAGGAGTATGTATGTTGTACGACTACCTGGTAAGGGTACACGAGGACCCGACTGATCGGAAGTAGAAGGTCGAAAGATGACTTACGTTCGTAGACTGGTAGAGAAGACGAGAATATATCAGCTCTATATAGTATATTCTAGGGTTGGTCGCACGATTCAACAGTCGGTGTTACATACTCTATAATTGATGCGAGGGTGACGAGATAGGAAGGTATCTTTGTCTATGATACTATTGATGTATTCCGATTATCACATACGTATCGTCCTCCGGACTGCCCAGCCTGTCCCTGTCTCTCCTGCCAGTTACCTGGGCAGTCCCGAGGTCTCTCCTTGCAGACCGTTATTCCGGTGCATCGGTTACTTAAGTACCGAGCGTTATCAAGTCTTAGTACCTACAGTATATGTCGCGCATAACAAACCAACAAACCGAAACCGTTGACTCGAACATGTGTTCTTTGTCCTGACCCCTTCAACTGTGGATACAATTAATATATCAAGACCCTGATAACCTTCCAAAAAGGAATGTGGATAATATCTTCAATCATTATCCAGGAGGAACAGGACGGATAGACCCGACAGGGTCCATTTTCAATGCGTCTGAGCTTACGCACTGGTCGCTCGTGAATCAAAACCCGGCTTTTGACTTTTACTATGTAAGCATAGTCTATCGAGTATCGACGGTGCGACACAGAGTCACAGACTGGTAATTGGCGACTGCGAGGTACGTACGCGATACATTAGTGTGGGGATACGGACACAACTCGGAATCTGATCCATCTCAAACCTGCCCATAAACTTCAACTCACGGCGTCAAGGAGTCCAGGACACAAGGCCCAATCGCCGAGTACGTATCCACTTGAACAAAACCGTTTCTCGTCTGTGCTCTACGTATCATAATATCAGTCCGGTATATAACCTATCATATCGGCATTTGCCATTTCATTTTCAGGTTTCTGGCACATGGACCTCTGATTAGGGTTATGCAGCGCAGACCGACTACTAACTAGTACGTAGTAACAACCGATGTCGGTAGTTAGTTTGGGTAGGAAATGTGAGCAGAGCGTTGCTTTCGTAGTGGCGAGACCGGTCACATTTGATGTTCGTATATACAGCTCTGAGTCAACTGGTAGGTTGGTTACTTGTTACGGAAGGTGTGGATTTGACAGCCACGAGGTTTTTTGTATATCCATGGATAATAGAACCTAACTTATCACTGGCTATGTGCATGTAAATAGATGAAGAATTATCAGCTTACGTATCTACGTATTCGATGTAAAATTATCGCATCAATGTGGTTATGCTTAAAACATCTCGCCTGAATATAAATACCTAATCTGCACACCTACATAAGCGACGAAATATATTCTCCGAGTCCTTCGTATTCGCGTATCAGCATGCTCTACGTACTTGAGTACAAAGTAAATTGTTGAGTTCATGCGCTTTCAGTGGCAGAATGTACTGTACCATGCAACCTTACATAACATCGCAACGCATTGCGTGTGTATTGCTGTTATTTACCTAGGTATAAACTGACTAATTGGGTATATTTCTGCGTTGCTATAATGTAGCTAGCTAGATATTTAATCAACCTTGGAAGGTACTTAGAGTCAAAGCATTGATCCAGAATATTGAGCTGATAGCTATGATCATAAGCGAATAGATGTTGAACCAAAACTTGCATAAACTTCAGTTAAATCCAGTCCTTGCATCGATCTACAATATGTCAAAAACTTGACAGCTACCTACCTATCCTCCTCGGTCAAATGATATGTGTCAATATTGATGCACAGGACAATATCTAGCTACAATGCACAATATCGCCGATTGATGGATGTCTTACTGCATTCACTTCCGAGTTTATTTTCCATTTGGGATGTGATTGATCGATTCGAACGATGCTTTACTAATTCAGTGAACAATAAACAATGAGTCGTGTATTAATTACTAGCCCAATGGAACGAATACGTAGATCTTATTTGATCGTAATGCGTTGCAGTCAATGGCTGGACTGGATATTCAATTCGCGCACCTGATTAAGGCGTACGTTAGTGAGCCTATTCATGACTGTCATGTTGACCATAGTCCCTTGTACTGAGCCTGCTAGCTCAAATAGTGTTCGCTTGGTTACAGTACGAGAACATGTCATGAAGCCATCCCTGCAAAACGCTCGAGTCATGCGAAACCCTGGTCGACTTACCAACATTGCTGAAGGATGAAGGTCTTGAGTACGTACTCAGTATTCAAAACAATCCTATATTTATCTACGTACTCATCAACCCTGTCGAGTATCGTATGTATTCAATATTTATATACGTACAGGCAACACAGCATCCATCGACCCCGTCGTATCAAACCTACAAATCAAGGGTACATATGTAATATGTATCTCAGTAAGAGTCATTAACTACCCTATCAGTATCAACAATCCTTAAAATTAAATGGATTGCCACTCTGACAGCTGCCACCAGTCCCACAACCCACAACCCACTCACCATCACCAATACCAACCCTACCATCCCACAAAATCCAGATTCTGATCCCTATTAATTTCCCAACTAGCACTCCGTACTCCGTACTCCGTACATACTAGAGAATAAAGAGAATAAAGAATAAAGAAAGACCGCTGTCAATCCCTCTCGGATGGGCACGTCCCGGACCCGCGGATACAACGGTTTTGCCTATTTGGGTAGTAGGGTATGTGGAATCCCTGTCTATAACCAACACTTTTCTAAGAAGTGCTTCAAAGAAAGAGACTTCAAATCTTTCAGTAGGATTTGCATGAAAATGGGACTCACTTTCTGGATTGGGTTGGATAGGTGGCGAGTCATTTATTTCGTCCTATGAAATTATTATGTTAGTTAGTAGTTCATATGGCATACTCCGTGCTATCGACTGTGTACGATATTAGAGCGGAGATTGAGCGATTAACACGTCGGACTAGGTAGCATGAATCATGACAATCGTTAGGGATTCTCTTCCTGGCTATTATAATGACAATCATATTAATACCGTTTGAAATATGCGTGCCGTAATCGACGCACCCTGTCCGCAATAATTGGTCTTTTTTGAGTCAAGCAATGTAATGCATAGAAATTGGATGTGACCAGAACTTCTTCTATATTACATTTATATAGTGGATGTTTCTACACAATAGTGGCAACATATGGATATCTGCAATAGCAGCAAACAGTGGGTCGTTATAAGATCACAGTGCTGTCACCGGGTGTATCTATAATTCAGACACGCTAATGGTAATTTTTCAAGTCAATACGTTAGTATCTAAACATGATTTAGCACGTGACATTATCCCACAAACAAATTTCTAAGACAAACGCGGTATCCTCAAAACAAAAACCCAACCTCATCTATAACTAAATTTAAGAACATCCTTACTACTATATATAAGCTATAGGATAGGCTAATAGATACGTTTATATGCTGGTTTATAGACGATTTAGTATGGTGTAAATTTTAAAAAGACTTTATTAATCTGTGTAGGAGTAAAGCGCGGAGATTGTTTTATGTGGGACTACATCACGTGTAAAGTTGTGTATTAGAATTGGAAATTTTGAAATAATACCATTAGCGTGTCTGAATTATAGATACATACTTTTACAGACAGCCGAACCGTCATCTGAGTCTTACAACAGTCGTTATATCACCGTAAATCGAGTGCTAAGACAGACTCGTCACAGACTCAGGTCAGACAGATTACGTCCTTCATAGGATGACAGCTTAGTAGGCTTACTATGCTCTTACAGAGCTCAATTTAATGCGCGCCTTCCTAATTAGGCAATATGTCAACATGTCAACTGGCTCAAGGCCTTCTACGCCAGCGGCCTATTTAAATATATATATCCTACGTGCTTACTCCTCAATCCGCGCGCAACTGCGTACAACGCACCAATCTCATGTATAAGGCCTTATTTTGGTGTCTAATTTGGTGAGCGAATCCTTATTCTGTTATTACGCGCTTATATGCAAATATTAGCCTATGTATAAGGCCATTGGTGTTGAATTTGTTGACGCACATGCGCGCGTTTTGTACAAGGCCTCATCTCATGTACGAATCTAGGTTTACAATCCTCTGTATGAGGCCTCCTTGGTGTCAAATTTGGTGAGCGAATCCCCCAAATCTAGTTGACACGCGCTCATGTACGAATCTAGGGCACAAATCTATATTGAGTCTATAAACGAGCCCCCAAGCCAACGTACATACGATATTAGTGGATGAACTTAGGCGTGGGACCTGGGTGTTGTGTATATTTAGGAGTGTTAACGTGTCTTATGGCTATGATTATTATTTGTAATGATATATAATAATATAATGTATAATATTATAAATAGATAGAAAATCTAGGTAATAGTACAGTATTATAATAAGGATGTCACAGTCCTCTTACCGTGCCTTTCACTGTCAAGCCACTGTAATCTTAGAGCCATATTACCATGTTGTAAGGTCACCCAATTGGTAAGAATTAACTATGTATTACTGGCTGGTCATGTCATGGCGCGCTGTAATATCAAGGTGCTGTCACCCAGGCCTTACAGAGATCCATATATTGCCGCTACTGGCGGAGGATCGCAAACCTAGATATGTATGGAGCGCGCTCGTTCGTCAACAGGAGGTTCGCTCATTCATTGAACACCATAATCAGGCCCGTACTAGACGTGAGATTGATGCGTTATATGCAGGTGAAAGATATGTATATAATATATAACTATATATATAGTCCATTGACACGGAAGCTTGAGGTCTTGAGCTAGTTGACGGGTTGCTATAATGCCTAATTAGGAAGGTGTGCGTTGAATTGGGTCTTTTGATGACAGCACAGCAAGATCAAGATGTGGTAATATGCTAAATCTTATCACTGGGGCATGACCTTGATGTCACTAAGTTCCTACGCCAACCCAGTGTTCAAATGTTTGCCGCTATTGAAGATACACGCGTGTTCCACCACGGCCAGAACGTGCAAGTATCAATCAATCAATCTCTCTCTCCATGATAATTCTCACGTAGCTAATCTTCGTCTGCTTTATAGGTTTCTTTTAGAATTTTCTCATCACAACTTATCCCAAGCAAGCCCTGACACTGTGCATGACATGTCAAGCCGCACTTTTCGCATCGCCTGTTGGCGCCCTCGCCATTCCCCTGTCCCGGAGAGAGAAAATATCCACAGTGACAACACCAATTGGCCGATGTATTGAACAATGGCACAAATTGATGTTTTCTCATGGTATATAGAAGGCTTCGTTTCAATTCTTCCGGGGTGTCCAAACACGGCACATAAAAGCCATGTTCCCGCTGGAGCTGTCTATGACACCCTATATGACAGGCCAGCCGGCACTTTTTGCATTGCACACCATAACCAAAATATTTGAGACAGCGAATGCAGAGCATACTATGATAGAATTTTCGGTAAATGAAATGATGGTTGAGTTTGTACCGCGTGTAATCAGTCATCATGCGCTCTCCCCTCTCTTGTGCCGTCTGTTCACGATGCTCGGCTGGATTTTTCCTAGTCAGTGAACAGCCACCGGGGTCATACAATGGTGAAGGAGGAAGAAACAAGTAAACTGACTGGAAACAAGGTCACTAAAAACAAGTTTGAGGCGTATCTTCCCTTCAGGGGCAAGTCTGAACCACGTATCGACTGTAGTTGAACCGTCGTCATCTTGATGGACAGCTACGTTGCTGGAACGTAGGATGTCCATCAAACGAAGCCAAACAGCACCAACTGGGCTCTGAGTCTCGTCGTTTTCATAGATCATTAATTCGATCTCGGTTCCTGTATCGATGTCTTCGTAATCCAGCAAAATCTCCGCACCTGTCCACTCCACGTAATGGGGTGTGTAACCGCGTTTGCTTAGAAACCGCGATTCCCAGATATTATATAGTTCCAAAGTGAAGCATGTTCCAGTGACCGGTGTCCCCGTAATCGATTGTATATGAATTGACAAGTGTCCTCTGATCATCGGCTCATTCTTATCTTCTGCAACAATTCTTCCCTCTGTCATGAAGATTGAAGTTAGAATAGACATATTTCAACACTTTTCGTATAGGGTATTGGGAAGATAAAGAGTTACAACCTGATAAGAAAGACTCTAGATTTTCGAATCTTGAGAACATTCCTGATTTTGCATAGCTTCCAAGGACATTTTCATAATGGCGTAGTATTCCTTTGAGGAAATCGATCCTTGGATCAAGGACTGGGAACAAGTCTCTGGCAACGTCTGTTTCTTTCTTGAAGTTGCGTTCTTCCCATTCTAAATTATCTGCATTTCTCTCCCGAGCAGAAGCCAGCAATTGGTATAATGTCTTGAGGTATTGTTGTTCTACCGATTTATATTCTTCATACACCGATAGTGTTGTCTGAACCTGATATAACATGAAACTTATGCCCAATATAGGGTTAGTTCGTGCATTCTCCTGAATCATGAAATCTACTCATGTCAAATGCAAGATTAGAATGTATCTAGTTGGGATGATTCAAATAGACAAAAAAATTACCCAGCTTATGAGATTCAGGTAACAGCTTCGCAAAGCGCGGTCCTGGACCTACACATTTCTAAACTTCGTCGTGATCATTCTGGGGTTGCAAGAAGACAATTTCCCAACCTGCTGCTTGTTCCGCGAGGAGTGACTGGAGGATCTTCAGTTTTTCAGTTGAATATTTGATCCTTGTCTTCATTAAAGGAATTAGTCTTGGATCATCTGCGAGGTATAGAATCCTTTCATTTGAATCGTGGATCCTTCGGGTAAGGAAAACGATCTCCTCTTCAATCGTGGGCTTTTCGAGAGTGTCCATCTTTCTGAAAACATTAGCTTGGTGGATAGAATGCACACAAAGTCGGCAATAGAATCCAACCCCTCTTTATAAATCATAGGGTTAGGCACCAACCTTTATCCATGCCGAAATACTGAGTGATATTCCTAAGGATCATATTGGTCAAAATGGTATTATTAGATATCATTGGTGAATATTGCATAACGCCGCCATACACGCCGCCAGGACTAACCAAACATGTATGAAAACAAGGGGACTTTGTTTTTTATATACAATCTGGCGTTGTCCCTGCATTGCTGACGTTTGATCATTCAGTTCAAAAAAGGTTGGCCGTTACGCTAGAGAGACATCTCGATGATGTTCGTTTGGAATTGGAAGGGGTTCATGGAATCATGGCTATTGACGGTGCTACTTTCTAGCCTAGCCATGTATAAATGTACCTAGGTATTAGAGAATCTGGTATTTTCGTGTCATTAATCATGACTACAGCTACGCCCTATCTGCAAGATGAATAAGACTAGGTAATTGTCTGTTTAGCATGTCAATACATGGAAGAATACCCAAGTACATCGTTTAGCCGTGTCAAGTGTTAATTCATATACAGTAGAACCTGGCTATAACGAACAGAAGGCCGTCCAACGTCCGAATCCGGTATCTAGAGATTTTAATTCATATGGTAATGGGGGGCACTCTGGTATAATAAACTGTTTGGTCAATAACGATTTGGAGCACTCCTCATAACCATATGAATAATTTCTAACCTCATATCAATATAATGACAAGGGGGCCCCCTCTTCGTTATAGCCAGGTTCTACTGTACATGCAACTTGTACCTACATAGGTCCATCAACCTGCACCGCTGTACACATGCCAATTAGACAAAGGGATGTTGGCTGTTTTCATCTCCTTAGGTAAAGGACACATATCTCCGAAATGTTAAACTTTACCTACCATAGCCTTCATCCCTAGAAGAGTCGGAACGACACGGAGAATGAGACAAATATCATCTCTATCATAAGATTGACATATTGAACACCCTCCGACTCTGTTGCTAAACCGAGACGTCTATTATCGGACTGTCATGAATGTATATCCCAAATCACGAGTCACTAGTCAGCGATGTTAACAGAAACAGAAAGCTCAGTTAAATTCTTAGCTACGACACGACACACACAATTTCCATACACTCATCTACTACTGTACCTACCATCTCCGTACGTAACTATACGATTTGACAGGGTATGGCGAGAAATGTCATCTTCAACCCAACCCCTTGCATCGTCGAAAAGCAAGTAAAGCCGATCCCGCAACGATGTGTGTGATTGCAATGCAAATGCATATGCATATGTAAAATTATTTGGAATGAATACTGTGAGAAAATGGAGCAGTACGATGCAGGACGTACGTTCCAGTCGTTTGGGTTTGGGTTTGGGTTTGGGTTTGGGTTTGGATGTATCAATATGTCAGACCCAAGACCCAGAAATGAGGGTCAACATTCCCGACTCAAGATCAACCAGGTACGGGGCGATACGTACGTACGTACGTACGCATATCATATCCCAGATTGGAGGTTTGACAGGTGACAGATCAGAAACCTAGATTCGTCCACTAGCCTCTTAGCTATGTACTTACTACTAGGTGGTAAACATCCTCGTGCCGGCCTCGACCGCTGCCATACCCCCGCAGAAGCCCATTCAACCTCGCACTCAAATCGTGCGTTTTGAGTATACGTACATACTATCTGCATACGTAGCGCAGCGTCCTTACTTGGGTTGGGTGTACTATATGGCCCGAATCCAAATTCTCGGGATCATCGTATCGTATCGTATGGGACGCAAGTACGTATGTTGCTTTCAATGTCAGGCTTTCGGCAAGGGGTTGAGTTGGCATGCTCATGTCATGTCAATGACACTCGCGTGACAGATGACTTGATGCGCCGGCCTTCAAGTTCCTCCTCGCTTTCGATCCGAGGTATTCTGGTTGTCAATGTTCGGAGATGCGTGTTATTTGGAATACGTAGGTACTTTGAGATGAGTATGGACATGGATCTTGCCGTTCAGGATGTGTATATACTAAAAAGATGATGTGATATTTTAGAGTGTGATGGTGGTGATAGATAGAGTATGTGGATGAGGTGAGTAAAACCCCGAGTAGATGGAATACGAATGTCGATATTGGTTGGCTTTGAAGATTCTTGGAATATGATTATCTCTCTCAGAGCAGGTGTGGTGAATGCAGAAGCATAAGGGGCATAGACCTAGGACATATGGCTACTGGTGTGGGTCTGGGAAGGCATACAGATGCCTCGAACTATAAGTATGAGTCAGCGGGGATACGATTATCTGCGTGATATCTTCTTATTGTCAACCATAACCTTGAGTCCTGGGCTCCGTCCCTACAACACAAGCTGTGTACAAGGTTCTGCTGGTCGATGTTGGTTAGGGCTATGTTACCTGAAAGATATCCGGATGTCAGGAAATACATGTACTAGTTAATTTTATAGAACAAGTGTGGCATTTCATTATGTTCTGTCGATCTATTTATCAACTTTCTTAGCCTCACCACCCTCCGCATCAACCACCGCTTTCCTAGCAACAACGCCAACACCTACACCGGGACTATCAGAACCAACCTCATCCACCAAATCCGCAATAACCGGCGGACCCGTAAAATGTCTGCGCGCGTAGACGAAATACCAAACGACGCTAATCGTCGCAAACCCTGCGAACACGACGGAGGCATAATTCATCGTCGAGGGCGTGACGGGTAGCGAGACGGGCATGCAGAACAACACGACGGCAAGGACAATCCAGACTATCGTGGCGATGTTGATGGCATATCCGAATCGTCCGAGGGAGAAGGAAGAGTGTTTTACGGCTCGGCGGCCGCGTAGAACGTTGATTAAGATGGGGACGCCGTAGGAGGTTGAGAGGCAGATTGTTGCTACTCCGGTAAAGGAATTGAATGCTGCGCTTGAGCCGAAGTAGATTAGGCCTAGCAAGCAATCCACCACTGAAGACAAGATGACTGCGTTGACAGGCACGTCGAGGGATTTGTTGACTTTTTGCCATGCGCTGAATCCAGGGATTGCGCCGTCACGGGCAAAGGCGTAGGTGCAGCGACTGGCTGCGGTGAGTGCACCGATTCCTGCAAAGAGCATGATACCGAGAATCAGAAACAAAAGACCGAAGCCGCCTCCGGCAGAGCCTGTGACAGTTTTGAATAGTAGTCCAATAGGTTGGCCGTTGGCGACTGCGAGGAGGATCTCGACAGGCGGGAGAGTGAACATAATCGGAATCAAATACATCAAGCCAGTGACTCCAGCGGCGACCACTGACAAGACGATTGCTCGCGGCACTTCGAGATGAGGATTCTGCACTTCCTCGCACATGGCTGCGACCATTCCATAACCTGTTAATGTATACGCCGCTTGAAGCAGACCGACGAAGAATGCCCATCCGCTTGGCCTGCTCGAATTAGCTCAGAATCGTAGACCAAGAAGAAAAGAGACGGACCATCCACTTGACGAAGCATCATAATGCCCAAACACAAACTCGCCCGATCGACGATCGTCCGCCATCGTCAAAAGCGTGATCAAGATAATCACCACACTGGCCGCGGTCCAGTAAATGCACACTTTATTAATCAAATGCAAATACCGCGACGCAAAAATATTCACCAGCGCGCACACCAACATAACCGCCCAAAACATCAAAATCGTCTGATACGGCGTCGGCACATAGTCCTCATTCCACAGCGAAATCGCACTGAGAATAAGCTGCCCGCCCGAGAAATTGATACTCAACGTCACCGTCCAATTGCCGACGAGCGTCAGCCAACCGTCGATAAACGACATGATTGGTGCCCATTTGCGGGTTGAGAGCATCGCACTCCAGTAGTAGACTCCGCCGGCTGTTGGGTATACAGCGCAGATTTCCGCCAACGAAGCTGCGATTGCGATTGAGATGAGAGTTACGAGGACCCAGCCCCAGATGATGGTTACGGATTGGCCGTCTACGAGGGTGATGTAGAGGGTGGTGCTGAGACCGAAGGGGGCCGCCATGATTGCGAAGGACCTATTTTGTAAGACTGTCAATTCTTATGAATTTGCGGGCAAAGACTTACAAGCCTAGGACACTCAGCATGCTCAGGTTTCGTGGCAGTTCATTCTTGTATCCCATGCGCTCGAGAGCGGCATCGGCGCTGTTTGCCTGGGAGGCCATTTTGTCCTAGATGATGAATTCTATAAAGCCATGTACTGAAGCAACAGAAGAGGATGTAAAAGGAGAATGAGGAGTAGAGAATAGAGTAGGAGCTCACATGACAGACCCAGGTTCTTATTCTGGAGCAGGTGGTTCAAAGTTCAAACACGGCGATCCTCTGTTAAGAACCGGCCAGGGGCAAATCATCTTACTCCAACAACTCCGTAAGACTGAAAGTAACACGAATAACGACGCCTATATCGGTTGGTGGCATGCGACGGTAATATCTCACGGCCTCGGACTAGACTCGATGTAGTATACTCTACTATACCTAGGTATACTCTTACGTATTCCGTGCTGCTCAGCGTGGACGTGTGCCAAGCAGCTAGCCGGGGAAATCATACTTACGGTCCCTAGAGTATCACTATCTACTATCTCATGTCGAGAGAATTGCATGGGTAGAAGTTGATATTCTACGGTCCTTCCATGCATCATGATCTTATATGCCCATAGTTGATTTGTTGACTATGTATGCAGACTACGAGGGCCTACCTGGTGACTTGTAGAATACTCGAGGTGGTCCGAGCTTCTCCTAGTTGGAGACTGAATCTACAATTCCTATGTTGAACCTCACGCTAAAGCAGAGATATTCATTCATGAATTGAGCGGGCAGATTGTAGTTCTGAGATAGTGATAGTGAATAGTCGTTCGAGTAAGATGCGATACGTAGATAGATAGAATAGAAAGGGTTGGTGAGCAAGTCCCGAAAAGGAAGGTACATCCCTGGAATTACGTTAATCCGAGTCGATGCCTCAGGCTATGACGAGGGCAGGAATGGGATGTTCGAATTGCCTCGCGAAACACCTCGCTCAGTACCCGTGGACATTCTGTGTACATTTTTCGTTACACTCCGCTCATCATGCAAATCTGAATATCAATCATATTATTATCGATCTAGGTAAGTAAGTCAGCCATTGACTTTGCTCTGCAACGAACGAATCAACTGGCCGCTCCCGTCCGGCCCAAAGCGGCATAGCGCGTGCTCAAGGCCGTCTGGATGCGCGTTGCCCTCATCCTGCCTTACTGCCTGAGGCTAGACACTAGATAGTAGATGGAGCACGTCCCGTGATCTGGCCAATGGAAGAGAGCAGTGATTTCACCCTCCGGTTCAAGGCCAGGCTCAACTTCAACGCCACAACTACATCTGATCAACCCATTCGCTGACCCTCTCTTCGGTGCCGAAGGTCGCTCGTTCTGCCATACTGACTTCGTACAGCGTACAGTTCCATACTGTCGACACCCAGCCCACTTGACTCCTTATCAATCCGCCGTAGTACCGTACTACTACTACGCCGTACACGGACAACATCTTACCAGATCCACAACTAACGTGATCCATCGGCCGACCGCCTGCCAGCTGCAAATCTCATACATTACGTTTTCACTATCACGTCCAATCAGCCGCCTGCCCTGCAGCAGACTACTTCCGCTGCATCATTTTGCTTGTCCAGAGAGGGGCTCATGTTATCGATACCTCTCACTACTATTTCAAGATCTTAGCGACAACTCGACTCAACCTCGACAACCCGACTATCGCCGTTGCGTAAATCCTTATCCGCCCAGTTTCAGCCTACCTACCGTCAATCCCCAACCGCTGGGGGGTATACACTCATCGCCGTCGAGCAGCGGTCACCACGCCGACGGCAGCGCGTTTACATCTACGAAGAGAATCTATCGAATTTGAGATATGACGACTGCGCTGGACCAGAAAGCGCCGGCGCCGGCGCTGGAATCGTTCCATCCCGTCGAGACGAATGCCGCTTCCATTACACCTCCAAACAGCGCCGACGGAAAGAAAAATGTGTCTGAAGGGGTTCCCTCGGAATTGTCCGACCTCGACTTGGATCACCATGCGGAAGCGCCATCGGTGGAGGCTGTTGAGGAGGATATCAAACCCGATCATTACTACGAAGGAGGAAGAATACCCGTTTTCAAGCCGGTGAGTGAGGTGATATAAAGCAATTGAATCGTTACTGATCGCTGCAAGACCATGGACCAATTCCGCGACTTTCAAGCTTTTATTCAAAAGATTGACAAATACGGCATGAAGTCCGGTATCGTCAAAGTCATTCCGCCGCAAGAATGGTATGCCTGCTTTTGTTCCGCTGCTATTTCAAAGCTGACACCTTCCAGGAGAGACTCTCTTCCCCCACTCGACGAAGCGGTCAAAAGCATTCGAGTCAAGAATCCCATCATGCAGGAATTCCACGGCGCCCACGGAACTTACACTCAAGCCAACATCGAAAAGCAGCGATCATACAATCTTCCGCAATGGAAGTCTTTGTGCGAGGACGGAAGCCACCAACCCCCTGCCAGACGAGGCGAGCGCCGCCGTACTCAAGAGAAAGCCCCTCGTGCTCCGGCTGTCAAGACTCACACCACGACTGTCCGATCCGGCTCACAGAAGCGCGGCCCAGGTCGTCCGCCAAAACGAACGAGAGAAGTCAAGATTAAAGAAGAGTCGCCTGCTGATGATCAATCTGAAAAATCACGTTTGGAGGGACCGCCAACACCAGTTTCTCCCGAATCGAACCCAGTCGAAACAAAAACGGAAGATCTCAGCGATGGAGAGGCTCTTCCGGCTGCAAAACGTCGCGGCCGGCAGCCAAAGTCGGTGTCCTCCCGGAGGAAGCACAATCGAGGCGAAGCACTTGACCAGGTGGATGAAGAAGCGTTCAAAGATTTCGACTACCGCATTCACGATAACGACGAATACACCGCCGAACGATGCGACGAGCTGGAGACTGCATACTGGAAATCGCTCATGTTCAACAACCCCATGTACGGAGCGGATATGCCTGGTTCGTTGTTCGACGACTCGACCACTTCGTGGAACGTAGCAAAGCTTCCCAATCTGCTCGATGTTATAGGACAAAAAGTCCCCGGTGTCAACACTGCTTATCTCTATCTCGGTATGTGGAAAGCGACCTTTGCCTGGCATTTGGAAGACGTGGATCTGTATAGTATCAACTATATCCATTTTGGCGCTCCCAAACAATGGTATAGCATATCCCAAGAAGATGCACCTCGCTTTGAAGCAGCCATGAAAAGCTTCTGGCCAAGCGATGCAAAGAACTGCGACCAATTCCTTCGACACAAGACATACTTGGTTTCTCCCAGTATTTTGAAGTCGCGGTTCGGCATCACAGTGAACAAAGTCGTCCACTACGAAGGCGAGTTCATGATCACGTACCCATATGGCTATCACTCTGGTTTCAACTTGGGATACAATTGCGCCGAATCGGTCAACTTTGCCACTGAACAATGGTTAAACTATGGTCGCATTGCCAAAAAGTGTAACTGCGAGTCTGACAGCGTCTGGATCGATATTGGTGATATTGAGCGAAAGTTGCGAGGCGAGCCCACGCCTGAGTATTATGACGAAGAAGATATCGATAGCGATTTGAGTGATGAGGACGGTGCATCTGACCTGCTCACTCCTCCTCGTAGCGTGCCTGAAAAGTCAACTCGCGGTAGGAAGCGCAAGATTGATGGCGATGAACCCCGCTCGAAGCGCGCTCGTATGCAGAATCACGCTATCCGCAAAATCCCTTGTGTCTTATGTCCGAATGACATGGACTACGAAGATCTGCTACCGACTGAGGACGGCAAATCACATGCACACCGTCGTTGTGCGACGTACATTGAAGAAACGTCCATCCTCCGCGACGACTCTGGACGGGAAGTTGTCTGCGACATTGACAAGATCCCCAAAGCGCGCATGGGTCTTAAATGCCTGTTCTGCCGCGAAGTGCGGGGAGCTTGCTTCCAGTGCAATTTCGGGAAATGTACGCGGGCGTACCACCCCACCTGCGCTCTTCTGGCTGGAGTGCAGGTCGAATTTGGATCGATTCTGGTGATTGCAGATAGTGGCCAGCAGTACTATGTACCTAGCGTTGACCTGAAATGCAAATACCACCGACAGAAGCGACTCGGCTCGTCGGAGACGCCTGATGAAGACCGCAGAGTGCTCCAGGCGGCCAGTCGGCTGTCGATGGGCGATCTGCTGCAGTTCCAGGCTGACAAGGAAATCAACGGAGCTGTTGTGCTGGAGAACCGGCCGATTGAGCGAATGCTGAAGCTGAAAGTGCTGCCCCGCGGTGATGTTATTGAGTTGCCGTACCGCTGGATTCTGGTTGTTCGCAAGACGAATTTCGCACCTTTACCCCCAGGAACACAGCCGTTGCCTGCTCATCTCGTGCGAAAGGCTGAAACACATCGCGACCTGTCCACCACGGTGCCTCAACCAGGCACGCCGTTCCACGATGCCAACGCACCGTTCCAGTGGGCGGAGTTCGAGATGGCACCACTCCCAGCAGAGGCGATTCGCGTGCAGGTCGACATTGCCAGCGACAAGCCGGAGCAGATCTGGTATTATCTGGGCGAAACATCGACCGAGTGTAGGGCGCAATTCACGCACAACCCTAGTGTAACGGTCCACAATGCGCGGTCGAATTTCCTGGAGATGGTGAGAGCGATGCCAGTGGCAGTTAGCGCGTTGTCCGCGGGCCGATTTCGCCTGCCCAGTAGTGCAGCTAGTAGTGGTAGTGCTAGTGCTAAGAAGAACCCCCACCACCTCTCTGCCCCTCCAAACACAACGCTTCCCAGTTCTTCTTCGTCATTGCAGCGTCGCTCCCCAAACACTGCAATGACTCCTGCCTACCGACACCTTCCACCCCATCACCACCATCTCTCGCACTTCAACCATGCTGCTGCTGCTGCTGCCAACAACAATTCCACCGCGCACTTCTACGCCGCCAATGCTGTCCGCCCCAATCCCTACGCTGCCTTTCCCAAGCCCCAGCCCGATCCGCCATCATCCAATACTTTTGCCAATGTGCGGGAGTTGATCGCTCGTCGCCGCCTGGCCCAAATGACCGAGCATGCCAATGTCCTCGCTGGCTACAAAATCGTCAGCTCCGAGCTGGTCGTCGAGACACTGCTGGGCCCTTTGGGCTCCGTGCCGCCCGATAATGGCATGGAAAAATTGGAATTGGCCATGGCCCAGCAACGTGTCCAGCCGCGAGCCTTGGATGGCACCTTGCTGCCCCTCCAACCGCTCAACATGCGATCGGAAGAAGTCACCACGTTGCTTCGAATGCTGCGATTTTCTGTTGTTACCTATCGCGACCGACTCGATGTAATTGTCAAAAAGGAGCCCGATTATATAAAACAGGAGCCGTTCGATCGGCCAAATTACGGTCGGGTGGCTGGGAGGTTCGCGTACCTGGAACAACAAGCAGCCCAAACACCCGCTGTTTACAAATCACCATACGAGTCACCGTTTGGAGTTGCTGAATGGGCAAAGAAGGAATATAATCTTGTGGAGGAGGAACCTTTTTCGAAACCGTCGCTGGCCAACGATTACTTTGCGTCGCTGTCCGCTGCCGATCAGGAAAAAATTGTCAAGGCTTGTGGTAGCTGGGTACAAGAACGGATCGTCGAAAGAGCCCCAAGTCACAGTCGACAGAGTTCAACGTCTAATTTTCGCCTGTCGACGGCTCTCGCTCAACAGAATAACAACAATAATAACAACCCGACCATCGACATTACCGCCGTTGAGGATCTTCCGATGAATGGGATGGATCGGATGGATCGATTAGATCGGTTGGACTTTCCATTACATGCAGACTCGCCGACGTCAAGTTTCAGTCGGCCTCATCTGGTCGGGTTTCCATCACCGCACGACTTCAACAGTCATGACCATGATTCATCTATAGTCCCTCGACATTTGTCAGACCATCACGATCTGTTTGGAGATCAGCAAGCCAATACTCGATTCTGGCAACATGGGCCTTGGGGTCCAGGTGGTGATGGGACGACGCCGATAGAAGAGAATCGGCCGTTCTTTGGGCCTCATGAGCGATTAAAACATGACTACGCCTCGTCTGAACTTTCTCTAGGTCGCGGGCCGGGTTCTTTGCATTCTGTTGATATGGCTGGATTTGGGATGGACACGACAGAGGATTTATGTGAAGTTCTCAGTCCGTGACTTACCTCCTCGACCTTGACTACCGACTACCGGACCTGACCTAACCTGACCGGACACCTGCTCTGTGACACGCCTCAAATTCTTCCGACGTAAAATTTACATATTTCCGGCACCTTCCCACCATCCCATCTGTCACTACGATTTCCTCCCTACTGTGACTTGTATCCGAATGATGACTGCATGATCTGGGCGTTTATTTCGTTTCCCGTTATATTATCATTGTTATATCATGATTTTGATGACCCTCGTCTTGCGACTCGAATTGTCAAATTCGATCCATTGTCGCATTGTTTACTTTACCCAATGTCAAATGTCTCTTTACTGTTTTATTTTCATTTCATTTCATTTTCATTTTCTTGTTTTATTTCCCCTCTGTCAACCCGACAGAATTGTTCAATAGATAGTGTACCGTTACGCGGCATGACTGGCTCGCTTTGCTAATGGATGGATCTGAAGCGCGCACACGAAGGACGAGAAAAAAATTTTCACTCCCGTTTCAAACACACAACATCTGATCCTACCCCCGATTGATCTCCTCTTTTTTCCATCCATTTGTGCCGCCCGATTTTTTGTTAAATAAAAAGAAGAGAATCAAATGATACAGTATGGTGTGGCCTACTTTCGCCCACCTTTATTACTATTATATATATTTTGTATTAATTGTAGATTATTCATACATCGGAATTTGATTATGAATTTCTTCATTGACGATAAATCTATCATAATTGTTTCCTGTCATGTGACTAGATACCTAGGTACCCAACCCTAACTTAAACAGACAAAAAGTATCCATCTAAGGCCGCAACGTCGTATCCTGAAACGTACCTCAGCCTCTCAAGCGGGCTCTCAAGCCAAGACTAAAGTCAAACCGGCCCGGTTTACTGCTAGGTACCGTAGTACGGAGTATGTAGGTAATTCTTCTCGAATTGAGTCAATTGACAAGGACAGTCTCCGGTCTCCGGCTCGGTTGAACGCGGGAGTTTTGTCCAGCCTAACGCACGCCATGGCCATACGCTGTTGATGTCGATCCAGGATCTGCTATAGTACCTGTTTTGCCGCTTTGAGAATTGCCACTGTTGACTCTAAGACTAAGAGACTAGAGTCTAAGTTTTACATAATATTTTGTGTACGTGGTTTGGGTTTTGGTTGGTTGAGATTTGCGGGGGATTTTCGTGTCTTTTGACTCTTTTACGTACGAGGAATGTTTTCTTCTGGGGTATGCATTATTTGAACTGCCTTGAATAATGAAGGATTGTATGAGATGTATGTATGTATGTATGTACTACATAGGTAGACTATGGGTCCTTATACGGACAGATGGATACGTACCTCTGCCGGTGAATAACCAGGTCCCGGTGTATGCTCTGTTCTTATCTATACAGGCTAGATCTACCGAAAGAAAACTGCTCAAATACATACTATATATGTAGAATCAGAATCTTCCTTGGTATGGACCCTCTTTCCTTCCTGTTTTGGATGCCCAGACCATGTTTCTCGTATTCATCTGGGGTATGTGCTCTCTCTTTTTTTCAGCTTGATGAATATATAACCCGGGTTATCCTCCCAGCTTTCTTTTCTAATGTTCCAATTTCTCTACATAGGTGAGATCCTATCCGGAGCAAAGGATCATACCTACTGTATGATTTACCGTCATCATGGCTTCCCCCGAGATTCACAATATAGAACCGAAACCCACCCACGTATCGGATGCAATGCCTGAAAAACGAAGTGCCGTCCGCGCCCTCGTTGAAGCTGATCTCCTCGATGAGCGCTACACGCAAACCTCGCGCGGTCTGCGCAGTCGACATGTGCAAATGTACCCCCCCCCCAATCCCTCTGCTTTGTGATTCACATTCCGGATCACGTACACGTACATATGTAACTAACCATGAACAATGCAGGATGGCATTAGGCGGCACCATTGGCACAGGTCTATTTGTTGGATCCGGTCAATCCCTCGCCATCGGCGGCCCAGCTTCACTGCTTCTAGGATACATACTCATCTCAGTGCTGGTATACTGCCTCGTCACCGCCATAGCCGAAATAGGCGCCTACATGCCCGTTCACGGCGGCACAATGAGTTACCACGGTTTCCGATACGTCAGCCGAAGTCTAGGTTTTGCGATGGGATATCTTTATTGGTATTCAATCGGAATATTGGTCCCCTACGAGATTACGGCTGCAAGTTTGGTTATTAATTATTGGCATCCGGGGGTCAATGTGGCGGTTTGGATTACGGTTATGTTGGTTGTGATTGTCGCTTTGAATTTCTTACCCGTCAAGTTTTATGGGGAATCGGAGTTTTGGTTTGCGAGTATCAAGATTCTTACCCTTGTCGGGTTGTTGATGCTTAGTTTTATATTGTTTTGGGGTGGAGGACCGGATAGGCAGCGGCTGGGTTTTCATTATTGGATGGATCCTGGGTCGTTTAATGCGTATATTGTTCCTGGGGGTGCGGGGAGGTTTGTGGGTTTCTTGCAGTGTATTGTGTCCAGTGCGATTGCGTTCATTTTTGCGCCGGAATTGATCATCATATCCGGTGGTGAGATGGAGTCGCCGAGACGGAATGTGCCGCGTGCTGCGAGGCGGTATATTTATCGACTGGTGTTTTTCTATATTCTTGCTGTGCTGGCTATTGGAGTCATTTGTCCGTCGAACGATAGTCGGCTGACGAACGGTGGTGCTGGTGCTGGCTCATCCCCGTTCGTCGTTGGTATCAAGAACGCTGGTATCCCCGTGCTGGATAGCATCGTCAACGCTGCGGTCTTGACATCCGCCTGGTCCTCTGGCAATTCGTTCTTGTACATGTCCTCCAGATCACTTTATGGACTAGCCATGTCCGGCAATGCGCCTAGCATCATGAAGACCTGTAACCGATGGGGAGTCCCCTGGATTGCCGTATCATGTTCCGCGCTCTTCTCGCTACTTGCTTACTTGTCTGTCGGCACATCCAGCTCAATCGTCTTCAACTGGTTCATCAACTTCACCAACACCTCCGGCTTCATTTCCTGGATCTGCTGCTGCATCGTCTACTTTCGTTTCCGCAAAGCTGCCGAACTCCAGGGTGTCGAACGGCCCTATCAATCCCGCCTACAACCCTACGGCGCATACGTCGCTATTGTCGGATGCGTGTTTCTGACTCTGATCAATGGGTTCACTGTATTTTTCCCGTCCAAGTGGTCTGTGAGCAGTTTCTTCACTGCGTATATTGGTATTCCTGCGTTTTTGATCTTGTATTTTGGGCATCGCGCGGTGTTTTGGAGGGATCCGTGGGCATGGAGGCCGGAAGAAGTTGATTTGCAGACTGGATTGGATGAGATTGTGGCGGCGGAACGGCCTCCTCCGGTGCGGGACACTTGGTGGAAGAAGCTGATGCTTGTGATTGATTAGTCTCAGTATTCTGTTGTAGTATATCAGGTCTGTTATAGTATATCAGATCGATCTGTTGTGTTGAAAAGAGTTAGCAGTGCACAATTGTGTGCTTACACTCAAGATTCCGTCAAGATAGAGGATTCTAACAAAACTGATCAGGACATCTGAGACTCAGAGCTATAAGATATACACGAGAACTTTCTATATGTGATTGACGTGTGCGAAGTCCCCCCCAATCCTTACGACCCCCGTGCCTTCCCTCTTAGTATCCGTTCCTCATTACCTACAAACCTACCGATGAAGCGTATCTGTGCGCGACAGACTCGATCCCCCCTGACGGAGAGTGACTGCAGTGAGAACGATGTGTCGCAGCAAAAGAAGTTCTACCTTGGATTCTAGTGTATCTGAAGTGTGCCTGTTCACTGCACACTATAAAAACGCCTTATTGAGTCTCCAGTTCATAGACCTATAAATCTTGCTGTAGAAGGTCCTATCCAAAGGGATAGGTTGAACTGACGCCCAGGATGGATGTAAAAAGCTTCTCGGGCTGAGCAAAGGCATTAAATCTAGATATTGCATTTGTGAGCTGTTGCAAGTCAGTTCGCTATATAAGAAGTAACGCTAATCACAAGTATGTCCCTTTCTTTCTAGCACTGTCCAATTCACCGAGAAAAGCCATGAAGTATATCAGAGGGCAGACACATGCCTTGAAATCCTAAGCTGAAGCCGACTTGTTGTTCTCTTCAACGCCACCGGTCTTTCCGCCTGCCCCAGCATCGTAGGCGATGGCATCATCAAACGAGATTTCAACCACATCATTGAACTTCCCGCCAATTTCCTCGAGGGTGAGCCCCTTTGTCTGCTCATATAAGAGGGACATGGTTAGCAAATTATGTTAAATTGGCGGAGATATTCAACCAACCTCAGGAAATAGGAATATAATGGCAACAACGCAAGGTACAGTAATGGCGACAAAAACCATATAATATTGCCAACCGATATTCGCAAAAGCAGTACTCGCTGGAGTGCTATAGGCAAGCGCATTGATAAAGAAGGCCACATATGTGATCGTAGCGCCGTAGCTGCGCAGGTGAGTTGGCCAGATCTCGGATCCATACACGTAGCCGGTACACTCGATGGTGGCAGTGAACCAAGTAGCGAAAATGAAGTAGATGGCAACGCAGGCGTTAATTCCGGGCGTGTATTTGCTTGTCAAGTAGTATTTCTCTAGGGCCGCTTCTATGGAAAGTAGGATTACACTGCCCAAGCCTCCGACCACTACAACAAGAGATGTTAGTTAGATACGTAGAACTTTTCCAAAATTAGTGACCGACAGACTCCGGGGCATACATACCGAGAAGAATTTTCCGTCCAACCCTGTCTAGAAGGTAAACGTTGATTGCACATCCTATCTGCAAGCAAACCGTCCATACGATAGACAGCGCCAGCTGAAGGGTAGTGTCGAACCCGAGCGTCGCAAATAACGTAGGCGTCAAAGTCGCAATTACGTTGATGCCTGTACTTTGGCCCATTGTCCACACCAATGCAGTACAAATAAATCTCTTCCGCAGGGACGGTGTCCTGAGAATATACAGATAACCGCGAGGAAGAGTTCGCTCTAGCTCGACCTGCGCTTGGATCTGGATCATCTCTGCGTGAGCCACTTTGCCTGTAGGATCTGACTTGGTGCGGTGAAGACGCTCCAGGATTGCTGCTGCTTCCTCGTTGCGTCCCTTCTCTACCAGCCACCGAGGTGATTCGGGGAGGAAAGCTAGCGAGATCAGAAGCATGATTCCGAAGAACACGGCAACGACGTAGTTAAGTCGCCATTGATAGCTCTTGGAGACAAAGCTGAAAGCGAGGGACAAGCAGGAGGAAATGATATATGCAGTCACAATACACACTCCCTGCAAACCCACAAGGAAGCCACGGGTATGCGGTGGTGAGATCTCGCTCATGTACACGGGACAGTTACTAATGGTCATTCCGCCCGCGATGCCCGCGATGATGCGCCCGACGATAAACATGGCGATATGAACGGCGCCTGCATCCAGAGCATTGCCGACGATGAAAAACACCGCTGCCACCGCGGTGGCTGCACGACGACCCCAACGTGTGGAGATAGGGGATTGTATGATGGCGCCCAGGATGGCACCGGCCAGAAACCTGTCGCTTTGATTAGCGCAACTCACTCAGCTTTTATGTCAACAGAAGACAAAACTTACCCGCCTACGATGCCATCAATACGGGCTGTAGCATCGGAGCCCGACAAGAACTTGGCCAAGAAGAAGGGCAGTCCTAAGGTGCCTGCGATAAGATTGTTCGCATATCCGAAGTTGAAACTGCCGAGGCCAGCTGCAATCACGACCTACATGGAGACCACTTAGCTTGCTGACTTTCACGGGGAGAGAGGAAGAGAGGAAGAGAGGGAGAGAAAGATTTCACAGTACTGACCAGGATGTTGATCCAGCTCGTGTGCGGTTTCAATTTTACCTCGTCCGCCATAGTAACGTCTAACAGGAGCAAATGAACAATAGACGACTCTGCTTGTCCGCAATTGGCCGAGGAGGCATAAAGTCTTGTAGGAATGAAAAAAGAAAGCAAACAGCTTTGAATTGCCTTCGGCAGTTGAACTCCTATGTAGTCAAGCGACTACGGCCCTGGCGTAAGACTATCTATCAATCCAATACTATGGAGTATAATCAGCACTAACTTTACCAACACCTTTAAAGTTCACACTACACTCATAGTACATACATAGTACATAACTACTACAGCGTAGTACGTATGTATAGATCCACTGTGCCCACAACCCACGGCGGGAGAGGCCCGGCACGTTCCCGACGGCCAATTTTTGAGGCGTCTACTCCACAGCCACGGCTGGAGTTGCTAATACTTGCTACATGACTAGGTCTAGTAGGTAGTGGTGTGTCTCACGACTCGTTAGCTGCAGAGTAGAACAAGTAAATTACGCACGTACTAACTACAGGAAGCTGAGTAATGATAGGCATCAACAGAGTAATAGTATTCGTCGTCGTAATAAGAGACATTTCGAACTGGTCTATGTCTTTTTTCTCTGAAGGTATACCTACGGTGTTCGACAGTTCAAGTTCATTCATAATCATTACTTACCCATTTCCCCCCTCAACATGACCAGCAGAACGGAGAAGGGCGACTACGCTCGCATGTTGGCTGATCTCAATGCACCCAAGCCTCCAGTGTACCCGGTGCTCCAAGGGAAGGTCGCCATTATTACCGGCGCTGCTCAGGGCATGGGCAAAGCGACCGCGCTGCTTTTCGCTGAAGCTGGAGCTAGCGTGGTGCTTGCCGACCTGAATGAAACCGGGGTGAACGAGGTAGCAGCTGAAATCAACGGCAAAGGTTGGCGGGCGCACGCAGTCAAGACAGATATTTCTAAGACGGCAGATGTTCAGAACCTGGTCGACCAGGCTGTCGCAACATTTGGACGACTGGATTGCGCGGTCAATAACGCGGCATTGACTCCAGACGGAGAGCCCGTGGCAAACTTCGACGAAGCGTACTTCGACAAGCTAATCTCGATCAATGTCAAGGGCACTGCCTTGTGCAATAAGTACGAAATTGCTCAGATGCGTAAACAAGGGAGCGGCGGTTCTATCGTGAATATTTCTTCTGTTGCCGCCTATCATGCACATGCTAATATGGTGGCCTACACAACTTCCAAGCATGCCATTGTGGGCTTGACGAAGCAGGCGGCCAGTGAAAACGGGGACGTTAATATCCGTGTCAACACGGTGGCGCCGGGCGCGATTCTGACAGAGATGTCGGCCAACGCTCTGACAACCATGGGAACTGATCATGAAGCATATGCAAAGCAAGTCAGTATGCTGGGCCGATGGGCTGCTCCCCATGAAGTAGCACATGCCTCACTCTGGCTCTGCTCGGATGCCTCGTCGTATGTCACGGCGACTCTGTTACCAGTGGACGCTGGCTCCCACACCAAGTAAAGGTTGCGATTGGGTATCAAGATGTGGATAGAGACCTCTATGGAGGTGGAGGTGGCTATTACTATTAGCGTGTTTCCTTGATACCTAGAATTACAGAGTACACCAAAGTTTCTACATACCATACCAATCGCCAGTCAACTCGCTCGCCCGTTGAAATACGAGATCAGCAACCTAGATGCCTCATTTAGCAATTTTAAAGCTATTCCTAATCCTCATCCACCCACTCACCCTCCGGATATGCCCGAGACGAGAGCATGCTTTTGCGCTGGGCCGCTGGCAACGTGAGTGTAGGCTTTATTCTAATTCCTAAGATGTACATAATTGATCTCTGTCTCCTGATTACTACGTTCTCACACGTCCTTATGTACAATTTGCACCTCCCGGTCTTCTTATTCCTTCTCTATAACGACCCCTTACATCTTCCGTTACGATTACTCCATACATTCAGTCTAGTGCTTACATTCTTACGTAAAAGAGAGCAGCTTTAGCACAAGCACTTCCACTAAGATCAGCAGAAGTGTAGGAATTAGTGTAGAGAGCGTATTAGCGGCAACCAACTCCTAAATATTCAGTATTATTAGCAAGCTGGCAAAGGAGCGGTGTAGTAAAAGACTAAAAGATAGGTCTACGTATATAATAATATCAAATAAACGGGAATAGCTTCAGATTAGAAAATGCAAAGAGCTAGACAGATAGCCTTGAAAGAACGATACCTAAGTTTCCTAGTCATTAGTAGGGTAATTCGGGTACACATGTTTGTACGCTAAAGATGTAGCTAGTATGTTAGTACGAGTTACTTGACTCGTATGTTTGCTGAAAGTGAGGCGATAATAGTTGTGGACAAGAAGACACGGCCAGAATTGAACGATATTGCCCGCTTCATATGGCAAAGATCTACCAGTGTTGACATGGGTGTCCCCTGACTCAGACTCCGTAGTCGCAAACCTAGAAAGTTGCTTTGTGGGAATTCATAAGGCGGCCTATTCCTTCAAATTTCGGGGTCTGGAGCCGAAAGACAGTTTAGGACTGTTATTTTCTCCAAGAATGGCTACATCTGAAAGCAATAGAGTTCTAGACGGCAAACTTGCCATCGTGACTGGAGGTGCTCGGGGTGAGAACCACACTTTTCCCCTTACTACGTAGTGACCAACATTGTTTCACTACTAAAAGTGATGTTAAAACAGGCATCGGGGCAGCAATTGCTCGCAATCTAGCTCAGAAGGGGTGTTCTGTGATCCTCAATTACAAGTCCACCGACTCGGACTCGATGGCCAATGTCCTTGCCGGCGAATTGGAGAAGCATTATGCCGTAAAGAGCACGCCTATCCGTGCCGACATTTCTACGGAATCAGGATGTGCGGCGTTAATTGAGGCGGCCAAGGTTGCGTTTTGCACCACGGAGAAGCCAAAACTGCTCATCGATATTGTGGTCAACAACGCTGCCATTGCCATTCTTTCGCCCCTGGGTGAGATCAAAGCGGAAGATTTCCATGCTGTTCAAACTACCAATGTTCTGGGACCAATTCTCCTGATGCAGGCGTGTCTTCCGTACCTCCCGCACGATAGGTCCGGGCGTATCGTGAACGTTTCTTCGATAGGTTCTTCAGTCGGTGAGCCGCTTCAAACAGTCTACGCGGCGTCCAAAGGAGCCCTTGAAGCAATGACCCGTGTCTGGGCCCGGGAGCTTGCTGAGAGGGCGACTGTTAATGTAGTCAACCCAGGGCCAGTCATGACCGATATGTATCTGCAGCAGCCAATAGAGGTGAAAAGGGCGCTGGCGTTGTGGAACCCTGTCACTCCATTAAGCAAAGTCAATGTGCGAGACCCCCAAAACGTGCAGGAAATGGGCCAACTCCTTGGGGGACGCGCTGCATATGACTGGGAAGTTGCTGGTACAGTGGGGATGCTTTGCACTCCAGATGCTGGTTGGACTACTGGCAGCATTATCTGCGCAAATGGAGGGTTACGCTTTAGCTATTAGTGGTTTCAGAGGTTATATAGCCTATATAGTGGTATGGAGTGAGCTGTATCGACTGTATTGCTGTTCCCCCCCCCCCCCCCCCCCCCCCCCCCCCCAATTTAGTGTCACTAGCTGGACTAGGTAATACACGCAATTTGGTCCACAGATGATCGTCACTGTTGGCTAACGGGGAGAGATTTTGGACTCCCTGCCGTTTGGCGCTCCTGTAACTAACATAAACCTTGTTGGGCTGAAAGTCAGAATCCAGAAGGATAAGACAAATACGAGGTGCTAGTACTACTTTTGACCAAGAGCTAGTTTTGGTCGTGCTTAGCATCTCGAACCCAACACCAGGCCTCCAACAACCTAGAAAGGAAGGATGTCAGGACTCAGCCCAACTGCTCCATCGCGCTAGACCCGTACTCATGTCTGTCAGTCTGATATACCAGCGAAAATGCCTGTCTCGGACGACTCGAATCCTGAGTGGGACTGTCAACCCCTATTTTCCGGCTCTGGTCGTTAAAGCCACTAGCTTAACTGGTACATGGACTACTACGGAGTATGTACCAATATGCTGATCAGGACTATATGGGGTTTTTATCTATAGTCAGGTGTTATATACCGTCAGTGTTCCTTAGTACTCCAGACGCCATCCCCTCTACTATCAATCAAAAGTGTACAGGAATGACTGAGGAGCTGGACGGGAAAGCTTTGAGTGTTGCTGATTTGGCAATTCTGTGAACGTCAAAGTGAACGCCGTGGACGCGCGGAATACAACATTATGCAAGGTTTCCAAGAACAAGCTTCTGGGCTTCTTGCCTGTGTGTTATGTCTCATGATTCCGTGTTACCTCGCTCTTTTCGGGAGAATCTACGTGAGAATTAAAAACAAAGCATGGGGTGCAGATGACTGGTGTATGGCGTATGCGGCTGTAAGTTTTGGTGACCACTCAGTCTAGAGCATGCGTTAACAGACGGCACAGTTCCCTTTCTTCATCGAGTGTCTCTCGGGCATCCTAGGGGCCTATTATGGTCTGGGCAAGCATGAGGCCGGACTGAGTGCAGAGGAACTTAAGAACGCTCTCTTGGTATGCCTTGAAATGTTCCCTTTGAGGGGGCGGAGGAGAATTGATAGGCTAATGATATTATGCTGCCGACAGTGGTGGAATATCTTCTCGTTCTTCTACTGTAACAGCACACTCCCCATCAAACTTGGGATCAGCTGGCAGATCTGTCGGATTGCGAAAAACAACAAAAAAGTCTTGCGCGTCATATACATCATGATGTTTCTCAACTCCTTGACACTTCTGATGGTGTTCATTTTCCAACTTTCCCAGTGTCATCCTGTTGCGTGAGTTTAGTCAGACTTTCATGAGACGCCCTTGTCTAACTTCGTCTCAAGGTACAATTGGGATAAAACTATTCCCGGTGGCCACTGTCTCGACCAGAAATACCTCACTGTCATCAGTTATGTCATGTCTGGGGTAAATATAACCACGGATTGGATCACTGCATGCTTGTAAGTTCTTTTTCATTCTTCCCCTTCTCCCGATGAACCTTGGAAGCATTCTGGTTGCCATGCTCACCATTCCCAAGGCCGATACCACTACTCTGGAACGTCCAAATGAAAAGACAGCAGAAAATATTAGTCGGTTTTTTGCTAGGGTTGGGTGTGCTGTAAGTGGAAAATAAGCTACTGTCTCTAGAGGCTTTTTTGTAGGATCTAATTTTGACTTTGATCTAGGGGGAGTATCGCCGCGCTGGTCCGATTGAAGTACACTGTAGCGCTGAGCAACGCAACTGACTTTACCTACAACATTGGTACGCTGGCTTGCTGGACTATAGCAGAGCCGGGCCTTGGGTACGCTTCTGCCAATCTTGCAGTACGTTTTCCATTCCTTTTCTTTCCCCCTATAGGAAGTCAGTTGATACGGGGTGTGCTAATTCGTCCTCACTACAGACACTTCGCCCACTCTTCAGGCGCATCAAAGGCCTGTCTACAGACCAGAATGAGTATAGTGGACGCAAAAGTAGCAGCCAACCGTGGCGTTCGAACGGCACGGTGCGACATACAGACAATTATCTCGAGTTGGAAGGTCGCATACAGAATAAAGCGGGCGGTACGAATACGCAAATCTCGTCAATTTCGCGAAGAAACAGTTCGGCCAGTATTTTGGCAGAATCTGAATGGCAGCCGGATAAAGCCCAGAGGCCTAAGAAAGATGGCAAGATTACAGTTAATCAGGAGATCCATATCACACATGAGATGGTTTGATTTCAGGAGGTCGCAATGGAAGCATGTGGTTTCGGGGGTCTCATCATCGAATCTCCAAATTTCCATGCTGCTGGAGCTTGAAATGACTGGGTGGTACGTTTTGTCTGCTATATTTAGGATGTCATAACAAGTCTCATCATTTGATTATATTAACCATCTGTAGTCGAAACGTAGCCACCCAGGCAGTTTAGACATTACCTTACCTGACTCATGGAAACGCCTGCGGCTTGATCTTTGGCAACTTCGATACCTAACGCGGTATTCTCGTCTGCCGGATCACATTTGTTGCCCCATTCGATGATTGTTCTTGCCCGAGATAGAGCTGTTCGACAGGCAATTCACTGAGTATCCGTGGATCTATTAGAAGATGCCATTACCTGTACTTTATTGAAGTTTGCAGCCATCGGAATACTTCAATATAAGTGTTCGGCTATCCTACGGCTTGCAACAGAATTCAACAGAATTCAAGCAGAAGTGCTATAGTGTGCCGGATATATCCATCTCGTGAGCTAATAATCAAGAGTCAAGGCAGAGCATTCACTGGTCAGTAGTATTCTAGTGATTTTAAACCCTAGGGTTGTATATCCCAAGTGGTTGCCGGTGTAGTGTAGAGTAGTGATGTCATAGTAATAAGTGGAGCTGCCACCCTAGACGGGCTTCGTTCTTGCTTTTCTACTCAGTCCTGTTCCTGTCCCCAACCACAACAACCCCTCAGTTCTGTCAATTCTGTCTTTTGTCTTGTCGTCAATTCTGTTTCTATTCAATTGTCCATCAAATCATCAAGTACATTAAGTACATCAGTCATGGCAGCTCCGACAGAGCAGCCCGACGGCACTGGTCTGTTGCCCCGCTGCTCCTTTACGTTAATCCTTGGGTAAATAGCTGACAGTGTGCTATAACTACAGGCGTCCTCAAACTCGATCCCTGGCTCGAACCGTTCAAAGACGCGCTCAAGACTCGATTCGCATACGCCCAGGACTGGATTAAGAAGATCAATGATACGGAAGGTGGTCTCGAGAAGTTCAGTAGGGTCCGTGCATATCTTCTGAAAATGGGTGATGGGCATACTAAGAGGTGTAGGGATACGAGACGTTCGGATTCAACGTCAAAGCGAATGGCGATATTGTCTATCGGGAATGGGCACCCAGTGCAATTGAAGCCCATATCATCGGCGATTTCAGTAAGCGCCTCACATCCATGTCCGCGAATCAATGCTAAGAGACAGACAACTGGGACAGAAAAGCGCACCCCATGAAGGTGAACGATTTCGGCGTCTGGGAGATTACCATCCCCGCCAAAGATGGTGTGCCGGTGATACCGCATGAAAGCAAAGTCAAGGTGCCTTCGCTCAGATCCGCGCTCTCGTCGTTCCCCATTGACTGAGCTGCCAGATTACCATGGTCACCCGCGCCGGTGAAGTAATCGACAGAATCCCCGCCTGGATCAAACGCGTTACTCAAGACCTCGACGTCTCGCCGGTCTACGACGCCGTGTTTTGGAATCCGCCTGCCAACGAAAAGTACACTTTCCGACATGATCGACCCAAGAAACCTGCCAGTCTTCGTATTTACGAAGCTCACGTCGGTATTTCTTCGCCAGAGACAAAGGTTGCGACGTACAAGAACTTTACGACAAAGATGTTGCCTCGGATTAAGTATCTCGGATATAATGCCATTCAGTTGATGGCGATTATGGAACATGCCTACTATGCTAGTTTCGGTTACCAAGTTAACAACTTCTTTGCGGCGAGTAGCCGTTACGGACCTCCCGAGGATTTGAAGGAACTGATTGATACTGCGCATAGCATGGGTATTGTGGTTTTGCTTGATGTTGTGCACAGCCATGCGTCGAAGAATGTGCTAGATGGGTTGAATATGTTTGACGGCAGCGACCATCTCTACTTCCATTTCGGTCCTAAGGGTCAGCACGAGCTGTGGGATAGTCGGTTGTTCAATTATGGCAGCCACGAAGTCCTTCGCTTTTTGCTTAGCAACCTTCGATTCTGGATGGAGGAATACAAGTTTGATGGATTCAGATTTGATGGTGTTACTAGCATGCTGTATACCCATCATGGTATTGGAACGTATGTATCACGCCAGCCTTTGGATGAAAGATACTAACGTCTTAAAGAGGCTTCTCCGGTGGTTATCACGAGTACTTTGGCCCCGCTGTCGACTCTGATAGCGTTATGTATCTCCAGATCGCCAACGAGATGCTCCATGAGTTGTACCCAGAGACGATCACCATTGCCGAGGATGTGTCAGGCATGCCGGCCTTATGTCTACCGCTATCTCTAGGTGGAGTGGGCTTCGACTACCGTCTGGCTATGGCCGTTCCAGATATGTATATCAAATGGCTCAAAGAGAAAAAAGACGACGAATGGGACATGGGCAACTTAGTGTTTACTCTCACTAACCGACGACACGGCGAAAAGACGATTGCCTATGCAGAGAGTCACGATCAAGCGTAAGCATCCGTCTATTGTTGTACGGTCACTACTAACTGGTACAGTCTCGTCGGCGACAAAACATTGATGATGTGGCTGTGTGACAAGGAAATGTACACCAACATGTCAGTCCTGACCGAATTGACCCCCGTTATCGACCGTGGCATGGCGCTTCACAAAATGATCAGACTGGTCACACACGGCTTGGGTGGTGAAGGCTGGCTCAACTTTGAAGGCAACGAATTCGGCCATCCTGAATGGCTCGACTTTCCTCGTGCCGGAAACAACAACTCCTTCTGGTACGCACGTCGTTTGTTGAATTTGACCGACGACCATCTCCTCCGATACCGATTCCTGAACGACTTTGATCGCGCCATGCAAGTTACCGAGGAGAAATACGGCTGGTTACACGCGCCACAAGCATACGTCAGCCTGAAGAACGAAAAGGACAAGGTGATTGTTTTTGAGCGTGCGGGATTACTATGGGTATTCAACTTCCATCCTACCCAGAGCTTCACCGACTACCGCGTCGGCGTCGAGCAAGAAGGCACATATCGCATTATCCTCGACTCTGACGACGTTGACTTCGGCGGACACGGCCGCAACCAAAAAGAAACTCGATTCTTTACTACCGATCTACCATGGAACGACCGCAAAAACTTCTTGCAAGTCTACATTCCGTCCAGGACTGCATTGGTAATTGCCCACTGCCCGTAGTATAGCACAAGCAATATCTAACGGTTGAGCAGGTCTTTGCCCTTGAGAGCACGATCTAGTCGGCTCATCAGTTCGCATTCTGTGTCATATTTTCTGATATTGTTTATTCATCGTACATTAATCATAATACCCATACTGGTAAATGTTGCAGCGAACACGAACGATATACGATTTAGTAGTAGCGAGTAATTGAATTGAAGTTTTTCTACATTAGTCTTGTATATGATTCATCGTCAACGTGTTGGCAAATAGTAGAGAGAATGAAATATCCATGTTGTAACAAGTCAGGTCATTCTCACCACGCAAGGAACACTGGAAGATGTATTTTCCGCTCTACACACTAGTTGATTACTGTTGCCAGCTATATTCTAGCATACGAGGCGATTTAGTACACGCGCTGTCTGTTGGTCTTGCCGCTTATCCTCGAGCCACACACCACTACACTTTACCGCAGCGATAACAGCATCCCATTCTCACAAATAAATAACCAAGTAAAAGACAGAAAAAAAAAAAAAAAAAAAAAAAAAAAAAACACAAAAAGGTAAGGGGCCGACAGGGCTTCGTAATACAAGAAGTAAGTGATACAGGATAATGGGCCTCACTGTGACCCCCGACCTTCCGCCGCAGGGCAGATCGAACTCGCGACCGGAGAACGGGGTCTCTCTCTGGATCATTCCCATTTGGAGGGTCACCAGGTCCTCCGTTCCCCGCACGGTTATCCGCCCTGTTGCTATGCTGAGGACATAGAAACTGGGGGGGCATAAGGACTCCAGTTGTTTGTAGGCTAGGTATTTTTAGGGTCTTATTCTCCATTCGACCGAAGGACGTCATTTGCTGCGATTTCTCCGATTCTCTACAACAATCTGGGGTTATTTATCCTTACCCTCGGTTTTGTCTGGAGTCTGGAGATTATTTACATATCATACGATATGCGTGGCTGATTTCCCCAGAGACGCTTTGACTATTACATACTACGGCATTTTATTGCGTCAGTTATCCTATACTGCGTCCATCTATAACCGACTGTTCGTCCGTTGGCTGCGGGGATACCTTCTTTTTTCTTATATGCAACCGCCTCACGAAGTTCATGCAACTCATGATTACACGAATCTTATATTGACTACAGAATTGGAGAAGTAATATTAATATTTACTCCAACTCGCGCCCTAAATTACCCTACCCTACCCTGCCTTACGAGCTAGCAGGCGACGCTTCCGTTGGACCGCAACGACATCTCTATCTCCAAGAACTTTGCTTAGCCATTTGCTCCGTTCGCCCTGCGGCCGCGGTGGATGCCCAGTGGGTGTCTAAAAATACCGACCACCTAAGACTTACTTGGATATTTATCTTGTATCGAATTGTTCCGTTCCCCCGGATTGCGCGACGTCCGTCTCTCCCCTCACTAACTAGGACGTATCTCCCCCGCGCACGACGGCAGACAGTGCTGGAAGTTCTCTTATCCACTTTCGGTTGATTGAGCCGATTCAAGTCGAGTGAGTATATCTTTTCCTTGTCGCTCTTGCTGTTATCTTTCCCGAAGAATATTTCTTGTTGTCTCTTCTTGCGACTGTGTTGCTTGTGCCTATATCACATGCCAATATACATGTACATCCCGTGATTATACACCCCAACTCTTCTATTTGTATACATCTTTGGTAGTAGTCAGTCATCAGGCTATGCCGTACTACTGTCTTCAAGATTGCCATTACTTCTATCGCAGCGCATTGCGTCTTCTCTCCGTCCCGACTTTCCTCGCCTCTTTATACGCTTGACTTTTTTGACCCACCGAAAGAAAAAGAAAACATGGCTTACTCACGTCTCGCAGTCAAAGTGTTCAACATGACTTCTTCCGGAAGCGAGGCAATCCTGCCTTCTACCATGAAACTATCAGGCGATCAAACTGAGGTACCCAAACCACACGCAGTCCGTGACGGCGACGTTCCGTCGTCAACGTCAACATCGACTCCAACCAAGAAGGGAGTCACATTTGCGCATCAGGAATCGTTGCCGAAATTGCCTATCCCAGACCTAGAAAGTACTTGTCGAAAGTATCTTGAGTCCTTGGCGCCGTTGCAGAGTCCTAGAGAGCATGAAGAGACTAGGGCTGCGGTGCATGAATTCCTGAAGACGGATGGACCGGAGTTGCAGGAGAGGTTGAAGAAGTATGCTTCTTCGAAGACTAGTTATATTGAGCAGTTCTGTACGTTTATTCTTTCCTGGGTATGGTTATGCAAGCTGACTGTTTAGGGTACGATTCGTACTTGAATTTCGATAACTGTAAGACCTTCCGAAGCCATTTGACGGAGAGATGCTGACTGATTAGCTGTCGTTTTGAATTTGAATCCCTTCTTTTTACTGGAAGATGACCCGACGCCCGCAAGGAACAACCAGGTTACTCGTGCTGCTTCTCTTGTCTCCTCGGCACTATCATTTGTCCGCGCAGTCCGTCGCGAGGAACTCCCCCCTGACAAAGTCAAGACTACACCATTGTGCATGTATCAGTATTCAAGATTGTTTGGCACAGCACGCGTGCCCACCGAGAACGGCTGCATCATCGGCCAGAATGCAACAGCCAAACACATTGTAGTCCTCTGCCGCGGCCAATTCTACTGGTTCGACGTACTTGACGACAACAACGATCTCATCATGAGCGAGAAGGATATCACCATCAATCTGCAGGTTATTCTTGACGATGCACAACAAACTCCTATCCAGGAAGCTGCCAAGGAGGCACTAGGTATTTTGAGTACGGAGAATCGTAAAGTCTGGTCTGGATTGAGAGATTTGCTTACCAAGGATCCGGGGTCGAATAATGCGGAATGTTTGCATATTGTGGACAGCGCTATTTTTGTGCTGTGTCTGGATCATATGGAGCCAACGAGCACTGCTGATCTGTGTGGGAATATGCTATGCGGAACGAGTGAGATTGTCCGTGGTGTCCAGATTGGAACATGTATCAACCGGTGGTACGACAAGTTGCAAATCATTGTTTGCCAGAACGGTAGCGCGGGTATCAACTTTGAGCATACTGGTGTCGATGGTCATACTGTTTTACGATTCGCCAGTGACGTCTACACCGACACAATCCTGCGATACGCAAAGACGATCAATGGTCAAGCTCCTTCACTATGGGCATCCAACAGCCCTGATCCAGCAAAGCGCGACCCTCGAAGTTTCGGCAACGTGAGTACAACACCACGCAAACTCCAATGGGACATGATCCCTGAATTGAGTATCGCCCTCCGTTTCGCCGAGTCGCATTTGGCAGATCTCTTGCATCAACATGAATTCCAGGTACTTGATTTCTCGGGCTATGGGAAGAGTTTCATCACTTCGGCTGGCTTTTCGCCGGATGCCTTCGTGCAAATGGCTTTCCAAGCTGCTTACTACGGTCTGTATGGCCGTGTCGAGAACACGTACGAACCGGCAATGACCAAGATGTTCCTGCACGGTCGGACAGAAGCCATCAGGCCCGTTACTAACGAGTCAATTGACTTCGTCAAGACGTTCTGGGGTGACAATCCGCCCGAAGCCAAAGTAGCTGCGTTGAAAAAAGCGACCGAAAAACATACTGCAATCACCAGGGAATGCGCAAAAGCGCAGGGACAAGACCGACATTTGTACGCCTTGTTTTGCGTCTGGCAGCGATCGCTCGATGGCGTGTCGTCAGTCGACGAGTCCGTTTCTCTAGACGATAGGGCATCATCGGATGAAAATGGGGGATATGCTAGTAGTGCTAGTAGCGGAAGTTTCAGCAGCGGCCGAAGCAACAGCACCAGCAGTATTCGCACACGACCAACACCACCACCCACCGTACCCGCCATCTTCAACGACGCCGGCTGGGACAAAACCAACACCACCATCCTCTCGACTTCAAACTGCGGAAACCCGGCTTTGCGCCATTTCGGGTTTGGTCCTACTTCCGGCGACGGTTTCGGAATTGGATATATCATCAAAGACGACTCGATATCGATATGTGCGTCGTCCAAGCATAGACAAACGTCTCGGTTGATGGATACGTTGGAGTCGTATTTGCTTGAGATTCGCAAGTTGATTCGAGCTACGAGTCGGAAGACGACCAGCCCGCGAACGAGTAGGGCGAGAGAGATGGAGATTTTGTCGGAGAGGTTGGAGAATAGGCGTGGACGGTTGATAAGGCAGGATACGAGTCACCATGGACGCGGTGGGACGGAGACGCCGACGACGGATAGTGGGGATGTGGAGGATGATGGGATGGGTGGATGTAAGTTTCTTCCTTTTCTAAACTCTTGATGTCTGTATGGGTTGACTAATGGGTGTAGATGGCTTCTTTGACGCGGGAATGTTGCTACATGCCCTCAAAGGTGTGCATGGTGATCGGCAACGAGTTGGAGGCGAAAAGGTCGAGAGGCGAAGACCGGTTGGGAAGAAGTTGCAGTTGGCTGAATATTAATCCTGTCTTTTTTGTTGCAGGTGTTAGAAGCGATTGTTGATATCCTATTCATATCCATATCCATGTCATTCAATCATTGATCATCAATATCATACTCCATCCGTATATACCGTCCAACCAGCCAGCTATGCAACAAGAAAGAAGAAATATGTACAAGTCCGAATAAAAAAGACTATGAAGCAGGACTAGGAGGCACATCCCCCCTCGCCCACTGCACCGGCTCCCTCCCCAACTCAAACTCAATCGTTCCCCCCTCCACAAACACATCTTCCCACGTCAACCACCCCTTCTCCCACGGCTGTCCGTTGACTCTGACCTCCTGCACAAAGTAATCTGTATCACCATTATTATCGCCCCCCGTCGAGCGCACATTGAGTCTTTTCCCATCCCCAAGATCAATGCTTAGATTATCGAACCAGGGTGAATGAATCAAAAACGTCGTTTGGCCCGTTATTGGGTAAAGACCAATCATATTCCATATTAGCCAGGTTTGCATTGCGCCTGCGTCGCTGTTGCCTGGTAGACCCGTGACGCCGGTGTTGTAGTACGTCTTTGCGATGTGTCGGGCATGCAGAACCGTCAGATCCGGGCGGTTTATGTAGTTGTATAGATAGGGGATTGCAAACATTCTTCTCTCACCAGTTAGCTCCTGTTCCTAAACAACGGGTTGGGAGGGGCATACGGTTCATTAGTAGGATCAAAAATATACGAACCACTCGTCCCATCCGCGCCTTCTTCGAATGTGGTATTGAGTCTCGCTTCGAATGACTCTTCTCCGCCCATGAGTTGAATCATATGCGCCGCATCATGTACATCTGTAAACGAGTATGCCCACGGACTCGCTTCGTAGCATGCATCACCCCAATACCCCGAGCTTAGGATATCGATACTCTGAAACTTTGAGTCTGCGTCACGCGGCACGACGAATCCCGCAAATCCGAGAGAGGTAGCGGCTGGATTCCAGTGATTCCGCCAGTTGCGTGATCGATTTAGGTATTTTGCTGCATCGTCGGTTTGTTCGAGACCTAAGGCGACTTGATACAGCCCAAAGTCGTTGTATGCGTATTCCACCGCCCTGGATACAGCGCGCGTATACTTCGGCGTGATAAAGCCAAGGTTCTTCCAATCCGGTAACGCGCCTCTTCCTTCCTTTGTCGATGAATCAGGCGCCATTGGATCTGGCGGGATTGTATTTGGCGGTGGCACTTCGGCATCTTTAACCATTGCCGCGTATCCATCTGTCCAGTTTACTGCGCCACGAACGCCCTTGACGAATGCGTCAGCGAGGATGTTATCAGCGTTAGAGCCACCCTGTGTTCGACCATTGTAGTTTGAGGAGCGGGCGTCGGGCATGTACCCTTCGTGACGGTAAATGTCGATCAAAGAGCGGATTTGGTCGGAGTAGGAGGTTGGTTGGAGGATTTGCATTAGGGATGTGCCGCAGCGGAAGAGGTCCTTTATTCGTGAGTCAGCGTGCTTCAATTATGGAGGAAGAGGGAGGGGGGGGAGTACCCAGTAAGTAAAGATATCCTGATAGTATGGTTCGTCAGAAGTCCAGCCTGGATTCTCGCCTGTCTGGTTCGTGGGGAGTAGATGCATGTAATATAGCGAAGTATACAATAGCTCTAGCGTAGTCTCGTTTGTGGCTGATGTCGTGATTTTGGAGAGTACTTCCTCGTTCCAGATAGACTTCGTGTCGTTGATTACGCGCGAAAAGGGTGTTTCTTCTGGAATCTCGTTCTGCAGGTTTGTGCATGCCTGAGAAGTTGAGAGCCATGATATTCCGACCCGGGATGTGACGACGTTGTTTGTGGAAGAGTTGAAGGTGAATAGACTGCCTACCCTTACAGCACCGGAGTTGGACGTGGCACTTCCACTGGCTTGGACGATGCTGCCGTCTGCGTCGGTTGCGAGGTAGGTCTTGTTGCTAATGAAAGTTGTATTGAAGTAGCCGCCTATATTCGTCAGCACCATCTCCCCCAGAACGGAGGACAAAGCTTACAGAAATAAATAGTCCAATCCGGCGACCGATTCCACCCATTGTTGTATATACCATACCCCTCATAATGCCCATCCTCAGTGACCCTAATCTCCCCGCCAGCATACCCCTGACTCAATCCCTGCCCTCGATACGACGGCAAAACATGCGACACATCCACCAAAACATTCCCTTTTTCGTCGCCGGCATTACTACCGTTCGTAGGAAACGTATACTGATACATCCCCGCCCTACTCGCCGCCGCCAACTCAACAACCACATCCTCACTCGTAACAGCCCTGTAGTACCCTACACTTCCCCCATCGGCCATCTTTCTACCCACCGTCAAATTTGACAATGGCTGCGTCACATCGCCTACAAGCGGTAATTGACTTACGACGCCGTACTTGGGTGCTCCGCCTGTACCTTGTTCGTGCATCATACTAAACCCTGAAAAGACGCCATTCGCTAAATAGCCTGAATACGCATCTGTCCCGGAGACGTACAGATCAGGGCCGAGTTTGACCATCCCAAAGGGTCTGGAGACGGCGGGATTGTCGTTTCCGCCGCCTTGGGTGCCGAGCCAGATGTTTACATATTGCGTGTAGTCATTGGGGTTGATGTCGTCGTCGTGCTGTTTATCATCCCCGTTTTTGGTGTTGGTGATACTGCTGGTGGAAGGTTGACCAGCGACTTTACCACAGTAGATCAGAACGGCGAGTATGACACCCACGCAGACGAGCATGGCGACTGATTCGGTGATTGTAATCCGTGCTCGCACTTTCTTGAGACTTTCCGAATTGTGAGACTGTGGTGGTTGTTTCTCAACGTCTGTCTGACTACTACCCTGTTCTGAATCCCCAGTTTTGTTGTCAAATACTTCAGAAACCTCGACAACTGCCGTCTTGGGTTTGGCGGAATTTATATCCCCCTCCCGGCCCTCCTCCTCCCCCTCAGGACTGGAGGGACTCGAGATCGAAAAGAGGCGCATTCTTTGTATGTGACAGGGAATGCATGGCAAGCCCTACGTATCTTTCCGAAGTTGTCGCCCTCCACCAGTAGACTGACGATGTTAACAATGGCTCGAAAGAAAACCACGAATGATCACCGCTCCATGGTGCATGGGTCTGCTTCGATCAATACTATACGAGCATGGTTAAGTGTTGACTCCGCTGATCGTCTGATCTGATATCTAAGACAATCAGAATTATGTGTCATTACCTCGTCTCCAGTGCTCTGAGACAAAGAAAAAAGACTCATGGAGAAAATTTGTATGTCCCCTCTACTATGTACTCTACTCTAGTCTATGTACGTAGTACCTCGAGTAAAACTCAATCGGAACCCCCTTCAAATCCATGGTTCCACATCCCCTAAAGAAATATCCCCCGAAAAAGTTGAAACCCCCTGCGAAAGGGAAAAATTGCACATGATCAATACACACAAAGCACACAAAGCACATGGCTCAAAGGCGTGATCGTTAGTGGCTCGTGAGGCTGAAGCGAATTTGATTTGATTAAGTTAGGGCTTGGAGGGCGAGCCAGGGAACGGAACGAGTACCTAACCTATCCGAAGTCCGTGCGGAGCTTAATTTGTGAGTGAAAGTAGGCGAGGGCTAGAAGAGCCTGGACTCCTGGAGGGGGTTAGTGGGTGTGGAGAAGTAACGCTTCTAGGAATTATTGTTGGTGTTGGGTTTGTGACTTTGGGACTGGGTTGGGAATACGATGCCCTCAGGGATGGAAGAGTTGGTGTTGGTGTTGTTGGCTTCGTGACTCGATCATGCTGGAAGCCAACAACGCCTCTGAAATACCAACGAAATCATTCAGACATCAAGAAGTATTAGTATTGCAGAAAGAAAAAAATATTCAAACTAACAATACTAGTAGTATTTAAGCATAAGTAAGGTAGTCTCGACGACTGTATCGGTATGCAAATGCAGAGCCAAACACAAACAAGCTTCAGCGCACGTTCATCCTTCTTAACTAGCCTTGCATATTCGACATCTCGAGCCGATCACGAAAATCTTCGAAAATTTTTTTCTTTTTCTATATCGAAGACTACAGAATAAGTCTTGAAGAAAAAGAACTGAGACAACGTGCAACGGTGGTAGATGTGATTGGTGCAAAAGACTGCGGTAATGTTCCTGCCAAGAAGGGGACATTTGGATGGCGGACGGCCAATCAGATTTAATTATTCAGAGAATTTTGATACAAGAAATAGACAAAGGATCTAGAATTGTTTATTAGAATGCGAATGACTTGATGGTCTGACTTGACCTTGATCGTTCTTGGCTAGTTAAGAGTTCATGCTTTCTGGTAAGCATATCCTGTGGCATGTTAAAGTGGCCGCCGGAGAATTTAGCCGGAGTATCGGCATTAGGGCTACAGCAAAGCTTAGTATCAGGTGACGCCAACACACGACCATAATGTATCATAACTTTCATTCATCAAGACATTCAAACCTTTGTCTAGTCTTCCTGCTAGAATTACATCTCCAAACTCCTCACAGCCATGGCAAGTGCACCCTCCCTAGTCGAATGACCACCAATAAACCCACTAGCATGCGTAAAGATTGCGCCCGCAGGAATACCCTCTTTACCGGCTTTCTGCAACTCAGCGGCAATCACGCCGTCGAGATCCTGATCGCGGACACCACGCCATGTATCCGGCAACGGCTTCCTCGAGACGAAGCTTCCTTCAGACTCCGGGACGCACTGGACCCGCCACTTGGCGTCTGGAGCAGAGTTTTCGGGGTAGAGAACGTAGTAGACTTCTTCAGCCTCTCCCGCCTTAGTCTCAGACTCAAAGTTGTATAGATGCTCTTTCCAGGGGACGCCGCCGCCTGAGAGCATGATGATGCGTCCGCTAGGGTGGATTTCTCGGCGATTACGGTATGCCTCGCCGACAGTGGCGCGGGCAGGCAGCCAGGAAGAAGCGGCGAGACGGAGCTTTCGTAGAAAGACGTCGCCGATGAATGTGCTTGCGCGCGCGAACAGGCTGTCCTCGTCCTGTGGCTCGCCGCCTGCAATGACCGGGTCGGGGTAGTTCAAGTCACCGACCAGAGAACCCAGGTTGATAGCGCCATCCTTGAACCGTTTCTCCAATCCGAACTTGCTCACGGCCGCAGGGTCATATGCACTGATACCGTTGTCATGCGCATCCAGCGCCTCCACAAAATCAGTGTACAGCTTCTCATAAAGCAACTCCACATCCGGGTGATCAAGAGGCAGAGAAGTATGCTGTGAAATAATCGCACGACCAAAGTGCATAAACACGAGACCTGCAGATGACAGTTTTGTGCTGTGATTAGGGAAAGTAGTGCTGAATGTGCGTTGGTGATGATCATAGCGGTTTTTGGTAGCATCGTACTCGCCGCCGACGTCGACGACGGTGTGGCATTGGGCTAGTTGTTCCGGGTCGCGGGTTCGCACGAGTGGTGATGCGTGGTATTCCGGGAGGAGACGGAGCATGTAGACTGCTAGAGCTTCATCGGCGTGGAAGTGTCCACTGGATTTACCTGGTTAGCGGGGTACGAAAGGATAATTGTTGTGACAGAAATGCATACTCTTGTCAACAATCGAGGGATAGACATACTTGTGAGTGCCGATGAGGGGCCCTTCGGTCTTGAGCTTCTTTGCAGCGGTTTCGGTGGCCATTTTGAGCAGTTTGCGAAATTGGAGCATGGATGAAGCTGTTCAGAATCTTTTTGGTTGTCTCGCAGAGCTCAATTGCACGTGATATATCAAACTTCCTAACTAGAATAAGACTAGCGGCAGGGATTCGGAAATAAGTCACCGCTGATTGGTCAAAACTATGTCTGTTCTGTCGTGCTTGTTTACCATAATTAACTGAGTCCGACTTTCCACTCAAGACTTCATCAAAAGAGATTATAGACTATTCTGTGTAACACTAGGTATTATCGTAACTAATACGTATACATGAAGAATGTAGAGTCAAGAGGCTCGTATATTAGCGAGTCAAGAAGATTAAGATCTTATCTCTTATCGTTTTAATGCATTTCGCTTAAAGAGGTTAGTGTGTCGGATCTGGATAAACCATAATCCGCTCCTGCTATCTACTGGTCAATCGCATCTCGACCATATTTGAAACTTTGAATAGCCACGGAGAATCGTTCTTCTGCTTTTCAAACAACCTCTATCTCATCTGGGTAAAGTCTTGATGATGGCATCAAGGGGTGGACCCCTGTCCAAGGCTAAACTACCCGTCCCGGAGCGCCACAATGATCGTATCAAGACCATCCTGGCCCGACCAACCGTGGGGGCCGAGCTGTACTGTGTCTTTGCGTGAGGCGTTCGAGATTTGCGTTGGTGACATGCCTGCAATCTGTCTGTCAGAGGACAGCGAAGGAACAGAGACAGAAACAACTGGAAACTGGGTATATGACTGATCGGTCCATATCCTGGAGATGATTCGTGACCATATCCAACAGTTTGATTTGGACCTCATAAACCCTGGTCAGGTTATCCCAACTTGAAAGCACTTGCCACGCAGTGCATTATTACGAATCAACTGTTTCATAACCCTCAACCGTTATCACCACACGTTATAGAGGCGTGTATAACTGCAGCGTGTTGGATGATCGACGTTGTCACTTCCATATCGACCAGTGAGATTTTTGATCACGCCATCGAAAATCCTCAGTGGTACATACGTTGTGATGACTGAAAAGCAGTTATTTGACTTGTAGGCCTCGTTGGTCTACTGTCAGACTAAAAGATAGCGAAAGCTTCTTTCATATCAAACACACGATGCTATTGGCATAACACATGTCTACCGACTACTTATCTGCAGTCTACTACGTACTACGTAGTCGACACTATGGATCATCCAGACTGACGAGTAATTTCTTCTTAAGGATGGACTCATGTACTAGTACATCTAGACTACGGACCTCGGAGAAGCTATGTGGAATTGCTCTCAGTAAGTCCAAGAGTTAGTAGTGGTACGTCTCTTCGTCCCGCCCCGAAATCCTTCCACTAGCTGCCTGTAGGACTCTTTCCTTCTTTCGGATAGGCCTCGCCACACCCGTTCTAACAGTTGTCACTAACCGCAAGCATAGTGTTCCTCTTATGAATCCTTCACAAGTGTTGGGCAATTGTATGGCCTGCGATATGTCTACAGTGATTAACCAGTCATCACTTTCTTCAACAGAATGTGGCCCTCGCAAAGTCCCACATCCTTGTTGGACAGGTCCACTATGTGCTAAACGCAAATTTAAGCTATAATTGGAGGATCAGTGGTTCTGATGAGACTGTCTGCGAAATGTTCCAAGGTTATCCAAGTCTACTCCGTACTTGTCATGACTTGTTTACGGGGTGCGGAGGTCGACGACATTTATACTTGTGGATCCCCATGATTTCTATCCCATGTCAAGTCGTCCATCTGGAATATGAGAAACTATACTGTGTAGATCCGAGCAAGATACATTAAAAAGGCTTGAGGAAGGAAACACGCCTCGCCTTTCCTCTTTCCATATTCTCATATACCACATCCGAAGATTGTCATGACGGTTGAACTCTATCACATCCTGTCTATGGTTTCGACTCACTTGAGATGCTGAGGCGTGGATACGTTTGACAATGAGACATGGCAGTACCGCCGCTCCCAGCAGGCACGAATGTGTCAGAAGGTTCCCTTCTCACAATCGACCAAATCCATGCTCTCATCATAACCGAACGAGTCAACTCAGTCGTTTCTATACTCTCCATCATCTTCGTCGTGGCAACATACCTCTTCTCCCCGGGATTCAACAAACCCATCAACCGTCTCATCTTCTTCGCCAGTTTCGGAAACCTGGGGTCCGCCGTGGCCGCTTTGATATCAGAAAACGGTCCCTTGGTCGGCGAGGGTTCTGCATTATGCAAGATTCAGGCTTTTCTTGTGCAAATGTTTCTTGGGGTTGATTGTTACTGGGCGCTGTGTATGGCTGTGAATGTCTACTTGGTGTTCTTTAAAGGATATACGGTGGCTCAACTGCGGTCTCTTGACTTGGCATATCTTTTGATATGCTATGGGTTATCGTTCATCCCGGCGTTTGTGTTTATATTTATAAACACTAATGCGCGAGGACCGGTTTATGGACCAGCTGTCATCTGGTGTTGGGTCAACATTGAATGGGATTTTCTGCGGTTTGTATTTTTATATGCCATTGTCTGGTAAGACCCCATTCCATTACTGGTCTCTCGATTTTCACGTCTAATAAGATTAGGATCGCCGTACTACTTGCAATATTAATCTACGCCGCAGCAGCAAAAGTCATCTGGAACAAACGCGAACACCTTGATGGCTTCTTGAACCCTCTTAACGAAAACCCATTCGTCAACACCGTCACAACCGAAGTGACAATCACCACTGAAGAACGTCCCATTGTCGAGAACAGCAAGCACGACCATGGGATAATCCGAACAATTCAAGAGTCTGCAACCCCGGGAGTCGATAACCCGTATTCAGTGAATATCCAAGTCAGTCAACAGACCGGCATTATCCGACCACTACCGTCGGCTCTGAGGATGAGAACTCTCACCCGCCAGATTGCGAAGCATGAGACGAATGCCGAGGCCTGGCTTTATGCGCGTGTCGCTTTTCTGTTCTTTATTGCGTTGCTGATTACTTGGGTATGCCCCCTCCCCCATCCCTCGAAAATGTAGCCGTATGCTAACGAAAGTATAGATACCCAGCAGCGCCAACAGAATCTACGCAAGCATATACCCCTCCACCACAAACTTCGGCCTCAACTACGCCGCCTCCTTCGTCTTCCCCTTGCAAGCCTTCTGGAACGCAATCGTCTACATAGTTACTTCTCAATCCGCCTGCCGCGACCTTTTCGGTCTCTCTTCCTCATCAAAATGCTCAATTGAATCCCTCCCCTCCCCGTCCCCATCACAGGTAAAACTGACCCGCCGGCCACAAAAGGATCCCATCATGGGCCGACCGCGCAGATTAGGCTCAAATGAGCAGATGGAAACGTCGAGTTCGGCGGATTCATCAGTCTCAAAAATCATTGATGGGCAGGAGTTGCAGACGCTGGAGAGGTCGAGGTGGAGTATTGAGTCGACGGATCGGAAGGGGTTGGCTCGGTAGTCCGTCCTTTTTGTTGGGTTTATGTAAAATAATTCTTTTTGATGTTTTGGTTTTTATGTTATGATACCTCTCCTTTGACGTTTCAGCGATGTCTTTCAATGATATACAAGTCGAAGCTTGACACTTTCTTTTATGGACTTAATACATATCGCCCTTTCTACTATCGATCCTTATCTAGATCTACATACCCCCAACATCACAAATAACTAAGAAATACTTGCCTATCTGTGCCAAAAGCCACCCATCTATAAATCTACCTAGGTATCAAGCTTTTACCTACAGCTTCACCTTCACCAAATATCACCCAAAGTTACGTGATGCCCATGGCTACTACATAGAACTTATCGCAACCCACCACCCCTTTCCAAGGTTCCTTTCAACCTTGGAACTTCAAGTCAAACTATCGAAGGATCGCAGGATAAAGCAGATTCCCATCGTTCATGGCGCCATTCCCTTCCAAAAGACCAAAACGGAGTTGCTGTAAGCCCTATATCAGCTTCGGTATAGGTTGTTAATGAAAAGTCGGAAACTAAAAGCACAGACACGCACACTTATTGATTTCTAGGAGTCGGTGTGTACCTACATATGTACCGAAGGAAAAATTCAACATTTGGGGTGCTTTTTGAATGATTCTAGAACCTCGAGATTCGATCTAATTACTATACGGAACTAAGTACGGATAGTTACACATCCCGTAGAAAACGATTGAGTCATGAAAGAAATATTAATGATGGAGCACGCAATATTAAAAAACGCACGGGTGTTATAGGGAGCATCGAGCATTTCTCAAGTTTAGTCATTGATTAGACAGATTTCGAAGAGTGAAACATGAAGAATAAGGAACACGAAAGTAGGAAAGAAAAGCATGAACTTGAAACTCTGTGAACTGAACAAAAAGCGCAAGGCAAGAAGGCCCACCAGAAACGCACGAAAGTTGTAAAACTACTAATCGTTCATCACCTCGTGAATAGTATCCCTCTGCTTAAAAGACAGACGTCTGCAAAGGCTATTCTAAGTCTCAAACTCCCTGTCCCGGCTCGAAAGAAAGAAAGGAAATAGTGTAAAGGGGTGCTACATTCGAAACAGCCCCAAGAAAATAAAATCAGACAACCCAAATTTCCATGTTGCATTGCCCAAAAATATAGGAGACATTATGATTCATAACGTAACAGCCAGAAGGAAAAGGGAAGTGCATTTCCGTTTCGGTTCCAAAGTCTGCACTGCACTGCACTGCGTGACAGCGTTTTTAACAGCATCCCTGTTTGGTCTCTGTGTCCTGAGTCTTGCTTATTTCGACGACTTGGCGGCGCTCGCCGAGAGGGTTCTGGCCACCTTCGCCCTGATCCAAGGCCTTGCTGGATACGATGCGGTAGATTTCTGTAGTAAGTCATACGTTAGTTTACATCCTATAGTATTGCGTAATGTCCACGGATTGACCCACCTGTCAAGATGTTCTGGAAAGCAAGCTCAACGTTGCTGGCATCGAGAGCAGAAGTTTCAATAAAAGACAAGTTGTTTTCGCCTAGCTCCGTCAGTAACCACTCATGTTTATGCTCATCTCAAGCTGCTCACTGGCAAATTGCTTGGCATCCTCTGTAGGAACTGCACGCAAATGTCTCAAATCACTCTTATTTCCAACCAACATAATAACAATGTTGGAGTCTGCATGATCGCGCAACTCCTTCAACCACCGGGTCACATTGTCATAAGTCTGATGTTTGCTAATATCGTAAACGAGCAGGGCTCCGACGGCACCACGGTAGTAGGCGGAGGTGATAGCTCGGTAACGCTCTTGGCCGGCGGTATCCCAGATCTGAGCTTTGATTGTTTTGGAGTCGACTTGGATCGAACGTGTGGCAAATTCGACACCACTGACAATAATCAGCACCTTCCAAAGCTCAGACGTTGTCATCGCGATATCATAGCTTACATGGTGGACTTGGAGTCTAGGTTGAATTCATTGCGAGTGAATCGGCTCAAAAGGTTGGATTTACCGACACCGGAGTCTCCGATAAGGACGACTTGACGAGAGAGTTAGTATTTGGATGTTGTTTGTAGTCGTAGTGCTGACGGCAAGGGATAGGAGCGGTGGTCAGTTACCTTTGAAAAGGAACTAAACAGTGTATGTTAGCTTGACGTCTCTTGATTTATTCGTGAATATGCCGCAGGTAACTCACATCGTATTCGTCGTTAGCCATGGCGTCGTGTGGGTTGTTGCTTGGTTGTTATTGTCGAGTGCAAATAGACGTGGTGTTGCAAGATAAAGACTTGTGGAGCAAACGGGGGGAAGTGGAACGTAGACCGTAACGACCCCTGGAAGGTTAGTGCGATGCTGAAGAGGAAACAAGGATTCGAAGTTGTCAAAGAGAGAATTAAATACCTAGAAGAGTGAATCACAAGGAGTTGTTCGAGTCAAAGTAGTCAGTCAGTCAGTCCCAGCTGGAGTTGGTCTGAGTATGTCGATGCCTGCAACACTGCCTTGCCGGTCTGCGCCCGTTCGGGACTAGCGTGCTGCACGTGACATTTCGCGATAGAATTTCCCGTTGGATTTGCGATAAACACAAAAACTTTCAACCATGACTTATTCGACTCAGGAATGTCCATTTTGAAGGGGGTGCAACCGATCTTCACCCAGGGCCCAGCAGGCATATCCCTGCCTCCTGGGCCTGCAACACCAGAAGCGGCCATACCCAATACCTTCACCTATCTTCAAAAAGTCGGCAATCCGACGCCGCAACAACGTCCGCAATCCGAGAAAACGAACAGACCAGGTCCTACAAAAGCAGATTCAGAAAACGTGCAGGCCACGCCTAAAACAGCAGGTCGAGTAACCAAAAAATCTGATAAGCGCGGCCGGCCCAAGAAAATCAGCGATGACCTCACGCAAAAGATGATTATGCTGTTGGAGCAGTCAAACGGAGATGTTTCTTGGGAACAATTGGGACATTCGGTTGGCGTGGACGGCGTACATTTACAAACGATCCGAAACTACATGATCAAAGAAGGCTACTGCAAACGAATAGCCTGTCAGCAAAAATGGTTATCGAAACAGGCCCGAGAAACGCGGATGCAGTATGCTTTGGCGCACCACAAATGGCAAAACGAGTGGCGCTCAATGCTGTTCAGTGATTTTGTCAATTTTGGTCTGGGGACAACACAGAAAGCAAAAGTCTTCAATAGGAAAGATGAACGGTTGTGCGAAGATTGTCTCCAGTCTAGAGAAGAGATTGATAAAGCCTTATTCCATTGCTGGGCAATGGTGGGATATGACTACAAGGGGCCTCTTATTTTTCTACAAACTGAAGACAATGATCTGTCCGCAATGAGTCAGCGTGATTACATATCGCAAATCATACAACCGCACGTCCAACCTATCGTGACTGTTCGGCGGATGATATATCTCGACAACGCCAGTGGCGGGTACGAGAATGCGACAGCTCCCCAGAATATGGTACACGCCTACCTCGATTCGCTACAGCTACCTTATATCCAGAACCCGGCAACCTCGCCTGATCTTAACGTTTTGAAAGATATTCTGCTCGTTTTGAAGAAGAGATTACAAAAGCGAAGCATCGGCGACCAGACTCAATTAAAGGTTGCCGTACTGGAAGAATGGGATAAAATCACGACGAAGGAGATCAACAAATTGGTCGATACCATGAAACTACGCATGGAAAAGGTGTTAACGCGGAACGGAATGCCTATCTAGGTTTCTTGACTTTTTATTCATTTATTCAGCGCTTATGATGTTAGCAAAGTAATGACGGAGTTATTGGCTGGGGGGTTTTTTTAGGGTACATGGTACACATGTATTATAGCACGCATTTTACGACTCAAAATTAGAAGATCACTTTAGATGGTTGCACCGTTTGGTATGAAGATATTACTTACAACATTGAATAATCTTCAACTCCAAGTAACGGGTTCGATAGACCGGTACGCAGCCACAAAGTACTAGAATTCACCCAAAGATCAATTGATAGCCACAGAGGACCCAGAAACAATCTCATTGTAATGGACATTGCGCCATCTACCTCTAACCGAAAGATTGACTAGAAGCAACTCGTGAAATCACCCTTGAGCAACCGATCCAGCAGCATAACAGTCAACTCGACGCAAAGGAATCAAATATGTCTGATTAATTCGATAAATACGTAATGCTAGGTATGCAGAAGCAAAACTTTCAAATTTCTTGACGTTTTCGGACTCCGAGAAACTTTGATAAGTACCTACCTAGGTACGGTTTCGCTGACGGCACGTGACCAAAATGCCCTAGGTAGGCGTTCGAGTTGATCAATTCATCCCCTGCACCCCCTTGTACATTGTGAAAATGGGATTTCAAACACGTCGACTACTCGTCTTTTCAGTTTTGAATGCCGTGTCTCGAAGGTATAAATGCGGCGCAGCTCGTTGAACGTGCGGTTAGATAGGGGTCAACTGGTAATATTATATGTAATTCAGTCTGGCAATAACCTCATCAGTGTTGCCCGGGTGTTATCTGGAATAAGTACGTATGGTCAAGAGCTTCAGACCACAACCTTGGAAGAGTATAAAAAAGCTCTTCAGGCTGGAACCGCCAATAGGGAAATTATTCCCTTTCTTGTTCTCTTATACTCAATATTGCCTGTCGACGAAGTACCTGTTGTAGATAGCCGGGATAGCATATTCGAATCAAGCGGATTGGCAACCTTAGGGTCACATTGTCGTAAAGTCGATGGATATTTATTTGCTTATATCAGCCTTCATATGTTACCATAATCAAGTTTAAAATATACTTCAAACTCTTCTATCCTTCAAAACAGCTCTTCCCTTCTATATGGCCCCTGAGAGCTCGCAAAGGCCAACACGTAGTTCGTTTTGTTGGACCGACCGTATCAACAATATCGGATTCCGATTTCAAACGAACAGTTCCAGACCGCTGGAAATTAGTAAGATCAAAAGATCTCGACTGTCCGCTTAGAAACTCCCAGCCAAGAAGAACGGCGTCTTAGACTCTTAGATGTAGTTCAATAGTCATATGTAAATAGGACTAGGTTCGGAAGGCTATGGAACGTTGTGCATAGGGCTAAGGGGAGACCTGCATTGGCGCCAACCCGCGGGCCACAGGATGGGCTTAGATTAGGGAAGGATTGCTGAACCATGCATATTAATCAAGGATTAATACGAAGTATATAGTTGTATAGTTCTTCACACATACGAGGGACTTGTGCAGATACTATATATGGCTAGTATTCAGGATGGATCTTGGTTCGTGATCCTTTGTATCCACCTTAAATCCTAATGGATTGTAAGTACGTACGTAGATAAGAATAATGATGGGATCTTTCAGGAAATTATTTCCAGGCATCAATCAGATACGGTCCTTTGGCAGGTTGTATTGGATTTCATCATTCAAAGTTGGGTGCGCAAAAACTGTTCAAATCCTACTGATCAAGAATCTCGATCAGATTTTTTGAACATGCATAGATAAAACCTTTCTATAGTATATGAATAGATGTAATGCTGTATACCGTCAATCAAGTCGATATCTAGGAGAAGTTAGCCCCAATTCGGCCCCCAAATAACAAATACGACGACAAAAGTCTAAAAACCAACGTTCTGTCAATGCCAACCCTTTATTGTTCTGGGCCGACTCCATTCAGATATTCGGGATACCGAGTGGATATACGAACCTGAAGAATCGGCCCGATATGGCTGGCTTGTGCGAGACTTAGTCAATTGCAACTCTTTAGTCCGTGTACCAATCGGAACCCTTCGGTGCATGCCGTGAAGCTATCCACAAGTCCTAGAGAAGACACACAGTCTCGAGTTAGAATGGATATTGACTTCCAAAAGGCCTCACCGGGCACTGAGGTATTTGATGTCTACCAGAGGCTAGTATGGGTAGCATAAGCTGTGATATTTCATCTGTTCATCCACAGGGCTGGGTATGTGAAGAAACAGTAGCACTGCTTAGTTGCATATGGAGTTTCTTCTGCACTATTCCGTCGAAGGAAGGAAGGAAGAAAAGAACTAGAGAGAGACTGTCAAATGAATGTATTCGGGAGTCACTGAATACGTGAAAGCGAACTTAGGTGATCTATTGCGAGAATAGTTCAATGATATCGATGTCCTCTCGGCGCTCCACTCTCTTTATTCGTATCTGATTCTGATCTGCTCTTCATTCACAACTTTATGTATCTGTCATGCCAGTCTTACGAGTACTGGGAAAGTTGGCGCTCAGAGCTGGGATTCTTGGGTTTCATTACCGCGATAACGTAGAGCTTGAATGATATTGCTGTATCTTTAGATAATCTTCAACGTAACAACGTGCTTGAGCTTCTAGCGCCAAGATGCGTAGACATTTCGTAAATGGTAGTTCAAGCTAATAAGTCAGGGAAATATTGCAGAGGATTATCGCCACACATGCCGATGGAGCGTACAGACTCCTCTTGATACGATGCCTTGACCATTCACATCCTCCATCCTTCCATCCAGGTCCCTAGGTTCAGCCGTGCTTCCAGCACTTACTGATCAAACCCCTGTAGCACGGCTAGTATCTCATATCTTTCCGTCTGCAGCATGAATCGCTCATGTCTGCACAAGTCCATTTTCAGAAAGTGGGATAATCTAACCCAGTGGCGAGGCCAAGATACGATATGAAAGGAAATGTGTGCTTCTTGCAAGTCTATAAATTGAGCGACATCTACCACTGTTCAGACAAGTTCTTCAGCACAACAGCACAACAATCAGCTCATTTCACCACTCTCCTTGCAATCCCGTTTATCTTCTCCATCTCCTTGAGATTGCAGGATCGAAATGGTGTCTGTATTTCTCAGCACTCTTCTTTTATCTGCGGCTACGGTCCAAGCCTACCTGCCTGCCCAACAGATTGATGTCCAGTCTAGTCTTCTCAGTGACCCTAGCAAGGTCGCCGGAAAGACCTATGATTACATTATTGCTGGTGGTGGTTTGACTGGCCTTACTGTTGCCGCCAAACTGACCGAAAACCCCAAGATCAAAGTCCTGGTTATTGAAAAGGGCTTCTATGAGTCCAACGATGGAGCTATCATCGAGGATCCAAACGCTTACGGACAAATCTTCGGCACCACTGTTGACCAGAACTACCTCACGGTTCCCCTGATCAACAACCGCACAAACAATATCAAGGCCGGCAAGGGTCTTGGAGGATCAACCTTGATAAACGGTGACTCCTGGACTCGCCCGGACAAAGTCCAGATTGATTCTTGGGAGAAGGTCTTTGGCATGGAAGGTTGGAATTGGGACAATATGTTCGAGTACATGAAGAAGGCTGAGGCTGCACGTACCCCTACTGCTGCTCAACTTGCTGCCGGTCACTCCTTCAATGCTACCTGCCATGGAACCAACGGTACTGTTAAATCCGGAGCCCGTGACAACGGTCAGCCTTGGTCTCCTATTATGAAGGCCCTTATGAACACCGTCTCGGCCCTTGGTGCCCCCATACAGCAAGACTTTCTCTGCGGTCATCCTCGAGGTGTCTCTATGATTATGAACAATCTCGACGAAAACCAAGTTCGTGTTGATGCTGCCCGTGCATGGCTGCTTCCGAACTACCAGCGCCCCAACTTGAAGATCCTTACTGGCCAGATGGTTGGAAAGGTTCTGTTTAATCAAACCGCATCCGGTCCCAAGGCTGTTGGTGTGAACTTCGGTACTAATAGAGCCGTTAACTTTGACGTCTTTGCTAAGCATGAGGTCCTTTTGGCTGCCGGCTCAGCTATCTCTCCGCTGATCTTGGAATATTCTGGCATCGGCTTGAAGTCTGTTCTTGATCAGGCCAATGTCACTCAGCTTCTTGATCTTCCTGTTGGTATCAATATGCAAGACCAGACCACAACCACTGTCAGTTCCCGTGCTAGTGCCGCCGGTGCTGGTCAGGGTCAGGCCGTCTTCTTCGCCAATTTCACTGAAACCTTCGGTGACTACGCCCCCCAGGCCAGAGAGTTACTCAACACCAAGCTCGACCAATGGGCCGAGGAGACCGTTGCGCGCGGTGGTTTCCATAATGTAACTGCTCTCAAAGTTCAATATGAAAACTATCGTAACTGGCTCCTTGACGAAGACGTTGCCTTCGCCGAGCTTTTCATGGACACCGAGGGCAAGATCAACTTCGACTTATGGGATCTCATCCCTTTCACTCGTGGTTCCGTCCATATCCTAAGTAGCGACCCTTACCTATGGCAATTCGCCAACGATCCCAAATTCTTTCTGAACGAGTTTGACCTCCTTGGTCAGGCCGCTGCTTCCAAGCTTGCTCGTGATCTTACCAGCCGAGGTGCTATGAAGGAGTACTTCGCCGGAGAGACTCTCCCAGGATACAACTTGGTCGAGAATGCTACTCTTTCCCAGTGGTCGGATTATGTCTTACAGAACTTCCGTCCCAACTGGCATGCTGTGAGCAGCTGCTCTATGATGTCTAGAGAGCTTGGAGGTGTCGTTGATGCTACTGCCAAGGTGTACGGTACCCAGGGCCTACGTGTCATTGATGGCTCTATTCCGCCGACTCAGGTGTCTTCTCATGTCATGACCATTTTCTACGGAATGGCTTTGAAGGTTGCTGATGCCATTCTGGACGACTATGCCAAAAGTGCCTAGAGGTGTCATGAATCGCGGTTCGTCAGCGAATTTGCTAGGGTTTAGATCACCGGATTTTTCTCCTCGCTCATACATTGTTAGATTCTCGCAACATATAGATCGATTTAAATTGCTTATAGACAACGTGAAATTTATTACTTATTCATCGAACTTACATTCTTCAAACTATTCAAGAGAGCTCAATACGAGCCACATATTGCACGCCGCGGAGCGCTTTGTAGAGCGAGTTTCCCACACCGGGAATAGCCTCACGTTTTGCCAGATTGGGAATCTTTTGTGCTTTGTTGATGGAGGCCTCCTACGCAGCCATAAATATTGCCCATTTCCCCATTAGAGAGTTTTAGAACGTAGTCATCAATATATTCGTGGAGCCATCAATAAATTCTTGTTTTATATCATATTGATCAAGCTTACCTAGGTAGTTTCTTTCTTAGGGTTTGACCACATATGTAGACTACACCTACCAACAAGCAGTTGGAGGGTGTATGAAGCTAAACCAACAAGAGTAATAACTTTCTGAACAATGGACTTTGCAATCTTCTAAAATCTAATCTAACGACTCACAATCACTTCCACCTAGCATTTGGATCCAGTAGCGTCTTCATCTCCTGTGCTACATCGTACGGCGGGTCGTTCTTCGCCACAAACATATTGTTCTCTAGCAATGCCTCATGGAATGCGACAGTAGCCACTGCCCGTCTCTTCTTCAATCTCTTCGCATACTCGTCAAACACTTCCTTCGGAATTGTCGCAAACAGATATTTGGGATGCACACCAATCACTTGACCACCCTTTTGACCAAATCCAAACGAGGTCAAAGAGAAGGCCTTGATGCCAGCCGTTTGAATGTTCTCGTTCAAGAACGTGATGTGATCGAACTTCTCGAACTCGGGATCCAAGTTATCCAGATTCCGATTACCTGGGACGAGTCCGGTACTCATCATCTGCAGGGCGCCATTGAGCATCCAGGAACTTGCAGGACCCTTAGGGTGGCCGGTGACACTCTTCTGGAACACACCGAGGGTGCGATTTCCTTTAGTACGACCGAGATGAGAAAGCTGACTTTGAATGATTGTGCATTCGTTCTTCTCGTTCAAGACAGTTGAGGTTCCGTGGAAAGAAGCCACTGTCACGTCGTCAACAGTGAGGCCCCAGGTTGCCAATGCTCCCTTGATGGGCGAGATCTCTGGGTGGTTACGCCAAAAGTGGTTACCAAAGGAGGCAAGCATATCTTGTTCCTGCATCTGGAATTTGAGATCAATCTGCTTGACCATATATGCTCGATATTCGGATGCATTGAAGTGAACATCTTTGGCCATGAGATGCTGAATCGTGTCCTCAAGATTACTGAGCTCAATCTCTTTGAAATTGGTAATTTGCTGGCGTCGTATATCAATTTGTCGTCGACGATATTCGATATCAAGAAGTGGCGATGGGAACCCAGCTGTTGACTCCCTTGCATTTGATAGGACTCCTTTGCCCGGGGCGGGAACAGAGCGGCCGACTTTGTCGCTGGAGATGCCCGTGAAAGCAACGATGCCATAGATTGGCAAGCCCATTTCAATTGCAAGCTTTGCAGTGCAAGCAATGTGAAACCCTGCGCCGTGGGATTCCATGAAACCCTTTCTCGACGAGGCTGCAGGTCGTGACATCTCCTTGGGATCCCGGCCGGCCTCAGCCTCCGTCTCAGCGTTACTAGTTGCCTTCATGTTCGAGAACTCCAAAGACGTGTATTCTGAGAATTCGTCAACGCTACCCACGAAACACATCTTTGCCTTGCCTTGAAGAATGAGATCGTAGGCTGTGTCGAGTGATTCCACAGAAGTTGCGCAGGCTCCAACGGATGTCTTGTTTGGTCCACTTGATGAGAGCAAGAGCATGTTCACCCAAGCTCCAATGGTATTCAGGAAAGTCTCTTGCAGAATATCGTTTTGCACAGGCTTGTCTTGCAACCGATCCCGGTACATCTTTTCTGACGAAGCTGTTCCACCCAAACCGCTTCCAAAGCAATTGCCAAGTTCGGAGACATGGATGTACTTGTAGATTTCGTAAGGGTCTGTAATTCCAGCTGAAAGTAGACCTTCGACAACCGTTACAAGTGTGTATAAGGTGACCGGGTCGACCTGGTTGATAATATCGTCCGAAATACCATACGTCCGCGGGTCCCATCCTGTAGGGATTTGTGCAGCAACATTATTCCTGAACTTCACAGCTTTGGGAACATGGATCACAGCGCCCTTCTTCATGACCACACTGTAAGAGTCAGACTCAGCACTTGGGAATACCTCAACCTTGTCTCCGTGTTCTCTCTGGAAGCTGAGTGCGGTTTCCTTGGACGTTTCGAATGGTGCAAGATCTTCTTGTACGACAATCTCTTGGGTCATCTTCTTCTTGTCGGGGTTATACTTGTCGAAAAGAGTTGGCCCAATCAGCCGGACACCCGAATGGTCACGAATATAAGCCTCGTAACGCTTTTTCACGTCACATTCCTCAACTGGCTCTTTCGTCTTGACATCGATCCATCCAGCCGGCTTATTACCGGAGCCCTTGGAGAATTTGATGAGTCCCATAATCCAAGCCATTTCGGTGCATCCTTCGAGCGAGAGTTCATCGTAAGCTTCGATTTCCCAGCGAGTACGAGAGTTTCCGCAAGGTCCAAGCTCTGAAAAGCCTACAATCACAACAGTGTGTTCAAGCGAGACCATGGAATCCATTTTGGCGCGGAGCGGCTGAATATCTGTTTCATAATTTGGCAAGGCAGGAAATCCAATCTCAATGTTTGGACGTTCCTTCATCGCATCGGACTCTTTGGCTTTTAGATCAGATCCGTTGTCAAGTGCTTCTTCCGCTGCGACAGCTCTACGGATCTCGCTCAGGCTTTTGATGTTATCCTGGATCACATTCAACTGATCCGGGAAGTCTGGCACTGCATCAAGACCACCACTGAAATCGGCGTACAACGGTTCTTCTTGACAGAACTCGATCAAGGGCCGATTCAACAAGGCGAGAATGCAGACAGCCATCTCTGCACGGGAGAATGTCTTGATGCCGAGTTTTTCAACGTCCTCAGAAACGATATCGTTCTGGTGCATCAACCCAGTGCCGCGAGTCCAACCGATCGAAGTACCACAAATCGAGATATAATCGCTCCAATCTTCAGAATGCCATTTGGCGAACAGACTTTCGAGGGCCATCTTCGACTCAGAATATAGACCATCACCACCAAAGATACCGTGGTTGGGTGATAAGGGAAGTAAAGCATGAGTAGGTCGTGATCGGTAGCCTGCTGCCTCCTTATGTCTCTTGACAGCCCCGAGAAGTCGTATAACATTTGTCAGCATGATACGTTGTGCTAACTCGCTCTTGGAGTCAATCTCGTCGATTTGTCGCCCATTGACAGAAATTGCGGCAAATGGGATGATAACATCAAGATCCCAACCAAGCTTGCTGTAAATATGCGCAACTAGAGCTTCGATATCCTGCTGGCTTCCTCCGTTGAATGGAACCAAGACTAGTTTGGAGCCTTTAGAGCCGTGAGCCTGGTAGATCTTCTGGTATTTGCGAGCCGTGTTGGATGAAAAGCCACTTGTTGTAACGATGACTTGTGCACCACCGGTGAGAAGGCCTTTCAGGAGCTCTTCACCAATGGATCTCGTTCCAGCTCCAGTAAGGAGAACGGTTTTATTGGTGAAAGAGAGACCTGTGCTTGAGATTTGATTGAGAGCCTTGTTGTACAGTGCGGTTGTTTCGGAATTGAATATCCATCCTTTGTTATCTTTGCGCTTGATGTGTGGAAGTCGAGTCGAATCACCAAAATCCGTCTTTGATCCATCTTCGCCCCTCGGAACTTCGGAGTATTTGATATTGCCCACCTCGTCGATAGTTGTTCGAGGACCAAGGAAGTTTGTGGTGCTCTTGAATACTGGAATAGATCCAAGCGACTCTGTCACAGTTTTAAGAAGTAGTTCGTAAAAGGCCTTTTGTTTCTCATCGGAACATTGCGTCAACAGGTATTTGATGGTTTCCGCTAACCGAGTGCTTGATCTGTTACCCAGCCGGTAAGTAATATCATCAATCAACTCCTTGTCGACTTTCAATGTTCCTCGGCCGATGTTGTAGAAAGTAGCCGTGAGGTCTTGCAATGCCCAAGTCCAGTAAGAGGAGTACTCTCTGAGCTTCTTCGCATCGAAGACTGGGGTGATACCATTGGCATATGCCTCACCATGTTCAGCTATCCACAGGTCTAACTGCTTCTGAAGCTCCAACATAGCGCTTTCTGAGTTCTCTGCAGACTTGCCATCAGCATAAAGATCAACATTGAGAAATGAGGCGTAAGCTTTCAGCTTCTGTGCTGCCAACTCCTCTTGTCGCTTAACAACGTTGTTCAAGGCTTCCGGATTGACCTGGACAGCAGCTACCTGCTCCGTTGGTCCTTCATTCATCGCCAATCCAGCAGCTTGCGCATACTCTTTGACCAATGCATCCAGGTAAGCCTGGGTCTCCTTTTGGTCCTGAAGTCGGTTTTTAGGAGGCGAGGCAATGGTAGATAGAAGCACAGCATCTTGGCGGCCAACTTGAAAGCCCCAACGATCCTCAAGGTACTTCCTAACCTTCGTCATATTGAAATCTCCCGGCATCGACGTACTAATAACACGAGTCACTAGGCCATTTGTTGTCTTGCCCAGTCGTCTTTGAGCATTGGCAGCTGATAGGGTTTCTCCCAGTTCGGTTAAACTGAGTTCCTCGGATCTCTCAGGTAGATTACTGAATTCACTAAGGAGATCTCCGACAATTTCGTTCTCCAGAGTCGAGCGGCCTAGAAGATTCAAATTAGTTTTATTTACTGACGATCGATTTAATGGATAATCTCTACCTCCGACGAGCGCTTTGATATTACTGCTGAGCGAAATATCCGCAGTGGACTTTTTCAACTTTTGAGCAATAACGGTGAGAATTATATCTTCTGCTTTCACTGGGACATCCTCAGCAGATGCAATGGATTTGGCACCGGCTCCACTCGATCCGGTCGAGGGAGCAGATGGCTGGGGTGCTGTTGTAGTAGGTGTGGGTGCCGGAGCTTGAGCAGCAGGTGTTTTATCGGCTTTGGGAGGTGCTTGTTTCGGGATCTCTGCGGTCTCTGCATTGGCGTAGTAGATGTCATTCTCACTTGTTTTGAGATTTAAAAGCTGCCTTTGGATTGATAGGGCAGTGTCGTGGTCTTTGTATTTCGTTTCGATGGTTTGTTTGGCCAGCCCAGTGAGTGTGTTTGAGGGACCAATCTCGACGAATCGCTCGATCTTCTCTTCCCCCAAGAGGGCATCTTGTGTTTCGATCCTTTACCATCCATCTGTCAACATACGGACTCAAGATATACAAAGGAAATGCACATGATCAACATGTTCGACCGCGTCGCATAACTGAATCTTCTTATAAGTCTTGGGAATGGTTGAGAGCTTACCATTGTACAGGATATGCGAACTGATGACTGTCCGGAAGAATAAATATTAGCCTTTGCTCTGATATGCTTTTCTCCTCGCTGTACGCGACGTTTGCAACTTTCCGGAACGAGATCGCCGGTCCAGCGCGTAAAACAGACTGCCCAATTGGGGATCCTTAGAGGTAGAAGACTTACGCTAAGAGTTCCAATACTAATGTGTAAGTGCGCGACCTCTCATCGTCTGAGACCACCGTCACCGTCATCTTGAGAGCGATGGTATGTCTGAAACGAAGGCTGCGGTGCGCTTGCGCTCAATGATTGTTCTGGGCGACTGCAGGTTGTGGTATCAAAAGATAGGGAAAATAGTCTGAGAATTGGAGTTGTGCTTGTGTATAAAGTATCTCAGGTAGTGGTTTACAAAAAGAGATAGCAAATGCCACTACTCTGGAATGTTATTCCTTGTAGGGCAGTACAATGGCAAGGTCGCAAGATATCCTCAGATAAGAATTGGTTTATTACGATATCCCTCAGCAAGCAGTACTGTCAAGATTACCGACTATCGCATCAATTTCGTAAATCTACAGCTGCAAAGTTACATACGAGAATGGGGGCCTAAGCTTACAGTACGGTTAAATCAACGACGAGCTTCGAGGATAACTAGGTTAGACTCAGCGGAAGCTTGTTTACTGCGTACAGTCAGCTAGCCCTAACTTACTAATAAACTACGGAGGCACAGCCTTTAAGCAGGCCGCTCACCAAAACGCTTACTGGGGGCCAAGTACATCGTGCATTACGCGCTGAATAAGCCCTTAATTAGGGAAAGCGGTAATAGTCCGTTATCACAAACGTGCCTCCAGCGTCGAAGCTGCGACGAGTGACTCTGGAATGGTAACGTAGTCAGCCAGATTACACGTAAACTGCGAACATCGGAATCAACGTGTTTCTGCCCTTGGACCCATGTAAGCTTAGTAGGGCCCCTGCACGACACGCAGCGCGAGCTGTACAGTATCATTGTAAGGCAAATTAGGGTACAGAGATAAGGGCTATCTGGATTTGGCCCTGTAGTTGTACAGCATCAAAAACCCTGTGGCATACTTGAAAACAGTGGAAACAGAACTCTCACTCTTTTTATGATTTAGTCTCATCCACCTGTGTGCACCGTACATATGGTGTCAGACAGCACTTTACCCCCTCCACGCCGTTCTGATCTCGAGGTCTTGCTTGACAAGAGCCACAAACAACACATCATGCACCGCCAGATCGCCTCTCCTACCCCGGAGACCCTGGCGGCTCTCGGAACCGGCTATGACATTCTCACACCCCCCTCAGAACTCTCCTTAACCGATTCACCTCCAGATCTCTCTCCTTCAGAATCGTCCCACGACGACGATGAGAGCCCCATTCCTACCTTGGTCCTCCCGCTAGAGGACTCCAACATAATCCCATCAGATCTCTATAACTTGGCATCCGTGATGAGGGATCGATTTTTCCAACATATCGGCATGCCGACCGCCGCCAGTGATGAGCTTTTACCTCAGGAGTCATTGGTAGAGCTTATTACAGATTTTCTGGACTTCAAGTCAAAGCTTCTTCTTAATTGGCCCGGTGCCGATAGAAAGTCCAGACAGAGGCTTCTTAGAGCCCTGCTCGACCATTTAGAGCGAAACGTTCTTACAGATGACATCCACACCATTGCGGCAAGATCCTCTGATGACCCCGAGCGACCTGCTAAAACCATTCGATCATACTACGCTGCCTACCATGCAGCGGGTCGCTCCATATCCCAGCGCCAGTCTGCACTGCAGAATTCTGTTTTGGCTGGAGACTCCAAGTTGTACGCCGTTCTCGGTGGTCAAGGAATAACTACTGCTTACTTGGATGAGCTGCGCGAACTCTATACCACGTATCACAGTTTCTTGGTAGACTATATCGAGACAATGGGAGAGTTTTTGAAATCTCTGGCATCCCAGTCAGATGTGTCTCAATATTATCCAGACGGTCTCGATATCATCAGATGGCTGCGACACCCCGAAACAACACCAGATGTAAGCCACCTTGCTTCATCGCGCGTCAGCTTTCCTATTATTGGTGTCCTTCAACTCGCACAATATATGGTTAGCGTGAAGGTTTTGGGTCAAAGTCCCTCAACTTTTCTTCAGAGTCTTAGCGGTATAGCTGGCCACTCTCAGGGGTTGGTGGTCGCTACAGTCATTGCTGGAGCTACCTCCTGGCCATCTTTTATCGACCTGAGTCGTTCTGCAGTCGAGATCCTTTTTTCTATTGGTGTTGTCAGCCAACAGGTCTATCCCGAGACATCACCAGACCCCAAGGTAGTCTCCGATTCTGTCGCCAATGATGAAGGTGTCCCGTCCTCTATGCTCAGCATTCGTGGCATCTCCGAAGCTCAAGTCCAGGAGCACGTAGATGTGTCCAACAAATATCTACCCGAAGACCGAAAAATCTCGATTGCTCTAGCAAATGGTCCACGTAATTTCGTGGTTGCTGGACCTGCTACATCCTTATGTGGACTCAACGCACGGTTAAGGCGATTCAAAGTGTCCGCAGAAGTTGACCAGAACCGGATACCATTCAAGGAGCGAAAAGCCACTCTCACAAACCACTTCCTCCCGATAAGCGTGCCTTTCCATACCAACTACCTTTTACCTGCAATCCCCATCTTGAGAAGGCGCCTCGGCCATATATTCCTACCCAGCAACAGTCTGCAAATTCCGGTATACGACACAAACACTGGCGAAGACCTTAGCACTTTGGGTGGTGAGGATTTGCTTGATAAGCTAGTATACCAGATTACAGTCGCCCCTGTTCGCTGGCTCAAGTGTTCAAAATTGCCATCAGCGACTCATATCGTTGACTTCGGCCCTGGAGGCAGTTCCGGCATTGGCGTCGTTACTAGCAACAACAAGCAAGGCACTGGCGTTCGCATTATAATGGCCGGCGCTTTGACTGGAAAATCCTCTGACGTTGGTTATAAGTCCGAACTTTTCAGCAGGAACAAATATTCTGTTGTGAAGTACAAGGATTGGGCAAGCCGCTTCTCCCCAAAGCTGATTCGCACGGCCGATGGTCAAATTCACATCAAGACCAGAATGAGCAATCTCTTACACATGCCACCCATCATGGTGGCTGGTATGACGCCGACTACTGTGTCTTGGAGATTCGTTTCAGCTACTCTCAATGCTGGATATCACATTGAATTGGCTGGTGGAGGCTACCGTAACGAAGCCGACATGACAGTCGCAATCAACAACATCCAGGCTTCGATTCCACCTGGACGAGGAGTTACTGTCAACATCATTTATGTTGACCCTCGTGCAGTAGCATGGCAAATCCCATTTTTGGAGAAACTCCATACGGAAGGAACTCCAATTGATGGTCTGACCATCGGCGCTGGAGTGCCATCGGTCGAGATTGCTCAGAAGTACATCAGCGACCTTGGATTGAGACATATTGCATTCAAACCAAGTTCGGTCAAAACGATCAAGCAAGTCATCAGCATTGCGAAAGCAAAACCAGCCTTTCCCATCATTTTGCAGTGGACTGGTGGCCGAGCCGGAGGTCACCACTCCTTTGAAGATTTTCACTCACCTATTCTGGAAGTCTATGGCCAAATTCGTGACTGTGAAAATATTGTTCTCGTCGCTGGAAGTGGCTTTGGCTCAGCTGTGGATGCATACCCATACTTTACTGGAGCATGGTCCAAAGCTTTCGGTTATCCTCCAATGCCCTTCGACGGTGTGTTACTCGGCAGCCGTATGATGACAGCAAAGGAAGCCGCCACGAGCGTTGGTGCCAAGCAAAAGATCGTTGAGACCGACGGTCTTACTGATAGTCAATGGGAAAAGACAATGAAAGGCTCTGCAGGAGGCGTGATCACTGTCATCTCAGAGATGGGAGAACCAATCCATGTTCTTGCAACTCGCGGCATGAAATTCTGGGCAGAAATGGACACTTTCTTCAAGATGGGCAAGGACCAGATGATTGCTGAGCTACAAAAGAAAAGTAGCTACATCATCAAGAAGCTCAACGACGACTTCCAAAAACCTTGGTTCGGCAAGAATATGGCTGGTGAAGCTGTGCAACTGAAGGAGATGACCTACTACGAAGTACTTCTCCGAATGGTCGATCTGATGTTCATCAGTGCCAGGGGCGTATGGATCGATAAGTCATTACAGACACTTACAGGTGACTTCATTCGTCGTGTTGAGGAAAGATTCGCAACCAAGACCGGCAGTGGATTCATTCTTTCAGATTATGCCGACCTCGACTCTCCTCAAGTGGTGCTGGACACCCTTGCAAAGACTTATCCCGATATTGAAGACCAGATCATTACTCCTTTAGATGTTCAATTCTTCTTGTCGCTTTGTCTGCGTCCAGGCAAGAAACCAGTTCCTTTCGTTCCGATCCTCGATGAGCATCTGTCTTTCTATTTTAAGAAAGATTCGCTGTGGCAGTCAGAGAACCTTTGGGCTGTTGTTGGTAATGATGCGGATCGTACACAGATCTTGCACGGGCCGGTAGCAGCTCAACACTCGACCAAATACGATGAACCTGTCCAAGACATCCTCGACGGCATCAAGAATGGTCTGGTTGCTTCATTGCTCAAAGATGCTTACAGTGGCGAGACCAGGAATGTTCCACTTGAGATGTCTCTATTGGAAATTCCGCCAGCAGCTCCTTGGTCTGATTTTGAAGGTATTGTGTCTATCACTGAGTCTCCAGAGTCAGTCGTGTACGAAATCTCTTCGGCAGGTGATAATCTACCTTCGCCAAGCTCGTGGTTTAGCTTGATTGCAGGTGATCAATACACATGGCGCTATGCACTCCTCAGTTCAGAGACTGTCATCTCCGGCACAAAGCGGTTACCAAACCCTATTCGCAAAATCTGCACGCCTCACAGTAATCTTCGTGTTACTGTTGAAAACCCTGGCGAGCCATCGAGAATGACCATCACCATCCAAGCTGCATCCGAATTGGAGGCTACCGGTGCCATGGTGAAGATTAGGTCTCAGGGAAACCAGAACATCGTTGTTGATTGCATATTGAGTCCAACAACTACTCATGTATCGCCAACCTTGCGTTTAGCATTCTCATACCACCCGGACGCAGTGTACGCGCCTATTCGGGAGATTTCAGATGGCTTGATCGATGGGGTTTCTGAATTCTACCGAAGTCTGTGGTTTGGCAGTCAACAAATCGACTTTGATGCGCAACCTACACAAGATTTCTCGGGAGAGACCATCACCATTACCCGTGAGGCAATTAGCTCTTTTCTTCAAGCCACCGGCAGCAGTTGCGAGACATACCTTAGCCGCGTTAATCAAGAACTACCTGCACCATTGGACTTTGGCATTGTCATTGCTTGGAAAACTCTTCTCAAACCAATTTTCCTGAGACAAATTGGTGGCAATATCCTCAAGCTTGTTCACCTCTCCAACAAGTTCAAGCGTGCGGATGGAGCAGCCACTTTGAGGGCTGGCGACACTATAACCACTTCTTCCCGCATCACAGCAGTTCGCATTCAGGATGCTGGTAAAGCGGTTGAGGTACTTGCAATCATTACTAAAGATGGTCGTCCTGTGATGGAGGTTGTCTCGTCATTCTTGTACCGCGGAAAATACACTGACTTTGAAACAACTTTCGAACGCAAAGCTGAAGCTCCTATGGAAGTCCAGTTGAGTTCACGAAAGGACGTTGCGATTCTTAGATCCAAACCTTGGTTCCAATTCACCAAGCCGGACTCTGAATTATTGGGCAAGACCTTGATTTTCCGTCTTGAAACTAGGACCCAAGTGAAGACTACCGAGACTTCTGGCACTGTTTTTGAGAAGCATGGTACGGATGGTGAAAGCCCAGTTGCTTCAATCAGCTATACTACCGCATCCTCAGTCAACCCGATCTTGCGTTATCTCAACACGCATGGATACGAAGTTGAAGGTCCCGTTTTGCTCCAAAACGCAATCCCAATTCATGGTGCCAGTCCAATTGAACTCAAACGACCAATGTCTAGCGCTGGTTATGCAAAGGTCTCTGGAGATTTCAATCCTATCCATGTTTCAAACACCTTCGCCATGTTGGCAGGTTTGCCAGGTCCGATTGTTCATGGGATGCATACAAGCTCTGCCATTGGATCACTGCTTGAAACTTGGACTGCCAAGGGACGCCTAGGTGCAGTGCGCAGCTTTGAAGCTTCTTTTGTTGGTATGGTTCTTCCAGAGGATCAGATCGAAGTCGAGTTCTGGCATATCGCTATGAACAAGGGCCGCAAAGTGATCAAGATCACCGCCAAGAAGACAGAGAGTGGTGAGATGGTGCTGAAGGGTGAAGCTGAGGTGGAGCAGCAAAAGTCTGCTTACCTGTTCACCGGTCAGGGTTCACAGGAACAGAACATGGGCATGGATCTATATGCTAGTAGCGCAGTTGCTCGCGCTGTGTGGGATATTGCCGACAAATTCTACTTGAAGACTTATGGTATGTTTTCTATTCCTACAAACGATGTACAATTATTAATTCTTTCACTAGGTTTTGAGATCACAAAGATCGTCAGAGAGAACCCTAAGGAATTGACCATTCACTTTGGAGGTGTTAATGGCAGACGTATTCGACAGAATTACCTTGCATTGACTCTGCAAACAACAGGTGATGATGGTCAGCCAATCTTGGAGAAAGTCTTCAAGGATATCGATGAGGACACAGAGTCCTATACTTTCCGCTCGCCAAAGGGTGTTCTCTTTGCAACGCAGTTTACTCAAGCGGCTATCACCCTAGTGGAACTTGCACGGTATAAGGATATGGAATCGCGAGGTCTTATTCCGGAGACTTGCAACTTTGCGGGTCATTCCCTTGGAGAGTACCCGGCCCTCGCAGCCTTCACACAATTCATGTCGATTGAGCAGTTAGTGGCAGTTTGCTTCTACCGTGGCATGGCCATGCAGGTTACCGTCAAACGTGACGAGAACGGCGCTTCTGACTACTCCTTGTGTGCTGTCAACCCGAGTCGTGTTTCGAAGACTTTCAACGAGGCAATGCTACGCTTTATTACAAAGACCATTGCACAAGAGACTGGTTGGCTTTTGGAGATTGTGAATTTCAATATCTCAAACAGACAATATGTCTGTGCAGGAGAGCTCATTGCACTCGATAGTCTTCGAAAGATCCTTGATCACATCACGAAAGGACTGAAGGTTGAATGGATCAACCGACCTGGAAGCGGCGCAGATGATGAGGCCAAATTCATGTCAACTCTCCGTTCCATTATCCAAGAGGCTCAACCACGGGGAACAGTCATTGAGTTGAAACGAGGCACGGGATACACACCCCTGGAAGGCATTGACGTGCCATTCCACTCGACCTACCTTCGCCCAGGTGTTGACACATTCAGAAAATTCCTAGCATCCAAGATTGATCCGTCAAATATCGATGTGAAGAAGCTTGTCAATAAGTGGATACCCAACCTCACGGGCAAACCATTTAAGAATGACCGGAAGTATTTTGAATATGTTTACAATCTTACGGGATCTGTGGCTATTCAGAAGCTATTGAAAGACTGGAGGGAGATAGATTTAGTTCTGTAGTATATTTTTAGCATTGCATATATAGAGTGAATCAATATTTTGATCAATTTTCCATTACTTTATTCTCTCTATCTCGAAACGGGACTATCGTTAACCCTTCGAATATCTATCAAACTTGTCACGAATGTATGAAATGGGACGGAATTTGGAGATTTTATGCTGAGTATCTCCTAATTCTTCGTGCAGGTGTCAACGTTCGTACCAACTCCCCCGAACCCATTCACTCAGCCATGTGTACGGCTAGAATCGCGCCTGCTAGTGATGCTACCAGTACAATACATAGCCAATAGCAACCGAGAGTAGCAGCATAAGCTGAGTATAGCTGGACGGGATTGGGGGATTGGGCGTTGCGGAGCTATTCCGAGGGTTAATTTTACTTGATATTGTACGTGGCATTGTGCCCTTGCATTATCGTATCCTTCCAATTTGGGGAAGATATCATCCGAGCTACGTATTCCTATGGTCTGTTGTACTTGTAATTGCCCTCTTGCATTATCATATCATTGCAACTCGAAGGAGCAATATAGATAGAGTTCGCACCGGATCCGAATTTGATACTACATTCGTCCCGAGTACATGCCTAACTCGGGACAACCAAATCCCGCTCACAACGGTCAGACAGTCTCTATGCAAATCTATGGCGGGGGTTAAAGTCCGTCATATGCATAGACCGCGTGGATTTTATGCGTATCAGGCTACCAGCCAACCAAAAAATCAACCCATAGCATGATCCTCGTATTCTACCTTTCTAAGTTAGGGCTAAGCAGGCTGTGCGAAATAGGTAGTGTTCGTATCACGCTCGGGCCTGGCGATCAGCCGGAAAGCCTCCGTACTAATACTAGGTTAATAGGCTTAATAAGTTAGTCCTAGTCTCATAGGCTTAAATACGCCGGCGGCCGCATGTGCATGCGCGGCATACATGGCCCCCAGTAAGCTTAATTTTGTGGATTCGTATCTACGTAGTTATCTACTTACGTGGCTCTCTCGCTAGTATCGAGTACGTCCTTTGTTACTAGTCCGTACAGCTAGATAGATACAGCCAGGTCCGATTTACTTACTAAGCCTAGATAGTATATATGAACCTCGTAAATGAAGTTGGGTGCGACTTGAGGCCTTAGCGCTGTGCAAAGTCGTCAATATGTTTGACTTTTTGTCGCAATTTTGTGAAGAAATCCTTAGCTACGATGCCATGACTTGCCCTACCGCTTTCTGGTTCTGGCCTTAGCCCTGGGGTCTGAGGTTGACCTTCTTTAGCGGAACATCGCTGCAGTTAAGGCCCTTAAAGTGAAGCCACCAAGATGGCTCCTACGCCACCAAGTCTACTTATTGTCTAGTGGCTATTATAGTGGTAATGAGTGTTCCTCGGAAGTTTGCCACGCATAAGTAAGCTTTAAACTCCCCGTTGTGCTCCATCTTCGAGGTCTTGAAGATTTTCGGATGCATCTATAACCTTTCGAACAGAAGAAGAGCCGCCATGCCGACCGCTGCAAAACTAGACGAGAATTGGTCGAAGACCACAGATGCTGGTGAGAGAAGGAGGATACAGAACCGACTGGCTCAAAGAAATTACAGTATGTCGCATAGCCTTTGCATATTCAAGTACTTTTTTTGTAACTCTTGTTCTTTACACAGGAAATAACATCAAACAACGCCTGCGTCAACTTGAGCTCCTTAATGCAGGGAATCTCTCCCGGGAGGAGAATAGCGAGGATGAAGTCCTCCAGCAGCACAATACTATGGCCTACCCCGTTACACAACCGCCAACATCCAGGCCAGATAATAATTGCTCCTGGCTTTCGAATCAGAATGAGATTTCGGTGACAGGTCATGCAGAAATTCAGATGGATATGACTTCACAAATAGAGCCTAGTCAATTCATGTTTGGCTTAAACACCCCCAACGCCAGCAAACTACCATCCCCTCAAGCTCAACCTCAACAATTCAACTATTTCGCTAATCCCTCGCCACCCCAAGAACCTCATGCAGCTCTTGCTTTCGACCGCCAAACTTTTAACCAAGCGCTCCCGACGGGGATGCAATCACAATATCCAAATCGTCATATACCTTCTGGCACCAAGCTTGATCCTGCAACACAATCTACATTTAACGTCGGTCTGGTACCCACGAGTAACGGGACCAAAAACATTCCTATGCCACAATATCCGGCAGCGCCGGCGAGCGGCACGCCCTTACACCACGCCGCCGCCAATGGCCATCTACATATTGTACGATTTTTGGTAATGAAAGGCGCGAACTTAACAGCCCGCAATGAGGCTGGTCAGACCGTTCTACATATTGCTGCGGAAAGGGGCCACGAAGGCGTGATAGAACATGCTTTGAACCATAGAGAGGGTGGAGATACAAAGGCATTCATCGACTGGGTCGATGACGAAGGCTATACGGCGCTGCATCGAGCGGCAGCTGGCGGACACGAGGAGTGTGTGCGTGTACTGGTCGAGGCGGGGGCTGAAATTGAAAGCTCGAACAAGTCAGCGATGCTAATATCGGCATTATTTAACAATAAACAAGAATAAAAACAATAGTATTATAGAATTATAGACTTATAGACTTATAGACTTATAGACTTATAGACTTCATCTACGCATCAAACCACTTCTTACGTGTACGCATATGATCCAAGCTTCAATGGCTAGAATTGAGTATTTTCTGTTATGCTCCTGCCTAGACCTTGTACACAGAGTATGCTACTATCTACAAACCACACCTTATAAACCCCCAATGTACAATTATGGAGAGCCTAGTGCCAAAACTCCCCGAATCTTTAGTGGGGTGTTGGTTGCGCAAGATATGCCTTCGTAATAGGGTTGACTCGTGACCCACGGTTTCACCTGCTCTTGAGTTTTGACTCTATTTTCATGAATCTTGTGGTCACGAAGTGCTGGATCAGTGGGGAATGCTTGGAAAGCTTCATTCAGCTGGAGCTGAAGATTAGCATTGGCATTAAAGTCGCGTGCTCCCACCAGCGGATACGCTGGTGGAATTTGATATCCTGTGGATTCCGGGGCAACCTTGGAAGCAAATGTAATCTATTTACATTCTGATTTCCGAGTGAGTTCCGCATTTAATTCCCCTTTGAAGATGGTCTGTCTTCGTTAGGAAACTACTCCAAAGGAATATTTTTAATTAATATGCTAGAATCAATGTCTGAATGGTGTTAGGTGGTAATTGAAGCAAGTCATGGGCATACAGGATCTTCAACATGTATTTAACTCGTTCACTAGGTAGAAAAGGAGCATAGTGGAGCTTACCACGTAACGTTATTTAGCCTATGCTGACCGGAGTCTGCCGATATATGATCTGGTTAATTGGATGCACTTGCTCGGGGTTAAGCCTGGCATTGGATTGGATAGCACGCTGAATCAGCCCCAAGTTGGGAATAGCGGTAATAACTGTCAGGAACGAGCTGCACATTTTCTGCAATGTCTTAATTCAGATCTATACTTGAAGCAGGAAATGGTAATGATTAACATACGGCACAAGGAAGGCCGAATTGTTGTTGTTGAACGGAGACGGAGCCGGACTGATATGGCCCCCGTGAGTCATATGCGCCACGGATTAGGAATACGGAATAAACTTGGGGATAATTGGCCTGAAGGATCGGATCCGGCTCGTATTAAGTGACAGAATGGCTGCATAATGTTGCTTTAATCCGACTACGTCTGTCTTTAGAAGAGTACTTTCCTTCTACGATCATCACCACTAACTCGGACTAAGGACATGGATCAGATAGAACAGTAGAGCTTAAGCACGTTACGTTGCATTTATAATCCTTGAAACACGAGGCATCTTGCGACCAACTGTAAGCCGAGATCTAATCTCGGTAAGCACGAACTGTGATTAATGAACTAGACCTCGTGTAAAGTTGTAGACGAGATGCATACCAGGGGCCAAAAGGATGTCTAGGATGCATAGCCTACTTCGAACTTTCCTGTTTAAAGTAATTGAAACGAGTCTGATAAAGTCGAAATCAAAGCCACGATGGAGAATCGTAGATACCTAAACGTTTATAGTGGGCCAACAGTAACGATCTCTTCATAGCTCGCAAAAAGTTGCCCAAATTTGTCGTTTTCAGCGTATGTAAAGGCTCCATCTACGATTCCACCAGGTAGCCGTGGACTAGATAAGCTGAGCACAAGCGAGCGATACGAGGGAAGAGGCAACAACATCAACGATGACACTATACGCACGTCTGTGGCCATACATAGTTACTATTTTACTAAACGGCATATCTTCGCGAGCCCGATATGGAAAAACCGTGCGCTCCCTGCCGACATCTTTGACGTGGCTGTCACACCGTGAATCAGTTTAGCCTTTAATTCTGATTCTAAGAAATGGAATAATACCCTACATATTATGCCCTATTAAAACTAGCATATTTCAGTGGCGCCATGCAGACATGATACAAATACTATAGTATTACATAATATAACAGACTGTTCCTTCTTGTATTAAGGCCTAGTTGAGACATCACTCGATCTTGACTTCCGCACGACCGAGACTGAGTTACTCTTACCCGAGGGGAAAACCCTCCGAAAAACGCTCGTAGATATTAACAAGTATTCAATAGAGGAAAACAAACGAGATGTGTTCTGAGGACGATGTATGCTCTACCTTGGCCCTATCTCCTGTTAGGCACGTTATCTTATCCCTAAGAGTACGAATCCCTACTCCATATGACATGATCACATGGGCTAGCCCGTTAGGCATATTACAACAGCCGCAGGATTAGGAATCGGGCATATATATCCTTGTTATACAGTTGTGTTTGAGGGCTTAATAGTTTAAAAGGTAGGTCCTCGGATGCTGCCGGCAGTTAACAGCCTCCAAGAAGGACGTGATAAGAAAAGAAACCATCTCTATTTCACCACCACTAAGTCATCAGTACGGAGTAGAGTATTACGTGATCCTAAGATTGTATAATCGAGTGAAGTGGACAAGCTTCATTAAGCTTTTTAGTGCTTACAGAACAGAAAGCGTGCTTCTAGTAGTCTCTGTTGCTAACTTGTTGAGGGGATACATATGTAACATGGCTATTATATTCCAATTTCCAGCTAACAGCACATGCTACGTAGTTAGGACTTCATTTCACACTTTATCTAAAACTGTATGATACCTAGGTAGTGACCGCCCCCACTGTACGATTATACATACTGCGTACGCATATAGACTCATAGAGCGAAGAAGACCAGCCAAATTAAGCTTTTTAGAATTCTTGGAGCTATAGCGCGCTTCTAGTAAGGTTATTTTAGGGTCTAGTCTCCTCTGCTAAACTTTGAGGCTTGTCCGCCCCCATCAGATACGTACGTAGTACTAGTTATACGTACGTATCTATGTATGTACTTCCGACTTCGTATAAGAGTGAAATGTTGAAACTAAGCTAAATTAAGCTTTTAGGGCTAATGCATAGCGTGGCTACTAGCCTCCTGCTAGGCAGTTCTAGCATATTGCTAGTGACAGGCTTACGTAGTTAAAGTCCGAGGGCCTAGTCTCTACTGCTAAGCTGTTTGAGGCAGCTGACATTAGGTGAGAGTCTATCTCCAACGGATAATTAAGTATACTAGTATAGAAATCTTTACGATAGGCTGTAGCATCCGCCCCCACGGTCAGATCATCAGATAGCACATTCTTATCTCTCTCAAGCGCTCAGTCATGTGCTTCGTATTCTTCGTAAAACCACTAAATAATGCGGCCTCCAGACCAATTGCCTTGGAGCATTGGCCATCTTTAATTCTTGGCCAATCTCGTATCCGCTTTACTGGCGCCTAAGCGTTATTCCAATCAATCTGCACCTCTGCATATCCCTCGTATTCAAAGCCCTAACTTCATGTTGTAACAAATAACCGTTGCCGCCGAGTCTTTAAGCGAATGCCGAGTGCAGATGATGGCACCAGTGCATATCTTTGACCTCTTCTTGGCCACTCTTGTAATTAGATAAGACTGCTAGGCAGCAAACTACTCTTGCACGTGTAGTGGCCGCATAAACGTTGTCCGTATCGATCTGCATACTCCCTCGTATGCAAGGCGGAGCTTTATAGCGTATCAAATACTGATGTAAGCGAAGACCCAGCGCAGGGGCCGAATCTTTGACGTTCTCAAATCTAGGATCATGCTCTGATTGCTTGACCTTCGCAAAAGTCCGCGTATTACATAAGTGAGATTTCGCCTTGGGGGTTTCAATATCATCCTTTTATATACTGGGTGATCGTCATCCTACCCACCTTGAAATCCTTCGAGACGCTTGACCTTTTGGGGAATATTTAATACGAGAAGGATTTCTCGCCTCTTGGCAATCGTTCTACAGTAGTTGAATCCTTCCGCACATACCCGTACAAGCCAATCGCAAGAAGGATCAATAAGATCGCAAAGTGAAAAGTTTGGCTACTTGCAGCGGGAAGGGTCAACAAGGGAAAGGTTATTCAGCGGAATCTATCATGTTTGCTAACTAAAATCTAAGTATGAAATGAGAGCAGCAACAGGCCGCAAGTCGAAACACCATAGAAATCAACCTAGAGGCACAGTCAGACTCTCGCAGAAGAGACAATTCTGCTTATGAATGTGCGAATTGTCTTCCGCAAACTTCATGCTGCAATAGGCTCAGGGGCCGCCCTGATAGGGATCTCTGTCTGAGTGTCAGAGAGAACTTCATTCACCACTGGTTTGGTTTCTGTAGTCTCCGTGGCGGGTGGAACTTCGTTCACGACTGGTTTAGATATTGTAGTCTCTGTGGCAGATGAAACTCCGTTCTCAACTGGTTTAGATACTGCAGGATCCGCGTTGAACTCGATTTCGCCGGTCTGCTTTGATTCATTCTGAGTAGCCTCAGGAATGGCTTCCACGGCCACAGGGCCATCCACATTAGCCTTGACAAATTGGAGGAAATATTCTCCTAGTTCTTTGCCTTCACCAAGCTCGCCCGAGTATCCAAGGATACCATCCGGTCTTAGAACAACGACACCACCGAGAGCAGCCGAAAAGCCGTATGTGCAGGCGGCGGACATGTCGGCGTCATAGAAAGCTTTCCCCCAACGACCAACTCCGAGGTAATGATCTGCCTGTGGGGAGTCTCCTGGGATTATGGTGAGGTAGTTGATAAAGTCAGGAACCTTACGGGTAAAGGAGTCTTCGCTGTCGAAGTATGATCGCAGACTCTGCAAACTCTTGCTGGTTAATGCCGGGTTTCCAGTGAAAACCAAGACATGGAATCTTCCAACGTTCTTGGTGACTTGGTGCAGACGAAGCGGGATTCTAGATCCCGGGCGTCGTAGGAGTACATCAGGGCCCGGCCAGCCTGCTGCAATAAGGCCGATATTCGCCTTTTTGTTGAGAATATTTTGCTCATAGTGGACATCAAGACCGAGGGTATACCGCATTGTGGAAGCGATGAATTCTCCGAGAATTTCAAAAGAGTTGGCACCCGGTTTACCCACTCCCTCAGGAATCTTTCCTGTAATCAATGCGGAGAGAGTCTTGTCCTGGTCAATGATACGCTGAGCTTCAGGTTTTCTCTCCTGCTCATATGTATCCAAGACTGATTCATCATACCACCCTTTGAGGTATCCACCCAATTTCCAGGACAGATTCAGGGCATCCTGAGCACCTGCATTCATACCTTGGCCAGCGCCAGAAGAATGAGAATGGCATGCATCCCCGGCGAGGAATACCCTCTTCTTTCTGAAGGTTCCAGCCACTCTTTGTCCGACGCTGTTCAAACAATTAGCTTCTAATACCTGGTCAAAGAGATACCAATCTCGTGAATTTACCTGTACAATGTCCACCAGTCGACCGTCTCAAACTCTAGACTAAATGGTGCTACAGCCTCTTTGGCGGCTTGTCGTACTTCGGCTTCGGTAATGTCAGTGCCAAATCGATCGGCAAGCGCTGGTGGCAATGAAAAGCCGATACGAGTTCGGCCATGGTCCTGGCACATCCACAAGACGTGGCCATAGACAGGAGACTCGATAGAAGCCATGCCAACACGGGCATCAGGCATATCAGTCTTGACAACTGCATCCATTCGGAACCATTTGATTCCGGTGTTGTCACCAATGAACGGAATTTCAGACAGCTGACGAACAGCAGAATTCTTTCCATCAGCACCGACGAGGTACTTGCTGTGAATGTAATTAACTTGATGAATAATATCCGTGGAAGCATCAAAACTTACCATTTGATTTCATGCTCTTCTCCAGTCGCATTGTTCTTCACTCGTACGGTCAACGCATAATCATCGGCAGCATCATCATCCTGGACAATTGAGACCAGCTCATATTCCTCATAAAAGGTACCTCCATATGACTCAAAAGCTTTCCGGAAGATCTGCTCAGAGTACTTCTGTCGGATGTTGATCACATAATCGAAGTATGTTCCCTGCAGTTGATTGAACATCGAGTGATAGGTACCTGAGATCACTCTCTTTCCGCCGTTGTAGTTGACGTAGCCGCGAGAAATGTGAGCAATCTCGGCCATTTGCTCAAATACATCCACTTGGTCAAGCAATTCCAGCGTTCGTGGGTACAACAAACTGGCCCGGCCAAATCTGGCCTGCTCAGACTTCTTACATTTTTCTAACGATGGTTAGGATTTACGCCTTTCAGCAGGTATTTCCAACACTTACCTAGTACAACTGCTGAAATTCCCTGGCGCGCAAGACCCAGGCCTGTGAGAAGACCAGTTGGTCCTCCTCCGCAGACCAAAACATCAACGCGGTCCAGCATTTTTGTCTTGCAAGTATAGAGTAGAATTCAATTTGTTGGTAATAGATGCTGAAAACGGATTCTGGGAGTAGAGTTACAGATTATGAATTTGGTAAGTACTGAACTAGAATATAATATAATTGGAATATCCCAAATACACACCGTACGACCTACACCTGATGTATCAACATGTAAGCCGATCAACTGAAGCCTGGGGCGAAACAAATACATAGTCGTAACCTTGTTCATAAGCTAACCACAAGATCCCTACCCAGTAGTAATTTTTGATACTACCAACGAATAAAGAATCTTAGAAGAACGCTAGCTATGCTAAGCGAACTTTCGATCAGCCGGCAGCCGATGCCTGTTGCCCTAGACTAAGCGCTAAAGCAGCTGGTTTAAGCTCAATTAACCTAGCTGGATTCTTACTGATACTGCATGCTCTACTAATCAACGGCTGACGGATGACAGCTACCTACTAATCAACTACTAATGGACAGCACAGCTGTGCAGGTACTGTTTCATTCCCTTGTACTTTAAAACTGATGAAATTACGCTTTTTCAGTACTGAATACGATGTAGTAACTTGCTATTTATATCTTGTATAGCGGTTATATAACTAATGTCGATCGTCAATGGAATATTCTACGAAATTGCTAGTTTATGGTCTAGAAGTTGTAAAAGATTAAATTCGATAGCAGACGTAAAGTAAATGCCTCTGATTTATAAATGTGCCCATAGCAACAAGCCGTAAATACTTCCTAAACCTCCCCAATAGGGTTTCCATTAGGGGGCCATTTCCCCCTCTAGACCTAAACAATTCATCAACTAGGCGGTAGGGGCCATTTTTTATCTCCAGGGGCTGTATTAGTTGGTAAAGTACAACCCTACTTGTAACGATTACATACTGCGGTATACCGAAATTGGTAGTTTTGTGAGCATTTCAACAACTCTTTGTTATGTGCTGACTAGGCCTCGGCATATTACTATCGTTTTTGGCTTAACCAAGGCTATTCTTTTGATAACGGAGACGGCCAGGCAAGGTTTACCCTTATAAATGGTCCAAGTCTTCAAGATGGTGGGCCGAAGTAGTGATTTTTTTGCATTCATACCAAACACTTGCCAACCCCATCTGGTACCTTGTGTAGTGCTAGACTTTGGTGCTAGAGAAGCAGCATGTCGTCTGTTTCATTTTATCTCCTGGGCGAGGACCCGTCAACTGCTCGTGTCATTGACGTCCCAGACAAAACCGACCATGAGAGTTTACAATATCTGATTGCCTCTCATTTCGCGGTTGTCCATCCTAAGGGTTAGTAATTCCCCCAAGTCTAATGTGTTCAGTGCACCTGCTTACATGTCCCTCAGGTATTGCCTTTAACAATGAAGATTCGGTTCTTGAGTCTGTCCCAGATATTCTCGCACACGATGGTCCTATTGCCATCACCATCGATGGCAGAGACGTGCGCCCAGTTCCTGGACCCCAGGGTCTTCCCTACGTAGGCAACTACTTTGAGATCTTTCCCGATCATGTTGGAAACCATCAGCGCTTGTATCAGCAGTATGGTCCTCTTTTCAAAACGACCAACATGGGTTGTGTTACCTATCACACCAACGACGCTGTCCTGAGTTCAATCGTCTTCGCTGAGAGCGATTTCTTCTCTAAAAACATCATCGAAGGTCACCCCATGCGCCCGCTCAAGAACCCGGATGCCGGTATCTTCGTGTCTGACACAAACACGGAAGCATGGCGCATGTCTCACAAGTTCATTTCTCCTGCCCTTGGCCCTAAAGCCGTCCGACACTACGCCCCTATTATGCAAAAGGTGGTAGAAGAGTCCTTCCCGGTCTTTGATGAACTCGGTGACCGCGATGAGGCCTGGAATGCTTGGCCTTATATGCTTAAGATGTCCTCATCGATTATCGGAAAGTTGGTTTTGGGTATGGATTTTAAGCACTTCGAGGCCGTCGACACACCTATGCACGAGGTGCCTCGTCTTATTGCGCACTTGCTTGAGTTGAACAAGAAGATCTCCACAAAGGGTGATTGGTATAACAAGCTTCCATTTGGAGACCCTGCTCGTCTCCGTGCTTCGAAGAAGCGTCTCGACTTCCTTTTCGAGCAGGCCATTGAGGCGGCGGCGTCTGGTGGTGTTGAGGACCTAGAGCTTCAAGAAGCTGCCTTGAAGGCTGAGAATATTGTTGGTACGTGATACCTTTTCGGTCTGGCTGTATATCCTTACTAACTTTCCACGCCAAACAGATTACTTGCAACGTGCCACAGATAACAAAGGAAATAAGATGCCCAGAGATCGTCTCGTAGACCCCTTGATTGTCACCATTGCTGCTGGTTTCACTACCACAACCACCATCTTGGCATGGCTCTTATATGGATTAGTCGAATACCCTGGCATGCAGGACCGCCTGCTGCAAGAGTTGATCGATTTTGGCTTCACAGAGGATACCGTCTGCACGGTCGATCTCATCAACAAAATGCCCTTCCTCGACGCCTACGTCAAGGAGACCCTCCGCCGACACAGTCCCTCCTTCCAGCCCGCACGAACATCCAAGGTTGACTGTATCTTGCCCGGCGCCTACAAACTCCCCAAGGACTCCGTCGTCATTTCCGAAACCTGGCACGTCCACAACAACCCCAAGGCATGGGACAACCCAACTCGCTTCGACCCTGACCGCTGGCTCGGAGATGCAACGAACATCCCCAAGGGCGCTTTCATTCCCTTCGCCACCGGTCAGCGTATGTGCATTGGTAACAGTTACGTGTTGCAGGCCGTCAAAATCTTTATCCCCAAGTTGGTTTATCGTTACGAGTTTAGTCAGGCTAGTACCGAGGCTGTGGAGTACGAGCCTTACTTTCAGCTTATCCGCCCTACGAATTTGTATGTCCGCGCTGAGAAGAGGGTTAAGTGGCCTCCCAAGACCGAGGCTTAGTTGGAGGATACCTTCACATATAGTTTGTATGTTAAGATCGCATTTTAAATAGACTGATGTAGCTTGCGGTTAATGCATTGTTGATATCGAATGGTGACTCACTCATTTGTCGCCAAAGCATATATCAACCTTTGAAGTAAATTAGGGTTACGTTTGAACACAGCAACTTCAACCTTCTGCATGTGAAGATGCGTTCTCAAAATTATGGTTCAGGACATTAATATGAGTAATATAAACAGATGAATATGGGTAATACACAATTATTACAATCGTAAGGGTAATATACCTGGGTAATGAAATCACTCCAGGCAAGAAAGAGCAGGCATTGGAAAAGCCTGTCACTCCACCGAGCAGATAAGAAAGTATCATTGGCGAAGAACCCTGAAATTTAGGCATACAGTAGGAGTGACCAGGTGCCAAGTGTAGAGTACTGAAAACGTACCTAGGTATTTGACGTTAGGAATTGATATAGATAATAGACCCTGGATACTTTAGATTACTCTTATATACTGTACGTAATCATATCATACTACTACCTAGGTAGTCCAGCGCCAGTCTATTGTATTTTTATAAATTCATATAAAGAGCTGATTCGTTATTTCCACTAGCCCAAAAAACCCTCCTAATACAAATATCCCGTCATGAGTGCCCTTTCCCTCATGGAAGACCCAACCACTTGGGCTGATCACCAAATACAATCTCCTGATCAAGCAACAATTCCTCCTCAACGCTCGATCCACTTAACAAAGTAGGAGGCTGGATCCAGCGGCGAGCTACCTCAATAGCAACAGCATTGTCATCGCGCGCAGCATCAGCAAGCAGCAAGATGCCAGAGGTCAACTTGGCAACCCGGGTCATAATCTCGCGTCCATTTCGGGTAATGAATTCAATCGAGTTTGAAGTAATTGCGGTTTGCAATTCTGTCCACTGCTGGGTTATAATCGCCGCTTCAGGAGCGAGAGACTCCTTCTTGGGCAAGGCAGATTCGACCCAGCGGCCGTAGGCCTGAGCAACGTACGCGCCGATGGGGCCCTTCAAGACTTTGACGACGTCGGTGGCAATGACATCTGTTGTGCCTTCGCCGATCAGGATGGCAGTACAGTCTCGGAATACACGGGCAACGTTCATGCCCATCTCGTCGTTTTCGAGGTATCCGACACCGCCGAGAGACTCCATGCTGGTTTTTAGGACGTCGACACAGTCCATGGTTGCGGTGGCTTTGGCGACGGAGCCGAGCAGTCGCAGCAGAGCTCCGGCATCTTGTGGGTTCGAGGGTACGAGATCGATCAGTGGTGTTGTCTGTTGTTCGGTCTTGCTGAGCAGGGCCGCAACGAATGTGCAAAGCGCCAGATGTGCGCGGTAGGCGACATGGGCCTTGGCGAGCGTCTTCATGTGTAGGGGCACGCTGCTTAGACGGGTACCACGAGCAACCTTACGCACTCGTGCGAAGGAGCGGGCGATCGAGAGACCACGGGCTGCGTAACCCACGGAGACCATGGCGAGGTGAATACGGGTGATGTTGAGCACGACACCGATCTCATTGATACCCTTGCCTTCTCTGCCAATCAGGTATCCGCGCATGCCGTTGAGCTCGAGCTCTCCGGTAGGCAGACCCTTGGTACCCATCTTGTTTTTGAGGCGACGGATGCGGACGCCATTGAGCTCAACACCGGCGACACCGTTGACAGTGACGGCACGGCGCATGGGGACGTAAAAGGCACTAAGGCCGGCGGGAGTGCGCGCAACGGCAACGGCCATTGATCCCTCGGTGCTGGTCGAGAACCATTTGAGACCATTAAGGACCCAGGGTCCGAGAGGGAAGCCGTCTGCATCCTTGGCGTCATCGTCAGGGCCAAGAGGAGAGTAGGTGGCTGTGGTCTCGGTAGGAGTCAAATCACTGCCACCAGCACGCTCGGTCATCCACAGTCCGGAGGTCCAGCCTTTGTCTGGATCGGCGGATGAGAGCCGGTCGTATGCGTGCTGGAACAAGGCTCGGGTTGCGTCGTCGAGCTTATTGTCCTTCAGATGTGCCAGCAGGAGAGTACCCACGCCGTCTGACAAGATTAGGTGAAAGTTGGATGTTGCAGAAGCTGGAGAAAACAAATGCAACTTGAGCACCTGAATTATTCTAGCATATCCTTCATAGTCGTTGGTGAGCGAAGGCAAGGCAGCCAATCTTTGTTCCCGTATTAGTCTCTTTGCGCGGCGCAAAAATTAGGTCTAATCAACGACATACCGCTCTGTTTTCCCCCATCGCCAACAATTCTTCCACCCCTGGCTTGTAACGAGCTCATCCTTCTTCTCACCCCAGCTATCCCAATGCTGAACCTGTGGAGGAGAGCGTTCAGTATCCGCAACCCAGTCCATCGCCTCTTTCGAGATGGCAAACTGAGCCAATCCACTCATCTCGCCATCGACGCGGCTCTTCACCTCGGCGGGTAGGTATTGCTCAAGGATTCTAGCAAAAGCCACATCATCGGTGTATGGATTCTCTAGCTTGGGAGTTGGGCGGGTTTGGGGTTTGGGTGCTGCTACCTCAGGAGTCACTTGGATCGTGGTGACTTGTGTAGCTGTCTTGGTCAGATCCGGCAAGGTAATAGTCTGGACTTGCTCGCTGAGAGTAGCCATTTTCAAAATATCTATCAGATTGAACTAGAAACTGGATAAGGAAAGTTGAAATGCTATCAAAAGACCAACACGCTGTATCCGGCACGAGTCTATTTGAACCGATTCAAACGAATTTGGGAGTAGCTCATCGGAGAAACAGAAACCAGTTGCCGCAAAATCACAGCTCTTTCGAGCAGTTTTGTCCCCCATTTCACTACATTTAGCCCCTCCATACGTTGTATAGACATCAGACCATACGGAGCAACTCTGCTACTGATTGGGTAGTAACAAAACAACATTGTATGATTGTTCCGATACACATCGCATGTTGACCTGAAGATCGCATCTTTCGATTAGGGCTAGAGGAAGTACGACAGGCAACACCCTAGCAAAGCTTAGTAGGTGGTTAGCATGCCCTAAGTTACTCCGTACGTTTGATCACTTTCCTTCCGAAACAGGCAATTTTAGGGTATTGTCCAATACGTCAAAAATACTCACGTATTTTTTTTGTATGATACTAGATTATGATTAGTCTTTTTATCTGAAATATCATCTTTCCTATTATTCTCCGTATCTCGGTACTTGTGCCGTGAGTCAGCACTCTATCAGACGAGTGTAAAAATGGTTAGGGCTTATTCAGCTTAGTAGAGCATGCATACAGCTTTGCCTCAATTGTATGCGCAGTGGGTACCTGCGTATGGAACTATAACCTTATCGCTATAGTGTGTGTAAACATTCGATCAGATTAGTATAAAGATAGAGCTAGTAACTAACGAAGCACGGTGCATTGCTTAGTAGCTATGTCAGCGCCTATCCTCTATAGAGTAGGCTTCGCGATCTAGTCTAGAATACTACTCTGTAACACCGAAGATCTCGTGTCTTTTAGTGTGCATTAGTTCCTAATCTCTGGGGGCCAATGCTTATCATCCAGTCAAGCTTGCTTAAAAAAAGCCCTAACGCACACTAAGCTTCCGCCCCAAGGTAGCTTAAACTAGGGCTTATCATGGATCCTGCCGAAGGGTCGTGGGGGCAGATACTAGTACTAGCAGTACGGAGTACACGTATTAATATATACTCGAATAACTTACCACTTATTACTATGTAATCGTATCTACTGAGAAACAAGCTTAATCTTACAGCTGTTGCTTCACTACTAATCGACTGCTGACGAGACGCCATAGACCTTCTTTAGCTCGTACAGAAAAGGGGTCCAAAAGTTTTAGCTCCACGCTTCGAGTCAGTATGCGAACGGTTTAACAGGCCAGGTCATATTGGGTAAAGGGCCGTGTTGGTTAGACCGAGAGAATGCTGGTCAACTTTCCAAGTTAAAAAAATATCCAAGTCCGTTGCACGCCCAACACTTGTAAAACTCTTGTAGCAACTCCCAGACAGCGTACCCAGGTGGCATGCTTCGCCAAAATGAGCGCAACAATAGAAGTTCCCGAATTCACAATCGAGCAAGTAGCTGCACACAACCGCGAAGATGATTTGTGGATCATAGTCCACGGCGAAGGTGGGAATTTCATTCTCGACAGCACGAGTTTGTACTAACAGGTCGTATAGTGTACGATGTCACAAAATACGTTCGTGATCATCCCGGTGGAGACGATATCTTGATTGAAATCGGAGGAATGGATGGTACTGTCGAATTCGATGCAGCAGGACACTCGGACGACGCATGGGATATTACCAAAAGTCTTCTAGTCGGCAAATTGAAGAAAGGAGAAACCCAGAAATTGAAGAGACCCGAAACAGGACGTTTGATAGCTGCGGCTCCTGCTGCACCAGTACCCCCCAAGCCCAAGCAGACTGGCGGTTCTTCACGAGTCCTCACTACATTGTCCCTTGGTCTGGGCTCTTCTCTTGCAGCTTTTGGTCTCTGGTGGTACACGAAGCAAATCGATTTCACTACCCTGCCCAAGTCAGTGAGCTTCGCAAACACAGAACTCCTCCGACAAGCCATTGCCGCTGTCAAGCGCAAGGAATTCGGCTTCACTGATGGTATTATCGTCGCATCTACCGCATTTTCGCTCACGCTGGGCGCCGCTGTTCAACGCCTTGGATACATCTTGCAGTACTACAGCACACACAAGGCACACATGAAAATCCCCCGACTACCGAAACGAAACGTGTTGAATGGCCGCGGCTGGTTAGATCCTACTACTTTCCAAAAACTGCCCCTCGTCAAGAAAGAGGTTTTATCTGCTGATTCCTACCGCTTCGTCTTTGCGCTCCCACGCAAGGATATGATGGTCGGTTTGCCTATTGGCCAACACGTCTCCATTCGCGGCCTCGTTGACGGCAAGCTTGTTCAGCGGTCTTACACCCCTATATCTAACAACGCCGACCGCGGCATTCTCGAGTTGGTTATCAAGGTTTACCCCAACGGCGCCCTCACAAACGGTTACTTTGGCAAGCTTGAGGTTGGCGACAAGGTCGAGTTCCGTGGTCCCAAGGGCGGCATTCGCTATATTCCCGGAATGTGTAAAAAGATTGGCATGGTAGCCGGTGGGACTGGCATCACGCCCATGTACCAGCTCATCCGCGCCATTTGCGAGAACCCTCGTGACACTACTGAAGTCAGCCTCATTTACGCAAATCGGTCAGAGTCGGACATCTTGCTCCGCAAGGAGCTGGACGACTTCGCGCGCAAATACCCCGAAAACGTCAAGATTTACTACGTTCTAGAGCAGACGCCTGCTGGATGGCAGGGTGGCAGTGGATATGTGACTAGAGATATGATGGAGGACAGGCTCCCGGTACCTTCGGCGACGACGAAGATCTTTTTGTGTGGACCACCGCCGATGATTGACAGCGTTAAGAAGTCTCTTGGTTCTCTTGGTTTCAAGCAACCGAACGCTATTGCTAAGCCTGGTGATGATGTTCTTCTCTTCTAGTCAGCATTGATGGATTGAATGTATCATAGCTGGAAGATTGCTGCGTTTATAGAATCTTAATATCTTCCCAGCTGCAAGAATTTTTCTTCCGTAACATAATTGTTAGAACGTATAGTTAGGATATACGAATCGAAATGATAGTATAGAGCATTCGGAGCCTCAATCGTTAGACTAACTATCGCTTAATATTCGTCTCCTTTGTTCAAGGGATGAGTCAATCAGTATAAAAGTTAGCATTTGAAGAAAGTCCACCGTTAAAGTAATCAATCAAACATGAAATCTATCTATCTCTCGCTTTATATAACATAACAAACACAAGATCATGACATTGAACTCTGACTCCATCTAACTGAGTCCTCAGGACCAAGTACAATAATCTCATCCATGGATCATTTCGACCCTCCAAACCACGTCCTCCTAATCGCATCCAGATACCTCTCCGGATTCTGCTTATAATGTCCAACATGCGTGCTCCCCTTAAACTTAACCAACTCCACCGCCCACCCCTTACTCTCAGCCTCCTTCGCATGCTCCTCCACATCCCCCGTGCCAATAATATCATCCGCATCCGAATAAATATAACATCTCCTACTCCCCTTAACCGTTCCTTTGGTGTTATTCATCTGCTCTCGAACAGAATCCAAAATATCGAGTCCCGGCGTAACAAAATCTTTAAGTTGGATAACGCACAGAATCATTCCAAAGACAAAACTCAACGCCATCCTAGGCACGAAAGCGCGCGGTAAACTGCGCGATAAGGCGGTCCAAGTCTGCACAAATCGCCAACGGCCGGGGGCGCTGTCCATGATTGTGACCGCATTCGAAAGGGCGCGGCCTGTGGTTTCGAGATATAGCTTATTGATGGTGGACCATGTCTTTGACCCTGCGTTGGACATTACATGCACCAACAGCGTCGATTCGTCCGCTGATCCATCAGCCAAGATCTTGACAGCTGGAGAAACGAGTTTTCGTTGAGCACTGTTTGAGCGATACAAGAAATCGGCCACGCCTCCCCGGACGAGGATTATTTTTGCGTTTGGGTAGAGTTTTGTGTACATGGTTGTGTACTTTTCGATGTGTTTGGAGGCTGCGTCGCCCCATGATAGCAATAGGATTGTTTCTGGTGTAGCGCCGGCTAGAGTTTTGCTGCTGGATCGTGAAGAGTGTGTTCTTTCGCTTTCTGATGAAGAAGGGGATCGGACGAGGACGATTTCGTTTATGCGGGTGAAATCTGATAGTGCGGCCATTGTGTTCCTAAAAAGCCGTACGAAGGCTGTCTGGTCTGTTCTAGAGATTCTGCTTCAATGGCTGTAGACGACAAAAATTGCTCAACTGGGAGGCTAACACTATAATTGTATGCTTAGATATTTATCTATCAAACAAACTATACACAGAGTACTAGTTGGTATTTTATCCATCTTAAATTACAGCGTACTCCGTAATATGGAGCACATTACGGAACCTGGATACATCTGCGACCTTCGGAAGGAACATGGGTGTTTGACATTTGTGCAATAAAGATGGACTATTTATGAGCACAAGCCTAGCCTATCATCTGCCAGTTTTACAAGAGCTGATTATGCTTCGTAAAGTTTGAGCAGGGGCCTTGGGGGCCGTATCTGACTGTGCAGCACTGATTAGAAGTCAATGAATTATATTAGGGCTTGCCCGAAGCGGGTACTAAGGTTTGGATGGACTTGTGGAAGACAGACCAGACCGTCTTTCTTGCCAGGTGACTGCTCCGTACCTCTACGGTCTCTTAGACTTACAGTCCAGTTCATGCTTTTGCTTGTGCTATTCTAGCTGTTTTAGCTTTGGACGAGGAAATCTGCTCGTAGATACTTGCGTTACATTAGCCCCGGAAGGTAGATGGAATATCAAAAACTGCAATCTATGTTTTTCGCTATGCTTGCTCTATCTGTATGTATTAAATTTTACATAAAAATGACAAGGAATAATTTGCGGCTTCATAATTCTGGCTTGCTGTCTGTTTAGCGAACTTCGGCGTATGGCATATGCTTGTAGTCCCGTGAATAGCTTCAGGGAGCTGCTTAAACACTCTCTGCCTGCTTGGTGCGCTTCGCAGCTCTGAATCCCGCAAAAGTCATGTATAGAGCAATCACTGCCGCGAATGCGGATGTAGCGGTACCCAAATACTATAAAATGTGTTAGCATATAGCTCAAGATCTCTGCAAGGGCAGTATAAACTTACAAACACGTTATCAATAGCCTTGTTATAAGCCAAGATAACACCCGGCAACTGCTCAGCAGTAACCACATCCCTCACCCCCGAAGCACCCGCATCAATAATGGCAGTAACATTAGCGCCAGGCGCATACTCCGGAATCGAAGAGATCAAAGTACTCGACAGATCCGTATCTGCAAGGGCAAGGAATACGCCACCGCCAAAGAATTGTCCGAAGAGAACCATGGCGACGCCGATGGGGATTTTGGTGGGCTCAAGACCCTGTTGGACGGCCAAGATGGGTTGTTGTTGCGTGATGCCACGGCCGAAACCTGAGAGGACTTGATAGCCAACCCAGACGCCGACGGAGGAGGAGGGGACGAAGCGGGTCATGAGACCGGCGCCGATGGCTGCGATGGAGTTGCCGATGAACATGAAGAGGGAAGTGTTCGGTTTTTTGGCTAAGGTATGCGTTAGCTACTTTCTTTGCGGGAGGGGTTCAGTCAAAACTTACCAATAAATCCAGTAGTCATCGTGATGACGATAATCGGTGCGGCAGTAGCCATGTAGTATGCACCACTCGTAATCGGCGAATCGCCCTTGACAGTCTGAAACCAAACAGGCAAGTAATACGAAAAGATCCATAGAGACGCAAACTGGGTCATATTAATAACGCACGACGACCAAACAACAGGCTGCTTCATAATCGATCCGGGGATCATAGCAGAATCTCCACGTCGTCGTTCCCAGAAACAGAAAACAACGAACGTAACTCCAAAACCGACGAAAAGACCAATGATAGTAGATGAGCCCCATGCGTAGGTGGTACCACCCCACTGGAGGGCCATCAAGAGCATAATGCAAGTAGGAGCAAAGAGGCCGAACCCGATGGGGTCGAGGCGGTTCATGGCTTCGAGGAAGGTTTTGGCTTTTTTGGTTTTGTCGCGGATGTCGGGGACGCGGATGAGCATGATTGCGCCGAGGGTGACGGCGCCGAGGGGGAGGTTGATGTAGAAGCCTGTTGTATTTAGTTCGGACTCTTCGTAGTTTGGGAGTAGGTGGACATACACCATCTCCAGGTAACCTTCTCTGTGAAAACACCTCCGATAATAGGACCGATGACTGATCCGAGAAGGGAGAATGCGTATACGAGAGCAACGAGGCCTATTCAATGCAATGAATCATTACACACTGCCCACTATCGACCTGCGGAGATGAATTCTTACCAGGACGTTGCTCTTTCGTAGAAGAGGCAGCAACAATAGCCAATCCACCGTTGAACAAACCAGCACCACCAATACCAGCAATAGCTCGACCAACGATGAATGCAGTCGACGTAGGAGCCAACGCACAGATCAGGGAACCGACCTCAAAGACAACCACGAATACGAAGAAGACGTTTTTGGAGTAGTAGTTTTGCAGAATCTTGCCCATGATGGGTGCGCAGGAACATCTGGCAATTTGCTATTAGCTTCTGAAATGCATATATGAAGTGGGAATTGAATATTGGCACTTACAATGTAATAAGGTACGCACTACCGTACCAGCCGATATCTTTGATGGTCTTGAAATGAGTCGTAATCGCAGGAATAGCCTTTCAGGAAGTCAGTCGCACTTAATCTCCCGTAAACCAGTGTAATAGTAACTCACAGTCGTGATAATAGCAACGTCCATACTATAGATAAACCCAGCCAACGATACAGCAGCAACAATCGTCCACAACTGCACCGCAGGCAGAGGCTGAGGACCAGCTGGAGCTGCTGGCGGTGCCGCCGGCGCAGGACTGCCAATACTCTTCTCGCTCTCGACGCTCACTACACCTTCTTCAATGCGTTTGGGCTCATTGCTCAGAGAGCCCTCGAACTCGGTGGATGTGTTGGACTCCGGCATTGCGGCGATGTGTGTGATAACCTCTCTAATTCACCAAGTCCAGCAGTCTATCAATAATATGAGTTGACTACTGTGAATTGAAGATAAGAACACTGGACAATAGTTTTTTAAGAATTAAAATACCGACGAATCCTTCATATTTATTAAATGTGACCCCCCTTGGTGCAGTGTTGCGACTCCGTCGGAGACGGAGTGGTAGCTTTGTCTCCGATCATCTCAGCTTAGAGCTCTAGTTAGCTAGACGACGCTACGATGAAAACGTTTACCACTTTAGTACTTTCTTAGTACCAGCCCACTTAGTGCACAATCTAGCGTTGCGCATCCGAGGTCCTCGCTTTGTGTCTAGAGAGGTGGGTTGGAGTGAGATAATCTCCCCGACGGCTTTCCTTGTTAGGGCTTCTTTGTACGGTACAGCCTGAAAACAGCGCACTCCATCAGGCGCTTCCAGTCTTCCACAAGCAGCAATTTAATTGACCCATACGAATTAAGCAAATAACAAAGCTCGTATTATCTTATGTAGCTAATTTCTTATCAATTGCGTATACGGAATCCCCTTCATTGGGGGCGACAGTATGCATTAGCGTGAATTCAATACCGAGTTGCTTTACTATAGGAGTACTTAGTTCTTAGTCAAACTTACAATGAGCAGTGAGCGCTAAGTATCGGATCTACAAAAGTCAATTCTAAGTTGAAACTAGCCAATTAGGCATTTCAGATTTAGATACAAGCTAATGCACACTTCTTCCGCCCCCATGCCAGTAAAGTGCTATCGTAGAGGGGCGTGCAGGCTAGCTGGAAAGGTATTCTTCGTGCGGCAAGAATCCGGATGGAGGGAAGTTTAGCCCTATGCTTAGCTTAGCTACATATTAGCTATACGGAGTAGGTCTACTAAGCACCGATCATGATCAGCGTCTGACCCACTTTAGCTTCAAGAGACACTAATTTTATCAAAGCTCTGAGTTTTGTTTCTCAAAGTTCGTCTAAAATTCGTAACGGTCATGACTAAGTCGTACATGGCGCTGAACCATCTTGCATGGTCTGCCAAAACCTATCGTCCCACAACCCAAACTGATCCAGCCGAAAATCATGAAACGACGGCGCCACCACCGATATCCCATTTGCTGATGGTTGTGTGGTGGTGGTGGAAGAAAGCGTGGCAGAGGGGACGTTCTCATTCGACAGTATATCATCAAATCGCAGCCGTACCTGCCGCAACCTCCGACTACTTTGTAGCCAGGGTTTGTTGTTCTCCATCACATCATAGCGTGAGCTAAGCTCTTCTGTTCTTGTGACTAGATTATCGAGTAGAGTCGACAGGTCAATTGATGGTTGAGCGTAGTTCACGTCCCAGTCGTCGGCTTTGAATAATGATAGCTTGGACAGGGTCGCCAGGGCGAGGTAGAGTTGTTGTAACGCAATCGCGGAGAAGCTGAAGTGGGGTTGTGAGTTGAGCGAGAAGTAAATGTTTATAAGTGTGCGAGTTGCGGTAAGACACATCCATAAAGCGTCGGCTCGCTTAGGGGATGATCCCTGGGCTGGAGTCGTAGGTGTCATGTAGAAGCATAGTTCGGAAACGAGTATTTCGACGGCATGGTAATGCATCAGCATCATCGCTATGACACTTCTAGTCAGTATGCATCCAACACAAAGTGGAAACATGGATGCAACTTACCATCTTGTTGAAGTCTCTCAGGCAGCGTGACTTTGAACTTCTCCAAGTCAGATACCAGTAATTTCAGGTGCAGACCTATCGAACTGTTCGGAACGGACGCATTCGACGATGGCATGTCGCGGACGATAAATTTCGTATTCTCTGCAATACGTTGTAAGTCGACTAGATGAACTAGTCGTACGTCATTTTCGTATTCTGGGTTTTTCAATATTTCTTCGTAACATTGCTGGATATTGTTTGTCCAGTGGAGGGGGTTGAGACTGCGGAATTTCGAAGATACCTAACAACAGTGAGTCTAAGTAGCTATGGTCGGATAAAGATACATACACATGAGAAGAGATAGAAGCATCCGAGAACAGCTCTTCGTTCTTCTCTTGATGGCTCCGAACTCCGCGCCCAATTCGGGTTAGAAGTGACGGTCGTTTTCATTTCGCCGACAAATTTTTCATGGCTGTCGCTGCTCTTGTATGGGATGTACAAGTTCAAATCAACCAGCAGAGAGAATGCAAGGCCAAGCAAGGTGTTCGTCTGCGGATTCGCATGAAACAGACTGTTGTACCAATTGATATAGACCAGCAGCCCCTGAAGGAGGTCCAGACTTTTCTCGCCAAGTACAATCAGATGCTCCATGATGTACCTCACAAGTTCCTGGCCCATCTGTAATTGATGTACCGAGTCGTGGTACGACGCTACTGTCATGATTGCGCGATAAAGAAAGGGCCGTTCTCTCGACAGGGCCGGCGCCGACATCTGCACGGGAACTGATATAAACGGCACCTGATGCGCCATATCTCGACGGAAGATATCCAGCAACTCGTCCGGACTCTTGTTAAGCCTTCCCTCTAACGGCGAATACAATGTCGAGTCGAGCCCATATTGTTGTGTAGTAGTTGGAAAACACTGCGGAATAGTAGTAGTAGTTTGTCTCGTGTAGATCGGAGCGCTCATAGAATCCGACGCGCTGGAGGTCGGTCCCGTAGACTCTGGCGTAATCGCAGTGAATGCGCCGTTATCCAGATTCTGCTGAGAGGCACCAAGCAGCGAGACGAGACTGTCGACTTTTTGTTGTAGCTGCGCAATTTGCCTTGTATGGTCATTTCGCCTACAATCTCTTCGCGTTAATAGCGGCCCGCGCAAGGTAGGCAGCCGTTGTGCAGAAGGTTTACCTTGACTTGGAAGGCTTTGATGGTCGTGGTGTGCTACGATCCTGCATTATGCAGTGCTTATCGAGGCGTTTACACCTATATAGAGTCCTTTTAGCGTTGACGTTAGGTATAGCGTCCGGGATTGGACATTCGTACCTCTCGCATCGTCCGTCTGTCAGGTCGTAACATTTCGCCTTGGCCTTGACGCAGTTCTGGCAGGCATGCGCGCGGGGATTCACGTAGTCGGACATATTGAAGTACGTACGTATACACGCAGATCACGTATCATGCGATAAGATGGCGCCGGGCGGGTGTCGCAGAATATAAGACGTCCGACGGACTTGCCTGCACTCCGTCTCCGTCGGAGAGATGCCGGATATGGCTAGCGTGCTCGGCCTGGAATAACTATTCCACGGATAGATAGAGCGACCGCGATTTTACTCTTACATACAAAAATTCGTAGACAAGAGTCAAGACACATTTATCCCTCAAATTAGGGCAAAGCTGGTAAGTGATCTACTAAGTAGGCTCACTGCTTCTAAGCGATACATAGTGAGCAATCTCGTGAGCAAGGCTTGCTTCTGGGCTTACCTAGGACTTTGCTTATTCAACGGCTGCTCACTGGGGGCTGCTCTCTACAGGCTTACCTGCCTAGATTTCGAGGTCTACTTGCTTACTTGGGGGCCGAGGCTTACTCACTTGGAGTCGAAGAGGCTTATCTGGAGGCTAGGCTTGCTTAGCTGCTTCGCTGCTTAGTACATGTAGCCTACGGCCCCGGGAGGTCCTGAGTTAGGGTTTGTCAGTTAGGGCTTGTCGATTAGGGCTTGTCAACTGACTTATCAACTATGTATCACTAGGACTCGTATGTGAAACTATTAAGTTAACTAACTTCGGCTTGCTATGCGAATAGTAGGTATATACAGCTGTGATTCCTGTGAATCCTGCCTAGTACTGCGCCAATCAAAATTGGAGACAGACAGACACTTCGCTTCAGGTAGGAGAGTTCCGCCTGAGTTAGGGCTAGGGTTAGTAAATTTCTTTGATCCAACCCAAAGATTGTGTTACATGCTAGTATCAGAAAGAATGAACAATGACCGAAATCGTACTTCAAAGATAAATCACATAATCAGATGATTTATGGTCAATGAAATGAAACCGGCAGCCAGAAATTGCTTTGACGACCCCGGTACATTCACACCAACCGAACCCTGGATGGCCAACATATAAGAAGACGTATCGCACCCTATGAGTGAGTGAAATAGTGCCTTTACATTTAAGAAAATCGACAACTACCAACATGGAGCAGGTACGCGAGCGAATCAACGAATACCTTGACCGAGTTCATTCGTTGGAAAATCTCACTAGGGAAGATGTTTTGGAATTGAGGCATATCTCTAAACGTTCCCTTGTTATTGATAAGTTCAGGGTTTCCTCGGCCGACTACATGAACTGGATTGAGAATATCTTGGATCGCTATGTTCGTGGTGTCGAATATGATGATGAGAACGAACGTCTCGTTTTGAGGGAACATCCAGTATGGATGCATGAGGTTGCAATTGGTGAGGTTAGCAGAGTCTTCTCTCTAACGGAAGATATATTGACTGCTCTTACTGGCAAATTCTTCTTCATAACTGGTAGCGCGAGTATGTTAATATGTTGATTTCTTTATTTGGATTGATTCGATTACATACCTAGGTAGCTAACTATATCTCTAGATTACATGTTACGCGATGGCTACCGTAAACAAGCGGATCAATCAATCATGCAGTCTGAAGGCAGAATCCCCTTCATGGTTCTTGAGGTTGCCGTTAGCGATACTACAGATAAGCTCCATGAAGATGCACAACGATGGCTGAATAATGGCATTACCAAGCTTGTTATACTTGTTGATATTAAAGAAACAGGCCAACGAGACTGTTCGAATGACAAGTGGGGGATTTCTGAAGCCGAAGTTCGCCAGACAGGTAATATCGCACTTTCCGAACGGGTCTTGCAATGGTACCAATCTCAAGGGATTCGGCTTGTTGGTAGCTTTGACCTGTCTGTCCATTTATGGTCCAGTGATGGCAATCGGCAATGTATCCTGGATGGGGCTAAATTTTCACCTGGCAACCTAATCGACCCGACGACCGTTGACGATGTTCCGCTGCCACTAGGACATTTAATACCTGACGTGACCGATCGTGATTTGGATCCGAGCCAGCGTGTTATGATTCCCTTGAGGCGTTTGGTGCACTCGCTGCAACATGGCTTTAAGGCCATTGAGTGGGAAAGAGCCTGTGACCTGGCGTGGGAAGAGCGTCAGAAGTTTGCTGAGCCCACCTCCAGGTCGAGGTCTCGATACATCTAACACAGATTCGGCCTCGCCCTCACCCAAGGGTCGAGTGTGCTCTAGGTCTAACCCTCGAGGGTCGTCAAACAAGACAAACATGAGAAGCTCGTAAGTTGCATAATTGCATGATTGCAGTTTGCAGCTGTATCTTTCAGTTTATCTTACCAGATTATTATGGGAGAAGGCACAATCAAACATTCATATATGCGGAAATGTCAGTTTTAAAATCCTTTATGGTTAAAGTTACTATTCTACTGTCGTAAACCGATGCTTGTCGGGCGTCTAGATCAGAGTGAACTCGTCACTGAACGTCGGTTCAATGGTATTCTAGTAACGAAAGGGCAGGTTGGCTAAGGGATATTTGAGACAGAACAGTTTAAGTGATCTATGAGCAATCGTATACTCAACCTTGGTTAAACAGTTAATTAAAGAGAATAGAATAAAACTAGATACATTGTAAATGAGTCTCCTTATATATCCCATTGACAAATAGCCAGCAGAGCCAGGTCTACTCAGTCTACTCAGTCTACTCAGTCTACTCAGTCTGCTCAGGTTGCTCTGTTCGCTCTGTTCGTTATGTGCGTTCCGAACCTTGGAACGCTCTGAGCATAGCTAACATACCCATGCCCTAATACTTTTACAATACAGTCCCTACTCTATGAACATGCCTAAACACCCTAAACATTATATTTACGCTTTAGTGCCGAGCTCCTTTACTGTGAGTGGACTTATATAAAAGCAATTAATGCGACATCTCGCAGGATTATATGATTTATCGACACCAGAAATGATGTTGTGTTATGTATAGCACTTATCGCGATTTCCCCGGGCCTACGTGAAGAAGGCTTCGACGAACCCCAGAAAAGAATCCTAGAACAGAAAATGAAGAATTACCATTCCAACACCCAATCATCATGCCACGCCCCCTGTCCGGTCTTATCCTGCAAGTCGGCAATGGTAAGAACGTGGGAAGTGGAGTTGTATTGAGCAGATTGGTTGATGCTGTCACCGTTGAACCGGACATCCTTGGGCGCATGTTTGACGCCCAGAATGATCACCTTCTCCAAGGAATTACTTTCTATCCACGATCCGGACGATGTCGCACTCAGTTTCGATTTGACAACGGTAAAATCGACGGAAAGGGTGGCATTGGGATTGATTGATTCTCCATCGTCCATGTAGAGACTACCCGAAGCATTCCCCTTCTCGTCAAGCGCCACAATCAAGGACCATGGAGTATTCCGCGCCTCTCGAGTGGTCAGTGCGGGCTGCTGCATGGGAATAACATTACCTCCGCGAATGAAGACCGGAATATGACCGAGGGGCGCATCAATGGTGGTATTCACACCGGGCTGTGCGTAATCCACAACCGTCTGGGTATACCAATCGTACCACTTCTCGCCATCGTCCAGACCGGGGAAAACTCCATTGACGGTAGTGGCAAGCGGTTCCAGCACTGGAACAACCATAAGAGCAGGACCAAGAAGGAATTGAGTTTCCACCGCCGCAAGAGATGGATCATTGGGATACTCCCAGGCCAAAGCCCGCATGACGGTTGAGCCAGTGGTGTGGGCCTGATGCAAGAGGGCGTAGAAATAAGGCAACAGTGCATACCGAATCGACATAGCATCCTGCGAAGCTTTGATGACTGAGGACCAAAGATACGGCTCTTGAGGATTAGCAGCAAGGCGGTTATGATTCCGGTAAAAGGGGAAAAATGCAGATAGCTGCATCCACCGGTTGCACAGTTCTTCGTCCGTGTTGCCGTCAAAGCCACATGTATCAACTCCAAACATAGGGATCCCGTAAAGTGAGAATTGAAGGGCTTGTGGGATGGAATAGTACATGTACGCCCACCTTGCGTAGTTGTCGCCACCCCAATGGCCGGCCCATTTACCGGATCCAGCAAATGTCGAGCGGCCTATGATAAATGGACGCTTGTTGGGGTTCACCGCGAGCAAACCCTGGTACGTCGCATTGATGGTTTGATGGCCATACAAGGAATGAACATCATACTCTGGGGTGCCATCGGCATGCGTAGCGTTGGGGGAGATGGCATGAGCGGCGAGATCGTGCCCCGTTTGAACGTTATTGAGTACATATGGTGGCCAATTGATATCCCGAGCATGGGGGGTTGGGGTGGTCCGTAAGTAAGGTGCGGTGGTGGTGGATGACGGCGCTTGCGTGGCGGAATTTGCTGCGTCTTGGCTCGAGGATGCTGCAGACGCCGAAGCGGCCTCCGTAGTGTTGGTGATGTTGAATCCCTCCGGGTAGTCAAAGAGGAGATATCCTGGATCGCCGGGTAACTTAAAAGGTGGATGGGCAGGGTTCAAGTGAAAAGAGTCGGAACCACAGCTGCCAACACAGAAGGAGGAAGCTTCATTCATATCCATCCAGATGCCGTCAAATGCGACGTTCTCATGATACTTTACCAGTTCATTTGCCCAGAAATTCCCCGCCTCGGTGTGGTGGAAGTCGGTGAAGACCGTATAGCCCGGCCAAACAGAGCCAATATACGTGCTGCCATCAGGATTTTTGAGCCAGACGTCAAGCTCGGTACCGCGGTTATATGGCTCGTATCTGATTCAATGTTAGCTTTGTTCTCGGTCTATGGAAGGACATGCAACTTACGTATCAGACGCATTGTCCGGATTGGGAATGTATATTCCAGTGTCCAGAATAGGCACGTAATGCCGTCCAGATTGATGCAGTTTGTCCAAGAACGTCTTGCCCTCTTCGTACGAGAAGCGAACTGGATCATTCTCAAAGTTGCGATATCCCTTCATATAATCGATATCAGTCCTGTCGGGGAATAGCTGTTAGCTAGTGCTCACAACAGGATGGACGGAGTCTTTTTCTTACCAGATGGTTTCCAGAGGGATATTGAACTTTTCAAAATTTGCGACCACATCCTCTAGTTCGGTCCAGTTACGATAGCCCCAGCGGCACTGATGGTAGCCGAGGGTGAAGTACTGCTGCATTGCTGGCAGACCTACAGTACTAGTCAGATAGCTTTGGGTCACTTCAGCGGCAGAAGGGCCGGCATAGAAGTACAGATCGATGCTACCGCCAATCGTGCGCCATGTTAAACTCTGAGGCTGAAGTTTTACTTCCTGGCCGTGAGCATTTCTCAAGAAAACCCCATGAGAGTAGGAGATATATTTCTTAGAGTTAGGCGCTTGGCTACTCTGAACGGGGTTGCGTGGTTTGCCGCCGGATGTCTCAAAATACCGGGTATCGAGATAGAAAGGCTGGGCGCCGTACAGGTTGCTAATCATCACAAGTTTAACAATGAACAATGATACGATAGCAATCAACTTGTCGCTTTAATTTGGGAGGAATGACCTTACCTGTCCAGCGGATCGCCGATATCTGCGGCGTATGTAGTCAGAGTTGCATTGTTTGGAAGTCGCAATCCTGAAATCCGATCCCCGAGACCATATAGGTTATAATCTTCCGGCAAGGCAGTAATAAACTCGATGAACTGATTTTCGTAGACCAGTTTTGTCCCCTTCGTGTCGAACAGAACGTCGCCTGTTTCTTGCCGAGTCACCTGGAAGTTGAAGGTGGGTTCGTTGGACCAGGTGACCGCGAGCTCACTCCTTTCGAGGCACATTCCTTCCTCGACTTGGGGCTTTGGAACAAGGCTCTCCGGAAGAAGATACCATGTTGACTGGGAAGGTTGAATATTATTAGGAATAATTTCGATATTCAAACGATCCTCAGCCTGATAGCTAACGGAGAATTTCAGGCTCTCGACATCAGTACCGTAGACATTACAGGGCGTTCCAGCAAGCTTGAGAGACGCAGTAAATCCGGAGTCGGTATCCTGCACATCATATGCGCTGTAGCCAGGGCAGACAGTCTGCGGATTAATAGCTTGCGGGTCGTCGACGTTGGCAATGAGATTCTGTCCGTTGGTGACCGAGGATGGAATCGTGTACTGAGCACCTTGAGCAGTGCTCGTGGAAGTAGGTATGGCAGTTCCGTGAGCTCCCAGAGCCAGTCCAAGACCGGAGAGGACCTTGAGTAATTCTGCCATCATGAACGGAAAGCTCACAGACCTGGATTGCAGCTCATGGGATGAATTCGCTGATGGTAGTCGTCCATTTTATACTCACATTCATTCACCCAACGTGACCATGGCCAGCCGGATGCCTCCATTTATCTTGGTAATCATCGATTTTCCGACGAATCTCCGCATTGCCAGCTTGATCCATTGATAGGGCTATACAAATTTGTCTTCTGGCTCGAATGCTGGGGTCAGCTCCATGTGCCAAGGCGAGTCTAAGTATCTGAGCACCCGGTCGAATCCAAGAATCTCGTATCAACCCCGGAGTGAACAATCCTGTGGAGCTTGTGGCAGCCTAGACAGAGCTAGCGTCAGTGTCATTGCAAAATTCTTGTCCATACCATACCATAAGGATGTAACTAGCAGCTGATACTCCAAGATTGGCTCATTGTTGAGAAATCAAGGTGTTGAAGAAGGCCATTTTGTATGGGGGCTTGATAAATCGGCGCCCCGGTTTACTACGTAGATCGACACCCCCAGATTGAAATTTAGCTTTACCAAACTTGCCCACAATCACATACGATTTCTTAGCGGGCTTATTTAGCTGAAATTGTTTTTTTATTTCCTAGGAACTGATTTCCAGTACTGTATGGAACGAGCCCAGAATCAAGCTCACGTACGCTATGACATACTCTAAAAATATTCGGCGAGTAAGCCAGTTGAGGCCAATTAACACCCTCTCGTAAGAATCCTTGTTGACAAGCTCATTAACAAGCCCTTTGGCAAGCCCTAGTCGACTACCCTTGTTAACGTGCATGCCCTAGTGAATAGTTACGAGCTCCTACGCAAGCCCCCGAGTAAGCCCCGACTACGCCCCGAGTAAGCTAAGAAGTAAGCTCCCGTAACTATAAACGCTTATCCTCTAGAGGCAGTGAGTTGACAAACTAGAGCTTATTTAGGGCTCACTAAGGGGCCTCTCGTAGGGGATAATAGTGAGCGCAAGAATCAATTCTTAGAAAATCAAAAAACAATTTTAGATAAATAACTTATGCTAAGAAATTGTATGCGGGTAAGTTTTGTAGGGCTTTATAATAAATTTCATTTGGGGGAGTCGATTTATCACTCCTCTTTGTATGCAATGTATGGGACTTGCAGGTGTCTGGACTATGAGTTAGTTGTTCGGCCAATCAGAGCATGTCAATCTATGCAATTCTTTGTAATTACGTACGTACAAATCCCAACCGATTTTTATCATGATTTACAGGTTACATGGCACAACAAATCGACTCTTGCTTGGCGGACACTTGAGCTTATATCAACAGTGTGCAGGAGTTTGCCGAATAAGGGGAACACTCATTCATCAGGATACAGATCATCTGGAGACCCCTCATTCATCATGCTTAATTTAATTTAAATCCTCGGATTGCCGTAAAGGCAGTTTCGTGTTAATCAATCGGCACCTTCATGATAGGTCGATTCCTCCGGTGACTGCCCGGGACATCCCCATAATTACTCCGGCATAATTTCCCCAGTCTGCACCAGATGCCGGCGCTAGGCAAGATGCAAGATGGGATCATTCCATCACAGGCAGCAAATTCAAGCCATGAGTGGAAGGGTTCTGCAAATCTCGCCGTTGGAAAATCCTACTTCGTGCGGGGGTGATCTCGGTAATTGCTCTGAGCCTCACCCGATTCGGCCACGATGCCAATCTGCCGACATACATTCAATAATATTAATTTGACTGAGGTAGCAGCAGGCTTCGAAACAACCCATAGAAGGCAGCCAACTACCTTGTACCTTGCTGAGTCCAACTATGATGGTAACCCACCGGGAATACCAAGCCCTTACCTACATACGTATGTAGCGATAGGTGCCGGATATTCGTGGCTATAGCTTGTCTTTGAAAGTGCCGAGCTTAGCAACTCTGCCGATCTTCAGGCATGTTTCACTGTTTCGGTAGGTAAATTTGTGGTAGGATCAGGAGACCTACTTAAGTCTATGGGATCTATATAAGATCCTCAGTTCCAGTCGCCTTCACGATGGGTACTTCATGTTATCATCAAGCAGACGCACGACCAATTCTCTCCTTTAAGCTGGGAAAATGAAACTTTCCCTCTTGGCTACGGCCCTGCCCTTTTTTGGGCAGGTCGTGAACGCACTGAGTGCAGCTGAATGGCGTAGTCAGTCCATCTATTTCCTTCTGACGGACAGATTCGCCCGAACAGACGGCTCGACCTCTGCTTCTTGTGACCTCAGTCAGCGGGTAAGCATATTTTCCCTGTGCGTATCCAAAATACAAGCGCTGAGATAGAAACAGGCATATTGTGGTGGTAGCTGGCAAGGCATAATCGACCATGTATGTTTGCTACTCTTTTGGACATGGGTCCCATAATGGCTAAATCGTCCTAGTTGGATTATATCCAAGGCATGGGATTCACTGCTGTATGGATCACTCCGATCACCAAGCAAATGCCACAAACAACATCCGAGGGAACTGGATTCCACGGCTACTGGCAACAGGATATGTATGTTCCTTTTTGTGTTACTGGTATCCTCTGGCGACTGACAACGACAATAGATATAGCGTCAATCCGAACTTTGGTACAGCTGATGATATCAAGGCGCTTTCGAAGGCCATTCATGACAGGGGAATGTATTTGATGATTGACGTCGTTGCTAATCACATGGTACGATCCTAATACTTACTTCAGCCGTCCCTATGATCCTAACATTAGCAAACTAGGGTTATAACGGGGCTGGTGCCTCAACCGACTACAGTGTCTTTAATCCCTTCAACTCGGCCTCTTATTTCCATTCCTACTGTTCGATCAGCGACTACAACAATCAGAACCAAGTCGAAAACTGTTGGCTGGGAGACGACACCGTGTCTCTCACTGATTTGAACACGCAAAGCGATCAGGTGCGGAATACATGGTACAGCTGGGTTAAGGATCTTGTTGCCAACTACACTGGTAAGTCCAATCGACTTCTCACAGCGTTGCCAATGCAATGTATGGAGCTGACACGGAGCAGTGGACGGCCTTCGTATCGATACTGTCAAGCATGTTGAGAAGGATTTCTGGACTGGATACAGCCAGGCCGCTGGGGTATACACTCTCGGTGAAGTCCTTCACGGGGATCCTGCGTATACCTGTCCCTATCAAGGATACGTTGATGGAGTTTTCAACTACCCTATGTGAGTCCACCACTACAGTCTACCTAGCCTCGTACTAACTGAACTAAAAACCAGCTACTATCCACTCCTCAACGCATTCAAGTCCTCCAGTGGGAGCATCAGTAGCCTGGTTAGTATGATCAACAGTGTTTCGTCCGATTGCAAGGACCCAACGCTGCTAGGAAGCTTTATTGAGAATCACGACAATCCTCGATTCCCTAGGTACTGTGCCACAGCTCCCTGCGAGATATACTGCTAACTAACCGTTATAGCTACACTTCGGATATGTCCCAGGCAAAGAGCGTTATCGGCTATGTCTTCTTTGCAGATGGCATACCCACCATCTATTCCGGCCAGGAACAACACTACGCGGGGGGTAATGACCCCTATAATCGCGAGGCTATCTGGCTTTCAGGCTACGCAACCGACTCCGAGTTATATAAATTCATTACGACAGCGAACAAGATCCGCAAGCTTGCCATATCCAAGGATTCCAGCTATCTCACCACACCGGTATGTACACATGTACACAATCCGGGTTTCCCCCCCATGACACGTTAATGACTTGCTATAGAATAACGCTTTCTACACAGATAGCAACACGATTGCCATGCGCAAAGGCTCTAGTGGCTCCCAAGTGATCACCGTTCTTTCCAACTCCGGCTCTAGCGGTGGCTCATATACGCTCAACCTCAATAACCACGGCTACAGCTCTGGCGCTCAACTGGTCGAGATATACACTTGCGCGTCTGTCCAAGTGGACTCAAACGGTAACATGCCCGTCCCAATGGCTTCCGGTCTTCCCCGAGTACTTGTTCCAAGCTCCTGGGTAACCGGAAGCGGGCTTTGCGGCACTTCCTCGGGCACTCCTTCAGGAACTACTACCCTGATCACTACTACCAGCCAAGTATCAAGCTCAACGAGCAGCACCTGCGTGGCAGCCACATCACTTCCAATCGCCTTCACCGAAAAAGTGACAACGTCGTATGGAGAGAGCGTCTTCATCACGGGATCCATTTCTCAGCTGGGTAATTGGAACACAGCGAATGCGGTAGCCCTTTCTGCGAGCCAGTACACCTCCGCAAATCCAGTGTGGACCGTGTCACTTGATATTCCTGTGGGAACCACCTTTCAATATAAATTTATTAAGAAAGAGACGGATGGCTCCGTGGTTTGGGAGAGTGATCCTAATCGGTCTTACACTGTGGGAAATGGATGTACCGGGGTGAAGCTGGCCGTGAGTGACTCTTGGAGGTAGCTTTCTACAGAATATTCGCAGGACGTACTCTCTCCGCCGGGCGTTGAAGAGAGTGGAAGTGGTGAATTTTATCGAGCCTCCTTGAATTAAAAATATATAGCTAAGAATACTGCAGCAACTACGTAGTAGTCCTTGTTATAGTAGTAGTAACTCTTATTTCTTCGCACTCTTAGGGCTATTTATCTACGCGGGTTAGGGTTAGGGTTCGTTATGCGGGTCCCAATTAGGCCTAGCTCATCTTGCTGTATCACGTGACGGTACTTACAAAAATTACCGATTGTGTATTGCAGTCGTATGTTTTTAAAGCACGTGATCTTAAATTTCAAGAGTGTTTCTAGCGAAAGAACCATTTTCGAACTTCGATAACTTGACTTTGATTGAACATCCCAGATTACAATCTATCAGGAAATACCCGGTAGTTGTCTTGAACGGAGAAACAATATCAGCCGTCTAGTTGATATGAAGAAAGGACGGTCTCATCGCCCTGGCCTCATCAATCTACTCGCCTCTTAAGGTACTGTCAACATCGTCAATACGAATACGCGGAGCTTACACTGGCCTGCCTGGTGAAGAAAAGCCGAGCGTACAACTGAAACTCTTGTGAGATCATATCTTCTGAAAGAGAGAGTTGGGCTGGTTTTTGATACATCAAAATGGTGGCAACATCGACCCTCCGTTGACGTACACAAAGAAAAGGTGCAAAGTACTTTCCCTACGCGCCCCCTACGCGTCCATCGTCCTCCCATCTCGACAATTTTTTCCAACTGTTCATTCCAGTTGAATTTGCTTGTGTGTATTAGCCATTCGTGCATATGGTTTCTGCTTGTCCTGGACGGTGTGGATGGCCCTGAGGAAGTTCTCCAAAAATGGCGTCACCTTTCAATCCTCGTGAAGGTCTGGCTATACAAACAACTGGTCTCAACAATCTACCAAACTTGACAGCGGCAGCAGTCGAACGTGATGAAGACGACATATCCCTTACCTCAACAGCAGAAAGTGTATTCCAAGAAGAATACGAGGTCGAAACCATTCATGCACAAGACATAATCAACGGCCAAAAACTGTACCTCGTCAAATGGAAAGGCTACGAAGATCTACGTTGTACGTGGGAGCCAAGAGACTCATTCAATACTAGAGAAATACTTCTGGAGTGGAAAAACAAAAAACGGCAGATAAAACGAGGAACAAGACAGCCATTTGATGTTGAAGCGTGGCAGGCTGAACTTGAAGCTTTCGAGAATGCTCGTGAAGACCGTAAGCGTCGACGAAGGGCGAAACGAGCCAGACTGGGCTTGTTGACGTCAGATGACCAGGAAGCGACTGCTGTATCGCCCGCCGCCGCGCCAAACGCAGTTGTGCAAACGACAGCTCCTCCCTCAGCTACCTTGTCATCATCTTCAGATGATGACACGCCTCTTATTAACAAAAGAGGACTTGGGCAGAATAGTCCCTCGATTACCAACAGCGTTCAGTCACAATCTCCAAGTCAGCCTCGCAACACGCCACCAAACCTTCCATCCAAACCATCCACTGGTCAGCCTACATTTGCACGCCCTGTTAATCAAACCGCTCGCCGAACAGAGAGACCAAAAGCACTACCTCCCAAGCCTGTCGATATTAAAGTGGTGGACGGTCGTTTTGAAAGAAGAGATCTCGCCAATGTATTGAACCGTGCGCGGCAGCAGCCCAATCCTCCAACAGAGAAAAGCAAAACGTGGAAGCTATTTCAAACTACGCACAGATTTGAAAAAGCTTCTAAGCAGGATCCAGAACCTAACAGAGACGATCTGGAACTACAAAGGCCCAATACATGGTCTCCATTTCAAATGTCCTCATTTCTCAGAAAACGTCAACAAAAAGAAGACAATAGCCTTTTTGTGGAGCAAGACGAAGTACCCGAAACTCAGCAAACCTCCCTTCCTCAGACCCCAGCCGCATCAATCGACAGCCCCGTGCTTCCTTCTCGGCGACTAAGCGCAGCAGAACAGCCCTCCGCTATACCTTCAAGCACCATACCCCAAAACGATTACGCGCAAGAGGCGAGAGAAAGTCCATCAACGGAGAGTTCGGATTATCTCATACCTAAAGGTCAACCCCCTTCCGGTCCGAAAGGCTGGTGGAAACCGCTCATGATTGGAAAACGCCAACTGCGCAGGAAAGAAGACCTGCTCTGCCGAATATCATATGGCACCGAAGCCATTGAGATAGGCGATACCTTACTCTGCGATATATCGACCGATCCTCGAGAGATGATCTTCAAATTTAGATACAAGGGCGAGATTAGGATTCGATTTGAAGAAATCTGCACGTTAGACCATTTTCAAGCTTTGTCACGTGAGGTAAGAGAAACCTTTATACTGTTTATATCCACTTGTCTGATTAAACCTGAATGATTAGACAAGGAACGAAGTTAATTTTAATGGCTTCATCCTTCCCTATTCCGATACAGAGTCTAGTTTATTTGGTCTGGAGGATTTGCTACTACAAAAGGACCTCGTTGCAATAGCGAGAATCTGCCCATACCCATATGACCCGGCTCGGGGGTTGACTCTTGTCTGTTATCCGACTCACCCTCAATACAAGAGTTTTCAGCTTCTTAACAGACAAGGTTATGCTTCACCCAGGGGATCTGTGCGCTTTGCAGGTATCAATGAGGTACTTCCACGACATCCCCGAGAAATTGCACCGCGCAAGGACGAATCTACGACAAAAAGGTTATTGGAAAGACCAGAGCGACAGGGCCGATATGAAGAATCTGGCAAGACTAGGGAGGAAGGGTTGACTGCGTGGCGTCTTCCTTCTCAGGCAATTACTTCCACGACTGGAGCTAATAATACGCCCTTGGGGGTCAGAGAGCGATTGGAAGCCTGTGACCCTCGTTTAGAGGTCTCAGCATTCCGCAAAGATCAAGCACCAACAGCGTCTCAGATTGCACAGCCAAGCGCCCTATCAAACACTGCAGTCACAGGCCGAGACGAATCGGCTGCCGCACTCTCCGACGCTATGGACACATCGTCTGACTCTAGCGAAGATATTGAGATCATCACGGGGACAGAAGCTCCTCTCTCAAATGACATGGACATCCCATCACCCCCACCTGCGACGTCGACTGGGCAATATACCGATCAGGTCATCCCAGAAACGCAGGATGTGCAGATGCTTGACGTTAACAATGCAGAGGATATTGATCTCAAAGAATGGTTGACAACTGCGTTCTTAACTAATTACAAAATCACGTACGACGATATCGCCGCTGTCACTATGCATTCCAGCATCAAACTCGCAAATTGTTTTTATCTATGGTTCCCCGAAGATGCCGAAGGAGACTTTCAGGTATTGGAAAAGTTCCTCGACCAGCATTATGCGATTGTGCTTTCGAATCGCAAACAAAATGACTGGGAGAAGTTTACAAAGTCTTCTTCTGGGGTTGCGTTGGTTAGCATCACCATTCTTTAACATTAAGCTTTTTCATGCTTACATTTCGGTCTATAGTTCCATCATAGTTTCCTGCACTTCAGCGAAATGCCTGGCTTCCATAAACTTACCATGAGCTCGTCTTTCAACTTTTGGACCGTTTCACTCCAAACTGCTATTCCGAACATTGAGCCACAGACGCATTTCCAACGAATCTTTCCTCAGGGAACTGGGTACCTGATGACGGAGGATTTCATGCTACACGAAAGAGACGCAGCGATCATGGTTCTGGCTTGGTTTCGGGACATTGTTTTGTCCAAGTTTCCGGGTACGCTGAAGATGATGTTTCGGCCAAATGTTTTGAAGTGGTTAGATCGTATGTCAAAGGAGGATCCTCGGTAAGCAACCCAGTCCAGGATTCAAGACAGAAGTACTGATTTCTTTTCCAGGTTCGCCGTAATGGCCGTCCTCATCGGCGACACCGCATGCCACGGCGACGCATCAAACTGGCCCGTTGAACCCCGCGACCTCGACTGTTTCTTCAACCCATCACTCGAAAGCCCTGTCATCTCTCCATCCGAATTACCCAATGCCGAACCTGTAAAGGGCCCATCAAATCCAGTTATAAAGGGTGTCGAACAACTCAAAGACACAGATCTTTTGTGTGAACTATTCGCAGCATGGGCCATTCTCAACGCAGCTTCCTTACGGAAATTCTTGATTCTCACACATAACAAGCCCATGGATCGGTGGCAGAAATGGCAACACGTTAGTCCTGTCCTCCCTTCACTCGCAATTTTGGCATTTGATAAAACTAAAACATATCATATAATCTAGATTGAGATAATCCAAGGCGCAACAGACTTTTTCCGCAAATCAAACATCAACACAGACCATTACACAAAATGGCTTGCCCAAGGCGCATCGAGCTCATCGTCGCCATCAAAATCTTCTGCATCAGCACTGCCGGTCCCATTGACAGGAAGTTCCACAAAACATCCATCGAAACCACAACAACAACCACTACCTGCATCAACAGCTGTACCACAACGACCAGGCCTCGGCGAAAGAGCGGTGACATGGAATACAGAGACACACAAATTTCCGCCTTCGAACAGACAACCGCCTGGAGCAGGGCCTGATCGGCGGCTGTCACGTTAGTTTACATACATTCATACATTCATACATACTATGGGGTGGGGGCGTTCTTGTCGTGAATACTACGTGTTAGCGGCATTAGGTGTACGAAAGAGGGTATGTCGTTAGAGCAGGGGTGGGATTGTGTTTTATGTGTACGTACTTAACGCTCGACATTACATACATACAAGGGGTAAGGGGTGGAGCTATTTGGGAGGTCGTGTTTTGTACTATGTGATTAACAAGCTGTCTGTACTCCCAATGTGCTTAGAAGCTAAACAGCTAGTATTAAGCCTACATGCATAAGCCATACCTAGGTCGGCATAGTTGAGTGATCCTAGTGCTTCAGTTTAAAAGACTCTCCATCACAGCCTCGTCTCTTTTTCATTGCCCGAACCATTTCATTGACCGGCAGGCTATTGCTTTGCGAACTATCAAGGGAGGTTCTTTTCTAGCGAAAGGTTTGCCTATACCCAAAGAGAGAGCTAAGAGCTGGGATCGGATGGTTTTTACCCCTATTGAAGACCAAGCTCTGGATAAGGTCGCTGAAGCGTACGAAAAGAAATATAAAAGCCATGGCTTCATATGACACCGTAGGCATTATACCTAGGTAGGGTATAGCCCTAGTTAGTCTCAAAGAATGCGTACTCTGGTTTCGGTATTTTGTTTTTCTGGCTCCGATTGATACAACATCAGACAGTATACTCGACGTCTCACCTTCTGTTTTTATTTTACATCCATGAGCGAAACTTATCCATCTGGTTACGAAATGCGGAATCCAGTCAGAACAATAATCCACGGCTATTCTCCCTTGAAGATTCGACCCAGTTTACGGCGAATTCGCGCCTGTCCCCATCCGTGGTCGACCTTATTAATACTCGTCTGGCCCCTTCCTTGGAGGTATTCTTTACCCCATCCTCTTCCATCAGTGGAAGAAATCGAAAAGAACCCTACCATTCGCGACAAAAGTCAAGCTGGAATTCGGCAACTCTACAACATCCCACTCTATCGTATGCGCGATACCGCGCTCCGCTCGCTGTATCGACTCTTCGAGGATCTCTGTGCGTCCGACTTCATTATGATGGGCTATGAGTGCACATACTTCTTTTTTCATTCGGAGCCCGACTGGATATTGAATCGCATTCCGGATCCTCGGGATAATGACCCTATCCGATATGCGATCATTGCCAGCATGGTGGAAGCACTTGTAGAAGCCTTTAATTCAAGATTAGAGCTCGGAATTCGTCGGGATAATACAACGGACAAATCTGAGCAACGCAGCTCTAACTTTGTGAGGGAAGAGCCTCCCTCCTGGACTTCAAAGGTTGGCGCTCTTGAGAAACCTCTGGTTTTCATTGAAGCAGGCTGCAAGGAGTCTGACATGACGATGGAGCGACATTTTTTAAAGAGAAATATTAAGGTGCCGAATGGATATTTGTATACTGTATAGGTAGTGCAGTAACAAGTACAGCAGCCACTGCTACTCAACAAAAACCTTGGAAGATTATTGATCAATATAACTGGAGAAAACGTCACTGATTTAAATATATAATACCTAGGTACGCACATTTAGTAATACGAAACCTGCCCATATGATAATAACAAACGCTACATATATATATATATCCACCTATCCACCCGCAGTAGAAGCCCGATTCCTATAATCCGCAAAACTCAACACTTTACTTCCAGACTTATTCCCACCATTCCCACTGCCGTTGTTATTGTTGGTAGGACTTCGTTTCTTATCTTTCTGCATCTTATTCTCCCACTCACTCTCCTCGGCGGCGATCATGGAATGGAATCTGCTTCCCTGACCACGGCCGAAATAAATCGGTTTCTCCTGTCGATCTGCTACGTTCTCAGTGACAAGCACAAATTTCACCGATGAGCCGGGTGCTTCGAACATTGCATCAGACAGAATAGTTTCGAGTTCTGTGCGCAGGGCGCGGGCACCCGTGCCCATTGTCAGGGCGTTGGAGGCGATTTTGTGGAGTGCGGGGGTGGTGAAGCTTAGTTTTATGCCGGAGAGGTCGAAAAGGGTTTCGTATTGGGTTATGAGGGAGTTGCGGGGTTCGGTGAGGATGCGGAGGAGGAGGGAGTGGCTGAGGGAGGAGAGTGCGGTTGTGACTGGTATGCGGCCGACGAGTTCGGGGATGAAGCCGAATTTTTGTAGATCTGAGGGCGTCGAGAGGTCCAAAGGGTTGAAGTATACGGGCTCTTCTTGTGAGGTGGGAGGGGTTGCTGAGGTGAAGAATGGTAGATGTTTTTTGTATAGAGCTTCTTCTTCAGATCCTGGGGCGATAGGGATAGGTTGGTTGGATGTATCTTGCGAAGAAGAGCTACTACCGGAGGAGATGGCGGATGCCCTGACTGGCTGTCCAAAGCCCATTGACGATTTCGAAATACGATCCATGATAATCTTATTCAGTCCGACAAAAGCGCCTGAAAATATAAAAAGGATATTGTCCGTTCTCACGTTGTAGATTTCGCCCTTTTGCGGTGGAGGGCCAGACGCAGTTGAGGATGAATTGAACCCAGAACCTGGCGCAGCACCAGGTGGGAAAGACCCCGGAGCTCCTCCGGCAGGCCGAGAGCTGTTTTTCTCAGGCTTGACCTGTACTTGTATGGTAGTTCCCTCGACGATTTTGAGCAGGGCTTGTTGTACGCCTTCTCCACTGACATCTTTACCGTGACTGACGCGAGCAGTCGCAATTTTGTCAATCTCATCGAGACATATAATACCTCTTTCAGCCTTTTCCACATCGTAGTTGGCAGCAGCGAGCAGTCGATGCACGCATACATCAGCGTCTTCTCCAATGTAACCGGCCTGTGTGAATGGCGTGCAATCCGACATGCTGAATGGTACGTCCAACACCCGAGCCAAAGTCTTGGCCATTAACGTTTTCCCCACACCGGACGGTCCAAGTAATAAGATATTTGACTTTTCGAGCTGTGTGGAGGAAGTATCGGTAAACGATGATGAGCGACCCAGTCGACTTTCGGTTGTATCTTGCATTGGCGGTTCAAGGTTAATCGTTCGCTGGTGGCCTGTGAACTCATCTATTCAAGTCAATCCAATTTGTCCATCGTTTTTCAAAAACGATAAATACATACTGCCCAAAGGATGAGCTTCCATTGCCGCCCTCCTCTCCCTCTGCGCCATCACCTCCGCAGCAGCCTCTTCCTGTCTCTGCAACTCCATTATGCGCTGATAATGATTATACACCGCCACACTCAATATCTTCTTCGCGCGATCCTGCCCTACAACGAATTGATCGAGATACTGTTTCAGCATCCGGGGCGTCAGTCTCGGAGCTCCAAACGCAGGTGCGGAGCCCAAGGGTCCGGAAGTCGGAAGGCCAGCTTCATAGCTTCCTGTGAAGGGTTGACTGGTGAAATCGGAGCGATTGAAATGGGAGGACGATAGCGAAGAATTCAGTGATGAGAAACTTCTGCTATGGCGATATGAGGGAGGAGCTCGAAGTCGTCGTGAGCTGTGGTTGTGTAGGTATGATCGCTGTGGACCACCGCCGACGTTGGCCGCAAGGCGGGGAAACCGCACGGGCGGCCTCCTCATGTTGAGCTGCTATGGATGAGATGTTCAAATGGATTTTGAAATATTTATATAGTAATGAGCGCTCATGCAGAAACCAAGACGACCATAGACAGCGTGTAAGACATGTAGTGCAATGTGAGTGGTATGGTATGACTGGAGGGAGTGTATGACTCGATCAGAGGCAGGAAGCGGACCGAGCGGAGATGAGGATAACTCCGGGGATATCACGTGAACCCCGGACTAGCTTATCTTATCTTATCGTTTATCGACAAGCTAACTGCGATAATTAATCGATAAGCTGTCCGCCAAAGAATCATTCCAAGAAATTCAACTGCTATGCTCGTTCAAGTATTCCCTATGCTATACGAAATGCCAAGATGCATTCCAATATAAGGATCATTTATAAACGGTGCAGTCGCCATAGAAGTACGGGAAGATGAAGTAAAAACATAACTACTCATCCATCTCGAAACACCAAACCGAAGATCCAAAATGGTTGAACTAGCCAAAGTACGCTCCTCAAACAAGCAGATCGCCACCACCCTCCCATCCGGACTCCCCGCAGTCTTCGTGGGAGCAACCAGCGGCATCGACGAACTAGCCCTAAGGGTATTTATCCAACACATCGTGCGGCCGCGAGTATATATCATTGGACACTCAAAGGAGGCTTCTGATATGTAGGATTATCGCAGATCTGAATGAAAGTGGCAAACCCGCAGGGAAGGTATAACTTCATCCAAGCTGTTCGAGGCCACACGGTCTCCCTCATCACCCTTACCATGGCCCATTTCGCCTCCAAGGCGCCAACGGTATCCTTCGTACATGATTATCCGGGGTTTGTAAAAGACGAATCTTGGCAGACAGATGACGGGGGCGATGAACGTTGTTGCTAGTGGCGGTGATGAAGGTGCTAGGTCCGTTTGTGAATGTGCCGCCTGATGAGGTGGGGGAGAGGCATTTGTTTTCATGCTACTAGTGGCAGGTATCCGACTCTATCACAGATAGAAGGAGATGGAAATGGTGTGGCTTCGGAGGATGGTGTGGTGGTTGCGAAGGGGATTGATGGGGTGGTGGGGAGTGGTGTGTATACGGTTGATAATCGGGGCGAGGAAGGTGGTTCTGCTGTTGTTCAGACGCTGAATGAGCTAAGGCGTGTAGGGGCTATGGAGGAGGTGCACAAGGATGTGGTCAAAGAGTTTGTACGGATTACTGGTGTTGAGGCTATTTGACTAGAAATTATGGCTAAGTTGAAACTGGACTATATCCCCTTTCTACCAACGGCCTAACTATGCAGCAATACCCATCTCACAATCCTCAACAGCCATCTTCAAATCCTCCGCATCCTCTCCACGCTCATTCATAACCCACAACAATGTATCCACAAACGTCTCGCCATTATTCCTAAACCAATCGCCCAACGAATGCACATAAGACTCCACATCCTCCTTCAAAGGCGCATGATCTCGCAGCCAAAGCACTTCTCCTGGGTCGAGTTTGAGCATGTCCTGCACTACATAGTAATGCGGGATTTCGTCGCCCCAACCTTCCTGGCCGGGGTCATGGTAGAAGTCATTGCGAAGCTTGGCGGCGAATGTGGATGATGAGGATGGCTTCCCCCATGCTGATGATAACGACGACGACGCGTTGCTGCTGTTGTAGTGGTTGTGAAACAACGAGTCATAGTTCGAAACGGTGTTATTGTCTTCGAGAAGATTAAAGTAAGATCCCGTGGATAGATTAGATCGTTCCGGGCGGTAATTCAAGTGAATATTGAAAGACAACGGATTCGTATTCTCGGGATACCGTTTGTGGAACTTGCGCTGAATACTGCCGTTGCTAGGACAGATATGATTCTGCACCACATCCTGTATCACCATGCGCACATCTTCGATTTCTGCCAACTCCGACGTCGACCAGTTATGCAGCAACTGCGCTCTTTCGACAACCACATGTCGCAAACGACGCGAGAATCGATCATACTGACTCGTATGAAAAGCGCGATTATACAGCCACAACCGATAGATTGCACGCCGAAGACGGAAACGCTCTTCATCCGTCAATAGTCGTCGATTTTCGTAGTCCGTTTTCCATTTCTTCAACGGATAGATTGTTTCCCATTTCTGCGCCACGCGGCCAATGCGAACGACCTGTCGAAGCAGTGCATCTGACTGCGATGCAGCCCGAATGAGGTGCGCCGGCTGACTGGCATTTTGAGTAATGAGCTGGATGATATCGTGTATCGGGCCAAATTCTGCATCCGCGACGCTCATGAGAATAGTGATTCGGGATGAAGATGCGAACACGTGACGGAGTCGACGGTTGGTAGAGGCTAGATGCTGAACGTCGGAGATGGAATTGCAAGAGCGGAAGATTTGGAGCAGGAGCTCCGTTGGGAGGTCTAATAAATTCATGATGTCTTTCTGTAAAGCAACAGAATTAGTATGCGATGAATCTGATATAGCACATCGCGCTACATACCAAGTCTGATAAGCGGTCTAAATAGTTGTAATGTTTTTGAATAGTGTCGAAATGTTGTGTAATGACTGATTCTTTCGAGATCCGAAGCTGATAGCAAATAATAAAATCTCAATACGAGAAAACGAACGGACGACTTCCTCGCGCGAATTGTTCAGAAGCCGTCACCAGTGGCGCCAAATGGTCTACTTGAAGTTGACCCCTTCCTTGGGGGATTCAAGTGTACCGTATTCTAAGGAAGTCATGGTGTCGCAGCAGATATGCTGGATAGAACGGGCCTGCAAGCTTGCAGGGCCGTTGTTGGTGTGAGCAGCCATAGCTTGGTGGTTGTTGGAGGAGAGAGGAATGAAGATGGGACGCGGCAGCTTATTTATATGGCCGCGCCAAGTCTGGGGGTTGGGGTTATGTAAGCGGCAGCCAGCGCATCGATTTTTTGCGCAACTATCAAATGAATTTATACTTGTAGAAGAGTAGAAGATAATGACTTTTAATACTATGTATATAGACTAACTCCTAAAACGCCACCAGTACAGCCGCAAAGCTGAACATAATGCATGTGCCTAAGGATATCTCGAGAGACCTACCACTTCAATGACATTAAGCAAACACCTCCCTCGTATCCAAAGCATCTCTTTTCCTGCCTTCCTTTCCAAGACCCAGAGATGACTTCTTGACCTCGTGGTCTGCCTGCACATCCCTTCTTTGCGCATATCGACTAGCCTTTTCCATACGGATATCGCGACGGACCTGGTTCGGGCTCACGTATTCCTTATTCTCGTAAATGACTGGACCACCAAAACTACCCTCCAGAATAACAATAGGCGTAAGCACAAATCTCGGACCAATCTCGACAAGCGAAACTTCCGGTCCAGCAGTACTAGTCTTTGCGCCCTTGGCTGCTTTCTTGTCTTCTGCCTGGTCATCTTTATTCTTACTTGCCGCCTCAGACTCCCGAATTTCGTAAACCCGAATCCAGATCTTGCCATCAACGCCAAAGACGCCGATGATACGATCAATGAACGGCTTCATACCCTTGACGCCACGCTTAGGCACACAGAACACCTTGCGAAGCATCTCCCTAATGAGTCCACGATACTCCGTACCAGTGGTCTGACCCACAGCTTCGGGACCTTTTTCATCAAAGGACTTGTCGAACACGACCACGCCGCGACCACCTTTCAAACAATTTCCCGCAAACCCAGTACCCATTTCGCCCATGGTGTGCAAATTCGTGACTGAGAATTTGATAGTGGGGCCGTTGGGGGGGCGCGAGAGCCAGAGATAAAGATCCTGACCGCGCTTACGGGCCTCGAGGAAGAAGACGACGTTACAGGAATGCAGTTCGGCGAGGGAGTTGAGCAGCATGTTGTAGCCGCCGCTCTTTTTGGTGTCGAGTTTATTCTCTTTGTGTGTATGGGGGAGAAGGGCGGAGAGGTCGGAGAGGAGATATCGGTGTCTTCAACGTCACCGAGTTAGCAACCATCCTACTCTAATTATCACAATATCAGCTTGGAAAAAGAACATACCGATGCGTAACCCCCCTCGAAGTAAGCATCAAAACCCTCGTTTTGGGCATGAAACCCTCATTCTTAGCGGCTTGTTGACCATTCACACCATTTCCAGCAGACTCTTCAATTTCTTCATCATCATCATCGTCGCTCTCGCTGAATTCCTCATCCATCAAATCGTTCATATCCATATCCTCGTCTTCGGAGACTTGGTCGGCGACGAGGCGCTCTTGCTTCTTTTTTGATATCGATTTGTATACGGACGCCATTTTGTCTCCCTTTCCAATTGCGGATTGTAGATTGTTGACTTAAAGTAGGTTGCGAACGACGGATGAACTTTTTTTAATCTGGACGGACTAAAGTGGCAGAATATTTTTTCTTCGCTGGAGGTGCCTTTCACCGCCTTGGTGATGGAGATATTGGACCCACATGATAGCTTCATGAATTGCCATGATTGGTCGATGGAATATAGAGTATCTACTCCTATAACTAGTACGTATCATTACATTTCATTGCTCAGGAGATTGCACATCACACGTGCTTGGCTATCAATGTGAGAATAAAGCCCTAAATCGATTATCGATTTAATTGGATATCCAATATACATCCCAACGCCAGCGATCATGATCGTATACCTAAAGAATACCGAGAAACAAAATAAACCGCCAAAAGCGCTCAAACAATCATGACAAAGCAAGTAGTACATGAAAAGTTTACATAGTAGAGACATTCTAGTAGCCGCCGGGGTTGTTATTGTACCTATTTGGCGGGTAGTGATGGTTCGCATTTGCAGGTGGTGATGTCCACGGTCCACTGACGAATGATGGATCCGTTGGCGTATGGCGCATGGGCGTAGGTCCAGGTCCGACGTCCATGCCCATGGAGTTGGGCGGTGGCTGTTGGTGAGGTTTTGGAGGGAGACCGGGTTGTGGGTATGTTTGTTGCTGTTGGCCGTATTGTTGTTGACTGGGTGGACGGTTGTGCATGTTCATTATTTGATTGTCTGGTAACTCTACGGCGAATGCTGGGTTGTGTGAAGGAGGATTGTTTGGTATGTTGTTAGACGGATATTGGTTTGGTGGAGAAGTCAGATTGTTGTGTTGTGGGAGTTGACCTGGTGGCGGTTGCGGCTGGAAATTGTTACCTGGCGGTCCTGGATTCATCGGTGATATCGGAGAATTGTTCTGGAATTTCGAAATGCCTGGCGGAGGTGCGGGTACTCCGCTATTGGGATGATATGGCGATAGTTGCTGGGCGCCAGGAACGGGAGGATGTTGCTGGAAATTGTTGCCGTATTGTTGAGGTGGTTGTTGGCCTGGTGGCATGGGCCCTCCTATCGAGTTTCCATGCAAGTTCTGTTGGTGGTGAGGATACTGGCTGTGCCCATAAGGATTTGGCCCTTGTTGATTCAGGTGTTGAGGAACTTGCTGCTGATACGGAGGTTGATAGGTATTACTCGGTTGGGGATGGCTACCAGTTATCGCAGATGGATTGTGAGAAGTCAGCTGCGGTTGCTGACTCCCCGGTTTCGTAGAATGCGGTACAGGCGGATGTGCGCTAGATTGCCAATCAGGTTGAGGTGGTATGTTCCCTGCGGGTTGCCCATATGGATCTAACTGCTGATATGCGGGATGAGGATTTTGAGGAAAGGAGTTTTGAGTCGGCCACGGCTGCTGTCCGGGATTCATAGAGAATTGATTAGGCGGCGCCGGCTGACCAGCGTGATACTGAGGAGGATATGCCGATGAGCCTGCAGATGCATGTTGAGAGAAATCATTTTGCTGTGAACCCGCTTGTCCTTGAGGATGATATTGTGGTGCGTTTCCCGTATATGCGCCAGCCTGACCCGTAGATGCATAACCGTAGGAATTATGTCCAGCCTGTCACTCACCATCAGTATGCAATATAGCAGATCGTAATATTTGACTACCATACCTGATTCTGTACCGTATTATGCCCCGACCCATAACCTCCATGCAACGGCGACGACGACGACTGACTCCCATGTTTCCCCGGGACAAAATCCTTCGCAATCCTCCCAATCACTCTATCCGCAATCTGCGTAATCGCCGAATTCCCACCGGAGCCGAGCACACCCTATACCACACAAATATCAGCCATCTCCCTCAGAAATACACTTTGTTATACTTCGTACGGACAAACTGGGTCTCGCAGTAGTCGTCGCCGAACCACTAAAAAAACCCCTGGTAGACGTGGAAGCTGAAGTAGACGAAGCACTCAAATCCGGCGATTCAGCCGCCAACGTCTGCGGTGACAAGGACTGCGATGATCGTCCGGCGCGAGTATTATTAGGTGCTTGCGTTGGACCAGCGCCGATTGAGCCCGGTGTTGTGGAGGGAGTTAATATGACGGGTTCGGTGGGGATGTCCCATTGGGACTTGCCCGTTGCGCGCTGGACGTAGTACCATTTGCGGGATACGCCTTCCCATTGTGCTAGCCTATATAATCGATACTTCTTAGCACCTAAATAAAACAGATGTATCAAAGACAGAGATGTACTGACCATCCCTCTGGTAACGGGGGCGGCGGAGATGAGGGCCCCGCGCTATCTTGGGGTTCCTCTGCGGCCATGGACGGTGATAGAGCTCACAACGAATATCGGCTGCTCAAAAAAAAAGATTTCGAATACAACCAGACGCGAGTCTGTAGAGAAAAGGTTTCAAGGAAAAGCAGACATTTTAAAGGAGCTTTGACGGCGATCAAGATGCGTAGTTTGGGCACCAGAGCATTGAGTTAGACTTAATTAGAGTCAGTCTTGCTGCCCCAGCATTCAGGCACGGATATGACTATGCCCGAAGCATATTAGCGTGTATTTTCTGGATGAGGCCTTAGGCAGCGAAGCGACTACACGCGACAACAAAATAACACGAACTACAGAATTTTTGGACGAAGAGGAGCTTCAGACGAGCTTCAACTTGCTTGATTGTTTGCTAATGTATTTAGTGCATGGGTATCGCATCTATCCTCTTCACTTCCAAAGCATTCTCCAAAACAACCAATGTGTATAAACTTGACCAACCCCAAAAGAGAGAACAAGAAAAATGAAAGAAACACAGATATCTCCTCCGCTCAATGTTTGTCCAGACCGAAAAAATTGTTTTGAGATGACAGCTATGCTGCATGCGGCAATGTCGTAGTTATCGACTCAGTCAGTGTCGGAGCCCTCTGCCTTCACATCAGCAGCGACCTGGTTGTCATCGCTAGAGTCAACAACAGTAGCAGCCGCCTTCTTAGTAGGAGAAGCCTTTGCACCGGGACGACCACGCTTCTTTGCGACCTTGTTGCTGTCGTTGTTGGGCTTGAGGGCGACTGTTGTGTAGATCAAATGAGTGTTAGCAATCTTCGAAAAAACGTAAACGGAGAAGCACGAGAAAAGAAGGGGGGACGTACCACCATCAGCAGCGTCGTCAGTTACAGCAGCGCCGCCACCTGTCTTGGTGTTGATGTTACCGAAACCCCAGCGCTTTTTGTAGCGTGCAAATGCGTTACGGGTGGACATGACGTTGGTGTGGCCCATGGCCCTGGACAAGACACCCATGTCGAGCTGAGAGAAAACAACAAATAGTCAATTAGTAATCGATTTCAAGAGGAGAAAAAAGACGGATGGGTTGCAACTCACAACTCCATTTTCGTCAAAGGCCTTGAGGCATTCGATTGCGAATAGGGAAGAAGCCTCGTCAGGCTTGTTGGGGTCTGCTGGGGCAGAGCCGTTGTCGACAGACTTCTTTGGAGGCATGATGATCGATGAAGATTTTTGGATTTGAAGTCGGTGTCTGGAGTCGAAAATGGGAGTTAGTCGAAGAGTTCAGATGACACTGCAGAGGATATGTAAATAGACCAGCTCATACCTTGAGATGGGACCAAAGAGAGATGAGGTTGTTGACTGATGTGACTAATATCCAAAGGATGGGAAGAGGATGAGGATGTAAAGAGAGAAGATAAAGAGAGAGAAAGAAGGAGAGAGGGGGAGGAGGGGACTATTTATACCCCTGGGAAATCTGTTTGTCTGTCTAAGGGTCTGCACCAATCGTTGGCCACAGTTGGTTAGTGAGAAATTTTTTACTTGTCGGGCGTCAAACGAGGGATTCAAACGGAATCTGGCGGCTTTCACCGTCGAATTTTGTCGAGGCATCCGTTGCCCATGTAAAGCTATGGCCCTACTAGGAGAAATGTGCTTGTAGCATCTGGGGCTTGTGAGTAGCACTCACAATAAATATCCTCAAATGTTGATGCTCATCCACCCGCATTTCTAGATAGCTCTGTTTAAGAGGAATATCTAACAAAAGCATTTTTCGAAGTTTATTCAGAACTGGGGATCTACGTAGTTATACTTTCGTGATCACGATTGATTGATTGAGCATCTAGCTAGCAAGTATCCGAAAGGAACCACATAACCACCGCTGTTGGCTTGTCCAAGAATAGCAAAGAGTCTTCAAAAGAGAGTGGAAATCCACCCCAAAGCTTGCCAATGGTCATCCATCAGGCCCAAGAGCCCGTGAGCATGCTACCTCTCTCTACTCAGTATCATTCCCATGCTCCGCACCCACACCACGATCCATCTGCTCATCAAAGAAACTAGGCACAAACGCCCCCGTCTCCCCATCATCACCAACCACATTCCCCATCTTCAATTCAACACCATCAACAGTCGCAACAGTCGTAAAAGTCGAAGTAGTAGTACCACCAGCAAGACCAGTGGCGGTTGCCTTGGGTTTGGCAGGAGAACGCTTCTTGCCAACACCCGCAGCACGCGGAGCAGTGATAGTTGTCTTTTCGTCCTTCTCGGTCTTCATGATGCCCTTGCCGCTGCGGTTGGCTTTCTTGGGGGTCTTTTTGGAAGGTGATTCATCGGTTTCGTTGGGACCACCTTCCTCGCCGTTGTTGGCGGTGGCATCGTCGCTGGGGATACCGTTCTGGTACTTGATATTCAAACGGGAGAAGCGCTTTGAACTTTATGTAGAAGAGTTAGCATCTGAAATCCATGATTATGGGCGAAGTGGGAGACTTACGCGGCTCCAACGCTGATAATGTTGCACTCTTCAGCGACCTTGGCGAAGTTGATCTGTGACTGTGAAATTTAGTATCAAATACAGCAGAAATATTCAACTAGCACGTAAAAAGACGCGACTTACTGGACCCTGAGAGTTTCGAATACACGAAAGCAGGAAAACGATGTTCTGGTCATCGGTGATGTTTGCGCGGGGAGCCATTTTGATTAGAATCAAGAAGCTTTGCTTGATGTAGATAGTATGAAGTCGTTGATCCTGGCTTGAGAAATCTAAGTGAGAAAGTCAGAGGAGAGATTGGGTGTGGGTTGCCGAAAAGCGTGCTTGAGAAAAGTTGAAAGTGAGAGAAAGACTTACTCCGCAGAAATGAGAGTGTCAACGATTGCCCGCAAAAATCGAGCTCTTGATCCTTTGAAGGAAGGTGGAACTGAGACGAAGTAAGTGAGCAAGTCTGAAGGGTTGCTTATGCTTTTGAGTTCAGTTGAGAAGAAGAAGTGAAATGATGGTGGAGGATTGAGCGGGTGGAAGACTGGCGAAGTGAGAATAGATGGGCTCAGGAGAGTGTAGGGAAGTAAGAGAAATGGGAGAAGATGAGAAAGATAGAAAATTACTGTATGAGTGGACTGTAAAGCTCTTTATGTGAGACTTCTTTCTTGTACTGGCTCATACGCCCAGTCTTATACCCAGCTCAGGCGCCTTGTTCGGGCAAACCCGTCTGACGTTGGGCAAATCGATTTCTTTGATCTTTGGATTTTGATTGTCTACCAAGCTGTCTGTGGAATATCATGGTCAACTTCTATGGAGTAGCACAGTATAGCCTGATAATAATGAATTGGAGGTCTCTCACCTATATCAATCAAATCCATAACTGATTCGATTCACGGATAAGCGGTGCTCCCTAATAAGTGAAATTTCTAGCTACAAGATGTAGATAGGAAGATCATCTGTTCATTATAGTCAGATCCTACAGTCTGATGTTCTACATACATTTCGTATATCACTGAGAAAAAAAGCGCACATGGGTATCGTATGTCGTTGCTAACATAATCAAAAGAAAACTAGAGATCTGCCATGACAGATTGCAAAATATTCTTCTTATATTCTCGTACGGCAGCTTCTTTGCGACGCATCTGCTGCCGTAGACGCATATATCGCTGCTTCCAGCTGCCTTCATCGGTGGAACTTCCGCCGACAAAGTCGTCATTTTCGAATTCGTCTTCGTCGGTTTGGAGTCCTGTTGATTCCAGGTTGTTTCTGAATGTGTTGTCTGTGCGACTGGACGACAAGGTAAGACCACTTAGAGTGGTGTTGAATCGGAAGCCCTGTCCCGGTTGATCGTCTTCTATGAAGATAGAATAGACTGCCGGAGAGTCAACACCGTTCGTGGCTGATGGCGACACTTGAACAGTGAGCGTTGCTGGCGATGCCCGAGCGAGACCTAATTTTTGTGCGACGCCAAAATATAAAGCACAAAACATGGCAACCGAATCCATCGGGAGCATGGCGTATATACTTCCAAGTCTTTGTACTGCTGCATGTGCAAGAGAACGAGCTTCCTCCGTGTCCATCGGTGTAGGTCGACCAATTAACCTCGAACGCATAATCTTGTGGGCGACGGCACGAGTAACATCGTTGATAGAGACCTTTCCGGCTTGCGTTGTTCGCTCCGTTGCCACAGACGGTAAAGAGGCTACATCATCAAGATCGTTAGATGTAGCAACAGAGTCGCGACGCCCTGGAAACGAATTAAAGTTATTGGAAACGTCACTCGTGCCGTTGACGACTACAGTTGGCGGTGTAGCTAAGCGAACAGGGCGGCCATTGACTTGTGGAACATGCAGCTGTAATTTATCGGGTTTAGTATTCAGTTGACCAGCAGAATTTGACGTCGTGTTGCGTGGTGGTGCAAGTGGTACCTGTTCCAAACCAATAGCGGGTGAAGACTGTATACTTCCAACATCACATGGCGTATTTGATCGTATTGGATTCACCGGAAAGGATGAAAATGGGCCGCCGGGAGCAGAGCCACGGTTCGGCGGGCGCCCTCGTATTTTGCCTGTCATCGATCCCGAAGTGTTAGGCCACGCGGAAGAAACAGCTGGACCGTGCCGTCTTCGGCTTCGAGACTTTTCTCCAGTAGAAGGTGTCAATGCAGAGCGTGGTTCAACGACAGAAGGCTGTTCGGTTTGGTGATTCCTGGGTATATACGCTGATCTGGGAAAGCCCGGAGGAGATCCGTCTCCTTCAAAAGGTCGCCAGCGTAGATCTTGGCCAGCAACGGCGTCAGGATTCTGATCGGCACCAAAGGTTGACGCAGCAGCAACCCATGGATCGTTTGGTGCATCTATGTCATCTGGAAAAGCACTGAACGGGATGGCGCTCTGCGGAAAATTTGCTGCATGAGCAGCCAATGCATTATTGTCGAGAATCGTCGTCGATGTATCCAGTTGAGGTCGTTTTGGAAAGCGAGAGTCTTCTTTTTCCTTGTCTTCGGCCCGTTTCCTCCCTCGCTTCGGCTTCCATTCTGGTACCAATGCCCGCAACGCTAGATCTTCTTCTAAAGGAACCCCATCACGGTCCTCGCTAGCGGGAGCACTTGAAAGAGGAAGCTGTTTATAGTAGACGTGATCATGTCCGAGAAGGTATTCAAAAAATGCATCTACATGCATCGCACGCATCCAACGCTGTATACCCAGTCAGTACGGCAACAATTTCACGAATATTTTCGCAACTTGCCTTCAACCGCACAGCATATTGCTGCACTTTTTGAGTACTTTGTTTCTTCTCAATTGATGGAGGCTCGACTCCCAACTCAATCGCTAACTGGATCCAGGTTTTGAGTTCCTTCCGGTCCAGCTTTCGAATAAGTTCCCACAGAACGTATATGCTAAAGTTCTTTCCATCACTGCGAGGCGGCGCTCGAAAAGTCTTTCGCAATTCACTAGAATCAGCTGAAGCCGGTACATTAGGGTTGCAGTACATGATGAATGCCACATAGGCGTCATCGATCGTTTCATCCGTGACCTCCCGGGAAGGTAGAGCCCGATGATCGGCATCCCCTTCCCCCTCGGAGTCTCTTGGGAAAGCTTGGCGTGACTCCAAGTCGGTCAGTGGAGGAGACATAGAAATGCCTGTGCGCAGTGCTGATGGTGGCATTACTCCGCCGGACAGGGGACCTCTGGGCGATGACTGAAGGCTGCGAGGAGTGTCTTTACGTCGCAATGGCGGAGATTGAGATGCGGCAAGCCTGCTTCTTGCACTTCCTGGGGAACCACTGCGCAATGGAGTCTCAAAGACAGGTGGGTACCTCGCGAACTGCTGGATGACGATTGAGTTGTTCGCTTCCGCGGGTGGCGGCACTGAGGCTTTGAACGGAGATTCCATGTTGATTGCTGTCGCTGTATTTTAATCCGAGACAAATCTTAATCGCAAGTAAATAATATCGCAAAATCAACCCAGCCAGTACACCCGATCGCTGATGGTATAGTAAACAAAGAAGTCGTTAATCGTTGCAGCGAATCAAAGCAATCGTGATGGAAAGCAAGATATCAATGGCTCATGGCGAAGGCAGGTGGAGAAAGAAGAAGAACTATAGCGATATAGTAATAACATTGCCGCTAAATCAAACAGCAGTCCAAATAAATCAACGCGACACCTGGTCTGTATATAGAGGGCGATAAATGATAATACAGGAAGAAAGAGAAGAGGAGGAGGAAGAGGAAGAAGAGGAGGAGGCCAGCACGGACGCTACTTAGTGCTTGGACTAGTCACTAGTCCCCTGATTTTCTATTTTAAGAGGCGGGGCTTGCCGCCTGCCGCCTCGCCCAGACTGAGAGACTCGCAGCTTCCTCGTTCTGTCCGCACTTGCCAACTTACACACGGGCGGTCACATGATCTGAGTCTTATCTTGTTATCTAATCGATAAGATAAGCGATAGGAGATAAGATAAGCACATGAGTCATTCTGCCGGGATTTCCCCATTCGGCAACCACACCAGCGGCGGCCAATCACGGCCTAACCTTCCGCCTTTGAGCTCTCTGCTCCTTCCGTCGCCCGAGTTATCATCGTCGGTCGCTCTTGCCTCCGACTCCACTCCTCCAGTGCTCATGATACTCGTCATTTCTTCGCATTCCTACTAACTACACCTTCTTCCTCCTTCAATCAACCTCACCAGTGTGTCCTTCCTGTCACCTCCTGCTCACGGTCGCCCAGTCATGTAACGTCCTCATATGCAAAGTTTCACAACCACGACAAGCTGCAGGAGCTAACGAAGCTGCCCCACTTGTTGCTACTTAACCACCCACTTCGACTAACTGCGTCAAGTCTGACTGGCCGCATTAATGGTTTCTTCGCGGCGGGCTGCTGCGAGTACGACCGCAGTGGGGACTCCATCGCGTCCCGTCCGGAGTAACAGACGTCAAATCACATCATACAACGAAAGCTCATCAACAGATTCCACCTCCTCCGAGAGCGACCAGGACGAGCAGCACGACGCAGAGCAGACTACTACTGCCGCCACATGGAGACGCTCTTCTACTAGCCGACGTAACATCCGCACCCAGTCTGTTGCGTCTGCATCGAGTAGCCGACCTAAACGCACAGTGTCCAAGCCAAGAACATATCAAGAGCCCTCCTCGGATGAGGACTTGGACAGCGTTATTGCTCGCTACCCAGAAATGGTCACTCCCTCTAACAAGGGTTCGCAATCTGCGCCTCGAGCCTCTCGTACTAGTGCTCGGCAACGGCAGCAGCTTGCCGAGGCCTCTCCAAGCAAGAGAAAGCGGACTCCCGTGCAATCGCCTCGCAAGCGCCGACATGCCGAGTCCACGATGGAAGTCAATGAGTCGGCACCTCCTTGGCAAACTCTACCCTATCAAGTACTCTTGAGTATTTTCATGTATGCTTTTCCTCCACTGTCGGACAGCAGGCAAGGAATCGAATCCGAATCGGGAAATAGCAAGAAGCTACTAGACATCGCTTTGCTATGCCGTGCCTTTGCAGAACCCGCATTGAGCGCCCTATATCACACGCTCGTGCTTATGGGAGCTCTCAAAGCGCATCGAATCTTGTTCCTCTTGTCGCAGCCCACCGAGAATCTTTCCGTGAATTATCCAACCAAGGTGCAGGAAGTTCTGATTGATGTCCGCTTGACTTTGATGTACAAAGCAGGGCCAACGTATGGCTATTTTGATCCCTGCAAGCTCATACAAAAAGTCCCGCACGTCAAGACCTTTCGCCTGTTCGATTCGAATGATGGCAAACAGCCTTTGTGGGCAGATCGTACTCCCCGGTGGACCTATACTTCGGAATTGTTTGAGACATTGAAGACAAGCAATCTTCGCTTACACACCTTTGATTGGAACACTCGATACATGGAGACACGAGATTTGATCGATACCATGTTGTCGCGTCACTCCGATGCTCCATTCCAGACAATTCGCAGCCTGAACATTTTTCATGTCCATTCCGATGAAGTTGTTCCCCCGAGACAGGATGAACTACCTGATGATCAGATTATTGAAAAAGGATTAGGCGAAGCGTTGTGTCGACTTCCGGATCTACAAGCTGTGAGCTTCACCGACTGTGGAGCCGTTAATGAGGTTCTTTTCGCTGCAATGCCGTCGACACTACGGTCACTCACTCTTGACAATTGTGACGAGGTAGGCACAGTAGCGTTCGTGGGGTTCTTGAACGATCGTGGATCTTGTTTACGGCAGCTCGTGCTCAAACACAACCGACATCTCAACATGTCTTTCATGACTATTCTGAAAGATGCATGTCCGAACCTTGAAAGGCTCTCTGCCGATTTCATTATGCACAACTGGCCGCCCCACTATAATGGTATGCCTCACTTCAAGAATCTTCTCAAACCGGGTGAGGTTCCAACTTGGCCTCGAGCACTTCAGGAGATTGAGCTCTCGCGTCTACGTCAATTGGACAAACCCCGGGCTGCAACATTCTTGACTTCTCTTGTTGACGCTGCTCCTGACCTTCCGGACTTGCGAAAAATCAACATTAGTGCAGCGGTGCAGGCGGAATGGCAAGACAGGGCTTCATTCCGGCAATACTGGGACGCTAAACTTCGACGAACTTTTCTCCGCAAAGACGCAGCTGTCAATACGGACTTGGCGGCAGAACATGCTTCTCCAGAGACTACGGCCCAACGGCACTCACACCGGCACAGCGCTCGTATAGCAAGACAGCGACTTGCAGATGTTGATGATGACGAAGACGACGACTCTGAAGAGATTGATCATGATAGCGGCGACGACAAAGCAGGATCTACAAACGACTATGTTCAAGGATTGTGTGATGACGTGTCTTTCACCATTGACAATCTGCGTCCCACCGAAAATCAGTACAGCGAAGGCGACTTTCTCGATTCAGAGCAGAGCGGTGACGAGGACTGGGAGGGAGAAGATTGGGAGCCAGACAATGACAGACATGCGTGGTGAATCAAGGTCTATTACACACCACGCAACCCCCAAGGTTGACTTTCTATTTCTTTTACTTTTGTATCGTTTCCCGCTATTCTTTTCTGGAGTCTGTCAGGTGAAGGAGTTACTGTCACGGTAGAGGTGCATCGCATTGTCGGGATTGGTCCAACTCACAGATCATCGTCAAGATGTAAAATTATTCTACAAGGGCTCGGAGGGTGGCATTATGTTTTATCGTCAACGAGTGTTTTTCGGACCGGCAAAGGCCGCTGTTCGAATATTGTTATGACTACTATGAATGAATACTCTCTTTATCCGTATTAAGCTGTGTCGATGACACCCAACTAGAAGCTTCATGATACTCCGCGGGTAGACCCTGGCTATAACGAACAGAAGGCTCCCTTGTCATTATATTGATATCAGATAAAATTTATTCATATGGATACGGGGAGTGCTCAAGTGCTCCAAATCGTTATTGATTAGACATATTATTATACCGGAGTGTTCTCCATTCCCATGTGAATTAAAGTCTCGAGATATCAATCCGATTTAGATCCTGGAAGGACCTTCAGTCCGTTATAGCCAGGTTTCTACTGTAGTACTAGAAATTTATGGTTTTCAAAACAGACGATTTTTTTTTGTGGTATTGATTAAGTCATCTAATCCCCGCTCTCATCTCATGTAACTAAATTAATTGTCTTGCGATTTCCCATTACCAATCCATTTCCCGAAATCCAACTCCATTTTCAATCTTTCCGTCCCCTTCTGTGATTCTGCAGAGCGATACCCATTGATTCCCCCAAAAACATAAAGCTAAAAAATGAAATCATGATAAAAACCCCGAAAGATCGTCCCCCGTCTTCTCAGAATCCAAGAATTGTCGCGCCGTCCACTTCGTTGACTTTAGTGAATCGCATCAAAAATGTCATTGATACTGAATTCGTCCGCGGCGTTCGCAGCAGTCTGGGCTCCAGAACCGGTAGCATAGCCATTACTCTGACTATCAACGCGGGGTGGCACCGGACGCTGACCGAACAAGTCAATACCGACTTGCTGTGCTGGTTCGGGGGTTGTCAAGTCCACTTCACGCTTGAGCTCTTCCTTTGCCTCTTCTTTCTTGACGTCGTCGATGATGGAGATTGTCTCGGACTTGGTTAGGCTAATCACGCTGTCGTCTTCGTCGTGGCTGTCGACGGCAATAGCATCGATCATGGAGTATCCCGCGGTAGTGAACGTGCCCCTTCCGGACTTGGTGGGTGTATCGAGATTCTTCTTCCCCTTTGATGCAGCAGAACCGCGCGCACGAGCCGAGCCGCCAGACTTAGAGACACCTCCACCAGACTGAATGCGGGGAGTACGAGGAGTCTTTGGCGCAGTGGCAGCATCGTTTTCGGAACCACGAGGTGGACGCTTTACGCCGCTCTTCTCAACTTCGGTTTTGAGGACTTCGGCGAGTTGGCGGCATTTGTAGAGTTGATTATGTATGGAGCGGTCAGTGGCGCCGCAGCCGTAAGCCAAGGCAGTGCTCGTTAGGTCGATCTGGTAGGAGGGTTCAAAAAATGTTAGTGGGGGGCCCCCCTGAGTGGGATATGTGGTGAAGATGTGGGAAACATACCTTGATGTTAGGGTTGCCCGCGTAGATGGCGGCGACGAGGCGGAGGTACGCCTGTGGATCTTGCCAATTGACCATTTTGTTGGGACTGAGCTTTGTAGACTAGGTGCTTGGTTCTGATTTGTGGTTTTCTGAAGGGCAGAGGTTGTAGGTGAGATGAGGTGAAGAGATTGGCTGGTGTGGATGACTGAGGTCTTGGAGGATAGAGAAAGATGAGAAAGTAAGATATGGAAAGGTGGTTGAGAGGGATAAGAGAAGGTGGAAGAGGAAGAGTAGAGGAAGCTTTGATAGTAAGAAGAGTCTGCTTGTAAAGAGGGAAGATGAGGGCAAGAGAAGACGAGAAAGGAAATACGCGCTGGATGAGGTGGTTGGGTATAACCGTTTGTAAGAGATACAACCAACCAATAGAGAATCAGGAAGAAAGATTCAGAATCAAGTATCTTTTCGAAACATCAAACGCGCAGAGATTTTTCTTTGTCTTGTTTGTCTTACTTCATATCTACAAGAAGATAGGCCAATCGAGTCGAGGCTGGCATCCCCTACCCAATCACCTCACTGCCACTTTTGATAGATACTCGTCTTTGCCCTTACAATATTGATATCTACTCTCTCACCGGCCTCACAAACGGCTTCAACCCGGAAATTCCCTTCCTTCACATCTCAGCCACTTCCTCATTACAACCAATCACAATCCTTCTATCAATTTCTCGTCAAACAGCTCGGTGGCTCAGTTTCCCCTGAGGAAAAACTCTTCAAGTCAGCAGATATCTGGCATACAAACGACAGTAAGTGGAGCAAAAACAAAGACATTGTCATTTCCGTTTTGGGAAAGAGGTTCTAGAAGTCGTTTGCTTGATTTGACCAGCCACCAGTCTCTGGAGGGGGGTATAAAGCGGTGACTTGAGCTTCACTTTCCTTTCTTCTTTCTACTCTCCTCACCCCTTATCCGTATCTTAATCATAACCTTACTTACTTTCTCTCTTCCTTGATCTTACTTTAATTGTTCCTTTACCCTCATCTCAGTCGTTCAAAACTCTTACCAGCATCTTGATCCAATCTAACAAGTTCTCTTCACAACAGCCTCCCATCAATCCCCGATTTCACCCACATATCAACGCGCAAAACATCTTTCCAGAATTTCCAAAATGCCTATGCAGTGGACGCTCCAGAACGAGCGCTTGGTATGTTTCCTTATCCGAGACTCAATTCGAAAAGTACATTCACTGATGACTACCAGCTCTTCCTGCGCATTCTCGAGCTGTCGAATACTACCGTCGACTACAAGAAAGTCGCCGAGACATGGCGTGAGTTTCCTATACATCATTACACTTATGATTGGCAAGCTAACAAGAGATCTTAATACATGCAGCAAATGCAGACGAAAGACCAACACCCCGCGCTGTCTCGGAACATATTTTCAAGTTAAAGAAACTCGCAAAGTCCGGATCTGCAGGCAATACCACCGCGGTCTCTACACCCAAAACCCCTCGCACCAAGACTGCTACTCCCCGAGCGAGCGGAGGCACTCGTGCCAGCGCAGGTGGCTCAACCACCAAGTCCAAGCGCAAGCGTAACGCTGCCGCCGAAGCCTCCGATTCGGAAAACGAGTTCAAGCCAGTGAACAGCGTGCGGTTCAAACGGGAAGAGGACATCGACGATCTCGGTCCTCTGCCGGAAGACACGCCCAGCAAACGCGCTCGAAAGCCGACCCAGCATCTGAACATGGCGATATATGCTGAAAGTGGTACCGAGGCGGACGACGATGACAAGGGATCCAATCGCTTTAGTTCCGTTGATCCTGAGTACGCTCCTGCGGCGGAGGAGGATACCTTTGAGATGCCTGAAGTCTATGAGTAAGGTATGTTTTTCCCCTTATTCAAACAGCCGCGGCTGTTATCGTCTGATCCGCTTGATAACATGGGAAAATGTCGAAATAGGGGGCAACGCTAGACTTCAGCGAGAGAACGGAGAACGACAACGAAAAGCAACAGCTTATTTTCAGCGAAGATGACCAGATTGCAAACGCGTTGGGGGAAGATTGCCTAGAGGCTTTGTGCCCGCTAATTTTGTCTTTTGGATGGGGATTACAGTTTTGCGGTCCAACCAGAATGATATGTTTCTAATTTCTGATTTAGGGGGATTTTTTCTTTCGGGCTTTTTTTAGTGTTGGACAAGTCTCCGGATAGTAATGATCAAAATGCAAACTATTCTTACGAATCATAGATCTGTTTCTGCAGAAACCTTGTATACTTGTCTAAATAACCATCATCACGTTGTGCCATTCGTTGTAATGGGTTGATCGCCTGATCTCGGTATTCGGGCTCCCCTTCGACGTCTACACTCTATCCTGCTTTCAATGTATTTGGAATAAATAGATCAAAAGATGTGCTTGATTGATCCGAAGGTCTGAATACTTTTGTTGATGCGACTAGGCTACATAAGAAACCATCGTGATCATCTCCCCTTCCGTCCCCCAAAATCATAGAAAGACATACAAAACCTGTTTAAGAAAAATCCGAAACTCCCCATTCCATTCCACCGCTGCATAGTTTGCTTGCTTTGTTGGGCAGGATCTAAAGATCTCCCTCGGCATCGGTAGCAACCTTATGCTTTTTGGGGGTGGTGGTAGTAGTCGAGCTGGTAGCCTTTTTGGGGGTGGAGATTTCGAAGCTGACGCCCTTCTTCTTGATATCGTAGAAGCGCTTGTAGATGGTTCTGTCTGTGAAGCCTGTTTCGTAGAAATTGTTAGCCATCTGCGCTGAATTTGGGTAGAAAACGCTCGGACGAGCTGAATACACGTAATGTCAGGGGGACTGGTTACCTTCACCAAGCTCTTCGGCGATTTTGGCATAGTTGATGGCGTTTGAATCAAGAGTGTTGATCAGGGCCATGAACAGCTGGGTGGTTTAATCGTTAGTGGAGATCCTAAACAGACAATTCTGGAGTCGATTCTCGAGGCTACTCACCTGCCCGTTCAACTCTGGTGTCCAAGCGACACGCTTCTTGGAAGGAGATTCCTGTGCAGAAGCCATGATTGTGTAGTTTGTTGAGTTGGGATTTGATCTTTGAATGAGAGATGGCAAAGGAGACTTGGAATGTGGACTTGATGCTGGTGAATAGTAGATTGATTCCGGTGTCGACGTGTAGGATGGAGAGTAAGTTGGAAAAGAAGGAATTGGGAGCAAGAAAGAATTCAGCAGCTCTCTCAGATGCACTTTAAGGAAGGAAAAAACCGAGAGCTCACGTGGCCATCAACCCCAGGGCATTCCTGTATCTCAAACAAGTCTCTATCATCTGAATTCTAGACTCCTGGGCGCAGATTTCTTTGTATAAGCCTGCCCCAAAAGCGACTAGCGCTTGATTTCTAGAAGATACTCGTTTGTAGGTGATCTTGATTTCGTTTGTCTCTTCACGTGAATCTGCTTTCTCAACAAGCTCGAGTTCGCTCCACTTTTGCTGCTGTCAAGCCTCACTAGCCACTCTCCCCCTGTCTATAAATTCTTCTTCCTCCGCCCATCTTTCTCCTCCTCTTACCTCTCCAACCATCCTTCATTAACTCACTCTCTGGTTGTCAAGTCTTCCTGACCAAGCTATCCTCAACCCCTTCGCTCATCTTGAACCATCTACATCTCTTTCAAAACTTGAAGCTCAACCCACCGCAAAAATGGTGAACTGGACTCCGGAACTTATTTCAAAGTTCCTCCTCACGACCCTGCAGCAAATTTCTCCCCAGATTTCTCGTGAAACCTGGAAGAAGGTTGCAGACATTATGGGAGACGACGTCTCTGCCGAAGCTTGCCGGTAAGTCTTTCAATCAGCTTTGTTTCTCCTTCTCCAGTTCCTTTCTCTACCAGACTGTCAATCCAAGTTGTTGCCTCGATGGTTTAAAACTCCCCTGACGCGTCCCAAACCATGACTGGCTTTCGTCATGAGCCTGGCAATCTTTCTTTCTCTATCAACTAAGCATTTACTGACGCGTTTTTTCTCTTATTTTACACAGCCAGAAGTACGCAAAACTTCTTGGTGCCGCGGGCATCGAGCCTTCTGCAGCGACCTCCACCGCAGCCACTCCAGCTACACCCAAGTCCGCCCGTAAGCGCAAGGACGTCGCTGGAATCGATGCTACTCCTTCGAAGACTGCTTCTGCAAAGAAGCAGAAGAAGGCCCAGCCTCCTGCTGCCCTCAAGGTCGAGGAGGATGAGGGACAGTCTGAGGAGTTGGTCGTCCCACCTACTCCCTTCGTCAAAAAGTTTGCCTCTGCCGACGAGTCGGACTGAGCCACACGCAGTAAGTATTACTTTCCAGATCCCCATTCTAAGACTACGTTACTAATTATGCTACAGCCCTTCGCTCGTGATACTTCTCGTCACCAACATCGCGCAACTTTGGAGGAATAATGGGGTTTTAGGGGGTCTCGGTTCTACATGGTGCTATGCTATTGGGGTTTTGGTGATTCGCGTCGGAAGAAGGGTTTAGCTAAGCTTAGCAATCATTAAATCAAAAGTCTCTACTCAGGTTACTGAGGTACTTTTATCAAGTATTTTTCAAGTCTTCCTCGTAGCGATGTCTTTCCCGGTCTCTCCCATTCAGGAACCTGGAGGCGAATTTTGTAAGAATTGCAAGCTGCTAGCAAAGACCAGATTCCTTTGAACCTTCCTTCTGCAGAAGTTCATGTTCGTCCTGTTTTATCATCTCTTCTTTCTTCTTTGAGTGTAGATAAATAGTGATTGATATTAGCTGACATCCAATATCTGCTGGCGTGCACAGGACGATCAAGTTAGGGCTACAATCACCATGTGACCACCATACTAGATCAGCCTCGGCGTTTTAACAAGGAGTCGTGATTGCTATCACATTACTTCTTTGTACCAGCAGGGCAAATGAGTAATTCATTCTACTAGTACAAAATCGCCTTGAAAGAGTCGATTTCTCGGTGTCCATACAGAGCCATATCGCCGAGAAGCATACCTCTGCTCTTTCTTCGGAAGATTGCAGGGACACGCTGGTTCTTCGGCGCCACGATCTATGAATTTACGCTCCGATGAGGCAATATCTTCCTCAGCGGTACCATTTCGAGATACCTGGATATCGACTGTCTCGCTGAGGCTTCTTTCATCTACCGCGGAGAAGAGAAAAGATTCCGGAAACCCCATTACAATGTTCTTTCAATCAAGATATTAGCATCAAGATCCTGAATGCTTGTCTAATTATCTTTTTCTTTGTGCTATCATTTTGGAATCATCATTGGGTAATGGTGGCTATCTTTGTTTCTTCATTGATCAGTGGAGTTGGATGCAATGGACAATCCCATTCATGGATCAATCCGGAATAAGGAAACTGATAAAGAAGAGTTTGAATATAAAGCTTGGTATAATCTTGAATAGCTTTAGAAAGAAGCAATTGTACTTAAATGACTGATTATTGTGGACTCACAAAGTTAGAGACTATGACTCTTTACACCTATTCAAAGACTCTTAGCTAAATGCACACTATGTACAAAGATCATATAACAAGTTCTCTCTATGTCTATGTAATCCGGATATCCATCATTATGCTGCAATGTAAAGTAGTAGCTTTTATTAAACTGAATGGCATTCTTCTTTGACGCCCTAGCGTCTAAATAGTTAAGAGTGATATATCTATCATAAATATCTGATAATCACTCCCTAAACTCTCACCTCTGAATTGTTAACACTAAACTAGAACTGCAATCAAACTTCCCCTTCTGTGCCGAGAAACAGAGCACTGCTCTCAACACTGACACCATGACGACCATCAGACGCAGCAAGACCATGCCAACCGAAGGCCATGCAACCAGATTCCTCTACACAATCCTCAAACAACTGGACCTCAAATCTGTGAGTTCTTCCAACCACCCACTCTGTGGAGATCTGGTTTATCAACTACTAACATTCTACAGATCGATTGGAGCCTCGTCGCCACAGAGCTAGACATCTCCAACGGCCACGCAGCACGCATGCGCTATTCGCGCTTCAAACAGCAAATGGAAGGCTCAACAACAACCACCGTCTCCAAACCCGCAAAACCGAAAAGAGCGAACGGCAAAACCGACCTAGGCAAATCAACCAAACAATCTGCAAAGGAGAAGAATCCTTACGACAAGAGCAAGAATTTCGATGACGGAAAATGTGGTAACGGCAGCTACGGTTTGGAAGGCAGCCTGAAAAAGCGTCCTGCGCCGGACGATTTCATGAAGCAGAATAGCAAGATGAATGGTGGTGGTTATGGAGTCGTGGGGACGGAGCAGATGAACAGCTTTGCGCCAGTGATGTTTGATCCGTTCGCCAATGCGGCGTCGTACTGGACTCCGTCCCCTGGAACGATCTTGTCAACTGATACTTCGACCTTTCCTTACATGATGTCCATGCCGGATTTGCAGCAGCAGAAACATCAGCAGCAGCAGCAGTTTCCTGTTGATCCGTTTGCGAATATGTATCTTGGACCGATGCCACAGTTGCAGACTGGAGAGGATATGAACATGTCGCTCAACCAGGGCTGGGCTCCGCAGAGTTACGATCAGATGTTCTCCAATGACCAATTCGGCCAGAATCAGACCAATGCTGCTGCTCAACTTACGGCAACTACAACCGCAGCACCAGGAGCAGCTATCACCGCCACAACAAATCCCCCAGAATGGAACAACCACACGGATTTCTGCTTTTCAGGCTGCTGCCAACAACCTCCCCCTTATCCGTCCACGCCCTCGCTTTATCCGGATGTGCCTACTACAGATCAATCTGGGGATTCGCTGATGTCCGCACCACCTGCGGAGCCTTGGGTACCTCCACCACCGCAGAACCAGTGGGTTCCGATCAAGCAAGAGCCTGGCGAGGAGGGAAATGGTGATGACATCTTTGTCAAGGTAGAATCTGATGCGTGATTTTGGGTCTAGATAGAATGGAATTGATTGTTTTTTTGTCTTCTGTCATCGATTGGGCTCTCCATGTCCTGTGTGTCTAAATGGAACGAAGAGGATTGACCTCAATTAAGTCAATGCACTGTAATCAACGACTTTTTCACTCCGTATTTATACTTCTTATACATTCTTGGGTCAATTAGAGCTTATTTTCTAGGGGTCAGTGTGACTCGTACTTCGGGAGAGCTTCAGTACCAAAAATTACCAACATAGGCAATATTTACCGCATTCGGATGATCCATCACCTAGAAGTCTCGGGATTGCTTGTTCAACTTCTCAGCACGGAAATCGAAGGTAATTGAAGAATATCATAGCGTCGATGTAAATCAGCATGAAGCGTAGCTAGTGCCGTCACGATTGGTGGAAAAATGAAGCTCTGCTTTTAACCGAGATGTGGCTAATTTCATGCAGGCTGTAGTATCTAACCCTAACGCGATGAAGTAGATGCTAGGATAGGTAGCTTGAGATTCAAGGCTTCATAGAGTAAAATTGTATTGGGGAGGATCCGAATCGATTCATTAAAGTCATGCCTCGGTAACATTCTAGCAGAAAACCGGTGACTGTCTTCTCATCGTAGCTTGTAGTAAAGCCTAGGAAACAATTAGCTTATTGATAGACTTCTCCCGTCAGTGATTCATCATGCTAGTAGTCAACCACAAATTATAACTCCAAGCAGGCACCAAACTCGGCTGTCCCGTCAACGCAGTATACCGTCTCAACACCTCCTTGGGCGCTCCTCCAAAGATAACAAAATATTCCAACTCCTGCCCCGGGACCGAGATATTGACTCTCGTCGTTCGTTCAGATTGAAGCTCCGAACAGCTCAAAACCAAAGTTGCGGACCACACTACCAAATCGCATCGACAACCGGCCATTCCAAGATCAACCAGACGAATGATTCAGTCCATATCCAAAGCGGACCTGCAAGTCTCAAGATCAACATAGGAGCGACAATCCCCACAGGATGCCCTTGACGCCAACGAATTCGAAACAAGCTTATTTAACTTACAGATTTTTTTTCTTCCTTTTTTCTTCCGCGCTTGACCTATGAGGACAATGACAATGAAGCAGAAACAGGTACCCAGTCATCGCTCAACTTCAGTCCAACCAATTCACCAAGCAACTTGTCCCCGCTTTCGACTGCAGAATCCAACCACATGCTTTCCATATCTCGAAAGATACGATCAACGTATGCTCCAGCACCACTCAGATGTAGCATCTTTCCTATGGCGTAGTGTATGGCGAGCAGTTTCGGTGATGGTGGATCGATATCATCTGTGCTATTCAGATCTTGAATAATAGGAAGTTTGAAGGGAGCTATCATTCTTTCTCTAGGATCGTGGACGTCAAACATGAGGAAGTTGCCGAACATTTCGTGGAAGTTGTTTTCCAACATCAATGCATTTAATGGCTTGTCGATATCACGATCTTGAATTAAATCGATAGCTTCAGGATCAAACATTCGCAATATGTTCCATGCAAGAGTGATGGGCTCCCAAGCCAATTGACGACTCTGCTGGATCGGACGGAGTGCATCCATAATGCCATCGAAAATTGGACCGGCAGCTGTACTCCTATCTGGCAAGAGATATGGTGGTTGAGACAGGGGTAAGTGACGAAGAGTGACAGGAGCTATAATGAGATTGAACTGAGTGACACTTCAAGGACTGACTCGATGGATGGTTGAGAGAAGGAAGGTGAGAGTGAAGGTTGAAAGGTCGCCACTTTACCACGTGACTGGTAGCCTGGATGACGCTTTACGTTCGCGAGGGTATGAGACGGAAGGTTGTATGGCAGCTAACGAGACCACGCTGGTCAATTGCAGTGTGGCTTTTATTTCTTTCTAGTTTCTCCAACTTTAAATTATTTCAGAATATTGCAAACAAGTTATGCCGTCAGACAGATATACAGTGACTGCAAGATGAAGTTCACCGACGGAATGTGGTGTCTCCGCTGGCGTAAGTTCCGCTGTTAGGAGGAATATGATTTGAAAAATTGAGATGAGAAGCTCATTTAGCCGTGCAGGAGGGGATCACGATAGATTGGATGAGCAATGTGGAACGGTTGTCGGTAGAGCAAGATGTTGTTCGTTTATTGCTGAATAAGTATCAGCGACATAGAGGAGATACATTGAATTCTCGTATGAATTTCCATTCCCCCTTTTCTTTGCGATTTATTGGAATGGCTCATGATTTGCAGCGACGATATCCGCCGAAGTCACTTCTCCGCTTGAAGGGATCATTGGGGTTAAGTTGGTTCACTGGTACGTGACACATAACGGAACATACAATGGAATCATGATTAATGGACATGAGGTAACACTGTGTTCTAGGTAGCCGACTGACCCAACCCCCATCGCTGCAGAAGCTGTTGTCAGCTCATAATAGGCTAATATCCAGGTAAATAGGACACAGTAGAACCTGGATATAACGAATAGAAGGCCCCCCTATCACTATCTTGATTTCAGGTTACATATCATTTATATGAATATAGAGAGTGCTCCAAATTGCTATTGAATAAACCGGTTATTATATCAGATTGCTCCCCATTGCGATATGAATCAAAATTTCTAGATATCGGATCTGGAGATTGCAGGGCCTCCTGTTCGATATAGCCAGGTTCTACTGTATGCGGAGAAGGAGTCGCTGTTGCGGGGTAAGCTTTCTTAGTGATACTTAATTTCGACTGCAGAAATAGTAGCACAGAAAAAGAAAACATATTTTCCATCAATTCCATTTGTATCACTGCATTGACTCTTATCAATCATGTAGGTGATTGTTTTGGAAAACCACTCGAGATATCCCGAACTGCATCCTCTCCAAGCAAGCGCATGAAGCGTCTACTTGATGAGAAGGGAAAAAGAAGGAGATACCACGACGGAGTCAAGATGGCTCTTTGCAGTGTCTCCCGTTCGAATAAGATTCTTCATAGCAGAGTCTTTGTGCGGATACATTCCACGATTAATATCATTTCAGCATGAGTGACCATCAAATCGGATCAAGAACCGCGAATTATCTGTTCAAAGTTTCAGTGTCAGCAGTCCTCATATGTCAAGTGCAGAAGAAAGAAAGAAAGTCTGTAGGTTAAATAAGCATGTTTCGAATTCGTTGGCGTCAAGGGGCATCCTGTAGGGATTGTCGCTCCTATGTACGACCGCATAAGTTCTCGAAGAAATAGACATATGAACATATAAACGAATCATGGTCACAACAAACACGCCATTCCCAGTCACGCCTGTGGGTATCTCGTAATGCAGCAAAGAAAAAAATCAACCCCCATGCAAATATACAATTGCTAGAACAATGCACTTCCTGATCAACGTCAGCTGATGGATCATTACCCATATCCAAAGCTTCTGTCGCGCAACCATTCCCACAATCCTCGCTTCTGAAGAACTTGCCTCGCATCATCAGCCGACTCGTTTTCGGAGCTAACGTGGAATCGACGGACAAACACGAGGATTAAGCCTTCTTCGGCTTTCCATTCTGCTTTGCTGCTTTCTTCTTTTTTTTCTTTTCCTTCTTCTGTTTTTTGGCCGCCTTGTCTTCATTGCCGTTAGATGCTCCCAAACCCTTGATCTTCAGCTCAGATTGAGCAGGGGCAGAAGGTGGAGGTGGAGGAACAGGCACATGCTCCGGGTCATACTCTGATTCTGACGCGTTATCTGACGGCGGAGGGGGTGGAGTGAGCATCCGATGGTACGGAATAAACCTAGACTCGATCTCGAAAATCTTACGTAAATGAGCGCGCTGATCTGCGTATTCATCGTAACACGCTGAGATGATACTGTCGAGAAAGCAGACGTTCGTCTGATTCTGTGAAACGGCAAGCGACATCATTCGAGATTTCAAAGCGTCGTAAGCCCTGGAAAAGCAGCGAAAGATCAGACCAATCTCTTTTGTTCCCACCGAAATATCATTTTCTGGTCGATTTGGGTCTTCAATAGACAAGCGGACTTTTTTCTCGTGGCTGTAGACAACCTGAATAACGTGAGAGGAGTAAACACAGAAACATACATAGTAAACTCACTTTGTTAAAGTAGCCGGGTGGCTCCATCCGTATACCAACCGACGAGAAATCGAACTTATTCCCATAGAAGTCAAAGAAGTCCATAAGAATACTGCCAAGAGACGGGCCATGGCCGTCCAAATGATGAGGCATATGTTGTAACAAGCTAACAACGAGACAGATGATAGCGAATCCTCCCAATCCACCTGTGGGAACCTCGTTCAAACTTCGCAAAAGTAAGAATTGCTTGACGACGGCGACAATAGCGGGCATCGCCGGGTAAGCTTCTTTCCACTTTTCAAAGGTTTGAATAGCACGAATACCGCTGTCATTGTCAAATGCCATATCCACCTTCAGACCAGTCAAGCGATCAACCCATTTGAGAATGGGAACTCTGGCACCGGATATGATCTCCATTGAACCAGAAGCCACGACATTCGCTCTCTCAATCACTCTGGCCACTTCGTATATGGAAATCCTGCCGCCTGAGGTTCGTCTGTATGGAACGAAAGTCTCTCTCCCATAGCGTCTGAAACTAGGAGAGAGTAATACTAGATCCATGTCGGCCACAGGAAGGTAGAGTCCTGACGCAAACGATCCAAACGACCGGATTTCCATATCGCGAAATTTCGGCTGAGAGTCGAACACGTTTTGTATTCTGTCAATAAGGTCTCTGCGAATCATATCCTCGTAAGGCCGAGGTTTGACCCAGTCATAGAAAGCGAGTATCTCGTTATGTAGTCTAAGAGTCTTTAGTGTTTTAAACACGCGCCATCAATTGATATAAATGCTTACCTTGTACCGATATGCATTGTAGGCTCCATCAAATCAAGCCACGGGCTACCATTGTCAGATGGCCGGGCCTTCCATACACTGACGATGTCTCCTTCTGAGTTGAAGCTGATCTTGCCAGACTTCCCGGTGAAGACTTTGATCTGGTCGTCCCGTGTGCGCTTCTTTCCAGCACTCACATCTTCGGTCTGTTGTTGACGTATTTTCGGTCCAGTCGGAGCGTTCTCTGGAGGCACATTCTCGTCTTCAAAATCGTCGTCGTCAGCCCCGAAAGAAATGAAATCGTCATTGGTTGTGACAGCATCACCGCCAATAAGGGGTTCTGCGGCAGTCGCAGAAACACGAGCTTTTCGAATGAGTTTTACAAAGTCGGGCCGTTTGACTTGCGTCTCATCCGGAGGCGGCAACGCTGTATACGGATCTGGATTCGACCACTTGGGTTTCTCAACAGCAGGGGTGGCCACAGACTCAACTGCTCGCTTTTTACGAGGACGATCCAAGTCACTATCCTCATTTTCAGAAGGAGACTCCTCCATTTCCGCTTCGTCGCTATCGGTCAGCTCGTCCAGTTGAGCGAATTTGAATCGCGGTTGTTCTTGGCCTTCTGGTTGACCGACGAGCAGCTCCGGAGTAGTTTCACGTTGTCGCGACAGTAATGGGCGGTCAGCAGTAGGTTTGGGAAATCGAAATGTGAATTGATTACGCGGCGCTCGGTCTCTATCTCCATTTCTGCGTCTATCTCTGTCTCCGTCGTTGTTTCGATCTCGGGGTCGATATTGGTCCGCCTCCCCTCGGAACTCGTACGCGAAGGGTGCCATTTTGGCTATGGTGTGCTCCTAGACTCTCAATCCGATCATCAATTCGTGAAGAACCACCGGAATATTGAATCGGACGATAAAGATATGCAGACAATCGAGGGAGCGTCGAGGACCGTTTATTTTCCCGGGCAAAATTTTTTGTTTGCAGCACTAAAAAATTAGCTGGTTAGGAAGGCGGTGACCGTGCCAGCGGTGTTTTTGCGGCCTTCCTCTGATTGGCTGATTCGACACGGGGTGCCACCTTCCCGATATGGTATCTGTGCCTGTTTTGGGCAACTACGATGGAGGCACGTCCTTGAGGCAGAAACGACTCACTAAGACCAGGTAACTACTCCAGACATACTTCTACACTCTATATTGTTACGCTGCAAACATTTCCCAAGAACTCGGCTCATTATTGACTAGGTCTGTTCGTGAAAACAACGATGATAATAGACCAAGAAACCCCAGCGCAGCCCTCAATTCAGTCAAAAATGAACGAACATAACGACTACTCCTTCGAATCCATCGCATCCATTTTCTTCCGTCCTTTCCGTCCAAATACCGCCGAGATTCTCACTTGACAAAAGAGAAGCGTTCCGAATTCAGGGCATTGTCGAGACCATGCCAACGGTGGCATTTAGTGCTGGAACATATGTCAGTGATTGGTTTTTCTCTGGAGCTCAGAAAGAAATAAGGACTTACGCTGCAGCTGCCGCAGGAGCAAGAGTCGCAGGAGCCTTTGCACGAGCCAGAGCAGCTGTTGCAGGAGCAGGGAGACATCTTGATAGGTTTGTGGGTGGGTTTTGAAATGAAATTTCTTGTAGAGAAGCTTGTGGCTAACTTGTTGATAAGACTGATATTGATGCTTGGTTGATGGATAGAGAGAAAGACTGAACTCTTGACGTGCCAGGAAGAGGGTTTATATACCCGTTTCTTCAGCCGGTGTCGGACAAAGACCGACAATTCTCTCTCCTAAGAGATATCGATCATGCGCCTGATGCCTTTTTGCATATCAACAAGGATACGATCAATTGATCCCTTAGCTACCTGCATGTATGAAGCAGCCATGTGGTGCCGCCTGCTGTGGGCCTATAAGGGAGCTGCTGTGCATGGACACTCCCTTGGCCAGCAGGTAACGATCCACTCAAGCACAGTTGCCTACAGCTCTACTCCGTGGGATGGCACTATGAATGCCTCATGACCATGCAACAATATTGGTGGATGGGCTGGAAAATACTGCCAAGTCAAGACTGGACGATCGATTTGCCGTCGTTTCTTTGAAATTCTTTAAAGACCACAACGCTGCTGCCGCCAGAAGCGCAAAAACGGCGGAGTTGGTTACCTCGATCCACCATTTGTGGATCTAGAGAGTATCTGAGGAGTTATTACTATACGACCTTACCTAAACTATGGCAAGCCTGGCGTCTCATACCAAAGGACTCGGCCAGATCCGCTCGTTCACACCAGTGATGCAGTCATGTTATCATGGTCAGCATTGGAACAACTTCTGATTGAAAGCCTTGCATTTACAAGTTCTTCCGAGTCAGACCGATACGCAAATGAGACGTGCCGAATCGAGGTTGAAGAGAAAGGCGAGGCGGGACCATGCCGCCAAACCTGCCGTTCAGCAACAGTACGAGTTATCAGATCAGACAAAAAGGCCAACTACAGTAGGTCCAAAATGCCGCATGGACCTTTGAATTTATGCAAGCAAATTGGCATGCCGGATATTATTCGATCAAATGACAAAGACCCCCGCACGTTGCATCCATAACTGTACGAGGTCCATATATTACACGGAACTCGAAGCCCTAAGCTGAATGTGGTCATTCGTTGATCTGTTGCAGGTAATGCAGACATTCGATGTTTAGTTTTTGAACCAGGCTAATCAATAAAGGAAAGGAACCAAGTGGGTTGAAGACTCCTCAGACCCGAACAAAGAAGTTTGCATTATCGTGTTGCAGCTATACCGCATGACCCGTGGCCCATATCAGTATCCAACCCAGACGCTACCGATCAGAATTTGAGCAGACAACGCAGTCAACAGAAATATCGGTCAACAGCTTCTGAGGGAAATTTTCTTCTCCTTTATACTTGAGAAGGCTTGCCATGATTTGCAGTGCGGTCCGATCCCGTGGGCACCAAGGTCCTCAAGCACTCAAAAAATGAGAACCTTGGAAGCAACTTCGTTTTCATCTCGTTTTCAGGCCTGGTGGGAGAGCCTATCAATACCGCCATTCCTAATCTGCTCAAGGTGACCATGTAGATAATACGTGGTGTGTTGGCCAGAGGGCGTCTTATTGGCAGGAAACACCATGGCTGCAGTTACAGGGGCCTAAGAGCCAAATGAGTGAATTGATTTGTGGTCCAACACTAACAGGATCAGTTATGGGACACCAGGCAAGGATGGGATTCTCAAAAAGGAATTTACATACCAGGCTTTTGACTGACCTTTGGTTACGAGATTGAGTTTCAGCATGGATTATCAAGGCGAGCTTATACGGAGCTTATGACGGCTGTATTATAAAGGCAACTACAAAACGACTAACAGTTCAACACAGACGAAGCCACCAGCTGAGCGGGACACCATCAGCCACCTCTTTCATGTCCCTCCAACACACCAATGGAGCGGGGAACTACGAAGATACCAAGACTAGCCTGCCACTGCCACAGTCCGGCTATTTTCATCAAGTGCTTTATCTATTACGTAGTCTCGATGTTTGTTCTTGGGCTAGCCGATCTATGCCTTGCTCAGCCGTCTCGCCCACAATTCTGTCTACCTGACTGACCCTAGTGAACCACGCAATCCTGGAACTGATGGATATACCATGAAAAGATGTCTGAACAATCCACCATCACAGCATCCATCTCTTGCCTATGCGGGAAAGTATCTGCTCAGCAGATAGTCCTAGCATCCCTAGTCAAATCCACCAACGAGGTCCCTCTTTGTCACTGCAACGCTTGCCGCGCAACGAGCGGAGTCCTCTGCACCTCCTACTACTCTCTGCTGACACCAGACCCAACACTACCGCCCCATTCAAAATCCCACTACGGAGACAATCAGCTAATAGTCTCCAATCCGTATTTGCGGGAATATATTCAATCCACTCGACTGAGTCGGTGGTTCTGCGGTATCTGTGGTGCTCATGTGCTTGCACAACTGAAGCCTGAAAACAGGTATTTGATTGCTGCGGGGCTTGTTGTCCCCGCCGAATCATCTATTTCTGAATCAGGATGTGTTGCAGTCCATTATGGTGTCGGAGAGACTCGTGATGGAAGTCTTAGTATCTTTATGCCAGGCTCGGTGAATGTCGGCAGCAGCACAGCATGTCTTATCGAGTCTGCAGATGCTGTGACCAGCCCTCCACCGCCATCAGAACTGCCTCATGATGTAGGACAACACCAAAACGAGAATTATGACGAGGATTCCCTACAAGCCCAATGCCACTGCGGCGGTACAAGCTTCACAGTCACCCGTCCCAACGACCAGTCCAAAGAACCCTGGTCCCCATGGCCCGACATGATCGTCCCCTACCATTCGGGCTCTCCAAAGAACTCCGAAGACGTCAAATGGTGGCTTCGTGCCAACGACACAAAGTACTTCGCCGGTACATGCGCGTGCAACTCATGTCGGCTCGCCAGCGGATTCCCGATCCAGTGTTGGGCATTCATACCCAAAGCCAATCTACTCATCAACCAGGGTACCGACGCATTGACTTATGACACAGGAACGATGAAACAATTTGAAAGTAGTCCGGGCGTTTATAGAGAGTTTTGTAATAGGTGTGGTGCAACGGTGTTTTGGCATTGTGATGAGAGACCTGGTGTTGTTGATGTAAGTGTTGGGTTGTTGAGATCTGTTTCTGGTGCAAGGGCGGACGACTGGTTGGAATGGGCGACTGGGAGAGTGAGTTTTGCCGAAGATGCGCTGGATAAAGATTTGATTGAGTTACTTGAGACGGGACTGAAGAATTCTGTCAATTGAGATGTAGAGAAGTAGTTATGAAATTCTCCTTATTGTTTGGATGCAGACCAGGATATGCAAAAGACCACTCAAGTGCAGCGTATGCATATAAGTACATGAGTAAAGAAATCTATTCTCTATGACAGACCAGAGTAAATAGAAAAGTCTCAAAGCTCATCCTTCCCAGCCTTCTTCGCCTTTTCTTTAGTAGTCTCACCACAAGCAACAGGCGAAGTAACAAGCATCGAATAAACACACTTCTCATCCTCCATAACCTTCAAAATCTCATTCTCCTCACCACACTCCAGAATCACAGTCGTCGAACGAGCCGGCCCATTCCAGCATTTTTGTCCAGAGGTATACTCCAAAGCCAGCTTTTCGACCTGTCGGATTTCGCCGGCTGTATTGGCGTCGTCGACGGTGATGAATGAGATGGCGTTGAAGTTGCCCATGGTCACGGTACCGCCGCCCTTTTTGGGGATTTGTTTGGTCTGTGCGAGAAAGCAGTGCTCGTAGGTATACTCTCCGGAATCCTTTTGGATGCAGACGTCTTTCAAGGGTCGGAAGATGCCATCAGGACCATAGTCTTTCTCGAGATCGGACTGGTGGTCTTTGATTGATCTCAAGGTCTTTTCGAGAGCAGATTTTTCTGAATTCAGAGCGTCTTTGGCTTCTGTGACGACTTTTGATTCGGTTTTAGTTCCGCTTTCGGCGCCGGGGATGATGTTGTTTTCGACGAGGAATTTCTTTATGCTGTTATATTTATCTTCGAGAAACTCGACGACGACCGGCGGGAAGTAGGCCAGTAGTTTGTACACTTAATCCAATTAGTATCAGTAATATCACTCTTCGAGTACTAGACTTACCAAGATCTATTTCGCTCTCGTCTTGATTCTCCCAATGAACCCAGTCAATACCAGATGCATCGCTATCAGCCTTGGCAATCTCGTCCAAATCGCGATCTCTAGCACTATCCGCCGAGGCATCGCCCGCAGTTCCCCTAGCGGCGTAGTCTTCCCAGCTGCGCACAGCGCGCTTGACACCCTCATCATTAAAGTTGGGATTATATTCTTCCTTGAACTTTGACAAAATCTCCTCGAGCTCTTTGACTCGCGCACGGCTCTCATCCCTCTGCTGACGAACTTCGCCTAGAGCTTCCCGAAGCTCATTGACACGCGTTCTCGCCAAGCCCACCAACAAACCAAGTCTGCCTTTCTTTGCGCCCTTGACCACTTTTCCGCGCTCTTCTCTCTCTAATTTTTCGAGCTCGGCCTCCATGGACTGGATTTTGGTCTCTTTAGCTTTGACCTCGACTTCTAGATCGACAATACGGTCTTCAATTTCCTTGGTCAACCGGCCAGACTCAGCAATCAACTCTTTCTTCTTCCTCAAAGCTGTATTGAGAGACTTTTGCCTCGCTTCTTCCGATTTGCGCCATGCTTTGCCAATCTCCTTGCACCGGTCCTCACACTTGGTACCTCCCGGACGAGCCCATTCATCACTCCCATCGCAGCAAATCTCGTAGTCGCAGACTCCATCGTTTACTCTCTGGAAAGGGATGTAGGCGGGGTTGTGGCCCTTGTTCTTGCAATAAAAACCAGGTAATGCAGGCGTGAGATCGATGTCACCGGTGCCAGGGTGATCAGCGGATGTGGATGGCAATAGTCGAGATAAGTGTGAGCATGCTGATGTGCCGGGTTCGTCGCTACCGTCTGGACAGTCACAGTAATCGTCGTTTACCGCCGAGAAGGGTATCTTTATGGCAGGGTGGGAGATGCAAGTGAATGTGGTTGTGTCTTTGTAGAACTTTGCGACTGTCCAATACGCAAATTAGCCAATTATCTCCATACTTGTAGGGTCAAGTACAATCCAGTGTTGTTGGGTAAGTATCAAGGGAAGTATACTAACATTCAGGTCCCACGCCTCGAGGGCGGGACGAGGCCTCATTCGAGGCTGCAAATACAGTGGTACATGTCGAAATGCCCAAAAGGACAAACACATTCGCCGTACTCCTCATGATAGCGGCATTGAGTTCTTATAGCCAACGAACTGTTCCAAATGAATGGTTGTTGTTCATTCAATGCTTCCATGAAACTGGACAGCTTGTACGGAGTCCTTGCGGAGCTAACAACATGAGACGGAACATGTGATTGGCTGATGATTAAGCTTGGCTTATCGGTGGGGCGGGCTGCTTAGTCATGTATCGAGTCTCTTTCTGCCTTGAATTGCCGACAACATTTATACCTCTGCAAGTGGCGAGACTTTTACGTTCTGTCAACTATCGTGATCAATAACAGCAAGATGGGTAACGACGGTGGAAGGTAAGATCTCCTCCCATTTTGTCTCCTCGAAAATCAAAACTAACGACCCCAGTATCCCCACTCGGCGAGAACTCGTCCGCGAAGCCGCAAAAGCGCCATCTGCAACGCAGGTAAAAGAAGCCCAGCGCGAGCAACAGGAGCATTATTGGACTACTGATCCTCTATCGCATAAACCTCTTATTCGTCCGATTGTATCCGACTCAGTGGGGAATCTATATAACAAGGACTCAATATTGAAATATCTGATTGGCGCCGAGGACGACGATATCAGCTCAAAGGCGGATTGCGATGAGATTTTGCAGGGACGAGTTAAGGGTTTGAAGGATGTGGTTGAACTCAAGTTTGAGGTTGATACTGAAGGCGATTCAAAGAATGGAGGTGGTGAGAAATGGATTTGTCCTGTTACTACCAAGGAGCTTGGTCCTGCGGTCAAGTCAGTTTATATTGTACCCTGCGGCCATGTTTTTGCCGAGGAGGCAGTTCGGGAGATGAAGGGGGATACTTGTCTACAGGTAAGCACTTTTCAATCCATGAGCGGGATCATTTTATTAACTTTTACTAGTGCAGCGAACCCTACACAGAAGACAACGTCATCGTTATCCTTCCTACAAAAGAAGCCGACAAACAACGCCTAATGTCGCGAGGCCTGAAACTCGCTGAACAAGGACTCACACATTCCCTCAAAAAGCTCTCCGGATCCAAAAAGCGCAAGAAGCACGCAAACGGCGAGTCTTCGTCCACAGCAACAGCCGAAGAAGCAACAAAAGCGAAAGCAGAGTCCATCGATAAAGATAAACCTCCAATTTCGTCGGCGTCAGGCATCAAAAACGCCTCGACAGCTATATTAACAGCCAAGGTCCTCGAAGAAGAGCAAGAAAGGAAGAAGAGGCAAAAACTGGCTCGGAGTGAGAATCTGCAGAGTCTGTTCCATAACGATAATGATAAGCGGAAGATGAAGGATGGAGATTTTATGACTAGAGGGTTTTCGATCCCTGCCAACGCGCGGAGATGATTCGATTTATGATCTCAGGATTTCGGCAAAATAATTCTCGAACGGATCTTCCACATGCTATCACACCTGGGCAGCAAAAGTTATACCCATCTCTGCCTTGGCTGTGCGCCAGACCAGGCAAAAGTATAAAACGCAGATTCCGGCTTATGTCAATGATATTTACCATGTCAACCAAATCACGACCACCAATATCTTCAAATCGCAGTACGTCCGACCGACATTGACGCTCAAATTGAATTGCATCATACACGGATCATCTCGCCAAAAGTGCAACAATCGATGTACTTCCAAGGAGCGCGTAAGGTCGATAGTCCGCCCTCGGAAAGGATCGATAATATAGATAGAAGTCTCATTGAAGTCAAAGGTCTCCTTACGGTCTAGAAGGATGCAATGCAAAAAGGAGGCATTTTGCGAACTTGTATTATACCATCATAATGTTTTCGAATGTGAATTCAACCATATATTTTCGGATTGATTGATTTCCGCAACTAGAACGCTTCACGCTTTCTATCTTAAATAGATGAAAGGCCTGTCTTTTCGAAACAATCAATCATATTCTAATATACACTAGCAAAATATGCAACATCTTGAATACATCAAATGAGAAGAAGCTCCCCTGAAAGGTCAAGACCACAAGTTCAAAAGGGGTTTAGCAAATAAATATGTGGCCCCCAACCATGCGCGAGCGAACGCGGTTATAATTTACAAGCTGAACCTGCTCGACTTATCCTCCTGCTCACTCCTCAACAATCCCCTCTCCCTCAAAGCCTTCTCCACAAGCTTCGCTCTACCATTTTCACGATCCTGCTGCCATTTGGTGTATCGCTTGGAATAGACGACCACGTTGTTCGGGATATTGGTATTACGGAGTTCTTGCGCAAGCTTCTTCGGGCGGTGGTAGATCTTTTCGACGTGTGCGATTACGTCTCCGACGGTTTGGGCTTTGTAGGCGCAAATGTCTTGCATGTGGTGACCGGTTATTTGGGAGTAGCGTTTGAAGAACTGGTTGATGATTAGTATTTATAAGTAGATGGAGAAGATGGGAATAACTTACGGCGAATTTGACTGCGGGGTCGGCAAGGGAGAAATCCAAGTATCCTTCGTGTTTAGGGGGTCTTGTGGCTTTCAAGGCATAGGAGTAAACGGCATCAACTATTCCGTTAGATTCTCCGGGTACAGTAGCTCCCTCGACTTCGAGCCCTTCTTCAGCTTCAGCTTCCGGTTGTTCAGTAGCTTCCGCAGCAGCCTCCGTTTGAGCCTCCGGGGTTTCCCCAAGCTGGTTGAAGACAAAAAGTAGTGTCTTCTTTTCCTTGTTATCAGGGAAGCTTATACTACCTTCGCTGATCTGGCATTTTCTAATCATTTGCCAAATCTTCTCATCGTGCCTGGGCACATCGCAAGCTAACGACAAAGGTTTCTTGAGTTCGTGCAAAATACTCAATTCGATAGCAACAGAATGAGCGGCTGAGCGGAATTGGGCGCTGTCGCTGGCTTTCTTGAGGGAAACAAATCTATCACACGGAGACACCATTAGTCAATTGACCCATTTTCCGAAAAGAACGATTCCAACTTACGGTTGATATACATCTCCCTCAGTAGGCGGAAAGTCACTCCATTGACTCAAATGACCCATCCTCGGCAAATCATGCGCAGTCGTAGCAGGGTTAAAATCCTCCGGAATCAAATCCTCCCCATCTTCATGCTCATGTTCTTCTTCTTCTGCTGCTGGGATTTGCTCCTCTCCTTCTTCTTCTTCCTTTTGCTCCTGAAGCTCGCGTTTCCCCATGTATTGAGCTTTGCGTTTTGCCCATTCGGACGCAATCACACCTTCGCCGCCGTATGGATCTTCAAGACCGGGAGGATTATCGGTTCCCCAGATTCGTCGTCGAAGCTTTTCGGTGAAGGGGGTGTTTCCGCTGGCATAGCGACGAGATTGGTGGTTGTGCTGCGTGGTTGACGGGAGGAGGGAGGCATCGTAGCGGCAATTGGAGCAGACGTATAATGCATTTTTGGAATTGCGGAGGCTAGGTGCCTCCAGCGGCTTGAGTAGCCGTACTGGTGGTCGCATTGTTGTGTATTCGTATGGCGATGAGTTGTTTGGATGGTCTTGCTTCCTCGACTTTTTCTGCGGAACTACGAAGCATGTCCGCGCACTAACCCTATTTGGATGAGAACATCACGTGATCAATTTCTATATAAATCAGGACAAATTGTTTGCAACTTCATTTTTCATCGTATTAAATAAGGCACTATGCTTGATCATGCATCATAACCCACTGGAGGCCCCATGGCCTAGCAACATAGTCTCTGCCCTGACAATTCCACGGAGTTTCAACCCAGCGGAGGTCCCCTTCCTGTAAACCACCGTCTTCGTTTTGTACTTCAGCAGTAGCAACTATTCCCTGATTACGCCATGGATCCTCAAGCCGGAGAAGGTCCCCTTCCTCCAGAAAACCATCCCCGTTCAATATTTCGGCCTGAGCAGCTCGTTGAGCACGATATTGCGGATCCTGTCTAGCGGCTTGACGGTTTTCTCGACGTTCTCGACGTTCTCGCCGTTCTCGCTTCATTTCGTCCATTTCTTTCTTCCTCAATCTCCTCTCCCTCCTTCTAGCCCGCTTTGATTCTTTAGTAAGTCCGAGATCTGTACTTTGACACGCTCGAGCTGCCAAGAGGAGCAGCGCGCTCAAACTGAAATTGGCATCATTCCCAGCACAATGCAGTGCACCATCAGGATAGTCTATTCTGAGCCTTTGAAGAAGGCGTCTGAGTTTGTAAGGCTGTTCGGATGGAAAGACTTGTCGGGCAATCCAGAAAGTGTCGATTATACTCAACAATGAGTCTGCCTCAAAGTTGATATTCAGGGTTTCAAGCGCTATTAAATCACAGTCAAGGCCATGACCAACTAGAATGATCTTGCGATCTTGTGGTATGCAAGACTGGATTTTCTCCCGCATATCCTCTGAATTGATACATATCGTCTCACCGAAAAGAAAACTCCTACTTTTTCTCTCGAGATATTCAACAGGACCTGTAGCAAAGTTGTAGGTTGCGATGAATTCCCCTGTGTTCCCTGGACAGTAGTACATGGACGACACAGCAGCCGAAATTATGTCGTCGAGCTGTCCAGTATCCAAGACAGCAATGCCGATTTCACATCCTACTTCCGAGGATGTTTCTTTCCGGATGCTCTCCGCATTCTCAAAGTCGATCGCTACAAACACAACATCGGATGTGCCAGTGGAGTCATCTGAGAGGCCGAGAAGACTGAGTAGCATTGGTAGGCAGGGTTTGTTAATCGTGTACTTTGCTTTTGGTCGAGCCATCCTCGAGCTTTGTCACGCGATATAAGCAGACAATCAATCTAAGAAGAATAAATATATGGTAGGTTGGCTGAAAGATCAATCACGGCAACCCCAAGGGAATACATACGTACGTATATGGTGTTCATACCAGTTGACTCATAACGTTTAAGCATGTAGAAGTATACAGACACAGGTGGAAGGAAGTGCCGTCATCACGACGCCTGCCTCTCAGGCATCAACACCTCACATGACTTGACGACAAGATGTAACTCAGTAACTCTACCTAGGTATTCTTCATTATATGTACAACGGCACTTATCTATTCAAAGGCGTCACTCCCGCACAAACAATCCAGCCATACCCATACCCGTTCCAATACACATACTAACAACACCAATATCCTGTCCCGTCCTGGCCAACTCAGGCAACAATGTAGCCAGCTGTCTAGCACCAGTCGCACCTAGCGGATGACCAATAGCAATCGCACCACCCTTGGGGTTGACTTTGCTCTCATCAATACCCAACTTGCGAACGCAGTACAGCGCCTGCGAAGCAAAGGCTTCATTGAGTTCCCAGATCCCGACATCAGAGACCTCCAATCCAGTCTGAGCGAGAAGCTTGGGGATAGCGACAGCAGGACCAACACCCATCTCATCAGGCGCACAACCAGCAACCGCACTAGCGACCCAGCGACCCTTAATCGAAGATCCCAGACCAAGCTCCATAGCCGTAGACCGACGCATAAGCAACGTCGCAGCCGCACCATCACTAACCTGCGAACTATTCCCCGCTGTACTGGTACCATCCTCCTTAAACGCCGGCTTGAGCGTAGCCATCTTCTCGACCGAGATGGTCGGTCGAATACCATCATCCTTATCAACCGTAATATCCCTCGGCGGCGCATCCGGATTCTCCGCATCAAAAAACTTCGTCGTCACAGGGACAATCTCCTCATCAAACAGACCCGCCGCCTGCGCCGCGGCAGCCTTTTTATGCGAATTGGCCGCAAACACATCCTGATCTTCTCTAGTGACACCATACCGACTCGCGACATTCTCCGACGTCAATCCCATAGGCATAATACAATCCTTCGCATCCTGCGAATGCGACTCCCTAAGCTCAGGCCAGAGCACAGTCGGAATCGCCCTTGATCCGTAGTTGCGCGTCATAGACTCCATCCCACCACCAATACCAACATTAATCGCCCCGGCCCTGATCCCATTCGCTATAGTCGTTATAGCCGCTAATCCAGACGAACACTGCCGATTAATCGTATGAAACGAGACCGAGTGAGGGAACCCGGCGTCGATCTGCGCCATACGCCCTGCTTTTGCGCCGCCCAGTTCTTGTAACACGGAGCCGATTGCTACGTCGTCGATGAGTGCTGGGTCGAGGTTCGGGTTTGCGGCCAAGGTTGCTTTGAGGACGTGCGACAGTAGTTCTTCCGGGTAGGCGTCTTTGAAGCCGCCCTTTTTGGCGCGTGTGACTGCTGTGCGTACTGAAGAAAGAATGACTATGTCCGAGGGCGATTTTTGGAGGACCTGTTTGAGGCCTCGCGGGATGGGGGAGGCCATTTTCTTATATATATACCGTTGCACTATCACCCTCGAATCCCAATACTGTGGTTTCCGATGAACAACAAGCAAAGCTCAAAGCAGAGAAGAATCGAAATAATGAGAAAACAAAAAACAAAAGAAAAGACGGAGGCAATCCCGACTATTTCAACAAAAATCGTCGACTGGGGCACATCGGCTATGGTCCCGTCCGAGACGAAATGCCGGGGTAAACATTTAAGACGATACCTACCTACAGAATGTGGAGAAGATCAGGAACGGCACTTTGTTTCTATCAGATTTTCTGGAAAATTATATATTTCAAAATGGCGGACTACATTGAACATAGTTACAACTTTTACTAGCTTCCAGTCATGCAATGTGCGATGAATGAGGGATTGAAGATTTAAAGATTCAGCATGTATTGCATGTATGGGGATAGAGATTTCGGATGTGGGCGCGGATAAGGGCGGCTTTTCGGATAGCCGCACCGGATTAATATTCTTCTTACTCTAGTCAAATAACTGATTTGAATATTTTCGATATAAATCTTGGACAAAGTCTGACGCTGCAATGATAATAGAAAGAAGTATATATGTTTAAGGGTATAATACAATCATAAAGCTAAAAAGCAAATCGTGACTGCTGATATTTCAATCAGCTCATGAATGCATCATGAAGATGCTGTCATACTCTAAGATCGAACGATATGACTATAATGTCCTGGTACTCGCATTTGGCATTTCTCACAATCGGCGCGATAGCCCATGGAGAAACTGATCTTCTCTCGTTTCGGTGCCGTGACCGATGGACGTTTCGTCGATTCAGTTGCGGATGTTGATGTCGTCGATATAGGTATAGCAGGTTCAGTCTCAGCCTTGGCAGGCATTTGCGTAGAGAATCCTAGGTTCTGCTCCGGGACTTGGAGGTATATATTCGACGGTGTGTCGCCGTCAACGTCCATGGACGAAGGAGAATCAGGCCAGTCCTTTTGATCGCCCGTCTCCTTGTCTAGATTGTTTGTAGGCTCCATCTCAGAAAAGATGTCACCAGCCTCGCTGATTGGACTCGGTAGTCGCCGTCGTCGCCACCAGTTGGACTCATTCGTGTTCTGTGTGGTGGGTGTAAGAGCGGCACTGGTAACGTCTCGAGACGAATCGGCCATCAAATCCTTGTTCATGTTCAAGGTGAAATGACTATATATCGGTGTAGACGTCCGACCTCCGCTGATAGTCAAAGACTGATTGAGCAGATGGTGAGGTATGGGCGACGGCTGGAGATGATTCGAAAAGGCTTTGCTTTTTGCACCAATGGGCCAGGGCGAGAGATTGTCGCCGTTTTGGAGTGGTGAGGGTTGTACCATGTCGACGTCCATGGCGGTATCCAGCGTTAGGGTCGGGGGACGGCGGTTCTGCAGGGATGAATGTGATGGTTGTTTCTTTTCCTCGCGCCATTGCCGGAATGGTTCGGGTAGTGTGTTTTCGAAGGGTGTGTTGTTGATTTCGTGTGATGGCTCGGTGGGTTGTAATGGAGGTGAGAGTGTAGGGTTGTTGAAGGGGATCCGCGCGGATAGAAACGAGGTATTTGTATTTTGATCAAGACGCGATTTCTAACAAACTCTGTTAGTCGCTTGTACCACTTCACAAGATCATCATGTCAGGTCACATACCTTGTGCCCATAGTCGCCAAATTCATCCTCCTCCCTCGGCCGTTTCGCAAGAATCGAGGACATAGCTCAGTTTGAGACTCAGTTTTAGCGCCGAGAACGTTTTCTTTTTGAGCAGTTGTATAGCCACAAACACGGATCGTTTGTTTAACCGCTTTGTTCATCAAGCTGGGCGGGTCGACAGGTTAAATAACAATCAATGCGGTGGACTCCGAATGTGAGATATTGACATGAGACAGGAGAAGCACGGACGGAAAAAACTCCATCAGCCTCAGCGTCAGATTAACAACCTGAGGGGCAGACGATTCTTCAGGGACTGACAGGCTGTGAAGCAAGATGTAAGAAGATGGTTTCAGATGAGCGAAGAATTAAGCTGCTATCAAAATAGAGTCTAGGGTGGAGGCTGTCTGGGGCCTGTTAGTGGTCGGCGGTGATGGGCTAGCGGCGAGCTTGCTGGTTAGCGGCGGCAAGGAAGAGCTTCATCTTATCGTTGACTTATCAGATACCAGATCTGTTACATCGAGTCTCCATACATGATGCCAATTATGTCTAGAGAACTCTACTAAGTGTTAAGTAGAGTAGTCACTTGATCAGTATCTTCTATTACCCAATAATTATCATGACTAGACCCTGTTTAGGGCGTGTTTGATGTAGTAATCTATTCGGTGTATCGGTAATCGTATCGGTCTAGCCATGACAGGATAATACGGCCGCATCCCTGCTGCTCAACTAGCAGAATTCCTTCACCGGCGCGTGTTCTGTACCTGTAATACCGGAAGGGGAAAACATTACGAGAGCTCATAATACCTACCCTCTGATTGGCTGAAGACAAGTGAGTCATGGCTAGATTCTGCCCCTGGACGCTCACCGCCCGCGACACCGGCGCAGGATGGTCTCATCGGCGACTGTGATTGGCCAATGGAGTCCTTTCATCATGTGAAATAGCCCACGAAAGACAGCGGGGCTTCGAAAATATTTAAGATATCCAGACTGTCATACAACCACTTGTTTTTTGCATCTTTTTTTAGTGTCAAGGTCCATTGCTCATTGAATACGAGCAATTCTGCAATCTAGTAGATCATTCTTGATTTTTTGGCCAGGTACGTGATGCACCAGCGGACGCGGACTCGTGGCCCCCGAATGATGACATGCCGAGCATATAGTGGCATCTGTCTCATTGCAATTGCTATGAGTCATTAGCTGATTTGCCTAGAAAAAGAAAAAGCAGATAAATCATCCTACTGCCTCATTGTATCAGATCAGATCAGATCAGCTCAGCTCAGCGGATTGTTTACCTTTCTTGATATTGTCAAGCTTCATACATATTACAAGATGCCTCTTGTCAAAGCCCAAGCAGAACAAAGCGAAGATACCCGCGGTATGTCATGACTGAATCTGGAGCTTAGAATGAATAGACGAACTGACGGATGACAGTCCTGGGTTATGATCCCCTTCTCTCCCCTCACTACCTCCAGACTCAAATCCCCTCGGTGAGTCATCAACACCAACTGAAGATGAAAATTCGAATTGCTAATTGGATAGCCCGCCACATCAGTCGAAACGGTCAAATCAGGCCGAAACCAGGCCATCGAAATCATCGAACAGCGCGATGACCGCCTCCTCGTCGTCGTCGGACCATGCTCCATCCACGACCCCGAAACCGCCATCGAATACGCGCACCGCCTCAAAGCGCTCTCCGACAAACTCGCCGGCGATCTGTGTATTATCATGCGCGCCTACCTCGAGAAACCACGCACAACAGTTGGATGGAAAGGTCTCGTCAACGACCCGGACATCAACGAATCCTTCAACATCAACAAGGGTCTCCAAGTCTCAAGAAAGCTATACGCAGACCTGACCAGTCTCGGAATGCCGATTGCAAGTGAAATGCTCGATACCATCTCCCCTCAGTTCCTAGCCGATCTGATCTCCGTCGGCGCCATCGGCGCACGAACCACCGAATCTCAGCTTCATCGCGAACTGGCGTCCGGTCTCAGTTTCCCTATCGGATACAAGAACGGCACAGACGGAAACTTGGGTGTTGCCATTGACGCTATTGGCGCCGCGTCGCATCCGCACCATTTCCTGGGTGTTACCAAGGAAGGTCTTGCGGCTATTACCAAGACATCTGGTAACGAGCACGGTTTCGTGATCTTGCGTGGTGGTACCAAGGGGACGAACTACGACCGGGAGAGCATCAAAGCTGGCCGCGAGGCATTACGGGCCCGCAAACAGCGAGAAATCATGATGGTAGATTGCTCGCATGGAAACTCCAAAAAGGATCATCGCAATCAACCCCTCGTCGCAAAGGAAGTCGCAGACCAACTGCGCGAAGGTGAAACCGCCATTATCGGTGTGATGATTGAATCGAATATCAACGAGGGAAACCAAAAGGTTCCACCGGAGGGACCGTCTGGTCTAAAGAAAGGTGTTAGTATTACCGATGCCTGTATTGATTGGGAGTCGACTGTGGTTGTGCTTGAGGATTTGGCGGAGGCCGTTCGCGCGCGTCGGGCTGTTACCAAGAGTAATGGAAGTGCTTAGTCCAGTACCAAAAGTGTTTTTTTGTTTATCTAAAAAGCTAGCGATGCTGGCACATTTGTATGATCCATAAGAATGAACGACTCTCTACTACCAGTAACGATCTTAGCAGATAAGTATGGTCTATGAGATTATGTACATCCATTACCTATCTATATACCTAACCAAGCATACACTCGAGCAAGTATACCATCATCTCTTGATCTTGACAAACAGAAAAATGCCCAATAATACATCAACGGAAAAGAACAAATGCAAACGCCGAATGTGATCCCAAACCAGACAACAAGTAAAGTCAGTCGGAGGGAAGAGGTTAGTCAATAATACATTCTTTTCTAGTCACACAGTCGCACACACAATATCATGCACACACACGGAAAGAGGGGAGATTATCGTCCCCAGATCCAGCTCGTCCAGCTCTTGACGGATTGTTTTGCTGTCGTTTCGGCGTTGAGGGCCAACGCATCTAATGACCCCGGTCCCTGCGCGTTAATATTGCTCTGAGCCTCAGCTTTCTTCGCATTCACAGCCTCCAATATCCCGAACGACCCCTCGCTCGTTGTAGCCGTCTTATTATTATTCACCAACTCACTAACCGCCCCCGTCGTCGTCGCCGTCGCCGCCGTAACCACAGAGTCGGGGGTGTCCTCCTTCTTCAACCCTTCAAACAAAAACCTCTTTGTCCTATTCCACAACTTCTGCTCATCCGCCTCTTTACGTTTCTGCTTCTCAATCTCGCCTATCTTCTCATTACGCAGAATCTCGAGTTGGGCGGGTGTTGCGGTGCCAGACACGAATGCTTCGCGCGCTGCTTGCAGGTCTTGGAGTTGTCTGTCGAGCCAGAGTTCGCGTTGGCGGCGGTTCCACATTGTTAGGGATACGACGGAGTAGAGTGTTAGGGCGCCGCAGACACCTTTCCACCAGTTAGTTAGTATTGTATATCTTATTAAGAGGGTGAGTGGAAGGAGGGATACCGGATGCAGTGATGAGGGTATAAATCATCACTTTGTGAGCGCTATTAGCCACCCTTCGACCCCTCTCGATTATCCTATCGAATGCATTCCCGCTCTGCGCGAGGCGGGCGGCGCGCGCCTGGGCACGGAGTCGCTCGACTTTTTGTCGCGGTGTTTCGCCGGGTGGTGATGACTGATTCTGCGAGGACTGCGACGAGCTAGGTATCGAAGATGTGGCTTTAGATGTAGACTGAGAGGCAGGAGGAGGCGATTGTTTATTCTGTTTCAAGGAGTCCGGGAGTTGGTATGGAGCTTTGGAACTGACATACGGCCCTGTGGCCGTGAAGCGGGTTGCGTCTGCTGCTGAGCGGGACATATTGTGTCGATCAATTCGTTGAAGAACAATATCCTTTGTCGAGAGGTGTCGAGCACAATTGATCTATAATCCTGTTTATAGGAGTCTCATCGAGGCGAGCTGATAGGTATGGAATCTATGGATGGATGAGATGAGGTCCGTCGGTCCGCCTAGAAATTTTTAGAGGTCGTCGAGTTGTCACGTTTTGACCAATCAGGTTGCTCAAAGGCGGAATCCACTCTGAACATCTGACATCTGCTTCTAGTTCCGTACTCCTACAGGAGCAGACAGCTACATAACAAAAAGAATGTAAAATGGCTTCGTCAAATCCAGATCTATCTTCGGTCCTCAGGACGCTCTCTGCCTTTGCGAATCCTGCCTCAACACCGCAGCAACAACATCAACATCATCAACATCAACATCGTCAACATGAACATCGTCAACATGAACGACCACCCACCCATACCCATACCCCTACACCTTCAACCTCACATCCAAACCCAACAACATCAACCCCCAATCTCAGAAAAACACACTTAAACCCAGCAAATATAACCACCTACCCCACAGCCCTAAAACACATAATGCACCTCACAACCCAAAACGCCTCCTTCTCCGCCCGCATTCAACACCTCATCAAATCCCAACGGGAGCATGAGCGGACATGGTGGAAGGCCCGGGAGGCGTTAATTGAGAAGCAGGCAGCCAGAAAAGAGAAGAGGAGGAGGATTGAGGAGGTTTTGTTCGTTTGCCCTTCATCCCCTTTCCCCCGCAGCTTTTCAGGTTTTGGTTTGTGAGAGTTTGGTGCTGATGATGGGTAGGAAATCGGTTGGTGCGAGTAATGCAGCTACAGCTACAAGTGCTGGAGATGAGGACACAACTGTACGCCCCCTCACCACCCACCTTCTACCTACCTGTTTTGATTACTTAGCAGACTGACGAACAGACAAAAGGAAAAAATATCCCAAGAAAACGCCAGCGAACTCCGCGCTTACGACTCAAAAGTGTACCAGGCTTCAGTCGACATGGCGCGGGTCATGGAGACCGAATTACGCAGACTGGGGGTTCCGTTTTTCTGTATTGATAAAGCTCTGATATCTACTGATGAAGATGATGAAAAGGAGACGTCTGGGGCAGCAGTGGAGGGTAAGGCAACGACGACGAAAATATCAAAGGAGGAGTTGGAGGTGTTGAAAAGGAGGGTGTTGGATTTACTGGTTGATTTATGTTCATGATCCTACACCAACCCTACATACTTTCTAGCGGACATGACCAAGCACCAGGGGAAACAATTTTATTCTCAAACTCCCAATCTATGCAGACAGATAACATACAAGTCACGTCTGATAAACACATAATAGGCTGGCTTGCTTGATAGGACGAACGTATTAGAGACAAAAAGCAGGAAAAAGGCATCAAATGGAGATCCAATATATGTATGTGCATGAAAAGGAGGACCCCATTACAAATGATATGACAGATAGTAGCATGATTCTTTAGGTAGTAGAATGTAAAACGCCCGTTCCAAACACCGCCCTATGCAAGGAAATGGACCGAAAGAAATGAAATGATAATCATCACGGAATGTTATAACATGGGCTCAATGTTAAGAAGACTCCCGCTCTGAGACGGCAATGGCTACTGCTACTGCAGCGCCGCAAATGGCACTTTCATGCGCAAGCTCTAATGTGATAGAAGGCCTGTCCTCCGCTTTTGTGGCCGGGTCACTGCTCTCTCGTGTCAAAATGTCGAGGTATGATTGACAACGGTCCCGGAATCCAGGGTATTTGTTGATGACACTCCCGTCACAGGCAATACTCAAAGTCTTCGTAGGCTGCTCCAGCTCCGTCACAGTAACCTCTTGTGGCTCGAGTTTCTTGACTGCCTCGGTCGTCGAGTCAACCGGGAATTCAGCCTCGTTACGTAGACACCACATGCTGTAGATGGCAGTGGACAAGTAACCCGCCGAACGGTTCGACACGCACTTGCATACGTGCTTGACAAAGGTCAAGTCCTCTACTGTCGGTGTAGCAGAGAATGTATGGTTTTTCTGCAAAAGAGCAGCAGACGGAGCTAGCGATGGAGAGTTGTCACCCTCGATAAACGCAACAATCGCCGTGTCTAACGAATATGGCTCCTTCATCGAGTGAGGCAAGTCGCCGCCGAACAATGATGCAGTTTCAACAGCCTCGACAATAATCAATCGTACAATTTCTCCAAGATAACGACCAGTGATCATATACTCCAAAGGCTGAAAGTCCGGACGTAGATGGGTGCGGTTGAGGTAATCATCCCATCGTGTCATAGGAAGCACATTACCACCAAACATACTCAGTTCAGTGTTGATAATAACATGTTTGGCACGATCGAACCATCCAGGAGGCCTTGTACCAAACTTGGCGAGACCGATTTCATGGACAGGGAAGTGCACAGCCGCATTCGTACCCGTTCCGAGGATAAGAGACATCCGGGTCTTGGGATCAACATAGGCGCGTGTCAACAAAGTAGCAGAGCTATCGTTGACAATCGCATCCATGCGAACATTCAAAGACAACTTCTGGCACGCAGACACAATCAAACCACCTAACTCCTGTCCCAATACTGAGTCCGAACAGCGGAACCCTTTACCCATTCCCTGAATGTTTCCGCTACTGGCAGATGTCTGGTCAACAGGGAACGACCACGACAATCCAATCGACAAAGGAGTCTCTTCCCGACCATATTTTGCATCCACTCCAGTCAAAAACTTATCAATCCGCTCTGCCATCCAGTCGAAAAAATCCGTCCCTTGCAATGCCTTGACCTCCTCATCAATCACCATCGACGTCGAGCTGACAATCTTCATACCCTCTTCTCTCCCACTCAACTCAATCAACGCCACACGGAACGTCGACCCGCCCACATCCAACGCCAGGAACGTGCCCGTCTCTTTCCCAGTAGGTAAAGCATGGTTGTACGACGGAAGCATGCAGGACGGGTTCAATTGCAAGCACGACTTGAGCTGATCTTTGATCTTGGCGGACATGCTCAACATGTTCTGTACGCTCAGAGGTGCATTGAACAGCCGATCGACTTCCTGCGCCAATTCGTCGAGCGACCGGCGTCGCTTGCGTCCATAACGACTGTATACCGAGCGCTGTCGGCGCGGCGTTTCTCCGAAGAGGGCGGCTTCGAGGGCGGCGACCAAATTGTGGAAGAGCTCCTGCATGCGATGCAGTACTTTAGCGAGCGACGATGTCATGTTGACGGTGAGGAATTCGTTCGAGGGGAACAAGCGACCGGCACCGTTTCCTCTGAGCAAGCTGCTAGGCTGCTCAAAGGAAGGGTGGATATAATAGAGCTGTCTGTGTGTATCGTATAGTATAGAGTTGGAGACTAGCGGGTCGTCGTAGTGAGGGGAAGGTACGACGAGCTGAAAGACAGATAATCGCGACGAAACAATTTCTCGAAAGAGAAAAACAAAATCAATGGTTTCGCTGTCCTGCTAGGGTAGTTATAGGGTTGTTTTTATTTTCGCAAATGGTATTTTGCTCCGGGAACCAGCCAGGTATGGAATGTTAGTTACTCCAATTCCGGGGAGTTGATGGAGGATCCCGAGCGCGGGTAGAGATAAGCTGTACTGTAGTATAGTAGAGTAATACGCAGTAATAGAAAGGGCGGAACAGAATAGAATAAGTAGAGTAAAAGAGAGAGAAGAAACGAAAGCAAGGAGAACAGTTGTTTATGGGGAAGACTCAGAAAAGAGTTAGGCAAGGTAACGAACGAGTTAAGGTGGTAGTAACATTTTGGTGCTAAGAGTATGACGGGGTGAGGTAGCAGTGGCACCAAGATCTGCTGAAGGAGTCTAGCCCGATTCGGCCGTATGAATGTGCTTTCTTTTCTAATGTTGTTTAACTATGTATGTATTCTTGCTATTCTATGTATCAGTATTTAGTGCTATCAGACACCAACCAGCATACTATCAAGCATCAAGCATCCCAGCCTAAGCAACGTGTCATACGTACGCGGCTACCACAGTCCACTAATATGGTGTGAATGACAGGTCTCAGCCGAATGTCACGGGACTAATACGATGCCTCGTCTGGCTCCATATATGGATCTGTGATGGCAGTGTTCGTGGAGAGGTTACAGCTATGTGGTAGTAGATGGTGTTGTCGATTGATGGGTCGATGGCAGACATTGGCAGGAGGAGTAGTAGTACGCATTGTACCACTGTCCAATGCCTTGGGATTCTGGGGTCAATAATCACCACAGAGTAGATGTATTACATATATCAACCTGCCAAAAGATCATGCCATCCATCCAGTGCTCGATCTACACAGCACATTGGGGTGGTCTGATTGGCGGACACGGGATACATCGAGAAGAATGCACTAGTCCGGTCGCGGACTAGCGGAGTGTAACACAGTCACACTAGCGTGGAGCAGCGAAAAGTGGGCTGCTGCACCAACATTTTGCTTATACACCGTAGTATTAGTATATAACTACATATGGATAAGAGCCATCTCACACATACTGAGCAGTGTTATGTACTTTTCTGCTACGAACTGACCGACGTAAGCAAGAAAGTTGTATCAGGGCTAACCCTATGCATTCAACGTCGCATTGTCATTTCCAATCGGGTCTTCTCCACAGGCTAACCAGCTCTCGGTACGCAGGATGATTTAGATAAGAGCTGCACGCCGTCCGACTATTAAGGGGTTACTAGGGTTACTCGACGGGCTCAATCAATGCATGAACTAGGCTACTAGTTATAGTAGGCTCACTGCTCAGTCAGCATCCATCCTATCTAAACTGTTTGGTAATTCCATCATAAGAAGAGAGATAGTTTGAGACAGTTACATCTACTACTATGCCACAAACAAAACCATGCCAAGGCTGCCGCGTGGCCTGTCGTCCGGGCGCTACAGAATAGTACAGATTAGTCGGGTGGATACAAGCTAGCCTCTGATAGAGTTACATCTAGCTGCTAAATCTTTGTTCTGATTTTGTTGAGTTAGCTAACTAACTAGTTAGTCATCTATGAAACATGGACTGCAAGTGGTCCAGTGGATTAGACAGATCGCAATTGAGTAACGCCCAACTCCAGGCAATCCTTCGACCCAGCTCATTCCTACGTATGATGTAAGCTGTAAGGGGACGGCTGATCGGTTTGGCTTGGTTACTCTGTACAACATCGAGAAACCTCACACCACAAAAAACAGGAGTACATATCCGGTAACAACGCATACATGATATACTTACAAACACATACAGAGTATAATAATACGTACACGGTAGAGTACGGTAACAGTATTTTCTATGTCGCAGCTTGTAAGATGTAACAGTTGCAACGGTCGGAAGTATTATCTGTCCAATCAGCGTCGAGAACGCTGTATGCTTATCATTTCTTATCGAATCGATAAGCTTTTATATCAGGCTGTCGTCTAGACTCCTAGGACATAACAACTGGTTAAGTTAGGGAACTACTATAGTACATAGTTAACATTATGAAGTGATGCTACACAAGTTAGCAGCTGGCCTGGTTTGAATACTGGCCACCTGCTACCTACCAGTTGACCGGTATAACGACATCTGCGTAGGCTATTCCATAATTTGGGACCATCCTGTGCAACGGGTCAGCTTACTCTAGAATAGATAATGCCGCATGTATATACCTATAAAGAAGTCTAAAGTATGGTTTCATACATACTCAGGCAACCTGAGACATCCGAGGATCGATATGCCCTTAAAACTTGGAAGTCGCTCACACTCTGCAACTGACCTCGGACGATCACGAAGATCACATTGGGGTCCTTTTCTTGCTAACTAGTTACAGGATGGGTTGTAGACACTTACGGAGTATGCGACAATATCAAGAATTTGTTGATCTGTTGGTAATAGCAGGCAATAGTATGATATTTGTGGAGGTGGAGTGCATGGTGTCGCATTTATGCACCCCAACTGAGTGAACTCTGTTCAAGGACCGGGATGGCTAGCCCTAGCCCTAACCCTATATCAAGGCATTTGCAACAGCATCACCTCCATCACCTCAACAGATGCTGACAATGTCTGTTATTCTTGACCTTTCTATAGCAATATTCTATTATTATTTAAAAGATAGAAGTGCAGTCCTAGACTAGGGTTATCGAACAATGGATCAAGATGCATCACCATGATGTCAATCGATATCGCCTCATATAAGAACACGTCCATGGATTGAATAACATCCATTCGGACTCTACGTATACAACTACTTCTTCATATAACAACAAACCCATCTATCGAATAAGACAAAATGTCCGTCGAACGAGTCAAAGATCGCAAAGACGAAGACATCAACGAAGGCGACCATGTCTGGACACGATATCGTGGCGGCGTGCGAGAGGGAGATGTACATCCCCGTTCCCGTTCTTTTCAATAACACAGTTCTATTTTCGGGGCATATGGCTAATACTTCTTGAGAGAAAAGGTTCAGAAAATCGTCATGGATGAACGCGAAGCGCGGCAGGAGGCTGTTGCTAATCCGCCTAAGGTATTTGAGTCCATCTATTGATGTATCTTGAGGTTCCGTTATATTCATGATTGTGATATGCAGGTCATCTTCATAGATCAACACGGCGACCGAGTTGCGCATAACCCGACGACTTTGTCCAAGACGTCTACGTTGTGATTGATACCGCACGTGCGGTGGTGGTGTACATGAGTCGGTATAGCTGAAACGAGTATATTCTTGGGTGCCATATGAACTGCCAGATTGCGTTGTAAATATCTACAGAAATTCCCAAATCAATATTCTTCTAGAATTGGGTTGTTGATAATTAAGTTTGATGCACGAAGGTCTGTTGCTCTTACGTCATATCCACATGAGGAATTGGTCTGGTGACCGTGATGGCTTCATAATCTTGTCGTTCTAGACACATACCATTAGTCATTTAAATCACAACATATATCGCATGTTGGACGCTATTTATATCACCAATCAAGCTGCGTTACTACTGGGATGATGTTCCTACGATCAAGTAGAACTCTCGCTCGATACTGCACACCAAGCCGAAACATACCACCGTTCCTGAAAATGTCAACATCCTCTTCACCACCAGCCATATCCCACATACTGGAAACATGTCTCTACGTACGCGATATCGAGAAATCAGCCAATTTCTATAAATCGGCTTTGAATATGGAGCCTTTTCTGACTACAGTACGAACATCCCCTCACTGACTCGATACTCAGACTGACAGTGACGGAAACGTCCAGCCAAGAGTCACCGCATTCAACCTCGGTTCTACGACTCTACTCCTCTTCAAATTAGGCTCAACACATCAGGACATCACCGTAAACACTGAAAAGTCTCATGGCATCATACCGGGTCACGGCCCGAATGAGTCTCTCCTCCAGAACGGAAACAGTTTGAAGCAACACTTCTGTTTTGCGGTCAAATCTCCTCAGGAGGTAGATGAATGGAACACTCATCTCGAGAAAAATGGTGTGCGTATACTGGGAAGAATGGATTGGGAACTTGGTGGGAAGAGTGTTTATTTCGAGGATCCGGATGGTCATGTAGGTGAGATTGGATCGAAGGGGATATGGAAGCATTATTGATTCCATCGTGTTTCAATGTTCCAAGGTTGTATAATGATCTAAGATTTATTGAGAAGATACAGCTTCAGCCTCATTCATAAAACTCTCAAGCTTCGCAACAGATTCCTTGACCTCCTCCTGACTAGGCAGATTAACAACTAACAAATACAACACATCTTCCTGCAACACTTTCTTAATTATGCGTCTAGTAATAAGCTCTGGTGTCTGCCCATTCGTTTTTGTATCGTCTTCCGCGGATGATCTTCCCTTTACGAGACGCTTGATTCCACTCTGGACCTGTTGCTGCGTCGCGGCCATCATCTTATCAATCCCTGGAATGGGGATGTATCCCCCCGTCAGGATTGAGATTAATGATCCACTATTTGCCGGATGATTGGGGTCGTTGAAGCGAGATTTTAGTGCTTTTCGTTGATCGGATGGCACGACAAGTTATGATCCCTCGTGTTTTGCCTCCTTCAACTCGTTAGTATCTTGTCCACCATGACAGACAGTGAGGTACCCGCGAAAAAAGCGTGTGCCCTCCGATCACTATAATCATTATACCATTCCCCGGCATTCCTCAACTTATCGCGTATCCCTGCTAAGCCCTCCCCTTCTTTTAACGCAACCCGATTGAGGTCCGGATATACCAAAGCCGCAGCTTCAGGCAACTCAATCTCGCCACGCGTCTTTCCACTGACGAGCCTAATATCATTCAACCCCTTCTTAAACCTCGTCGCGTTCGGATCGGGGTTACTAAACTTCTCAATCGTCTGATTCATATCCATCCGTTCCCTTGAAAACAATGACCCCCATCCCCCCTGCTGCTGCTGCTGCTGCTGTTGCCCAGGAACCGTATCCCTGAACGCCATCACCATCGCAAACAACCCCCTCGGCATGAAAATCTCCTGATTGACGCGATCCAGAAACGTGTTCTTTCGATTACGCATTTGGAGTTCGCGGGCTGTGCCGGCGATGATTTGGATGACGGCGCTGGTGATTTGGGTCGCGAGGTTGGTGGACGAAGCCTAGTATGCCGCCGGTGATGTAGATTACATTTATCCATGCGGAGGCTTATCATTCCGTAAGTATCTGTATGGATTCAGTCTTTTTTGTACTAGGAATGGGAGGGGGGCAACCTCATTGACACGATCGAAATCTTCAAGGAACTCTAGAAAGACATCTTCGCTAACACCACTGTCCGCGAGAACGGGTGCATAGGCTCGCACGAACCCGCGTTCTCGCTTTCTCGGCCGTCTCTGAGGAATAATTACGGGACATGGAAGACGTTGTATTGGCTGAGGAGGCGGTGGTCCTGCCAAAGTGACGAGATCACGGACGAGGGCTTCTCTTTTGTTCAGTTTGACATCTTCTGTCTCTTCTGCTGCAACTGCTGCTTCTGCTGTTGTATCTTTATGGCTTAGTTCTCGCACGCTATCGGCAATCTCGCCGAGTTCCCATACAGCCTCGTCCTGATCGAAGCCGTTTACATAGTCGAATGCGGGGCTGCGTTTGAGTTTGGCTGTTTCGTTCTCCTGATTCTCATCGGTGCGGTTGATAATTCCATCGGGATTGGTTTTGTCAATGTCAGTCTTGAGCTCAATATTACCTGTACTGGAAGAGTCCGGAGATGTTAAAGTAGCTTGTTTGCGAGACGAAGAGCGTTCGCGAGCGGCGTGGATGGCTTCGAAGGTCACTCCCAGAACGGGGCTCAAGACTTTTGCTAGGAGGACCATTTTGTGAAGTTGTCTTCAATCAATGCTCTAAAAATAGAACCTTGAGTAAATGAAAAGCAAGCACGTCCAGAGGACGACAACTCTTGTATCGTCGCTTCTTTTCTCATTGTCCGTCTCGGCGCGGACATCAGACACGAAAAGATTGCCCCGATCAGCAACGTGGCTGAACGCAGATCATAATCCACACGTATAAAGTACTCCGTTCTTTTGCCTACAGATATACACCGGGATTAGAGAGCAGCGAAAACATGCAGCCAGCACCAACAATCTGATGCCAGTATCCTTTCCTGAATAGGAAGTAACCATTGCCAAGACTCGAGCTGATTTGCCCTAGAAGCTAAAAAAGTGGGTCACATGTGTACTTAGCCCTAATTGCTCGATTGGGTCATGAGCATTGTATAACTTTTCCAAAATAATACCCTTGATGCTATCAAGAGCTCGGCTATATGTTCTTTAAATAGGAGCCGTCCAGACCAATGAAAACATAATTCGTATCAGCAACAAGAAAGCATTACCAACTCTTCGGCCGTTATTCAGCAAGCTCAATCTCTCGTTAATTATGATCTCCAGCATCTTATATGCCATACAATGTAGCGTTATTATGTGCTGAGTAATAAGAGTAAATTTAATAAAAGTACCACGCTAACAACGATCGCGCAAGTTTATAAACTGATGTATTCTAGCCTGACAGCCGGTATACATCTCCGAAAAAACTTCCATCCCATATAACACATTCTCCAACAAAATGACGGCAACAAGTAACACCCTATAGATACCAAGCATTGTCATCACCTTCCTAGTCCCGAGTACATGTATTGTTTCGAACGACCCCGGCGGCAGGGTATCAGAGAAGAGAGTCATGGTTGAAAAAAGGAATGAATGCGTGGAAAGTGTTATCGGCTTCCTTGCGGGACGATGCGTGGTGGCTGGTCCTTTGAGCCTCCTTTGATTGTCTTGCTAGCGAGGAATCCGAGGGCGATGCACATTTTGATTGTTTGGTAGGTGTTTTGGTGGATGGTTTGAGAGGGTTGGCTTTTGTGGGAGATGGACGTTTGAGGGCTGTGAGATAGAATATCAGTCTTAAGAACGGTTTTTGCTGTAAAGTAAAGACTCACTGGTAGTAGAATTGGTAGGAGAGACTTGAATATCACGATTTGGTTTGTCTGGATGATTGAGATGAAGAAAAATGTATTCTATCCCATGATTTCTCCTTCTTATATACCTACACGCCTCGAACTCAGCCTCTCAACGCTCGCACTGGTTTCCTTATTGATACCAGAGCTGACAAAGCTGATTTAGCCTCTATCCAGACATAGAGATAAGCTATTGCTATGTTTATATTGTATATATGGTACAGTATACAAAAACACGAATCAGGGCTGAATGGTCAGCCAATCAACAAACATGACTTTACACTAAGTGGGCCCTATGGAGCTTATCTGATTTCGATTGGCTGAGTCTTGGCACTCGTATTGTCCCAATCCGGTATGCATGGCGGGTCCTATGCCGGATTGGGCATCCATAGCGAATATCAGTACTCCCAACACTCCCAACATTTCCCTCTCTATGAGCTTCGTGCTTCGCCAGAAGGACCCTGATCAGCACTGTTAAGCGCTTTTTGTAATTCCAAATTGAAGAGCCTCCAGCCAATTAGGGAATTTGCGCTCCGTTGGCGCAAATTTTTACCAACACCACGGAAATTCAATCAGCCGCAGCAGGTACAGCCCCATGATGTCAATGTCAATCCCATTTTAGGTCTGTACCATGGCGTTGAAATACCCTTAATAAAGCATCTTGGCAAGATCATGACCTCTTTTCAGATGCACAATCCTTTCAAGACAGCAGGTCAGAAAGTCGATTGAAAATGATGGAAGACGGCCGCAAGCGTCACTTCTCCGCAAGCGCCACTTCTCCGACGTCGTCTAGTCTGCGACTTTACGCTCCCTGCATGTAAACGGTGTGTCAAGTCGGGGATTGACTGTCCGGGATACGACGAGAAAGAGCCAAACAGATTAAAGTGGCTTGCGCCTGGCAAGGTAAAATCCCGAACGAGAAAGTCTTCCAAGTCTTCCAAGTCTTCCAAGCCTTCGAAACCTTCAAAGTCTGCTGTGAAGAGCAATCGGAACCAGAAAGAGACGGGCATCTATTCCAAGGCGGAGATATCTATTAGCTGTGAAGATGTTTTCATTCCTTCGTTCGAGCTAAAGACTGAAGTCCATATGCTGTTTCAAGCCTGTCAATACTGTACGTAAGCCCTAGCAGGAATGGCATATGCATATTAAACAGCTTGGGCAGAGACCCTGACTAACATGATAAAACAGACAACGCCTGCATATACCCCAGTCTCCTACCGACGACCGAACTTGGCCCAAGGTCAAACGTCTATCAGATCTCCCCCGCTATTTTCCAAATGTGTCTTGCGTACCCCGACTATATACGACTCAGCATCGTCTGCGTAACCACTAGTCACTTAATGAATCAGATAAGGGATAACGCGGGGCCATTTGACGGTCAGAGTAATTCGCTGGCCAAGACTTTTTTTCGCTACCGGGGACTTGTTATTCGCTCTTTGAGTGATGAGATTAATATGGGGCATAAGTGTGCTAGTGACTTTGTCGTTGCTGGGATTTTGATGCTTTTACTTGTTGATGTGAGTGACCTTCTCCTGTAACTGACTATCTGAAGCGAATGTACTAAGTTTCATGTCTCACAGACCCAGCATGGCGTCTCCCCGTTCTGGCGATGCCATCTGCAGGGGGTCCAGGAGATAATTCTGCTTCGTGGCGGCATTCGTGCATTGGCCGGATCAACCGGTGCACAGCCACTTCTTCTTTGCTTTGCATAGTACGTGACATTAGCATTCCCATTAGTTCAAGACTGACGACCATAATAGCCTTGGAGTCATCGGAGACACATGTTCGCCTACACCAGACCTAATCATGGCTCCTTCGCTCCTAGACGAACTCGATTCTAGCCTATCAAACGACAAGGACGGCTCATTACCACTCATGTATATCCCACAACACTATTCCAGGAAATCATAAAAATCAATCTCGTTCGCTTGCGGGTATCGAAGGAAAATTCATTAGACGTCGCCAAAGACTTCACCCCGGAAGCCTTCAAGATACTAAACCGTATCCAGGCATTCTCACCAGAAACATGGGCCGAATCCAAACCATCCGCACACGATGACTGGGTACTGATAGGAAATATATACCAATCTGCCGTGGCCTTGTATTGCATATTATCACTACAGAGTCTGTCGGTCTTACCTCGTACCCCTGCCCTAAGAGAAACCTGCAACCTAAGCGCCAGTCTCCTACAGATCCTTCTCAGCGAAGCGATGCCATCCCCAAGACTCAAGACTTTTTTCCTCTGGCCGCTAATCGTGCTCGGCGTGGCAGCTGTGCATAGCGGTAACGATATGCGAATATTTGTGATAAAGCATTTGGAAGAGATGAGTCGCAATGTTGGTACGTATATCCCGTTGACTGGGAAGGATGTTCTTGAGAGATTCTGGGCGTCGGGAAGATCGGACTGGGATGCTTGCTTTGATAAGCCGTATGCGTTTGTGATGCAGGCTTCGGTGGATGTTAGTAAACTGCGTTAGTCGGTTGACATCCGTTTGTGTTATTTGGTTGATTTGAGATCCGATTCTTCACGTCTGTAGATATTTAGATAGTTTTAGATAGTTACGTTTATGAGACTGCTAATATAATGACCTTTGCGGGAGCCTATCCAATAGTCATAATCAAAGTTCATTCCAATCTATATGCTAGCTCTCCTGGTAGGCAGGGTACTCAACCACTTCTTTTTCAGCGTTCTGCGATAATCTATCGAATCCATGTTAGTAAAATCCCACAGAGAGACCAAGCAAACCTACCCAATAAAGCTCTAAATCCCTGAAGAACCGATGATGCCAACAACACTAGAGCAACAATCTGACCGAATCCCCAATAATTCTCAGAATCACCATTCAGGCGGCACTCATTTGCAGCCCGTAATGCAAATATCATGTAGATATGAAGCGGGTATTGAAGCATCGCCAGCATTAGAACTGCCAGCTTAGTCCTCTCAAGCGACGATAACACAAAATATCTGCGATACCACTCTACCATGAATTTGCCAAATTCCTTCAAACCCAATTTCTCTGCATAAAATTCATTGATAACATTCGAGATGGATTCTGACACAAACTCAAATATTGTCATAGGACTGCTGTCCTTCTGGCTGCTTCCCGGGTCGGAAATCAGAGGCCTTAATGCCAGATATCGTTGTAATTGTGGATTCGTGTTGAGTGCGACTATTCCACAAGCTCCCATGCTAGTGAAGAAATAGAGACAAGTCACCGCAAGATAGAGTTGGTCGCCTAGAGGATGCAAGGAGTTTGGCTTCGAAATCCCGTTTGCATAGTAGCATCGTCCAGGTATATTCTCGTCCCACGTCTGTAGTTTGATTCCAAACATGATGACGAAGGCTAAATATAGACAGAGGAAGAAAACAACCATGACAGAACGGTCACTATTGTGTGCATTCTTGTTGCCAATCACGTTGATTAGAGCAGCGCATACTGAAATGCTAGAGAAAGGCAAAGCTATCAGTCATCTCTAATTTTGAAGCGGTTTCACCTCCGAGGAGAACTTACCCAGTCAGATTTACTATGTCATAGATGATGTGAAAATGGTAGAGGTTCAAGCTGCGGCGTTGAGCCATAGCTCCAATAAGCAGGGATATGCCTAAATAGGAATCAGTCTGTGAGCCTGCCACAAGAGCGAGAATACTTACCGTTTAATGTTTGCACATCGCTAATGGTCTCTAACATTTTTTCGATATATAGCTTCTGCAATTGATGTGGTATTGATAACACATTTCTCCCTTCCTGGCCGAAATGAACACCAGGGGCGTTATCTCTGTATTTCAAAGATGGAAGATGGAGATAAGCCATCAAGCTCCCATCGACGATGGCAGGCCATACAGACAACACAAAAGAGAATCCAGCTTGGAGCACAAATGAAAGAATAATCTAGCAGAGAGTACACAATTAGCTTCTTAGGGTGTCCAGTATGGAGGAGCATTCTTGTGCTTACCCCTAAACCAGCAATATCAGGGTTTGAGTCTCCGACATCCACGCACCCCATTATTTGATAGGACAATCTTCATTCGAGTTATCGAAGTTTCGGCGACAAGACCACGAGTTAATAATTAGAAAAAGATTATGCAAGAAGAATATTTTTAAGTGAAGCCATGGTCGCAAGGCTGTCAACTGGTGGCACAGCTGAATCTGCCTAATTTCAAGCCGAGGCTGTGCTGCATTTCGATTAGGGCTAAACTTATCAATACAATGAGGCTCAAGCACGTACCTACAGTGCTGATCACTTAGAAGGTATGTCATAGGAATTGTTAAAAATGCTATATGTAACAGAACGTACAAAACAGACATATAGGCATACATGAGCTTTTTTATATATATACCTAGGTACTGGTGTAATCAAACCTTGACGTTGAAGCACCACAAACATTTGAATAATCTGAGTGTGTATAGTCTAACATCATTAAAGTAACTTCCATTGATAAAAGCAGATTTGATACACGACCAGGTACAGTAATTCCTCTATTTTATTTCTCCCCTCGAAAGCGATCCATTCTAATCTTTCCAAGCAACGTTTTGAACCACCCCTCTCTCTTCATTCTATAGTAGCCTATCGGTTCTGTATTAGTAAACATACATATAAACTAGGACACGACTTCATCACATACCATGTATAGCTCTCGACCCTTCAAGAACCGAAGACGCCAACAAGACCAGAGCAACAACCTGCCCAAAGCCCCAGTAATTCTCAGAGTCTCCCTTAAGAAGATCCTCATTTGCCCATCGCAGGGTAAAAACTGCATAAATATGTACCGGGTACTGAATCATTGCCAGTGACAGGATTATAAGCTTGTGGCTAGGCATTGTCCACTTCTCAAGCCGCTTGTCCCAGTCTTCTCCAAATTGATGAGAAGGCTTTGAGAATCGAACTTTTTCGCGGAGTAATTTTGCTGCTTCTGAAAGGGCTGCTGATATGTGTTCAAACTTGGATAGACTCTCTTGTTGAGCTGCCATGAACACTAGAACCGGGTACTCGTGTATCCACGGTAATGCACCCAGTGCAATAAGACCACAGAATATCAGGCTCAAGAAGAAATATCCACATGTTATTGCGAGATATAGTCTGTCGCCCAGAGAGTGGTAGTGCCCCAACGAAAGAAGTCCATTGGAATTGTAACAATGTCCAAGTTTTGCGTCATCCCACTCCTGTAACTTGATGCCAAAAATGACGACAAAGGCGAGATAGAAGCAGATAAAAACGATGACCGAGAGGAGACGATCACGATTGTGCGCAGTCTTGGTTCCGATGATATTGATCAGAGCGGCGCAGACCGAGATGCTGAAAAGGGGTATTAGTAACTTCTTCTAAGGCTTCACTTTGAACAACATACCCGGTCAAGTTGACTAGATCATAGATAATATGATAGTGGTAGAGATTCAAAGTATGGTATTGAGCCATGGCTCCAATGAGAAGCGATATACCTTTGATAACGTCAGATTTTGTCTATCGACAGAACGAGGACCGATTCGTTCTTCATACCATTTATTGTCTGCACGTCGCTGATCGTCGCGGATATCTTCTCAATATACACCTTTTGTAACTGGCGTTCTTCCGATATTTTGAATTTGCTGTCACCTGCATCTGGTTTCTTCCCTGTCTTCAGAAGTGCAAAAAAGTATCGACACCCAGTAATCAGGGGCCGCAGGGTCCCGTCGATTGTAGCGGACCATATCGAAAGTACGAATGAGAATCCGGCCTGGATGACAAAGGAGTAAATGATCTAGAAGAGTAATAAAAGTTAGTTTCTCGACGTGACGGATTGTGGTTGAAGGGGCGGCACTCGTACTCCTAATCCAGCAATATCAGGGTTTGAATTTCCAACGTGGGCGCAAACCATTCTTTGAGGAGTAAATGAGGAGGGTTTGCAAGATCGTCAGGGGGCAAGAGATCTGACAGGTAGATTGAAAAAAAGACCAACATACTCAACATTAATCTAAACAGACACATTGATGGCTGCGAGGCTGCGAGGCTGCGAGTCTTGAGGCTCTGCTATGGGGCTAAATCTGCCTCATCTCAATGATCTCACCCGGGCAAACCCTTCATGTTCGGATTAGGGCTGGGTAAGATTCATGTCCCACAACGACACCTTAGTCCCTCCCTTATCGGTAGAACAGCAAAATATGCTCCGATATGTGCGCCTCTCGCAGCTACGCGCTATTATACCCTTCATTCACTTTGTTCACACTTCATTCCAATAGTATACATGCGGGAGTACTCCCACATATATGCAACTGTGAGACCGTTTCTCATTGGCTGGGTGGTCTAATGCTACTAGAAATCTAGTTCCTTCGGGAGCATGTGTTCATCACATCCCAGTCGTTCTCCTTTTCCCCTTCTTTTTTTACAAGTTTTAAGATGAATTTACTCTCTTTTTCGTTCCTTTGTTGGCATGTAGACCTAACTGAATTACATGCAAAAGAAGTCCAATATACGCATTTGACATCGCTATATACAACAAAATGTACAACATGATCTAGGCGTACACGGAGAATGTCCATATATACAGAGTCTATAAAGATCATCACATCAAGCTTGTCCTCCCACCAACTTCTCTCGCACCTTCGCCATTCGGCATCTCCCCATTTCGTCCAACCACAAACTCGCGGTAGATAGCTTCTAAGCGCCGCCTTTCCCGGTCACTAAGAGAGCTGCGAGTCGTCGACAATGACCGCTCAACATGTTGCCATTGGATAATGACTTCGTCGCTGGCATTATCCGTCACTGTGCCGTTGGCTCGTTGCTGTTCGTGGCCGTCGGCAGTGTCGTGTGTGCCATGTTCGACCTGTCGCTGACGGCGTCGTGCCTGTTTGAGGGCTGCCAATCTTGCAGCGATGACTGCTGGAGGGTCGGGTTTGGCATTGACGCCGGCATTCGCTTCTTGCTCAGAGTAGAGGAATTGTATAAATGACTTGCTTGATGCGTCCGATCCGTTGGCTTGTGCCCCGTTGGTCTTTTTGGTTGTAGAACCCGACGCTGATGTTGAGCGATCTCCCAGAAGATCGTGAATCGCTTCAAGATGGGCATTGTAAATAACAGCCTGGATATCGGCGCCAGAATATCCTTCTGTCCGAGAAGCAATTTCTCCCACACGGGACTGGACATCCGCACTGAGGTTGAGTTTCTTGCTCACAGCTTGAATAATATCAATGCGATCATCATGTGAGGGCATATCGCACAAAAGACTTTTGTCGAGACGTCCAGGACGGAGCAAAGCCGGGTCAATCAAGTCCGGTCTTGATGTTGCTGCTAGTACATACACACCGGAAAGACCCTCAGCACCATCCATCTGCGTCAACAGCTGATTGACCACTCGATCCGTGACACCGGTTGAGTCATGTCCACGTTTCGGTGCTATACTGTCAAATTCATCGAAAAACAAAATACAAGGTCGCGCAGCCTCGGCCCGTTCGAAAAGATCACGGACGCTTTTTTCACTTGCTCCGATATACTTGTTCAAGATTTCCGGACCTTTCACACTGATGAAGTTCAGGCCACATTCACCAGCCACTGCACTGGCAAGTAATGTCTTACCACAACCGGGAAAGCCATACAGCAACAAACCTGATCGTAAGCGGAGAGGACACTGTGCGAAAATGGGAGCGTATTTCGTAGGATATTCCAAAGTTTCCAAAAGGGTTTGACGTGTGGCATGAAGACCACCTATCGAAGAGAATGTTGTTGAAGAAGATGTTAATGTGACGTTGCGAAGAGATGCCGGTGTGAACCCTTTCAGGGCTCGCTCAAAATCGCCCATCATCAATGTGATTTTCGTGGAATCCGCACTTGTATCCTGCACTGATCGTATCAAGGCTTCGTTCCTAGCTCGAGAAACCAACAGTACAAGATCTCCAGGCATATAGCCGTCCGTTTTGCCGGCTAAATCCAAGAGGTCCAAGTCACGAGCTAGTACAAAACCATCTGCTCCAGACGAACCTGGCCGGCTTCCAGGATTTGAGGGATCGAGCCAGGAATCCTCCGTTGATCCGCTTTCATTGCGCTGATGGCCTCTGAGCGCGTGATCTTCTTTATCTTGACTCATAAGCTTGTCCAAAACTTTCCGTCGACCTTCCTTGCCCGGTGCCTTTAAGGTCAAGATTTCTCGCACAACATGACCGCCAGCGATGATATTGTTCAAGGATTCTTTGGACTGTGCTGTGGCTAAGAATACCACTGAAGATGTCGTCGTGCAATACTGGCGAACAATCGAGCATATGATTTCGCTGACCTGGCGACTTCGTCCATTTTCTCCTCCAACTTGAAGTTCAGTTTCGACAGGGCAGAGTTTGTCCAAGTCATCAAGAATGACAAGGGCCGTACCACCGAGGCGAGCGCACCACGATGCAGACATAAATAGTCGGTTCAAGGTCTCCTTAATGGTAGACACCCGAGTTTCATCCGTGACTAACTTGCGGCAAGGGAAGTAAGATACGTTGCAGAGTTGCTCTTCCCGCAGACGAGCTGCCAACAACTGGCATAGCGATGTCTTGCCAGACCCAAGCCCTCCGGTTAACAAAATGGACGACCCTCTCGACAGATTCGTAAGACTCTGGCTGATAAGTGAATCAATCCCAACCATATTCGGTGGCGTAAGAGGTATCCGCTCGTCTGTAGCTACATTCGACAATGTAGTGTCTACTGGTTTTGGTACATCCGGCTGTACATCAACGATGAACTTGCTTTCTGATCCTAGTATCCAGCCGGACAATGATACTCCTTCTGTACTCTTCAAAGGTGGGTCAAAACGCAAGATACCGCCGTCAAAAGCTCCAGCAGAAAACTGATTATCAACTGCTGGGAGTAGCATTCCGTCTGTAAGAGGTCCTGACATGAGACCGGAATCCGAACCAGTACTGCCATATATAAACTTGATTCGTTCGGCCAGTGCGTTGCGAGATGCAGCTGTTTCTCCTCCGAATTTGAGGCCATCTCGCTTTTTGGAAATGTCCGACACAAATGGGTGTATCTTGATCGCTTTAACCGACGAAGAGCTTAGCTGAGCGGGTGCAGCTTCCACACGAACAATACCTCCCATAATCCCTGAGCAATTCAGAGCTTCGCAGAGACGTGTCGAGATAGCAACGTGCTTGGAATCAGGAGCATCGTCCCATGGTTGAACTTTGGCCACAATCTTAGTCGACACCCGTCCAGCTTCCCCTGATTCTTGTTCTTTCTGCTGTAACTGTTGCTGCGGGTCGACCGGAGGTTGTAGTCCTGCTGGCTGGATGATAGAAACAGCTACCCATTGATTCCCGCGGAGCTCATGACTTGAAAGTACACTCCGATCAACCCATACTCTCAGACCATCATTGGTATGACCGGAATTGTCTTCGTCAAACCAGTCCCTGACATGTTGCCTGTCCACGCCTCGAAGATAGACTGCGTGCTCGTCGGATTCGGAGCTCCTACTTTTCGGCCTGACAGTGCTGCTGCTGCTTCTCCCACCAACACTTTTGCGACTATTACTTGTTGTGCTTCGATTCTCGCCTCTATTGGCTCTACCAGACTTCGGCCGAACTTTTGGCGCCACTATAACTTCCGCGTCGGGCGCAATTTTAGCAAACGGCGATGTTGCAGGAGGAGCGGGAGTCAACGAGGTAACAACTATATTCGCGGTAGACGTCGGTGAAAGGTGCAATGTAAGTGGGTGTAGATGGTTCGTTGGATTTGATCCTGGACTGGTATATCCGGGGTTAGGAAGAGCTCGGATTTGGTGCAGCAGATTCAGTTCCAGGAACGAGGCGTGTAGTTCGATAACTATATTCTCGTCAGAACACACTCCAAAAGGCGCAACGGCTATACATACTCTCCCAGTCGGCCGGTGTCAAGGGTTCGATGTTGACAGTCTGCGCAATCGGATTGTCAAGGTGTAGGAATAACCCGACCTGCATAATCAGTGCCTAGTCTCTCTGAATAGGTGCGACAATCACCCACCTTCTGACCCTCGGTTAGTCCCAACACCCTCGCGAAGGTGGTATCGATTTCGATAGATGAAATCTCTTGTTCTCTGGCAGACGTATTCGAGTTGATCCCATCTCTGCTAACTACCGGCGCCAGCTTCCTCTTGCTCGGCATGCCCGTCCATCCTAGGTACGCCGACTTTTGCGTGGTAGATTGCGAATTCGATGGTCGATATTGTAGTTCTACAATGACATTTTGGGCAGCCTATTATATTGAAATTAGTACACCTGAATGCCGTTTGGTTCGAGGGATATGCGCTCTTACTGCGTTAGCATTCACCAACAGCGAAACGACCGGGGTTGGCAAGTTCACGAGACACGACTTGAGGGGTACCAAAGCGACTTCGGCAGTCGTGGTGGTCTTTCTGCTGGGAGCCATGGCGCAAAAGAGCAAATCTGTACCCGCATGCGATTTTAGAATGTAGGCTCCCTATAAGCGGGTCAGAGAAAGAAAAGATGAAGAGTAGGAGTGATGTTCGTAGTCCGCATAGTTGTTCGCCGGCAACTAAGTTAAGTATGCGATGAACGTTCGGCTTGAGCTTCTCCATGATCCACACCAGAAGCCGTCCTGGGGAAGGCACGGCCGACCGCCGAACCGAGGGTTAATCCGCGCCGGTGCACGTGACTAATCCGCTAGTCCAGCATGAGACTAGTGGTCAATTAAGGAATATCGACGCGTTCCACGTGTCGCGCGACGCGTCGATTTGATCTTTCGCTTTGGCGAGTTTTGGGTTAGCGCCGATGCCCAAGTTTGGCATCCACCAACCTCCAATTTCTTCGACAACACCACTTCAACCCTTGTATGCAGGCCATATAAGACTACACACCTTTTCGTTGACACAATTATTTCGGTCGCATACAGACGAGCATCTACTGTCTCGTCTTTCTAGCGCCAATATGGCTCTCCTTCAATATCCTGCCCCGGTAGACTATGCCGCTCAACAGGAGGCCTTCAAGGACTTCTTGAAAAGCTTCAAGAGCTTCGAGTCCGCATCAGAAGCCGCTGCGACAGAGGCTATCCAAGGATTGCGCATTGACGGCGACCGTACCGATGACGAATACGATTTCATGGATGATGTTGAGACCGAAGGAGGTGCTCGTCGTGATCCCAAGACGAAATATATGCGGATACTCCAAGATGTCGCAAACAGGGATAGCAATAGTATCTTGATTGAGCTAGATGATCTAGCAACAGTATGTCTATCCTTTAAATTATGTACACGAAGGTATTTATGACTGACTGTGTGCCCCTCATAGTATGAAAAATCTCTTCCTGAAGACGCCGATCTCAAGCTGGTAGAATCCTGTCAATCAAACACCAAGCGCTATGTCGATGTTTTTTCAGATGCCGTGGACGCTGTCATGCCTAAAGAGACGAAAGAAATATCGTGAGTTCAGATGATTACAGCAACATGAACCGACTTACTGACCATAATCAGCTTCAAAGACGATGTTATTGACATCATCATGTCGCAACGTGACAAGAGAAACGAGACAATGCGAATGGCTGCTGAGGCCGAGATGGATGCTAGCCCGCCGCAAGCCATGTTTCCTCCGGAGTTGACGCGACGATACACATTGAACTTCAAGCCTTTGACAGTGTCCGAGTCCAGCAGTGGACAAGGATCAAAGGCGCTGGCCGTTCGTCACGTACGGGGCGAGCATCTCGGCAGGTTGATTACTGTTCGTGGTATCGTGACCCGAGTGTCCGATGTCAAGCCAGCTGTCAGAATCAACGCTTATACTTGCGATCGATGTGGCAGTGAGGTGTTCCAGCCTATCACAACCAAGTCATTCTTGCCTATGACTGAATGTCCTTCCGACGATTGTATTGCAAACAACTCCAAGGGACAACTGTTCCTTTCCACCCGTGCTTCAAAGTTCATTCCTTTCCAGGAAGTCAAGATTCAAGAAATGGCAGATCAGGTTCCAGTTGGACACATTCCCAGAACCTTGACTGTACATTGTAATGGCAGTCTTACACGTCAACTCAACCCTGGAGATGTTGTTGATATTGCCGGAATCTTTCTTCCCACGCCTTATACCGGATTCAGGGCTATTCGCGCTGGTCTGTTGACAGACACATACCTTGAAGCGCAGCACATTACTCAGCACAAGAAAGCCTACGACAGCATGATCATGGACAGCCGAACAATTAAGAGAATGGAACAGTACAAGAATTCGGGTCATCTGTACGAATATCTTGCTCGGTCTATCGCTCCTGAAATTTATGGACATCTTGATGTCAAGAAGGCCTTGTTGTTGCTTTTGATCGGCGGTGTGAACAAGGATTTGGCAGATGGCATGCACATCCGTGGAGACATTAATATTTGCCTTATGGGTGATCCTGGTGTGGCCAAATCTCAGTTGCTCCGATACATTTGCAAAGTCGCCCCTCGTGGTATCTACACTACTGGTCGCGGTAGCAGTGGTGTTGGTCTCACAGCCGCTGTTATGCGAGACCCAGTCACCGATGAGATGGTGCTGGAAGGTGGTGCTCTTGTGCTCGCTGATAACGGTATCTGCTGCATCGATGAGTTCGACAAGATGGACGACTCGGACCGAACAGCCATTCACGAAGTTATGGAACAGCAAACCATTTCTATCTCCAAGGCCGGCATTACCACAACCCTCAATGCCAGAACGTCTATTCTGGCCGCAGCCAACCCTCTGTATGGTCGTTACAACCCTCGCATTTCTCCTGTTGAGAACATCAACCTTCCTGCCGCTCTTCTCTCACGTTTTGACGTTATGTTCCTTATGCTCGATACCCCCTCCAAGGATGCCGACGAGGAGCTAGCTAAACACGTCACATACGTCCACATGCACAACAAACACCCAGAGACCGACGATACTGCGATTGTTTTCAGCCCTAATGAAGTTCGTCAATTCGTGGCACGTGCTCGTACCTACCGCCCAATAGTCCCCAGAGAAGTATCGGACTACATGGTCGGTGCCTACGTGCGTATGCGTAGACAACAAAAGAAGGACGAAGCAAACAAACGCCAATTCTCACACGTCACGCCTCGTACCCTCCTCGGTGTAGTACGTCTTTCACAGGCTTTGGCGCGTTTGCGATTCAGCGACACTGTTGTCACCGATGACGTTGACGAAGCACTTCGACTTGTCGAGGTCAGCAAAGCGTCTCTGGATAATGAACAGCGCGGAGAGGGAGACCAGACACCAAGCAGCAAGATCTACAACCTCATCCGTGGTATGCGCGAGAGTGGCGCTGCGGCAGCCGAGGACGGACAAGAAGGAGAACTCAGCATTCTCCGAGTTCGTCAGCGAGTCATTGCCAAGGGCTTCACGGAGGATCAGCTCACGAAGACTATCCAAGAATACCAAGAGTTGGATGTGAGTACTCTCGGTAATCTTCTAGACTATGATGTACATTTACTAACAGAAACCAGGTCTGGCAAATCACCGGCGACGGCACTCGTCTGCTTTTCGTTGAACTTGATGGCTTTGATGACGATATGGATATCTAGACTAAGGCGTTCTCCATTCCGTCTTTACAAATGCTCTGAGTCCTAAGATTATTTACGTGTTTTGTATATGGGGAAGGTTAAGCGATGTCATTTCTGGATGGTGAAAGGCGGCGTACGGTTGTACAAGGATCAATACAGTAATATGCGATAGCAATGCATTCTGTTTATTCAATGAGATCTGTAAAAAGAGCGAAGCATTGGTCCTGCGATGCATAGAGTATGGCTGTTGTAGCTGTAGGGGCAAGCGTGTGCCTGAAAATTGAGGCATCAAAAGCAAAAAATAAAAAGATTTCAAAATCTATTCCCGCCCGGAATCGAACACCTCACCAACCACCTACAAAAACACTCCTACCTCAAAATTACTTGCAAGAATAAAAAAAAAAAACTGGTAGCTTCTCTTTGATTGAGCGTGTCATCCTTAGTGCAGGGGCCATGCTAATCTTCTCTGTATCGTTTCAAATTGACCAAATGCCCGAAGGCATAAGGCATAGGAAAAGAATGGATTATATGCGAGAGAACGGGAAGGGTTGGGGTGGGAGTGAAGGGGAGTTTTGATTGGGTCGCTTGGGTTAGTGCCCGCGAGGCGGGAAAGTGGCCTGAGGCCACAAAGGGAACGTCAAATTTGTCGCTTACCAGGAGGTTGCGATGATGAGTAACTATGGAAAACCAGCTGAATGGAAAGGGGAAATGAAGGATAATAGAAGAGAAGGCTGATCATTGATAGAAGGTGAAATAATATGGAACGAAAAATTGGGCCATGTGAGGGCAGCGACTGCTCATTGATTGTGGCGAACAGAAAGCATCAATCAATCAAGTAGTTATATATCGACTGGAGAGCCTTGTCCCTGCCTGAATCGTTGTAAGGTCGACTGAATGTCTTTTCGAAGTATGGGTTGAGCAGTGAAGACAAGTATGCCTATTCACATTCAACATCAAGATCATAGACATCACGAAGCATCATAAGGAAAAGAATTGAAGAAGCAAAGAAGAAGCTGAGGGGTAAATAAATCGAAGAGCCATGCATGCCCCCCCCCACCACGATGCCGGATGCCCAATTATGAGAACGTGACTTCAATCAACCCTAAGCCATGCTCTTTGATAATAGGGTTATCCAGGGTTAGGGTACCATCATCGAGTCTGACGTCCGGCCTCTCCTTTGGCCGTTTTGGCCGTGTATGTCTCCGTCTCCGTCCCCGCTTAAATTTGAATTCTCGTTCCTGGTCCCCTGGATACTCCCCAAACGGCCAAGTCAGCTATACGCTGTACATACTCTTTCCCTCTTTTTAGTTGATATTTACACAGTACTCCGTACCTGACTCGTCATTCAGTTAAAGATGTATGCCATATGGCCGTGTGTAACCAGCGAACAAAGTAAACGCATTGGCAGCACAGCCATAGTAACCGAGAATAAGTGTCCCAGCCAACCAGAGGCATCAGATTCGAGAGTTAGCCGTCAAGCCTCGGCATTTTTCTTATCATTAGCGCGCTCCAACCAATCACAGCATCGGTACTATCCCCGGATTTCCGGAAGTGGGTCTCGATGCTGTATGGGGGTCCAGTGACCCTGCCTCACTACAAAGTATTTAACGGGCAGCTTGATGCTACCCTGTCGCTCTTATTTCTTTATTATTCGTCTTGACTGAGCTTCTTGTTCTCTCTACTTTTTAAGTATACACACGTTTAGATATATACTTGTCAGGAGAGCACTCATTGCATTCACAATGCCCGTCAAGTCGTCTTATCCGGATTTCGAGATCCCCGATACCGATATCTGGTCGTTCCTGTTTGAGCGAAATGATCGGGACTTTCCAGATGACAAAGGTAAACCTAATCCCAGCCTCGAAAGCAAATAGAATCTAACATCTGGAAGAACTCTTCGTCGATGCCGATACCAAACGGTCATACACATTTGGCCAACTCCGCGACAGCGCAGTGACATTTGCCCACGGTCTCAAAGCAACATGGAACTGGAAAAAGGGCGACGTTCTTGTCATCTTCTCCCCCAACTGCGTGGACACACCAGCCCTCATGTACGGCGTAGCCTGGACCGGCGGCGTCATCTCCCCCGCAAACCCAACATATACCGTGGACGAACTAGCCTTTCAGCTGGGCAACTCCGAAGCAAAAGCCCTCGCGACCCAGCGCGCTTTACTCCCCATTGCGCGCGAAGCTGCGAAGAAAGTGGGCTTACCGGAAGATCGGATTATATTAATTGGCGACGAGCGGGATCCGAGTGGAAAGGTGAAGCATTTTACCTCTATTCGGAATATATCCGGTACGACGAGGTTCCGTCGGCAGCGCGTTGACGCAAAGAAAGATGTTGCGTATCTGGTGTACTCGTCTGGTACGACGGGGTTGCCGAAGGGTGTCATGCTTTCGCACAGGAACATAGTTGCGAATATTTTGCAGTGCAAGAATACTGAGGGGAGATATCTCTCTTGGAATGGCAATGCGGATGGGAAGGGAGATCGCATTCTAGGGTTTTTGCCATTTTTTCATATTTATGGTAAGTTGAACCCCTGACATAATTTTTTGAACAGCGTCTAATTTTTTCCAGGCCTCACCTGCATCCTTCACGTCAGCGTACACGCCGGATATGCCGTGTACGTCATGCCCAAATTCGAAATCGAGAAATTCTGCTCCCACGTCCAAAACTACAGAATCACATTCATCTTCGTCGCTCCACCCGTCGTCCTCCTGCTAGGCAAACACCCCGTCGTCGACAAATACGATTTATCTTCCTTGAGAATGATGAATTCCGGCGCAGCACCACTTACCCGTGAACTCGTCCAGACCGCAGCCGCACGAATCAAAGTGCCCATCAAACAGGGCTACGGCCTAACCGAAACCAGTCCTACAACACACACCCAAGTCTGGGAAGACTGGGACAAGGACATCGGTTCCGTGGGCCAATTGCACCCCAACATGGAAGCCAAATACATGACCACCCCGGAGGACGACTCGGAGCCTCAAGAAGTCCCCGTCGGCCAAGTAGGTGAACTCTGGATGCGCGGTCCAAACGTCTTTATGGGATACCACAAGAACAAGAAGGCGACGGATGGCTGTCTGACTCCCGATGGCTGGTTCATGACTGGCGATGTCGGATATCAGGATAAGGATGGCAAGTTCTTTATCACGGACCGTATTAAGGAGCTTATCAAGTACAAGGGCTTCCAGGTTCCGCCGGCTGAGCTTGAAGGTATCCTTCTCGATAACGAGTTGATTGATGACGTTGCCGTGATTGGTGTGCACAGCGAGCAACACGGATGCGAGGTTCCGAGGGCATACGTTGTTCGAAGTGCGGCTAGTAAAGCCTCTGGCGTCAGTGATGCCGACGAGGCGGCCAAGATCGTTGCTTGGATCCATGACAAGGTCGCTCAACATAAAAGACTAAGAGGTGGTGTACGGTTTGTGGATGCTATTCCCAAGAGTGTCAGTGGCAAGATTTTGCGACGAGTGCTCAAGGATCAAGCTAAGAAGGAGGATGAGAAGCTAAAGGCTAAGCTATAAGCCATTGCGGGTATCTTGTTGATACATGTATGGAATTCATGTATATTATTCACAGCCTTCTAGCGCCATGTTTTGGAATCGTTTTATTTACTGCCTATTTTCAAGTGGATCAAACCAGGAGTAAATCCCAGTCCATATCCTCTAAAAGATCTAACCAGTGCCTTTGCTGCCTCAGAGAATCCGACCCCCAATAAAGCTTAATCATTTCCTGAGCTCGGATTGTATTTCGAATCCCAAAATTGACTTCTAGCGTCTTTAGTGCGCCGAGGATCAAGGATAGTTGCTCTTGTTTACCTTCACATTCGCATCCGGCAATGAAGAGCGGGAAAGTGAGTGCTGAGAATTCGGTGTGGCTGTCTGGTGGATGGCAATAGAGCAGGGTAATGATGTTTTGTAGCGCTTGGGATTTCGAGTGGGAGATTTGAGAGCGCAGTTTGTACCATATGTTAGGCTGTGCCATAGTCGTGGTGGTAGGCCATGCCATTCTCTCCAGACTAGAGTGTAGGAATATGAATGCGGCATAGCGGAAACTGTTTGCCACCATTTCTAGCCGGTCAATTGTTGCTTCTGTAATGCCATCGGGGATGATAAATGATTGCTCTCTGCAGGACCAGTTTGTGAGGTATTCGTTTCTGCAATTCGTTAGTTCAAGTTTTCCTTTATAAGCTTGGTAAGGAGCTGACGCACATATCGGATATCTCTCGGGTTAAGAAAGCAAAATCATCCACTCTGCGAAGATCTGCAATTCGCGAACAGACTTTTACTATCTGTTCGCTACATCCCAGGTATATGTCTATTTTGGGAGTTGTATAAAGACCTTCGCAAATCAAGCGTGGTTTGAGAGTTGGGGTCATGAGATTGGCCATGTATTGCCAATATGTCAACCTATAAATTCATTAGTGTGTCGAACAAAATCAGCAAGATTTCTACAAACTTACAAGCCAGACAGCCAGTCGGCAAAGTCTCGATCGAGATTGACCAACCCCCCACAAGAGATTACAAGTCTCTGCAAGGCCTCCAAATGCCCCCTCCAAGACCTAACCGAACCCCTGACAGCTTCATACTTGCACAGCGATGCAACAGTAGCAAGTAACTCTTCAAGCAAGGTAATATACGCCGGACTCATAAAAACCAATTGCGACAAATCCGTCAACGCATTTCGAATACCAGACAACGTTTTGCCGTAATATGTCATTTCGGCTTTTCGCAATACGTCTCCGTTTGGTGACTCCCAGTTTGACATGTGCCCTGCTGATAGAGTGCAGAGAGCGTTTAGGAGGAGTGGTGATGATAATGCGCGCGGGATGAGTACTTCATTCAGAGGGTTCCGTTCCATTTGGAGGTTCAGGACCAGGTGGGATCCTCGCTCGACATGGTATTGTATGTAGAATGCTTCAAGGGGTTGGAATAATGTGAGTGTGGGGGTGATGCTATTCTCGAATATTGGTCCATGATTGGAAGAAATAGTCAAGCTTCCATAGGTGTCTTCACTTTCATGCGTTCTTGATGTATCGGGGGTAGAGATTGATTCTGGCGTTGATGGGTGGCTTGTCCAGTAAGCCTTTTCACTCGGACTATATGTTGGAGTTGATTCCGAAGATGGAGAACGAAGAATCTTATCATCATGACAGATTTTTGAAACTTTTCTGCGCTTTGTTTCTGATACTCTCTGCTGCTGAAAAGTTGTCGTGGTCGTACTCATAGGCGTGATCCATAAATTTGAATAGCCCTCACAATCACGTCCTAACCTGATACAATTTCCGCATCTATATCATCTTAGTCTCTATACCATCTATCATGAAAAAGAAGATACTCACTTTGGCTTCTGTTCATCACACTTCTTCCTCCTCTTCTTACAAGTCACACACCCGGAACGGCTCCAGCTACCTCTAACCCGTAGGGGCGACACATTCCGCGATGGCGACAGTCCTGCCAATGAGATCTCTGATGGGGTAGGCGAAGCTGCCATGCGTCAATGTATCAGATTTGCTAGTGTAGTGTGCTAGTGAAGATAAAAACGTCCCGAGCCCTGATTGATGGAATGAGACTCGCTTGCATAGGCCCTCTTGGCATGAGTTTTCGGATGTTGGTGTATATGCGATTATCGCTTCATGTCTGGTTTGGGAAAAACTTGCGCCAGAGTGCTCCTATCAAGTTTCAACCCACGAATGGAACCCAATTCCTTTCTCGTGTTGCGCAAGGGGAAAAGTGACGATCTGGAATCTTTCTGCGATCGAAGGAGCGACTCGAGAGGGGAAAAAGACGCGCTATACCTTATACGGAAGGACATGCGCCGAGCTTATCGCGATAACGAAAACTCAGTCTGTATCTCCTATCATTAATCAGATCCACCAATGCTGTACGTAACATTGAATTCTAGATTTCGAAACGATAAAGAATTCCAGATAATGGAAAAAGCTAATCAGACCAAATCTCGCAATTCCACATTATTCCAGACACCTATGTAGGTACTCCGTAGATATCAGAAAGAAAGAAAGAGAGCATCGGCGTTATCAAGGGCCGATAAGCGACGATAAGCAAAAGTGGGCGCGACTCCTTCCCAAAACGGCAAGTCCTCCCGATATTTCCTCACAGCCTCAGGCACCGAGTACTTTTCTCTTATCATTCGCCATCTATCTATATATTTGCCGTTTCCCGTCCCATCCTACTATTATTCATAACAGAGCCTTTATACGTCGATATATATACGCTTCAAAGTGAATTTTCGTCATAATGTCGGCCGTTACACAAGCAGTTTCACAGACGGGCTTGGCCCAACTGCATCCCTTCGACCCTCTCACCCCCTCAGAAATCAAACTGGCCGTTAAGATCTTGGAGGGCACATTCCCAGGCGTCAAATTGAGGTACAAACGTATAGATGTTCAGGAGCCTCTCAAGAAAGATGTTATCCCATATATTGAGGCCGAAAGGCTCGGCAAGAGTCTGCCTCCCAAGCCAGCTCGTGTGCTACATACTCTTTTCCATCGACTTGACAATGGCGCTTTTTACAAGGCGTTGATTAATGCCGATACCAAGTCTGTGATTTATGCGAAGGAAATGCCAAAGCATGTTCAGGTTTGTATTTCTTGTCGGGAGAATCGCCATGATTCGTGGGCTAATTTGTTGCCATTTAGGGCCCTATTGATGTGGATGAGATGATGGCCATCGAACAACTATGTCTCGAAAATCCTGAAGTTCAAAAGGAGATTGAAAAGTTGCAACTGCCCCCTGGTGTCACAGTATGCAACGACCCATGGATCTACGGCACAGACGACCCCGAGGAAAGCCGTCGACTGTTTCAATGTTATATGTACATAGTCGAGGTCAACCACCCACAGAACAACCACTACTCGACACCCGTCAAGTTCTCGCCTGTCTTTGACGGTCTCACGCATGAGTTGGTCCGAATGGATTATCTTCCGGCAGGTATTGACCATTCAATCACGGCTACTGCTCCTTGGAAGCCAGTCAAAACTATCCAGTATGCACATGAGCTGCTTGATGAGCCGCTGAGGACGGACTTGAAGCCGTATATTGTACAGCAACCCGAGGGACCTTCCTTTAATGTGGACGGCAATCTTGTGACTTGGCAAAAGTGGCGATTCAGGGTTGGCTTCAACACCCGTGACGGTTTGGTGATTAACAATGTCACATATGATGGCCGTAACCTGTTTTATAGGTTGTCTCTCTGCGAGATGACGGTGCCATATGGAGGTATGCATATCCCCTTTCAAGTCGTCGACATTCGTGGCTAACAGCATAGACCCCCGCAAACCATTCCATCGCAAGCAAGCCTTCGATGTCGGTGACGTTGGCTTCGGCGTAACAGCCAACCAGCTGTCCCTCGGATGCGACTGTCTCGGCCACATCAAATACTTCAATGGCTGGCGAACAGACAGCAAAGGCGAACCCGTGTTCTTGGAGAACGTAATCTGTCTGCACGAGCAAGACAACGGCCTCCAACACAAACACACCAACTACCGCACAAGCTCCGCCACAGTAGTGCGGAACCGCCAACTGGTTGTTCAGATGATCTGCACCGTAGCAAACTACGAATACATCTTTGCCTACATCTTCGACCAAGCAGCCGGTATTGAGCTCGAGGTCCGCGCCACCGGTATCTTGTCCACATCCCCCCTGGACAACCAGAACGGTCAGACCGTCCCCTGGGGCACAAACGTCGGTCCAGGCGTCGTAGCCGCAAACCATCAACACATGTTCTCATTCCGCATCGACCCTGCCATCGACGGCTTCAAAAACACCGTCATCTACGAAGACAGCGTCGCCATGCCCGAAGACGACAACAACCCCTTCGGCTGCGGCTACATCTCCCAGGAAACCATCCTCAAGAAATCCGGCTCAGCGCAAACCTCCATCGAACGCCACCGCGTCTTCAAAATCCGAAACGACAGCGTCATAAACCCGATCACTTACAAACCCGTCGCATACAAACTGCAAACCTCCCCTGCTCAAATGCTTCTCATGGGTCCCAAATCATTCAATTACCGTCGCGCAGAGTTTGCGTCGAAACCTATCTGGGTTACCAAGTTCCAGGAAGAGGAGTTGTATGCTGCGGGCGAGTTTACGAATCAGAGTCGGCAGTCGGAGGGTGTTGAGAAGTGGGTTGCAAGGAACGAGACGGTGGAGAATGAGGATCTTGTTTTGTGGCATAGTACGTCCCTCCCCCTCTCATCTCCCTTTCCCTTTAAAACAATCTTATCTATAGATGCTTGGAACTGACGCGATGGATATAGCATTCGGCCTCACGCACAACCCCCGTATCGAGGATTTCCCCGTCATGCCAGTTGAGAAAGTGAGCGTGATGCTCAAGCCGGATGGCTTCTTCACCAAGAACCCTGCCCTGGATGTGCCGCCTTCAGTGCAATCGTTCAACAAATCTACTCTGCATAGCGATACTGCCGCTTCGTGCTGCAGCCATGACAAGGCGGGCTCTAGTATGGATAAGGCGAAGTTGTACAAGAGGGTTGACTAGGTTCTATAACTAGGTTCTATAACTTGGTTAGGTAATAGGGTTGGATAGTTGTCCTATGGCGCTGTAAATGAATGATGATGAGTGGAATCTTGATTTAATGATCGTACATATATATAGTGAGAATTTTGATTATTGAATCTTGCCCGAATGTAACATTGAAAATGAACATGCATCTGTTAGCAGTAGTGACCCCAGTCCAAACCCCTGGACTATACACTTCTAACATACCTAGGTAACTAGTGCAATGACAAAGTATGAAATCTATATCATTATTTCTGTAAAAACATAAGATAAAGCAGAGAGAAAACAAAAGTAGAACAACCACCCCCCCCTTCCATCAATCCTCTCCTCTCCTCTCCTCTCCTCTCCTCAATACAAATTCATAGTCATTTTTGGAAGTCATTACAAAACACAAAAGCCTCGGGTAGAGAAACAATGTATCTATGTATAGAGCAGAAACAAAAAGTTGACATCATATTTTTGTGCGGTCATGTCTTTCATTCCCTTCTTTTCATAGCGCGACGTGGTGTCTGCTAATAGACACCTTGAAAACTTGAATAGGTAGTTCGTTAACGAATATGTAATGAAACTCGTTCGTAAATAAACAGATAAAAGACCGTCGAGCGTCAGGTCTAGTCAATCAGTCTGGGTGTGTGTGCACGGGACTGTTTAAGTTGAAACATCTACGCCTTAGTAGGAACGTGAGCGCTGGGCACCTTGCCGTGGCCGACACGGTCAATGGCAGCCTGGCGAGCTCCTGCAAGGCCGTATTGGGAGGGGATACCCTCTACACGGTGAGTAGAGTTGATGTTCTTGACAAGAGTGATTTGCCAGCAAGTAGCACCACCCTGGCGGGAGGTGATGGTAGAGGAAGCCAAGAAGTACTCCCAGATCTGTTGTTCGGTTAGTAAATTTGCGCAAAGAAAAAAGTTAGGATGAGGCTTACTCTGAACCATCTCTTGCCATACTTGGCCTCAACCTTGTCGCGGTTGGCCATCCAGTTGCGGTACCAGCGCCACAAAGTGGCAGAGTAGTGAACACCAACGGTGTCAATGCTCTTGATTTCAAATCCAGCACCTTCGAGAGAGTCGACGACGAAACCAAGAGGAGTAGAAGCGTCAGCACCGGGGAAGATGTACTTGTTCATGAAAAGACCCCAGATGAGATCCTCGTACTGCCATGATTTTCGGAGACCAGCGATCTGAAGGAAGAAAACACCATCGTCATCAAGCATGTCGTAGACCTGAGAAAGGAAAGAGCTGAAGTGACGGACACCGACGTGCTCGGCCATCTCCAAACAAGTAATCTTCTTGTAACCACCAGTAACGGAGGGAGCATCACGGTAGTCCATGCACAAAATCTTGCTTTGAGATTCTTCAATACCAGCCTTACGAAGACCGTTGTTTCCCCATTTGGTCTGGTTGCGGCCGAGGGTGATTCCAGTAACGTGAGCATTATAGTGGACAGAAGCGAATTTAGCCAAGGTACCCCAGCCACAGCCGAGATCGAGGACGGTGTCACCGGGCTTAAGACCAATCTTTTCGCAGACAACGGACAGCTTGTTGTCCTGGAGCTCCTCAAGTGTCTCTTCCTTGTTGATGTCGCTGATAATACCGGAGGTGTAGATCATACGAGGACCCAAGAACCAAGCGTAGAAATCGTCACCACGGTCGTAGTGATCACGAACCTGTTCCTCATCTGTACAATCGTTAGTTTTAATCTCGGATAGTATGCATTATCTGAAAAGGTACTAACCCTGAGAGCGGGAGTGGATAAGCATTTCCGGAAGGAAGCCAGTCAAGAAATGCTTGTACAATTGCCAGGTGAAACGGAAGCTTGCCCAGTCATGTCGGTACTCAAGGATATCCAAAGCATCACCCTTGAAGTCAACGTCTCCATCAAAGTACTTCTCAAAGAAAGTTGTCATGGGGATCTTGCTCTTGCCGTGGTACTTGACGCGGTCATGCTCGCTGTGGAATTCCAAGTAGTGCTCGACGGGACGACCGGGGTATTTAGCCTTTTCATTCTTGCGGGGAGAAGCTCCAGATGCAACGGTCCAGAAGACCATCAAAATAGGGATTGTGGTGAAGATGGCGAAGAAAATGGTGGTGTAGAAGCCACCGCGGAATTGGCGAGCAATGTAGAACGGGACACCGATCAACAGGATGATCAAGAGGACATTGGAGAAGCTGTCACTGCCGGCAGAGTCTGCGGGAAGGGGGGCATTTTTGATGGCAGGATACTAGTATTGCAATTGGAGTCAGTCGGATGAACAGTTCAACAAGGCCACGTTCAAGCTTCCAGGGTCCGTACCGACGTTGTCCTCACTCCACAGTCCTCGGGGGCAGGAGATGCGGGCGCAGGAGGAGTCTCGATGAACTCAAAGTCCTCGGTGGACTCTGAATGAGTTCTGGCCATATTTTCACAGTCAATTGAGTACTTGATCGTGCTGACTGTGTGCGATGAAACAGAAAGCGAGATGTTTTGGCAAAAAAGAGCGGGATGTGTCTGGGAGAGCAATAATAATCGGCTAGGGGATCTCTCAGACCCATCCACGCCAAGCAGCCCGAGCTCGTGCCCACTCCAGAGCTTGGGCTGGCGGACGGTACCAGGGGTTCCAGATTTGCGCACTCTACAACGTACACCGCAAGAGTGAAAAGACGCTGCCTACGAGTACACGCAGTATTTCTATTTGACTACGTATTGACATATTTGATTAAATATTAGGTTGATGCCGTGTAACTGTGTACATCAACTGTTTCTAAGCACGTGCCAATTGGTGAACACGAACATACCAAGGTATATTAATCTGACTCCTGGGATACACCATCTGAGCCAATTCTGATTTCATGTAGTGAATATTTGTACACATCAATTGATAAAACACCCCATGAACCAAGTAGTAGACCAATGCATAGATGATAAATACCTCAATAACGCCGAATTATACTTACAATCCGACGAAGCCAATCCATTCTGTCTTTGGAAAAGTGAAGAGAAAGTCAAAAGTAAAAATAGTCCTTCAGGCGCCACCTTGTCCGTTAAAGCCACACCCCGCCGTTTCCATCCTTGAATGCCATGAGTTACAAAGTGAGCTGGAAGTTCAATGTCTCTTCATCCTCTTCGAAAAGAGGAAGACCAATTTCTTCGTCGGAAATAGGGACAACCTCTTGCTCAGGGAGGCAACCCGCTTCTTCGCAGCGCGCCCACATCTCACTGCCAACCGGAGGGGCTCCGTAGAGTTGCACGTATGTTTCCGGGCTCACAATGGCTTTCGGTTGGGAAGGTTTCTTTCCGGCTGTGACTGGCTTGTTTGGAAGGGCGGACGATACTGATCTGCCTCTAGAGTAGCCCACAGTGGTACGCGAGCTGGCTGTAGCGACAGCATGTCGCGCGTTCGATACGTTGGCCTGAGGAGTAGGAGTCTTTCTAGCTTTAGCTGCTGCGGAAGAAGACCTAACAGTGTCGCTGCGAACTGTCGCTGAGGATCCGGGCCGAGAAAGAGCAGCCGCAGCATTGCGTGCTTTCAAAGTACTCGCTCTGGTTGGTAACATGGCCGAGGCACTGCGAGTGTGTTCTTTCTTGTGTGCTCGACTGGAGCTAGCTTCAAGGAGCGGTTCGGACTTGTCCTCTAGAAGAAGTTCCTTCAAGTCGATATCATCAACCTGCTTCTGAATCATTTCATCGATCTTCTTCTCGGAAGCGATCACCTGCTCCTGGAATTTGCGCTGACGATCAGTAAGGCCGTCCTCTCCGATATCACCATGGTAGTAAATTTTCTGCCAGCCCCGGGTCATATTGGCTCCTTTAAATTGGGGAAATGTGGTGTCGTAGGTAATGTCTTCTGGATAATCAGGCAGTTCTATTCGCGTAATATCAGTATCAAGAGACAGCAATTCTCTCTTAGGAGATATAATTTACCTTTGGGTTTGGGCGGCGCATATTCGACATCAGGAACATCATCGACGTCAGACGCGTCGATGACCCGTGACTGGGTCTGATGAACCTCGATTTCCGCTTTCTTTGGCTTCTTGATACTGGAGCCTCTGTGCTTGGTTTTCTGCGTCTTCAAAGAGTCGGCCTGCAAACCTGGAGTCTTGAACGCCGCTTTCGCATTTGTAGTCTTTGCTCCTAGAGGGGCGCGGTTTCGAGGACCTATAAAGTATAAGCACTTCGATCACTTCGAAAAGTCACGGTCTGTCCTACCCAATGGCGTAACGAAAGCTTCCTTGCCTGACTGCAAAGCCTTTCCACCCAGTCCCCCTCCATTGCCTTTCACAGTGTTCTTTCCAAATGCCAGTGGTTCGTTTTCATCGTGTAGCGGGACCTTGAATGGCGTCTTCGGAGCTCTATTGCCGGGGGTCTTCTGCTGTAGCTGTCGAACGCTTTGATTCAAGGGCTTGGATGCCGCGGTCATCTGGTGCGAGTGCACCAGATTCTCCTGATCTCGTCGAGCGAGCATGCTGGCGGCGCGGTGTCGATTGAATATTATTAAACCATCAGTTTGTAAATCGGTGTCGATGATCTTTAATCAGTAGTTTGTGGTAGTCATATGTAGTTAGTTGACGTAGAGTGGGCTAGACAAAGGCGGCAATCGCCGTTCTTTTGTTGATTCGGCGGTTGCCCGTGGAGACGGGTCTCACCTTCCCTCCGCCCCACGACCTAGCTAACCCAAACAAGTTAGCCCGGCCCAATCGGGAAATGGCCAGCCCCTTAAGAAAGAGCAGGAAGGCACCAAGGCATCCAACCACGGGACCGGGAAGGGAGTGGCTTGACTCCTTAAGTAGGCTTAGCACCGTCTCCAGCTGGGAAAACAGACAACTCAACAATTCGACTGCCTTCCAACTCCATACACTCTTCTATTAATTCACAACTTGCTGAAATTCGCTGAGCGAACTGTTACGTTATTTTCACAAACACCTTCTCAACACCCACCAAGTCAAATCACTATTCAAAATGGACAAGATCCGAGAGGTACGTCTAAGAAACCCCTCCCCTATGATGCTGCCCCCTGATGGCGGGGTAGCTTATGTTATTGTTGTTGTCTGCCAACAGCAGCATCAGCAGAATAACGAGACTCTACAAATTAGTGAAAGTGAATTTTTGCGGCATACTGATCATGTTTTTCTTATTTACAGAGAATGAACGCTCTCCGCGTCGAGGCGGACGAGGCTCAATCGCAGGTCGAGGAGCTCAAGGCCAAGATCAAAGCTTTGGAACAGGAGAACTTGGCAAAGGAGCAAGAAATCACTTCCTTGACACACCGCAACCAGCTCCTCGAAGGAGAGATTGAGAAGATCGAAGGAAACATGAAGGAATACAAGGACAAAGCCGATGTCAGCGCTCAGCACGATACCCAGAACGAAGCTTTGCAGAGACGTCTCCAGCTCCTCGAGGAAGAGGCCGAAGAAGCCGACAAGAACCTGCGTGAGACCAACGAGAAGTATGTCTTAAAATATTGGATTTGAGACCTTGAAAGCGACTTGTGGCTAATTACAATAATCTAGACTCCGCCAGACCGATGTCAAGGCCGGCCACTACGAGCGAAAGGTCCAAGCACTCGAAGTCTCCAACAGCCAGTGGGAAACCAAGTACGAGGAGATGGCCAAGAAATACTCCGATCTGCAGAAGGAGTTGCACGAGTTGGAGGTTTCCATCAGCAATGTTTAAATAGCGACCTATATCATCATCATCATAAATACAACAGTGTGCCCGCCTGTTACCCGCTTCAGATTGTTGACGACCTGTTTCCCAGTGTGATTCTCCTGATCCCCACAGAACCGTGTTCGGGTCCCTCGTCGATGGAACAGTGTACCACTATGTTGGAAGGGATTCTCTTTTGATTTGAGGCGTGTCGTTGTCACCAGCATCCTGGTTGTTTTCTTGCAGTTTCCTTTACCTCCGTGTGTTATCCTTCCGCGGTGTTTTATCTGGTAAATAAAGGATATTTTAATCAAGTTTCTCATACAACCAAGTACGGACGTAGCTGTAATGACTCGGTAGAGCCTATAGGAAATTGACAATCTCTCAGCGTTCCTGCCTAGCGCTGGCTTTCTTCTTCTTTCCTGCTCGTTCTTTCCTCCTCGTGATCTTGCGTTCCTCTTTCGATTCGTAACGAAATTGTTTCTTCTTCTTTTTAGGGGCGCCTGATTTCGAGCCATATTTCTTCGCTGCTTTGGGTTTCTTTGGCACTTCCTCCTCTTCTTTGTGTTTCTTGTCGTCTTCATCATCAGATGATTTATCTTGCTTATGAAGCTCATCCTTGGAAAGTCCCATTTCTTCAACCGTCACGGTAGTGTATTTGTCCTCGTCGATATATTCTTCTTCGTAGTCTACCGGAGCGGGTTCCTCGAATCCTTGCCATTCCTCTTCCTCGGAGTCAGAATCAGAGCCGCTTTCTTGAGACGAGGCATCGCCGCGGATTTGTTCTAGCATTCTCTTGGATTCGTTGAGAGCTTGTTCGATTTCTGCTGCTCGTTGTTCGCGGATCTACAGTATAGGATATTAGTAAAATTCAAAGTCAAATGCAGACCGGGAGCATCGTACCTTTCTCCTTTCCTCCCTTTTCTCTTCACGCGCTCTCTTCTCTGCATGTTCTTGTGCCAATTTTATTCTTTGCACTTTGCGCTTGTGAAAACCCGTCAGAAATTCATGTCTGGCGTCCGGATCGAAGCTGATTTCTTCAACTGCATTCTCGAGCTTTCGTCGTTTGAACTGTGGTGCCATGTTTCCAAATATTTTGCAGCAATTTGTAAAGGCAATTGCGTTGTTGTCTAAAATATGAAATGGAGTGATACTGTCAAAATAAATTGCGGAAAATCCTTTGCGGGCAGCGGGAAGCTCACCATGCCAAGCCTGCCTACCGTACAGTTCGAGCTCCAATCCGCCCGCTCAACCAACGTCAGAACTGCAACCATTTACATGGACACCACAATATAATCAACATGATGATTCCCAGGAAACTGTTGGTGCTAGCTCTTGGAGCTGGCATCGTTGATGCTCTCAGAGACACATCACCATTCATCCTTCTTTCCACTTCAGAGTGAGCTTACCCTGCCCTATCATATAGTGACCAGACTAGCTGACAGAATGATAACTAGTTTGCTTTCCTCTTCCTCTTCCGCGAACATCCTACCCGCAACTTCTCTACTCAGCGATGTCTGGAGCAGCTTAAAGACTTGTCCGTCGGACTATTATATCATTGCGACCCAGCCCGGTGTCCACGCTACCGACTATTCAACACAGAAGGCAACACCGCGTCTTCGAGAAAAGGTGCTGGGAAATGACAAGACGATTCGCTCCAATATAACAGTGACAGAGGTTGTGGGCCTTTTTGACCCAACATCCATTCGAAATGGATTGGAAGAGGAGTGCGGTGCACAAGTGACAAAGATAGACGGAGGAGCAAGCGGCACATCTCTCGAGTTTGAAGGTGGACCAAGAATTATAGACATTACATTCCCTGCTCTGTCTTTGCATGAGTCGCGTCTGCAAGAACTTTCCCGAAATGGTATTTCTACCCTATCCAGGGTCATTAAGGATAGTGCTGACTTGACTCCATAGATGCCTTACTTGCAGATGTTCTTGACCACATCCCATCTTCCAAATATACGCTCATCTATGTCACCACTCCTCGCGAGTACGAAAATGAGGATCTAAGCTCTATTAACTACGGCTCTGAAGATGATTTCCAAGAACCACTTCACCAAGATTTGAAACGCGACTTCGCAGAGTCTCGACAGGATGATACACCTGATAACAGATCACTGTTCCAGAAATACCAATTCCTGAGCCCAGGTATGCTACAACACTAGCCATATCTTGACGGAACCATGCCGCTGACACAATGATTAGGTATCTTCATGGGCTTCGTCGTTGCATTCGTCCTTATTACGATTTTGTACGTCGGTATCTCTGCGCTGGTCGGCCTTGAGGTCCCCTATGCTGCTTTTGAGAAGGACACCTCGCCCAATTCCCAGAAGAAGCAGCAATAAATGATTATAAGGACGGTTTGGTTTTGTGCACTCGTTTCGTTATTAGCATTTTCGTTATTTGACTGTATACCGTCTTGTATATTGGGATCGCAACGAATTGACTTTTTGTATTGTTACTCTGGCGTGAGGGTGTCATTTATAAAGATATTCATGCAACTATGATTTTGAGGGAACACACATTTCGTCAATAAGGCGATATTTTCCTAATTGTAGAATCAGAAACTAGGTTCTTGTTTCTGAGACATGGTCTAAGTTTACGTATAGAAACCCACGTGATTATCCAACAGGGGCGCCAAGGAAAGAATTAAGGATGGACTAAACAGACGAACAGCGCCTGATCACCCCTCTAACTTCAACATCCAACTCCGATTCAAACTCGAAATCAACCCCTGTCCACTCGTTCAGACACAAATCGCTTGCTATTTACGACACTCCTTCTTTCTTCCGGAATCCCTCGTTTCATTCCCCATCGACATCCTGGTGATTGTTGCTGGCGCTTTGACTGTTCGGGGCGTTTGACGGATTGCAATCTTGATTATTGACGACGAGTCATTCTTGATTTCAGCTCTGCGATCTTTACAAACAGAAGACGACATCAGGAATGACGTTTTGATCGATGCCCTGGACGTGCGATAATTGACCGATCTACATTCCATTCCTGGAATATTCCATCGTACCTTCTGCGCCAACATCTATTACATATTCACACTCACAATGAACCTTTTTCGCAGCCGAATGGCCTCAAGGCCATCTTCTCTTTCTCTTCTTTTACTAGCGACGTTCCTCTTACTCAGTCAAGTCCATGGAGCTACAGATACCGGTCTCCCTCGACTCAGCACGGCTACCGAGACTTCGACGTCAACTACATCCACATCCACATCAACGGGCACAACGACAGGAACAAATACAGCAACGACATCGACCACGGGCACAGGTCTTCCGTCAATAACATCAACAACCAGCACTCTCACAAACATACCTACCGCTACCGTACCACCAACTTCCAATGCGCCGTACATGCAACAATCCAACCTGCCCGAAGGCACCGTCTTCATCGCCGTCGGAGCCGCACTAGGATTGATCGGATTATCAGTCCTGATATGGCGCGCGATGGTAGCATGGTCCATCAACCGCTCCGTCCGCAAAGCCGCCTACCAGCAGACCAAATCCGATATCAAGGGCGGCGCCGCCGTTCTACGCCGAAGCAGTAGACGCAAATCCCACCGTCGCTCTGGTACTAGCAGTGGTCGTCGTCGTTCTCGTCGCGAAACCCGTGGCACATCGATGAATATGGAGAAACTTTCAAGGTCTGATCGACAGAGTCACGTATCTACCAAAACACCAGCTACCCAAAGCAGTCTGTTCTTCTCGCCGACTGCGGGCGCTGGAAGTCATCAATCTATCAACAGGACATCCACATTCTTACCAGCTGGGTATTATGCGGCTGGTAATACAGCAATGGGAAGTCATAGCCAAGTCAATCTCGGACGCAGCCCGCCGGGTACACCTACTTCGCCTCCAAGTCGTGGCTTCGATGCCCCCTTTAACCGCTCATCGCATCATTTGGCTGCATCGACTAGTTCATTGAACCTGAATGCGCCGCCTCAGGGAAGAGCGCCGAGTGCGTATCTCGAGGATCTATTCGATAGCCATCCTCCTCGTCCCAACGGGCAGTAATCACCGCACTCCTAATGAACTTTTCTTCGTCTACTGGCTTTAAAAGACAAAAAAGAAACATGCATGCATCTAATATCGGGTCTTGACTCCATCATCTGTGTCTATATACATACATAACACCAACGCAAAACTGTCTCTTTACATATCTCATCGTTTTTTTTTCTTTCTTTTTTTCGGTTTATGACGTACATGTCACTTTGGCGTGTCGGGCAATTGGCGTTTTTTTCGTTGCTGCTGCTGCTGCTTTGCTGTTGGATTGTACATTTTTGTGTGTCAGAGATCTTTATAATTATATAGTTTCTGGGAAATGTAATATTGCAAATACTTATCATAACATTGTGTCATGTTGTTGTCGAAGGTTGGCTGTTTCTTTACGGATTGTATCTATACTGTTGACAGGAGGAAGAAGTTGCAAGTCTATGTATCGAAAATCAATTGCTAAATCATGGGGTATATATATATAATCTACATAATCGACCACTCAACACCGTACTCAAAATGTCTATAAGTCATCTAATCTTCGTCGAACTTTCCGTTGAAGTCGCTCAGTAATACATCATCCAATGCAGGACCGCGATTACTCCGAACTATAACATTTAACATTAGCAACCTTTCCTATACGATAATGATATAGATGGATGTATTGATAGGCACTCACCCCATTCAGTCTCAACTCGAAAGAAAATCCAAATCCACCGTCTGGCAATTTCCAAAAACAAAAGCAAGAAAATCCCACTTTCGAAATTATTCACTTTATCCAAATGAGGCGAAAGGCGGGATAGCCATGTAAATCGTAAGACGAGATCGATGGCAATGACGCCGTAGTACATTTCGTCGCGGGGGAAGATGCGTCGTGGACGAAGGCCGAATGGGTAGTCTTGGTGCCAGGTGCGGGTGCTGGGTGAGAGGAGGGTTAGGTCCCAATCTTTGGTGACGTCCCAGTAGAAGGAGTATGCGGAGTTGATGAAGCAAAAGAGGGCCCTATATCAGTCAGAACGAGTTGGCTGAAAAAGGGTGGAGATTGACATACCATAGACGCGAAACAGTGACTTCGCTGAGTCCATGGGTTGTTTCCTGATTATAGTTGCGCTCCAAGTTGCTGAATATAATCACGGGAAATGCCGTAGAGTATTTAAGCGCGTTGGCTAAATGTTGACCACCCCATCCGTCATTCTTATGCCCGCCGCGTCGCACCCGAAAGAACTCAATCAGACACTGCCTGAACCGTATCGCATACGGAATCGCAATGAGCAAGGGAACTATAAGCCTTCCTCCGCACATCCGATCAGGCTTCCCTGTACTCGACTCGCTCGAAGAAAAGAACATGCAATAGTTGATATATATCTCCGCAAGAACCTTGGAATAACTCGTTAAGGCATCCGCCAGTAACACATCTCCGAATTTCCCATCTTGCGCCTCTGCCAATCCGCCCACACTGATCCGTCGGAGAGAAGCGAAAAATCTACTGCGCCCGCTTCGTGAAAGGCGGTGGAATGGGAAGAGCAGTATGACCAGGAATAAAATAATGTAACTTTGTGGAATGATTTCCCATGCAAGTACCCTTTCTGTCGAGCCACGGGTTATCATCCAAAACAGGAGCAGGAAGACTCCAAGCGGAATCGAGAGAAGTGTCGCCAGGCGGTATGTCGATTCATGGTGTGTTAGTTGATGTGGCGAGGAGCGAGAGGGATATCGAATTAGGGCCGGAACATCCTACAGATGGTATTAGCATGCGCCGAAATCTGTACATGTGAAAATCCAGTCAACTTACTATTTTCGCCAACGACAAGTAATGAAGATTGATACCCCATCCCCAAAAGCCTAGCGTCGTGTAACGCTTTCATTAGCGACTAGAAACAACCGCTTGATTCGGGGCTCGTGCTTACCTGCCACAAGAAGAATTGCTACACGAAACGGAAGGGGAAAGAAGTTGCCAAAGCGGTCTAACTCCTCTGTAGGCTGGACTCCGCCGCTATCGGCCATGGTAGATAGGATGGCGGAGACTTGTATTCAGGAGATGAAAAAAGAGCTGTGGAGGCGAAGCTGATCGAGACGAGAAATAGGGAGGGACAAGCGTCTCGGTCAGGCAGAAACAATCATGATAGAGGCATTGGATGTGGAATATAGACGGATATGCCAACAACAGGCGTGCAATTGAATGTATCAACTGCACAAACAGGTTGCGTTGATATGTTTAGACTTTGGAGTGTCGACTCGAAGATTAAGATGATCGACAGGGTAAAGTCACATGACCAGCTGATACATTTGCATCATTTGAGTGGCCGAGAAAGGAAACAAGCTCCCGGAGGAGTCACGTGGACGATGCCGAGGAGAGCCTCGGCCGGAATAAAGACGAAGTATATCAGCAGCAGAACAACAGGCTCATTTCCTATCTACTCAATCAACGATAGAATTGTTTTGCTATTTTGAGCTGCCATCTTACGATACCCCTTATATTGATGTTGTCCATGAGATTACACAGCACACACAATCAAATCTATGATGGCCGACAAGACGTCAGATAGCTCCGACACGCCCTCCGGACAATCGCCCGCCAATACAACCAACTCCGCACCAACCTCACATTTCTACCCCTTCGCAACATCTCCAGATATAATCCGCTCTCACGAGAAAGACGCCTATATCATCTCAACTCTCACAAACCAATCACAATCCATTGTTCGGTCGATCAAGGGAGCGCGGTACGCCCACGGCAATGCGGACACAATCAAGAACCTGACGGAACTCCTCTATTTCTCTCTCACAACGTTTATCGGTAATCGGACGCTGGGCGAGGAATATTGCGATGTCGTGCAGCTCGAGACGGATACGTTACAATTACCTTCTATCGTACGGCGGTGCGGATATATATTTAGCAGTATAATAATACCCTGGGTACTGGGTCGATCTCTACCTTCGATACGAGCGAGATTTCGAGCACGGCTAGAGCGGAGTATAGCCAGACAACGGGCAAGGGCGGCCTTGAAGAGCACACTCTTACAAACCGGCAATTCGACGAAAAAGAAGAGCCAGTCAATATTCAATCCATTGCGCATTCAAGAATATATCCTCGAACATCTCGATTCATTGACTTCGCCTTCGCATGTTTATGCCCTCAGTCTAGCTACGTTCTATTTCACAGGCGCATATTATCATCTGTCGAAACGTCTCTGGGGTCTTCGATATGTCTTCACAAAGCAAATCGGCGAAAGCGAACAGCGAGTCGGCTATGAAGTCCTCGGTGTGCTTCTGGTCTTACAAATGACAATACAAGGCATAGTCCACGTCCGTGAGACTCTTCAACAATCCTCCTCCCAAACCGAGAAAATCGCAGATGTGCCGGCTACATCAAAAGGCGACGCACCATTATCCTCCGTCCAGAATCCAATATCAATCCCCACTCTGACCGCTACAATGGCCCGGTATGATCTAGCCGAAAATCCACATGCGATTTCGTGGATACCAGAGGGACAGCATCAGAAATGCACATTGTGTCTGGAGCCCTTCAAGGATCCCAGTGTGACTACGTGTGGACATGTGTTTTGTTGGACTTGTATCAGGGACTGGGTTAGGGAGAAGCCGGAGTGTCCGTTGTGTAGGCAGGAGGTTCTTCCTTCGAAGATTTTGCCTGTTCGGGGTTGATATTTCGTGCTGGGATTGGCACTGGCGTTTGTTTTGCGGGTTGGTGATGAAATCTGTGTATATTACTACTATATATGCTATACTTTTGTGATATCATGGGGTCATTTGTTTACCTGTTATTGGAGCTTGGGAATATGCATTTTGTTCGACTCAAAAAGAAACATGAAATTGTTGATGTATAACCGCAAAGTAACGCTAGAGAATGCCAAAGAAATGTGCCCCAAGAAGAGAAATGTCCAGAGAGGGGTGATATGTATATAAAATGGGATGTGTTTAATAATAGAATGAATCGTCTAGAAACATTCAGATGCATATATGCACTCAAATCATGCCGAATCCAATTTCTTATTCTTATCGTTGACCTCGACAACATCCTCCTCCCCAGCGTCCACCACCTCCAACGACTCCTTCATGCGTACGCTGAGTTCAGCTACCTTGTCCTCTATTTCGACTTTATCCTCTTCGGCCAAGAGAATAGGGAGATTGAGTTCGGCAAAAGCCGGCAATGGAGGTACCGGATTTAATGCTTTCCTCTTCGCTTCTAATGTGCGATGAAGACATATACATGCATAGGCGTCTGAGGCGGCATCTAAATACAAAAACGGTATTTAGTCAGTCTTGTGGGTATGAGCTAAAAAGAGTGCATAGGAACTCACATTGAACTTGAGCATAATCCAAGGGTTTAGTCCAATCGCTCTTCCGCACGTCACTATCTTTCCTCAACGGCAGCCCTAACAACTCCTCAACCTGCTGAGCCAGATTGACGGCGCGTCGATCAACCATTTTTGGCTGCGTTGAGCCGTACTTGACGAGTTTGTATAAATGGCTGAGCTCGAATTGACCCTTTGTATCAATATCCAAATGCCGCCGGACGCGCGAACAATCTGCTTTGATTGACACGCCTACTTTGACGGTATCGGTAGACTCGAGTAATCGTTTCAGCGATGGCGGAACCAAGTCACGGATTTCGTTGCCCTTAAAGAGCGCAATATGAAACAGTGCTATGCGTTCCTCATTGGCGATTTGGATCAGAGATACGTTGCTCTTGATGCCAGATGTCGTGTGAGCTTGAGGCTTCCACTCGATATCGAAGCCTAACAGCTTACTGTCAGAAAATAGGGCAGCTGCTCGCTCGGCATGTTCAAGATTTTTGCAATAATGAATACCGATCTTTCCTCCGCCTGGCGTTTTGTATTGATTATAGCTCCAGAACTGAGGTTTAGTGTCGTCAGTCGTAACAATAGGAGGCTCATCAGTATTATCGAGTAATTCATGAGACAACATTATGCCTGGTTGCTCTGCATCGGAGACCCAAGATATCGCTGCATCCTTGTTTGCTAATTCCACTATCTGGTCTTTTTTGATCAACGCTATTTCCGACTCGGATACCCCGCACTGCTGCCCGTTATCGTTCATAAAAGCCCTGGAATCTGTGCAATACCCACGACTTGGTGGCGGAATCCAACGTGGTTTTAGCCGTGTAAAACGAGCTTGCACGGGTGTTTCTATCGTGTTTGCTACCTGCGGGGTTTCTTCCTTTGGTGGCGACGTCCAACGTGGTCTTAGCCGTGTAAAACGAGCCTGCACGGGTGTTTCTATCGCATTTGCTTCCTGAGTAGTTTCTTCCTTGCAATGGCCACGACTTGGTGGCGACATCCAACGCGGTCTTACTCGTGTAAAACGAGCTTGCACGGGTGTTTCTATCGCGTTTGCTTCCTGCGTAGTTTCTTCCTTGAGTGCCAGAGGTTGTTCCTGCGTACTTTCTTCCTCGAGTGCCATAATTTGTTCCTGCCAAGTTTCTTCCTCGAGTGTCATAGTTTGTTCCTCTGTAGTTTCTTCTTCGAGTGCCAGAGCTTGTTCTTGCGTAGTTGCTTTCTTGGGTAGAGATCGTAATCCGTTAATCCCTCGTTTGTGGGAAGGCGAATGGTCCAGGAGCTCAATCACATCAAAGACCGTGGGACGTGGAAGCTTCTTTTCGAGCTCAATAGTAGCCCTGTCGAGATTCATAGATCGGGACACACCGTCACAAATTGCATCAATACAAAGAAAAAAACGGCGTAGGTCAGAGCTAGGAGGATCTTTGGGAATAAACAAGCCTTTAGCAATGGTGTCAGGGACTCCGCCGAGCCTGCTGACTTTGTCCTCGGTTTCCAACCTTATCCAGGTGCAGTAACCGCTCGCCTCAAGGGCATTTAAGTAATTCGCACGCATAACATCAGACTTCATTTTCCATTTTCTGAATTTCTCTTCCCACCCAGACCTGGAAGCTCCCATAACTTTCCAGATTTTTTGAAATCGAAGGGTCTCACTAGTTATACCTCGCAAAGATACGTAAAGCATATAGAATGGGTAGTAAACATCGAAATGTCTCCAAGCTATATCAAGATCAACACTGCGCGGGGCACCTTCTTTCCATCGGTAGAGATACCAGTGGACCAAGAGCGATGATATCCCATGAGTATTGATCTCATTAGCCAGAAGATCTGGGTCCATATCAATGTCAGATGCAACCATCCTGATAGTTGGGGCCTGGTAATAAGTTTGGATGATGGCGATAATGTGAGTTTTCCCTAAAGGACCACCCCATCGCCGCGAACGCTCATTTGCTCGATACTCGTGAAGTGATTGTGTTAGCTTAGGGGTCCTCTCCTCTATGCCCTTGCGGAACATCTCAAGGCGAGATTGTTCTTCGCGGCGTTTTGCAGCTATTTGTTTGAGAGCCAAGGAGATTTCGCGAGTTGTTTTTTTGATTTCGTAACCCAGATCTTGTAATTGTATATATCGAGACTGGAACCTAATCAGTGGCCCGAGAATTTCCTCAATCTTTCTTTTGGCGGAGACAACAGGCGTGACATGATAACCGAATCTCTTAAGAGTTGAATCAAGTGATGCTTCAAGCTGGGCCAATCGCATTTCCAAGTTAATTCTTCGAGATACCAATCCGATTCGTCTGAGAGCTTGGCGGCAATTCGATACTTCAGCTTCGCCATGTTGGATAAAGGCAACATTGTCGTTGATGTATGGCCCAACTTCACCCAACTTGGGATACTTGATGAGTAAAAATTCCTCAAATAACTGGCTCCCAACGTTGACCGAAGACACACTACTCGTAATCACCTGTTCGTAGCGTCTCATCCACTTTTCGTGGGCCAGTCTTCGTTCCTTTGCATGGCGTCGTATCGATTCAAAATTTTCTTTGATGCTCTGCAGTAGAACAGTTGCATCTCGTAGCTCTTTGACGTGCCGGTCAGCTCGACTTTGTAGCTCCTCCCTCTGTCGCATCAATGCCTGTTCTTGTTCTCTCTTCTGCCGAGCCCTTGCTTCCAGTATTTTTCCTTTTTGGCGAACCATACGACTCATGTCAGAGCTACTGATTATGATATCATCTTCATCTTCCTCATCGAACCCGTCGAACTCATCTTCCTCACCGCTTCTTTTAGGCGTGGAAGCGGAGAGCTGGCGCGTGCCACCTCCTATTATCAGTAGCTGCTCGAATTTGCGAAGAGCGCGAGTTCGAGAGGAGAACATGGGGATATATTGGCCATGGCGAGTTATCGATTGGTGTAATCCGGACGGCTGAGTCGAGAACTGTCGTTTAAACGAACTGCGCAAGTTGACGCTATCGGGGCAACTGCGAGCTCTGGGTGGGTAAGCAGCGCCATTGGAGGGCCAAACTGCTATTGGTTTGACGCTTTTGCGCATTGGAAAGAACCATCCTTGTCAGATTGACAGTCACGGAAGGTAAAGTCAATTTTGTAGTCAGGTTGTTGTCGGAAATGTTGACAACAACATCCCGGAAGTCATGAGATTGAATGTCCAAGTTGAGTCGCGAGCTCAAAGACGATCTTTAAGATTTACGGGGTTGAAATGGAGCTAGTCCTAAAACGGCTAGCGCGAGTCGAACATCAAATCTAGTGCCGACCTGTATGTCCTCAACATTTCCTCAACAACATCCTACTCGATAAACCCTTTGTGTGAAGAGTCTCATCTTGCACGCCTGCTTTGATCATATTGTCTGTCGAATCACTTCTCTGGCAAAACTTGCTCCAAACACTTCACACACAATGGCTTCGCAACTGTTACCCCTCGGTAAGAACCAGCTTTATGCGATGCATCGATTCTATAATTGTTCATTGTTACTAACGACATCAACCAAGAATTGATTGACAAGTGTGTCGGCTCCAAGATCTGGGTGGTGATGAAAGGCGACAAAGGTATGCTCAGACTGAATCTGCTTCAAGCTCAAAGAGGCTTTCGTGCTGACAACCGCTTATAGAATTTTCCGGTACTCTTCTCGGATTCGACGATTACGTCAGTAAGTATACATTTTCGAAGTTGAAACCTTTGTTTCATGGTGCTAACAGAACGATAGACATGGTCTTGGAAGACGTGACAGAGTTGTATGTCTCATGAAAAAAGGGCGGCTGTTGTCAATTACATATCTCTAACAAAAACAACCACAGTGACTACGCCGGAAACCAAGAAAAGCTCCCCAAGATTCTGCTGAACGGTAACAACGTTTGCATGGTGAGTTCCCAGACACCGATAGCACAGGTAGTTCGAAACACTGATGAAGCAAATAGTTGATTCCAGGCGGTGAAGGGCCTGTGGGCAGCTCATAGAAAGAGCAAAGAAACTTTACGAATTTCATGTGTCAAGCTACCTAGCTAATTACTTAATGAATCAAAAGTGAATGATACGTTGATGACACTTCTTTTTCTATCGTTGATACTCTGTACGCCATCAGCCAATGCCGTGGCCCATTTGAGTTAAGGGTTCTGCTGCATGAAGCATATTTATATAGATATTCATGCTTCTAGGTAGGCAGCTCTGGTGTGCTCAATTTCTCTTAGGGGTTTCTGTACTCTGTTGGATGCAATCTCTGAAAATATTGGCTTGGATAGGAGAACTGCATGATCGCTGAATTGCGTTGAAATCACCTCATGGCCTTCGGTGTCTATCATGTCCGAGGGAAGCCGATGTTAACCGTTTGTCTTGGTAGATACATATTGACGAATGCCAAATAGGAAGGCAAATTTTGTTTCCAGGGTCTGATGACGTTCATCAGTGCAAGAGGTCAAAGCAACATTTAAAAGTCAAACCATCTATCATCACCACGGTCATCCAGAACTCAAAACGCAGGGTTTGATATCTCCACAGTGGATCGACTCATATCAGGTCCTTGACTCCATATTTTCTCTCTTTCTGCTCTCAACTCACAATCGAGCGGCAACTTTGACATACCGGGCCAGTGTAGTAGGTGAGGGGCTTGCACAGCAACGTTTCTTCGAAAGGGGATACCAGCAAAGAGGCGCCTGTCTATAGTTCAGGGGACAGTACAACCTTAATAGATACTTCGGACAACCGTCTATTGCTGCATTCTGCTGGAAGGAGCTAGGATGCAATCAGTGAATCATAAGATTCTTAGTCTAGTGTTAGGACAGTTGACTTTGACAATATGTATCATCCGGGGCCTTTTTGCTCCCTGTTAGACCACCACCAAGTCTAAGCTGCCAGTGAACAAATAGTTAGCTTCTTCATATATGATTACCCCAGGTTCCAAACTTGAAGATGGACCTCAGGTGGAAACGGGGAATCAGGGGCTACACATTGGCTACACGTTGGGATACCGAGAATGCCTTGCTTTCATCCTCAATTGATCGTATGGAAGTATTCATTATATTGCGTTGACGCGAACGTATAAATACAATTTCATTCCTCCACAGCTAGATTCCTGTTTCCTTCCTTTCCTCGTTCTTGGATATCTCGTTACAGCTGCCTTATAGAATATTAATACAAGCCTTTAGACCAGTTATCGATTTCATGACGTGCACAAAATTCTACGCTGTCGCTCAGGGATGCTCTCCTGCCCCGGGGATACTTTCTTCTTAATAATTATAAAGCTTTCGATGAAGTCAGGCGTCTATGAGTTACTAATGGTTATAGAGAAGATGTTAAACCTTTGGTCACTAGTTACAAAGGAGCACTTTACCAGAGCTTTTCGACTCGTGAAGAAGCTGAAAAATACCTAGCTAATAATACTATCAGTGATGCTGCAAAAACAATGACAGGCACATCAGTAGACGAGCCCAGTAATGACGGACAGTTGTGCAAGCCGTCATATTAGATATCTCTTAACAAGCCGTTCTCCAAGACATCAATGAGTGGATATCCTTAGCACAAATGGTGATACAGTAGAACCTCGCTATAACGACCAGATGGCCTTTCAACGCTCGAATGTGATATCTAGACACTCTGATTCATATAGCAATGGGGAGCACTCCGACATAATAATCTATCTGACTAATAACAATTTGGTGAACCTTCCATATTCATATAAATAAAATCTAAACTGATACCAATATAATGAGAAGGGGGCTTTCTGTTCGTTATAGCCAGGGTCTACTGTATATCTAAAAAGGGTTGGGGGAGAATTTGCCTAATATCATCATATAGTATGAAAGGATCAATATGTTCAAGACTCTTACAAAAGCACCATAGGCCAGAACCCTTCTAACCAGGTATCTGCATCGATAGGCTTCTATAATGATTACTAACTACCCGGTCCTCTTGAAGCGAGGAAAAATAAGATTAATTTATGGTTACATTATGGCCTTTGGATTGTAAAGCTGAAAGTCCCTAGTTCCCTTTTTTTCTTTCCTTCTCTGTAAGCGCTCATAATCACGGAGATAAGTAGCAGCCACCCAATAGTTCAATGCTTTCTGTGGCACTATTCAGAGACCTGCGCCGCACTAGTTTAGCCCTGCCAGGCAATGTAGCCAAACTAGAAAAGGAGCCAGTCATGGTGATAGAACGCTTCATATTGTTGGTTTTCTTAATTATTAGGGCCCTGGCTTGAGTCTTGACTCTTGCGGGCTTGTGTATGGTAGTGTGCATTGGTATTGTTTAGTACATAGTTACATGTTTTGATATTTCAAGACCTTGAATTACTAGCTGTATCTATAGACAGGGCCATACTGTATGGCAAATACCACTAAGGCGAAGTTAAAAAAAAGAGTGGAGCAAATATCTCCACTCTACAATTAAGAAACAACACTAATGCACACAAGCCTGCAAGGGTCTTGATGGGAGATAGGTAATTACAAAAACCAATGTACGGAGTACTTATTTACCACTGAGTGGTACGTGATGTTCCATTGAAGCATAGTTATAAACTAGAACATGTGGCTGCATATTTATTATCACACCCCAAGGTCATCTATAAGTTACTAACCATAACTAGCACCTGATTACGCCGACTTACGTGATGAGGAAAAAGGGTTTAATATTGATGGAAGAGTTTCGGCTCAAGAATGTAACTGTCTCTATTTAGCGTGTGGTACTCGGCTATATAAATCTATATAGTATTTCCTTACATGTACGAATGATTTGATCCTACAGTAACAAGGTAGAACTATTTTCTGCAGTAATGGTCTTCACACAATTGATTGTTGTCTCTCTGGCTGCTAGGTTAGTCCTAGGTTATGTGGTCTCTCCTCCGGGCTCTGCTTTCCCCGGAGCAGACTCAAACTGTAGCGGATGGGTTGAGGGTGGCACGCAAACCTGTGCAGAAGCTGAAGCAGCGGCGGGAATCACGGACGCTGAATTTGAAGCCTGGGTAAGAGAAACCCTCCTTTCCTTTGAGACTGAGGGTTGGGGATTTGCGCTTAACATCATAAGTGGAATCCTTTGGCAAGCGAAAGCGGAAGCTGCACGATGATTAGTGGTTATTATTACTGCATCCAAGTTGGCGGCGGCACCACCACTTCCTCAGCATCGAGTCCTACCACTAGTGGTGATGGCATTAGCATCCCATCACCTATTCAAACAGGCATGGTCTCCACCTGTGATAGATTTTACCTCGTGCAGTCCGGAGACACGTGTGATTCTATTATTGAAGCTGTTGGGATCTCTTTGGCTACTTTCTATGCTTGGAACCCTGCTGTTGGCACTAGTTGTGCTACTCTTGATGTCGATGGCTATGTCTATATTGACATTCTGGGATACACAATCACTTCAGTCCCTGCCAGTACTACTACGACATCTCCAGCAGATGGAATCAGTACTCCTACCCCTATCCAAACCGGCATGGTATCCACCTGCAACAGATTCTATCTTGTACAATCAGGGGATACCTGTGCCTCAATTGTTGCAACAGCCGGAACCTCTTTGGCCACCTGGGCAATTTCTATGCCTGGAATCCTGCCGTGGGTAGCACCTGTGCCTATCTTGACCTTGGTGATTATGTCTGCATTGGAATCATCGGGTCAACTGCGACAACTTCTTCCAGTACAGTCAGAATTACTACGACACTCCCAAGTAATGGCATTCCAACTCCCACACCATATCAAACAGGAATGGCACCTAACTGCGACAAGTTCCATTTGGTAGTTAGCGGAGACCAGTGCGGTAATCTTGCCATACAATATAGTATATCCCTAGCCCAGTTTTATAGCTGGAACCCGGCCGTCAGTATAAGCTGCCAGTATTTAGCCCTTAACAACTATGTGTGCATTAGTGTTGAAACATACACATCAGCTTCAGTTCTAGCTAGACGACCGCAAGAATGAACTTAGTGACGATGACGCAAAAGCATCTCGTTACAAGCATTCCAGGCTCAGGCAAGACATTTTGGTTGGTCGCCGCAAATAAATGTCAATTCCTGCCAGGGTCTGGGACGAATTTTCCAAGATGGGCACACCTATTCTGCGATTCACCATCGCAGTTATTCCAAACTTCTCCCAGGATTATTTAACACAGCTTAATGGATCGGTGACTGCATGGGGAAAAAATCTTACTCATACATCACTTATAGAAAGCGCTTATGGTGGTGGCTATGCCAGACGGTCCATATATCACATCTTCCGATGGCTTCAAGAGTTCCGTGTGCCCTGCCCTGGACTGCAGGTATTGCGACACCCGGTGTGTTTAAAGTGCCAATTTGCAACTACGTATACCGTGGCAGCGTGGACCACTGTTGCCGTTTCGTTGGGATGAGACGGGATAGATATCCGGCCTGCTCTAATTTTCCCTGCTGTACTTGTGATGAGTTGGGTGTGGATTGTGTACGACTCAATTGGTTGATTTGTACTGATCTGGTCGATTCAATTCAACAATATGCAAGAGCAGACCGATGTTTTCATTCGGTTCTGTTGCAAGCTATATGAAGTCAACTTACTGTACTTGAAAAACAAAACCGCGTTAGTCTTTTTAGTACAGTCAAGGTTCCTATACAACTTTGTCCTGTTTCTTTTCATCCTTTATCCCTTCATTTCATGCATGTCTTTACCCTTCTTCTCTAGACAGAAGCGTAGACGACAATGCCTGTGCTGAATTAGGGCTCAACATTATCCGCGCTATTCCTATTATGTACTAGCACAATATAATACTTGGTGATACGTATGTAGTAGAGTAGAGCCTTCTTTACAACATCTTTCTTCAACTTCATCACTCATTGCTTATTCCGTAGATTAAACAACATCTGTACATAGATACATATCTCATGCCATCAATAGAAAACAAACATGAGGGCGGGAAAAGGAAATCAAAAATCAAAATGACAAGAAGGGAACAGCAAGGCAAAGAACGCAATCACATACAAAAGGAAAGAGAAGATAGTATGTATACAAAAATAATCCACTGTCCATGAGTTTAGTCTGTCCAGGGATCAGGCGAAATCTTCCATTGGCTTGTCTTCTAATGTGACGCCCTTCAATTCCCCGTCGGTGACGACACTTGCTCGCTTGCTGGCGAGATCGGTTGGGGGATGACTGCCGCCTGCACGACGGACGTGTCGGCCACGGGTCAGTGAGTCCCGTTTCTCGATGGTTGTTACACTAGCGGTGGGTGTGGGCGAGCCTTCTGAGCTATTGTTATTGTTGGTGGTCTGTTCTTCTTCGGCGTCGACGTCGGCAGAAGGAACAGGAGCAGGATCGCTGAAGTCAGTAATGGTAGCTGAGACTTCTGGTGCGGCCTTTTCGTTGTTCTCTTCTGTTGAACCATTAGGGGCATCCTTTTCTTCGGCCGATTTGGTAGTGTCGGTGACAATGTGCAGATCAGTTGATGACGGAACATCGAGACTCTGACGAGGATTTCGGCGCTCTGATCCATGTGGACTATTGACGTTGATAGGGAAACGGCCAGAACCTTGTGATCCGTCAGTAGATCGGTCACGACGGTGTCGAGCACCCGGAGCTGGGCTAGTGGCCCGACTCCGGCTAGCGATAGCACGGTTTCGGGCCTCCACGGCAGCTCTTCTGTTGCTTTCGTCGGTGCTGATTGCGCGTGGGCGAGCAGCGCCAGCTCCAGCGCCCAGAGTACTACTAGCGCTGGACTGGCGCTTGAGTTCGCCAAAGATAGCGTCCTTGTGATCAAACAGGTCGCGAATCAAGCGGTAGCTGTGGCGTTCATGGAGAGTCAGTGTATTCTCGAGGCGAGGTCGCAAAATACATGGTGCTAGTGTCTGAGCAAGAGCGGCCACATAGGTTTCATCAGCGGAGGTCAAGTCGATTAACCGTGTGAAGTGAGTCATGAGAGCATCAAGCGTGGCTATATTGTTGAGTCGAAGCTGGCCAAGCGTACTTTGCAACACTTTGATTCTGCCTTCTTCGGAAGTTTCGTGGGCCGTGGTTGAGTAGATGGTTTTGATAATTTCGTAAACTTGCGATGAAACAAGGGAATCTGCCAGGCCGATTAGCGTGTGGATTCTTTGCAAGAGAGAATAAACGTACCAGGAAGTTCAAGGAGGTATAACTTTAGAACGCTAGCAACAATGGGTATCTCATATTTTTCAAGAATAGGACGAGGGTCTCCGGCGCTGTTATTCAGGGCTTGTCGGAGATGGTGGGTAGCGGCAAGAGGGACGTCATGCAACCAGATGGCTCGTCGTGCCTCGTCGCCTTCAAGATCTGGGTAGTCTATAAACAAGTTAGCGGGACTTCACTCTCAGTATATCAAATCAGTTGTACTTACGATTGTCGAGGAATGTCAAAATATTGGTCACAATGACAGGGACCCGCTTTCGATCAGCTCTAGCCCTAGCCTCAAGGTCGACACCAAATACTTGTTCTAGAATAAATCTTAGTAAAAGCATACAGAATCCAAAGGTAGGTTACTCACCTCCCACGGAACCGTAGTAGTTCTCATAGGGCTGCACCTTTGGCGCAAATCCTCCGGTGCGGTAATTCTCAAGCAAATACCTCAAATCTCCCAACGGTTGAATGGTCTCTTGGTACAGCATCATATGGTCAACCGTGCTCTGCAAACCGGGAATAACATTGCTAATAGCGCCAGAGAAATCAAGCACCACAGACTTGATGGCCTTCAAACGATCAAGCTCGCATCGCTCCATGAACCGCAAGTGATCGATAATCTCCTCTTCAAGGATGCACCGAATTTGATCCAACTTAATGACAGCAGCCTTGTAGCGTTCATCTGCCTCGCGTGCTTCACGATGAAGCTTCTCGGCAGGGGTCTCGTCGGGATAAGGGTTGTTGAGAGGGTTCCAGGTCGAGAGCATTTCCGAAACACTCGAGATCGTTGGCGATGAAGTGGCTTCGTCATTGGACATGAGCGAGGTCATGCGGAGTAAAGGCTTCTTGTTTTCGGGCATTCCAGTGAGTTGAAACACCTTCGATCTCCACTGATAGTTCATACGGCTGCTGTTGGCAAAAGTGCTTCCCATATTTCCGATCAATCGCAAGAATCCAAGGTCCACCATATCTTGACCAATTCGCTCAGCATGGCTGATACTAGAGGCTTCCAATTTCTTCTGCAAATACTCGACTATATCGGCACCCGTCGAAGTGTTCTGGTACGTACCGAGGATCGGCACTTTGACTTCGCCAATCTTGATAGTGTTGAGCATGTCGGACAAGATATTCTTAATTTCATCTTCGCTGTAGGACTTGTCTCCCAAGTCAAATATTTCGGGCTCATCTGGCTCTTGCGGATCGGTCAAGACAATCTTTGGCGCTGGAGGCTTGCCTTTGGGACTAGGAGCTTCCGGGCTCTGGAACGCAAGCTTGTTTTCTTCTTCCAGGTCCTCGACAAGACGGCACTTGTTAAAGTATTGACTCCGCAGCTTCTTCACCAGCTCCGTCTGTTTCATATGATCCTTGATACGTGCTTGTAAATCATCGTGCGAATTCTGGACTCGAGCCGCATGCTGATCGCACCAGCGACCAAAAGGATTGACCACAAGTTCGCGAATGTTGGATGAAATCTTTTGGTGGTTTTTGGATGCCTCGATCATTTCGCCGCGGATTCCATCGTAGGCCTATACGAGAACAAATACCAGCGTTAGCTCCATAGGTTTCAACAAGCGCTTTCCAAATCCGTCTCATTGATTTATTTACCTTTCTCACACTTGCACCCTCATCTTTTGAGAAGCCAGTCGTTATCCGATCCACGGCAGGAGTGATTTCTTCAAGCTTTGAGCTATAGACTTCTTCTGCGTCGGCTCGCAGGCTGGCGACGGTGAGGATCTGTCTGTTCTCGGCAATGCCTTGCTGAAGCTTTGAGTACAGGATCCCCAAGCCAGAGGCATAGTCGGGCGTCCAGAACGAGTCCGCAAAGCCGGGCATTTTGAAAACGTTCGGTGGGAATCGCTAATTTTCCGATCTCTCAATGAGGCGAGGATGTCGATGAAAACGGGCACGAAGAGAGTGACAGAGAGGGTATACGTAAGGTTGCAAATTCAAGCGCTTGTCGTATATCCCGCCCAAATCAAAGAAACAGAATGAGCAAAACTCGCAAACAAATATCAACAAAGAGAATGGCGTTGCGCTCAGAAGAGACGCTGATGCGTATGTTCAAGAAGTGGCTGTGCAGAGTGTTTCTGTGGTCGTTGTTGTGGCAGCTGAAGCTGAACTTAACACACTCAGTTGTTCTTTCCCTAGCAACTTGACTCAGGCTAAGTCAGCTGGTCTGATTGGTGATACGTCAACGGCTTGGTCTCCGCTCCGGATTACCTAATAGGGCTGGCCGCGAGCGCTGATTGGTCGGAATGGGTCTGTACACGTGCGACTCTATTATTAGATTTTACGGAGTTGCGTGGCATTTTATTTTACTGATGGGAGATTGAGAGGTGAACATGTTGACATTATCATATAGATGACAGGATCATAATGGGATATAGCTAATATGTGATGCTTGTTTAACATTCTATATAGCAAACTGACCATGTAGTGCGACATCGTCATCGAGCGGTGAGAACGATCAGGACACGGTACATCTAACAGAACCAGTGCCAGACCTTCTTCCAGGCGGGCCAGGTGGCCTGTTCGGCACGCTCTTCCTCGATCAGTTCTCGGATATCGAGGTCACGGCGACCGGTGTTCAAGTCCATCTGGAGAGCCTTGATGAAAGGAGTGCGGTACCAGAGCTTGTAAGGGATATAGAAAGCAATGACAATTGGTGCCGCAAGATATGCAGAGAAGAAGCTCTTGACAAGTTCGGATGCAGACATGTCACTATATCCAACAGGGGCGAAACCGACCCAGAACTGGGCAATGAGGACAAGGATGTTGAAGATGAAACCCACCCAGGATCCATAAACACCGACTTGGGATTTGAAGGGCAGTTCGTCCAGGGTGTGGCCTTGAGCCTTCCAGCCCGAGCGGAAACGAATATGAGATAGACAGATAGAGCCCCATGTAAAGATGGATGACAGACCAGAAATAGCCATCATCCATCCAAAGGCCTCACCTTCCTTGCTCGAGGCGGCAAGGAAAGCCAAGAAACCGAGAGCGGACGCAATAATGATAGCAAAGAGGGGACGTCCTTGGCGATCAATGTAGGCCAAAAATCTGGGTGCTTGTCCTTGCTCGGCGAGAGCGGCGAGTGTACGGGAGGATCCATAGACGGCAGAGTTGCCAACAGACAATACAGCAATCATGATAACAACGTTCATGACCGAAGGAAGGCCGCTGATTCCGGCGTTCTGGATAGCAATAACGAAAGGAGACGCCTTTGCATCAACCGACGAGCTTCCATTCAAAAGACGTGGATCGTCGTAAGGAACCAGCATTCCGACGATAGTCAGGGCCACGATATAGAAGAGAGCAATACGCCAGAAGACCTGCTTGATAGCTGTGGGCACCGATTTGCGGGGGTTTGCAGTCTCAGCAGCAGCCAAGCCAACCAACTCAGTACCGGAGAAGGCAAAAGCGGCATTGACAAAGACACTGCAGAGACCCTTGAACCCATTGTGAAAGGCACCTGGTTCATACCAGTAGTGCGCGCCAATGTAACCACCTTGAGGACCACCACCACAGTTCAGGATGATGCCAAGGATACTGTTGAGTGAAATTTCATTAGCAAATGGCACAGACACCTGGGAAAAATTAAGGAACTTACATGAAACCCACGACAGCAGTGACCTTGATAATTGCAAATACGAATTCGGCCTCGCCGTATCCTCGAACGCCGAAGAAGTTGATTGCGATAATCAGAACCAAGAAAATCGACACCCAGGCAGCAGGAGAGATGCCACTATTCCAGTATTGAATGGTGATTGACGCGGCGACAATTTCGAGAGGTAACACAATGAGCCATTGCAAAGCATAATTCCAGCCCATAGCAAAACCCCAGGCGGGGTCGAGAAAACGGGTGGAGTAAGCAGCGAAGGAACCAGCGACGGGGTATAAGACGGCCATTTCACCCAAAGCATGAACCGTGCAATACAACATAGCGCCAATCAGGATGTAGGCAATGACTAGCGAAGCCGGGCCTCCAGAATTCAGCACAGACCCTGATGAGACGAAGAGACCAGTACCTGCAGCAGTCCAATCGAGTTAGTTATGTACTATGTAGCCACGATAAGATCGGGGAATGAAATGGGGGTTTGCTTGCTTACCGATCGAACCACCAATGGCGATCATCTGCAGATGACGGCCCTTCAGCTTACGCTGCAGGGGCGAATTGGCCGTGTTCTGCGCGGCTGTTTCGAGATCGAAGACATTGCCGTCGGCGCCAACCTGGCCGGCCTTGGTGACATGGGCATTGGGATCGCGCTTGAAGCTGTCCATGAAGCGCTGGCGGAAACTGCCAGCGGGCTGGGTTTCACCATAGGATGGCGGCTCCTCGGATGAGATAGCATGGGCGCCGCCACCAATATCCTTAGGTTCGTATGATTTGTCCATGGCGGGTGAATAGATAAGAAAAAGAGACTTGAGGCTTTGGTGTCGCACTCTGCCGAAGCCTAGTGTCGCTTAGCTGCCACTGATAACGGCCTACTGCTCACTGTGGCGTCTTTCTTCCAGTGATATGACAGGAACCCGTCCGATGTCCTTATCAGTAGACCAGATGAGGGGAGGGAAGAGAAGAGAAAAAAGGATGGTCGAGAAAGGAGCAAGCAGACAAGGAAAAATGGAGGTGGCTTCCCTTTAAACTTATAAAGGGCAGGAGCGATCGGCCGACCACTGACTGACTCTGACGGCAGGTGGCAGGTGGCAGACGACAAGGCACACAGGCTACAGCTTCCCTCATATAGTTTTCATCCGGGATTAGTCTGGAGTGATCCTATCAGGAAGGAATGCTGCGCTCCACTGCGTCCACTGTATTTTTCTGGTTATAACTTAGCGGGGCCACGCTTTGCTCTGGTGGAGAATCTAGCAAATTGTAGCAATTCGTACAATTCGTATCGCACATACGACCTACTCCCACTTAGCTACGCACTACCCTTCACCCCAGTAGTCTAATTACTATTTCTGCTCCTTGTACTATTATGAGTACGTAACTAATTTTCTACTCATGTTACCGGAATACTGGTGGCAGCACGCATGATTGGGTGGCGGGAGACGGCCGTTTCCGGCAGGTGGTTTCTATGTACATACTCCGGGCAGTTGGGTTGGCATTGGACGGACAGCCAATGGAGTTGAATGGAGTCAATGGACAGATCAACATGATTTCACACTCGGAGATGCTTCCAAAAGTTCTCGTCTTCCAAGCTCTTCCAAGCGTTCCATAGCATTACTCTTTTGGACATACAAAGTAGTGGACACCGATACAGGCTGATAAGTCGGCCTGGATAACGTTTGTGCCAAGACACCGAAGCAAATCACCTGACCCCACTCTGTCAGAGTCTGTCTTATCAAGTCTCCATACAAAGATCCATGTTGGGGCTTCGTAAACAACAGATGAAACTGCCCCGTAGATAGCCAACAATCTCCTCCACTTGGCACTGATAAATCCTCGAATTCAGATAAATATCATTAACATGACAGCAAACAATTGTCAATTCTTTCTCCCTTGAATAAGCGCAGTCTTCCGTTGTGCGGAACTTCTGAGAAAGCTTAACCTAGGTACAAAGGAACGGCGATCCCGATGAATGGTGGCTTATTGGCTTAACCAACCAGGTCGAACCAACACTTTGACTTGTTAAACTCACTCGTCCGAGTCGTCCCTTCCATGTAATTTCCAGAACTTTTGTGATCTGACAGGTGGCAACCCAATTGAAAATCCTATTGATCCCGAGAAGAAAGCAGCATTCCCGCCGCCCGGAGAGAACAGGAGATCTGGAACAGGACTCAGATCTCGCCGGGCTCCCCCTTTCCCCGGCTTTTGGTTGCGGGATTTTTCTGTTTTCCTCCAAGGCTGAGCCGGCGATGCGCGCTTTTCCATTCATGCATGGAAGGATAGAGACGGAGGAGAAAATACGAGACGACTGAATCATGTAGACTCGTAGCTTCGTAAGTGCTAATTAACAAGCAGCCAGCCTAGCTCTCAGTGGCGTGAGGGCAATAAGTCTAGGGTTACTTCGTCTGGTCTTGGGAGTATGGGGTAAAAAAGTCAACTGATAAGGGTGCGGGCCACTGTCCACTCAGATCGCGATATCGCAGTTAGTAATTACACATCCAGCCAATCAGACTTGCTCAAGGACATGAAATTCATTGAATTGAGTTGCCATGACTGTCCCCCGTGACTAAAAGGTTATTTCTTAGCTGTGAGGTCTGTATGGTAAAGCGATACTAGCGGTATTCAATTATGCTCTAACCCGTGGGTCTGCACGCCACCGATGCGACGCTGCTAGTCCTAATTGGGCCATGGTGCAAGTCGATCAGGAAGCATCAAGACTCTAGGCGTATTTTGCCAAAAGAGGCAGTGTATGATGCATCACAGACACATCAGAACATTCAATATAAATAATGCCGCTCAGTCTCCATGAGCCCGAACTATTACGTACATTTTTCCACCTCTACTCCGGATATCTCGCCATGAGATCCATCTTGGAGCTTGGAACCTGGGGTAATCAGATATCAGATGCTTTTCATTATGTAATTATGTGTTTTGGGCAGCTTGACTTGATGGGGGTCTACGAGAGTACGGGGTAACAGGGGAGCAGAAAGGCCCCAGATGTTGTCAAAGTCGACTGGCTGAACTAACCACTTGATCGCTGACCTCATAATTGCAGCAATAGATGAAGTACCTGTGCCTGAATAGAAGATCTATTAGGGTAAACTCTGCTGGGCACGAGGTACACCGGCCCGTGAATACACCGGCCCGTGGACGTCGACTTGGTTGATATTCTCTTTTACTCCGCACTCAATTCTCCCACTCTAGCTCCTAGCTCATTCTTAGCCAGCGAATGAGCTACAAATCCATGCCTAGCTAACATACGCGCGGATAACGAGAGCGAGCGAGCGAACGCATGTACGGGGTCCTATACAAATCCGTGCCTATGTCCCATTCGTGTCAATTGATGGGAGCATGTATGCCAACTAGTGGATTTGCTTACAAGCATGTTCGCCAACTGCGCCTCGACTCGTGAGGGAGCATGTACATGCTAACCGACAAGCAAGCGAGCTCATTAATAACCTGATACGTATGCGTATCCTACACAAATTTGATTACTAAAACGTAAATACATATAGATAATTCTATACTATATAAAAAGCTTACCTGCTCTTGACTACCATGATTTTCTCAAATCTTGGTCTTCAACGCCTTCGCAACAGCTGGCGATTTAACGCCACTTGGTGTACTTGTATAGGCACCCGAGCCAGCACGAACTTAGGAATAGCTCGTTCCTATGTAGGTACTTCGTGGCGATTTACATAGTTACACCCTTATGAATCTACGCCAGCAGCAGGAATATATGGATATTCATAAGTGGCCTAATCAGGCCAGGATGACAGCACTATGATATTACAGCGCTGTAATACATAAGTGATATAGCTACGAAGTGGTGATCTTATGCTGGCTGGTCATATCATGAGTTCCAACACTTGCGGCCATGGCACAAGATACTCTTTTTGGTGTCAGCAACTGGAGCTGGTGTTGAACAGCTATTGAACACTGCCCATGATATCTGTCATTATCGCTACGTAGTTAAGGATGGGTTGAATGCAATGATAATCCAGGGAGCTTATAATGTTCCGTTGCACTCATCCAAGTTCGGCATTGAAGAAGACGAGGCTGTGTATCTAAAGGAGTTTTTGCCTCTGAAAAATGAGCTTGAGATAGAAAAGGGGGAGGAGGTGATTAGATCTGATCATGAAGCTATCCACAACCCTCCAGAGTGGGATATTGCTCATGTTCCAACATTGACACTTAGAAAAAGTTCCATACAGTACCATCTGCTACCCTGAGCTAGCACCGCATATAAAGATGGCCCCTGTCCATCAATCAATGACTAGTATATCGGCGGAAGTGTCCATTTTCAAAGTAATTGGCCTCAAGCACTTCGCCTTCAGCCAAAGAATCCATATCCCTTAAAAGTGTTTTATATACGGGGTCATTCAAGAGGAGGAAGAGGTCTTCATGAGTGTCAAGTTCAGCTATGAACATATAACGCCGAGGATTCTGTTGTTTCATAGGGGATTAGTGTTGTCTGGAACATACATCAGATAGCAGAAACCGCAGTTTCCCGGGAAAAGAAGGGTAGAGGTCGGACTTGCTTAAACATCCAGGCAGCTTTCCAACTTATAACCCTCCAGTTAAGGAGTGGATATATGGTATTTCAGAGTTTGGGCGGAATACATGTAATCCTTTTTTCAAGGCAAGGTACCGGTTGCATACCTATAATGGCGCTATTAGTAGGACGAACCACATGAAGAGATGATAACTATTCCATTTGTAAAGTCTACCCTGGACTTATGTTCTCTCCTTGCCAAATAATAGACGCAAGGGAAAAGTGGAAATCTTACTTCATGAATAGACTCAAGGGGCACATGTGCCTTAAAATCGCAGGATATAATGAGAGTCCACGTCATTTTGCACAGCTACAAGTACCACACAGGGTTGACCTTTGTATCTATTAATGATGCAGGAGGTTCAGCTTAATATAGATGGAAAGGTCTCCAAAGGCGGTCTAAACGAAGCATCATTCTGTCTTTATCTAAGAGTATACTCAGCCAGCCACATCCAGCCCAATCAAATGCAGATACGAGTCATTCAGCCAGCCCCTCTTTGTCCGATTCTTACAACGAATTCTCAGCTTTTGTACTTGAATTTCGATCTTTATCACTAAATAGCCCTTTGCTTCACAAGCCCCGTACTTATCCAGACCAGCTCCATTCACTTATTATTCTATGTTCCAGGCCAATCATGGCCTTTTGAATGAAAACCCTGCACATTGACATGTTAGGACATCCATAGCAATATGGAGCATCCTATCGCAGCCATCGCCATCAATGTCTATCTGAATCGTGTTGGGCATCCACAGATACAGAGGCCTAGTAGCGGAGAGTAGTGATTCGCACAGAGACCCCAAGGCTAGCCAGTCTACACTTATTTTGATTTAGCAGGAATTAGTGCAGTTGCAGAATGCTGTAGTATTTAATGCCCGGCTTTTCCGCAGCACTTTGAGACTTGAATAAAGTTCAACTGCCAGATTGTTAAAGATCAATCACCATGCCGTTTCCTGAGTATGTCAATCATTGCCACCATAGTATATTTTTTTCTCTAACCAAGTTGCAGAGGGACATCAGTTACATTCCCCACCAATAGTGGTGGTTCTAATATTGGTACCGTCAAAGGCTTTGAGGTAATCATCCGCACACATATATTCAAGAATAGGGCTCATAACTTCTAAAAGGATGGAAAATACCGGGTCGAAGTCGAAGATGGCAAAATCATTGAAGTTGAAGAGGCGAAAGTGAATGAGTTCAAGATCCAAATGTCAAACAGGGGCATATATGAAACCCTAAAGTGACTATATCATATGAACAAACCTTTGCACACTGGTTGTCACTCTACTGCCCAATTTTGGAGGTTTGACTGTCTGGATGGGATGACAGGTGGAGGTTGATATTCTTTCCATCATCAACATAGGAATTGAATTGAACTGTGTATTGCTGCACCTTGCATCCTTCAAGTTGATTCGCGTGAAACCAACCGGACCTACAACTTCGACCATATGATTTTCGCCTTCTAGCTTGGCAGGAAAGTATTTGCCGTAACCTAGTGGTTCAGCTCCAAGGTCCAAACGGGTGTCCGTGAATTTGGGATCTTCTGGTAGATGGGCTATTATTATGACGGTCCTGCGGAGAGAAGCAGAGCTCACTAAGCTCTCTTTATCAGGACTGGTCCATGTCTACGGTCTACATACATGCATTGGTGACGTGTCACTCATTGCAATTGCATATGGTGTATGTACTACATAAGAGAGAGCATTCTCTAGAAATTCATTTTTACCAGGCAAGTTTCTCCTTAATCTAAGTTGCCTATCTGATACGCAAAAGTAGAAAATGGCCGTCAATTCTACACAAATCAACATCTCGCCCAGGTGGTAGGACCTTGTGTGAGTACAGACTGAATCATCCTAGAGGAAAAGGTACTAATTTTTTAAGAGCTATACACAGCAAACACATTCAGGCTTTAATTAACATACAACAACACAGCTTTCAAGTTTCTAAGGATCTTCTCATCAAGAGCTCTCCAATTTTTAATGCCATATGCAATTCTTCTTTTAAAAAGTCTGTAAATAACATCATCAAGCTTCCTAAAATTAAGGTGACAACTTTAAAGACTTTATACTAGTTATAGTTTTATCCTTATATCCCTTCCAATATAATTAGCAAAGATTTTCCTGCTGTAATAGATCTTGCTATCTTTGCTGATGCCTATTGAATATTGCCCCTGAAAAATTAGACTTCTGATATAATTCTGCAATTGGATTATAACTATCTAATGCTGTTCCCTAAAACTCCATAAACATCACGCTGGGTTGGCTGTAAAGCACTTAGTGAGTTCTCCCGGTCCCCAATTCGACAACGGGGGGTTGTGGCTCTAGCCCCGGGGCGTGCACTACTAGCTTTAGGGCCTAGGTGTTACCGCTATGGAATCATACTTAGAGCGCAGCCTGCGCCCATCCAGCGCCAGGGAATGCACCCTGGAGTCCCTCCCAAAGCGGCTCGCCGTTATAGGTCATATCCTCAAAAGCCGGGCAGGACAGGTTCAAAAGCGTGGTTGCGACGAGGTTTGTAGCCAGTTCCAACGGGGCAGCGATGGTAGAGTAGAGATTCGTCAATGCATTGGGACTAACGGTTTTGACGATTTCAAAGACAAAGCATAGTAGGTTGTTGTCCTTGAGCAGATTTGCGGCATTGAGGACGCCGCCAGTAAGATTGGAAATATCCACGCCGGTGAATGTATTCACGGCGCCGAGATTGCCACCGATACTTTGGAATGGTCAGAATCTCACAAAATTGAAACGAAGAAGTTTAGACTTACTTCAGGAGCTCGGGATATTGTACGGCAAAGTTCAATAGGTCCAAGTTCAAGTCTACTAAGCCAAAGTCGGTTGGGCGACGATACCAGTTCTCTGGAATACGTTCATAGCCGTAGTTGTATTGCAATGCGTCGTCAGATCCGCTCACACCGAAGATGCTCTTGAGCACATCCTTGGCTAATGTCATGAAAATACATTAGCATCGGTTTTAGTCTTTTAGAGATAAAAAGCTGTTGCAATGGAGGCGATATAACGTACTGAGTACCCCCTCGGGGTTTTCAACGGAATGATTCCTGAACAGTCTTCCGGCAAAAATGTAACCGGCATTTCGTGCAATAGCTCCGGTGAATGGACCGTAATAAAAGTTTGGATTGGTAGCGATACTCTCTTCGTATCTGTTCTTCGCGAATTCGGCGATCAAGTCCATGCTAAACGTGCCGTCGGTTGACATATCATAAAGACCCTGAAATTTGGTGAGGTTCAGAGTCCATGCGTCGCCAGTGAGATACAGGTCGTCACGAAATGGAGACGAATCCGACTCGATAAAGTTATGTGAACCGTTCAATCCGCGTGGGACGCCTTTTGAGACTTTAGTATCCATATTATGTTCTGGAGATCAATCAATCAAGAACATACCGAGTATGCCAAATAAATTGCCTAGCAAAGATTCGACTGCTGGTGACTCTCCGGCGATTGAGAAACTGGGATTGATGGAAAGCGGATTTCCGACCCAGACAGTACCCATGACGGACAGGACAAGGCCAAGGTCAGCGCCCATCCCCCATACTTGGAAAGATCGATTAGCCCTTATTGACATCTGGAGTATTTAAGCTTGAAATGCTGTAGCTATACCTTCATTGATTGCAGGGATCACTTCGGCTAACTTCAATATTCCGTCAACAGGAGGGACCATGTAGAGAGCAGACAAAACAACTTACCGAAACAACTCCATTGTGAGGTATGTACCCATGGTTCGCCAGAGCATTCAAACCGGGACAGGGACCACGCTGGTCTCCCGATGCAAAATCGGGTGGTACGAAGCTATGTTCACCGGTAACTACTATCTCGTTAGAAAGAAAGGGCATCTTGCGTACACAGTATGAGCTGAGCGTACCTTGGATGGGAGATGATAGAGGATCTAGCAAACTGCGCTGTTTGATTGCCTTCTCGACGCCATTTTGAATTGCAGCAAAGGGGCATTCTTTGTCTCCAGTTGTGGACTTTTTTGACATCAATTTGGCCAGATTTTCGGCGGTTGGAAAAGCTGATACCGCACTTGCGGCCAAAAGGGCCGAAAGAATTACAGTCTCAAATCTCATCTTCTGATTTAGGTAATCTGGGCGGAGAAAGGGAAAATAAATGAACGACAATTAACGAATGACTGTTGATATTCGGTAAGGAATGGACGGTTGAGCAATCAAGAACTCTTCCAGAACACAACTTTTCCCTGACGAAAGGTTGAAGTCGGACAGTTCCTCTCTATTCACGTTGACGAACACATTTTACATGAGCTGAGCTTGGACTGATTGAGGGCTGGAAAAGGTATTCCGCAGATCTGCTGGGAACTCCTATCAACTACCGAGCGGACAAACCGGTTGTAAGTCCGTGCCCAAGAACTAATTCATTAGTCAAATTCTTCAATTTAGACGGTGCCGATCTATAATCACTGCGAAGCCATCTACGTACTACGTATGTACGTAGAGACTGAAGGGCTAAGTAGTGATGTACCCTTACGGTGTAGGTAGCGCAAGAACCGGTACCTAGGTACATACTACGTACATACTAAGTTACTAACTTTCCTTTTATTACAGCTAACTACGGGGTAGTTATTAACATAATACGACATTTAACGGTCCCCTGGAGCTAAGCAAATTACCAACCTTAATCGCCTTCTCAAATGGGAAGACTGATGTCCGCATAGAGTAAAGCCAAAACTTATGCGTTTCATGAAGTAAAGGAGAGGGAACCGAGCCCTGATTCACTAAACCTGTCATGGGAATTTTGGTGTCTATCTTATTTCTCAGTCAATAATATATTAATATGTTCTGCGGCTTCTGGCCCGGGTCCCCGTTATGTAAAAGTACTCCATACCCAGTGACACAATGGGCCTAAACCACGTTTTACTGCATTGATCATCACCGGCTAATTTGGGTCTTATGCCCTAAGAAACGAAAAAAATTGATGCTCTGCCGTGTTGACATCCGCTGAAGCGCCCAGGACTCGTCTAAGAATGGAACCCATGCGATATCATTCTCCTGATACTCGAGTTAGTGCGGGTCAAGAACGTTGCGGAATGATTCTCCGTCAGAATCCTATTCAATAAATAGAATATGAACGACACAACCAAGAACCAGCCCTATGTGAGAGCGTCCTTCACCAGTCGGAACAGTTAAGATGCGGCTTTCGTTGTTGTTGACGGCGGCGATTTCGACTGCTGTCAGCGCCCAGATAGCCGGACGAAGCGAAACGTCTGCAGTCAATGAGACAGAACTTCTTGGACAATTACCTGCATGCGGCGTATGAACTTTCTGAAATATTAATCTTCCACGTGACATTGATCTAACTGATGACACAGTTGCAATGTCTGTTTGAGGAAATTCCAAAGTCCAATTGCACAGCGACGGATTTGCCATGCATTTGCACAAACCAGCAGCTCAACGAGATGATCACGGTTTGTGTAGCGCAATCTTGCACAATCCGAGAATCATTGAGTATGATTTCCAACCCTTTCCCAAGAAGTCAAAGATTCTATCTGACCACTGGCAGCAACCAAGAATGTGACTTCCACTCTCTGCGGCGCCCCCATCAGGGATCGCAGCGCCGTCGTCTCAGTTGCTGGAGTGGCCGGAGGCGTTCTTGCGGTTATCTTCTTTCTTCTCAGAATGGTGACTCGCCTGCCACGATTTGGGGTGAGCTTCGGTCTGGATGATGTTGTTCTGACATTCGTTATTGTAAGCTTCCGGTTCCTGGTGCCTGCTTGCCTCAAATTACAGAGATATTGATTCGACTTTAGGGCCTAGCAATTGTATTGGCATACTTCTCATATGTTTGTAAGTTGATCACCGCCCTGCAGATGACCTCCGAAGAAGATATTGATTCCTTAAGTGGCATCGCATGGCCTCGGGAAGGACATGTGGACAGTCCCTTTTGATAATATCACCCACATTCTTTACGTGGGTATCCCCCTTTGCCAAAACCTGAATTGTACGGTTGGGCTTAACATGCAATAGATTTACTATATCGATGAGGATATCTACCTCAGCATCCTGCCGCTCACTAAAATATCTATTCTACTTTTCTATCTTCGAGTCTTTCCGCAAAGATCCTTCCGCATCGCAACCTACATCGTCATCGCAATGAATGTGTGTTACTTGATCGCCTTCGTGCTCGTCTCCGTCTTCCAGTGTCAACCAATTGATGCAGCTTGGCTCAGGTGGGATGGCGAACACCCGGCGAAATGTCAAAATATCAACGCGCAAGGATGGGCGTCAGCTGCGATCAATATGTTTCTCGATATTGTGACTATGGTTTTGCCTCTTCGCGAATTGGGCAAGCTATCGATATCCTTGAAAAAGAAAATGCAGCTGATGGTTATGTTTACTCTTGGACTCTTGTGAGTTTTTCAATTCAACTTGAGAAAATGACTACTCTTGCAAGTTGCTGATTGGAAGTAAACAGCGTCACACTTGTTAGTATACTACGATTACACAGTTTGGTCGAGTTTGCCAATACGACCAATTTGACCTGTTAGTCTGTTCCTTTATTTGATTTCATTACCATTTAGGCTGACTGGTGGAAACAGGGGACTACGTACAGTTAGGCTACTGGAGCACAATCGAAGTCGACGTCGGGATCATCTGTGCTTGTCTACCAGCAGTCCGAAAGCTTCTTCGAGGTGTCTTTCCAAATGTGTTCGCAAGCACTGTTCGCAGTGGCGCAAAGACGCCTTCTTACCCTCATACGCGATCCGCACTATCTGGTGGCGGAAATCGTTTTATCAAGGACGAAGAGTACGCACTGCATCACCGAGACGCAGCTCTAGAAGAGGGTGATGCCATGCCGCTGGTTCAGGTAACTACAGAAGTGCAAGTGACTTCTCACTCAGTGACGCCGAAAGATCGACAAGCCAATTAAAAGAAACTTCTCTTCTACTACTAGCTGATCGATCAGCTTGTACCATATACGCTTATAGAAATTCATTTACTCGTGCCTGTCAAAGCAGTATGGTATTTTAAAGCCCCATTTATAATTCGTATTTTAAAACCATTTAATACCCTTCAGGTCCCTTCTAGCCATGTCGATCACTTTGTGAACAAGAAAGACGGCGTCTACTCGCGGGACTTAATGCTCGCTTAAGCAAATTCCTTCTAGGTTGCATCATTCGAGCCATTTCATATGTAGCATGTTGTGATATCAGCTACTCGATGAAAAGGTTCACTCTTCTTTAAAATCTTCCAGCTTCTTTTGCGTGGCATTCAGAACTTTTACTGTAATTCAGACCACCGATAATAAACACGCCTGCGAAAAGGGGCACGTACCCCTTCTCTTATTTGACTTGTTATAGCCCCAACGTATTGGATAGGGTCCGGGACGGATTTTCCGGGGGTACTTAATTAAAATTTAGGCTGTAGTTAGCCTTTAGGGCAAGGATGTTCAGTCAACGGATGTACCCAAGCTTTCAGCTTTCGGTAATTTAATGGCGCACGGTTAAAAGTTTGAAGTCTAACTCTCTACAAGAGGCTGGCCTAACTGCATTTGATTCGAGTCAATGAGCTGGCTGAGAAGGGCTGTTTCATCATTTTTCACGGAAGTTGAGACTCTGAGTCTGAGAGCTTATGAAGTATTATCCACAAACTTGGGAGAAAACAACTCGCTAGCATTATGGAGTACACAAAAGAAGGGAGGGAGAAATACTAATCCCCTAAAGACTCATATTGGACCTTTTAAGATTGTTACGATACTGGTTGATCCTAAGACTTACAAGGAGCTAGCCAGGTCTAGGGCTATGTCGACACTCCAAGGTAAACACTACGTATGTAAATTTTGGTGGTCACCAAATATCTCTAGATATCCCTAATTCTTAGCCTATGCATATGTATAACTTCAGATTAAATATAAATGATCTTAAAAGGAGGTCACTTGATAAACCAGAATGGCATTCCATCCTAGTAAAAGTTACGAACGTACTCTCACGCCTTCGGTGCTGAGTATAAGCCAGATGGAATCGTGCCATCCATCAATCTTGTAGAGAAGGTTATTACATACGTACATAGTTATCCGTACCATACCGCCACGAGGCTTGAGCGGCGTTGGCATGCTAAAAAGAGACCGCGGCTTCATGTACATATGCTTAAAGCTCTATACTATTATTATAGTTAATAATTACGCGAACACGTATGAGTATGTATCTAATATAGCCTCCGCAATACCCACAGCGGTAAATGCAGCACGGGTTGTAAACCCTAGTAGCAATTAGTACATATTAGAGTTAGCTCAACGTTCAAGTCAAAAGTACCTTCCTCTTTATGAACGGCTCGAAACGGCCCGTGGACCCGTTCATTGTTTCTCCTGGATCAGATAGACCAGCAGGGTGTTCACTGTTTATTGTTCAAGAACCTGGGTGGAGTACCAGTTGACTATTCCTCTCTAGTCAGAAGCAGCAGCAACTGCTGATCACTTCTATATTCGCTGTCTGAATCAGCTTGACATCCGTCAAAAGTTGATAAGACTTCGAGTTCGAGAATAACCTAGACATGCTGGTCCGGATGTCAAAGTAATGCTCCCGAGGTCGGCTTATATTACGCCCTCCCACGGCCTGTTGTGAATATCATTTGGTGTTGCTCGTCACTCATTCATTCATTCGTTTGCTTCCTTTGTCTTTTCGTTTCACTCCTTGATTCTTGGCTGTAACTTGGAAATTTTCAGTATGCGTTTACTAAAGTTGTTTCCTTATCTGTCACTCTTTGCAGCCGCTGTCTCTGTTTTGTAAGTCTTTTCTTGGAAATTGAAAGCAAAGATTTCTCTCTGACATCCTGCTCCAGTGGCCATCCAAGCTCCCATCATACCCACAAACGTGACCAGATTCAATATGACTATGTCATCGTTGGATCTGGTGCCGGAGGTGGCCCTTTAGCCGCCCGTCTTGCTATAGCCGGATACAAAGTGCTCTTGTTAGATGCCGGCACTGACGAGGGCAATGCTACTCAACAAATGGTACCAGCCTTGCAACTTCAGTCCACCGAGTACGGGCCTCAACGTTGGGATTACTTTGTCAATCACTACACCGACCTCGAGCGGCAGAAAGAAGATTCGAAGATGGTATACAACACCACTTCTGGAGACTTATACGTTGGTCTCGATCCTCCAACAGGCGCCACGCCACTGGGGATTCTCTACCCACGCGCTGGAACTCTTGGTGGTTGCACTGGGCACAATGCCATGATTACTGTCACGGCCCAGGATGAAGATTGGCAATACATTGCCGATATCACTGGTGATACATCGTGGGAGCCATCGAATATGCTGTCATACTTCGAGCGCCTGGAAGCCAATCGGTATCTTCCGACTTCGATCGTTGGACATGGCTATGACGGTTGGCTTATGACAAGCTTGACCTCCCTAGGACTCGTCGTTGAGGATCAGAAATTGTTATCATTAATTCTGGCCGCCTGTACCGCGGCCGGGAAAAGTATTCTGGGTATGATTATAACCACCGTGACTGGTCTCGCAGGTGTTTTGCTCCGTGATTTGAACTCTCCCGATCGAAACTGGGCTACTGGTCCTTTTCAAGTGCCTCTAGCAGTCAAACTTCCCGACAGTTCGCGTACGGGACCTCGCGATTTCCTCATGAATACTATCGCCGCCAAAAACTCGGATGGTTCCCGCAAGTACGTTCTTGACATTCAGCTCGAGACTCTTGTCACCAAGGTTGTCTTTGACCAAAGCGGCACTACTCCTCGTGCTGTCGGAGTCGAGTATCTCCAAGGTCAAAGTCTCTATCGCGCTGACCTTCGCTCCAGCACTGCAGGCCCTGGTGTTCCTGGAGCAGTTAATGCGACCCGCGAAGTCATTTTGTCGGCCGGTGCGTTCAATAGCCCTCAAATTCTCAAACTAAGTGGTGTCGGCCCCAAAGCCGAACTCGATCAATTTAATATTCCCATTGTGGTTGATCTACCGGGAGTTGGAACCAATCTCCAAGATCGTATCGAGAATACAATCATTGGTGAAGCGCCCACCGACTTCGTGATTACGTCCCAATGCACATTCCTTCGCACTTCCCCGGATCCTTGCCTAGTCCAGTGGCAGAACAATAAGCTCGATCCCGGAACATACGCCACCAATGGAATTGCCATTGCCATCTTGCGCAACTCAAGCACTTCTAGCTCCTCGTTCCCGGATATCTTTGTTTCTGGTGCCCCTGCCAAGTTCAAGGGTTACTTCCCCGGTTATGCCGATGATTCACTGGCTGATGCGCGGCACTGGGCATGGATCGTTTTGAAGTCCCACGTACGCAATAACATGGGCACAATAACCCTTCGTTCGACAGATCCGCGTGATACCCCCATCATCAACTTCCGCTACTTTGACGAGGGTGTTACCGCCGGAGGAGCCGATGAACTCGATCTTCAAGCACAGTACGAAGGATTGAAGTTCGCTCGTCAAGCCTTTTCCGACTTGCTTCCTCTCGACGGTTCCTTCACTGAAACTTGGCCAGGTCCCAACGTCACGACGGAGGCAGATATGAAAGATTTCATCAAGCGTGAAGCCTGGGGCCATCATGCATCATGCACATGCCCAATCGGCAACGATACAGATCCCGATGCTGTTTTGGACTCTAATTTCCGTGTCCGTGGCGTCGACGGTTTGCGAGTTGTGGATGCTTCTGTATTCCCCAAGATACCGGGTTATTATATCGCTTTGCCCACTTACCAAATCAGCGAAAAGGCATCCGATGTCATCATTGCTGCTGCCAAAGCGAGCTAAATGAGCCATATAGATACCCTATCTGAAAGTTTGGAACAAATATAATCACATTAGTCGGCCAATCTGAGTCCATAGTCTGACAAATTAATATAAACCGAACAACTCCTTTCCAGTCTACTTCATTTTTTCAAATCAGGTGCAACAAAGAAAAAGGCCAACCTACATAATTACCCGGCATCTCATCTCATCTCATCTCATTGCCTAGCGAGGGCTGTCCCAAGCCATAATTACTCATTTTATCCCGAGTACGCGCACGTTGTGGGTAAGTAATGGCTACCTACCTATTTAAACGCATTTATTTAGGGCTGGCCCATTGTTCGCACCACATGCATCATTGCCCCGAAACGTTTCGTAAAACTTCCACCTATGTTTCAATCATTTAATACATGCCAAAGACCCATCATCCTTTCGAATAACACGACTCAATCCCCAATATCGTCGACAACATCCACATTCTTCAGTGCAATGAGCCAAGACATCATCAGAGCCCCCTCTTATAGACTAGTAGCTAAAAGCTTCCCTAGCAGCTGTCCGTCGAGGTTTGTCACAGCAACGGCATCCTCGTCCACAACATCCACCTGTTGTACCACATTTCAAGTGCCGGAATAAGTCTGAAGATTCATCGCTGAAGAAATTATTCCAGAAATCTCATGCTTCTGGGATAGTTTCTAGTCTTTTAACTAGATGATCTAATTTTTATTTCTGTAACCATATCTTCTGGATTGTGCGTTCGAGATCTTATTGTAAATCACTCTTTAGCGTCTCTGATACTAATTGTGCTTATTGTTTCTTCTGGAGATCATCGATTTTATCGATCAAATAAATATGGCGCTGGACAAGTCGGTTGAGCTTATCAGACTCCGAAAGAAAGCTGTCTTTTCACTCTGAGACTCGTGGGATTTTCTTATTATAACGCTATCGCTCTTGCCTTTCACGTTTCGACTTTCTCGACTGGTAGGCTTGATATTCTTTTCTCATCCAATAGTAGATCCTCGTTATAAGGAGCAAGGTGAGGAGGACCATCAGTGCTAACCACATTTTTAATTAAGAGTATGATTTTGCGGACAGTCCGTTTTCTTTGACTTATTATCGATGGATGTTGGAAGCTTTTATATACCTAGGTAGGTAGCCTTACAAACGTCAAAATTGCGTATGAGACTCAACTTTAATCCTGCATTCCACATCAAGTAAATTGAGTATATTTCTAGGTTGAATTCGTTCGCCCAGATTTGTCAAGCCACGCGATCTTCCAGTCTACATATGATGGGTTACAAGAACATATCACGATATCAACCGTTTCTGTAAAACTCAAATACACTCTCTCAAAGGTACGGCTTCGATTCCGTATGAGATAGAAAGACCCCCGCATAACCACCGTCAACAGTAGCCTTATTGACGAGAGCCAAGACCGATCTGGCGCTGTCTTCAGGCTTCATAGGTCCTTCGAAAGTGGGTGAGTATTGCTTAAACTTGCCAAACATAGCCATAGCCAATTGTCCCTCTTCCTCCGTTTCTATCCAAAACGTTAGAAATTCTCATCTCAGTTGTCAGGAATGGGCTTCATACCAATATTAAGACTCCCAGTGTCCACAGCACCAGGACATACAGCCATACAAAGCACCCCTCTCTCACGATACAAAGCGCTGAATTTTGCCACTGCCATATTCAGAGCCGCTTTACTCATTGCATAGGATGTAGCTTGGTATATATCGGCTTTGAGTGTCATTTCGGTGTCCGACATGCCCGATGATATGGCGATTAGTTTCTTTGCGTGGCCTTTCAAGATCAAGGGCATGAAGGTGTTGAATAGGTGGATTGCGCCGAGGGTGTTGATGCGGAAGTGGTCGATGGCGTCTTGTTCGAGAGTTTTTGGGTTGTGGCTTCTGTGAGGGGTTAATTTCAAATTGAAACTATCTCAGAGGGGGTTCTGGGAGGTAGAAAGTACAGAGTATCGAAGCCGACCAAGGCGGTTTTGGCTTGAAGCGCGGCGTTGGCGATGACATAGTCGAGGGTACCGTTGGTTTTCTCAGAAACATACTGAACCGCTTTCTATCAATCATCTTCGGGTTAGCTTCGATGTCGCTTTCTCATTGGTTACTCATTAGCCCAGCCTACCTCCAATGCCACTGGATCCGTGGTATCAGCCTGAATAATGTGAACATTCTCCCGGCCGATTTCAGCAGCAACCTTAACCTCAACGGCGGCTTTGTCGCGGACGAGACCGAAGACGGTATTCGATGGGTTTTGGGAGAGTTGGCGGATGAACTCGAACTTGATAATGGAGTATGTATTTTAGTTTACATATTGAGGTAAATCTTGTGCATGAAACAGGGATGAGAACGTACACCAAGACCGCGCGAGACTCCGGTGATTACCCAGGAAGACATTGTGATGGTTTATAAGCTGGAAGATATGTGAAGATTGAGGATGATACTGAGAGTTTGATGAGTCCAGAAGAGCGGCCATGATGCGCATATTTATATATCGACCTTGAGTCTCGTTTGCTTGAAATATTGGTTTTGCCTGATTTCAAATCTGGCATGGGCTTCAAAATGCCAAGATACAGAAAAGTTGCCTGTTTTCCCGAAGCGGAAAGACAGGGGTGCATTAATAATCAGACATTTCATTAGGTCAACTAACATACATGTAGTTACCTCTCCGCCGCGCGGTGTATTTAAAAGGGAAAACTGGCAACTTTTTTGTAGATGCTTATCAATTTCTCATTTAAGAAATTTATTCACAATGCATACGAATGAGTGCTGGAATTGCAGAGGTACTGTCCCCTATCCTCTGCCGCCTGAGTGAGTATCCTGCTTACCCAAGCACTACAGATTCCAGAGCCAATTGCAACCGCGCTCGCCCACGTTGTTCCAGGTGCATCAAGTCCAATAGACCATGTCAATATGGTTTGCGACTGTCGTGGCCAAAGTCTACCAACACAAAGCGGAGCTTGACCCATTCGGTTCAGGACGGGTTTGGGACTGCGAAAAGGGTCTCCTCCTCCTCGCAAACGAGCTTTGTGAATGCGTCTTCATGGGATGTCGAGCTTCACTATTATATACGGATGAATCAAGGTTGCCTCCCTGACGGAAGTTGGCAATGTATTACCTGACTAATGCTTCGGAAATAGGACTTGGTAGCTATGAGGGATTTGCTGTTCAAAGACTCGATCTGCCGATGGCGCTATCATGGCTGCCAATCGATCTAGCTCATGAGGAAAGAGAACTTCTTGACCACTGTAAGTATAGTTCTAGTATCTCGTAGATTTTGGTCAAGCTAATACCCGTAGTTATATGCACAGCATCTTCGACACTAGCCATTTTCGAACCCAACAAGCACGAAATCTTGAGTCTTTTGGTACGGCTCGCTCTTTCAGATAGCTCATCGTCTTCAATGGCTGTGCTACAATCGGCGTTGGCACTCTCGTCGTTCCATTGGCATGGTCTGCAAGCAGATGTCTTTCGGTTCAGAGCGCGTGCTCTGCGTACGCTGATCACTTCTTGCAAGCCCGGCATTGAGGTTCCTACGGTAGTTCAGCATATTGCAGCTAGTATGATACTAAGCCATCTTGAGGTATGTTCGAGCTTGAGTCTATATCTTTCTCTCAGAATAAACACTTACCAATGCTCAAGATGCTCGGACTGCCAAATACTGTGTCCCTGTGGTTCTGTAAGTTATACTTGCTCTGTTTCTTTCTACGTGTAGGGCCTAGAGCAAGTTATCAGGCCTATATATAACATCCTGTGCTGCTATGTCTGAAATAGAAGACCCAATCCTTCAAAGACATTGCTAAACTGATTTTTCATTCTAGGTCATTTGAGCGAAGCTAAATACCTAATCGACAACGCAGGCATTGACAGCCAGTATATCCAACGCCAATTTTCCGGACTTCTAGGCTGGGTAGAGTATCATATGGTCATGAGCCGGTTTAGCATCCGACACTGGTATGTAACTGAAGACTCTCCTAAAGGAATCAAGAATTCCGTACCTGTGGACCAAGGTACTTGCCAGTTACGAAAGGTTAGGTTGAAGGTTCATGTCTGCAGCTTCATTGTTCTAACGTGAAATAGGTCAAGGATGTATCGAACTACTCACACGAAATCCTTCGATGTTTGCATTTTATGTTCGAGATGATTCGACAGCCGACAGATTTACAATACCACAACGACGACTACGAAAACACCCTGCGTTGCCTCGAACGCAGGATAACCAATATTGTCCCATCGGCATCAGAAGTTGGTATATCGGATACCACGAGCACAGCCTGGGTGTCTACAATAGAGCTTTTCAAGCTAGCTGCTCTTATTTACCTCAAGAGAGCATCGAGGAACTTTTCAGGAATCTCCCCTCAGATTGACGCAATGGTTGAGAGGGCGTATGTACTTCTCGATAGCTTGGAGACCTTCAATCCGGCCTTTCCGCTGCTGATTATTGGATGCGAGGCTCGCACCGATGAGCAAAGAATACAAATTCTAGAGCATATTGAAAAAGCAATAAAAACCTCGAGTTTGAGGGGCTTGCAGGAATTACGAGACATTCTTCAGCAGATTTGGGTCCAGGACGACCTTGCTGTGGATTATGAGCTGGATTACTTGAATAAGTTGGATGCTGTCATAAGTTCTTACCGGATTATGCCGAGTTTTGTTTGATAGGCAAGTTCTCGGATTTGGAATATGAGGGATAATCAGGAGGAGATTCTACGATTCGTTCCGTGAGAATGTATCTTATGCTAACACAAGCCCCGATCCAAGTTCGTTCTTCCATAGTCTAGACCAGAATGCATATTCACCGCACTCACTGCATTCATTGTTTCCTTCTTGCTTTTCTTTTTTGAATATTATCACTATTTCACTGCACCATTCAATGAGCTATTGGCTACGCTTATTCTTTCCCCACGATCTATTCTAATGGCTAGAGATGCTCAGTAAGTAATCAGAGTCACGAACTAATATCTACCGTATGCTTAGTTCACTATATGCAGATCTGGATACGAGAAATATCTTGCACATATATCCTGCGAAACCAATGGCCAAGAGACAACTCATCCAAATCGAAGGACTTGGTGATCGTGTTCAAGCCACTGGAAGTCTATTCCATGGTGGCTAGACATTTCTGCAGTAGAGACTTCGCGATAGCTAAACATTTCTGCAATAGAGACAGTCTGAGCAGCTCGCTTGCTACTTATCTGCAAGCTGCCGGAGTTCAGTTTATAAATGGCTGGCTGAGTTTGTGGTTGAATATCCCATGACCATGCTTCTTGACTGCGGGTTGTCCGAAAATTAGGGCTTGCGTTGACCGCGAACAGAGTCGAGTCCTTCTGCTTCGTACGTATCGTTGAATAAAGAAACTTTAAATCACACGGAGTCTTTATTGACGAGGCGAGCTGAAAAAGACACGAGTCTCGCCTGATATCGATCAAGTGGACTGGCGAAATGCTGCTGAAGCAAAATTCTCGAATTCGAAGAGGCAGACACTGGGCAGAAGGAAGGAAGTGAAGATCTGAAAAGTATTTAAGAGGCCACTTGACCTCCTTGACTATCTTTTCAATCCCTCCTCAATATCTTCCTATCATTGACATACCAGAATTTCTCCCAAGAGCAAAATGCCAGAACGAGTTTTCGGGGATAAGCATGTGCAGGGTGATGGGTTGAAGTTCGAGGAGATCTCTGGGTATCTAGCCGAAGCCATTTCCAAATGGCCAGACATCGCCCCGAATGGTCAATTCGAAGATCGAACTGCAACCTATGAACTTATCATGGTTGTCTCAGTGATTGTGAGATCCTTTGTAACGCTCATTTTGATTGCTGTGTTTTGGTCGTTTCTAATGGTAAGGAAGATATTATACGAGGCTGTGGTATGGTGGATCAGGGGTCTTTCGATTTTCCTTGGTTAGCTGTCCAATGCAATTGCTTCTTTGGTCTCTGCGGACTCGCCTCAAAATTGAAAGTGTTTCAATTGTAGAGAAGTGTGCAAGTTTGTATTCAATATTCATTCACGTGACGGCTCCTTCTATCAATTGACGTACACAGCCTCAATCTCAGCCTTGTCCGTGAGGCCGACCTAGGCAGCTGTAATTACGCGTATCACCATGGTCAAATACATGCATAGCAGCCTCACTCTGCGGTCAAATCAGCGGTAATTACATGTACTCGTGACCGTCATGACCGCCATAACCGCTAGCCCAGTGTGCATATCGCACAGGATCGCACCTTCTGTTTTGACACTCTTTCACCTTCCAATCTGACCACGACTTCTTTCCGATCACAACCACCTGGTGGTTTTCTTTTCTCTTTTCATCAAATTGTCGTTCTATATCTTTGATTTTAAACAAGGATAATGAGTGAAGCGGCCCAAGATGATCCCCAAGTCGTGCGGAGACTTTGACATTGCAATCATTTGCGCCTTGCCTGTTGAGTTCGATGCCGTGGAGGCTCTATTCGATGAGCACTATGATTCCGCAGCTTACGAGAAGCAGCATGGAGATGCAAACTTTTATCGGACAGGGAGGATCCATCGACATAATGTTGCACTGGCCTGTTTACCAGAGATGGGGAAACGGAGCGCTGCTAGTGTCGCATCGAGTCTACAATGCACTTTTACGAATATCTATTTGACGCTACTGGTTGGCATTTGCGGGGGTGTGCCCTATCTTCCAGCAAAGACGGGCGAGACGGGCGAGACGGAGCTTATATTAGGGGACGTCATCATCAGTTCTAGCATCGTCGAATATGATTTCGGAAAGCAATACCTAGATAGATTTCAGCCGAGAGACGGATTGATCGACACCATCGGCCGGGATCGACGCGTTCGCACGCTTTTGGCAGCTCTGAAAACATCTCGATTACAGAGCGAGTTCCAACAAAGGCTTTCAAATTATCTTGCGGATCTCCAGCATTTGGATCGAAGATGGGGCTATCCAGGCGTCGAACACGATAGACTATATGAAGCAAGCTATCGCCATAAACACCACAATTCAGACTTCGAAAGGAACTGTATTTGTGATGAGTTTCAGTCGAATGAAGATCCTGTCTGCGATGAGGCGCTCGAAAGTGATTGTAGCAAAACTGGTTGCAACGGCAAGCTGGCTAATCGTAAGCGTCTATCTTCATATAATCCATCTCCTCAAATACACATTGGAACCTTGGGCTCTGGGGATATTGTAATGAAGTCAGGAGAACATCGTGATGGGCTAGCCAAAACAGCCAAGATTATCGGCTTTGAGATGGAAGGGGCAGGTGTATGTGACAGCCTACCATGCCTGATTATTAAAGGTATCTGTGACTATGCGGACAGCCACAAGAACAAGATATGGCAGCAGTATGCCGCTGCGACTGCCGCGTCTTGCTGCAAAGCTTTTCTTGAAATTCTACCAGAAAGCATGCAAAAAAGTGCGCCTTCGTTTGTTGAAGATGAAGGTACCGCTTTCGATGTTGTGGTCAACGGGGTTTCTAGTACGTTTGAAATCAAGATGTTTTACATGTCCATTACTCACATCATCTGTTTTAGATGACAGGCAGGCAGAAAATGTCTATTCTACAATTACTTCAGGACGGCCCGGATCGACTTCCCCGGATAGATCCCCGGATGCTCAAGATGACTATCGATGGGACTTCACTTCGACATCCTCTGACATCGACGACTTGGAGTCCCATTTGAATGCGCTTGAAAAGGAGCTGCGCCGAGTCGAGGGCAACATCGCAAACCCTTTGGCCAAGAGCGTGTTAATATCAGGTGTTACCCAAGCGGTTAAAAACAATCAGCAGATGTTACGAAGTTCTCAAGGAATGGAATCCTTTCGAGTATCATATTACAACACTAGATTCGGCAGGATAATCTCTCGGACACGGATCGATAGAAAGACTATAAGAGCAGTAAAAGACGCCGAAATCTGCACTCATTACAGGACAACAACGTCATTTATATTTCATCCTGCATCTTGGCTTATCAAAATCGGCTTCAAATACGGATTGGAAGCAATGATCACTAAATCCCAGGCTGGATGGCAATACAACATACCCCCAGTTCGATCTGTGCCTGACGATGCCCTGATATTCGAATTCTGCAAGCTCGGTAACGTGGATGCTGTTCGTGAGCTTTTTCGAAGAGGCGACGCCTCAGTTTTAGATGTTAATAGTGACGGGTGGAGGCCGTTGCATGTAGGTGATATTTCACATTGATGCGGCCCATTTCAGTCAGCAAGCGCATAAATCTGCCAATCTCGCAAATCAGCTAATACCTTTTGTCTTACTCTAGTTCGCTGCCCGCGGGGGGCATCTTGACTTGGTCAAATTTCTCCTAATGCAAGGCGCAGATAAGGCAGCAAGCAGATACGACAACATGTGAGTTTTCGTAGCTACAGATATCATTACTGATTCGACCTAACGCGTGGATAGTACCCCTGCTGCGCTAATACCATCAAAAGGCGAAGCCATAGAATTGCTGCGACTGTTTGATGATTGTATTGATTTATCTGAGCCTGATTCTCAAGGATGGAAAATTTTTACAACTATCACAGGCGGTTGGGAGGATTTTGAGGATAATGTCGCCCATAGTGTCATCTCTTTCTTCCTTCGAAAGTATCGAATGGAAACACTCGACAATTATTATGAGCCGCCCATTCGGGATGCTTTATGGATGTCAATTAATATTTTGTTGGATGCGAAGAGCGCTCAGCTCCTCTTGGAATTCGATCCTCGAACACATTCTGTCGACAGCCCATTCCCTTCTGACATCATGTCGCAGCCTTTAATTTTTGATATAGTTCGGGCGCCTCATGTAACCACGGACATTTTGCGGTATCTGATAGACGAAGGAGCAAACATCCACCGTGTACACGATGGTGAGACTCCAACGTCAATGTCACTTCAATTATCCTTTCTGTTTCTAGCCTGGCGTGATCGATTATGGGCTATATTTCAGAATTTGGATCAGTTTATTACGTCCGAGAATCCCACCACGACCATACTAAAGCAATCTGGTTGGCATCTTGATACACTTCGAATTATTTTTTCTTTGAGTTTCAATGAAACTCGCACTTATACGCGAGGGTTAATTTCCAGGTTCTTTCGGGACTGGGGTTGTGAGAGACACGATTGCCCATGGGTGGAGCCGTGGTGGGAGACTTTGAAATACCGCGTGAAAACACATCAACGCATATCATCCATGCTGGAGGAGGCTGGTATGTATCTTGATAAGAAATACTTCGGCAAACTATATTCGGAATCCAAGGCTTGTTGTGATTGTGAGGATGGTCATATTATGCCCAGTATCCCCTCACATGAGCAATTAGGCCATTTAAGTCCGGTAGCATATGACTTCTATCGTCGGGGAGGAAAGTGGAAATTTTACTATAGACCAAGTGAAGTATGGTGTCGGGACTGTCTAATGGAGCAGGAGAGTCTTGAGGAGACTTCGAGTGAGAGATCTGATACAGAATCTTTAGACGAGGATGCTGACATGGAAAGCTCGGATAATGAGGAAGAAGAGGAGGAGGAAGAAGATGATGATGCTTCAGATATCTCGCTTGACTAGCAGGAGTATGATATACACACGAACTGCTGCTTAGTTATACCAGCTAAGCTGTGCCTGCGAATTCTAGTATTTAAAAAACGATATATCCAGGAGGTGCAGACATCAATCGCTTATTGCAAATTCACAAACAAGCCCCCATCAACCAATATTTGCGCACCAGTCTAACCAAGTCAGCACATGCCGATTTTCAAACAACAACATCAAGGAGAAAAAACACTTACAACATAACCACTCAACTCCTCCGCAGCCAAAAACACCGCCGGCCCCGCCAAATCCTTGGGCTGCCCCAATCTTCCCAACGGTATCCTCCCTTCCATATACGTCCTCTTCCTCTCATCCACCATATCAGCATCATTCAACTGCGTCCTAATCGTGCCCGGCAACAACGCATTACATCTAATATTATACTTTCCCAACGCGACAGCCGTGGATTGCATGAGCGATAATACGCCGGCCTTTGTGGGACAGTAGTGGCATTGTTGCCCACCGCCGACCAGGGCTGAAATGGAACTTATGCCGATTATTGAGCCGCCGGCGGGTGTTTGGTGCAGTGCCATTTGTCGGCCGGCGGCTTGGGTGGCGTAGAATGCGCCGCAGAGGTTGATATTCACTGTTTGAGAGAGGAGGGAGGGCTCAATCCTGATTCGTTAGCCATACATTTCCTACCTAGGTCGAGAGAGAGAGCGAGAGGCGAGGGAGGGGTACTCTAAGAACTCCGCAAACTGGCAAACACCAGCATTACTAACAAACACATCCAACCGTCCAAACGCCTCGACAATCTTGGCCACAAAATCCGCCCCAGTCTCGGGTTTTGAGATATCGCCTGCCACTGTGATGAACTGTTTTGTCTCTGTTGAGTTGCTGTTGGTGTTGAGCTCGCTGATCACGGCCTGTGCATCTTTGCGGAATGCTTCCACGAGAGACTCATCGTTTGGGCCGCCGAGGTGGTTGACGGCGACTTTTGCGCCGTGGCGGAGGTAGTCTAGTGCTATTGCCTGTTGTAGAGGTCGTCAGTATGATCAGAATGAAGAGTGAGGGGGGGGACGTACTCGTCCGATACCAGTCAGACCACCTGTTATACCGCAGACTTTGCCTATTAAAAGCTGAGGAGTTGCCATATTTTCTATATATTCAGAATATCGAAGGGATTGCAGATTGTCGTATTGCTGTTATTTCTTGACAGCCGTTCCAAGATTGAAGTTGAATGGGGCCTATGTCCTTCTCCACAGTCTATGTATCTGCGACAGTTCAACGCTGTTTGCTATGCTGCACATGTACTTGTGATGTCGGTATATCTTCCTCCTTTCTATTAACAAACAGACTCCTCTTCAGCAAACATCCCACTTCGTCTCCGTAATAATATCGGCTCACATGTGATTGTATGGGATTTTTTCTGTGGTTGTACCCCCACAATCCGATGCCATAGCTCGGTGTTTCGGGGTATGTCTATCCCGAGTCGGAAAATTGCGTGTGAGTGTTTTGCCGGAGTATGAAGTTACACTTCTTTGAAGAATTTTTTTTGTTGGGAGTTTTTCCCTGGCTATTTTTGTCAAAGCGAGATATTCATGTACGTATTACTTACAGGGTAATTAAGCTAAAGACAATGTGAGGGGTTACCGTAACCAGTTGATTTCAGGGTTAATCTAGTTCAAACCAGGTATTCAAATCATATAATATCGTTAAATGTGATAAATACATGTGTAATATAAAGCTAGATCTATGATGCTCAATTATCATTAGCCTGCTCTTGAGCTGGCTCCTCTGCGGTCGGTGCTGGCAGACTCTTAGCAGGGGCAGGGTTGAGGAGCGCAGAAGCAGGAATCAATGGCGCTGCCGGGTTCAGCTCAAGACCAAACCCAGGCTTGTCAAGTTCAGTAAGATCAAGATATCCCTTGGTTGGGATGGGTTCATTCAAAAACAGGTTTCCAAACACAGGTTCCACGGTCTTGCCATCGGGGGAGTTGGCGAGGTATTCTTGGAATGGAGTGTTGGGTTGAGATACGACGAAGTGGTAGGAGTATGATCCGGAGGCGTGAGGAACGACGGGGATATCGTAGGCAGCTGCCATAGCAGAGACTTTGAGTAATTCAGTAAGACCACCGAGCCACATGACGTCGGGCTGGATGATGTCCAAGTTCCGTCCTTCAATCAACTTTCTGAATCCGTATCTGGAGTATTCGTGTTCACCAGTGGTGAATTTGACAGTTGGGTGGGCTTTTTTAAGGAGGGCATGACCGTCAAAGTCGTCTGGAGTAAGACACTCCTCCCACCAGTCAATGTGCAATCCCTCAGCCTCGGCACGCTTGACGAGTTCGATCGTATAGGGCACGTTCAACGACATGTAGCAGTCCACTCGGAGAGGGAAATCAGGACCAACGGCTTCCCGATGTTTGCGAAGATACTCGATGTTTCGTTTCAGACCATCAATACCCTCATCTGGTCCATAAGGAAGAGCAACCTTGGCGCCAATGAAACCAGCTTCCTTTGCGATTGCGGGCTGAGGACCGGTGCAGTAAAAGTGTAGTCTCTTGCGAGTGGCACCACCAATCATTTTATAAACAGGCTCTTTGCGAATCTTTCCCAAAAGATCCCACAAAGCCAAGTCGATGACCGAGATGACAGCAGTTGTGATTCCCTTACGACCGTAGAACATGGAGCCGCGGTACATTTTCTCGAACATATCGTTGATATCACGGGGGTCTATTGATCCAAACGTCATTAATTAGCTCGGTGTCCTTGTCGAATGTCAACTTGAGAAACGTTCAAACCTACCGCTGCCAATCAAAAAGCGCTCAAAATGTTGGTGTACAAGCCAGCATGCTGGTGGTCCTCCGAAGCCAGTAGCGAATCCCTTGGTGCCGTCACTCGACTCAATCTCGACACAGAATGAACCCAAAACATTGATACCCCAGCTCGTTCTCGATGCACGGTATTGTTCCCATTTTGCCATTGGAGTCGATATCGAGCTGTCCACGAGCCAGTGACCGCCTTTCACCTAGATTTGGTCTTTATTAGCATGTCGCATGACCATTATCCAATTGACAGAAGAATCTTACATTGTGATAGTCGCCTCCGGAGCCGACACCTTGGATAATAAACGAGCGCACATGCTTGATGGTGGGGAATGAGGATACGGAAGCCATGTTGTCAGTATGTACACAAGAAAGACGACAATTGCAAGAATAGAAAAGAGAAAAGAAGGATAAAATAAAAAAGACCCCCCGTGAAGATAAATAAGAGCTTCTTAAGAACAAGCAAAGACCGAATACGAACGTATGCCTCGGACATCAGTCCGGATGCGCCAAGGAAGGAGACCATCCGGGCAGGCGTCATGGGCGTCGGTCTCGGGTCAATGCAAACCGAGCTTCTCCAACCCCGCGATGCCGAAATATCGCGCTGAATCCCGATTGGCTGCTGATGCGCTGTCTAGTCCAGGAAGAGCTCTGGCTGGTTTCGATGAACGGAAAAATATTTCTGTACTCCTCGTGACTGACCTGACTGACCTGACTGACAGCGAGAATACTCCGAGGAGAGCTGGAGCCAGCTTCGTCAGGCACAGAACGGTTCTAGTGCTGCTGCCCGAAACGGCCTAGTGCGACGTCGAGAAAGAATCTGGGGAAGAATCACTGTGATTGGCTGCTTTTCTGACTAAGCCATGTGTCGCTGCGGGGTCAGGCCAATCACGTTCCTTCCTGAGACGGCATTCACGGCAAGCGCGACCGACTGCTCCTTCCTTTAGTGCTCGCCGTAGACATTGCAGTCTCCGGATTTCTGCTGACGAAGCTGCAATACACAATCTTCTCACTCTCCTTCTTCACCATCCCCATCATGCTGTGATTACCCGTGCGATCTGCCGAGTTGCGGATCTGTATGGGACCGGATCTCTTCTGGTCACTTTTTCGTCCGGATACAGTGGCCGTTTCATATCCCCTACATGTACTTGATCATACCGAGTATCCCGAGCAAAGTGAATCATGGAGGCTCCTGGCAGGTCTTCCCCACAGAATGGGGACAGGCACGTGCATGACTATGAGCAAGGGCAAAGTCCTGAGGTGGATTCATCCGCTGCAGAGTCCGATAACGATCACTTCATGGGCTCGAATGGCTCTCAAGCATTGCGCGGGACTAAAAGAAAGCGTCCCTTGATGGTCTCGTAAGTTGTACTTGCTCCGACTTTGCATTGCAGCTCCCTCGCGTTTCTGTTCAGCAGTCAGACTGACGGTTTCAGATGCGAGTTGTGTAAGCAGAGAAAGGTCAAGTGCGGTAGGTAGTATGAACACATTCTGCTTGTTCATTGCTAATGTCAGCTCATAGACCGAGCTCAACCTAGCTGTGGGTGGTGCGCGCGTAATGGACAAATTTGCGAATATAAAGAACGCAAGAAGCCAGGTTTGCGAGCAGGCTATGGAAAGGAATTGGAACAAAGACTCGGTCAGACGTCTGTCGACTCTTTCGTGACATCAATACTGATTATCTATGATTAACAGACCGGCTCGAAGAGATCATGCAGACACAAGCTCGGCTGATTGAGAATCATATTATACGCAACATTCAGCCACTACCAGATCACAATCAACATCAGAACGTACGCATATCGTCCTATGTCTCTCATGGCTCACCATCGGAGCCCTCGACGGCGACAGGGCCAAGTCCTCAGACTTCAGTATTTGCTGGGGAACCGGCTGCGTATCAGCTAACACAAAGGCTAGTCGATCCAACTATCAATCAGCGCAATGCGATAGTGGAAAGTCCAACAGCAACATCCAATAAAATACATAACAACTCCATGCTCTCCAACGGAGTTTCTCACTCTACTCCGCACTCCCAGGTTCCATCAATTCCATCGGTTCCTGACCGAACCGGCACCGACTTTTCTCATAATGATTCCTCATTGACCGTTCCTGTCAGTCTGTTTAGTAATCAAGAACAATCTCTATCAGATTCTGAGCAAGACCTGCCGCCTTATGATTTACTTTATGCACTAGTGGATTTGTACTTTGAGCACGTCAATAGTTGGTGTCCCATCCTGCATCGCAGATCTACCTTGGATACTTTGTTCGGGCCGTCTCCATTGGAAGAAGCGGATCGAGTGGTTCTGCACGCTATTGTTGCAACGACTTTACGTTTTTCAGTCGATCCGCGATTGAATACCATCAACCGAAAGCGTTACCACGAAGCATCAAAACAAAGAGTGCTCCTTTACGGTCTTGAGAACTCTTCGGTCAAAGCTATTCAGGCATTGGTTATTCTGTCACTGGATTTTGTTGGCTCTTCAAATGGGCCCCCAGGTTGGAAGCTCCTAGCCTTGATAGCTCGTTCGGTTGTTCAGCTCGGCTTGGCTGTGGAAAGGAATTCGGCACTCGATGCATCACTCTATCCATCCATCTATACTTTACGAGCAAATGTTCTACCTGATTCTGAGACATGGATTGAAGATGAGAGTCGTAGGCGCTTATTCTGGATGGTCTATTTACTGGATCGATACTCCACAATTGCCACCGCATTTGACTTTGCTTTGGACGACAAGGAAATCGATCGAAAACTGCCTTGCCGAGAGGAATACTTTATCAGAAACCAGCCAGTTGAAACCAGATGGTTCCGTGCCGCTGGCGATCGAGGCGAATACAATACGCACGGGGACAATGTAGGCTCTTTTGGATTTTATATTGAGATCCTAGGTATACTATCACGTATACATATCTTTCTCAAACGGCCTGTGGATATTGGAGCACTTTCAGATGTTGAAGAATGGCAAGCGACGTATCGAAAGCTGGACAGTGAGCTCTCAGCGTGGGAGTTTAATCTGCCCACAGAATATGCTCTTGAGAATGCATCTCGTCTGTTCCAGACCTCAAAAACGAAAAAAGGATTTCAATGTGACTGGGTGATGCTTCACGCTACATACCAAACGTGAGTACTTTTCTCAAGTAGACCTGAGCCCGGGTACTAACGTTATTAGAACCGTGATTCGCCTCCATTCTTCCGCCGCATATCCCACCACACGATCTCCTATATTCACACCCTCTTACAGTGCCAGTCAACGCTGCCTAGTAGCGGTCGACAACATTCTGACATTGACTCGATTCGTTGCCGAGAACAACATGCTCGACAAACTCGGGCCTCCTTTCGCCTTCTCTCTCTGGGTCTCAGCTCGACTATTGCTCGTTCACGGGTCAACAATTGCACACACAGTGAGCCCGGATATCTATCTGTTCGTGGACACACTAGCACAGATGGGGCATTACTGGAAAGTTGCCGAACGCTACAGCACAATCCTAAAGCGTGTCCTCGATGAATATGGCGAATACGAGCAAACAGCAGGCACCGAAAGCGAGCGTGTCACGCCATCTTCCGTCAAGATATTAGCAGATATGCGACGCTGCGCCTTTGACCTCGACTTTCTCATCTCTCGCCAACCACAGCATTCTCATAAAAACAACGGCGCGTCCGATCCTAATGGATTGATGGCATTGCAATCTGCCAACGCCGCCGCCGCCGCGAAACAGAACACAGACACCGCTGGCTCTCTCCCCATGAGCCGAAGCCTCACAAACAACGACTTCGAATACCTCGATGTATTCGGCTTCTTCAACGTTCCGCGCGTACCAAATATGCCAACTCCCTTATCAGGACTAGGTATGACTACACCCGACGGCAACGGTCCTCACAACGCCAACAACAATAATAATAATTTGAGCACCACCAATCCCATGTCTATACATGGCCTTACGACGGTGGCAAGCAATAATGAATTTAATATTACGAATTATCTGGTGCCGACACCAGAGACGGATTGGTTATTTCCGCAGCCGCATGGTTAGATAGGTCTATGATTTTGGAATAAAATTATTAATTCATTTTGTTCATCTGGGACATTCTTCTGTGCCCCCATTTCTAGATTCCTTTGTCTTGAAGAAGAAGTAAGAAGAAGCAACAGGCAATATGTATGGATAATATATGTAAACCAAGTATGTATTGTTCTGCTACGAGGCTACTCAATAACCTCAACCTCGATATCCCCCAAAAGTTTTGAACTTAAAAAACAAAAGAAACCGACCTGCAGCAGTGACATAGAATAGAAACTCCAAGTGATCAATCTCACAACTCAAGAAGACAGGGGGAATAATTGAACAGAAAATGAGACATAATAATGCAGCAGTAACGGATCTAACACACAATGAATCAAAGGGAAACGCAGGGACCAACGAGCAAATGAGACGCGTAAAGTATTTTTGAACTTGGTTTGGAAACTAGTTAACTGCATCAGGATCGGCGGTATCGACCTCACAGTATCTCATGAGCGCATCGATGAATGCTTCAGTCGTCGATGACTGGCCCATTTCCATGTCGACGGGAGCTTCCTGATCCAAGCGATCTATTTCTTTGAAGATACCAGCAGCCTTGAGTGCCAGTCTTTTAATTCGATCATGGGCGTATTGATGACGATGTGAAGCTTCTTTTGACATTCCACGGGGATCTTGGGCCATAACGGCTAGAGTGTTATTGAGGCCTCGTGCTCGACATTGAAGTGCATGGTCGAGAGCGGGGATGATAACCTCTCGACTTAGAGTGTTCACGCCGGCATTCGATGCAGAAGAGGTGAGGTTACTTGACGTTGATGTTGTTGATATTTGTGAATCGACACTCCTCCTTCTGTTCTCGGGATTTCTTGACGAGTCCGGTTGTCGAGACGGCTGAGGCGCTGACAATGACGGCAGAGGCTGAAATGCAGGAAGAGCTTTTTGCTCGGGTAGCCCAGCGACACGTTGGACGACTGGATTGGGAACCGGGAGAACGTTTGCAGAAGGCTGTTGTTCTTGTCTCGGGTAGGGAGCCGACACTTGGCTGCCCACTGGCTTGCGGCTTATATTCTCGGTATGAGTAGGAGTAGGAGTTCCTTGCTGTCGAGACTGCGGCCTAGACGGGGTAGAGTTTGGTGATCCGGCAAGATTCAAAAAAGTCAAGTCAGAGGCTAGAGATTGCTGAAGGGCTTTATCGTAGTCTTTTGTAGAAGGGCTATCATTCTCTTTGTTCGCTATTGAAGATTTGTCTAGGCGTGATGGCGTTCCAGGGAAAGCACGAGCCTGTTGCGGTTTTTGCGGAGATTGAGGTAGAGGAATTTTTGTAGGAGAACCTAGAGGTTTTGGTATGGAAGTCTTTTGCTTTGTAGGAGATTGTGGCGGGGAGTTGATACGGAGGGTTTCTTTGGAGGTGTTCTCAATCGCGTCACTTTCACTCTTGACTACTCGATTGGAGTCTGAAGACCATGGGTCATGGCTTTGATTGCGGACATTTGCTGCTGCACCGCTCAATGCTTGAAGACCGGCATGCCTGCCAGCTGGGCGAACGGTTCCAAAGTCCCATAAGTCTTCGTCGTCTGGGGTGGGCTTTGATGGTGGCGGTTGCTGGCCACGATCATCATCATCATCTGGAGTGCCACGTCCGTGGATTGCCTGCCAGCGCTCATGTCGTTCGATCAACTCAGTCAGATATGTTGTTCGTTTGGCCTTCTTCAAGAATGGGTGTCGGAGTAGCTCCTTTGCCGAGGGTCGCTCTCTGGGATCACGTCGAAGACACAAACCCACAAAGTCCTTGAATATTTTGCTAAAATTTCCTTGAAGTGTTGGGGGATTGTTCTTTGGAATCAAGAACAACACTTTCATCGGATGGATGTCGGAGTAAGGCGGTTGCCCAGTCGCCAATTCAATGGCTGTGATACCAAGGGACCAGATATCTGCTTTGTAGTCGTAGCCAGATTGTTTGATCACCTCTGGTGCCATCCAAAAGGGTGTTCCCACAAACGTATTCTTCTTGGTCATAGTAGCACTAAGCTGACCAGAGACACCGAAATCAGCGAGTTTCACCTGTCCATTTCCACTCAACAAGATATTTGCAGCTATACAGTTCGAAGTCAGTCAATAGTGCCATAAAAGGTCCAGAATGTTAACGTACCTTTGATATCCCGATGCAATTTCTTGTCGCTGTGGAGGTAATCCAGTCCTAGCAGTAGCTCCCTTATGATTATCATGATGTAGTCTTCAGGTATGATTCCTGGTCGTAAAAGATCCGAGCAACTTCCGCCAGCACAGAATTCCATCACTATCCAAAGATCAGACCCTTTGAGATATGAGCCGAGGTATTTCGTAACATAAGGCGAGTTCATGGTTGACATGATGGAAATCTCGGTGATGATATCTTCCACCTCGTCTTCGGCATTTTCGACATCTATGATCTTGATAGCAACGGATTGGCCGGTACGTTTGTCGACACTACATGAGTGAAAGGTCAGAAATGATGCGATTGATGAATGAGCAAAACGTTCAGCCACGACATACCCTTTGTAGACTTTACCAAAGCTTCCACCGCCTAGAGATGCGAGATTAGTACTATGAACAAAGCGAGCAGCGGTTTGTGACGTCTGATTGATAACGTACCAAGGCAGTTTTGCTTGGTGTAAAGCGTTTCTGGATCTGCGACTGCCTGCATTTTGCGCCGAGTCCAATGGCCTAATCCAACAGATGTGATAAGCAATTTGACGAAAGCAGTTGGAAAGGAGCGTATTATACGTAGTTTTTCGGCGCGTCTGTGAACTTGCGCTTATGCGTCGGCGAGTTGAGGTGTAGATGTTCAGCTCCTTGTTATCAAGGGCGCCAGCAAGGAGTGGTAATGGATCCGCGATTAACTCCACGAGCGTTCGAAAGGTCGGCGCTTTTATTCACGTCGAGACCTCTGGTGTTCAATGAGTTCAATGTATATTCGCCAGGAATATGTGCCTTCAAGTGTAAGGAGTGATTGGAAGCCGTTGAAAAAGGAGTGCGTCGTCCGACTTTTAATCTCGAAACAGTAGTTATCCCGGCCGAATCGGTCAAAAAGCGAAAAGGGCGATGATATTTCTGATTTTGTTAACAATTCGTACATTAGCTACTTCAACCGGGTCAAGGTTTTTTGGTGGTCGATTGCACTTACTTTGGGTGAGGTGAACGATTCAAGTGCCCAATGACTTTATTGGACGTAGTATGAGGTACTCGATACTGCTCATAAGCACCTCTCAATCAGTTGAATCGTGCAATGCAAGTCGACATTATCATAAAGTCATGCGAATCATCTCAATCGTTACAACAAGAAATAAACAAATAAACAACAATCACCAGCCGGTCACATCGTCCCATCAGTGATAGCGGCTAAGAGGCGGAAAGTTGTAAACAATCTGAGGAGGTGCGATTGGCGGGGTACCGTTGTTGTTTGTATTGTAATGCGCACTTGTATTGATACGTCGAGTTGCCCAAGTGACGTATGAGAGGTCGGCCCTTCAGGTACGCAGCTGTTGTGATGGGCTGTTCCACCTCCGCTCTGTTTTTGTTTATCTAGATTTCGTGTATTACGAATACGCCATGTTGTATCTTATTTCCATCAACTATCAAAACAGAGTTGATGACTATGTTAGCCAATAATAAGGACATCTTAAACTGTAATCATCTAGTCAGGTCATTATCATTGTACTCAAAGCTGTCATGAGTTCTAATACACGAAAGGGTGTTGCAAGCCCCCTCTAGTCAAATATGGACAGGCACATGTCATTAATTATCGTTCATGGAAAACATGCTGATGAATCTCAAAAAGAGCGCAGACAAATCCATCAGATCCGTAAAATAGATCCATGTAACGCCTCAGTGTATGCAGATTCGAGAAAGCGGGTAGTAACGGCCAGATTAGGTTAACTTAGTCTTCCAAGTATCCTATCATCACTGTACCATTCTTGAGACCGGCATCTTGGATGGTCGTGTCGAGCTCGTCAATCAGGTTCTTACCCATCGCATTGAGCTCAAACACAACGCCTGCCTTCTCCGCAAGCGGTGGTTCTGACTTGAGCCATTCGTAAATCCGCCGTACGGGGTCTGCCAGTGCGAACCGACGAATGACTCTACCGGAAGGATGGCGGAACTGAATGCGGGTGGTAGTGGCTGGATCAGCAGGTGGCTCGGTGTGAATGCGATCAGAAGGAATAGAACGGAAGGCAGAAACACCAGCATCTTCTGCCGCCGCTTCTTCTTCTGCCAGTGAGATTTCCTCACTATCCTCGGCTCGTCCTTTGCCCTTCAGATCACCAATGCTTCGGGTCAGCTCATCCGGATCAGCCAACCTCTCCGCAGTATCAGCTCCTTCGAGACTATTCTTGAGCGCCATCTCCAACATTTCTTCTTCGGTCATTGCCTCTATTTTCTTTTCTCTGGGAACCTCGGGCTTTCGTTTCGCGACAGGGTTGCGGGCGTTCTGTTTGAGACTGTATCGGTCTAGAAATTCATGGAGCTGCATGAGGAAATCTGGAGCCTTGATGACTGGGGCCCCAGACCACACTTTGACTTGTTCTCCAGTGCGAGGATCGACAATGGCGATGTGTGGATAATTGTCTGATACATCGCTTCCTTGAAAGTAGTATTGCAAGTAAGGCGTACCCCTTTCATCATCCTTGTTGTATTGCAAGAATATGAAATTCTCCTTGACTGTATCCCTCACACCCGGATCTTTCCAAAGGTCGCGATTTAAGACTTGACAGTCGAATATGGAGGGATCTTGGATGTTGATGAGCAACCATCTCTCGTTCTGTCGGCCCTCCTCACGAGCTGCATCCCAAGGCAATCTAGACATCAGATCGAACGGCGGTCGGTACATCTCAGCTAACAGGGTTGATTTGGACGACGTTTCTGAAGCACCTCCGGTGGCTCGAGCGAGAGCGTTTCGTTGTGCTGCAGCTGCATTATCAGAGCTCTCTTCCCAGATAGACGAGTCACGTTGGTTGAATATGCCTGGACGACCTGCAAACAAAAATGAATGGTCAGCTTGAGAAAAATCATTTATCATGTGGCGAAGTTTGGCTAACTGCTTCTACCCCCTTGTCGCATTCTAAACTGGGCCATGGGGTCAAAATCTCCGTAGCCCTCTGCCCCAGGACCAACAAGCGTCTCTGTCGTCCTGGCGATAGGAGCTCGCACGTCGTCCGCACCACCAGCATACATCTCTTCTTGTAATCGGCGAGCCATGGCGGCATCGTCTTCAAATGTGGATTCGGCAGGTTGACGCGACGGAGCTGACGAGCGGGTTTCATCTATCGTAATATCTTCATCATCTGAATCGATATGAATAGCGTTGTCACCACGATTGTTAGAGCGAGAGGCTGCGGCGGATGGGGGTTGTTGTGTCGCTCCTAACTCTGCCCCGCCATTCTCAAAGTAGAGTTGCATCGCTTGTTGGATATCGAAATCTGCAACCTGTAAATATTGAGTTGCAAGCTCTGCGGTAGAGCCTGTAATCTCTTGGAACTGAGATACCACGTCGCCCTCCATGATGGGCTATGTGGGATGAAAGTGATGGATGTCAAGCTGAGTTTAGGCAGATCGAGGAATAAGAAGGCAAGCTTGTCTAGCAACGAAGGCAAACAGGAGCAAACGCAGATCAGCGGACTTCCACGCCTGGCTGATCAATATGAGTAATGCTGGGTTTAGAATAAAACTTCCACAAGCAAAGACCAAAAATGAAAAAATGAAAGGAAAATAAAAAAGCTCATGTGCTGTTTGGATAAGCAGAAGGTGCTAGCTACAAATGTTTGGTATCGTCATCTCTAGCCATTGGTGGGGACTCGGAGAGGACATTATTCCGTTCCGCTATTATGGCAAGTTGAGCCGAGTTGGAAATTATGCACAGTATGGAGTTACGGTGACCTGAAACTGCAGCAAGTGCAGATTTGCATAAGATTTTTGTGATGCGAAGTTGCACTTTTGGTCGGACACGAGCACCGTTCCGTTGAAGCGCGCAAATCACATGACCCTGTTTCAAGCCACACGGGCGCGGCTAAGACGCGGTTCGCGCTCTTTCAATCTTAACGTTTTGGGAATGCGCGACGCGTCTCGGATATAACTTGTGTACCTGCCCTCGGAAGGTACCTTCTCTCCTCCAAGAAACTCATCGCCGCTTTTTCGAAGCACAATACGACTAACATCAAAAATGGCAGCTACGGTATTAGGGAAACGACAGCGTACTGCTATTGACGTCGAGGGTAAGAGCTCTTACTGAATTAATATCCTTCTTCTTCATGTACTAATTTTGCGATTTCAGACTCTCTGCCTCTTCGTTCTGGCAGCAAGCGCCGAGCACGCACACCTCGCATCCACGAAGAAGATAGCAACACCCAGACTTCTCTTCGCCTCAGATCTAGGGTTGTTGGTAGCTTCGAACCACAATACGCGACCCAGATTAACACCAAAGTTTCCACCAGCGGTAATAGTCGCTCGAAACGTATTGTTCAGAACAACGAAACCTTGTCACCTTCAAAAAGCGACACGCACCTTAAGCCCACGAAACCACTAGACAGTATGTTCCTGGTCATATTATTATTACGCTATGCCATCTTACTAATTTTCAATGATTAGCCGAAAATGTTGTGGTCTCTGAGTTTCGTACTCCTCAGTCCAAGCGCTTTCGCGATGCGCTTGTCAATTCTCCTCCAGTTACTCCCAAGCATCGCGTTCAAGTCGTGGGAAAGTCCATGACACCTCGCACACCTCGTCATGTTGGAACTCCAGCAGGCACGACCACTGTCTATACACCGGCCCGAAAAATGTTTGCACGAAGCGCAAATCCTGAACGTTTGATCGGAAGGGAAAAAGAGCGCGCTGAACTCTCGAAGTTCATTGAAAACGGCATGCAATCACGAACAGGAGGTTGTATATATGTTAGCGGGCCTCCTGGAACTGGCAAAAGTGCGACGATCGACGAAGTCTGCCGTGATTTGAATGTGAATGCTGTTGTCAAATCTGCACATGTCAACTGTGTCAGTATGCGATCTGCTCGAGATATATATGGAAAGCTCCTTGAATCTCTGTGCGATGAATACGATGTATTTGCGATGAGCGAGACGGAAAAGCTCAAGAGCATGTTCGTCCCTACTAAGAAGTCGGACGACTTGTACTTAGTGACCTTGGATGAGATCGATCATCTTCTTACGGCGGACCCGGAAATTCTCTATTCTCTTTTCGAGTGGTCACTGAACTGCAAGTCGAAGTTGCTTTTGATCGGTATAGCCAACGCTTTGGACCTTACAGATCGATTCCTTCCTCGTCTCAAGGCAAACAACCTGAAGCCCATCCTGCTTCCATTCTTGCCTTACAGCGCAGCTCAGATCGCCAATGTCATTTCTACCCGCTTGCGATCGCTAGTCCCCGAAACTGATGCCAAAGCGATCGGTGACTTTGTTCCTTTCGTTCACCCTGCAGCTATACAGTTGTGTGCGAAGAAAGTTGCTTCTCAGACGGGCGATCTACGCAAGGCCTTTGATTTGGTGAAACGAGCTATCGATGTTATCGAACAAGAGACTCAAACCAAGTTGGACAAAGAGAATGCTATTCCCGAAAGCCCATCGAAGCATGCTCTTGCGGAGAATGTCAACCTGTCATCACCACCCAAGACACCTGCCTCCAAACGCACTCTGGCCAATGCATATACTGCTCTTACAGCACCGAGGGCATCAATCGCCCACGTTGCCCGTATCACTGCCGCAGTCTTTGGTCAAGGCACTACACAACGCCTTCAGGGGCTGAACTTGCAACAAAAAGCAGCCTTGTGCGCTCTAGTAGCGCTTGACCGAAAGAGACGCAGTGTTGAGATCTATGCTACGCCATCCAAGTCCAGAGTGAATGCACCTACTGTACGAGAGCTATTTGATACATATTGCTCGTTATGCCGGAGTGACAATGTCCTCCATCCTCTTACCGCGACAGAATTCAAGGATGTTGTTGGTAGTCTCGAGACATTGGGCCTAGTTGGAGAATTTCAAGGTCGTGGTCGCGGTGGTACTATTGCTGGTGGATCGGGCATCATGCGCACGCCATCTAAAAGTGGAAGCAGTTCGTCTACTCCTTCCAAGGGAAGTGATGAGAAGGGCTTGGCTTGTTTTGTGTCTGAAAAGGAGATTTTGGACCAGATTTCTGGACCGGGTGAGGGTATCCTCAAGGCTTTGCTTGCTGGTGATTGTCTTTAGCGTGTCATGTTTGCATTAGAAGTTGGAGTCTTTGGGTGTTTTTGGGTTTGTTTGGCATTTGCAGCGGCTTTGTTTGGTTGGGTTGGCGTTTCAGCGAGACATGCTGTTATATGAGTATAGTATAAGTAGACAGTGATATACCGAGGATAGCCTCAATACATCATCAGCATTAGTTAATACAACAACAGAATTACTATCCATTCCTTGCCAAGTCTTCACGACATAATATCCAAACCATAAGCCCTAACCGCAACCCCTCCCCAAACATCCATTTTCTCATCCTCACTCAAACCACGTCTCTCAAGGATTCTCTCAACAACCTTCCTCCACCTAATCCAAGCTCCTGTTCTCCCTCCTCCGGACTTTGAGGCCGTTGCCCCTGAACCAACCGTACACACAGGCCAGTCTGATCCAAACATGATCCTGTGAGGGCCAAAGGCATCAAAGACGGCATCTGTCCAGGGGCGAGCATGGTCAACAAGATAGTTGATTAGGGAGTCTTCATCTCCCTGTGTGATTTCTGCAGAAAGTTGCGGGTATTCAGAGAATAGGCCAGAGAGTTTCATGTATGTCGTCGTGGAATGTGTTGCCATGGCGGTAATCAGCTCTTTCCATTCGAGAAAATCCGGATGATTATTGGCTTCGTCCGGCGATATGTGTAGATTTGGTTTACATAGATGATCTTTCCGGTCAGTATTTCGTTCCAAGTCCCGTATAGAGTGGTGGACTTACTAATAATAACAACAACCCTATCTTCCGGACTCACACCATCGTTCACTCTCCTTATCAATTCAACGGCTTCTCGCAACTGTCCCAATCCACCCTGTCTAGCATCAACGCCGAGATCAAATACCAGCCCCTGTCTGCCGAGGAATTTCAATCCCTCGACAAAGTTCGGTTGAAGCATTGTTCCCGCCGGCTTATCCTGGACGAGATATCGAAAGCCTCTAAGTTTCTTCCATACCTCATCGTTATTAATCTCAGTATTTGTAGCTGAAGAAGCAGCTATACGACCCTTAACAAGAGAAAGATATCTCTCCAACACAGCCGGACCACCCGGCACAGGCGCCCAGGGCACAAACCCCAGCATCAAGGACTTGTGGGATTCGACATGCCCTTCACCATCCGCGGGTTTTCCTCGCGCTATCCGAGCCAGAAAGGAGACTTCATCGAGGACATGCCCCCATCCTTTCGTATCATTCTCTTCTTCAACAGAAGATATGCGATCTACCTCGAGATAGACGAATCCTCGTAATCGATATTTTGACGTCTCTTGCGCTGTAGCAGATGATATATACTCCTCAACGGAGTGTTGAGATCCAAGCGGATTGTTTGGATTGTGCCAGGCGAGTGTTTCCAGTTGCGTTTCTGTCCAGAGATGGATGTGTGAGTCGACGATTGGGATGGTCATTTCTGTCGATCCAACTCAAAAGAGAAGGAGTGATTCCGATTCTTGGTTCAGATACGTAAATGGATAGAGATTTGGGAGAGGGAAAGAGGATTGACGATCGGCCAATGAGTGGGTGTGCTGGCAGAGAGGGGTTATTTACTTTGAAGCTCTTGCTAGGGTCGTACGTGAGATTGTTATGGCATCGACAAGTACGTATTAGATGCTACAATTTAGTAGCCTATTCGTTGCGCAAGCTTCTCCAAAAATTTCCGGAGAGCCTTGTCTAGGTGACTTTTTTTTACCCAGATTATGAACCCTGGTCGCAATGATGACCTATGCTAATTCATCCGTCGGATAATTTGAGCTCGGTATGAATTATCCCGAAGAGCGATACCCTAACATCCATCGTGGTCGATTAGGGTTAGGGCTAAATCACGGAAAGCATTCCGTTTAAATACAATAAATACAATACCATACGACTGGAACTGCCCAATTCAGGTTTTTGGCGTGCGGGGTATCGTATGTTTGATTCATTAGTCCCCGCTTCCTTCCCCGCATTATCATTAGGACTATATTGTACTAGATTCCGTCTGATATACGGATTTGTGGGCTGATGTATCAGATTGTGGAGTGATGGGTCGTTCAGGGTATGGGATTTGTGGGGCAGATCGTATTCTAATATGAAATGATTGTGCTGTGGAATCATTGTTGGCTGTTGGATATGAGTTGGATATGAGTTGAAGATGGATGGTTTTGATAGGTACTGGGATAGAATCCAGCTAGAGCTATGAGAAGTATTCTATCGCATAGAATAAGAAGTAGTGAGCTATGATACTGGGTACAAGGATAGTATAATCATGATCCATGATCATGTATGTATCGGCAGTCTCGGTAGTCGAAATCTGGGGTCGTGCGCCTCGGATCCGGGGAGGAGATGAGGTAATACAATCTCGTGACTGAGATATTAGTTTAAAAGAAGGACAGAGGGTGCAACCATTTCGTCCCACCCACCTATTCTTCAATTCATTGATAATTTGCAAGCAATATAAGAATATCAATCACTCTGTATATACAACATGGCTGAAAACGGTACAGTTTCTATTCCTCAGAAGCAAAAGGCTGCTATATATGATCAGCCAGGTAAGATATCCACCAAAGTGGTGGAAATTGATGTACCGGAGCCTGGTGCCGGTGAGATGTTGGTTAATTTGTTAGTGTTATGTATCTATCCTCTAGTGAATGTTTTTTCTTGAAACGGCTGACAGTCTTCCAGAACTCACACCGGAGTCTGCCATTCGGATATGGCCGTCATGACCAATACCGTAAGTTATGCGCCTCACTAGAATTGAGAGAAACTGACCTGACTAGTGGAAAACTCTCCCCTACCCTACCCAACCAGGCCAAATCGGCGGCCACGAGGGCGTCGGCAAAATCGTCAAACTGGGCCCCGGCACAGAATCCTCTGGCTTCAAGATAGGTGACCGGGTAGGCATAAAATGGGTTTGGAGTGCATGCCAGAATTGCCCGGCTTGTCTCGTAGGCCTGGATGGAACTTGCTTGAATCAAAAGGTCAGTGGATACTACACGCCAGGCACTTTCCAGCAATATGCGCTCTCGCCTGCGAATTATGCGACGAGGATTCCGGACGGATTGTCGTCGGCAGATGCTGCACCTATGCTCTGTGCTGGCGTCACGGTCTACACGGCGCTGAGCCGCAGTAAAGCTCTTCCTGGACAGTGGGTGGTGATTTCTGGAGTAGGAGGTCTGGGCCATCTTGCGTGTCAATTGGCAAGTAGAGGCATGGGTCTTCGAGTGATAGCTATTGATCACGGAAGTAAAGAAGCGCTTGCCCGGGAATCCGGCGCTGAGCACTTTATTGATTTTACCAAACTCGACAAGGAAGGTGTTACCAAACACGTCCGGTCCCTAACGGGTGGGTTGGGTGCACATGCTGCAGTAGTCTGTACGGCAGCAAATGCAGCTTACGCCCAAGCCATTGATCTCCTCCGTTTCGGCGGAACTTTGGTCTGTGTGGGTATTCCTGAAGGTGAATATGTGAATATTGGCGGAGCGAATCCAGGCATCATCACCACTAAGCAACTCACCATCACGGGATCGGCGGTGGGCAATCGTGGTGAAGCCATTCGGACGCTAGAATTTGCCGAGCGAGGAATTATCAAGGCGCATTACGAGATTGATAAGCCGGAGAATCTGACAGATATTTTCGAGCGAATGGAGCAGGGGAAGCTGCAAGGAAGGGTGGTGCTTGATTTGTCGTGATCAGGCTAGTTTACCAAGCGTAGCTATTGATACTGTCGTTGGCCCGGGTCTCTGTGACTGTCCAGAGTCCTGCATATTCTGGAATGTACATGAACATATGCAATGTAGTTCAACATATTTTGAAATGTTTACTTTTGATGCCCCGCAGATGATCTTGACGCGGAGAATACTGTAGGAATAAGCGCTGATTGGCTACACAACAGAGCTTGGGCGTTTATTGATTGGCTTCATATATCACTTTTTCGTTGAGGGAATTTGTTTCTTGGGCGAGAGTCTTACATAAGTCAGGCTGATTGTGCCTCGTCTGCAAGGTCAGTTCTTCAAGCCTGATTTGCAAGGCATTCCCTGAGTGAGCCCTAATCGCCTGAGGCCTGCATGAGGCCGCGGCCACTTTCACCCTCTCGGCCAATCAGATGCCGTAAATAACCATAATCCTATATAGTCCATCTTGATTAGATGATATCGTGTCTATCTGATAGAAAACGAACATGGAGTATGACTCCTCTTTTAAACGCTGCTCGATCAGGCTTTTGATTGATCGCAGCCTTGTATGCCTTGGCGTCAAGTGCATCCTCCATCTGTCTCACCTGCTACTGCGCCGCATAGGCTGAACTCTGCGTCATCAGGAAGATAATTAAACACACATTGAGAAATACACAAACCAGATTGAGATAAACCAAAGTGGAGATTATGCATCTATTTCCCATCGCCATGCTCATGACTCTGCAACCTTGCCCTAGCATGCTTTAGTGCCTTTCCGGTGATGATAACCATGCATATGCTTAAATTCCAAGTATGGATACTCATCTATTTTCCCTTTATGTGATGCTGCTGTCCGATTAGAGTTGTGTGATTCATGTATTCGTTTAATATTTCCATCATGGTTAGCTGCATTGCAATTTTGGGTGGAAGTGTGGTAATCATTAATGCATTGTTAATAGATAGAGATATAGCAACTGTCGCGTCTGTCGTTCGTATAAGATCTCGTACCCTCCTTGCCAATTTTCTATCAGAAAATGATCTTTCATACTCCTGATCAATTCAGCTATTTCATCATGCTAATTTACTAATTATGGAATTCGCGCAGTCAGCCTTCTAGGCTGACTGCCGACCTGAGCACCTGGAAGCAGTCTCCATTTCGATCATCCCAATCATTTAAGCGCCGTCAAAGTGGTCTATGGAAAGCCGCGCCAGGAATAATTGGATATCTGATCTCGAAAACGAAGACAACACACATAAACATCGGAAATGAAGAAAGCGAAAATCAAGTCCAGAAGCGATCAAATCCTCAATGAATCATCTACTTTCGTTTACTCGGTTTACTCGGTTCCCCCTGCTAAGCCCATAAGCCATGGCCTCGGGCTCAACACTGACGCAACCCATTCTGTGCCAGTACGCCAGAAATAAAAAAAAAAAGCGCGGTCAGAAAAAAATGGACAGACAAGAAAGGAACCTGTGCCGCTTGTCAGCTTCCCGCCGATTATTCTCGCGCTGGTCAAAGAAAGAAGACTGCTTGGCTCCATTTCGGAGCGTTCCATGCGGCGGCGAAGCAATTCCAGAACCTTGATATGTGGTGCCCTGGTCTTTCGTGCCTAGTTATCTGGCCCATCTACACTATCTACGATGCATACCGCCAGCTGAATAAATTGATAGGAGAATAGGAGGTCGAAAATTTTGAAATTGCTGTCCATCAAAATGCGGCGTGCAAGAACAAAAAACCCCGCGGCTCATTCGGCCTAGTCCACCTTGTCATAATTGTCATAATTGTGATTTCTCCTTCTTATGTCGGTGTAGAAGTTGGAAAAAAAGGAGGGAATAAAAAAGGTATAACAATGGAGACAACCTTGGAAAACTGACTGAACCCACAACTTTTACCTTATCCGTGGTCCGGGCAGGAACTCTATACTCTAACATAAAGAAAGAAAGAGAGGAAAAAAAGAAGCATCGACATTGAATAATCCGACTTTTCCCTAGTTGCGTACTGACCTGGGCCACGAGGTTTTTTCTATCCTTTGTTCAGTCCCGTGTTTTTGTATGTCTCCATCCCCTACGAGGCAGCTTGGAAAGCTGTCTCTTGGTGAGAATATGCCCACAACCCGCTCTCAGACTCACCGATCACGACGACACCGACATCCTCAGCAATCTCCTCCTCCTCCCGCTTCTGTTTCCGCAGCGGCTCGGAATACCTCTGCGTCAAGACGGAGGCATTCTCTTCGTGCGAGTCAGAGACAGGAAGGGGAGGCACGGCCGGGACGGCACAGGAGAGGCAACAACAACGACAACCGCAAATTTTCCGCAGAGGAGAGAGCTGAGTCCGACATTGAAATAGAGGCTGAGAGCCAAGATGAGGAAAATTCCAATGACAACGAAGGGGAAGAAGAAGCCAGTCCAGGCAATATGGCGTCCATGATTCTGGCTGCAAGTGCAAAGTCAAAAATCGTATACGACATTGAAAATCTTGAACTAGAATCCAGAGCTCGCGCATTGGCTGGTTTAACAGGTCACTTTGATGTAGTATACTGTCGGGAGAGTTCCCTTTTTTACGAATTTCAGCTCATTGAGCGTCCTCGGATCCGTATACGGAATGGGGGAGCAGATTGTACATGTTCAGAGTACAGGAACCGGCCGGACATGGCCTGCCGGCACATATTTGTAAGTCTACTGCTTTGAACGAACGGACAGAGGCGCTGACAATAGTCTAGTGGCTTGTAGACCAAGTGTATGACAGCATCTCACCTCAAACCCCCCGTCCGGGCTTACCGCTTTCTAGAGATGGGTTTTCTCCTACCCTACCTCCTCTACACACTCTTTTACAAGACCGCCTAGAGTCTTTGGCGAATGATCTAGAATGGCCCTTCATCCCCGATAATGAACCAACCGCTATGGCCAGCAGCGGAGAACTCATCGCTGGTGGTTTATCTCGACAAGAGCAGGTCCGCGACATCATGTCCGCGTTCAACAAGGTCACTCTTCCCGAAGACTTTCGAAGGGACCTAGTAGAATCAACCGCGACATCAACCCCTCGTACACCGGAACAATGCGTTGTACAGGGCGACTTCGAAGCAACCATCTTCCGACTCGCGGTCCACGACGACAACGTCTACAGTAGTATCCGCAAGGCAATGCCGGCCGGTGCCTGCGCAGCCATTTATTTCGACAAGGTCCATCAAAAGTCCCGGAATCTATTGGCGCAATTTGACGAATATCGACGAACGGGGCGGATGCCTCCTACTAGCAGTAGTAGCGAAAGAGTCCCATCGCTGGACAATGTGAACGAAGTAGCGAGGGAACTGCGACGGCACGTGGCTCAGATTCGGAATAATCTTGCTGCTCGGATACCGTACGGAACCAAAGGGGCGGTAGAAGCATTGATAACGTTACTCCAGGAAGTGAGTGCGCGAAACATCGATGCGTTCGAGAATAATTCCTGGGGTAGAGTGGCGCCTCCCGGTGAGGACGATGATGATCGAAACCTGTACGAGCAATTGATAGGCCAGGCCGGCGACGAGGACCAGGGTATGGGAGACGAGGAAGGTGGTGGTGGATTGTTTATATTAGACGTTCTGGAGGAAGTGCCTGCATCCGTGCTGGAGTCGTATGTCCCGAATCTGTGCGATATCCTGGCAAAAGTCGAGATAATTCCTGCTCCGTCACCGTTCCTGCTCAAGTTGAAGTCATTGATACACGATGCGCAATCGAGTCGTACCCAACCTCGAGGGAAGAGACCGGCTACAGCGGAAGCTGGTGGAAGTCACAAACGGACGCGATAGTTTTGCGTCCGAACGAAGCGGTTTTCATTTCATATGTTCATGTTCATGTTTTTTCATAGCGTTTTTGTTCGGATCTGTTCTGTATAAGTCTTGAGTTAGCTGGATCTTCTCATATAGACATCATATACATACCTGGTAGTAGCATAGCCAATTCGATCAATCAACGTTGAAAGTCACCGAGCATTTTCCAGTGTGTAGTTGACAGAACTGTAGGTAGACAGAACTGGTAGACAGGATTCCCAACAACGAAATGAAAGTAAGAGTACACGGACCCAGTACCACGTCCCCTCAAGCCCATACCCATGGATTCCAAATACATCCACGTTTTTCTCGGCCACTGGTATCCGCGCCATGACCATCCATAAACTTATCAAGGGTCCAACAAAAAGGAACGAGTAGAAAAGCATGGATCAACACGCAAACAAAGAAACCCCTGCTCGCGATTTTCAAGGGCGTTTCTCGCTTACTGTGGATACTTGTACCTACGTATTGATAATCAATTTCAGGGGTTCAGACCTAAAAAAGGAAAGCTAAATCAAATGACTCGGCCTCGGGCTCTCTCGAAATTGGACCTCGAGTTGGGTGAGTTAGGGTACCGAACTTTGGAGCTTCGTTTCGTCCTCGTTAATCTAGAACATATTGGCTCAGATTACGTACTGTTACGCCCGGATCGCCCGCAAAAAGGTTAAGAGTAGCCGGTAATCAAACGTGTATTTTCGCGTACACAACTTGAAAAATTACGGAATTATTACGAATTAGGGGGGGTCAGGTTTGGCCAGGAATGGAAATTGCTCTGACTCGTTATTGCGTTATTTGCCAGCCTGAACCAACAGTTTAATCTATGCTCTGGATGCGATTTGTTATTGATTATCTGTTGATCATAAGGTAATGGTATCATAGGCCGTTATCATTAACATGTCTAACTACGTAGTACGTACAAATATATACACGCCTAGCTCGAGTCAAATCAAGTAGTGTAGTTCTTCGCTGCATTGCGTTTCTTTGCATCCTCAAGCGCTTTTCGAAGTCGTTCTTGCTGCTCTGTTTCGGCAGAGGCTCGTCGAGGCGGTGGACCTGGCATGAGGACTTCACCCGGATGAGGCTCTTCTTCCTGAATAGGAGTATCGTGGCGGTCTGGTAACACTGCCGACGGAGAGCGAGAGCGCGTTTGCGGCTGTGGTGGTACAGAAAGCTTGTCGACGAGTGACAAGGGTCGGCGCCATGGTCCAGGACCTGCACCGGGTTCCTTGTGTATTGCGATCAAGACTGCGTCAATCTTAGTTGATATCTCGGTAGGGGCTTTCTTAATGCTCTCGAGCTTCGACTTATGGTCTTCTTGAATCTTGTCGTCTTCTTTCTTCTTTTCTTCCTCTAGTCGACGGAATACTTCCGGATCCGCGTTCGCATACTGAGCTTCAGCCACAGAGACATTATAGTCAGCCTCGTTCAAGCGACTATCCGCCTCCCGGAAACTCGTCAACATAGACTCGGCGTCTTCCGAAAGCAACTTGGTAAGCGCAGAGATCGACCGTAGCAGCAACTCTTTGTCCGCCTCTGGCAGATTGCTCCGCTCAATCATGCTCACATCAAGTCTGCGCGTCTTCGTTGCCATATCGTCGAGGACACTCTGATGATCACCCAAAGCATGAAGAATCGCCTCATCAAATATATCGGTCAACTTGTTCGCCCGCGCGTCTCGGTCTTTGGCAGCTTCCACGATATTCTGCTTCTCCATCTTTTCGAAATCGGCATCTAGCTTCTTCAATGCTCGAGAATCTCCAAGGAATACCAAAGGTCGTCGTTCTGCCCTTTTCCGGTGTCGTTCTCGATCTAGACCAAGGTCGAGTCGTCTTTGGTATCGGGCTTCCAACTTTCCGGATAAGGTGTTAATCGTCTTCATTGTGCGCGAAATTTGGTACTTAGAGTTGGGATTTGAGTGGATCTTGTCATAGTTGAGCTCGTCCAGTGCTCTTTGATACAGTGCTTTGAGTTCCACGATCTCCTCCTTGAGTCGTGTGTCCACCGCGTTGAAGACTCTCCGAATGTAGCTGTCAAGCTCCTTGCGCTCTTCTTCAAGCTGGGTGCGAGCTTCATTTTGTCGGAACTCTTCCTCAAGAGGATTGATATCAGCGTAACCAATCTCCTTTTCGTTGAAAAGAGCATCAATACGCGACTCTGATGCTTCTTGGCGTTGGAGACGTTCCTTTTCCAAAGCTTCGCGGCGGTCCCTGGCAGACAGCTCCCAGTTCTCTGTAGTAACGTAGATATACCTAAAGTCATCAGAGTACACCTCCATCTTCTTCCTGATATTACTGATCTCAACACTCTCTTCCAAGACTGGAAACGGATCTGGGATCAAAGCACCAAGTTCTTCAATACCACTACCTAATACAGGTGGCGCATTCTTCCCTCTGTAAGAAACACTCTTTTCTCGGATAATTCCAAGGAATGTTTCGTCCATTTGTATGCTTGCCGAGGGTTTCTGGACACCCAGGCTCGAATTCGCTGGAGCGCGTAGCGTTGGGACCGCCATAGCACGTCCACTTTCAGCAGATGCTTGACGCAAAGCAGAGTAGGCTTGATAACCTGGCTGAGCGACACTTAGTTCTTCTCCGCCGCGCTGAGGGCCCTCGGCATATCGGAAAGGCGTATAAGCGGGTCGAGGAGGTTCTGAGATCAGAGGAGCAATTTGTTGTGGCGCGATTGAGCTATTCATAGATGGTGGTACCGAAGTGGATCTGAAAGCGAGATCGTTCTGGTGTTGTACTGCTAAACCACCGCCATGATAACTACCGCCTTTGCCTTGGGGATTTGACGCTGACCGGTGAAGTGTGCCCTGCTCTTTCGCGATGTTTTGTGCCGGGCCTTTGCCAAGCATAGGCCGTCCACCGGGACTGTAGGGAATGTCGTCAGAATCCACCGACCCGTGTCGACTTTGAATTGGGTACTGGGCACCTGCTTCAGACTGTACCGGGATAAGCCCAGTATCGACAGACACAGAAGCAGCAGGCGTCTTTTTGACTTCTTCACTAGATTCTGTTGCTTTAGTCTCCTTCTCAGGAGTTTCTATACTGTACAGCACCTCTCGTAGTCTGGTCTCCTTTGCGACAAACCCGGTAAATATCTTGTACTTCTCCTCTTCCGACTCTGCCACTGCCTCTTTGCGCAACATCGTCACATAGCGAAACAAAGATGACTTTGACCACGGGTCGAGATCATCATACGGATCAACAAATTTGACCGGGGAGGCAGCCGTTTCAGTCGCGGCAGGTGTCGCTGCGCTGGCAGTTGCCTGCTCGCTTTGTGCCCCAGGGGTACTATTTGAATCTGTCGCTTGAGGAGAAGCGCTCGGGGACGCCGAAGCTGCAGGTGCTTGAAGAGGCTGTGGCTTAGCAGACACTGCTTGTGGAGATGTAGGCTTGGGAGAAGTGGGCTTTGCCGACATGGGAGCCGGGCTTGGAGCATATGGTTCATCCTGGGCTTTAATGATAGGAGAGACGGGGTTTTGGCTCCAAGCTTGAATGACACCATCAATAGTATCTGACCTTTCTTGCGGAGATATAGCACTCTCTTGAGACTGGGTGCTATCAGTCCTTGGGGGATATGATGATTGAGGGGTAGCCTGTGTGTTCGGAGGCCGATTTTCAACCGGAGGTGTCCATTGTGTCTGAACTGGAGAGCTTGGGCTTACCATATGAGACACGGGAGTTTGGTATTGAGGTGAAGTATGTATTGAGTCCTGCGGTGTGTATATTGTATTACTTTGTTGCATCATAGGCTGTCCGGGAGTAGGGTTTCTTTGATGCAAATCATCTATATCACCAGGAGTGGGAGTGGGAGTCAAATGTTCCCAATCTGACACTCCACCATGCCCGAGTATTGATGCTGCAGGCATGGGATTGCTGGGCTGTGCCGCTGCCCAATGCGTGTCGGTAGTTGGAGGAAGAGTATTTGGAGGCGGCTGCGACGGCGCTGACATGGGCATGGCCGGTGGCGGACTTCCTAGAGGAGGAATTGGTGGCTGGTAGTAGTTTGGTCCTGCTTGTTCAGGAGCAACAGGTGCATAATTGAAGCCCTGCGGAGGAGGTGCTGTTTGCGCGCCCGGATCATAGTGGTGCGTTGGCGCATGATGAGAGTACTGAGGTCCATAGTTTTGCTGATTGTTCTGCCATTGTTGTGGAGTTTGCTGTATTTCATTCTGATAAGCAGGTGGTATAGGCGGTCTTGGAGGGGGTATTGGTGGGGATTGAGTAGACTGCGGATACGTATTATTGTTGTAGTCCCAGTTCGTAGGTGGAGGAGGTGCTGGACCCGACGTTGAGGCTGGACGGGGAGGAGGCGGTGGTGGTGGAGGAGATGGCGCGGAGTATAGATCATTTCGAGGCTGTTGATATATTACCATATTAGTGCCATGTCTCTACCAGTTTTCAAGGACATCATACCGGTAACGGAGGAGGTGGTGGTCCATGTTGATTGTACCGCACGCCCCAGCTAGTGGTATCTACATTTGGGCCAGGGCTCACAGGAGGCGCTGGTGAGGCTGTAGGCGCGGTGGGATGAATAGGACCGTATGTGCTTGGGTTGTATGAGGCGGAAGGCGGAGGCTGATTCGATCGCCATTCGGGCTGCGGTGGGTTCGGATAACCCCCCGCGTAATGCGGAGGAGGCTGAGAACCGTACATATCGGGTGTCAACTGGGTGTCTCAAAGTGCACGAGGCGATGCCTGGATTGACGTTGTTGAGGTTATTGGGATAGTTGTGACTGATCCCCGCGCGACGTCAGGATACGAGAACTGGTCGATAGTTTTGCGCAATTGTTGTATAAACTTCCGAAGAATCGAATGAAGAATTCTGAAGCAGGAATCAGTAAGTCACAATGGTGAATATTGTCAGATCGCCCTTGCGACTTACGAGGTAGGTTGTGGTGCCCGATGGTTTGCTCTGTTACCACTCGATAAGACAAAGTGATAAGGAGAACAATGAGACTGAATGTGAAGCGACAAGGACGGGAACCTCGTATGTCGTAGAGAAAGACTCTGTCGCTGTGACGCATAGACTAGGGCGTCACTTCCTAGGAGCGAGGCTCTCGGATGGCTTTCATCAGATGAAGTCTCAAGATTAGACCTAGCAGATCGATATATTCCAGTCGTTCCCCTTTGGGTTAGGCGCTACGTGGTGCCGCGAACTCGGACTCCACCAGCCTCGCAGTGCTCCACAGCGTGAATAGATTTGATGAGTTCTTGATTCTTACAACTGCAAGAAGAACACGGAGGTGGTAGTCAAAGATGTCCTTCTATGGTCTCTGTCGTACCATAAACTCTCTAGTACTGGAGTGGATTATTCGTCTTACGTTGAGATCAGATGTCTCATTCCATTTCACACTATCAGATGAGTCTCGACTTCCTCAAACCCCAGTAACCTTGCGTGGTATTGGTGGCGCATGACCACTAGGTCAAGTGTGCCTAAGGCTCTCTTGATGTATGTCATCACGTGTAGGAACAAGCCTACTTTCTACCGGGTCTCTTCTTTCAAGATTTGTCCCTAGATGGAAAGAAAGTCTATTGTATTCATACTCTACAGGGAACTGCAAGCTTCGACTTAGGACTAGTAATATAAGCCTCTTCATTCGAAGACAACGATATATCTATGTACGCATGCTTCTTCCAGGCATGCGGCTGTAATTGTTTGAGACTTTGAGTACGGTAATGTATGTGGATCCCGGGGAAGTGTCAGTGTCACGGTAAACTGACGTACGGTAACTTAAGTAAAACATGGCCCATCATTGGCCAATAATGATGGAACCGCATTCACCGTACCGTATCTACTGCGTATCTACGTAACTACGTACGGAGTACATCAAACAACAGCTGGATCGTCTCCGTTGTCCAGCTTGCGACGTGATGGCTAGCTACGAAGAGTCGCTTGCTAATGCTACTTTGAGCATATAATCAGTCATGACTCTTATTGGGTTTTTGTACGATCTGGTAGGATCAAGATTTATCCAATGGCTTTTGGGAAGCGGCTGTTTTGCCATCGCATTGGCGGGCCCTTCAGACGAAACCCAGTCGGAAAGTTTGATGGTGATGATCTTTGACAAACTGCACGAGGATTGTGTGTATGTGGCTTGGATCTTCAAAAGTCTAAGATTGTGCGGCACATACAATACAGCAGATTGATACGGTAGATCTGTTACCTGCATGTTCGTGGCGGCCACCTTTCCCTGAGCTTTGCATAGCTCACTGTACTACGTAGAGCATATCAGATGAGGATGGAAGTAAAATGAAGCCTCACGATCGTCAAGGGAACGCCCTTGTCAAGCCATCGTCGATTTAACTTTTAAGTGATCCGTATTACGCTACTCCGTCTGGAGCCACGGCTTATAGATTCGTAACATTCGTTTGGCATTTTGTGATCAGTCTGAATACCTAGGATGTAGACTTAGTATTCTCTGCGAGCTGATCGAGATGTGTTTATTGAGATCAGCGGCATTGATAACGCGGTATTAACGCCAACGTACGTACTGTATTAGTAATTACCAACCACCACGTTTTCGCGCCTGGCACCTGCCAAGCCGAGCCGCTGCCCCGTATTGGCTGGTGGCTGTGACAGCACGTACGTCCGTATTAATGTACGTACAGTATTTGTATTATTTACGGACGGACGAACTTGGTCATCAGCATCATCCGCCAGCTTAAGTTAATCTGATTGTGTACCTTCTCGTACTCCAGACACTAGTAACCACCTCATCGTCGCCGCCTCACAGCAACGGCTTGACTCACTATCAACTGTTCCTCTCCCATCTCTGCTCTCATCTCGCCTCTCCTTCCCTCTTCCAGGAACTGACTGTTGCTATCATCCTGTTTTCCCCCATTCCTGCTTTCCTCCGCAGTTCGTCATTGGCTGTTGCCACTCCCGCTCGCGCGCACCGAAGCAAAAAACCCAACCTTCTTGCTTCGTGCTGCTTCTTCCCTGTTGCCTCCCGCGCTGCCTGCCTTGGCGACCTTGCGACAAGTCTCGTTGCATTTTTGTCCAAGAATTCGCTGTGCGACAACTGGTCTCTCATTAATTAGTCAGAACAAACATTGCACCTGGCAGCAGACTTGGGGTTCCTCCGCAGCCGCTGTCCGCTGCAGACCATCCAGAAAGCTCCTGCTCTTGTTGCTTATTTCCTCTTCCCAGCATAGCCGGTCAAGTTCCATGGCCCCGTCCTAACTAGCAAGCGGAGACCAGCAACGAATGCCCATTGCGGACCAACAACATCTCTTTATCCTCCCGCAAGGCTGATTCTTATTCTTTCTGTTTCATCCCATCATTCCTGTTTTGGTCTGCGCCTCTGACCTCCACTTTTTGGTTACCCAGGCTGGCGAAGCTGAATAACCCGTCCATCAGCTTGCGCCACACTCGCTTCAGGAACACAGCAACGCCCGCCCCACGCGACGGTACATGTACGTAACCTGTCGCTGCCTCTGCTGTCTCCCCGTCTGTTCACACTTCCAAGAGTCGATTGCGCTCTGGATTCACATAGCTGCAATCTGCTATACCTTTTATCCTTGTTGTTCCAACTACCTCATTGCTTTCGTTCTCTAGAGTTCTGTCTGTTGTCGTCATCGCGACTTTCCTCTCTACCCGCAAAGCACGAGACTTGTTACTGCTCTTTCGAGACCTCGCTCCGGCCGTGACTGCAAGACTGACATGACTACTAGCGTGATAACAGAAGCGCGTTCTGATCCTCACCATCTATTTCCGCCAGGCAAAATACACGGTGCCTTCATGGCGGGACAAATACAGACAAGTGGTGATCCTGTCGCGATATCGAACCCGCTCCCGGCGGCTACGACTTCTATTCTAAGCGGTCCCTCCGATCAGATCTCATACCTCAAATCCCCGAAGCCAGAATCACATCTCAGTTCTATTGCTAGTGCCGGCTTACGCACATCACCGTCTCCCGACTTCGAACCCTCGGCTCCCGCATCGACTACCGTTGGCATGGCCAGCTCAGCCGCAGATCAACCACCCGTAGCTGGGAAGGAACAAGATACACAGCATCAGGACAGCCCACGCGTAGCTCGGGAAGCATTGAATGCTGCCGTCGAAGCTCGAAAGGAAGATGCCGGCGCCGCACCCATTCTTCTTAATGAACCCGCCGATTCGAGCCCCAAGCCAGCACAGGTGTCAGATGACATGCAAGTAGATTCATATACGAGCTCGAGTCATTATGCCGAGCCATCTACTGGCGCTGATGACCAAACAAACCAGACCTTGATGAATACATCGACTGTGGCCAGTCCCGGCCCGATTGAGGACATCGCTTCTCAAGATGGTGATAGACCACGCCATCAGTCCAATTTGGCAGAAGATGCAAACAAGGCCTTCTCATATCCAATGCCCGCAAATAGTCCCTTGGATCCACGTCGTGGTCTCAGCCTGCCTCATTCTGGGTTTCATAAGGGTAGTCCTCGTTCGCCATCAGCAAAGAAACATCGATGTCCTTATTGTTCAACCGAGTTTACGCGCCATCATAACCTCAAGTCCCACCTTCTCACACATAGCCAAGAGAAACCATACGTATGCCAAACGTGTAACTCCCGATTCAGACGTCTACACGACCTGAAACGACATACGAAACTGCACACGGGAGAACGCCCACATATTTGCGATAAGTGCGGTCGCAGATTTGCACGGGGAGATGCTCTAGCTCGTCATAACAAAGGTCAAGGCGGATGTGCTGGGCGACGTTCGAGTATGGGAAGCTACGCAGGCGAAGAAGATTTCGGGGACGGCACTGTTGGAGCAGAGGACACTATGGATGGCCTTATGTACACTGAACCCGAGCGAATGGACGAAGAAGAGGAGCGTCGCCTTGGTATACCAGGTATACGTAAGCATAATAATGTATCTTCCGAGCCCATGCCACGCCCGCCAGGCGTTTTCCAGAATCGAGCACCAAGCACATATCCTCCAATCGCTTCGACTCAACCGCCGCCGCCGCCTCCTCCTCGTGGTCTTTTCCCACCTCCGACGAACCATGGAGGATCAAGCTCTTCTACTTCCCCCATCTCTACAAGTGGAACTATGACTTTTCCTGCAACCGCGCATTCGTCTACATCAACCTCGTTTCCCGCTCCTAATATGACAGAAAGTCCCAAACCTCTATCGCCGAATGCGATTTCTTCGCAAGTCAGCCATGGAGCGGATACCGCGAGTCTCTCTCATCAGCAGCATCGATCTCATTCGCCCAATTTGAGTCAACAATATCAACCGTCACATTTCAGACATGGCCAAGGATCTTTAGGTCTTCCACCGCCACAGCTGCCTCCTCCCCCTGGACTCAATGCCCCAGACTCGCGGTTTCTGCATAGTCAAGGATCTGTGCAAAATGGTCCTCCATCTGCATCTGCACTGACTGCTAAGCACAGCGGTACACACAGCCACTCCAGCAGTTTGGGCGGACCTTTACCATCTCAAGCAAATGCTGATCCGACTCCTAGCGGTGGTCCGGAAACCAATGTCCAAGGGGAGTCTCGGGAAGATAAGTTGTGGGCATATATTCGATCTGTACACGAAGAGGTTGGCAGTCTCCGGGCAGAAGTGGCATCTTTACGCTCGCAACTAGCCGTACAGAATCAAGGCAATTCAGCACAGCCGGGAAGTGCTGCGCGATGAGACTATTTTAAGACGCACCATCAACTTGACTCGGTATCCTGTTTTCGATTCAATATTCTTAACATCGTTTTCCATTCCCCTTTAGTAACATTGGACACATTGTGCATTGCGCGAATGTATTATTGGCATCACTTTTGTTTCATTTATGATTTCACCCCTAAATTTCGGAGATGCTGATGACATGCATGTCAGGACGCGGCTTGGGCAGGCGTTTCAATATTTTACATTTGCAAATCATGTTATATCGGCCACTTTGCATCTATTTTTGACCCCATTTCTGTTGCACCTTCCGGATTTCTACTGGGGCGTGTTGGCGTATCAAAACTTATATTACCTCCATCTTATCTCTATCTACCATTTATATTACATCTCATATCTATCATATCAATTTTCTGGTGCCGTAAAATCTGGCTAGCTTGTGACGATGCGTATAATGCGTATCAGATAGCTGATTAGTCACGTGGTCAGCAAGGTACATGAGACGACATCGAAACACGACATCTGTACTTCACATTACCTGATCGTCTCTATTGACCAGCGTACTGATATATGTAGAGATTTTCATCTCTTGAGAGCAATACACCTCTTTCCAGTACCGAGACTTAAATACTCCCAACATTGATAACGATAATAGCGATAACGTCACCGCCAACATCAACCAGCTGACACCATCACAACAGCAACAATCCCATCAATCAACCAGAAAGAATATACAAAATGCCCACAACATCCTACCTACGACTAAAACCACTCCCCTTCTCATCCCTCCCATCGCATCCCTCCCTCCCTCAAAACACAGAACAACAACTAGAACCATTCCTCTCCCCAATCCTCACCGAAGCCCAAACACTAATCACAACCACAATCCCGCAACACTTCAAACCAAACCACAAACTCCGCTCCTCATCGCCCTCAAAGGCAAAAGTGCAACTCTTCACCTCTACTCCAAATAGCGTCGGTGGTGGCGGCGGGGTGGAAGATTACTGGGTCTGCCGCAAGAGTATACATACAGACTCCTCAACCAAAAGAGGAAGCGCATCATGGAGCGAGTTTGAGAAAGGGTTGAGAGAGAATCATTCCGAGAATGAGATGGATTATACGCCTAGTGTGGCTTCGGTGGAGCATTTGGTGAAGTGGCCTGTTGTTGAGGATTTGGGAGGGTGGAGGGGGGTTGATATGCATGGTTTGTTCTTCTTTTCTCGTTGTTATTTATTTTGATATATTTGTATTGATGTATATGGCAGTGAATATGATTATGCATACTTTCAAACCTGCCGGTCTCATTTCACCGAGGACATTCATATCGCTGGTCATTTCGGCGTATGAGCCGAAAAGCACTACCACCGACAGCAACAGCGACAATCCCATTCAAGGATTCTACACAATCCAAATACCGCTCTTATTCCAAAAAGACTCGCCAAACAACGATGTACCAGACGCAATCAAACAACAAATCCTATCCACAGTGCCAAAAAATACCATCTTCGCGCACTATGCCAGCGTTGAGCGTGTGCGGTTGTTGCCTCCTGTCACTGCAGACGCAAATGCAAATGCGGAACGGCGCATTGAGTGGATCATGGCCACGACTTCAGATGCCGGTGGACAGATTCCGCAGTGGGTGCAGCGGAGTTGGACGATGGGTGGAGTGCCGAAAGCTGTTGTGGCGGATGTGGGTTTGTTTCTGGGGTGGGTTGATAAGAAGAGGTCTTCTTAATACATCGTCCCAGACTGTCATGTTATGATACCAGTGTTTCCTTATATATATCAATTCGCAGAGATCCACAACTTGGGTGACGATTACAAACAGCGTATACCAGGCCCAACGCTCCCCGTATCAAAAATCTCCACAAGCCCAGCTCCAAGTGCTTCTTCTAGAACCCAACGAAAACTCATCCCGTTAAACTCCTTCCACTTCTTCGTCCTACCCGGTAGCACGCCACTGAACTCCCCTCTAATCCGCTTAGCCACGCTGAAACTGCGATTTGACTCGACAGCACCGTCCCAGCGGTCCCGGAGAAGGGTCAGTGGTGCTTCGTGGTATTTGGACTGCTTTAACAAAGCTAGTAGATGAGAGCGGGCTGAGCTTAGGAGGCGTAGATAAGGCCCTGTGTTGGGTAGAGACAGGAAAAATGCTGGTGCGCGGGACTGGATTGAGTCTTTTCTGGTGTCGTCACCTTCGGTAGAATAGGCGCGTACGGAGGTGAGATTGACGGCCTCTTTGGATAGTGATGATGCGGTGACGAGAAAGCCAGCTCGCACGAGAGCGGCTGATTCTTCGCGAGAGAATGTTAGGGCTGGGATGGCGGATGTATTTGACATTCCGTCTAGGACGCCCAAGAATCGATCTATAGAACGGTTAGTTGATGTAATGTGCATGCGTCAAGTCAAGTAACGTACCTTTGAGAGCTTGGTCTAGATCACTACTCATCTGCACCAAATCACGCAAATCGCTAGCCATAACCAAACAATCCCCCAGGCCAGCAGCACCATTCCCTCTTCCCGGAACAATCAATCTCTTCAACTGCCCCGACTGAACAAGCGAAACAATCTCTCGTTCCACCTGCGTCGGCGCCTGTAATACCGTATGTATATGTGCAACCGAGACCAACGGCGGGAGTGATTTGCGAACATTCAGTACTTCTGCAATACGAGTACTGTTCATTCCTGCCCTTCGCTCTGGTAGCTCCTCGAACATGGACTCTTTTACATGCCGCATAGCTTGCATCACGCCGTCGAGTTTCACTGACTCGGTGAGATACCATGAGTTACCAATATCGGGCAACGGCTCGGAATCGCTCACGAATCCATCATCTTCTCCGCCCTCTGTCTGAAGGCTAGATTTACCTTGCGCATTTCCGCGCGCAGATGGCTTGGAGCGTGCATGGCTGGCGAACGGTGAGGCGCGATTCTTGGGTGTGGTGACTGATTTTCTCTTTTTGATACCAGAGACTGGGGCTGATGTGATGCGTAGGGGCATGAGTTTAGGTTCTGTCTATCGGGTTGGATGATGTATAATTTCTTTTTTGACAGCCTTGATAATGGAGATGGATAGATTAAATTAAATGTATGAGTCGAAATGTTATGCATGTCCCCACTTACTTAGTCATTCTACGCTAAGCCATTTAAAGCACCTTAGTCATCCTGTCACGTGCTGTCAAGTAAATATTAGGCTCGTCGCGAATTGACTTTGCGACAGACATGGAACAAGTCATGACATTCATGACTCCCATGGATTCAAGACATAAACAATCACGCAGGGACATGGCTCAAGCTAGTTTCCAAGGCCAACGTGCTCAGTCTGTCTTCTTGATTGGTTGCACGCCACCCGCCAATCAGAAAAACCATTTCAAATTGAACTGTCTAGAACTGCCGGTTCTTAGGAGAGATGAGCTATTTAAACGGAGAATATCAGGTATTCATACATATATAGTATTACGAACTGGCGTGGTTCGTTAGGTACGTACGGCATGGCGTGTCATCGGTAATCGAGATGGATGCCTTCTTCTGGACCGCCCAATTACATCATGCTCGGCCCAGTCTTGATATCATCTCTTACTCCAAGTCTAGTCGATTGCATGACCTGACCACTACATCCAGCGACGTTCCGCTTCTGGTGACTCTAATGCTCTAGCTAGACACCATGCAATAATTCATATCATATCTTCTCTATATAATATATAACTATAATGAGAGAAAAGAAACATCGATATAAGATTTACTAACATGCAGCAGCGGGACCTAAAATTAGTACCGGTACTGTCACATTTCATGGTCGCAGCGAGTCAGCCACAGAAACCGCCCGCGTATTGGTGTAATTAACTGTATCACAACGGTATTTTTCGCATGACGTAGAAATTATTCGATGTATCATGTACCACATATTTTTTTTCCAGCTTCGACTTAATACTTAACTTACTCTTACAGTAGTTGAGTACACAACTACAAAAAACACTACCTCCTATCCAGACACAAAACTACATCCTCAATAATCGTCCTCATATCATCCGTTCGCAACACCTGCCGGTCTAGCTGCTCTGCTTGCGCGCTGTTGTTGTCTTGACAGATTGGCCCATCGGCCCGAAGCGCGGTTAAGCTGCAAGAGAAATTTGTGATAGTGCAATACCCTCACAATGACTATCTTCATTGCTTCGCTGTATGTACAGTTCTGACTGGTTTTGTATTTCAAGGATTGAAAGATCATACTGATTTGCATAATTATAGCTTCCTCCCATACACGGTCAACTTCCATCTCGACAAGTCTGCCAAAACATCCCACGGCAGCCCAAAGTCAAAATCGCCCAAGGGATCTCCAAAACGTAATGGCCTCTCAGCCGCTGCAAGTCTCTTCCAAAAACGCGAAGATGAAGCCATAAAGAAAGCAATGACCCCAGGAGCGACCACCGACTATGAATATATCTTCACCAATCCCCGTACCAAACTCGAGCCGCTCAGCGAATACCCGTTCCCCACCCCCAATGGACAAGTCAATATTTTGTCGCAGAGCGAGGCTCATTCGCCTGCATGGGGCTCGACGCATACTTTCAACCAGCCTCGTCCGATGAATCTGACGCTTCCGTCTCCTTCGATCTTGAAACATCAGGAACCGATTCCTGTTGCGGTACCTCAGGTCACTGAGAAGCCAAAACAACCCACCATGGGCATTGAAAGTCAGAAAGCCCAAGGACAGATTATGCGCTCGGTTGCTTCCCACTCGTTTTCCGATGCCGACTGGACTATTGAGTCTGCTGAACAGGGAAACGCCGGTCTACGTAATGCGGTTCGCTCATTTTCCGATCCTGGTTTGGATGACACTGTATGGGTTGGTACGCTGGGCATGCCAACCGATGCGCTGGACACCCATGTCAAATCAGAAATTGCCGAGACATTGGAGGATAAATACTCATCCCTAGCTGTCTACGTGAGCGATACTGATTTCGACGGACATTATTCTCATTTCTGCAAGACTATTCTCTGGCCCGTGTTTCACTACCAGATCCCAGATAACCCCAAGAGCAAGGCATACGAGGACCATTCTTGGGTGTATTATGTCAAGCTCAATGAGGCTTTTGCCCAGCGCATTGCTAAGAACTGGCGACGAGGCGACGCCATCTGGGTACACGACTACCATTTGCTGCTGGTCCCTGCAATGCTGCGCAAGCTGTTGCCGGATGCGCAAATTGGCTTCTTCCTACACGTCGCATTCCCATCTTCAGAAGTCTTTAGATGTTTGGCGCCACGCAAGGAACTTCTCGAGGGTGTGCTAGGTGCAGATCTTATTGGATTCCAGATTGATGAATACTGCCGTCATTTCTTACAAACTTGCAGTCGCATATTGTGTGTCGAGGCTAGGAAGGATGGTGTGCAATTGGAAGATCGATTTGTGAATGTGGGCAAGTTCCCGATTGGTATTGATCCAACGTCGTGGGATGAACGGCGCCGTAGCCATGACGTTGAACACTGGATCAAGATTATCTCGGAAAAGTACGAGGGCAAGCGGTTAATTGTTTCGAGAGACAAGCTTGATTCGATCAGAGGAGTTCGACAGAAGCTTCTAAGCTATGAACTCTTCTTGAACACATATCCCGAGTTTCGCGATCAGGTAAGACAACGTCACGCCATTGCTTATTGTTTACTAACGTCCGCAGGTTGTCCTCATTCAAGTTGCATCATCTACCAACGAACAAACAGAGTTGGATACCATAGTATCCGATATTGCGATGCGCATCAATTCAACACACTCAACACTAGCCCACCAACCGCTAGTATTCTTGAAACAAGACCTCAGCTTCGCGCAGTACCTCGCTTTGATTACAATAGCCGATGCGCTAATGGTGACGAGTCTGAGAGAGGGCATGAACCTGACCAGCCACGAATTTGTTTACTGTCAAGACGGAAAATACGGTCCCAAGTGCCACGGTCCACTCATTTTGAGCGAGTTCACTGGAAGTGCATCCATATTTGATGGTCATGCTCTACTCGTCAACCCATGGGATTATCGCCAGTGCGCTGAAGCTATTCATACCGCACTCACTCTCACTGACTCTGAGAAGGAGGTTATGTGGCGGAAGCTGCACGATGCAGTGCTGCAAAACTCCACTACTAACTGGGTCAAGTCTTTCCGGGAAGCATTGTCCAAGGTGTGGGACGAGCATTCTTCTCGAGAGACAATGGCAGTGCCACGTCTGTCAGTCCCGCGTCTAGAAGAGGCATACCGCAATTCCGAACGCCGACTTCTTATTCTCGATTACGAAGGTACCCTTGCATCTTGGGGCTCACCAACTAGTATTATCTTGACAACGCCTCAACGAGCTTTGACCACTCTCACTGATCTACTTGAGGATCCTAAGAACATTGTCTATGTGATGAGCGCTAGACGGCCCGAAGAGATGGAACGTTTGTTCCGACAGGTTTCTGGACTAGGACTGATTGCCGAGAATGGATGCTTCATTCGCGAGCCGTCCAAGGATAGCTGGATCAAACTCAACGAAGAAAACCACACCAAGGAATGGAAGGCTGGAACAAAGGGCATTCTCAACTATTTCCGGGAAAGAACGGAGAATAGCTGGATTGAGGAGTTGCATTGCTCACTTGTGTTCCATTACGGTGATGCAGAGGATAAGCTTGCTGCTGCCCGTCAAGCGTCCGAATGTGCTGATCATATCAACGACGCATGTGCGAGCCAGGGAGTGCATGTCATTCCGGTCGACGGCGCATTGATCATTCAGTCTTCTCGAACAAACAAGGCAAGTGCAGCGGAGCTTGTATGGCGGTACAGCATTCAACGCGGTAAAGAAGGAGGATATACAGGCCAGCCTGATTTCTTGTTCGTGGCTGGAGACAGTCGTGAGGATGAAGTCGTGTTCCGCTGGGCGAACAAACTGGCAGAATCCAAGGCTGTCAAGAACTGCATGACGGTGACATTGGGCTCGAGGAGTACGGAAGCTAAGGCTACGTTGACCCAGGGAGTGACAGGTTTGTCTTCTTCTTTGCTCGGGTACTGAACCCTTACTAACAAACGTCCAGGTGTTTTATCTTGTCTCCAACGTCTTGCGGCGTCTACCCAATCTTAGCCACGTCATCACCACGCTGGATTGAAGATGCAAGAACGGCCAAGACAATAGATAGCGCGCCGTCTTCATATACCCATTTTTTCTTCTCTAGATACTGTTCACTTTTACAACCAACTCTTCTCCTATTTCACCAACATAAACCATCACATGCATGATTTATGATACACGATTACAACGATACACAATTTCCAGGCAGTGCATTGACTTCGGGATGGATATAGCAAGAACGGCGGGCGTTTTTTGATGTGTGTATGCTAGTTGACTACGTAGAATACGATTGTTTATAGCATTCTGTAATATTCCCATGAATGTATTTCTGGATGTAATTTGTCGATAGCCGGATATCTGTGGGGCTGCGGAGTTGTGGAATGATGATGCCGAGGTCGAACAACCAATTGACAGATATTTATGTTTAGTGATCTTTTGAACTATGTACTAATGTTTCGAGTTCAATCCTTGATATACATCGTCTCTTCTTTTATAGAATATACCTGAACATACAAGAATACAAGACGAACAGAGAGTCGCAATGTCTCCTCCGCACACGCAAGTCTTCGAAGATGGCATCACAGTCACGCCGATATCGTCGCATACGTATACTGCCAACGTCCACCCAGACTGGTCCATTGGCGCCGGTATGTCTTCCCTGTCTGCAATTAAGAGATTATTTCAATGTTCACTAACTCGAAGAAAGTCCCCCATGGCGGGTATACAATGTCAATCCTGTACCGCCTCGCAACCACTCATTTCAAACATACGCATCCAACACGACACAATTCCCAACCTCTCCCGATATCAATGCAAATGACATTTCTGCGCCGGACGGCCGCTGGACCCGCGACCCTGACAGTGGAAGACTCAAAACTGGGACTGAGAACGTCTACAATACACGTTACGCTTTCTCAGGAAGATGATAGTAGTAGTAGTAGCAGCAGCAGCAGCGCAAAGACGCAAAACAGAAAGCTAATAGCTAAAGTTGTGGGATACATCACCGTCTCAGACCCGATTTCAGATGTTGGACATTCCTTCCCTTCAGCTTGGGGGTTGTGTCCGCCTGCACCGAGTCGTGGTCCACCCAGTGTTGTCATTACAGCTAATAATGTGAGCTTATCACCAGACACAACCACGCAATCAAAATGGCGACAAACAGGACCGGGGCATTGGGCCAAGTTCAGACGCGTGGAACACCAATGCATCACCTTTAGCCCGACAAGCGAGTTCAAGAAACCGGGTGTAATAGATCAATGGGCGCGACTGCGCACTGTGACTTCGGGCTCTTCGTCGGCAGCCGGGAATGGGAAGTGGACGAACGAGACGCTTCCATTTCTGAGTGATTGGTTTCCTGCTGCGTTGGAAGAGCTGGGTACTCAAGCTCTCTCTTCGTCGTCATCGACGTCGTCGACGTCGCCATCAACGAGGCCGAAAATGCCGCCGTTTTGGTATCCGACTGTCACGCTGAATATAGACTTTAAGAAGAGTCTTCCGCCCCAGGGGGTGGATTGGTTATATTCTCGGGTTGTGATGAAATCCGTCCGGAATGGGAGGATGGATATTGAGGTCATCATAATGGACGAACAGGGTGAGATTATCGCGTTGTGCTCTCATGTCGGGTTAGTGGTTCCTGTTGAACGCAACACAAGCGGCAGAAAGTATGAAAAGTCCAAGATGTGATCTATCCAGTGTTCACCCATATATATGATTATATGTATATATGCAATAAGATACCAATATAATTCTATATGCAAGCTAGAGCTTCTCACTCCGCGTAAGAACCCACAAAGACGACGCCTCTGCGCAAACCATCTTTTTCTTCACCCACTCCAGTTGTCCGCCGCCATCTTCTTGCTCTTCTTGGACTGCATGCGACAATGCCCAGTATTTGCGCGCGTCACGGGCAAGACACCATGACCGAATAACTAGCAATCCCGGCGTGTACACGGGTTTTCGGTATCGCACATTCAATTGCGCCGTATATATCGCATCTCTTTCCCTCGGATCAGTACTCGATCTTGCCGGATTCAGCGCCGTGACATGTGCCTCGATAAGATGGGACATGGCCTCATCGAACAGCGTCGCGATCACGCCTCCATGCGCAGTCTTGGGATGTCCACTCAGTCCCGGCGATGACATGGACACAAGCGTGATCGTATCCGGTGGTCGTGAGGGGGTGACCACCCCTTTTGCCTTGGGATCATTTGCAGCCGGTGGTGTCGTGGGCAAAGATGCAGAAACCTCGTCGAGATTGCGACGACATAATGTCACTAAAAATGGGATTGTTTCTTTCGTGCCTAGTGTCCCCGCGAAATAGCCATCTTCATCGGTGTAGTCCTTGTATACACGGGCGGGCATGTTGAGGGCGACATATTCGCTTTTTTCGCTGTCATCTTGTTGTAGACTCAATGATTGCCGGAGAATGGATTTGGCCCATGGTATGGTGTTGAAGTGGTTCAGTTCTGAGTCTGTGAGGGGTCTGGGCTTGAATTCCTCCTGGCTTACAGCCGGCGGTTTTCCCGACATGGATGGATCTGATATTTGAAGGATGAAGTAGCGCAACAAATAGCTGTCACAAGTCGCCTGACTACGTCGTTTCTAGTCGTATTGTATTGATGAGATTGACTACTAGTTTCAGCAATCTGATATAATTTTGGCAGTGTTTATACGTAGTCAATAGTAGTGATGCTGTCGGGCCTCGGCTACATACCTAAGTACGGTGCTTTGACTGCGCGGGTGCGTATTACAGATGGTAATTGGAATACAGTTCGTATTGATGCCAGTCACGTGCCTAATTGACATCAAGTGCATACATTTAACGACGAACTAGTGACTGGTTGGAATCTACTGGTTTGTCATAAATTGCGCTTGCCCAGTGTGTTGAACATGAATGGTTAAATCTGATATGGCGGTTTCAGATTAAACAATTCTAATTCCACCTGATTAAATCGTCGAGTGATTGCAAAATTATTAAGAACTCAGCTATGGCCCGCTATTTTAGACAGAGTTAAGACAGCCAGTTGATACTGCAGTATCTGTCAGTGATGCCTCGTCGCCATATCTCGACAGTTACTTAATGTTGGCACTTATGTTGGTCATCACGACTGCTCAATAGCCTTTCCAAAGGAAACTTGTGCACAGCTGGCCTAAACTCACCCTGGCGACGACCGCATTGAATCCAAACGCCGGTTGGTTAGCAGTTGGGTGTGACCACACAAATCCCAGCTGTTGTATGTTTTTGCTTTTTTTGGCTTATATCGAGGTTTGCTTGTTTTCATTTCTAGTGGCTTCATGAACAACGCATCAGCCAACAGGAGCTCCCTGACTCGGGCTGGCTGATCCTTGTCAGCGTTGAAGTAAGGCCAACGATCCAGCGCTCTCTCAACGACGCCTTCATTCCCGATGGCGATGAGGAATCTTTGGGAGCGCGGTAATCGAAAGATATACCCATACCTTTCCCAGAAGATGAGATTCTTTTCAAATCTTCGACCAGATGGGCGTCAGACAACAGCACGCAAGCCCGAGTTTTACCTCGAAAGACAGAATAGCCCAGGTGAGAATTGCCGGTCTCATCTCATCATAAATTGAGCATGTCGAGTGATTGGCGTTGTTCCCATAGACCAAAGAATCCCCGAAGAAGACTTGTATCGATACACTAGACATCGATGGCTGTAAGCAAAATTGGCCCGGCATCTTTGGACAGCAGCTCATTCAGGTTCAAATTCAGATACAACGAAGAAAGAGAACTTGCAAAACGCTATTTGAAATTCAATTTACAACAACTTTTGGATGTCGCAATTAATGTTTGCGATGGGGCACAGTACTGTGTGTTCTGGTCCCGTGGAGACGTGCAAGATTTAATCGCTAACTTCAGTCAAGGCACCAGAATCACCAAGTGCGTGGAAGGTCTGCATAATAAAGCCTTCATCCTGAAAATGGACAATGGGTCGGAGGTCTTTGCAAAACTCCCAAATCCCAACGCTGGACCGGCACATTTTTCCGTTGCTTCTGAGGTCGCAACACGTGAGCTGGTAAGCTGTTCGGTGTTCTTTAACCGCTATCACATCGCTAAAATGGATAGCTTCGTGATGTATTCGATATTCCTGTTCCTCGGGTGTTGTCTTGGTCGTCCGATGCAACGAACAATTCAGTAGGGGCTGAATATATTATTGAGGAGAAGGCCCCTGGTGTACGACTGGGTTCTGTCTGGAATCGGTGGCCACGGCAGCTGAAGCTTCAACTAATAACCCAAGTTGTTGACATGGAGAACAAGTTGACCACCATTACCTTTGACAAGCATGGTTGCATTTATTTCAAGAAAGACTTGTGCTCACTTGTTGGAGAAGCAGAAGACATTCATACACAGACTGTTGGATCCGGCGTCCTTGAACGATTTTCCATTGGGCCGTTGACCACGAACGAACTGTGGGTTGGGACTAGGAGGGACATAAGTTTGGATCGTGGCCCTTGTAAGGAGGCGAATTATCGAATTCCCATTTCGTTGCTTCTAACATTTTCTCGTTTTCGTGCAGGGAAAGATGCGTCCGAATACACCAGTGCGATCGGCCGCAATGAGATGATGTGGATCAAGACATATGCTGTTCCTCGCATGAACTATTACCGGTCGAAACAGAAGCGAGAACTTCCCGAAGATGGTATTTCACTCTTGGAAAGATATATGAATGTCTCCTCCTATCTTGTCCCCCAGCCAAGCGACGAATCATCCTCTGCCAACGTTCTTTGGCATCCGGACCTTCATCTGGATAACATTTTCGTTGATCCAGATACTTGTCGAATCACGCGCATCGTGGACTGGCAATCAGCGTGCGTTGCTCCATTGTTCTACCAATCTGGTGTTCCCAGAATGTGTAGACATCCCCAGCCCGTTCGGGAAGGCTGGGTCGTCCCTGAACGACCAGAGGGGTTTGAGAACATGAGCAAAGAGGAACAGAAGCGGGTTGACGACGATTTGGAGAGCGAGATGATTCACAAATACTACGAGGCGCAGGTGTATAAGCGAGCACCTCTTCATTGGGCTGTGCTCCAGCAACCGACGATCCCTATCCTCCGGAAACCTGTTTGGCTTGTGAGCGGAGTGTGGGAAAACCGAGACTTGTTCTTTCTCCGCGAATCACTCTTGAACATTATAGCACGCTGGAGCGATTTCTTCCCGGGCACCCCTTGCCCGATCGATTTCAGCAGCGAGGAGATCGAGCTCCAGTCCAAGGAGGAGGAAAACATCGAAGGGGTCGGGCGTATGCTGCTACTTTTCCGAGAGCAGGCTGTACTCCCTGTGGATGGAATGGTTGAACCGGAAGACTACGAATTGGCCCTTGAGAACAATCGTAAGTTCAAAGATACCTTCATTGGGCTGGCGAAGGATGAAGAAGAAAAGGAGCTGTTCAGGAATCTCTGGCCATACTCAGACTCTGAGATTGAATGAGGGCGTATTTTATAAGGCGTTCAGAGAAGCTTGCCCAAATGTGGACTCACGTAGAAAATGACGAGCGGCATCCCATTACCGCAGAAGCTTACTTACTAAGTCACAATTGAATAAAGTCCTCGATCCCTTTGAATGATTATGGGGCGTGGACGTCTAGGGCCCCTTTCAAGGTTGTTTGCGCACGATATGGCTACGCTGTTATTAGAAAGGGACAACTGACTCCTTTTAGAAGATGTCCAACAAAGCAAAGGATACCAATCTTCCTGGGAACAATCGACTTAACCATGACTTATTTCCTCTACGGCGATGTGACATATGCTGCTCATGGCTTGGGCGGCGAGAACACAGTCTGATTTGGAAATGGGATGGCGAGCTTCGACAACCTAGTCCACCGTCTCGGGGATGGTGCCTAGTGGCTTCAACTATTACTGAATCCTAGTTTGGAAAAGAGACAACCGAGAACAACGAAAAGAGTAGTTGTTTGAACCAATCACAGCGAAAACGCCTTCGATATACCTAGGTAGACACTCTGACCATCCGGATGGCAAAGGTGAAGCAACATGAGCAGAGATGATTTTGCCACCTCCCAAGCATAATACCGGAGCGTGATTACCTTGATCTTGATTAGAAGAGGTTGTTACGTATTATAAAACTGAAACTCCGCTGAGGCTTGAGAGCTGTGACTGTAAGTATGGGTGGTGACACTGTCATTTCCCCAGTGTCTCTGATTGGGTTCACTCAGGTATATAATACATAGCGTGTACGGTAACGGACGCTAATGTGAGCTAATATAGTGGTCTCGAAGCCACCCAGCCAATCGATTTTGGCGATTGGCTGGTATCTTACAGACTGTTACATACCAAACGAACTCTCGATTTGATTCAGGAACGCTGGTTGGGATGTGTCTCACAGCAACCAGTCTGAATGGTTATAAGTATCAACGTGTATGCATGTCAATTGCCAGTATACAAGGATTGCTTACAATTCCATTGATGGGAAGCGCACTACTATACGGAGTACAGAGTAAGCAACCGTTGCTATGCAAAGCTACCTAGATACTAGTAGATAAGAAGAACAGCAGATAGGAAAGCCAAGCAATAACTAGCTCGCTAGCCATCTCCACTTCCTGCTGTTGTGCTTTCCGGCCTCTTCTTTTTCGTTCCTTCCTTACTGAGAGTAGTTAACTAGCCACCTCCGTCGCGACTGCCTCTTTCTTCTTCTGTCTCACTCGACTTCCAGTCTTCTTCTTCTTTTCCTCTTCACATCACACTCTCTGCATTGTCGACGTCTACTGATTACTCTGTATATCTCAATCACCACTACGTCTAACATAATTACTGTTGATCCAATCCTCGCGATCCACCCGCCAAAATGCGTTCGTCCGCTGTGTTGATCCTTGCTGCTTTCGTGGCTGAGGCCACTGCTTATTACAACTACACCTTCCCAGCTGGCTTCAACCTGGGCGAAGTTTCCAGTACCAAATTGGGTTTGTAAAATCAATTGCAAGTACACCGCTGGAGTCCTCTCTAACCGACATCATAGGTCAATGGTGCCAGGGTGAACGTAACACTTGCCCACTTGTCTGTGGAGGAGCTGCTTCTGCCAACGACTGCGATGCTGTAAGTACTTCTCAACTTTGGCAAAATACTCAAACATATGACTAACGAAATAGACTACCCTCAACTTCGACTGCACCTGCAGCAATGGCACCACTCCCGACCTGACCCCATACCAGAACACCATTCCCTTCTACGTGTGCCAGGAAAATTACGCCCAGTGCATCGCAAACAACCCCAATGACCTCGATGCGCAGAAGGCTTGCAAGGCCAACGCGACTTGCGGCACAATCGACCTCTCTGCCGTCTCAAGCACAAGCACCTCTGCCTCTTCCACTACTGCAGCCTCAACTACCGGAGCCAGCACCCTCGCCACTACTGCTGCTGCCGTGACTACTGGACATGCATCTGGAACTGCGTCTGGAACTGCTGCTAGCGCGACTGCCACTCACGGCGCTGCGGCTCTTCAGATCTCTGCAGACCGTGCAACTGGTCTCTTTGCCGCTGCTATGCTTGCATTCTTTGGCATGATGCTATAAGGTCGCGCACCGTCGCGGATCTCGTATCTTGCTTTCGATACATATGCTCGCTCGTCGAGCACTAATGGCAGTATAATACTTTTCATACCTTTCTTCGAGTTACTTTGCGAGACGAAGGAAATGTTCCCAGTCTTTAGCATGGAGTTTGTGGGCTTGTCTTTTTCTTTTTCATGTTGAACGATATCCTTTGGTGTTTTGAGTTCCGTAGTCATGAGACGAAGTACGAGAGCATGGTTATGATATCGATGTCTCTCTTTATTTGCATATGATGGTTGTTCGAAGTTGTACACGGTAGTCATTCGAATATATTCACTCGATCGCTCGATTGTGTAGCGAAATGTATTTCTTGCCGTAGGCTATTAAATACTTTCCTTTCCATAAAACAAGTAATTTGTATACTGAGCACTCCATAGTCCATGCTCAGTCAGATTTATGATGGTGGTTCTCTCCGCTCCGCCCGCAACGGACGCTGATTCGCCAAGAGTCAAATCACACAACTGAAATTTCTCCCACACTTATCGATACAACCACCAAGTCGCCCACGACTAACAACCGATCGCCCCAACCCAGCCAGACACCCTGTCTGCTCTTTTCACCGCATAAATTCTTTTCTCTCTCGACCGACCGATTTGTCCGTCGAGGAGCATAAAGAAACACCACCGCCAAAATGCCAGCACCTACCAATACCCTTCTCATTGAGGGGTCATTTACGGAGCTGTGCGAGGAGCTCGCTCAATATATCGACGTGCTCCGTTCCAACGAAGGAGGTGCCAGCGTCAACACCGAGATTTCCCCTTTGCTCGAACCGTTGCGTCAACAGGAACAGAATGGAGAGGAGGCGAACTTGGGACAACGCGATGAGGTTTTGAAGAAGATTGTTGCTGCGGCTGCGGTTCTGAATAATGCTCCCGAGAAGGGTATTCTTTTCTTTCCTTGCAAAAACAAAGGGCCTAGCTAACTTGGTTTAAGAGTTCATCCCTGCTTATAACCTCCTCGTCCACCTCATTCAGCAATCTTCCGACCCGGATATCTTCCTATCGCGAGTTTGCATTTACCTGTCAAAACCCGTCACATCCTCCGCACAATTCGGCCCTTCGCTGGCCCTCACCATCCTGACCACCATTTTCAACACTCTCGCCCCCTCCGACTCCAGCCGATACCATGTCTTCCTCGCCATTATCGCCGTCATCCGTCAATCAGGCTCCACCTCCGCCTACGAAGCCCTGAAAGGTCAGTTGGCCTCTCAGCTCCCCAACTGGCTCGCCGCGTGGGAACTCGACGAGGAGGATGCCCAGAAACTGCACTTGGCCATTGCAGACGCCGCCGAGGCCGCCGGTGACAGCGAACTTGCGCACGCCCACATCGTCGAAGCCCTCCAGTCCATCGATGCCAACGAAGCATCCAGCAAGGAAAACCGGGACCTCGCCATTCGCGCTCTCACATCCGCACTTTCGCACCCCGCTATTTTCGACTTTACATCTTTGTCTGCTTCGGATGCCGTGCAGGCTCTTCGGTCCAGCGATACTTCTCTTTTCGAGCTTCTTGAGATTTTCGCTGCCGATACCCTTGACGCATATGAAGACTTTGTCTCTTCGACTCCCTTGAGCTCGATCTCTGGTGGTGTATTGGCGGATTCTGGTGATGCGCTTCAGACCAAGATGCGTTTGTTGACGCTTGCTTCTCTTGCTTCTTCGACTCCCTCTCGTTCCCTGCCCTATGCCACGATAGCCTCCGCCCTTGGCGTCGCCGATACCGAAGTCGAGAAATGGGTTATCGACACTATTCGCGCGGGACTCGTCGAGGGTAAACTTTCTCAGTTGCGCTCAGAGTTCTTGGTCCACCGCGCCACATACCGAGTCTTTGGCGAGAAGCAATGGGCCGAAGTACAGGGACGTCTGTTCGTCTGGCGCCGCAGCCTCGAAGGTGTCCTCAGCGTCATCCGCACCGAACGCGAGCGATATGCACGCGAACTCCAGCAGCAACAGGCTGCAGCACAGGCGGCCGAAGAAGGCGGCCCCGTTGGCAAGGGAGGCGATAAGAAAACCGGCGACCGAAGACGGCCTCACCACCAGCAACAGAACCAGTCACAACCTCGTGAAGTCGATCTATTAGGCGAGGCTGACTAAAACCATTGCATTTTTTTTTTATTCTATTGTTTTAATGTTTTGCGAAAAAGACCTTTTTCTTATCATGTTTTTCATTTCCATTTGTTCTTGGAGAACCGGTTTGAGGCATATCAAATTTTTTTCCTTCTGAAATAGTTTTGAGTTGTGTATGTAAATGGGGAAAGAGAAAAGTTTTTACCTTTGTGATACTTTTCCTATACACTTATGTGATGTATGCAAAATAATGCATTGATGATGATGAAGATTCTTTTCAAACTGGTATCTTTTTTAACATGGAGCGAGGATAGTGTTCCTGGCAACAGCTTCATACATATTCCTGATTGTATCAACTAACGCTATCAGAGTCGAGGGAATATTTCACCCGAACAATATAATCCGGTAGATCAATCTGCTAAGTCGCACAAGGGTATGGTATCTCATTCACCCTCCAACCTCAAACATCCAAAATCGATGAAGGACTCTGATTCGTCGAGATGCACTCATGTGCATGGATGGGGATCCGCACTCCTGCAGCTCATCGCCCTGCACTGCAATTTTAGTGTCCTTGAGGAGATGGAATATTCAATTTGGATGTACCGAGGTATGTATAGAGAGAGATCAATAGTGCGGGTTGGGTGTTATCATGAATGGCATGCAGGAGCATCGAGGACTAGGGCAAGGTTTGAGGATGTTGCCCCGACTAGTTTACATACGTACGTAGATAGTATGTGGTCAGTAAAAACATTGAACAGACTTGGTGGAGATCATCCCAAGGCTGCTCTCCGATAGGTGCGATGTTTGCTGCTAGATATGATGCACTGCAATTTTAGTATTGCAGAGCAGTTGGCTGTTCGACTTATTGCCAGGAGGACTGGTGCTCGGCCTCGCTCAGCCTGCCTGCCTTTGAGTATAAGATGAGTGCTCTAAGACCGTGCAATATATTACTTTATAGACATGTATATATACCTCTAAACCATCTAACAACAAACTACCACATTCGCTGATATGAACAATCTTCTTCCCAGTTCTTCCCAGAATAGAAAGAATTTACAAAGCATCAACACCCTTAGCCTTCAACTCAGCCTGAATCCTCTCATAAACCTCCTCCTTTGACCCCGTAGCCTGCACACTGATAACTTTCCCCTTTTCTTCGAATTCACGCACAACAGGCATGGAGGTCTGCTCAAACGTGCGGAATCGTTTACGAATCGACTCGATGTTATCGTCGTCCCGACCACTGGTTTCACCGCGCTTCAACAATCGGCCTAACATGACTTCTTCAGGACAGACCAGGAAGAGAACGAGCTTGCTGACGCAGACAGTCTCTTCGAAGAAATGCGCCTGATCGATCTGGCGCGGAAACCCATCGATCAGGAATCGAGCAGGTGTAGTCTTGGAACTGTTCTGTTCAAGAATGGCGGCCATTGCATTCGACAGCAAAGCAACAGTAACTTCCATAGGCACAATCGTACCCTCGCGGATGTGGTGACGGATCAATTCGCCGTACTCGCTCCCCTCGCGCACTTGCTCGGCGCGTAGCAGGTCGCCGGCACTCAGGTGGTTGAAGCCATAGTCGCGCACGAGGTTTTCGGATTGTGTGCCTTTGCCGGCGCCGGGGCCGCCGAGGACGAAGACGACGGTTACTTTGTCGGAGGAGAAGCGCGGTGTTGGTGCCATTTTCTTTTCGTCAGACAGGAGATTTTGCTGAATGGGGGGAGAATAAGAGGGGCTATTTGCGCGGCGTAGAAGCACGAGATTTAACCAGCAAAACGTATGAACCGGTACCAATCACGAGAACAGCGACAAACGGGAGGATTTTCAAGGGCGATTCACTACTTTGAGTCGTAGTAGCTGTTGTTGTAGTCTTTGGTCGAGAAGATGAAATGTGGCGGATGTTGTTGTTGCTGCTAGTGCTCGTAAAATGGTGGTGGGGCAGGACTAAGAGTAAATAAATTCAGGAGTTAGGGGATTGATCTGAGGCCTGAGCTGCTTGCGGAAGCACGAAGGGTCGACTCACTGCTGCAGTTTTTGGCACTTGATGCGGTCCTGGTGATTCTGGACACGGGAGCAGTATAGCGAAGAAGCATGCCGTATTGATCGATTAATTGATGGTCATATGTTGAAGTTGATGATGAGGAAAGATTGGTTGCTAAGGCAGAAGTTGAAGATTAAGTCGGTGGATCATTTCTTGGCTTGACTAAACACTTCTAGACCTTCACATTTCACAATTTCAAGTCATCTCAATTTCAATGCTCTGAATTATGTCCTATATAATAAATGGATTCGCCTAGCAAATCGAAAGAGTGGAATAAAAGAAATCGCCATGATCGCCGGGCGCCTGGGAATATAGTACCAAAAATGACACACAAGAAAAGACATAAGCATGACAATATTATCGATCTACTTTAAACATATCCAGACATTCAACATTTTCTAGTCATATCCATGACCCTGCCCCGGTGGTGGAGGATAGCTCGGACTCAATGGTCCAGCATACGCTCCTGGAATCGGCACCGCTTCATAGGTCTTTTCACCCGGAGCAGCGCCGACATGGTCATTGACCTTCTCTGACATGTCTTCTTCATTGGAATGGTCTGAAGATTGAGCGACGCCAACAGCAGGGGCTCCAAAGCCCTGCTGAGCGACCTTTGGTGTCGCGGTCTGCACCCGGATGGGTGGTGGTTGAAGTTGGAATGGTTTTGTGACTGCGCGTGTAGGCGACTTTGGTGTTGCGTATTGAATGGCGTAGCTCTCGCCATTCTCGGCTGCGGAGTACGCATCGTGATGGTATTGTTGAGCGGCCATTGACATATAAGGAGACTTGGGTGTCATGGGGAAGAATCCAGGTGTGTTTGGTGCGGATTGCACACGGAGTTGAGCAAGGTACAAGTCTGAACGGGCCTTGTCGCGGACATCCATGGTCTTCTTCAGGCGTTGCTTGGTGTAGAATCGGTAGAAGACGACTGCATAGATGGCGATGACAATGACCTCGAGAACGATCTCGATGATGGCACACACCAGCGACCAATCTTGCAGACGGCAGACCAAGGCATAGTTGACCTGGTCCTGGAATAGCTGATGACGGAGGTTATCATTGCAGGACCATCCCCACAAGTCTTTCCCCCCGCCATTTGCTTTTGAGCTCTGGAAGACGGCTGCTCCGACTACCCACATGATGGTACTGAAGGTGAAGAAGCCAACCGAAAAGACAGAGTACCATACAGCAACCTTTTCAGCACGGCGATGACCGCCTCGCCAGTATCCGTAAAAGACGAATACAGCAGTAGCCAGAGAAACGCAGGCCATGACCAGAAGCAGATATTGTGGCCATGGGTTTGTTCCTACTGCCCATGGTGGAAGGTTACTGCGTGGAGGCAGATCTTTGGTAGCTCTGAAAATGGTCAAGCTGGTTGACAGAAGCGAGAGGACGATGAGGGAGCAGCTGAAGTTGACAGTTCGTAGAAGAACTTTTGCAGCTCGGACTCTGACTTTGATTTTCTACGGACATCGTTAGTATTAATCCTGCATTCCTTCAAAAGATTTCGACGTACCAAATCTCGCTTGTTTTCTCTCGCCGTCTTCACCTCTTCCTTCTCTAATTTGACCTCCTCACGGAATGTCGGACTGAACGGGTTCAGCGTCCTCGCCGTACCCGGAGTCTTGAGAGCACTTTTCAAAGGCGAGGCCGGGGTCATAGGTTGATGCGCATATCGCGAAGGATCGCTGTCAGCCACATATCCGAATCCAACATCCGAGACGTGATGCTGAGCCTCTTTCATGACAGTAGCCGGAGGGTCGGCGAACGGTGATCGGCCTCCATCCGACGGATCAATAGGCGAGATTACTGTCGTTGCCTCTGCGAATCGTGCTGTGCGTGGGCTTTTGAAGTCGGAAACAGAGGAGGAAGAGGAAGACCTCGACGAACTGCGCATGATGGATGTGGGATTCTTTTGATTAGACATGGTGGATTGACAGCGAGAGGACCTGCTCTCGACGGTTTGATATACAGCTCAGCTCTAAGCTGTAGAGTCGGTGAGCTCAGCAGAGACTGATGGCAGATACTTCACCGGTCGATATGAAGATACCGATGATATAGATAAAGAGTAGAAAGAATCAACTAGCTGCGGACCTGCGCAGTGTTCAAAGCAATGCAATTACTGAAGCAAAATCAAGAGAAGCACAGCTTGGGATGGGAAGAGAAGATTTCCATCGCCCGAGGGCCGCACTCCATGGTCTATGTATGAATTGTAGAGGCATGGGAAACGGGGAAACCGGAGCCAATGCATGCTCCCCTCTTTTGCGCACTTCTGGCACACTGGCACAGCATGATCACTCGATTGACTAACAGCGGTCAGTTAGCGCCGGGTTTTCCTGCTAGACAGAAGATCTAGAGCAGCTAAAGAGAGTGATTGGAGGGCCTGAAATAGCTACCGTGTGCCTGTTTTGCGCTCAGTTGCAGCATCTCGCCATCGATTGGGCAGTGATGAATGCAAGATAGCGCGCGGGGGGGCCTCGATAGGACGAGGCAGGATGAATCGGACAGCAAATCAGTGGTGGCTGCACCACGGAGAGCGTGATATATGCATTGTTCGTCACAAACGGCGAGCCAATCAGGGCGGTGAAGACTCGGCTTGGCTCCAAGGGCGATACGCGGGGGGCTCAGGCAGGCCAATCACGGGGGCTGCCGAAGCGCGGACATCTTTTAACTCACTTTAGCAAACCAATCATCTCGGCAGCTCCATCACGGGTAGATCCTCGCTGCAGACAATGTGTGATGTCCAGTTCGTCACGTTTCTTCGTCTATTTAGTATTGAGCACTCACATGCCGAGTCCTCTGCATGTTGTGCTCTTAACAAAGAATCTGCACATCGCTGCGGGATGGTCACGCTTATTGCATGATCTAATATATAGACCAGCCAGCATTTTAGAGGTTGGCCTGAGGCTGCAGCGCCAGCATTCAGACAACTTACTCGAGTGGTCCGTGCAATTTCCTCATTCGTCTACTTACACAACAAATCATCCTATCAGTCACGTCGGACAAAGATTAGAACTTACAGTCGACTCTGAGTGATAGATAATGTATGAATGCATTGATCAGCCATCATGATAATAGACACCCAACTCCACAAGCAATTGCTCTGTACAATGATCATTAACAAAATGCCGCCTACCCTCTCTACATAGCACCGTCGTCAATCACCGCCCCAACATCTTTGGTAATGTAAATCTCTTCCAATGTGCCTTCACCGTCACCAAAGCCGCCGCCGTTCTGTAGGACAAGTCCCTTTTCATTAGCCAGATGCAGGAGACAAATAAATCCAAACGAGGTACTGATATCACGTAACGATTCTTCCGGATACACAGACTTGAGAGAGTTCATCACGTTCGTGAATTTCAATTGACCGTGCTTCTCAACCTCAGATGTAATGTCAGGCATCGGGTGGTCTCCGTCTGACTGTCTATTCTTGGGTGTAGGGGTCGGTGGTCCGTCATCATCGGTAGGCTCTTCAGGCTGATCGATAACAGCTGCTGCATCGGACGCCGAGTTGAACTCCATAGACTCAATCAGTCCATCACCCATACCCTTCCACATTTCTTCCTTCAACCGCCGAACGTCAACCTTCTTGGCCACACGCGCGTAAGCGACATAGTCGGGCCGAACACGGCGACCGCCTTGCGTCACTAGCTGTGAGCCGAATCCTCCACCATGAAGCGCCGATCCGGGCGTAGCTCCAACCATATTCAATAGGGCTGTCAACCCTGTAGCTCCCGATCCATCACCAGCTGACGTTGTCGGCCGGGCATCCATATCGCCTGCGGGCGAGAACATTTCTCGAGCGTCGGCAAATGGTAGGTTGTCGTCATCATCGTCTCCCATTGGCAGCCCGTTAGGGAACGCAAGCCCGTCGTCGTCTGCAAAGAAATCGGCATCATATGTGCCTGCAACCTTTTGGTCTTCCGCTTGTGCGCCATTCTCAGGTTTGTGATTAGCCCAGAAAGCCTCGTCCATCTCGCCTGCCGCTGGAACACGCATCTCGTTGGTCTCGCCTGTCCTGCGAGCCCCAAAGAATCTCTTTGATCCCATGCGAGCCTTGGGCTTGAGAAAGAGTCGCAACAGTTGTTGCGAGTTGAAGTGCTTGTCATCTGGAAGTAGATTGCGTCCTTTTGTTTTCCATTGCGTCTTGGGGATCGAAATAGCCGAGTTTGAGCTTGCTTGTGTGTAGATTAAATCAGCTGCTGTAGCGTCGAGCGGAGCAGTGAAGTCAATCACGAATGGCTCCTTTTCTTTACGTTGCTTGGGCGCAGCCGTGGTATTGGCAGCACTAGTCTCCTTGATCTTGCGGATTCGCCAATGTTCAGGACCCGCCCAGTTCTTTTGTAGAGCGTTATCAAAGTAACTTAGGATGTTCTCGTGCTCATTATTGGCTGGTTGGTGAGAGATCGACAACGTGTAAGGATCTCCGTCCTCGCCAGCCTCCGGATCGTCTTCTCCACCAATGTCCATGCGATGGACCTTCAACAAGGGTTCCAATGCCGCCTCTCGCGCCCAGGCCTCTCCACCTTCACCGAAGCCAGCGTCTTCACCAATGTCAAATCCTGCAAATGTTCCATCATCGTCATCAAATCCGACAGCATTGTCATCATCAAGCATAATGCCAGAAGCATCACCCATACGTCTTGCGGGGTCAGACTCGTCATGGTCCTTGTCGTGTCGCCATTCTTCGGGAGCTTTGAGCAACGGCATATCAAGAGAGCCACTCGGATCACCTAGATCGAGGTTCTTCAGGGATGGGCAAATGTCTTGTTCGGAAAGGCGGTCTAGATCAGGGAAGAATCTGTTTCCGAGAGAGGAGATATCAATTTCAACAGGGTCAACATCCATAGGATCGCCCTCCGGTTCCTTGGCTTGGGTATCCTCTGGCTCTGCGCTGCCGTTCATTTCGTTATCCTGCGCATGGTCTCCACCGTTGGTTGTCTCGTCCACATCATCACTACTGTCGAAAATGATACGTCCCTGGCCATCAATCGATAAGTGGTTCAGCAACAAGCCTTTGGCACCACCTTCGTCAAAGTCGGCCGATGCTTTCTTGAAGAGCGGGTCCACCGCAAACTCCAGTTCGAGCTTTTTCAATTGTAAAGAAGCAAACGACGGAGCGAGCGTAGCCTCATGAGAGCGCGTCTGCATGTATTGTTAATAATGAAACTTTAATTCCAAACTTGTAATGCCACTAACCTTCTTCTTTGCCTTTCTTCGCACACCGTCCTCGCCCTCTTCCTCTTCTTCCTCTTCACCTTCAGCTCCCTCGCCTTCCTGGGCCTTGCGATCTCGACTGTCCGCCAAACCACTCAAGAGTTTTCCGGTTTCAGTCGCGACACTATCCACTCTGCTTGTATAGATCTTAACGCAACCGTCAAGTGTACAACTAGCCTTCTGAAAGTTAACGCCGTCTCCCTCGCGGAGCAACGACATATCATGAAAGTAATCAATCAGGGCGAAATTCCATGAATTCGCAGCGTTGATCTTATTATCGGTCGCCATTTTCATCCACTCTTCGAAGTTGGCAAGAATAGGGACTCGTTTGGCAGGAGTTGCACCTCTACCGCGACCATCGACGTCGCTTTCCCGACCTCGTCGAAGAGAACCACGTGGTGTTGCTGGGCTTTGACTATCGGCGCGATCGTATTGCCTGCGAGGGGGCATGGGCGTTTTCACAGCAGCCTTGATCTGGTTCATTTGGCGATCATACTGAGCTTGTCGCGACTGCATTCGAGCAGCCTTCTCTCCCATGTCATCATTGAGGGGGATCCTGCGAGCAAAAACAGTTAGCTTGTGTCCCACGCTTGTGCATCGCTCTTTCCGTACTTGATGGGAGAGTTCTTCTGCGGGGTTGAGGCACCGCCATTGGAGCGGCGATGGCTCTTTGATGGATTCACAACACGAGGCATGATTGATCGCGAGTCGGGCCTGTAATATGCGTGGACGTATATGATATTGGAATAGCGAACGATACAAGAGCAAATCTAAAGATGTTCAGTTATTCATCTTCTCCGTGAAATGTGAATCAGTAGTATTCAGAGTCGGCTGCAACGATGATGCGCTTGTATTTGCACTGCTGGAGGTCGACAGTCGCTCTTTCCGGTTTGTTGTTTTTCGAGATGGCCTTGCGGCAGGTGCGATCGGTGGGCGTTCCACGGTTTGTCAACAAAACATACGGCGTGCCGGAGCTACCATGAGCGCCATCACGTGCATGCGCTCACGTGATGTTATCGGAAGACTTTTCGACGCAGGCTTGGCATGGGCCTGGTTATCGATAAGCCGTCGTCATTGGTCTTGGCTTGCGAGATTAGACTCCCATCGCCAGTCAGCAGCATTTCAACTTCATCCATCTTTCACCTTCGCCACTCTTTGTGGCTTTATATCCCATGCTCTATACTACTTATTGAATATCTTACCATACTCTGTCTTGATTTCGTCGGGCGCCTCGATACCATTGGGTCTCAGTATGGCATGCATCAAGATCTAAGAAACTCTAACTATGCAAAGCATCGCGGTTAGTGTCGATAGCATTTATACCCTCAAGGAATGCCTGCACATACATATCTAGTCAACTCTCAACCGGCATGCAAATATCGACAATCACAATGCTACGGTCATAATGTTCACACAACACCAATTATCCTCATCAGCGCCGACTAGGCGGCGTACGAGGAGGCGCAAGCTGTACCACCCTCGGCCTTTCTTTCTGAGCATCGCCATATTCTCCATTTTAGCTCTCGGAAGCTGGATTGCTCAGAACTCTAAGCAAATTCCGTCATTACTTAGTGACCATGGCTTCCAGAAACGGATGGTATATTCAGGACTTCAGGTTGAAGGTCTAAACAGTTCAAGACTGCTTGAGCCGTTTGAGCAGGAGATAGAGGTATAAAAGCTTTCCTTCCTTCTATACTAAGAGCCAATGAATGTACTAACACGAGTAGTGCCGTTCTGTTCGTCATGCCGACGATCAATGTTCATTCGTCAAGACCAACTGTCCGGATGAGGATGGAATTTTCTCCTACCTTCAACTATATTACTGCTCGCTTCGCCATGTGCAACCGATTGCATTCATCATTATTATAGCATGGCTGTCCCTCCTCTTCAGCACCATTGGTATCGCTGCTAGTGACTTTCTCTGCATCAATCTCAGCACGATTGCCAGCATCCTTGGGATGAGTGAAAGCTTGACAGGAGTCACCTTTTTGGCATTTGGCAATGGCAGTCCGGATGTCTTCTCAACATTTGCTGCAATGGGCTCCAATAGCGGTAGCCTAGCCGTTGGAGAACTGATTGGTGCTGCGTGCTTCATCACTGCCGTGGTGGCCGGCTCAATGGCCCTAGCCAGACCTTTCAGAGTCGCCCGTCGAAGCTTCGTACGCGACGTTGGATTCTTCATCCTGGCTGCCATTTTATCAGTGGTTGTTCTGGCTGATGGTGAACTGCATGCCTGGGAGTGTGCATCAATGATCGGTCTTTATGTTTTCTACGTCGTCCTGGTTGTGTCATGGCATTGGTATTTGACTCGTCAGCGGCGAAAGTACGATAGAGAGTTTGCGGCAAGAGCTCAATTTCACATACCTCAAAGCCAAGAATTGGATCTAGAAGAACAATCGTCCGATGAGGATCCTGTTGGTGGAGAATCGAGCAGCCTGTTACAGGGCCGGAGATCGCCCGATTTCGAAGCACTTGAAAGGCCAGTATGGAAGGATGATGACGAAGAAGACGATGAGACGCGTAACAGATATCTTGCTGAAATACGTGAGAACATGCGTCTTACACGGCCAACTTCATTCGCGCGGAGAACGACTGCCAACTCAATCCGGCCAAGTCTAGTCGGCGCTCTAGAGTTTCAATCTGTCCTTTCGTCTTTGAAGAAAGCGAAGAACATACATGATGATACGATTGATCTCGATCATTATGCGGATACTGATTCTGCCGGTCCGTCTCCTCGGATCCTGCCAAGGTCGAGTCATGGTAGGACATCTCTTCATCGACAAGAGGAGGCCTCGAATAGACGTCGATCTGCTTCGGTTAATGATACGCCCGTTTTGCGTGTGGATACTGCTTTGGACAATGCAAAGCAGCATAATGGGACGCTTATTCCCGTGATTGGGGAGTCGTCTAACAATGCTTCTTTACAACATCAACCAGCAACGACTCCATTAGCTGATCACCTGACCGTTCCACAAGGTGCCTTCAATTCTCCGAATTACCAAGTGTCACCTCGATCACACCAGCTTCCATCGCCGGGTAGTGTATCCCCTTTTGGCCACATCCTTCCACAACCGGCCAATTTCGAGCAATCAGACGAAAGTGATAATGAGACTATAAGATTTCCTGCGTTTGTCGACTCACCAGCTTCTATATCTCCTCGACCATCCAGTCTGAATCTTCCCGCTGCTGTTATCTCACCGACTACAGAATATCGACCTGCCTTTGCTCAGGAAGAGCGAGTGTCAAAGTGGTGGTATTATCCATCTTTGGTCCCTGGAACTATGTTTTTCACCCTCTTTCCAACGCTGTGTAATTGGAGATCCAAATCCTTCTGGGCAAAGATTCTAGGCATTGTCGCGGCACCCAGCGTATTCTTTCTGACCGTTACGATCCCGGTCATAGACCCTAATCGAACCGAAACCACAGAGAAGAAAGCGGATAACCGTCGCTCCCCTTCATCTGCTGTTCCTACTGCCGCTGGTGATCCGCATCAACCGACACCGATTATCCGCTTACCTGATGAATCGCCAACTCTACAGCCGGAAGATCATCAACTACTTAGAAACGGCCTTCATCATAGTATAGAACACATCTCCCCAGTGGCGCAAGCCCAGGGCTCAAACACTCTTCCCAACAGACCAAGACTTGACTCTGAAATGGCAGCTGGTCCACCAGAGTTAAATGACGACTCCTCGTCTACCACAGCGCGAACCTGGCATCGCGCGCTTACAACGATTCATGTATTCACATCGCCCCTTTTCACCATAATAGCCATTTGGAGCATTCTAGACGACGAGCATGACTTACGAAACTTGATCATCCCCATCCCAATCAGTCTCGGCATATCACTTATCTGCGCCATACTGCTCAATATATTCCTTAAAAAACACGATGATCTCACACAAGCACCCAACCAACTCCGCCCTTTTCTATCTTTCATCGGCTTCATAGTCGGCATCTGCTGGATCGCAATAATCGCAGATGAAGTCGTCAGTCTTCTGAAAACTCTCGGCGTGATTCTGAATATCAGTGACTCCCTTTTGGGTCTCACCGTTTTTGCCGTGGGCAACTCATTGAGTGATTTAGTCGCGGATATCACTGTAGCTAGACTGGGATACCCAGTGATGGCACTGAGTGCTTGCTTCGGTGGACCCATGCTCAACATCTTACTCGGCATCGGTATGGGTGGTCTGTATATGACATTGAACTCCAGCGTCGAAGCTACGACAACATCGACCATTGATGGACTGTCGCGCCATGCTCCATACAAAATCACAATCTCGAGAAACCTCATGATCAGTGGTGTGACATTACTCGTCACTCTGGTCGGACTGTTGATTATAGTCCCATTGAATCATTGGAAAATGGATCGAAAGATTGGCTGTGGACTCATTGTGCTTTGGTCGCTGAGTACGCTGGGTAATGTCATTGTTGAGATTGTGACATAGAACTTCTCTCTTGCATCGTGTATTTAGTTCAATGGCTGGTACAGTTCTTGGATTCGTTTTTCTTGTACATATGTTTCTTGGTTGTCATGCACTATATATACATACATCCCTCAATTCTACACAGGATTCGAAAGGCGCTCGCAGAACGATGTCCTACTTAGTACATGTAGAAGAGCTTGTTTATAATGAAAAAATGTATAGATACTTCAAATGTTAAGGATAACTAGCAATAAAACTACATCGAACCAACGCTGTCTGATGTTACTCAAAACAGTAGACCGAAACAAAGCAAGACAAAAAAAAAAAAAAAAAGAGCGAACAGTTTATAGACTAAGAGCGATGGATTATGTTCAATCAACCAATTTCAAAATCACAGTACACGACCGGCAACAGAGCTTGTGCTTCGGTCTTTGGTTTCAACCTTCTTCAACTTAGTTCCAGCTTGGATGGATGCGAACAATGCACCGCGATCTTGGGGGCCGCCACCGCCCAAGGCTGGAGGAGGACCAGCAGCCGGGGGCGGAGGAGGTGGAGGTGGAGCACCACCAGGGGGAGGTGGAGGCGGTGGAGGAGGAGCAGCAGCACCTGGGGGTGGAGGAGGAGGTGGTGGAGGAGCAGAGGGTGCTGCTACTGCCACCGGCTTCTCGGCCTCTGGTGAGAAGGGAGCCTCTTCAACTGGGGGTGCTGGCGGAGGAGGAGGCGGCACAGTGGGACTGCTTTCTTGTACGGGTGTTGCGGATTTCGACTCGTCCATTGCGCTCAAAGGTCTAGGGGGTGCCATAGTGCCGAAGAGGATACTTGCAAGTTGTTTGGCACTGCCACCTCCTACACGGTCGTCATCCTCGTCATCGGATGATTCATTGTCAGATCCAGCGGCAGACCAGTCATCATCCTGTTCGGGACGTGCGCGAGGCTTTCGCTCTAGAGGACCAGGAATAGCTGCTGGACCCGATGCAGCTTTTGTGCTGGCCTCCTGTTGCTGCTGCTGAAGCCTGAAGAATGGATTTGTTGATTGCCCTTCTGAGGAAGGGGTAATCGCAGCCGGCTCCGCCGAAGGAGGGGAGATGGCTGCAGCTGCTTGAGCCTCAGCCGGTTGGTTGAGCTGTCGGAAAAAGGGATTCTTTGACTCGGCTGCACCGACACTACGGCTGCTGGAGGGTGAACCGTTGACTGGTAGTGTGGGCTGGACTTCAGCAGCTTCGGCTGGAGTCACAGATACTGGCGGTGGAGAGTATACGGGAGCGGCAGGAGTGCTGATATCAACGGGACCCTCCTCGTCAGAAGAGCTCTCATCGAGATTCTCGAGTTCACGTTGTAGTTGACGTTCACGTTCCTTCGCTGCCTCCAGCTCAGCTCTTTGCGCAGCAAGTCTGGCTTCCTTCTCCTTTGCCTCTCGCTCTGCGGCCTGCTTGCGTTTCTTCTCTTCCTGCTTTTTGAGTTTACCGGCACGGACCTGCTCTTCAAGAGCGCGGAGGCGTGCTTCATGAGCTTCGCGTTCCTTCTGTAGCTCCTCTTCTTGTCGACGAGTTTCCTCCCTATTTCCAAGTTAGAATACATCGCTTATTATAATTCAGTGTATCGTATGGTAAAACTTACTCAAGTTGTTTTGTTTCAGCTTCCTGTGCCTCTTGCTCCTCCCGTATCGCTTGTTCCTTGATTGCAGTCTCTTCTGCCTTTGCTGTTTCTTCGGCAGCTCTTGACTCAGCTTGACTGTCTGGTCGACCCTTGCGTGACGGAGGCGCTGGAGGAGGTTTCTTGCCAGCAGCTTTAGCAGCAGCGGGTGCAGGCGTACGTTCATCAGCGAGACGGCGTTGCCTTTCTTGCTCCCGTTTGGCATCTTCCTCCTCAGCCTTCTTCAACCTCTCTTCACGTTCCTTTCTCTCACGCTCTTGACGCTGAAGTAGAGTGTCGCCAGAATCGGTGCTGGGCTTGAGACCAGCTGCAGCCATGCGCTCGGCAATACGCCTTTGTGCACGCTCCCTTGCAGAAGCCACACGTTCCTCGTGAGTTTGACCAGCAAGGGATGCAGACGATTCTGTCGAGCTCGGAGCGGGTCGTGACGGTAGCTCAGATCTTGGCGCCGATGGCGGCTCCCTGGATACAGAACGAGCCTGGTCTTCCTTGCGAATCTTAGCTGTTCGGCTACCACGCTGTAAATCGTAGATAAAGTCTCGAATCGTATCTTCCACTCCCAGAGCCTCTTCCCATCGGCGCCTCTCATGTTCGCGAGTAGAGTTCTCGGTGCCCTCCTTGAGACTATCCTCAAGGCTTTGAGAGAATTCTTTGACACTTTCCTCCACGTCTTTAGTCATGGCCTCATTCCGCTCGCGCTCTGCTTTGATCTTTACATTTTCCTCTTCAAGTCGGCGAGTAGCTGCGCCCTCGTCATCCGACGAAGTAGGAACAGGACGACCTGCCAACTCGGCTGCGCGTGCCTGCATGCGAGCCCTAGCACGAGCTTTGATCCTGTCAGCTTCGGTTATAGCGCCTCCTGGACCGGTACCAATGATATTCAAGGCACTGTTAGGGTGGGCTTTGGCATCGCGCAAGCGGAAAAGCTCAAGTCTAGCTTCGGCAATAGCTCTCTCGACCTTGCGCACGTTTGAGGCAATTTCGGGAATCTTGTCTTGGTACGACTGGAGCTGACGGCGTAAAGAACGACGCTCTGCCCCGGAGTCCACACCACGGAAAGCAGACTTGGGATCGGTGTCAATATCATCTTGGACACGACGAATGCGATCCATCAAAGATTCTGCCTCACGTCTGTCTCTGCGGTCCATTGCATCGTCTTCTTCCGCCTGGTTCTGGTCTCTGAAATCGACGGCATCCAGCATGATCTTCGTTTCGCGAAGCTTCTTCTTCAGCTGATCAACACTCAATTCCTCGTCTGATCTTTCCGACACCTGAGATGAAGCAGCTGGAGAAGGTGTCCTACCACCATTACCAACTCTACGACGAGCGCTAGAGCGATAACCAACTTCGTCTCTGTTCTGGTACCTGGTGGCGTCACGACGCCCTGCTGCACCGGGGGATGTTGCGCCGCCGCGGAAAGAGTGATCTTTCAAGTAGCTAACACCTGTTTTCTGGGGCTGAAGGAAAGCGCCGCTTGTCTTGCGAGCTTCTGCATCCTGAGAAAGCAGGGATTTGACCGTACCAATCGAGTCGTTCAGATTCCTTGTCGAAGGGGGAACCAACTCCGGTGGCAAGCGCGTAGGAATAGGATAACCGTTAAGTCTCCTGTAAATCAAATGCATAGCGACGCAAAACTCGTCCTGGTTGATCTTTCCTTTGTCGTTAGAGTCGACCAGCGTCCAAATGCGTTCTAGATCCGAAGTTGGCAGTCCGCTCTGACCCATGATCTCGATAGCAGTTGCTCCACCAATAAACCCCTTATTCATACCATCCCAGGCGCGGAACAGCTGGTCGTAGATTTTCTTCTCTTCCTTAGTGACAGCCCACGGAATGTTCGCATTGCCCGAGAGACCAGTCGTACTGAAGCCTCCTTCACGGCCAGGCTGTGGCATGAGTTGTTGCTTGAGAGCATCAATATTTGGCAACCCAGTTGCAGGCGTGTTGACAAATCCCCACTGGCCAGGAACACCGGTAGGTTGGGCAGCCAACGGGGCCATTCCGGTCTGAGAAGGGGACAAATGGGAAGCGAAGCCAGTTGGCATAGGTGGCATGGGAGGGCGTGGGCCATTGTATCCAGTCGCTTGCGGATTGCTAAGAAAGCCGGTAGCTTGGGGTTGGACAGGTTGCGATTGGCCCGGGAATCCAGTGGGCTGTGGTGCGAGACCTTGCGGCTGGAAACCAGTCGCTTGGTTATAGAATCCAGTAGGTTGAGCGGTAAGCTGATTCAAGAGCTGCGTGTTCGACGGCTGTTGTGGCGTGGGCTGTTTTGGAGCCGGAGGCGCTGCAGAGTTTTGCATAAGAGGAGCGTCGAACTTGGGAGCATTGGTCTGTGGCGCGCTTGACTGAGTATCCGGGACGCCGAATGAGATGATATCCACCATTGACGAAACTTCATTGGCGATTTTCTCGGGAAGAGACGTGGGAATCTCCTTGCCGGTCAACCTCAAGTTGCAGAGGTACTATGAGTTGTCAGCATCCCATATTGCTCAAATGAGTTCGAATTTCTACTAACCAGAGCTAATGCGAGCTCGGGGAAGAACAGTTGGCCGGTCTTGTTAGTATCTGACAAGACCCTAGAACACATGTTAGTTTTACAAGCTTCGAAATCTTCATCAGAGAACTACCCACCAAATCTTAGACAGATCCTGGCCAGGTAGCCGTGAGCGCAATAGAATATCCCTAGCTTTGTCCCCTATCCAAATATTAGCGAAAGAATCCCACCAAACCCCACGTCAACGAAAGCACCCACCGTCTAGAGTCACATCATCTCCAGCCGCGGCTTTGAACAACTGCTCGAACTTGGCTTGATCCTCGGCAGTAATGAACGAAAGCCTCATATTCGGCATTCTCGGTCCTTTAGGCGGCGGAGTCGGTCGGGACGAGGAGCTGTCCTGAATGAACGATTGCGCCATCTGCGCCGATGTCTTGTGAACGGCGATCGTGGGGGGAGCTGCGGATGCACTGGGGAATTGTTGAGGAGCTGCATTTTGTTGCTGCGGAGCTTGCGATGGCTGACTCGGAGTGAACTGATTCTGAGGAGCTGCGCCTGGGAATCCGGTGAATTGGGGCTGCAATTGCGGTTGCTGCTGCTGTTGGGGTGGTTGGAGCGATGGTTGACCGTACGGTTGTTGAAAGCCTGTAGGATTAGGCGCGCCTGGAAAGCCCGTGAACTGAGGTTGAAGTTGTTGACCACCAGGGAAACCCGTGGGTTGGGGGGCTAGACCATGCTGAGGGAATCCAGCTGGTTGCTGTTGCTGTTGCTGGAATGGTGATGCCTGTTGCTGCTGGCGAGCGCTGTTTGCGCCGCCAAGGAACGAATTCGAGGCAGAATACATTTATACAGATAATATGAACATGAAACTGAGAAATGAAATCATGCAAAGATCAGACAATATAGCACAAGCACGCGAGAGAACGCAGACATGCTAGACTCGAAGCTGTTTTGGAGGTTGGAAACAATGACGGCGGCTGTCCCGAGGAGAAGGGGGGAACCTGACAGAACGGACGATGGCAAAACTCCGCAGCCACAGTCCAACACGCGCTAGCCACAACCGGTGCCCAAGTCAACACACAGCTTCTCTTGAGCTCAACTATTTTTTAGGCAATGTATTTTGATAGATAGATATATTTGAGTAAATATCTATTTTAAATAAATAAGTTATGGAGAGAACGTATTTTCCCCGCTTTTGTGCGATGTCTGCAAGATGTTTGCTTCAACATGGAGCTTTATATAAACAGATGCTACACTTGAAGACTCGAAAAAAGATGATAAGACTTTCAACCAGTCATTGATTAGTGATTAACCCATCCTGAACAAACGCCTAGATCATGAAAATATATCCTCAAGCAACGCCACTTTTTTAAAGACCATCCTGAGTCCCATTCTGATGTTGAGAAGCGCCCACCATCTTCCTCAGCTCAAACTCCTTGGTAAACTCTCGAGATATTGTGCCCAAATCTCGAACAGTATCATGACAAGCCGCGATTAGAGCATCCTTGGGCGTAATTTCGCCGTCTGTTTGTACACGAAGTTCGAGTTTGTGTACGAGAGGATGTGGGATCTTTGTCTTGTTAGTCTCTGGACTCTACATCAGAAAGGATAGGACAGCATACTTTGTAAGCAGCGAAGGTGACATGGCGATTTTGAAGAAGACGACCGCGAAGGAGGTTGCCCACAGAGTGGTCTTCTTTATTAATGGTGAATATAGATGTGGATGGAGTTCCTGTCCTAATATTAGTCTTGAAGATAGTCAATGCAAGGACGAATGGATACATACGGGTATCTGCCTTTTCTTCAATTTTCTTTTCTCCTTCTCCTAGAATGAAGGCCTCTGTTCTGTACACACAGATGATGTCAGCATATAAAAGTCCTATGGAAATAAATAATTGCTTCATATGACAACATGAAATGACATCTCTCTCTGGACGACCCAAGGGAACAAAATAAAAAACGAGACAAGAGGCGGGAGTAAAATACTTTCTAGGCACATTCACAGCGGGCGGGGGAGCAGAGGCATCTCGATAGCGGTTTCCGTTCCAGGAGGCAGCAGCGCTTTCGCCGTTTTTGGTCCACGGCATATCGGTCATGAGATGGAATGGGATGGGATGAAGGGGAATGTAGTAAGCTGGACGTAACAGAATAGGAAGAGTGGCTAGTAGGAGTAGATAGGTAACGAAGAGGTCTGGAAGATGACAGGGAACAGAGACAGAGACATGGAGGTGAGAAGAGGAGAGACAATCTGGGAAGGTGCCTTGAGACACACAACGAAGGAGCCATCAGGGCAACATGACAGAACAGAACAAACAGAACAGCCAAACCCACCTATCTGGAGCGTTCATATTGACGATACTCTCCTTCTATCCAATCAAAACCAGCGACTTGATAGACAAATATAACAACTAAAAACCGCCTGGAATGCCCGTCCAAGAGGCGTGGTTCCTTCGGTAATAGAGAGTTATAGTAAGATTTTGACGGAAGTATCCAGAAAGAAATAGTATGTATGTTATAATATAAAGTGTTGAGATGGCCAAAATGATTCGAAATGCAGCAGTCAAAAATGTATGAAGATACTGGAGATCTCCGGTGATCTTGCTCGAGCGGAAAAGTTGCCTGCAGCGGAACTGTCAGTATCAGCACGTGACTCCCGGCCAATCATGTTTGCTTATTTTCTACTTCTACAACTAACAAAGACTAGAATTAAAGAAAGTAATCTTTGTGCATTTTGTCTGATAAGTTATCCATTTTCATTATCCTGAAAGAAAAGGAAGGAAAAATGCTTGATTCATAAAACAAGAAAATCATGACCCGAATGACCTGCTCAACTCCTTCGAACAAGAAAAAGCGCGATGTAACAACATGGTTTTTATAATGAAGATGAAGAATTATACATAAGAGAGAGAATGATCTGAAATGAAATCATCCTTGGATGAGAAAAAAGTAAAATAGAGAAGGATATCTCTGATGAGAATCGTGTGCCAAACCATGAAAGTATAAGAAGATGTATAATGTAATAGTCGAAGTTCAAAAATCATCGTCATCGTATGCGTCGAAGATCCATCAAAGCATTGATGTGACTGTTTAATGGACCATGTGCAAAAGATCGCCCAAAGCCGAGTTCTCTTTTTTCAACTTCCAGCTGCTCTTCTTCTTCTCGCGCTTCTTCATCAGGTCTGCCCAGGCTTCATCCTCATCCTCGTCTGGAACCGCATTCTTGACATTCTGTTTTCCAGAAATAGAATCTCTGCCGGGACCACCCACGGGTCGAATGGTCACAGTGGCCAATGAGGTTGATTTGCGGTCCCCAGGCTGCAAGTGACTGGGAGAAACGGAGGTTGGTCGCGGGTTCTCATTGTTCCAAGGCTTGAGAGATGATGATGTAAAAGTTGATGATCGGGGCACTTGTTGCTCTTGGACAGCCATGGAAACTGGACGGTATCGAGAAGCCATTCCAATATTGCTGCGCTCTGAAGGAGCTATGGATGGGGCATATCCATGGCCGCCTTGCGGTGTCATAGGACGTCCCATTGCGTCGGGGTGAATTGAGGCTGGTCGATTGAGGTTCCATCGGGACATATTGGGATCCAACATGCTCAAAGTACGTTGATCAACCTGGGGTGGGTTAAGGGGAAGGTGAAAGGACGATGCCATTGATAGCGGACGTTGGGCTGTGTTGGCAGGTTGACCAAGGACCGGCAGGAAGTTAGGGTTGATCTGTGGTGGTTGTTGTCCAGGCGAAACACCCTGCATTTGCATCATCTGCTGCATCATTTGTACCTGGACTTGCATAATATCCGTCATTTGCTGAGAAATCTGAAGTTGTGCCTGTTCCCCTGGCGTCATCACTTGAGGTTGCTGATATTGAGGTAGACCTGTCGGGCCATTCCAAGGACCTGGGGCATTCATCTGAGCCATATTAGCAACGGAATATGGACGAGGAATTCCTGCAGCTTGAGCTTGAGCTTGAGCATTAGGACTTCCTCTGCGCATCGCTCGAGCTCGTTCCTCGTTTGCAATGACACCAACAAGACCGCCGGGCGGCAGGGAGGTTGAAGACGGCGAGGATCCTAAAGCAGGCGCTCCACCACCCATTGCCAAACTCTCCCTATGAGAAGGATTTACAAGACCGGCTCCAAAGTAGGGATCTCGAGGTAGGTTACGGGCGAACACAGGTAGGCTGGCCCGGGCATCTGAAGCGTTGTCGGTGGTGGAAGGACCAGGAGATCCAGAATGTGATACACGGAGATTGGGGTTAGAGCTTGACGCATTCAATCGAGTAGGCGGCCGGTTTTTGTTGGGGAATCCGTGTGCAGCCAATATTGCAAGAGGGACATCATCGTCGTCTTCACCGTCACTCTTACCGCCCTCTTGTGGAATTGTGGGTAAACCGAGCATCGACGATCGGGAGAGCAAGTTTGGCGTACTAATACTCCCATGTTCGGAGATTGGGCGTAGTGTTTGAGAGCCGCTTAGAGAACCGCTTGATTGGTGAGGAGGCTGTTGTCCGATAACCTTCATCATCTGCTGACGGTAGACGGACAAGTGAGCCTCTTGCTTGCGGCGTTGTCGTGCAGCTTCTCGGGTCTTCTCCGCTTCGTCTTCATCTTCTTCATCGTCTTCGTAATCATTTCCAGTTTCTGAGGTGTCGCTCTTTGAAGTGGTGCTGAGTCTACGGGTCATTTCTCTCTGTTGACGGTAACGTTCGAATTGAGCAGGCGTCATGACCTTGTTTTGAGTATTAGGTGTCGAGGCAACGTGATCTTCGTATTGCGAAGCTAGTTGTGCGCTAGACGTGATCTCGTCGCTCTCGAAAAGGGGTGTTTCTTCGTTTGTATTAGTATGTGGACTAGTTGAGGCAGGTGGTTGCGGGCTTCGAGTAGACAGCAGTATAGATTGGCGAACAATCTCGGCGTCATCGTTGTTAGCTATAAATGAAGGCGAATCGTCAGAATCGTAGCTATCAGGTGATTCGGGGGCTGCAGATTTGGCGGAGGTCATAGACTGCGACGGTGCTAGGGTTGCTGTTCGTTCTTCATGTTTGGCGTTGTCATCGTGCATCAGTGCATTAGTAGATGTCTGACTATCCCATGATAAGGGCGATGGCTCAACTGCCTGCCGCCTGTCTGTGATTATGGGAGCTAGTGGGACGCCTCGTTCGTTCTGATTGGGGGTTGGGCGGTCATTCAATTGAACATCGCTCTGCATATAGTTAGAATAGAACGGACGATTTATTGGCTGAGCAGGCGATAATACCATTTTCGAAGAATCCAACAGGATAGCGCTTTTCCGCTTGCCAAAGTTCTCAAACATGTTACCGAATCCATCATCCTCATCGCCCGCTGCGCCTATACTCAGATCCGAATCCAACAGTTTGGGAGGGATGGCTGTACTAGCCGAGCTTGCGGTCGTTGCTCGGTCTCGGGTGGTCGATGGAGACACGGTCGTCTGCTGGCGGGGTTGTTGATGTGATATGGGTGTAGATGTACGTGGTCTCGTTCCGAATGAGAATGTACGGCCGGCGGCACGCAAAGAAAACACGGAAGGAGACTCTGGCACCGGTGGTACAGGCAAGTCATGAACGCCTCGAGAAAGATCGGTATGTACAGGGACGTCGGTGGACGAAGGCAGGGTTGAAGATGAACTATATCGAGCAGAAGACGAGCTGTCATACAGGCCTGTGGATGCCGAGTTATTGGTTCCACCACTAGCTCTAGCAAAGTCAATCAGCAAACGGAACAACTTAACCACAGATCGTCATCCACTGGGACATACCTATTATGGGGAACAGGCTTTTCGATTCCAGCGAATATATTATCTGATTCCGCAGTTGCTGGACGGTAGTATCGGCCCTCACCACTGGCAAAGGTCTTGCCCTTGTTTAACCCATTCGGACGCTCGAATACCCGAAACGAGGATTCAGGTGCCTGTTCGACCTCATCGAGAGCGTTGCCAGACGACTTTCGTCGTGCGAAACCCTTGGGGAGCTTGATCGGCATTGAGACGGTGTTGTCGACTGTCTTGCTGACACACAGAAGGCCCGACTCGTGCCTGGTGTCAAACCGCCGCAAGGAAGACGGAGAGCGAGATGGATAAAGCTTTCAGGGCGAGGTCGAGAGCATAAAAGACAAGCCTTTGAAGTTTGATCTCTGTTCTCTCGAAGGACGTAAGTGTCAGCGAGAAAGACTTGTATTTCGAGGGGCCGTGCAGACGTCGATTGATTGTTGCTGAAACAACGTACGGCGGGCTGGGGCAGTCACCGCAAAGGACGGAAGGCTGTGGCCGAGCCGAGTCCGAGGAGAGAGCGGTGGTATTAATATTATTAAGTAGTCGAACAAGTTGCAGAGACGATATAATAGAAACAGAAAAGAAAGAAAAAAAGAAGTGCGTATGAAACAAAAGCCGAATGGATTGTTCAAGGTGTGAAAAAACAGAGGAAGGGAAGAAAGTATCGATGGACGGATGGCTGGATGTTTTCGTGAAGTGTTTAGCGCCGCAGTGGTCCTTCTGGCATGCCCCTACTGGGCTGTTTATGCTGCCGAGAACCCACCGTTTCCGGCCAGACTTGGAGAATGCTGTTCAGTGTTTATTTGTTTGAATTCTTTTTGTGAATAATGAATAAGTATAGGAATCACAGACTCCAAGTAATCTTCGAATTGCTACAGGAGTTACAGAGTACAGCGTTAATGAAAAGGAAATTGACTCGACTGATCGATCGATTAGACTGTTACAGGCCCACAGGGTATATCAGTCGTGAGATTACTGAGATACTGATCGATCCAAATTTAGCAGCAGTAATTCCTGGCTTTGAGTTCTGCGTACTTCGGAAGCATTAAATCGCTGCTCAAAGTGATCTTACTCTTATATAGAGATTAACTTGAATGTTTATCTCTCGAAAATGAGAAGCAAAAAAAGATAGTACCTTAGTTAGCGCTACACAGAGTGGTAAGTGGCTGCAAAAAAACCCTGCTGAACGGAGTATATACCATATCATAGTTAGACCACTATTGTGACTGTGGCGGCAGCGACGGCGTTGATTGGGCCTGGCTTGTCTCATCGCCCAAGCAGGGATACCGTCTGTGACGCGCCTAAGCTTTTTCTATGCGGCGATAGCTGACTTTGTATGGTAAGTACAATACGCAGATCTGAATCAGGGGAAGCCTCCTTTTAGAGTTTTGCTGTTTGGATATTCTATGCGATCGACTTGATCTTCCTAGTGTGTACGTACATTGATAATAATATAGTCTACAGTAGTCGCCTATTCAATTAATTATGCAGAATACTATCCATTTCACCTTTTGCCATGGCGAGAAAAGAAAGATCTGGACTTGAGCACTCTTGCCGAAGATGGGCAGTGCTACTCAAGTACTCACTAGTAGTTAACTCAACCAACTAAAGAATGCTAGCTTTAAGGCTAAGTGGAGCCCTAAGACAATCAGCGCTGACACATGCAAGACCACTTTACTTTCAGCCCTTTCCTCCATAAGCTGTGTTTTTATGTGTTAGTAGTTAACTAGGTGGATGATCATGGCATCATATGTCTTGCATTTTGCCTGTCACCCTATCTGCCCTTTATCAACATACTCAGCCTATTAATATTTTGTGTCACGGAAAATGAAAAGAGTTGATTAATTGGCTCGGCTCGTACAAATCACATGTTTGGTGGCATCGATAGTGACAAGCCTCGACTTCGACAGGTCTACTTGTATCGACTGGCCTAGTCTAATTGTTTGTCTACTTAGTACTTAGTATTTTGATAACTACACTGTTGGTACCACGTCACATTCCTTACAAGGGTGTTGCCTGGAATGTTGGGTACGGAGTACCAATTTAACATTCCTGCTTACGTACCTAGGTAGTGACTACAATTCTGAAATTGTGAATGAGAGAAAAACATACGGTAGAACCTGGCTATAACGAACAGAAGGCCGTCCAACGTCCGAATCTGGTATCTAGAGATTTTAATTTATATGGTAATGGGGGGGCACTCTGGTATAATAAACTGTTCGGTCAATAACGATTTGGAGCACTCCTCATATTCATATGAATAATATTTCTAACCTGATATCAATATAATGACAAGGGGGCCCCCTCTTCGTTATAGCCAGGTTCCACTGTATATTCGTGCTGTCTCAGTTTATTAGGGCCTAGAACATTTCATTTGGTATCTTGAAAAAAAAAAAAAAAAAAAAAAAAAAAAAAAAAGAAAGACGAGCTCAGCGACTAGCTAGAAAAGGATGCGAAAGACAGAAAGCGATATTGACTCCAGCAACTTCAAGTACGTATTTAGTTTCCGATCGACAAGAGCAATGTTTAGAAATCTCCCTCGACGACAATCGAGTCTTGGGCTCGAAGACCGCCAATCAACGCCACGCCTGCTGGGACGCGGACATCGACGACATTGAAACAAGCAAATGCCGTCAATTTCTGCAACGCGGGACAACACTTGAAGATCGATGTCACGATGAAATCGTTCATGACTGTTTGGAAGGAAATATCTAACTCTTTGAGCGCGGGATAGGTCCGATCGTCCGCAAACACCTTCTCAAAGGCATCACGAGAAATGTGCCGGCAGGAGCTGATGTTCATTTTTTCCAGCTTCGATCCTGAATGTTCCATCAGAGCCATAAAGCCCTGTGCCGCAAGCCCAACAGGTTCTTCCGGTCCATTTGGATTGGAGTTGTCGATATCGCGAGTGGACGATAAGTCAACAAACTTCAGAGGCGGATTTGACCATCCCGTAAAGAGCTTGACAAACCCTTTGTCGGTCCAGACTGAATTATCAGATAGTCGCAACTTCTCAAGTCGAGAACAGCGAGTGTGTATCGTTTCTAGCAGAGCATCGTCACAATCATGGAAGGCTTGTAAAGACAGAGTCCGCAGTTTGGGTCCGAGTTTATCGACAAGGCTGATGACGTTGGTTTGTTGTACATCTTGCAGTAGATTGATCGAGAGGTGCTCAAGGTTGGTCAAGTTTCCTAAGGCGGCAAGTGCTTCGTCTCCGATTTTCCAGCAATGATTCAGTTTCAACCGACGAAGGTTCGGACACTGTCTGCTGAGGGTCACGACAGTCTCATCATCAAATGAAGAGTCGAGGTTCGAGAGTTTCAGTCCTTCCAGTTGAGGACCGAGTTTCATAAAAAGCTGTCGCCAGCAACCATCAGAGACAAGATTAGCGGCATCAAGCTGCAAATGCTTGATCTTGAGCTGACGGTCGATCATGTACTCTACTACTTTGTCTTTCATTTGACCTGCAAAGCGCAGATTTACATGCACAAGATGCGGCATGAAGGCGAAAATCTTCTCAAAATCGTCCGTCTCAAGTTCTAAATTATGTTAGCTGGAGTTGGAGAAGATACCAGAAAGAATTATAGTTACTCACTTCCACAATCGTAGATATTGATTGCATCGAAATCTGAACGTAGAAACAGTTGAAGCGTTCGAGGAGTGAGCACTCGTCTCTTGGATAGAATTTGACTCAAACGATGGAGTAGCTGTGGAGGCAAGTCACCAAACTCTTCCACATCGTTGATGTTGTCCGCGACTTTCTGTACATTTTGATTAGCCACAATAGCCTCTACTAAGAATCTGCAAAATTGGCATACCTTTGTGCACATTTCGACCAGAGTCGAAGCGCCTTGTTGAGCAATGCCGTCAAGCAATTTGCTTTGGTTCTGACGGCGGCCAGTCTTAGGAGCAGTCTTCTTCGGTTTTGCCTTTTTCTCGTCCTTGGCCAGTTCTTTGGAGCACTTAGCGCAAAGAAGACCACCGTTTGGTCCGGTTTTGCTGTAAGGTGTGACGGTAAATCTCTTTTCGCAAATCTCGCAGTTGTCCAACTGTCCTGGTAGTGGCTTTGACTTTTGATACATCATGTCACGAGCGATTTCATCGTCATCAGAGTCCTCGCCCTTGCGAGCAGCCTTGCGACGGGCAAACTCTTTGCTCTGCTTGATCTTGGCTAGGGTAGCGGCCTCTTTGCGTTTCCTTTTCTTTTTTTCCTCGGGTGACTCGCCAGTAGTGCCATCCTCGTACTGTTCTTCGGCTTGGCCATTTTCTCTCTGCTCACGTTCGGCTTCACGTTCTGCCTGACGAAGACGCTCTTGATAATCGTTTTGAATTTGAGCTGCAGAAATGTTGTTTGACTGGTATCAGATTAGTACACGCCTGTAACAATGCTTTCGTTGTGCGCCAAATCTATCAAAATGAACATAAAATGAGGGAATGTTGAGATAAACAAATGCTTACCGCCAGAAAGTCAGTAAGGGCCGAATGTCTGGATGGTGAAGTTAGTCAACCTCATTCAGTTCGAAGATATTTCAGACGGTCATTGATAACTCACGGTCCCCTTATCTGATTGCCATTTTGGCGCCGATTAGGCCTGTTCGACCTGAAATAAGTGTCAGCATTCATCTCATCACAAATATAATGAGCAGTGGTGCATCAAAATGTCAGGAACTCACATTTTGACCTCGATCTTTGAGATAAACTGATCCGATAATTCACTGAAGATTCTCAACAAGCTGAGTGGCAGCCGGAGGTCACAGGAACTCGTGACACTTTCGCGTTCCACTTAACGCGAGAATCGACCGGAAGTGGGGTTCAGTCAGCTCATAAGGCGCATTTGAGGAAGGAAGAAAAGCGAAAAACACCTGGGCACTCAATCGGCATGCGACAGCCAAGGGGTTCCTGAGAGCTGAGTGGGCTCTTTGTCTTCAGGAAGACTCTTTCAAGGAGGTGGCAAGAGAAAAAGAAGACAATTTTTTTTTCTTGTTGAGAGATCGTCTCAACTTGGCTCTTTCCCAGATGCCGATCGATAAGGGATCGCGCTTTCCCCTGTTACACTTTTTTGGTGTGGAGCTCCAGGCAACCACTGGCCCACCAACGAGGGTGCTCCTTCCGCCAGTGAACGGGTAGATTGCAGCCAATCAGACGATTTGCTCATGACTAAACCTGGTCGTCCTTCCTTCCTTCCTTCCATTCCCTTTCTCTCTGTTCTCGACCAGGCTGACACGACGCTCGCTTTGTGAGGTGAAGCTCGTCTCAAGCAGTCAGCACATCCGCCGTTGCTATTAGTATTGGGCGACAGCCATCTGCAAAGGTGCCAGATTTGACCAGTGGTTCATCGTTCGTCTGGTAAGGCTGCGATTCCGTGCAATCAGGACCAAACAGTCACTAATGCTTCATTTCTCTAGACACTCTGGCGAGGCCACCGATCGTTACAATGCCGACCAGACGCAGTTCTGCAAGGCTTGCACGTGGTGCATCTGCCACTCAAGCCCCAGATAATGACGAGACCACCGCTGCATCCACCTCAGATCCTACTCCCAAACCTACTCGTCGCTCTACAAGAACGTCGTCCTTCATGGTTGAGGTTGCCATACCAGCAGTCAGAACGAAGGATTCAGTTTCGACTGCCTCATCACTTTCGCCGCCGTCCGTCGACTCTGCCTCGCGAGAGGATAGCATTCTTGATACCCCGGCTACAAGCGTCGCCGTTTCTCCACCAGCATCTGATAACAATGGTGGAAAAACAAGGAAGAGGGTCAGTGCCTCGACAAGACTCCAGCAGCTTCGTGCCAGTACTTTTGCTCTTCCTTCGTCTACATCTACAAGCTCGACTAGAGGAAAGAGAAGTGCCTCTCAAATGCTCGCTACTGAATCATCGGATGCGGCATTGGCTCGTGAACTACAACTTGAAGAATATGGAGGAAGTAATACCAAGCGCCAACGAAATGCTTTCGGCGCGGAAGATGTTACTATGGCCGAAGATTCCGACGATGAACTGTGGCCTGACTTGGAAGAGCAAATGTCTCCTAAGCCTAGCCGACGACGCTCCTTACGCTCTCGCCCAAAATCACAGATCAGAGATGACGGTGGTCTGCCCATGCTAGACGATGGGGATGATACAGACGATGCAGACGACTTTGCCTATTCTCCGTCTGACGATAATGCGAGTGAGGCGGATGCGGCTTCCCCTGAAGCTGAAGAGGAAGCTCCAGTAATTGCGCCAACAACGACTCGTCGAGCTCGAACTTCTAATACAACACGCCGTGGTCGAGCTCCGGCTGCAGCTCGACGTCAAAGAGCAACCGAGCCCCCACTCCCTTACCACATGGGTCGTCGGGTATGAGATGATCATTTGTAATGTGATTAGTTTGTGTTACTGACTTATAGCAGGCAGAGAAAGAACGTAGAAAGCTTGAGAAACAACACCCATTGATTATCAGTATGTGGAAGGAGCTGGAAGATATGCCAACGATCATTCCTCAACAGGCCGAACAACCAGCGGGTATTAGCCGCATGCTCAAGTCGTTTCAGTTGGAAGGCCTAAACTGGATGATGCAGCAAGAGAAAACCCAATACAAAGGAGGATTGTTAGGCGATGAAATGGGAATGGGAAAGACCATTCAGGCTGTGTCCTTGCTCATGTCTGACTACCCCGTGGGAAAGCCGTCTTTAGTTGTCGTGCCTCCTGTTGCATTGATGCAATGGCAGTCGGAAATCAACGTAAGTAGACCGATTGCGAAGCAGCAATTTATTCTAACTCATCACAGGAATACACCGATGGCAAGTTGAAGGTGCTCGTCTATCACAACTCGAATCCTAAGGTGAAGCATCTGAAAAGGAAGGACCTCCTTCGTTACGATGTTATCATGATTTCATGTGAGTTACTAACTCGTCCTGTCATTGTTTTCTCGCTAATGGCTGTTACCAGACTCTGGGTTGGAATCAATGTACCGTAAGGAAACGAAGGGTTGGAATCGAGAAGATGGCATGGTGAAAGAAGACAGTACGTATCTGTCTAGTACACATTTGACCTTATGAATTGTTGACCCTATTCACAGGTGTGATACATTCGATAGATTTCCACCGTCTGATTCTTGACGAAGCACACAGTATCAAGGTTAGAAGACTCCACTATTGCCCCTACATTTATACTGATATCGAATAGCAACGTACAACGAGTGTTGCTCGTGCATGCTTCGCATTGAAGTCCACGTATAAATGGTGTCTTTCTGGAACTCCAGTCCAAAATCGCATCGGCGAGTTTTTCTCCCTTCTTCGGTTCCTGGAAGTTCGCCCATTTGCGTGCTATTTTTGCAAAATGTGCCAATGTCAGGAGCTTCACTGGTCTCAAGATGCTGAGAAGAGATGCACCCATTGTCGTCACAGGTAAGCATTATCCCCTTTACGATCGCAAGATAGTATCTCACAATCTCTATAGTGGATTCAGCCATGTTTCGGTCTTCAACCAGGAGATTCTTAATCCAAGTGAGCTTATATTCCTCTTACTCTTCCTGTTCAATTCTAACAATTTCTAGTCACAGAACGTCATGGGCAGGCCCGCCAGGAAGCCTTGCGCAAGCTTCGTCTCATCACGGATCGGATCATGCTTCGACGCCTGAAAAGAGATCATACATCATCCATGGAGCTCCCACCGAAACGGTAAGTCGTATCCTTCTAGAGTGGCAAGAACGAGAGAAACGAAGCTGATGTCTGTGTTGTATAGTGTCATTATACACAATGAGTTCTTTGGCGAGATTGAACGTGATTTCTCTACCAGTATCATGACCAATACTACTCGGCAATTCGACATTTATGTTAGCCGTGGTGTCATGCTTAACAACTACGCCAACATTTTCGGTTTGATCATGCAGATGCGGCAGGTAGCGAATCATCCAGATCTGATTCTCAAGAAACACGGTGAAGGTGGGCAAAATGTGCTGGTTTGCAACATTTGTGATGAACCTGCCGAAAGCCCAATCCGGTCTCGATGTCATCATGAATTCTGTCGACAGTGTGCGAAGGACTATATGCGTTCCTTCGACGCCGATTCTATTGTCGATTGTCCTCGATGCCACATTCCCTTGTCAATTGATTTCGAGCAACCCGAGATTGAGCAAGAGGAGGATGTGGTCAAGAAGAATTCGATCATCAATCGTATCCGAATGGAGGATTGGACGTCATCGACCAAGATTGAGATGCTCGTATACGATCTCTACAAGCTGCGAAGCAAGAAACAGACACACAAGTCGATCGTCTTCTCACAGTTTACATCAATGCTACAACTAGTTGAATGGCGTCTACGCCGAGCTGGTTTCAATACCGTCATGCTAGACGGAAGTATGACTCCCGCACAGCGTCAGAACTCCATTGACCATTTCATGAAGAATGTCGATGTCGAAGTATTCTTGGTGTCTCTCAAGGCTGGTGGAGTGGCTCTTAACCTGACAGAGGCCTCTCGTGTCTTCATTGTCGATCCGTAAGTCATTCCTTGTTGTTTGTCTGGAAATCAAGTACTAACCGGGGTTCGTTGCAGATGGTGGAATCCCGCAGCTGAATGGCAGAGTGCTGACAGATGCCATCGAATTGGACAACGCCGCCCGTGTGTCATCACTCGACTTTGTATCGAGGACTCGGTCGAATCTCGCATGGTCGCTCTTCAGGAAAAGAAGGCTAACATGATTAATGGCACGATTAACAAAGATCAGGGCGATGCGTTGGAGAAACTTACACCCGAAGACATGCAGTTCTTGTTCCGAGGCTCGTAAAGCGCCAGCCAAGAGTATGCAACGAATCGGCGCGAGCGATAAACGAAGCAAAGGTTACGATATCAAGAGATGGTGGTTATTTTAGGCGTTCGGACACAGCCACACGGGATTCACGGCGGTGCATGGAATGTGGCAGACTGGAGTTAGGTTAAGCACAGCCACATATCACATGTACCCAATACTGCTAGAACGAGGCTAGTGTTTGCTTTTCGAACTTTTATGCCATTGCCTAGACCCCTAGAGGCTAGCTGACTGAAGACATATCCACAATTCCACATTGACATTTGACAGAAGCCTCAGAACTTCAGAAGATAGTCCGTACATTGTAGCTACTGATTAATCAATCAATCAATCAATAGTTCTTCAAATATAGGAATATTGAATAAGCAAATATAACACCAATAGACAGACAATCTATGTACATGGATGAGTGCGGATTGGCCAATCCAGCTATGACTACGTCACCGGCGGTCCCTCTGAGTTTAGAAACAAAAGCAAAAAAGCGTTCATTATTATTAAGGTCCCCATGATCCATCCATTTTAATCTGGACGACTACATGGTGCGGCCCACGTACATATACCACAGATAGTCCTAGTCCTCCTCTTGATGATCAATTTCCTCTTTATCTCTCTTTACCCACTCTGAATCGACCGCCAGCGTCGTCATCGTCTCTCAGTCTCATGGTCTGTCTGAACTGACGACTCTCACCTGCCCTCTTGTGCCAAGCAAAGCTTGTTTTGCTGTTTTGCCGAACCGCCCATCATCTCTCGTCCATCAGTCACCCTTTGTATATTACTGTTGGCCTGTGAATTACCTGGCAAAGATCGCAGAAGTTACACTCACTACGACCGACAGTAGTTTCTATCTTTTTGATGCGTTGACTGCTTAGATATCCTGTCCTTGTTGGCCGCATCATACTTCACTGAAGTTTGTCGCAATCTCCACTCGCAATCTCGTCTCCACTCTTCAAACGTTCTTGACTACGACCACCAACAGCTCTGCTTGACACAATATCAGAAGAGAAGAAAAGAAACCATGGGTGCTGAGATCGCCCCAGAAGTGCAACGACAACATGTGACTGAACGCTACGGTCCCAAGCTCGTGGAGAAGACAGAAAAGGCGCACGAGAAAGCCCTCGCATTCAGGCCGAGTGACCATCACGACAAGGCCGAGGAAAACAACCCGCCTGGAGGCTTCGATGATACTCCCTTCCCGCATGCGCCGGCCGGCTATACGCTGAAATTCACCTTTCATCGTGCGAATAATCTGCCCGCTGCCGATTTTAGCACCTTGTCGTCCGACCCCTTTGTGCGCGCAGAGCTAAGAACCGATCTGCCGAAACGGCACAAACAAGATCCCAACATCGTCTTTCGGACGCCTACAGTAAGGAGAGATGTGAACCCCGTGTGGAATGCAGAATGGATTGTTGCGAACGTCCCCGCATCCGGATTCCACCTAAAGTGCCGGGTCTACGATGAGGATCCGGCGGACCATGATGACCGGTTGGGAAACGCGCATGTGTTCGTGGATCGCATAACAGAGAACTGGGAAGGGATCAAGGAGCGCGCATATCATCTGAAGAAACGCGCCGGTAGCAAACGAGCCTATATGGTGAGGGCGGTCGTGGCGGCTTGCTCAACCTCGCGAGACTTGGACGCAGAACTTATCATCAGTGTTGAGTATCTCGGACGGACAGAGTCTGATAATGGTGCGCATATATATACGGTTGGGCCGATTTACTGGTTCAAACATTTTTCTCCTTTGATCGGCAGACTTTTGAAAACTTCTGGCGCAGCGGAGAATGAAAATGCACTGGGCAAGACCACTCCATACAAGTAAGTTTGCGCAGGATGATGAAAGAATGATTTACTCATGGCAATATCAGTTTTCAAGCTATCGAAATTCAGCTCAAGGGTCCTGTACCCGACGACTTGTATCATCGATATGTCGAGTTCAAGCCATTTGTAGCTGGAATGTTCACTTCGCACAGTCTACGAGGACGTATTTTAAACCGTGCCTTGCATCACCAACACGCTCGAATTTACAACTTCGACCGCAGTACCATGAACGGAATATTTTGGGAACCGTGCACTGAGCTGACTGAGCTTTTCCTGAACTTTGTCGATCACGGCCGTGGTGGTCGAATTTTCACCTATGTCCTCACACTGGACGGCCAGCTTCGGTTTACGGAAACCGGCAAGGAATTTGGCATTGATATGCTCAGTAAACATACCATGCACAGTGATGTTTCTATATACGTTGCATTTTCCGGTGAATTTTTCGTGCGACTCAAGAAAAAGCACCATCGACTTCGAGAATCTATATCTTCTATAAGCAGCAGCCGCCCGAGAAGCAGTGCAAGCGGCATGGAACCAGAAGCAGAGGAGGCCGACGAGACCGGTAAAAACGAGGATGGCTGTTCGGCTTACGAATTGATTATCGATAACGATAGTGGTACATACCGGCCGAATGCTGAGAAACTCCCGCTTCTGCGCGAGTACTTGTCCAAGAACTTCCCTGGTCTTCACATAACGACGCTTGACTGCCAAAAAGACGAGGAACGGATGAACCGACTCAAGGAACACCGAAGAGCTGAAAAACAATGCGCTCGAGGCGATATGGTTTACACGCAGCAAATGAACGACTCGTCCTCGTCACTTTCCAGCTCCGATGAAGAGGACTTGCTCGAGCGCTCGGGGCAGCCCCATGAATCGTCGGATAAGAATCATTTGCATGATTTGAAGGACGTGAGAGGCAAATTCCGGAACTGGATCGAGGCGGCGGATGGAACTGGTGATGGGCATAGTAAGGCGACATCAAGTGAAAAGCCGCCTCATAACAAAGACATGAACAGAGAGGCTCCGAACGATACCCCGGCCTCGGCTACAGCCATTGAGGCATGATGATATCCACGATACATATTATGATTTGCCATTTTTGTTACTTGCCTTGATGGCTTATGACATTTTATTCTTCTGTTATTCCCAATTCTGCTTTTACGTATAATGCGGTGTACTGTGTTTCGAGACTAGCTGACTATGTTTTCGCTTCTGTCATGAGGTCACGGTATGTTTTGGTCGAAATCACTGGCTGGTTTCCTTTGTCTATATGTGTGCTGGCACGTTGAATAGTGTTTTTGGAAGTAGGACCGAGTCAATAATAGCAGATTAATCATGCGATATTCTTTCTACAACTCGTGGAGTCGGAGCAAAAACGGAGCAGACTTTGCGGGCAAATCTGCATGAAACACGCTAAGAAGCGATCTACAAGATCTAATGTTCAGATTCTTCTGTTCATACTTCTTGTGACGCTTTTAAGATGAACTGAAAGAAAGAAATAAATGAACTAAAAGAAAAAGACACCGTGGAAGTATCCAGGCAACTGAGACAGTCTATAGTTCATCAGTCTACTTAGGATCGTACTTCGTACTGCGCAGGCGAAATTAAGCCTTGACTACGTAGAGCGAGTAAATAATATGGGGCCGTGAATCCCCCACCCAACATTTACTGGAACAACCACCACCACCACCACCAGCCACGACCACTCACTGTCGTTCCTTCTTCACCATCTCAACTTTCCTTGATTTGCGTCTATACTCGAAGAATCAATTACTCATTCGATTCGCGTCCAAGTCACACCCCACGAGTAACGAGCAACTAGCGCCGTCTCCCGCCAGACCTTTCGTCATGTGTTCTTTCTGAGGCAGCCTTCATTATACAGCGTGACAACACCTCTTTTGTTTCGCCTTGTCCTTGTGTATTTCCGAACCAAGCCACTCTCTGCAAGGCAAACAAATAAATACATATTGCATTCCTCGACTAGCGATTTCCGATTTCTGTGATTCATCGCGAACACACAACGACCACCGAGCTCCGATCTATATACCTTTTTTGGCCCACCAAGACACCTACACCACCTTGCAATGAGACCCGGTTTCGATACTTAAAGAACTACCATTCGTACGGATTTACACGGAACTGCGACGATCGGTGCTCGATGTTCATAGTCAATCAAGCCACGTCTATCAGTTCGCATTTGTTAAACAGGACACGACCTTTCGCCCTCGTTTCATGAACATTAGGCGAAAATGGGAACTGTTTCAAGCAAAATCGATGATTCGGGGACACTGTTCTTCAAGGACCAGAATAGATGTGAGTGTTTTTCTGAGTTGCGATAGTCGGATTGTTCTTGTGCTAATCATATCCCGTGCGCTATTGTTTAGTTGCGATCGCAAATATAACGGTTCTGAATACGCAGGGGCGGGCACTGCTACATCTTACACCAAATGCATTCCCGGCATCGAGATATGTCGCCGCGCGCGACGCTGGCGACGATAGCCCGGTTGAATACGTGCAGGTATGGTGACATGTGATATTGGCAGTCTGAAGCTCTAGGTCTAATGTATCGTTCTTAGGATCCCGACCCGCCACAGTCCACATTAACACCTTCCTTCCTCCTTCGTTTGAATAACGACGACGAGCTTTCTTTCAAATTCACATTCATCATCAGGCAGACGCAGTCGGGTCAGGTTTTCAATTCCAACATCAACGGAGTGGCAACTTCCCTACCAGAGACTACGGATACAAATCTTATGGGCCTAACATTTGCGCATGCGTCCAACATCAAGGAACTCGACAATTTGATCACAAGAGAGTTTCACGCGAATCCGAACTTACAGAACAACTCAAATGTACAACTAGTCGGAGATTTCTCGACGAGCGGAAGTCCTTCTGTTCAGTTTGATTGGACTTGGAAATGGAAACCGCCCAAGGCAGTAGAAGACAAAGGCGGCGGTTGGCGCAACAGCTGCAGTTTTCTCGACTATGATCAAAGGACCAACCGCTTGAACACCTTGGCGAATATCACATTCTGGGTACAAAATACAATGCGCCCTGGATCTAGCCCGCAACTGATGTCACCGCCGAATTTGGACATTGGGTATCCTGCGCGCAATCGCATACCGTCAAGTCAGTCATTTTTGTCGCATTTGAGTGACACAGAAGGTCCCGCGGGCACGGCAGGACAGTCGGTTAGTCCTGGAGAGTTGACGACCCCCATTCCACCATCGTCGTCTTCATCCGTGCCTGTTGCCAACATGCCCGCTCCAGTCAAAGTCGACCTTCCGTCGCGACAAGGCGATGATATGAGCGCCGTAGAAGATGGTCCGTTGTTCCGTGCTACGATGAAAGCCTTGGAGCAAAAGACAGGAAATATGCGAACGAAGATCAAGAAAGTGCTTAAGAAAGCCGAGGCGGCCCATATGGCGCAATTGGCCTGCAACGATGCCGTGAATGGATTCATTTCAGCCTTAAACGATGCGTCAACCTCCAACGCCAATGCTATTCAGCCCGCCATGGAGCACTATTTCGAGAGAATTGCGCGAGAGATTCTTAAATACGAACAAATAAACGCAGTTCAGCTTCAGAAATTAGTTATCGAGCCGTTGTCAAAACTGTATCAAAATGATATCAAGCAGGCAGAATCCAAGAAGAAGGACTTTGACGAGGAAAGCAGAGACTACTACGCCTATGTTGGTCGATACTTGGGACAACGGCAAGATTCGTTGAAGGAGAAGAAACGTATTGAGAGTGATTCCAAGTATCAGACGAAGCGCCGAAACTTTGAACTGAAACGATTCGACTACTCGTCTTTCATGCAGGACCTTCATGGCGGTCGAAAAGAGCAAGAAGTCCTTTCACATCTCACGAAATATGCAGAGACACAAGCAAGAAATTATCTGTCAACAGCCAAGAAAGTGGAGGATATGCTTCCGCAGCTAGAGGCATTGGTACGAGAAGTTGATCAGGCTGACAAGGAGTTCCAGTTCAAGCGGACAGAACGTGAAGAGAAACGAAGAGCTTTGGAGAAAAGCAGCAAGACATACGTGGAACCAGACACTGCGAGTACCACGGCTGCAATAGGTGCAGCGAATAATGCGCAGCAGCCCGAGTCGGAGCTCAATCGAGCAGATAGTACTGGCTCGCAGCTCAGAAGCGTGCATAGCAACGCTTCGTCAATATCTTCGCAAACCGCTCAATCTCCCGGCCCAGCCGGTTTGACTAGCTCACTCTCCAACGCGAGTTCGACTGGAGGAAATCGATTCAAAGGCATCCGCGATCTCGAGGAACGGGATAATTCGTCGGTAGTTGGCTCTGACAAACAAGGAGGTCCTCAGAGAAAGGAGGGCTTGCTCTGGGCTTTGTCACGGCCGGGTTCGCATATTGATCCGAAGGGTATCAACAAACAAGCATGGCACAAGTAAGTTTCCTCTTTCGGATTTGATATTATGAGACAAATCTTTACTAATCACGTTTTGGCCAGGTTTTGGATCGTACTGGATCAAGGCAAACTTTCTGAATATAGTAACTGGAAACAACGGCTAGATCTGCATATAGAACCCATTGACCTCCGCATGGCCTCTGTCCGAGAGGCTAGAAACGCAGAACGCCGTTTCTGCTTTGAGGTGATCACTCCTCAGTACAAACGCATCTACCAAGCAACTTCCGAAGAGGACATGAGTAATTGGATAACGGCTATCAATAACGCCTTGCAGAGTGCCGTTGAAGGGCGCAGTGCGCCGCCATCCATGCCTCCTCCATCAACACACAACGAGAACAGTTCCATCCGGCGTGACATCGGGTCAATCCTGACTGGTAAAAGCTCTTCCTATTCCGGGCAGCACGGTTATTCCACTACCGCATCGTCAAATACGAACAGTGTCAATCGACGAACGACTGTGGGTGCACGACCTAGCTATATTCGCAGCGACAGTAGTAGCTATGAAGAAAACCCTGCGAAACTACTGCAGACAATTCGGGATGCTGACCACGGGAATAAGTGGTGTGCCGATTGCGGGTCGACGCTCAAGGTTGAATGGGTATCAATCAACCTCGGTATTGTGCTGTGCATTGAATGCAGTGGTATCCATCGTTCTTTGGGAACCCATATCTCAAAGATTCGATCGTTGACATTGGATGTGAACTCGTTCTCAAATGACATTGTGGAGATCCTATTGCAGGTTGGAAATAGGGTCAGTAATATGGTATGGGAAGCGACCTTGGATCAATCTTTGAAGCCACAAGCACAATCGACCCGAGAACAACGATTGAAGTTCATTACTGCCAAGTACAGTGACCACGCATATGTACAACCATTGGCAGCGGGACTGTCTCATTACACTACTCCTAACGAGACACTGTTAGCCTCGATCAAGAAGAACGATATACAAGGAGTTCTCTATGCAATTGCATTGAGAGCCAACGTTAATGCCACAGACCGATCACGAAACACGCATGCCGTCTTTCTCGCCCTCGCTGCCGCTGACCCAGCCACTCCCGGTTCTACATCACCCGGATTCTCGCCCATGAGCACAGCCAAACAACCACCTCCCAAAGCCATCCCCTTCCCTATTGCCGAACTTCTCGTGCAAAACGGGGCGGAGATCCCACAACAACCCGCGCCCATACTCCTTTCGCCAGCGGCACAATTATACATTAGTCAACGCACGGCTACCGTGCCAAGCTCCTTTCCATCATCAACATCAACCGCCACAAGTAATAATAATACACCGAGCTCCGGCAGATCAACTACCGACACTTTGTCCTCCCTGCCTCTGATCCGAGGAAGCTCGACTTCTGAATCACATTCGGCGGCACATGCCCTTGCCCCGCTGGACAGTAGGGAGCGAGAAAAACTTCAAAAGAGAGGTAGCGCTGGTGCGCGATTTGCCGGTAAAGTTTCATCTTCGGGTGTTGATAAGTGATTGAGGCAGGGAAGAGTAATCAATCTTGATTCTTGGATATATACTATGTAATTGCATGATACCTTTGTTTTCATCTCGTCTCAATGTCGCATTATTCTATTTATGAAACGGTTATTCCTCGCTGAACCATGATGATTTTGTTTTTTCTATCTCTTGTGCTCTTCGTTTGCTACTATGACGCCTTATGCATTATTGTCATGTCATATAATTCCCATTGACATATCTCCATGTCTGCTGTTTCTGATGCTTTCTACTTTTCAATGTTAATAAGTTACGAAGCATATATCTCAATCATCTCGTACTGTCTTGCATTGCCGAGTCTACTTGGTGCATATGTATCAATCGATCTCTAGATATTGCTTCACTATCTATGTATATATAATTCCAATTGGTGAATACTGTATGCACATGTGACATCTCTGAATAATAGACACTCTCGATGAGGATTATCAACTTGTCTCATTTCTCTTCTACCTGTGTAACAGTTTGTACACTATATGACAGCAAACCCCCTCAGGGAGTAACGATTCAGGACCACCACGCACCTCAGCTAGTTGATGTCGTTAGGCACTCTTTAGCCACGACATGCCCATAGCTAGTTAGATACCCCTTGAGACTATCTATCAGGCTGCAATCAGAATCAACTCGGAAAACACAGTGGCAAAAATCTCAACGTTTCTTCCTCCTTTCCTCTTCAATTCCCTCAAAGCAAAGCCGGAGCAACCGACACGCCGGGTCATACGAGATTGATTTGTAACATCTCCGATCAATAGCCTAGTGGTTGTCATATTGGGTCTTTCGTGTCTAGCATGTGAAACCCCGATCAAGCTAGTTCTAGAATTGCGTTATACGACACTTGCAAAGGCAGACACCGTGGTAGCCTCATACAAAACCCACATTCTCTCGCCACATTACAGCCTATGACTCAGAGTGTGAGTATATAAATTAAAAGCGGCTTATTCCAGTGGCTGCCCCAGTGGCAGTGGCTAAGATCATCGTCCTCAGCCCAGAGGATAAGGCGCTCCAGTGGCTGAAGACCTGAACCAGGGGGTCGAGTCATAACTTTAAATACCTACACTATCTTCAGGCAGACGTTTTCTTCCGGCGCTTACTGGTAGATTTGCCATCCACATGGACCTTGAACTAATCAACCTACATGCATGATGTGGACGCCCGGGATTGCTGGACGGATATCTACTATCTACTATCTACAACCGGTACATATCCCGTACATTCCGTTGACTCCACGGCCTCCACAATGCAATTACAGGGACATCGGAGCTTGGATTAAAGTTTTTTGAGGTCACTGCGAACCTAAGAATGCAGGGGAAGTCAGCCAATACGTCAAATGATCGAATTATTATATAATGAATACGTCTTTAGGATTCAAAAGGACGAGCAATTTTTGCTCTATTTATGGAGATCTGGTTATTTTGAATTAGCTTTATGAAGTATGTACGTTGTTATACCCACTATTGCTCGGGCATGCGTATGCAGTACAGTTGTAGATGTCCATAGGAAAGTTCGGCATGTTTTGAATTCGTAGCCAGCCACAATGTCTGATATCTCCGATCTGACCCTCGATTGAATAAAGAAACATACTATAGAGTAGATCACAAGACCCAATTCAAAAAGTCACGCAACACAACTCTCATCGTTCGGCTCCAGTCGGCATGCGTACCCAACAGGAAGCTCCCGGAGTATCAGAGAAAAGATGCAAACTATGTATGTATGTGTACAGTTTTCATTGACGTTCGCCACCGGGGGATTCGGATACAATTGGCTCCCGGAAGCCGAATTAACGAGCATGGATATGGATATGAATAGCACGGATGGCTGTGAAGAGACTCAGCAATGACGATGGATAGTATGGTCACATGTGACAACCAAATTAGACAGCAAAATCCGCAGGTGGCGTGGTGGGCGCAAGCCACACTGGAGAATGAATGCGTGTTTCCTAGTGAGGTTATAGTAGTATACTAATATGTCACGGACGAAGCCATTGATTACGAAGTGAGGGGTGGTGGAGGGGAGTATAAAGTCGAAACTCAATCGCGATGTCTATGATGATTGGTCGGATTTTGCGTTCGTCTGGGGAAGCAGTACCCACTTTAAAACGCCGCATACGTCTATGTGGCGCTTATCTAAGGCGCTGACTGGTTGAATAGTGTGTATCCACCATGACACTGACATCCACAATTCGATAAGACCCACTCGAATCTTTGTTCCCGTTCCTTTTTTTGGATCCTCTACCCGCTTGTCGACCAGTTCAGACGGTTTCATTAGTCGGACCACGTCTCTTTGCCCTTGCTTTTACCGGAAAGTCGGGTGAAAGAGTGTTGTAATAACCTCTAATTCAACGTCGTCTCAACATTACTTACGTACTAGTGAGCAGCTAGGCTGACAGGATTTGCGTTTAGTTTTTAGTGTCTTGATTGCAACGCTTCCTATTGACTGTATTTCTCAAATTAATTTTGGCAACTATCTGCATAGCTATTATGCACGTGTTGGCGAATCCTGGTAGTGATCTTCTCGATCTTCCACTTGATCTACCTGTACGTTGATCGTTTGGGCAAAGATAGATCATAATGAACAGCTACATATGTCTACTATATTAAGAAAGAAGCTGCCTGTCGTACTTTCTGTCGTTGAGCTTCACATTGGACGAAAGAAAGACGTTTGGAGAGCCTTCGATCGATGACGTGTTGACTCGAGTGTATCCCCGATGGCACGATATCCAACTTCATTTATTCGAACATCGATCCCAAAATGTAACATAATCCACGAGGTTCTCCGAGTGTATCCGTAGAGATAGCATGATCGTTCAGCCTGCCCATCAAACTAAGTGAACTTTCCGCGTCAGCTTCCTTCCATATAGAGGAGGGATGATCGAGTATCGGAGAATTTTCCCGCTATCCTTCAGCTGTGGCAAATACTTCATTCATCGATAGAAGAACTGTCGCTTTCCATTCCATTTCGTCTCAGGTGGCTTGTTCGAGCGTAGGGTTACGAAGCTGATAGGGTCGACGACTGCGGATCGGAGCGGGCAGTATCCCAATATATTAGCTGACTGAGGTTGATCATGGCAAGGAAGCGTACGGTTATCCTATGAGACGTCGCAGTCAGGTCAAGGACTCAATATGTGAAGGGTGGATTGACGAGAATAAGAGGAAGAGAAACAAACAAGCCCAATGGAGGGACTTAGTTGTACTTTAAACAGGAAGTAGACTTAGCACAACGGGGAGGAGGGGCGGCCTGCATTACAGTTTCGCCACACGAGGTCAATCTTGACTCGATCGGTGAGTGGATGGGAGATCTCGTGACGGATGGATGCTCAGGCACCATTTTTGATCGGTCAATCAGATCAAGACAAGTTGTTTATAGTAAAGTATAAGCCCGCTTTCACATGTTGGCATGTTCAAGGCATAGTATGCCGTCATATAGGCGATCATCAGATGCTGCCGTGTATGACTACTTTCTTGCATGTGTATTTGCAAGGTCAAATTTTTTCAAATCCATGTATGTATCCAATTATCCGAGACATCTAAGGTCAGTTGCAAGCTTGAAGCTGTCGAGTTCCATGCGGGGATCATCATAACGGGCCGCTTACGCACAATGTCGTCAGGTTAATGCACGGTTAGATAAGCAATGCACCTAACGACGAATCAGCATCCTTTCTCGGAAAATAGTACCATTCCCTGTCTTCAAGATACACATGGCCGAGTTAATGAGAAGAGATGTTGACTTCATCAAGATATTCTTAGAAACGACTATATCATCATGAACGGACTATGACCGTGAATGACTCTATCTGAAGAATCCCGACGTCAATTCATGCAGGGACTTTTTGACAGGCATAGCCTTGCATAGAGGCAGATCTCAAATCTTTAGTACTCCGTAGTGAATCTACCTAGCTTGATTTCAATCGGCTCTCGCTAAAAGCGCACTGCACTCTAGTACTTCGAACTTAATTGAATAGTTTATTCATAGCCTGCATCTTCGTGACAATGAACTATACTCGAGCCGTATGTATCGATAGTATGCGCCATACCGAAAGTGGCAAGGGATGTATGAAACGATTGGCTGGTATCTCATGCCGGCTGTGATAATACCATGCTTCCTTCCGTTACCCGTATTGATTTCCCGTATAGACAAGCCTGTATGACATTGGATCTACATTGTCTTATCAGCTGATCTACGGTGAGAAACTCTCGAAGAATTGAACTTCAAGCAGTCAGGCATGAATACATATTCGGAAAGCATGTTTAGCTTTTGCAGAGTACTTGACTTTCAACGCTGGTTGTGTCAGTGTGAACCTCGCTGTCAGTTTCTAGAGTGGAGCAAGTTGTAATTCTCCTTCCATATCGATCACCAATCAAAGCCAGCAGTCGTAAATCTACCGAGTCACACGATTGGGCTCCATCTCGTAGTGCCCGTCAAGATACAGCTAGAAGGGACTAGAAGAGTCTAAGTCCACGTACGACATCCAAGCTTCGGGGCTAGTGGTACTGTACCCGTTTTCGATCCCCGAAGTATGGGTACGCACGTAAGAATTCATACAACGTCTGTATTTTTGTCTTCTATTTGCCACCACAGTAAGAACTCACAATCTGATTGGCGGAAAGTCGAAAATATTTTGATGATCGATAGCGCTTTTAGCAGTGATAATACAAATCGAATAATTGGATTGATAGGCGGCCTGAATGTGGACGACAACTGGAGAGCCCTATGTATATCTTAATCTTACAATACAAGTACGGGAGAGATCCCGCCAATCAGCTTGCGTGGCAGATTCAGCCGACGACGTGACACTTTAGAGGCATACAATGATACAAACATGAGACGGGTACTTCCTACGTATTGAGCTAAGAAGTACCGGTGCACTTCTACCGTACATACCACTCCGAGAAACTCTGTAGGTGGCGAATCACGAGATAGTCGCTCTTGAAGTTCAATTGACTTTATCTCCTTTATGGTCAGAATAGTCCGTAGAAAAGGATAGAAGTGAAGCCATATACATAATAAAAACAGCCACCGCAAGGCTCATGCCCATCGTACCAATCAATCCGGTCGAGTCATGAGACAGCGTTGAAAGCGCCACAGCGATCTACAAATCAGAGTGCTCGCAACACTGGTAGCAGGGCAAGCCACTTTCGTAATTGTACCTACGTAGAATTTACCCGTTTCACGGATCTCCAATCTGCTTACCACTGTTACCAGTGTATACAAAACTGTTTATACTTGGAGATACTAGTGTTATGTATCGACGTATTCGGTACTTTTACCGTAATACACCCAATGAAAAGAGAGCTGTCAGGTACATCCACTGTCCGAACACACTGATACAGTACTACTACTCACAAATAATGGAGAACTTATCCTCATACAATTTACTATAGTACTAGTACCAAAATTGTGGGCACTGTCAAGGAATGGGAAATAAAGTACATAATTGGACATCTGAATTTGGTAAGAATAAATGATCTCTTTCCCCATAGTTACTGTATGTATTTTTCTTTTGTGGTGGCTTGCATAAAATGGGTCGGGCCTCTGACTGACTCTTCGAGAAATTGAAGAAGTACGTTCCTGTATGTGATAGAAGATTCGACATCAACATTCTACTCTTAACTCCATTTTTCTATCGGCTTGCTCGTGCTCTCTTAATTATTTTTGGAGACATTGCTCCACTTTGCATAAATTCGTTCCTGGTACCAATTCGTCTATTTTGATACTCCATTTCTTCAAACCTCCTCTCTCATAGGTTATTCAGCCTACCTTGAACTTGACCCGAATGGTACAAAACTCTCAAGCCTCCTTGTCAATCTGCATGTTGACAGCTTAGTCTGTGGCGTAATCCATCTCACGTTGTGCTTCTATCTCAGTTCGATAGATAAAAAGCCCAGTTTCGGCGCCTCACCAAGAGACTAACGTGTCAAAAAACGCTGATCAATTGTGGCTGTTGTTTGCTTTACAACATCTACGCCACCCTTTGATTCGTTTTTCATGAATCATTTCACATGGTAAGCCTAGCCCATTCATCCCTGGTGGATCTCGAGCTCTCCCTGGATTTCAATGCACTTCGGCAACGTTCAGGTCTAGCCTCCATGTGCGCTGTCCCTTAGTGCAGCCTTCGCCAATTTCAACCGTGAAATAGGGATCCTGGGCCAACCGAACTCCACCAGAATCAGTCCCATTCACAATCCCAATTCCCTATATCGTGCAGACTGAAATTACTAACCCATCGTTCCAGAGAATTGGTCTCTGCTCGTGTCAGTACTCGGTATCTTCGCCACAAGTGAACATACTCCGTATAGCTGTGGGGATCGAGGTAAACAAACCTCAGCCCTACCTTGACCCAATCAATCCTGGTAGGTAGACATTTCCTTGCCTCATTCTGATTTCACAAAACATCACCCGTTCGTTCCTGGTGCTTTGTAAGAGCTTTGCGGAAAAGACAGCCCCTGCGGGTCTAGCCTCTCGGTTTTGAGTCGCGTCTGTTTGTTCAAGCGCTTCCCTCCACTTGGCTCCATCGTTTAAATCGTTATTGTGTGGCTCATGCTTCTCTATTTGATAACAGGAACACACCTCTCGACCCGGAATTGAGTATCTTGCCTCCACAATAAACGCAACGCTCTGCCTTCCGTGTCTTCGTGCAAGTATCCTCTCGGATGACCTCTCATTTCTCCAGCGGCGAAAAAGAGGTAAGCATCCTTCTTCATTTCCCTCAGTTCCACTTCCTGTTGTTGCCTTAATCCGATGGCAAACAATTTAAACCCCAAGACATCCAGTTTTGAGTCTACCGCCTCAATCTACAAGTGAGACGATCAGAAATTCCAGACACGCACCTAACTTTTAAACGTCGACAGGCCCGCGATTAAACCAAGCCAAGTGCTTATCCAAAGCACGGACAAACAGCGCCTCTACGAGGTAGTGGCTGAGAAAAGGACCTGCTAGGCCTCCTTTACTTAATCTCCAGCAGGTAAGGTGGCTCTAACCCCCCCGGCCGGCTCCCGTGGCTGCCCAATTTGCGTTTCTCAAAATCACCCTTTCCCCTTGTAGTGTTGCTTGGCTGTGCGAGCAGCTGATTGGACCATCTGTCTGTGAACATCTCGATCAACCCTTATAACCCTCATTTTATGCACACTGTTCCACCGGTTGCTCGCTTTTTTCGATCATTTTCAGAACCACAAGTCATCTTCACACTTGCATGAACTCGTTGCCTGACTTGAGGGGAGGTTTCCTCGATTTCAAGACTGGTTCCAAACTTGTGAATTGCACACACACCCTGTCTGTATAATTTTCTTGCACTGTGTCCCCCGCTTCGCTGGCCCGCTGTAATTGCCTATCGGATATTACAGCCGCTTTATAACTCTGGCGTGGATAATCTTCACACTGGCAGTTCTCGAACACTCAACACTGGGCTCTGGCTGAACGGAAAGGCTTCCGCATCATATTGGCCAGGATCGTGAGGAATATAAGCTTATTACCCACTCGGTCATTGCGTTGCCCATCCTTCCTTGGGAAAAAAGTGTTGTTGGCGGGATGTCAAGATTTTGAGCGGGTTGATGCTCATTGCCACTTCGTCCTTTATGACTACTTGTTGTCTTTTTCTGCTCCTTTGCATTTTCAAAATTTTTTCAGGGTATAGTCCGCTAACAATCACGTTGTTCATGTTAGACTGAAGGCGCCGTCACTAAGTCAACGACCTTGAACGGAGGACTTGAAGTTGAGGATAGTCGTTTTTCAGGTAAGTGAACAACCATACTCTTGTTGCCCTTGCTTCGTTCAAACCGCGATCGAGCAATAATCTAACTTTCATATCTCCAGTTTGAAGACTGCCACACGTCACTGTCCATAATTTTCACACGCTGATCGCATCCATGGGCGATGTTTCTTCGGACCACTCTCAAACTTCCGGAGATGGGGCTGTTGAAGAAATCATGTTACCAAAGCGAGAACCCATCTCGGCCGGGGGCGAACACGGTCTGTTAGGTATGTCCTGCTCGTTCGGCGTTTGCGAGTATAGACATGGTGTACTAACAGAGTTGCCCAGGTACTCCTCCTTCAGACTTGACACAAAGCATCGAGCCACCAGGGCTTTCACACCAGACCGCGCAGTCGACAAATGAATATGAACGAACATCGCACAACCACTCTGCCTCTGGGAACCCAGCAACGAGCCCGTCGACATTGAATATGAACGACATGACATCTGCATTGCCGTCTTACCAAGGCCCCTCGCGATCATTTTCACAACAGAACGTACAAATGCAGTTTATATCAACGCATTCATCACAAGGAATGATGTATCCAGTTCACCAGATGCCATACGTCAACCCGAACGCTCCAGGAGGCACGATGTACAACATGCCTTACTCCCAGCCTTACCACAGTTCATACATACATCAGAATTCACAGCTCCAGGGAGGGTACTCACCTTACCCTTCTTCCCATCATCACCAGACCGGAGGGCCTATACATCCACAGCCTTCGGGATACAATCAATCATATTATACACAGCACCAGTACAACCCTGGTTACGGTGAATTGCAAGCTGGAACACCGAATATGCGCATGGAGGGACAACCACGTAACTTCATTAATGAATACCGCCGGGCTCAGCTGGCACCAGTTTCCACCACGCGAGAGCACGAGAATCGAAGGCTCTCGACGAGCTATGACGTTTCTTCAACGATTGTCGACGGGTCGTCACGCATGAAGCAATCACGGGCACCTTTGGCCGGCTCAGGTATGTGGAATCCCACAAGAATATACTCTTACCGCACCATTGACACGAGCTAACTCATTCTGCACCTTCTAGGTCACGGTCCTGCGCGACTGTCATTTGCAGTTGCTCCGAGTATGCCACCACGGGGTCCCCCACGAAAACCGAAGCAATCAGGGCACGCTCTGTGGGTTGGCAACCTCCCCCCCTCGACCAACGTTCTTGACCTGAAGGATCACTTTTCGAAAGATGCGACAAACGACATCGAAAGTGTGTTCTTGATTTCTAAGAGCAACTGCGCTTTTGTGAACTATAAGAGTGAGGCTGCTTGTGCGGCAGCAGTGGCAAGATTTCATGATTCCCGATTCCAGGGTGTGCGGTTAGTTTGTCGTTTGCGCAGAGGTGCCAGTACCGCTAGTTCAGGTCAGAGCAATCCGATGTCATCTCGACCGGGCGATGAGGGGGAGGCTCGGGGTCAAGAAGAGAACAGGGAGAAGAAAGTTGTCGAAGAGTCTCTTGTTAGCCGTCCGCAACGACCCTCCAGAGTTCCGGATAGATACTTCATTGTCAAAAGCCTGACACTGGAAGACTTAGAGCTCAGTCGTCGGAGTGGTATCTGGGCGACACAGACTCACAATGAAGCAGCTTTAAACCGAGCATATGAGGTAAGGATCCCTTTCATACATATACAGTGTGTGGTCGTTCTTTTCTAACTTGTCTTTTGACAAACAGTCTGCGGACAATGTGTACTTGGTCTTCTCGGCGAACAAATCTGGAGAGTATTTTGGTTACGCGCGAATGGTGTCTGCCATCACCGATGATGAAGCGCTTGCCCTTGAGGCGCCTCCACGACCCGAGAACCCTCCAAGTGAAGTTGATGATCTGGATGTCATTCCTACTGAAGCAACGCAAACGGCTCCGAAAGGACGGATTATTGACGATTCGGCGCGCGGAACGATATTCTGGGAAGCGGATTCATCCGAGGACGACCGGCACAGTAACGACGATAACGAAGACGAAGCGAATAGCCACAACAGCGACAATGACGAGGAGGAGGACGACGATGATGAAAACGAAGCTGGAGTCGAGGATGTTAAGGACGAAAAGAACACGACGGCGCTGGGCGGAGAAGATGTGGTACCCGGAGGTCAGACATTTGGGAAACCGTTTCGTATTGAATGGATCTCCACGGAGAGAGTTCCTTTCTATCGCACGCGAGGTCTACGCAATCCGTGGAACTCCAATCGTGAGGTCAAGATCGCTCGTGATGGCACTGAGATTGAACCTAGCGTGGGACGGAAGTTGACCCAGCTCTTTCATGTCCATCCCAGTGTGATGTCGACCAGCGGGCAACATGGTTCCGGATTCCAGCGACCATATTGAGGAGCTCGAATTTCTGCTGTCTTTGAACGAAAGATGAATGATTTTTCGAAGTTGGGCGAAAGTTGAGGTTTGTCGAATCCACTATGGGACGCCGAGTTTGGCGGGAAAGAGCCGACTGGGCAGCAGTGATACGTACTGGGAAGGAGCAACACCGCGAACCACCTCCTTCCTCAGACTCAGTACTCTAATGAGTCTACGATTTTATGAAAACAGAAAAGGTTTTGCGTTTTTTCTGTTCTTGCATCATTGGGAAACGGGTAAGATCTTACGAATATTTGTTTTCAATGCTTCTACGTACACGATTATCATGTTTTTTTCTCCTGCAAAAAATATCATTAGGTAGGGGACCCGCGTACATACACAGATAACGGGAGGGAATCATTTCATCATCAAGCCTGTTGTTTTTTTCTTCTATTTCAAGCATACGACATGTCTAGTATTCTTTATTCTTTTTTATTCGCATTCATAGGGTGTTTGAAGATTTGGGGATGTTTTTACTTTCTTTCGCGCTTAGCCAGCCCGTGTTTTAGAGGGAAGAGTGTATGCATGTCTCTGGTCTTCAATGCAAATAATATACCCTTCTTTTTGCATTGTCTGTTGAGCTGTCTAGAAATACGAATATAGAAATACCATACCGAAAAAGAAAAGACAGGATATATTGAATAGATATGAAGGCTTGTATACACTTTAGCTAGGAGGGTGGCTCATGAGTCAACGTTGTGCTATGAGGTGATCAAGGTAAATAATCCTCAAGCCGATTAGTAGTACGACTCGTATCCTCTTATGGACTCGTCAGCACTTGGGAAAATGGGCAAATAGAAAAGGTGCACATGTAAATGGGGACCGCAAATCACATGCTATGGTGTATCGAAGTTGTTGTACATGTGCAAGGCATAGTTAACTTGCAAGGATCTTATATGAAATTAACGAAGCAAGCAAATTACTAGATGCGAGGTTGCTCGTTTCCCAACTATCGAATCAGCACTGATGGCTGTCATCTCCTCTGTGTTCTTCATAGCCTCGACAAACAATCCAGTGGCACACCGAAAATAATTCTATTCCTCACTCCTTAGAGCCAGGCAAACTAAGTTCAAGGGTTCGAGGTCTAGCATCCCATGGAACACAACTATGTGACGCTAACCGTCCAGCAATCATTCCGGGGTAGAAAGTGCGGGGTTGGGTGTATGTCAATCGTATCGCTTGGATGTATACTATTGGATCGTGGGCCACATATTAACATCATAAACAAGGTCCGTTTCTTCAAAGGAATGCTGGGGTATGTCTGAGAATGGGACACAATTCGCTGAGATCGTCAACCCTAAAGTTTCGATTAGACAACGAGATACGATTCGATGGGGATGGATTCGACTCCATGGTCTTCGTTTTAGTGGATTTCACGTCATCGACTCGTCGACAGTCGTGGCGAGTCTGACTATCTGACTGTAAGCTCAATTTAGTTCACATTGCAACGGAAGTCTCCTCGAGCGTGCTGACATGCTGTGAGTATCATGGTAGCGAGTTATCGTCGACAAGGACAATGAAAGTCACAAAGAGTGTCAAGAATTAAGTTGCCAGGTGGTGTGGCTAGGCCGAATGCGGCTACGGTGTGCTTTCACTAGCGCCGAGTCTGATTGTGCTGCCGCTAACCCTAATCGGTCGCATAGTATAGACTAGTATATACAGCTTCAACCGAGTATCAAACTCCCTGGTTGGTTATTGGAAGACACTGACTCTTGCTCAATGCTCACTGGCCATTCTTGGATCCCAATCTCATGCTTGACGGGGTGGCCCAATCACCTCTGAGCTCCTGATTGATCATCAGTCTGCTGCGTTAGATAAGCATTCGTCAAGTACGTAACCTCAGTCCTTGCTGCTGCCGTGTCACATAACGATGCACGATACCGAGCGGTCCATTGGGCACTAGCTGCAACAGTTGCCAGTTACATTCTGCGATTCTATGTCAGTACGGCCTCGTAGAGACGTTCTGGATGCACATGCCACACGCCCTGGTTCGGCGCCGATCATTGGCTGGATCTCGCCACGGCGCACACACCATGAGATCCATGATCCATCCGGCCCAGCCGCTTCCCTCCTTCCCCGCCTGTCTCCCCTGCTCCTTCCCTAGCAACTATCCCTACAGTCAGTCATTCATATAAGGCAATCCATCATGCCCACACTTTCCTCTTCTTCTCTTCTTCTTCTTTTCTTTCTCCTTCTCTTACTCTTACTCTCCCTTCTCCTCTGTTTCATCTCCTTCAAACCAGAAACCGGACAAAGTTACCAACTGCTACGTAGTACGTATGCCCCCGTCTCCGCGGCTCTCAATGGATGGATCTCCGTACTCCACCCAACCGTCCGCCCATTTTTAAGCTCACACCCCCCCGTCTTTGGGTCTGCTTTCAGTGCTTGCTGCTCACTGCTCCCAATGAACAACCGCCCCCAACTGCCCATCGTTCACCGAATCCGCTAATATTTCAAAATTAAAAAGCCTACCATCTCCTCATTGCCTTTTCAATCTGACTTCATCCCTTGTGCGATCTACTCTTTCTTTGTCTGACTCCCGTCTGATCTAGCAGCACGAAGACCAATCGTATCCTTGACGTCACCGCACCATGGCCTGAAACATTCCATCATACGATTCCCACGTTGATCCTGCCAAAAGAAGAAGCTTGCTCCCCTTATCTGCGATCGAAACTGCAATTTATTCTACACCTGAAACGACGTTCCTCGACCCCTGGAATTTGTTGATCTTTATTCTTAATTGTGGCCTCGTCATGTCCAGCGATCGGGCTCATTCTCCAACATCGACCTCTCCGCCTCCCCACCGTCGCCTCTCTTTGAACCCGGCCTCCTTCAGTGAATTCTTCTCGAAACCAAATAACTCCAACATGAACAATTCGACAAGCAATTCCTCCTTCCCCAATCCTATCACGACGGCTGCCGCTGCCAATGCCCAGTCCGGGCGACGACGGATGTCCTTAACAACACTTGGCCTCTCTGGTTCTCCAACCCAGCCCTCCCCCTTTAGCGCCTATGCAGGCCGCCGTGAGAGTCTCTCTAGCTCAGAGAGTTACGAAGACGCCATTGAAGATACTGAACATTCTCCTGCCAACAACCCAACGTCTCCTTTGGCTAGACGCGTCTCATTCGGTGCACAGGCATTGAGAGATTCTGTCCGTGGAGGAAGCGGTTCTGGAAACGGTAGATATCCCTCTTCTGGATCATCTCCCTTGGCGACGCGGCGTCATACTGCATCGTCGAATAGTTCCTCTTATTCACGAGATGACCCTTCTTCTTTGTCTTCATCTTCATCTTCTGCTGCTGCAGGTACTAGCACTCAAAAGCTTAAGAATGAGAGATCTGACCAGTCTTGGCGACCTCTAGGCGAGGGTTTCAATTGGTCTGCCGCCCTCCGGACCAGAGCCGAACGGGCTCCTTCTGTCGGAGGTTCATATCCTGCCTCTTCACATTTGCAACCATCCATGATGAGTCCAAATGATCCTTATGCTCATCAGCGGTCTGCCTCCATTGCCATCATGGAGCAACCCACCCGCGAAATTCACAAGGAGCCGCGACAGAATAAACCGGATTTCTTCCAGGAGAAGATTCTTCGAGCTGATTTCATGGATTAGTCTGCAACCGCTACGATAAGGTCTATCTATCTTCGGGACGTTTGCATATTTTGAACGGCACATTATCCATTACATCAACACACAGGAGAGACTAGTCGAATGTATACTGGGGCGTGGTATTTCACATTCTAAATCCTCTTGAACCAGATTTCAGAGACATCGGCGAGTTCATGCATCAGTCTCATAGTCAGGAAATGGTGCCGTCCATTTCCAATCTACGACAGCAATACTCTCTCTCTATTTGCGAACACAAGTTATTCACGAACATGAAGGCGCATGCCACGGAGTTCGCGAGGCGATCACCGGCAAAGGCTAGATATCGATCATTCCGGCGAGAGTTACGGGAATAACGGTCTCGTCAACATTGCATGCACCTTATATATGGTCATTGTCCAACACTGGGAAAGGAGTTCAATGAAAATGTATTACTGATCATTTCTTTTGTCCTCGAAATCAACCAAAAACGGGCACAGATTCGTATAGGCGTCGGGGTCATTTGTTTTCTCCCCTTTTTCCATGGAATTGTTTCAATGTCGAAAAAACCCACTGTGACACAAACACTGGAGTTGTGAGGAGGTGTATGCTTGAATGGTGTATGGGTTGAAGTCGGTTGCAATTCGTCCTTTTCTGATTTTTCAACTTTCGCATTCGAGATTGTAACATTTTACTACTCAGACTGGAATTTGGAATAAGAAATCTGTCAATTTACTTAATTTGTTTGTATGCTTTGAATTCAAGCCACGAAAAACAATGTCGTGAATGGAAATCAAGTCAACTGCATCCTTAATCATTCAATAATGTTCTAATAAATGGAAGTCGTGATATGCATAATAATATAGGTACTATTGTGATTGATTAAATGATTATACAGCATATACTAGTAAAAAGAACAACACCATCCAAAAGGTAAGTTTGTCAATCACCTCAATAGGGAATACCATTAGTCAACAACTGGAATTGATCGTAACCCTTTGTCGAAATATTCAGGTAACTCTTGCGCGTCAGTTCCCGCATATAATCCGCCGCTTCCCTCTCAGTCTTGTCAAGGACGAATCGATCACGGAAATTCTTGATGGTGTCTGGTTTGAAGCAGGGTAGACCACTATCAAGCATCATAGTGACGATCTGGATGAATTTCGTGGCGTGTGGTCGAGATGCAAGGAAGGCTTTGACTGTGAGCGATTCGAACCATTGATAAGGCTGGGTGGTTGTTGGGTCGTGCGAATGCGTTCCCGGAATTGGGAGACGGAGCGTCGAAGATCCCGATGGCGATGAGTTGGAGCTGCTTGAAGAGGAGTTGTTGATTCCGCCTGTGGAAATACCGCTGGTTATGCTACCGTTGGTATTGCTGCCCGTGAGGTGTGGTCCTCCGCCCATAACTGCTACCATCTCAGACGTTAGTTTGAATGGTGCTCGCTCAAATCGAACACCTCCCGGCGCAATATCGAAACAGAATCCAAAGTCGATATGAATAATGTGACCTGCGTCATCAATCATGATGTTGCCGTTGTGCCGGTCTTTGAATTGAAGCAGATATGAGATGACCGAATATGATGCCATGCTCTTGACGAAGTTGGTGCGCGCCTCTTGAAACCTAGTAGATTCTTCTCCACCGTATTTGGAGACAAAGTAATCATATAGACCGTTGACTGCTTCACGGCCAAGCATGTCTCGTGAGATCGAGTTTGGCAGTACATCAATAACTCCGCAACCCGGTGCAGTGGCTGTGACACGATAGGGGAAAACCCAAACATCTAGACCGACAGAGTTGAACACATTCCTGAACGCTGCGATCAATTGCAGCGCCAAAAGGTCTTGTCGACAGTCATCCCCGACCTTGAAAATTGCCGACTGCCAGACTTCGTATGTCTCTTGATCTTCTGATTTCTCCTTGTCAAGTTGTGTCTTGCCTGCTATCGCTTTACCTTCAAGCGCTTTCGTCTTTTGAATTCGGAATGTGGCCATGTATGGCGCCTTTGCATGACTTTGCAGCGGTTTGCCTGACTTCCGATCGATTCCAACAACTATGCCGTCTGGATTGCTAGGCAAGTAAACTCCAACTTCCACTTTGATCTTGCGAAGCTCTTCCTCGATTTTCTGTTTCTTTTCGGATTTGCTCTTCTTGATGTATGGGCGTAATTTACCAGAAACGTCAGTAATTTCACCGAAGAAGGAGAATTCTCGTTCATAGAAATCGCGTTCTTCAATAGAGAAGCTGGACACTAGTCTGTCTATGAATTTGTCTAGCGTAGGTTTGATCGAGTCCGGCTATTCAAAGTTAGAAACAGACTAGAAGGTCTCATAGGGGACAGGTATTCCGGATCAAAACATACAATTTCAGAATTTTCATCTTTGTAAGCGTTTGCCTTCATGTTCCAAATCACTTGATGAGCGAACAACTGAGAAAGTTTGGCAGACTCATATATGTATCGGTCGACATATCCCAGAGCATCGTAGCGTAAAGCCTGTACAAGTTGCGGGACGAAGTAGAATCTGACATCGATAGAGTGACTTTCTAAAGCCCGCATGGCATACTGAAGTATGAAGGGGTGGTTCCCATAGGCAGGTAAGAAGTATGTTAGAGCTTCAGTAGGAGATACCGGGCTCCAGTATAAGAGATACTTTGCAACATGTCAGCTGCAGGTCAGGATGAAGCGGATTTATACTGGATACTAGCAACCATATCAACTTACCTTTAATTGATGGGTAACATCTGCCGGCAAAGAGGGGCCGAACATCATTTCCAGACTTTCCGGCACTCCCATTGCTTTCTCAGGATACGTAAGGAGTAACCGACGCACGTCGTTGTGGATTTTCTGGGACGGAAAACGAGTGCAAATCTGAATCGCTAAGCTTGCATTTTCGGCCCAAGCAGTTCGCAACAGTTGATCAATGATAGCCTTCTCCTTTGGTTAATATTTGACATCTAACTAGTTATAGAAGAAGATGCTTACCTCAGATTGGTTTTTGCCTCCGAAGACCGTTATGTAGTGCTTCTTTTCCTGCTCCAGGGGGTAAAGCCAAACTCTAAGGCGCATTCGTTCGTTCTCAATCAGGTGCTGTAGAAGTTCTTGTTTTCCTCGCAAGGATTGACGACGGCCCACGTTTGAGGAAGACAAGTTTGCAGTGTATTTCAATGCATCTTCAACATCTTTCAGCACTTTATCTTCGGCTTTTAGTTGAAGGCGATTACCGCCAAAGGACCACCTGGAAAATCGCTTTTGATGAGCTTGTAAAATTTTCAACCAATGTGCGAATTACTAACCTGGGAGGATGTCTGAACCAGCTAAGAGCGGCTGATAATATTTGGTCTTTCAATTTCCACTTGTAGGGACGGCTTTGCGTAGTTGAGTATTGAAGTATTCTCAAGCCTAGCAAGACAATATGGAAATGTATCTCCCGCGAAAGAGGGTGACCATTGGTGCGCTGCAAGGCAACAAGCGTTCTGCTAATTGCTCGCGAGAAGATGCGCTGCAAATGTGGACTCGCCAGCCGTATAGCATTGAAATGACTTTCGAAGAACTGCAAAATGCGCAAATGAGGAGACAAAACCTCTTGGGCCCGTTGCTGCTCTCGGAGAAGTGTTGTCTTGTCCGAAGGAAGTAGGTCTATGACTGTGAAGAAAGGGTCTGGGTGACTGCAATTGGTGAGTACACAACTCGAACATCTCGCAAACAAAATTTCGGACTCACTTGAAAGCAGGATTGAATATACCCTTCTTGGCTAGAGTGATAGACTCCCAAGCGGACGCCACCTCCGCCAAAATTCTTGACTCGGTTTTCGGGTTCTCATTGATAACACCTAGCCAGATTGACACGCCGAACTTAATCGACTCCTTAGTGAATAATCGAAACGGTATATCAACGAGATAGTGAGCGATTGAGGGAAGGTCATCATCACTCCTGCAGAGTAATGCTGCAGCCTTTCGTAACGCATCATGTAATTCGTGGCTAGAAAGATCATAACCAGCGGAGACCCTGAGAGAAAGCTGCTTCAGGAGATTTTCTATCACTTCAATGTATCGCGTAAGGTAAGGATCAACTGTGCCATCTGCGGCTTAGACTTATTAGTGGAGGTCGAGAATGCTTATAGGAAAAACATACTGGTCTGGTCATTATCCTTTCGTCTTCCGTTCCCCTGAGAGAACTCGGAGTATCTATATTCTTGACGGGTGGTATACTGAGCAATCAAGTCAGAAGCACAGTTGACGTTGTCGACCCCGTAGCGTTCAATGTGACCTATGGAGAATATTAGAACAACAATTGATTCTCTTGTGTTAACAACACGTACTCAGTCGCGGGTCACTCTGGGGTATTTGGGATGCCATTTCAAGGGCAAATGAGCGTCCCAACGAAATGTGACCATATGCACCATCGTCCTCGTATTCGGAGAGATACGTCTAGTATGGGCTGTTAGTCAACGTAAGACTTTCTCAAAAGGGCCCAACATGGTACCTGTAAAAGACCTTTCACATCCAACGGAGCAAGATTGATAGCGACCAGCATCCAAGCTTTTGCACGAGAGTGAAATAAGTCCAAAGTTCGTTTTCTAGATTCGTGATTGTCAGATAGGTCGACTGTCACGTCGCCTTTTGTGAAAGTCGGCTTCCATCCGTATTCGTCCAAGTCATTCTCGAGGCAGGATGACCACATTATAGTAAGGAGGTCTAACAAAACAAAGAGTGGAGTTCTATCACAGAGAACGGATGGGGACCGACTGATAATCTTGCTAGCGCAGTCCAAAGCCACTTCCTGGACCCGATGTATACGATGACAGCCAGTAATGAAAATCCCCGCGAGCTGCTTGGATAGGTGTGGGCTAGCAAAACGTTCGCCGGTACCCGAGAGAGTCTTGGACAAATAGGTATCGATGACTTTGTCCGCAACAGCTTTCATGCATTTTCCCAATTCAGATGAACTCAGTGTTGGGTCCAAGAAATACAGGAGAATCCTTGTACAATCCCCGGCCGAGGCTCGAAGACTCTCGATCAATAAGCTCGCATTCAAGAAAATTATTTCCTGATAGCTGATGCGCTTGAGGCTAGACTCATGCTCTGGGAGTTCATTACTGAGAAGCTTCCTCTGTTCCGCCAACCGCTGATGTCCCATGCCACGTCTCAGAATGATGTTCAGTTCAACATCGCTTTCCAAGATTTCGGTGCGATTCTCTGGGACTAAGGGAGGCGACTTCTCCGCAATAGCACATAGTTCACTCCTGAATCGCCGACCAATATCAGACTGAACTGAGATGCCATGCACGGCAATATTAAACCAGGCATCGCGGAACAGAGCAGCTGTATCTTCGTCATATTGTGTAGTCTCGCTGATATCCTCCTCTTTACTCGCGTCACCCGTAACCAGAAGCGCAAGTGGCTTAAGATAGTGAGTAATATCGTCAGGAGATAGAGTGATATCCTTATGTTTGTCATGTCCGAGATCTGACACGTCGCCTTTACTGATAATACCTTCCAGCAAATGTACGAGGTAAGTCGCCTTGTGAGATGGACTGTGCCTCAGTGCCACAGAGAGACGATTCCTTGCATTATGGACTGCATCAGCGATGATGCTGTGGTCTCTAAGCAGAGCTTCTTGGTGAAGGCGGGTGTAGAATTTCAATAAAAGCTGGAACTCCGAGTGCTTGTTGACCAATGCCAGGGCAGCAGTCTCCTGTATGATGTATGCATCTGCTATGATGCTGATTCTACCGATCTTTTGAAGGAGCATGGATTGAGCAAGAGCTGCAATGTTCTCATCTTCACAGTTGACAGCGATAGTGACAATTGCATGAATAACGTTGCGGTGCGTGACTGTAGAGTCCTCCTCACCATTATAAGAGAGAGAGACGACGCTGACGGCATTTGAATGATAGGCATCCACAGTCGGACTGTTCTCTGAGGTATCAGCAGGGAGTTGCACCGGACGCTCAGCACCCGCCGCTATCGGGCTTAAGACATTACCCAATGAATAGAGAGTGGTGATCACGAAATCTTGCGACAGGACTTCGAGAATTTTTGCAAGACACTTGGCTGCAACGCAGACAATTGATTGACTTGTGCCACCTTGTGTTATGAACTTCAGCAGAAGATGACTCAAATTCGAAGCATTGGCAGGCAAAAGCTTTGCGGTACCGGCAATGACTTTGAGCGCCGTGGTTGCCAGATCAAAGGCCGCCATCTGACTTTGATCGCCTACAGTATCCTCAAGCCACGAAAGCAACAAGTCAGTATCGGCCAGTTCCTCATTCAGAGCCATACAATTCAGGAAGGCGACTAAGCATGAGGCCTTCACCGAGAAAGCAAGTTCCTGTTGCCACTGGGAGCCAATCTGCAGGTAGTCGGCGCCATCTTCAAGAAGTTGTATTTTGTCGGTTAAAACGCCTACAAGGTGCTTGACGAGTGCGACTTCTTCGGCTTCATTGAAAGTCTTCGCCAAGATTTTCCCATCTGCATACTTCTCTAGGAATGATGCGTCATTCGGAGCAGCGCACCTTAGAACCGTAGTGACTGTGCAGGACTTGATAAAGCGCGAGAAGCACTGTTGCAATAACATAGCTCCTATTGGCCGCCGCTGAGCGGCGTATCTTCGATTATATCTCTTCCAATCACGCGAGGTGGAATCTGTTGCAGTCGAATTGCGAATCTTCGAAGCCGCGGTCTCCACAGCCATGAGAAAGTTGACGGATAGTATACTTCCTAACCGCTCAACAATGGCTAGCTTCTCCGTTGCATTCCACAACTCGGTGGAGTGCGAGGCAGCTTCCAGAAAGCCGACTAACGAAAGGGCGGTGATCAAAATCTCGATTGGTCCAATAGCACCATCGAGCTCGGGTCGCTCAATCCCCGCTTTCACCATCCCCTTCACAGCCCGCGCGCAGTTATTTAGATAGGTCATGATGGCGCCAGTGGTATGTTCGCGGACCGAGGCATTGTTCACACTCAGATTCAGGAGGCCCTTGGTCAATCCATATGTCAGGGCCTCCCAAGGAGACGGTTTGATATCGTGCAAGAAAGGCGATGCTCGAAACTTCTGGCTGTAGGATTCTGTCAAGTGTCCGGCGAACTGCGAAGTGAGATTCAGCGTCTGGTCATGGAGGGTAACGTTTGACGAGGTCTTGGTCAGAGCAAGGATGATTTCAAGTTCCCGAAGAGCCTATTGTTACGCATTAGATTGGACGAAAGCCATGTAATGAGTCCACGAGCCAACGAACCATGGGGGCTTTTCCGTGTCCCTGAGAGAGCCCATCCCTGAAGCCACCTGATTGTGAACTTTGCGGCCTGCATTCGTTGATCAATCGGGCAACACTAGGCTTCGAGGAGGTCTCTTGGGAGCCCAGAGTATCCAAAAATGCGAGACGCTCGAAGGCTTTGCGTCTGAGACCGGAGGTGCGACTACAAGTCGCATAAAAAAAGCTGTCAGTATCTGTCCGGCGGATAATATTGGTAGACTCACGCATCCATAGTAACGGTAGCAAGCCCCAAGACGGAGCAAATAAATAATATGTTGTGTCAAGTTGAGAAGATGTCAAAAGGAAGTGTTCTCTGTCGATATGTCGAGGAAGGTGCAGATTGATGCCAACATCCCCGGGGGGCATGGCACCTTCCGCGTCACCCGAAAACGCTTAGCCAAACTCGGCAGGAACAGCTCGACTGCGACTTCTATTATCATATAATATCTCCGTTGATTATTCATTTTGTAGAATTATTTTACATTTACTTTACAGATGAATCTATTTTTCTTCTTTCTAGCCCCGATAAACGTCGACCGTGGGACATCGCTTCAATGTCTATGGGTATGATATCATGAGCCGCGCACCAATAATGGGCGAGTCTCCTATAGGTTGTTTATTTGTATACTCTGTGAAGACAAGAGGATGTAGCATGGAAGAATCAATGGCATAGTTTGTTTTGACTCATTTTACCCCTCTACTTTTTCTTTGAAAGTATTGGTTGAAGATTGGAGAGATAGAAAATATCGATCTGGCCCATCGTTGCCTAGTCGCTTTCTTTCTTTAGAGTCTGTAGGCTGTTGCGGCTCCGCCTGACTACTGCGCCTGCTCCACTGCTTACTTACGGAGTACAATTTACAATCATTAACTTCTCTCTTTCAGATTGCAATTCCGTTGGTGTCAGACTGCTTGCATCACCAGAAAGATGAGATAAATTAAATTTGACAAATATTCCTCTCGCCCACGTGTTGGCTGGTCTTCGTGTCTTCGTCTGACTCGTTGCAAGAAACATCTGATCTGCTCAATAGGCTTGTTACACGCGTCATTGCTCAACTTCCAAATGGCGCCTCGCAATGAGCGAAGCTCGCTGAAGCGTCGTCGGGTATGGATTTGTGTTTCTTGCTCATGTTTGGATTTCCTATCAGTGCTCTCGCTAATTCTCATGGATACCACAGGAAAGCGAAGAGCAGCCGGAGGTCCTAAAGTCACAAAAGCCGCGACGTTCAGAGCGATTGGCCTCTCAAACCGAAACAACAACCGTCGCGAAAACCCCAATTAAGAATACATACCTCCCAACGCCTTTGACACACCATGATTCTACAGCTACCGATATACAAAAGGCCGTAACCATCACCCCCGAAGGACGCCGTATCGCGAGTCCGGAAGAAAGCAGCCTGCCAGTCTTTTCGTCTCCGCCCGGTGACACGCAAGCGCTTTCTCAATTTGTCTACCCGCCGCGAGCGTTCGCAGACGACGTCGAAGATGAAGCTGCGGAAGGTGTCTGGGGTTATCTGATTCCCCTGGATGACAAGGCTGGACATGCTCTGGTGCTGAAGAAAAGGAATAGTTGTGATACCGGCTCGTGCGGCGGCCAGACTGACAGAGAAGCAACAAGCTCGCCCAGTCGAAGTGCAAAGAAGCAGTCAAAGACACCCAAGAAGCCAGACTCTGCCAAATCGCCGGCCCATCCCCCCGGTGGCTATCTGATTGGACGTCACCCTGAATGCGGTAAGCTAACATCCATACAATTTTCACGAAAGATGAGCGCGCTAACGTAATGTCTGTATAGACCTCGTTTTAGACATCCCAACCATATCCAATCGACACTGCTTGATCTTCAATGAAACAAGAAACGGAGACGTCGTTGCTGTTATCGAAGATCTTTCCAGCAATGGAACCTTTGTCAACGAGGCTATCTTGGGTCGCAATAAAAACCGGGAGCTTGAGGATGGCGACGAGGTTACAATCATTGACGAGGCTCGATTCGTCTTTCGATATCCACGGACAAGGGACACCAGTGGATTCCGCCAACAATATAGAATTCTTCAGCAACTTGGAAAGGGCCATTTTGCAACAGTCTATCTTTGTGTGGAGCGCGCTACCGGTAAGAAATTTGCCGTCAAAGTGTTTGAAAGGCGCCAAAGTGAGTCACAGAAGTCACAAGCCGAAGCTCTTCAGCAAGAAATTGCTCTGTTGATGAGTGTCAACCACCCGAACGTTTTGTGTCTCAAGGATACATTTGATGAACGCGACGGTGCCTATTTGGTCCTGGAACTTGCCCCCGAGGGCGAGCTCTTTAACTACATTGTGAGAAAGCAGAAGTTATCCGAGAGCCAGACTCGCAAGGTATTCGTCCAACTGTTCAATGGTTTGAAGTATTTGGTAAGCAAGCTTGATTCAATGATGTTCAGAAACATAGCTGAAACCCATCCTGCAGCATGACCGAGGCATTGTCCATCGTGATATCAAACCTGAAAATATTCTTCTTGCAGACAAGAACCTCCACGTGAAGTTGGCCGATTTTGGTCTTGCCAAAATCATTGGAGAAGACTCTTTTACGACTACCTTGTAAGTTACCATTCGCTTGACGTTGAAGATTTTCAGAGCTGACTGTCTCCAGATGTGGAACGCCGAGTTGTAAGTATAGAAACAGCTCCAGGAGAGATAATACAAACTAATGACGAGATAGACGTCGCACCCGAGATCTTGGAAGAGTCCCGGCACCGGCGATACACCAAGGCTGTTGATATCTGGTCCCTCGGTGTGGTGCTTTACATCTGCCTCTGTGGATTCCCACCTTTTTCCGATGAGCTCTGTACTCCTGAAAACCCGTACAATCTAGCGCAACAGATCAGAATGGGCCGATTCGACTACCCCTCTCCTTATTGGGATTCCGTCCCAGACATTGCGTTGGACCTAATCGATCGAATGCTCACGGTGAATGTTGAGAAGCGAATCACGGTTGACGAATGCCTCGAGCACCCTTGGCTGACTGGCAAGTTCCCAAGCGTTGCTGATAGCACAGACGGCTTGACTGGCGCCATGGACCAACTTGATTTCTCAAGGCGAAAAGTTGAACGTGAACGGACACTGCTCAGTTCGATCGTTGATGTTGAGGTCCACGATGTCGTGCAAGACGACGAGGAAGAAGTCAAAGTCTTTCGCAAAAACCCAGCCAACAAACACCCTCAGAACCATGAACCCAAACCGGGTGCGAACCGTCCGCCAGCTGAATTCGTTAATATGGGTGGTCGAGGTGACCAAGTCTTGTACGAAGATGATGCAGGCACTCGATATCCTCCCAAGGGTCATCTCAAGAACTAGGCTTCGACTACATAGCCCTATTATTATTATCCCGACAGACCTCTAGCGAGGCCGGAAGACCATGTGTTTAATCGTTTTTATACTTATGTGCGTTGAGGAGTCTACGAGGCAATCAGAGCCCGATGTAAAAAGGAATGTCAACAATTGGCGGGCGTTTATGTATATTATTAGTAATTAGGCTAGCAATGAACAGATATTTGTCTATAGCTAGCTCCAGCAACAATATCGTAAGGTGATTAATATTCTCGGCGATTGCATTGGACGATGCGTTGACTGTTCGTGGCGTGACTCCGGGTAAAAAATTAAGGACACAGGCCGACTATGCCCTTCTCGGTTAGTCAGGCCCAGTTGCCCCTGGATAAGCAGCCAGCTTGGCGGGCTCAATAATTTATGAGCTCAGTTAAAGGGAAAAGGGAAAGACATCAGTCAATTACACTCCTCACCGACCATCACCGTCCTGACACTCTTTATATCCACGCCCGCCCGTCTCGGTCACTTGAACTTTCTATTGTTGTCCCACGCGATTGCTCTTGAGTCCGTAACCAGGACCGTCATACACCATGGGGCTTTTCGCCGCTGCCCTCGACAAAATCTGCGAACAATGCTCGACGCAGTCAATCTACGTGCTCGCCGGACTGGGCTTCGCCACGGTGATTGTCTTGAGTGTCGTGATTAACGTGTTGGCTCAGTTGTTGTTCAAGAATCCAAATGAACCTCCTGTCGTGTTTCACTGGTTCCCGTTCATTGGCAACACGATCAGCTACGGTATCGACCCGTACAAGTTCTTTTTCGAATGTCGCAGGAAGGTAAGGCGGAGCCCATGAAACCTAGAATCGCATCCGGGCAGATTGGCTAATTTACTGCCTGTTAATAGTACGGCGACATCTTCACGTTCATCCTACTCGGCAAAAAGACCACCGTCTTCTTGGGAACCAAAGGCAACGACTTTATCTTGAACGCGAAATTGCGCGATGTGTGCGCCGAGGAAGTTTACTCTCCTCTCACGACACCCGTGTTTGGCAAGCATGTTGTGTACGACTGCCCTAATTCCAAGCTTATGGAACAGAAGAAGGTGAGAACATAAAAAGACAAAGCCATTTGACTAACAACAAGTACTAATGATGATGATGCAGTTTGTCAAATTCGGTCTGACCTCGGATGCGCTACGTTCTTACGTCGAATTGATTACCAAGGAAGTCAACGAGTACGTCGCAAACGCTAATGCCTTCAAACAACCTCGCGGAACCATCGATGTCGGTAAAATCATGGCAGAAATCACAATTTATACCGCTTCTCGATCGCTACAAGGCAAGGAGGTCCGAGACAAGTTCGACTCGACATTCGCTGAATTGTATCACGACCTTGACATGGGCTTCGCTCCTATCAACTTCATGCTTCCCTGGGCTCCTCTCCCGCACAACCGCAAGCGCGATGCCGCCCAGAAGAAAATGGCAGAGACTTACATGGAAATCATCCGGAAGCGTCGTCAAGCTGGAGGAGAGAAGGATTCTGAGGATATGGTTTGGAACTTGATGTCTTGCGTCTACAAGGATGGAACCCCGGTCCCTGATATTGAGGTTGCCCATATGATGATTGCTCTGTTGATGGCCGGTCAGCACTCTTCGTCTTCCACCATCTCTTGGATCATTCTTCGACTAGCCTCGCAACCCAAGATTACCGAACAGCTGTACCAGGAACAGATTCGAGTTCTAGGAGCCGATCTTCCCCCGCTTACCCATGAGAACTTGCAAAAACTCGAACTTCAAGCCAACGTCATCAAGGAGACCCTTCGTCTACATGCGCCTATCCATTCTATCCTCCGCGCTGTCAAGAGCCCCCTTCAAGTTGAAGGTACTCCCTACGTCATCCCTACCTCCCACAACGTTCTCTCATCCCCTGGTGTCACTGCACGATCCCCTGAGCACTTCTCCGAGCCTTTGGACTGGGACCCTCACCGATGGGATGGTGTCAAGGCCACCGAGGATGACGAGCAAGTCGACTATGGTTATGGTCTCATCAGCAAAGGTGCTGGAAGTCCCTACCTGCCTTTTGGAGCTGGACGTCACCGTTGCATCGGCGAGCAATTTGCGTACGTTCAATTGGGTGCCATCTGTGCGGCATTGGTCAGACAGCTCAAGTTCAAGAACTTGCCAGGTGTCGAAGGTGTTCCGGCAACTGATTACTCTGTAAGTCCTTTACTGAATATCACGATTACATACTCCGTACTAACATATACCCTTATAGTCATTATTCTCACGGCCCTGGGCGAACTCTATCGTTCAATACGAGAGAAGGGATGCGACTACCAAGGCTTGATATGCCCAGGCTTTTACTAGCATGTCGTCTTTGCAGGAGTAAGGTACTTGTATGATTCTTATAATGTCGTTTTCTATCACTTTTCTCTATACATCATATCAACATTAATATCAGGAAGTGCGTGCACCGTTTTGTCTAGAGCTAACGCTGAGACATATACATCATGCGCTGTTCCATTCTTGTATATTGTTCCATAACGAGATCATTTGAAAATTGCCTCGAGGACGGATTGTCTCGTGGATATAGAACTTTTAATGCATAAAACAAACATATATACACAATTGATGATTTTTCCGCTTGAAATCTTTTTTACTAGTATCAATTGATCTAGATAGACTATGAGGCACAACGTTCGTTCTAATATAGACATTGCTAATTGAAAGAGGTAACTAAATTTTACATGTTCTCTGATGAATGGAAACTCGAATACCGCAACGCAAATCCCGCTGACAGCCAACATAATGTACAAATATCCCCATGACATGATGCAGTAGAGTCATGAAATAGGCTCCAAGAGACCACAGAAGATTCTCAACAGTTTTTCTTTTGATACAGTCACACTTGCAGAAAGATGTAAATGGCTTAAGCTCCGGCAGCCCTTCTCTCTGCACTTCGCTTCTTTGCCCGAACCTCAGCACGTCTTCGCTCACCACCATCGACCTTTTGTCCGCGTTTATCCTCCCACATACCTTCTGTCGCTTTGATCAAGACCGCCGAACCATTAGTACCTTTCAATGCCTGAATGAAAGGTCCTTTCACTATGGATCCTCGATGAATCTTCATATGCGCATACTTCTTGATCACGTCGCTGGGCTTATACTCGTATTTCTCCGCATCCGGTGCAATATTGACAATCACCTTTCGCATTCCCGGCGACAATGTAGCGGATGCACTTGGCAACGACGTATTGACCTCCTCACCCTGAGTTATCGAGGATTCAACGGGGACCTCAACAACACGAAGTTGAGCAGCGCCATCAACAACGACATCCAAATCTCCGCCGGGGCCGTAGATGCCATGCTTGAACTTCTCGCGCTGTCTGAGCAGGTATCGTCGTTGTCGGGCCGGTTCGATTCCGAGTTCTCGTAGTTCTGCAGAGGAGAGGGAGAAGAGACTGTCCCAAGAGGTGAATTTGCTGGCGTGTTTGTGCATTTCGCGGCCAATCAGGGACAGGAATGTCGGTACATCAGGGACGAATGGCGTCGGTTGAGGGATTATGGGCGTTGCTCGTTTCTGATGAAGACATCTCACGCATTGCGATGTTGGTGTGGAGGGAGAAGAGGGCGCGAAGACACTGAGAAGGGTTCTCGAAGAATTTATGAGGCCGCCGAAACGGCGACTGGGAAGGAGCATGTTTGTTTCTGTCAATCACACCGACACCATCAATTGCTGTTCGTATAATTGTCAGGAAACGGCTTTGGCGACTCCGTGAACTGGGTGTTGAGCAATGGTCAAGGTCAGATGTGCTCGTAAGACTTGACAGTCGTTTTTTTGAGGTTATCCAATCGGCGTCGGCAAGGTTTGATGTTGGACCCGGCGGACTAAGGCCCCTGGCTGGATCAATAATAGTCCGCCCCGCGGAGCTCAGAAACACCTCGAGCTCTCTCAACTACGTACTCAGTATGACATCGAACCTCTTTCATTATCAGATTATTTCTCGGATCATGGTTCTCCTTTTTATCATGTGATAGAAGCTTTCAAATTCTCTCTTTGACTGAGCCAGCTCCCCAGATATTCAAACATGGCGGTATCACCTCTCACTTCACAGTCACCTTCTGGTGCTTCGGTCTCAACATCTACAGCTTCCAAGGCGAAAAGCCTTGCTGTAAGAAGTGGAAGCCAGGGTGCTCCTGCATCTCCATTCAAAAATGCCACCGCAGCATCGGGACTGTCTGATCAAATGAACGATAATGTGAGGCGGAGATATGTCAAGGGTATGAATTGCTACTCTTTTACAAGTTCTTGTCTGTCTGACCAGAAAGTCTAGACAAAAAACTCGGTGAGGGTACTTACGCCGTCGTATACCTCGGGTACTTGCGCGAAACGCCTTCGTCCCTTGTTGCCATCAAGAAGATCAAAGTCAACGCTGAATATCGAGATGGGCTCTCCATGGACGCCATTCGAGAAATCAAATATCTACAAGAACTGTCTCATCCCAATATCATCGCCCTTCATGACGTCTTTTCTTCCAAGGATCAAAACCTTAATCTCGTGCTCGAATACTTGCCACTGGGCGACCTCGAAATGCTGATCAAAGATGGCAATATCCAATACGGTGTGGCAGATGTCAAAGCTTGGATGGGCATGCTTACAAGGGGTGTCTGGTTCTGCCACGAAAATTTTGTCTTACATCGTGATATCAAACCGAACAACTTGTTGATTGCGTCGGATGGCGAAGTGAAACTTGCTGATTTTGGTTTGGCACGGTCATTCGCAGATCCGTACTTGAACATGACACATCAAGTCATCACTCGCTGGTATAGACCGCCTGAGCTCTTGTACGGTGCCCGGCAATACTCTGCCGTAGTGGACGTGTGGTCGATGGGTATGGTCTTTGCGGAGCTACTTCTTCGTGTGCCTTTTGTGGCTGGAAACAGTGATATGGACCAAATCGCCAAGATCAGTGAGGCATTCGGAACTCCGACGGAAGAGAATTGGCCTGGTGTCACCAGATTGCCCAATTACATCCCCCCTGGAGATCGAATTACTCCTTTACAAGGGAGGGAGTTTTTCTTACGCCAGTTCCCTACGGCTGGACCTCTCGGTGCTGATCTCTTGATGTCCATGACCACCCTTGATCCTCGAAAGCGGAGTTCGGCGCGTCAGATCTTGCAGCATGCTTGGTGGAGAAGCGAGCCCAAACCGACTCCCAAGGAATCTCTGCCACGAAAATCGGGAGGCTCGCAAAAGATGGGTAGCGATCTCTCACGGCGAGCCGGGGAAGATTCCGAGGGGCGGTTCAAAAACGCTGCTCGACAACTTGATTTTGGGGTGAAATGAGCACGTAATAACCATTGGAGATCATAGATGGTCTTTACACCATTCGCCGCGTCAATGAGCATCATTCTACATTGCTGCTTGAGCTCATCGGGTTTCATGGAATACGATTCAATACCCGAATCAATGAACACATCGAAAAACCGTACAGACATCCGGCCGCCAAGGGCGTCCAACCAATAAATGGCATATGCTGTTGACCCCGGACCTCTGAAAGAGAGGCCATATCTCGTATGATGCATTGATATGATAGGAGAAGCAGATGCAGGAGGCGAATTTTAGATCTGGTCAGGGGATGCTGTTGTCATGTTTGCTGGCTGGCTGGGATTAACACGAATCGGCTATCGCGTCAGGCTGTTTGCATCTTCTCGGCCCTGTCCATAGGGTAGATAGATAAACCCTGTAATAGAGAATCCGGATTCTTTTCCAGCTTCATAGTAGAGAGAGACGAGTATATAGCGCCGGCCATTCTCCCTAAGCAGTATACATGCGCGCTTGTAGTTACACTTGGTGTAACAATCCCGACCTTACACGACAGGGAACGTTAAATGATTGACACCATCTCATCAATCAACGTGCAAAATCGATCAAAGAATAGAAATACTCCGTAGGGACCGAGTCGTTCTGTCGTACAAGATGAGGAACGAGTGTGAGATGTCGGAAATGAGATTCGACGGCGATCCCTCAGCTTACTTTTCTGAAGGATTCCGGCCAACCGGCAATGCCTCAATGCCTGGGCCAGACGCTTGGGCCAAACATTATTCTGTAGGCTGCATCGTGCATTGCATAGACAGAGTAGTGAGGAGTCAGTGAGTGTAAGTATTATCAAGGTGGATGCTAGCTGTTCGTCCTTGAAAGGCACAGTCTCATGCTGTGTTTCCTGATATTCGCGTCCTCCCGTGCGTTGTGATAGACTGATACAGTGATACCCCATGCGTGTGCATAATCATACTCCATTCTGAATTGGCGCAATCCCTGGAGTCCTATTCGCCGGGCCAGGGGTGCTTGTGTTTAATTGTTGTTTAATTGTTCAGGCCCCTTGTGGATAGCAGAGCACGCTGCTAAGCTGGAGCGAGCCTAGTGACCGCGAAAAAGAGGGAAGGAGCCTATTAGCGCCCGCTCCTGCCAGTTAGCGCAGTAGTTTACCCCTTATGGCTCCTTCCCTCGCTTTTTCTTGACCTCAAGCACGGTGATGTTACTTTATTTAATTATTTCTAACGTTCTCGACTTTACTGAAACCCACTCCCTCATCCACTTCCTCAAGAGAGAAACTATCTCGTCGGTACTCGAATAGCACCGCGCATTGGACGCGTTTTGTTGTTGTATTTACGTTTGCTTATCCTACGACCCCCCACGATAAGCAGCAACGCTTGGATCGGTCTGACCTATCGCAATCACCACATCTCTTCTCCTCCTGTCCGTGTGTTCGCAGCCAGTTTCATCTTGGCAAGGCATTCATAGGAAGAAAAGACAATTCGACTCAGTTCTTCGCTTTCGTACAGCTTCGAGTTGCGAGTCTCAAATATTTGTTGTGATGTAAGTGAGTTTAGAATCTGCCCGCATCTGCAGCTTTGACAGCAAAGAAGAGACGTGCCTGTGGCTGTTCATGAGAGAGATGCCTCTGACATGGGGTTGGGCCACTCGAAAGAAACTGCTTCCGCTCCCTTTTTCTATTACTTTTAGCTAGTCTGTGTGAGGGGCTCGATCAAAGAACGCTTTGCTGATCAGACATCAGATGATTCAGTGAATATAGAACTTCGGTGAAGGCCTCATTTCGGCGAAAACCGTCTAAACCTGAAATCGACCAATGGGCTGAGTCATATACGGGCATCTCGTTGTCACAAAGGGTAATCCGAACACACAAAGAATCGGCAGACACCATGACCACTCAGTCCACCCTCCCTCGATCGTCGAGCCAAGCGAGCAATGCACCGACTGGCAGCCTGGCTTCGCTCCCTCCGCGAAAATTGAAACCGTTATCTGCCGTTTCAGATTCCCAAAGAAGCGCGTCGCCTTCACCCTCCAAGCTTCGTCCACCCACAAGACCTTCTCTAGGCGGAAACAATCAACGGAATTCTTCCATGCGTTCCGTCTCGGGCACAACGACACCAAATGGCACCGACAAGAGTTTGCGAAGGTCTGTCAGTATAGCAGCCTTCCCTCAACCTCCAAAGTCGAGTGGCAGATTATCAATGGCCTCGATATCCAGTTCGACTTCGCATGTTCCGTCGACGGCGCGCAGTACCCCGGATATTACCAAGTCAGCCACAATCAAACCCAGAAAACAGACGAGACTCAGCTCAGCAACCATTGCAAGCAATCGTAGCTCAAAAGCAGTTTCTCTTCTCGATCACGGCAGCGACGGAAAGACGGTCTTGAACGCGGCAGTGAGCAGAGACTCTGAAGGTCAATTCAGTATCTCCCCGCCGCACAGCAGAAGCTCGTCAGCGCAGGGTTCGTATTCGACGAGCGCGACGACATTTGATGATACGGAGGAGACAGAGCAGGACTCCAAGGACGCCTTGGGAGCGGGCAAAAAGGGCGCCCGACCTAAAGAAGCAAAGGGCAATGTCATCGTTAGTGTGCGAGTGCGTCCGGATAACGGCGCGAGCGAAAACTCGCGTGCGGAAGGAGAATGGATGGTCGACGGTCGAAGGTCACTGATATCCTTTCGAGGAAAAGAGAGCTACGATTATCTTTATGGTGAGAAATCACGAATCAACATTTACAGTATTTCATTCTAATGACGTCTAGATAATGTTTTTACCGCGCACGACAACAATTCCAAAGTCTACGATTCGTCGGCCAAGCGTCTAGTTCGGAGAGTCATGGAAGGCTACCATGGAACTGTTTTTGCTTATGGAATGACGGGTACCGGAAAGACATTCTCCATGCAAGGAACCGCCTCATCGCCCGGTGTCATCCCATTGGCAATTACGGACATCTTTTCATATATTCGCGAAACCCCACATCGAGAGTTCCTGCTTCGTGTCAGTTATTTGGAAATCTACAATGAGAAGATACACGATCTACTCTCGGCTTCGAGTGCAGGTGCAACCGGACCCAATGCGCCTCCGCAAGAGGAAATCAAGTTGCGTGAAGACAGTAAGAGAGGTGTCTATGCCACACCTCTGAAGGAAGAAATTGTGCAAAGTCCAACCCAACTTCTCCGTGTCATTGCCCGCGGAGATCACGCACGTAGGACGGGTAGCACCCAGTTCAATGCGCGGAGTTCTCGAAGTCATGCCGTCGTCCAAATTGTGGTGGAGAGTCGTGAGCGAGTACCCAACGGCAATTCAACCCAAGACAAGCGGTCTGCAGTGGGTCCAGGAGGTGTACGAGTCTCAACCCTGAGTCTGATTGATCTTGCTGGTTCTGAGCGTGCTGCAGAGAACAAAGAGAGGCGGACCGAAGGTGCTCACATCAACAAAAGTTTGCTTACACTGGGAACGGTGATTGCGAGACTTTCAGAGAGCAAGGAGAAGTCGGCTAATGCAGCGGATAAAGAAGGCAAGCATTTGCCCTATCGTGATAGTAAGTTGACAAGGCTACTGCAGCCAGCATTATCGGGAAATTCACTCGTCAGCATTCTCTGTACAATACAAATCGGCGCGTCCGGCAGCGCTGCCCCTGCCAACACACATACAAACGAAACACTCAACACTTTGAAATTCGCTGCCAGAGCAAAGAACAATATTGTTAGTCATGCCAAACGAGCAGAAGAGGCGTATGGAGGAAATGGAGACGGCGGGAGTAGAGTATTGCTGGAACGGTATCGAATGGAAATTCAGACTCTGCGTGCTCAATTGGAAACGCAAAGCAAAACCCAAGCGGAAAACGACATGAAGATGGAAGAAGAGCGGATGGAGAAGGAAGCTGAAGCTCGCCACGAAGAGCAAATGCTTGAAATGCAACTGGCTCGAACTGCTCTAAAGGAGCGAATTGAGCATCTGAATCGACTCATTCTTTCTTCCAAGTCTACTGGTGTTAATAGCAACGGTGGCACCGCTGCCTTTGATCGATTATCGACCATGTCTGGCATGAATGACACACGTACACGGTCTTTGTACTCTTCGTCGAGTCAATCTACACTTGGAGCGAACTCGTTACGACGGACGGTGTCGCAACAGTCTCTGCACAGTACTGACCCTGGTAGCGGATATCAGTTTCGACGTTCGTCAATGGTGCCAGATGAGGATGATGATACCGTCGGCGAATTTGGTGATGGAAATGCCAGTCTACAGATGCAAGTGACTGCGTTACAGGCCGATTTGGCGGATAAGAATCGGTACATATCCACGCTTGAACGTCGACTACTTCAAGCGAGGCGATCAAGTCATTCGAGGATGTCAATGGGTTTGTCGCAATTGAAGAACGGCGACGATGCCGATATGATGGCATTACTACGTGAAAAGGACATGGAGATATCCGAGCTACGTATCCAGCTAGACGACAAAGACCGGATGCTCACTGCTCTGCGTTCAGCAGCTCGTCAGCGAGATGTCGCTCAAATGACTATTGACATCCCAGGACAGGATAAGCGAACCATTGGCCATCAGACCAGCGGGAGCAATGCAAGCTCACTTGCCAGCCCCCTTAGTGCCACCAGTCCGGTCAATACTCTTTCACTCGCCAGTATCTCGGAACGAGAGGTTAATCCTCACAGGAAGAGCGTTGATGAGGTGTCTCGCATGCTTGATGAGATGATACAAGACCGCGTTGAGCAAGGTCATTTGAATAAGAATTCTCGTCGAAGCCTCTTGTTTGCGAGTGGAACAGGCAATCAACCAGACCCAATCTCGCCCAAGCCGCCTGCAATTAGCGTTCCTGACCCGCGAACTTCCATCATCGAAGTCCCAGAGGATGTATAATGCAGCCATCCGTTCATCTATCCATTCGGTCTCGACGAAATCCCATATTAATGATATGACTATTCTCTTTTATTCGATACACTGAGGACATAGACCTTCACCTTTGTTTTCGGCCTTTCTTTTCTTTTCTACTCGATTACTCATTATTGAACGGCGCTTGGGATTCTGTTTGATAAACCAAGACTCTGTTGAATCCGGCAAAGTCTCTGAGGATGACTGCACATCTATTCTCCCATGCATATCTGGTTCTCGTTTCAAAGTTTTTGTTGTTTTGTCGTGCCTTGTCATTGTATACTTTTACCATGCTGCCATGATCTTGATTTGTGTTGCGGCATGCCTATCTAATGTCTGTTTTTCTTCCTTCTTTGTCCTGGCCGGGTTGTCGGCTAGCTTTCTGATACCCCAGGTTTCTTGTTGAATGTGTACGTTATTATGACTCCGGAAATTGAATCTGTGCTCGCTTGTCTCCGCATCAGGGTAGCATTGATAGACCGGGGGGTGTAAGCGTGATCTGACGATCATGAGACGATGAAACTCGAGCAGTCGAGGAATGTAAGCTGTGACAAAGAAGAGGAAGAGTAGCATTGGTGTCATTTGGTGACTGGGATAATGGATTGCGAAGGAAGGGTTAGCGCAACCCCTAGACACTATAGACATTAGAAGTCTAAGAAAGAGCCCCTCCCGTGTTTCATCTTGACAATCTTCCGTCCACTCACATCAGCTCTGCTTACAGCGCCACCTCTTTTTCTGCTGCTCCGTGAAACATCAACCACGATTTAGCATTTGCATCAAAACGCCTTGCGTCTGGCTGACCGGCCGACTGGCTGGCAAACATGTTTATAACCCTTCTTCGGGCCCGCTGGTGGCTTACAGCGTTACATACTAGTGCTGCTACTACGCCTGAGATGTATTTTTATCCATTGTTTGCTTCGAGCTGCTGTTCGTGACTTTCTTTGAGCTTTGTTTTGTTACTACTATACAGTGACCTATGCCTGGTTGCAGGGTATTTGCTGTCTAATTTCTCTTCATACTGTTTCTTGACTCGAAGTTCGAGGACATATAGCTACACAATCATTCATTCGCCTTCGATATCAATTCTTCAATTCGAGCGAGAACTACTCGGCACCTTATTTACACCATCGCGTCACAAACTTTCCCTTTATCCAGCTTAATTTATCTTTTTGTTCTCAGAGGAGCTGTCATTGGCAGTGATTGAGCCATTTTCATGGATCATCAACTACAATATTGACTTCGGCTACTATCCAAGTGGTCCAGAGTCATCAAGAGCTGCACCGGTACAATCTCCTAGCTTTTATACGGTGCTACTCGTTGTGCCTTTTGTCACCCTAGAGACCACAGGCTATGCATGAATATACTCAATTGAGATCCTTCGTTGAATCGTGACCTGCAATCGTCATTGTCTCAGAAATCTAACAAGATGATCATCTCATCTCGACAAAACCCGCCCAAGATGTCTCTTCGACGAACAGCTGCACATTCTCCGGCACTCACTTCGAAGAACAGCTTGTTAGTTCCGCTTATCGATTCACCATTGCCGTCTCCCGTTCTACCCTCAATTGTTCCCAGCCATGGAAAAAGACCCCCAGGCGCAGGGAAACGCAAAGCATTTCGCATATTCCGCTTATTAGCCGTGTGCGCCATAATAATCATCCTCATACGCATGCCTTTGTTTCAGTTATTGAGTGTACCGAGTCTCGTTCAGAAGTGGCTTGCCGATGACAGGAACTATCAGTTGCCCTCTATACTTCCGGTTACAGCGTCTCCTGTTATAATGACAAACGAGCAGGGCCGTCAGAAATGGACCGTTCATATTCCAGCTGGCATGGAATTCCCTTTATCTCCCTCACAGATCGGAGACTTGAGTTCGCAATGCTTTCAGATGTCTCAGCAGGTTTCTGATGGCAAACATCAGCCTTTTGATTATTCTCGATCCGATCCAAACTTTATAGATATTACCGACAGACAGTCGACTAGACAGGTGACAGGATTACTGTCTACCAAGCAGACTGTTATGCAGAAAAAGTCAACTCTATACTGTGAAAGCAGTCTTACATTCGTCATGCAATCCGAAGATGCAGGTCTGGGAACCACTCTCATGAACTTGTGGATAAGCTATGGGCTTGCACAAAAACAGGGTCGCAGTTTCTTCATTGATGATACTAATTGGGCTTATGGAAGATTTTCGAAATATTTCAAACCGCCTCCGAAACCCACATGTCGCCAACCACCACCAGCTTTGAGGCTGCCTTGTCCTCTTCAGGCACGACATCTTGTTGTGTCTTCATCCAATGCGCCCTGGATCTTTGGTGATAGCTTCAAAGAATACTTCAAGAGTCCTTTTGCCGTGAGTGAAACGCGGCAAAGGGAAATCTTTGAAATGGCCCGTAGTGGCTATGAGGCTCTCTTTCACCTTATCGGTGGTGATGCCTCGTATCTTCAACAGCGTATCCAAGGACTAAACAGAGATGTTCGGTCCAAGGGTGGCATTGCAATCGGTATTCATGTTCGCCACGGCGACTCGCACCCACTTGAACCTCAATATAAAGACTCCTATATCCCTCTCGATATGTACGCGAAGCGTACTAGCACAATCTTCCATGCTCACTTGCAGCAAGCGCATGGAGATACTGCATTGTCTCAGTCTATGGCATCACATTCAAAAGTCATGCTAGCTTCTGATGATCCCGAAGTATACACTTCATTCGAACTGGGCGGAGCAGAAAGAGCTCAGAGCTATATTGCCCTAGCAAGTAAGTCAGCCCTGGACGCTGCAAGTAGCGAGGGTCTATCGAACGAAAACGTCGGCTGGGAGGGAGGTTTCTTCCAGGACATGTTCTGGTCTCTCGGTGTTGAAGCAAGTGACTATTCGGAGCTTGGAGGTCCATTTCCATCCAACCGAGGACCAACGGAGCCAAAGACATTGAGTGTCGAAAGCGTCGCTGAACAGCGTCGCCTGCGCCCCTCTAAGGAGTCACTGCAGGTTCGGGAATGGATAGGTCGTGCATACCTTTTAGACGTGGCAGTCTTGGGTCAAAGTGACCGAGTCATATGTGATGTGAGTAGCGCATCATGTCGACTTTTGGCTGTGATGATGGGGTGGAATAAAGCCATCACACACAAGTCATGGCACAACATTGATGGGAATTGGCCTTGGTCATTCATTGTCCCTTGATCATAGCACAGGGCTATATATAAATGAAGTTTCAGGTCACTACTAATGGATAAATAATTACCGAACATATTACATATGTAAACTTCTCCTTCAACGCCCCGTAAATACGGAGTAATCATATGAAAATCAACATTTGTACAAGTAAAACCTGGTATCGACCATATAAGTAAAGATATCAACAAACGCCACAAACAATAAACGTGGCCTATGTATAGCCTCATCATCGCATATAAACATGTTCAATCAATAGACCCATAAATCCCTCTTATGCAATAATCTCGAGTTCAGAAGTGCGGTTAGTTGCATATACATCCTTCCATTCATCCCATAATCGGTTGAGTTCCTGAACATATCTGCTATGTAATTCGTTGATATAATCCTCGTCAACCTTGTCCTGATGGCGCTGCTTGATGACTTCAACAGGTCTTCCAACAACGACATTGAGCGGTCTCCGATATGGCATCAAGCCAACATCATAATTGAAAACACCCCGCGCATGAAACAGTGGTACAGTGAAGCCCATAAACTTCTTGATCAGCATCTGAATCTTATGTATGAAAGGATGCTGTTCCGAGTCCACTTGTTCGTATAAATCGTTCTCACCAAACCCGAGAACGGGAACCAAATCAGCTCCCGTACGCACGGCTAGCTTCACGAAGCCCTTGCGACTGTTTAGGATGAGTCGAAGACTGCCCGGTTGCGCATCGAGTGATTCGCGCGCACCGCCGACGACAATTGTGATTGCTCGTCCCATTCCTTCACCGTCAGTGCCGCCTTTGGTTAATAGGTTCTCGCATGATTCGCGCGACACACTGGCCAATCCCATACCCATGGCATATTCCCTATAGAACGGTATTCTGAAATTCGAGTCCAAAGTGAGCAGAGTATTCGTGATCCCCGGGAACAAGTTCGAGAAACCGAGGGCTTCCGTAGCGAAAGCGGCAAAAGCACCGTGAGAAATAATTCCATGTGGATGGTATCCGAAGATATATTTTCGAGTAGATGGCAGTTCTGCTGTACGATGTAATCTAGCGGGGAAGTAGGAAGCGTATAGTTTCCAGGCTCGGGAGCCGCGAAGCCATTGTCTGCGTCGCAAGGTCCCAGATGTCGCCGCGTTGGAGAAGAGGATATAGACGAGGTATGGGACGAGTAGAGGCCAGAATAACGGCATTGCGCAGACGAAAAAGAATAGTGTCAGACACATGGCCATTGTCAATGTATGGTAGAGCACAACGAAGGTCTGCAGGCGTCTTTCGAGACCGATGTTTAGAGGGGCCCATCGAATTCTATTCCGAAAATTAGTTAGCAAATTGACAAAATGATTGCGTTTGAATCATGAAGGGCACTTACCCAGGCTTTTCAGATGCGCCATTCCTCTTGTCGTTATAAGAGTTTGTAACGCCATTGCGCTGGGCCTTGCTGTCACGCTCAGCGATGGCCATGGTAGCGTGGTTAGTAGAAAACGATATAATATCAGCGAGCAAATGACATGACAGATTTTAGTAAAAAGCAGAATTCAAGCGATGCGAGCGATGTGGTGGTAATCCATAGAAGAATAATGAAAGAAAGTCATCCAAGGCTTCCAAGCTTTGTTGTACCTTTAGAGTGACTAGAGCAATGACGTTGTAGGCCCCGTGCCTGCCCTGCCAAGACCCGCAGCCTTAACGATAAGGCATATAGGATCTGTAGATCTACTAACTACCTACGGAGTACACTATCTCCTGGTCTAGGGGCTTGTGTTTTTAGCTATGCCTTTTATGGTTAACTAGAGCCCCTTGATATCCAATTGGCTAGGGAGGCATCACTGCCCTTGGGACTCTCAATACTTCTCACTACCTATTTTCTTTAGTGTTCGTGATCTCATATAAATTACTAAGAGAACATATTAGGCCCTGAAATATACTAATATCTAATAAAATATAGATTTAAAGCTATTTCCAGATCTTAAAAAAGTAATATTTATAGAGTTAATATATATAAAAGTCCTAGAAATATATTCTCTTAGTCTCTGACTAATAAAGAGGCTTATTATAGATCTAGTATATAAATTTTATAAATGATAGGGTTTAGCTAGATTAATATTTAAAAGTTTTATAAAAATATTAAATATAGTATTTTTAAATATTTAAATAACTCTTTGCTATTAAATGTGGTAAGGAAGAGTTATTTTATAATTTTAGAAGTTATAGATTCTCTATTTTATACTTTTTTTTGCTTATTAGCTATATATAATATACTATTAGAGAAGCAAATAGTAAAAATAACTTATAAAACTACCTCTAGAATTTAGAATATATAAATAAAGCTATTCTTAATTCTTTATAATATAAAGAATAAATTTTATAGATATTAATAATATTTATATCTAGATATTAAGTTTCATAAAGGCTATTATGAGTAAAAAGTTTTTATATAAATATTATATATAGCTCTGTGTTAATTAGTTATATCTACTTCTCTTATATAATAATTATAATTATTAATAAAGTATAGGATAGGTATATTTTTAATCACTTATTTATTAAATTCTTTATATACTAAAGAGTTATTTATTAAAGTCTTTTAAAATCTTTAATGTGTATACTTAATATAATTATCTATTTAATTAACTATATAAATTATAGTAAATATAAGAATAATATTATTATCTTACTATATAATATAGAGAATATTATTAACAAGAATAGTATAAATTTTATAATATAGAATATATAAGCTTAAATCTTTTAGTTTTTTAAATAAATTAAAGAACTCTTTATAAGGTTAAGTAGTACTATAAACTCTTACTTATATATCTTAAAGTGCTTTAAATAGATTAATATTAATAAAATAATTATTAAGATATATATTATACATTTTATTATTTTTTAATAAGATTTGTATAAGCTTATATATTATTTAATTTATTTTAGTAAGATTCTTTGCTTTTCCTATCTTAATAATCTTTTTTGTACGACTTATTAGATAGAAATAATAATAATAATTATAATCTATGAGAATAAATATCTTGAAGCTCTAGTTAATCAGTTTATTAGATATTTTATATATATATAAAGATTTTTCATGGCTATAAATTATTGCCTTATTAATAGATATATTAGATGAAGGAATATATAGATTTTTTGAAGCTTTTTGTAGTATATTAAATATAATATAAATTTTATATTATTAGATACTATTTAATTATTCTTTATTTAATTATACTTTCTATTCTAGAATAGGCTTTAAGTAGTAATATATTAATATAAAGCCTCTAAATATCTTAAAGAGTCTAGATATATAAAAAAAACATTTTAATTATTTAAAATAGAAGTATATTATATATTTAAATAAAAAATAATTAATATAAATTAATTTATTATACTTCTCATTGTTCTAGTAGTTTTTTAGCTAGGATTTCTTAACAATTTCTATATAAATTTAAGTTCTAATAAAAGCCTTAAGTTCTCTAGATGTTATTAATTGCTAATTTTAATAATATAGATTCTTATTTTTTATTAGTTCTATATATATATATACATATTTATATTATTAGTAAGAACTTTGAATAAATTCTTAATAAAAAAAAAACTAAAGATTTAATATAGCTTTATAATATTAATATAGAATAGAAGTTAGAGCTTTAAAGAATAATTTTTATTAATCTATATAGATTTAAAGTAGATCTTATTTATTTTAAAAATTTTCTTTAAAATTACTATAGCCTTAGCTCTTTTTTCTGTTAAAATTAACTAAAAATTAAAGCTAGATAGATAAGTCTTTATAATATAATTTAAAAGTGCTAATATTATATTTTTTAATATCTTTATATAGCTTTAAATTAAAGATATTTATTATAAAAGAAGCTCTAGGCTAGAGAAATTCTATTAGTTTTTTATACTAGCTCTCTACCACTACTCTAGCTAATAAGAGGTTTTTATTTAATTTTGGTAGGCTAGGGCCGCCTAAGGCGGTCAATCGGAGGCCTTAGCTCTATCAAAACTATACTAATATCCCTAAAAGGCATAGCTAAAAACACAAGCCCCCAGACCAGGAGATAATAATCATCGGAATGAATAGAAAACATGTCTATCGGTTTATTATCAGTCAGAACTTATATATCCGAGTCTTTCTTCCTATGCACAAGTAAAATGTCCTGTCACTTGCTCTCAAGTAGCAGCAGCTGGGGTTATAATGCAGTATGTCGTAGGTAATCGCTGAAGATATCAAGCTTTGATCATGAAAATCTAGTCCGATGTAAGCACTAATGTACAGAGATTCTCCTTTCGTAGAGTGGAAATGGATACTTACTTCGCCTAATGATCGTTCATCCATAATAGCCATCCTCTTCTGTTGGATGTGTCGGCCACGGATAGCGTGTCTCCAATTAGGCCTCGGCGCTTGTGAGCTGACAGTGTTTTGCTGAATAGTCTTGTTATCCGCTTCATCTGAGCTTGATGAGTCTGAGCTTTCGCTGTCCACGTCCTTCTCAGTACGCCGTCGCTTCTTGGAGCTGTCCTTCTTTGCTTTTTTCTTTTCCTCTTTATCCCTTCTCTTCTCCTTTTTCTCCTTCTTGTCTTTCTTTTCCTTCTTTTCCTTCTCTTCTTTATTCTTCTTCGCCTTCTTATCAGATTTCTCCTTCTTCTTCTTTCTTTTCTCTTTTATGTCCTTTTCGTCCGTGTCTTTGCTAGCTTTCGAATTTGACACTTCATCTTCAATTGGAGGAGAGACATCGTCCGCGCTGTCATCCCTTGACTCGTCGGAGGATGTCTGGTCCGCAACGATTGCATCGTTCGGTGAGCCGTGTTTCTTCTTGGTTTTCGGTTTCAAGGCATCATCCGGCTTTTCTTGGACCAAAAAGCCACCACTGATGAAAGTAACAGCCTGCCATTTCTGTGATGCGTACACGGCCAGCCTCGTATCGTCACGCTTCCGTTGCTCTTGTTCCAGCTGCATGTCGCTCTTTCCATTCAACCGACCCAATAGTCCCTGAAATGCATCTATTGCAGCCACGTTATCGTTTCCTAATGTTGGAGCACGAGCACCCAGTCCAAGTGTGTCGTCTTTTAGTGTCACTCGGATGTGAGATGCGCTAGCCGCCGTGAAGGTGTCGGAATGATTAGCGTTGCGAGCACCTAAGTAACTCCCGGGCGTCCAGCCTTGAGAGGTCATTATCTTGTGACCAAAGCCACTTGTTGACTGTGCCCATGTTGTATTGTTGGGATCGTGCGATATCTTAACCCTCCTACCGATGATTGTATATGATTAGAAACCAGTGTCGTGGATTGTCGGTGAAGATAGGAGACTTACTTGCGAGGGGCGGCGAGACCCATTGAGAATTATTGAATCACAAAGTCAAAGGTATGTAAGAATTTGAGATTTTTCAAAAAAACTCAGGTTAGTCCAGAAAGAAAGTGCGGCGTATCAGCATGCAGAGGGCTATGGTCTTTATTTTGAATTGATTTTTTTTTTCTGTTTTCTGAAGCCGTTGGCAGATAGCCTTATCGGAATACTGAGCCTTGCCTCTTTCGGAGTAGCTTCATCACATGACATCTGCTCTTAATTCTTGCATTGCAAGAAACCTCCAGCCATGGCGTATCTTCTCCCCCTTTATACATGCATATATTCTTGTTTCGTGGTATTATCGCTCTTCAGGCACCAGGCACTTAATGCCTTCGTTGTCTTCCTTGGTCAGCAAGATCAATCCTTAAATGAATACCGTACTATTCTCACTAAGCCAATTTGGGACAAGACTGAGCGTCGTTATCGATAAGCACCTTAGCTCCTACCAGAGTGCGTGCAACAACATCAATGTTCTTCTTTTCCCAGCAGCTGAACTCGAGATCAGAACCACGGAGCCTTGAGCCAGTACCATGAGCAATGTCAACTTTGCGTGTGCTCTGTCGAGATCAGCCTCGACGGTCCATTGCACTCGTTGCGGACGATTGTGTTCTTGAAATCACGCAGCCCAATGTAGACTACGGCCGCGGGCCTACCACAAAACATCAGGACACGAACCGGTGTCTCCTAGAGGCCTTTTTTCGCTCATCCTCGGATCTTCAGGGATATCGACTCTTAGGGGAGGGCTGGGGGACTCTTGGATTGATTTCTTTGAATCACGATGTCTTCATCTGTGTCGTAACCAGCTCTTCTCGGGCAGCTACTGTGCGACCCGGAGAGACAGTCTTGAAAATCGAAAACGTCGAGTTTTGTCTGTATTCTCCTCTTCAACGATATACAATAAAGCAAACAACTAATTCCGTGTAGACTGTCTGAACCGGTCAGATTATGAATACGCGGAGGAGTACCAAGCTTCATCGCGTTTCGCCGCGGAAGACATCGGCTCTGATGATCCTCATGATATCAAAGACGTAGTCACCGATCATCCTTTTATAGCTCTTAAGAAGTTATTCAGTGACGGCAGCTTCTATTACAGTCGTGATTTCAATCTTACCGAGCGTGTGCAGGACCGGTAAGTACAGGGTGTTATCTTTTTTCGAGTAAGCTGTAGCTAAACCAAATTATCAGGTCGACCACTTCATCCGTCATTGATATTGATGGCTTGAATCAAGACATGCTTTGGAATTCCTACATGATAGACCCTCTGTTAACTTTCCGCAGCCGTCTGTCAACGCACGAACGGGAAAGACTTGACAATTCTCGCATTCTGACGTCGGTAATAAGAGGATTTGCCGGTACATTGGCAATACCAGCCGCTGGACTCCGAATATCGCATTTAGCTTCAAATCTACCGTCAAGCTTGACTGTTATATCCCGTTTATCTTCTCGTCGAGCTGGCACCAGATTCAATTCTCGTGGAATCGACGATGATGGAAATGTTGCAAATTTCGTTGAAACCGAAACAATTCTATGGAGCCCACCAGGTTTCACATTCTCTTATACGCAGGTGCGAGGCTCTGTACCCATCTTTTGGGAACAGACGCCTGGCCTCATCCCTGGTCAGCAGAAGATTGAAATCTCTCGCTCGTTTGAAGCAACACAGCATGCTTTCGACAGACATTTCGATTTTCTGGAATTGAACTATGGCGCCGTCCATATTGTGAATCTTCTTAGTGATACGAAGAACAGTGAACTTAGTCTGTCATCGGAGTTTCGTAAGCACGTTGCAAAAAGATCCGATGGTCATCAGAATGGTTCCTCGATGTCATTCGATCACTATCTACTCCGAATGACCGATTTTGATTTCCATGCAGAGGCGAGGGGTCCGCTTGGCTATGAGGTGAGTAGTCAAATATATGGAATACTCAAGGGAGCTCTTGACGGGTTCGGTTATGCCTTAATTGAGACTACCAGCAATTTAAAGAAGTCATCTTTCTCGAGTCGCGATCGCGAAGTGCCTCGGGTGATTTTGCAACAAGAGGGCATTTTCAGAACGAACTGTCTTGACTGCCTCGACAGAACAAACCTTGTACAAACCATCATCAGCTTGATGGCGCTAGAAATGTATCTTCACCAACGTGGGAGTGACATGGTACCTGAGATCCGAATGAGACATTCAACTCTATGGGCTGATAACGGAGACGCACTATCCAAAGTTTATGCCGGCACTGGCGCTCTCAAATCATCATTTACGAGACACGGTAAAATGTCATTGGCCGGTGCCTTTGCGGATGCGCGCAAGAGCGCCACTCGTCTTTACGTCAACAATTTCGCCGACAAGGCTAGACAAAACACTATTGATATTCTACTTGGCCGTTTGAATAACCAAGTGCCCGTTGAACTTTATGACCCTATCAATGACGTTGTCACGGCAGAACTTGAGCGTCGAGCCGAAGAATATACATCATCGAAAAACATCAAGATCTGGGTGGGTACTTTTAATGTTAACGGCAAAGGTGAGGGTACTACGACCGACCTTTCGCCATGGCTCCTAGGGATGCGTGAAAAGGGTGGTGACAACCCAGCCTTGGTCGTGGTTGCGTTCCAGGAAATAGTGGAGCTCAGCCCTCAGCAAATCATGTCGACCGATCCAAGACCGCGGATGACTTGGGAAAATTCAGTCAAGAACTGCCTCAATGAGTATGCGGATCGCGTGGGAACAAATAGATATGTGCTGCTAAGGAGCGGTCAACTTGTTGGTGCTGCCCTACTCGTTTATGTGCGGGAAGATGCTCTCGGCGATATCAAAAACGTAGAGGGTAGTGTCAAAAAGGCAAGTCGAGCAATTCAAGTGGGTTTAACTACACACGCTGACTATTACATATAGACCGGCCTTTCAGGAATGGCGGGGAACAAGGGGGGTTGCGCGATACGTCTTGAGTATTCGAACACCAAGATCTGCTTGGTGACTGCACATCTTGCCGCAGGGTTCGCAAATTATGATGAAAGGAATAAAGACTATGCAACGATTAGCAATGGCTTGAGGTTCCGATACAATAGGACTATTGAAGACCACGACGCTATCATATGGCTGGGTGACTTCAATTATCGCATCGGGCTTGACAATCAAGAAGTGCGGCAATTGATCAAAAAGAATGAGTTTGGTAAATTATATGAACATGATCAGGTTAGTTGAGCTAGAACATACGCATGACGTTAAACTCCAGAACTTGTTGCTAATATGTGTGTCTAGTTGAATCTTCAAATGCTAGCAGGGAGAACATTTCCGTTCTATTCTGAAGGGCTAATAAAGTTCGCTCCCACATATAAGTACGACCTAGGAACCGACAATTACGATACCTCGTGAGTAAGAATGATTAAATACGCAAGTGCTTGTTCTGATATATCAATAGAGACAAAGCTCGAATACCAGCATGGTGTGATCGAGTGTTGTGGAGAGGAGGCGGCCTGAAACAACTAGATTATGCCGCCGCTAATATAAAGACGTCGGATCACAGGCCTGTTTCGTCCATGTTTGACTGTACAATTAGCATAGTCGACGAGGTCCAGAAAGACAAGCTAAATCGAATACTATATGATCGGCACCGGGCCGAATTCGGTGCCATGATCTCCAAGGGTGATTTGCTGGAAGACGATGATGACACGGCTCGCTCTTTCGCCAACTCCCACGGAGTACCACCGGCAAGTTCGGATCGTCAAAAGTGGTGGCTTGACAATGGTAGGGGCGATTCTTCCAATCAGCCCATGTCGTCCAGTTTTGCTAATGGGATTACAGGCTCCGGGGCTCGTTCAGATATCGCACCACTTGTGCAAGGAAATGTGCCAAATATTGTCGGCATATCAAATCCATTTACTCAAAGCGAGGAAGACGAATGGGTCAAACCTCAAGTTTTACTCGATATCGCAGACTCCAAGGTGGCGGTTGCAGGTAGCCCAATGAGTAAACCCCAGCGACCACGCAAACCTGTTGCTCTAAGTCAACCGGTTCTAGCATCGCCGACAGGCCTTATAGGGGCTCACCGCGATGGTGGTGGCGTCATCAGTGATGAGGGTGGAGAGCCTAAACCTCGTTTACCTCCCCGGCCACCTACATGGGAAACGGCTGAGCGCAATTCACCGCAACCTATTAAACGGAGTGCCACGGCAAGGCACACTTCTACGAACCTGCTCGATGAGATGGATCCTGCAATGGATAAGTGGAAACCGTTGCTCCCACATCGTTGACAATTGGATTCCATCGTATATAATATGTACCAAGGCGTGTCGATTTGCAAGAATGCCATTGTATCGAGATGATATGAAATCATTGAGACCTCTAGAGAGCAAAAAGTTGAGGGCATGGTCACAATAAAGTGATATTGTTGAAAGAGTACATGTCCCCAATTGTGGCTGTCTCCTGGGCTTTCAATGTAGGCTGCATGTAGAAAAATGCTGTATTTTGTCATGGTCAACGATATATGTAAAGAAAATTTTCAGCATAGTGAAGGAAAAGAACAGCCAAAAAAAGGAAAAAGTTAACAGCCCGATGCGGGGCTCGAACCCGCAACGTTCAGATGCCTCGAAAGATAAGAGTCTGACACTCTACCGATTGAGATAACCAGGCGGTTGAAGGCCTCGGAAAAAAATTGAGACCATGGAGTTATCAGAAGTAACACTTAGATAAGGTGGGGCCTGCATCCAGCTTAGGGCTTACCCTATTGCTGGCTATAGTGTCATGGATCCAGCCCAGGGGCTTGTGTTGTAAGCTCTATAATCTATCATAAACTAGCTTCATTAAGAACGCAGTAATATCAAGAGAATAAATAAAATCTAGCTAATAAGAAAAGAATATATATTTAATATTTTAATATATAATCTATATTAATAGCTATAAAAATTAAATATTTTATAATCTTGGAATTTGAAATAACTTTAAAACTAGTGGATAGTATAGTGATTAAATGCGCTACTAGCTAGATTATTGTTTGTTTGTTTATTTGTTTTAATCAAGTTCATAGTCTAACAGGCAGGTAGCAAAGTGGTTAGCACTATCTATAGCTGCCCCTATTATAGAGTCTATCTATCTATTCTAAGAAGAGAGATTTTAATTCTATATTTATCTATAATTAACTATAAAAATAATTAAAAATAATAATAGAATTTGTAAGGCCTGACTCTATCACAAGATTAAGGCAGCCAATCCAAAGGTTTGGTTGGTTGGTGCCCTCAATCTAAGGTGTTAAATATATATTTATTAGAATGTTAAGTATTTGTTAGAATATGGCTACCTAGAGATATAAGACTATTCTTAACCTTTTATAGAGTTTTAGTATAGCTATTTGTCGGTACACTACCACGCTCCCTACACAATACTGCTACGTGCAGCTGCGTAGTATGTTGTTAGTACTCTTACTGGTCAAGTTTGGTGATATTAAAAGGTGCAAATTGGGGAACTAGCTACGGAGCAAGTTGACAGCTATTTATACACAAATTGACTCCTCTGTAAGTGAGGGAGCGGTGCCTATTTGGGTATATTGACGGTGTTGACCGGTGCGCTCTGCTGCGCTCAGATTGCTGCCTGCAGCATCAACCTGCTGTTGATATCGTTATTCCAACACTATTAAATATATAATATATTATAGTACTTATATATATAAAATATAAATTCTTATTTTTATTAAAAATAAAGAATTAAATAATTATTTTTATATTAATTTTGTATATATATTTGATGGATGGGTAACTTAGTGGTTAGCTACTCATGGCTGTCCCTGTTATGGAGCCTATCTATCTATTCTAGGGAGAAGGGTTCGAATCCTGCACTTATTTATAAAACTATAAAGAATAACTAAAAATAATAGTAGGGATATTATTAGGATATATATAATAGATTTAGTAGTTATTATTAGTATTTAAAAATATTAGAGGTTTCTATTTTATACTAAAAATAATTATTTTATATCTATTAAATATTATATATAGAATATTTCAAGAGCGGCCGGAACACGAGTTTCAGCACTTTTTAAAAAACAGAGATTTTTATATGTTTTAGAGAGCCTTATAGGCTTCTTAGTATTAAAAAACCTTTATAGAGATGTCTTAAGGACTTTTAGAGAGTTTTAAAGTCTTTAAATTAATAAAAGCTAGAATAAAGATTATTAATAATTATCTATTTTAAATATAAAGTAATTAAACTCTAAAGAAGCTATTATAATTCTTAAAACTAAATAATAGCTAGAATTAATTAGTAAAATTAAATTAATAAATAAAAAAGAATTTATAAGATATATTATAGATCTAAATAAGCTCTATTAATATTAAAATAAAATCTAAAGAAAATTTAATCTTAAAATTTATTAAAATTATATAGAGATTAGAGAATAATTCTAATAAAATTATTAATTTTAATTTTATAGAAAGTAACTATTAGAAATATATATAATAAAATTTTAAAAATATTAATATTTTTATAATAATTTTAGATTTTATTTAGAATTATATTATAAAAGCTATTACCTCTATTAAAATTTAATTAATAAAAAAATAAAGAGATATTTAAAATTTATATAAATCTAATATAAAAAAAAACTATATTATAAGAATTAATTATTTAGAAAAAATTATTATTATTATTATTAATCAAGTTTAAAGTCTATATATAATATAATAGATTATAATAGATTTAGATATAGCTATAGCTAGATCTTTAAAATTTTTAAAGATTTTAAAGATTTAATCTTTAATAGTTTTAGATATAATATAATTCTTAATTTTTATTTTATTTTTATTTAATATATTTATTAAAAAATTTTAAATTTATTTATAGATTATTATATTTATAAAAGTTCTTTATAATTTTAAATATTAAAATATTTTTTATAATTTTTAATTATATATATTAAATTTGATTAAAAACATCTCTCTCCACGTGAATCGAATTTTTGAAATTGCGCGCCCAGATCCAGTCAGAAACGACTATAATTTTAGCAATTTATTCCTCAAAACCAGAGCTATTAATTAATTCTAGTTTTACTAGATAAAATAATAGTAATAGCTAAAAGTGCTATTATAATACTTTTAATAGATAAAAATCTTATTCTATAAAATATTTATAATATAATTATACTATAATAAAATCAACAATAAATATTATAATAATATAATAATTAACTATATTATGCTAAAAAATAGATTTATAAACTATTTAAAAATTATATTATAAAAATAAAATAGTTAATAGAAATAATAAATCTTATATTATATATTACATATTAAAAATCTATTAATTATTTTAATAAACTCTTCTTTAAAGTATTTATATAATAGATTAAATATTTTATAATCTTATATAATAAGTATACTAATATATTTATTAATTTTAAAAAACTATTTAAATAGATTTAATAAAATATAAATATAATTTATATAATAATAGAATAGATAATATTAAATCTTATTATAAAAATATTAAGTAACTTTACTTTTAACTAAAAAATCTATTAAATATAAATATAGTAAATTATTATATAAAATATAATTTTATCTTAATTTTAAAAAATTACTAATTTAGCTACTTTTAATATTTTTTATATTAAACTAGACATAAATTATAAGATTATTATTAAAATTTATAATAATAAAAACTATATATTAACTAAAAAAATATAATTAAAGAATATTATAAAGAAAATTAAATAAGCTAGAATTTATATAATAAAGAATATTTTAAATCTATTTTTTATTAATTATTTCTTTATTATTATATAAAAATTTTTTTAATAATATTAATCTATAGATAAAAACTACTATAAAAGTAAAAATCTTTTAAAAATATTATAATAATTAAGTTTACATATTTAAGAAATTAGTATATATATATATTCTAATATAAAATATTATTATTAATAATATACTAATAAGACTAGTAGATAATCTAAATAAAAAATTTAAATAAAAACTTATTGTTATCAATACTAATTAAAAAAATTAAAGAATTTAAAATTAAAATTATATATATTAAATAGCTTATAAGATTAAAAAACTATTTTAAATTATTTATTATTAAATTTATTAATTTAATAATAGCAAATAATACTTTATATAAAAAAATAGTTTAATATTTTTATTCTCTCTTTAATAGACTTTATTATAAAAAAAAATAAATAAAGATATATAAAAAATATTAAAAATATAGATATATATAAAATTAATATTTAAATTTAAAATATTAATATATACTCTATATAGAAGAGTATCTAATCTAAAAATATTCTTTTAAAAAAAATAGAAATTTAAGATTAAAATATACTAACTATAATAATTCTTATAAAACTATAAGTAATAGCTATAAAATTTAAAAAAAAAATAATATAAATATATTAACTAATTAATATTAATTAAAAAAATTATTATATTTCTTAATACTTATATAAATAAATAATATAATAAAGTATTAATCTAACACTATATAAAACTATTTAAATTTAAATAATAAAGAAAAATAGAAAAAAGATTAATAATAATAATAATAATAATAATAATAATAATAATAATAATAATAATAATAATAATAATAATAATAATAATAATAATAATAATAATAATAATAATAATAATAATAATAATAATAATAATAATAATAATAATAATAATAATAATAATAATAATAATAATAATAATAATAATAATAATAATAATAATAATAATAATAATAATAATAATAATAATAATAATAATAATAATAATAATAATAATAATAATAATAATAATAATAATAATAATAATAATAATAATAATAATAATAATAATAATAATAATAATAATAATAATAATAATAATAATAATAATAATAATAATAATAATAATAATAATAATAATAATAATAATAATAATAATAATAATAATAATAATAATAATAATAATAATAATAATAATAATAGCTATAATAATAACTACTATAAAATATAATAAAAAGATTTAATTAGTTAAAATAATAATAACTATACTAATTAGCTAATTAATAATTATAATATTAGTTATTAGTATTAAAGTAATAAATTCTAGTTTTATTTTTACTTCTATATTAGAGACTATAATTTAATTAATTAAAATTATTATATTAAAAGCTTTAATAATGTTTTATATAATTTTAAAAATAATAATTTATAAATTAATAAAAATAATACTATTTAATTTAATTTTTATAAAATAACTTTATAAATATTCTCCCAAGTCTAAATCATCTAATAATAATAAAGAAGAATTAATATTTTATAAATATATTAATATTATATTTATAGTTAGTTAATCTTTACTAATAATAATTAACTTAATACTACTATATAATAATAATCTATTATTATTAACTGTATCTATTATACAAAAAGTAATATATTTATAAAGATTAAATTATAACATAAATATATATTATAATCTAAAAAAACTATTTTATAAGTAATATTATTGTGAGTAATTTTATTTTTAATTATATAATAATATACTACTACTACTATTACTATTAATAAATATATATATTAATAATAATAAAATTATATTAGAAAGTATATTTAGCTTTTAAAAGATTAATAATAAGAAGATTAATTTAGATATATACTAGAACTTACTATTCTAATTTATAAATTATAATAATAATAATAATTATAATTATAAATAGCATCCTATCTATAACTTAATTTTAAAAAAAAATATTAATAGGATTTTAGTAGAATAAAATTTTATTAATAGTATAGAATTATACTCTTTCTCTAATCTAATTAAATGATAAATATATTATTTAAGATCTTATAATATAATATATATAAATTAAAAGATAAGATTATAATAATATTTTTTTATAATTTTATAGTTCTTAAAGTCTCTATCATTGTAATTTAAAAATTATAGAAAATAAATATAATAATATTATATATTAATTTATAAGACTTCTCTATTAATTACTTTATTTAAGATTTATTAATAATATATATATATATATATATAGCATTATATATTAATAAAAAAATTAATCTTATTAAATAGATATATATTATTATATTTTTAGATTACTAGATTCTATATTTATAATATCTCTATAGTAAAAAAAACTTATAATTTCTACATTTATAATATTTATAATAAATCTAAATTACTAATATTTAATCTACTCAATTAGGAGCTATCTTAAATTAAAAAATCTTAAATTATTAAGTATTTTATTATTAGTAATATAAATATCTATTATTTTATTTAAAATAGCCCTAGCACTAAGATTAATAATAAAAATATTAATTTACTTAAAATTGTAGATTATTATAAACTAAAATTTATTACTTAAAAAGATATTATAATATAGAAATATAACTAATTAAAATCTATAATTACTCTAATATTCTTATTTATAAATCTTTTTAATTATTTTATTTTAATTAAATATATTAATATTATATAATATAACTCTAATCACTAGTTAATCTATATATAGATTAATATTTAAATACTAGTTAATAAACTACCACTACACCATAACTAAAAAGCTATTAATATTAAAAAACTTATTAAGATATTAAAATAAAATCTTATTATTCTTAATTTTATAAATATTTTTAAATCCTATATTAAGCTTACTATTATTATATTTATAAATATAATTTACTATATAATTAATAAAATAATCCTCTAGATATATCTTAACAAATAAAGCAATCCTAATTTTATATTTAAATATAAAGATATAATTAAAATATATTATTATCTATATTATTTACACTTTAATATTTATAATCTATAGATGTAGCGCACGTACTATTATATATATAATTAAAAAAATAATTGTTGGTACACTACCGCGCTCCCTACACAACGCTGCTACGTGCAGCTTGTATAGTACACTATTAGTACTCTTACTGGTCAAGTTTAGTGATATCAAAAGGTGTAAATTAGAGAACTAGCTATAGTATAAGTTAATAGCTATTTATATATAAATTAACCCTTCTATAAGTAAGCTAGTAATACCTCTTTAAGAAATTATTTCTAATAGTAATAACTATTAATAAAAAACTTAATATAGTAATTACTTTAAGAGTTATACTCTATAATACTATTTTAAGTACTAGTCTATTATTATTATTATTAATTTAATACTAGTAACCTTTTAAAAAAGAGAAAAAATAATAATAATAGGCCCTAATTTAATACTAGATATAAATAAATTTAAATTAAAAAAACTTATCTTAATATTAAGAAAAAGGAAAAAAAGAATTAAATATATATTTTATTATATTTTATTTATCCTTTAATATAGAAATCTAAATAATTTATATTAATAAAATTTAATAAAGTTATATATAGCTTTATTTTTATTATAATATTAATAAAATTACTATTATTATTAATTTATTTTATTTTATTAATTTTTTTCTATTTAAATACTTTACATAAGATTATAAAGTTAATTATTAAATACTTTTTCTATATAAAACTAAACTTTATTAGATATTTATAAAGACTTTTTAAATTAGTATAGATAATTAATAATAGAGATTCTATAAGTTATAATATTTTTATAATTATATCTTTAATAGTAGCTGCTATATTAAATCTATTAATAAAAATATATAATTCTAATATAAATATGATTTAAATAATATATTTACATTTAATAAAAGACTAATATAATATATTAATTTTACTATTTATATCTACTAATATAATAATATATCTAATCTATAATAAATAGTCTTTATTATTTATAAAGAAGTTATTAATAAAAATAATAATCTTAGTTATAATTATATTAATATTAATAAAATTAAGGCTAAGCTTATTATTTTTAAATTATTATTTAAGATATTTATTTAGTATTTTAATATCTAATTTCTTTAGATTTATTATTTGTACTATATATAATAAATTAAATACTACTTTTAGCTAAGATAAAGATATAATATAAATATTTAAAGCTTATTATATAATAAATTAATCTTTTAATAAAAGATTTTTATAAATCTTATTATATAAGCTCTTTATATTAGCATTATAAATTACAACTAGTTATATTAGATTAATAATATATTTTTATATAAATAAAATAATATTTTAAATACTCTCTAAAATAATAGTACTATTAAATTTAATTTTATAATCTAGTAATAGTTATTTATATAATTTATATAAAATCTTTGCTACATCTATTTTATAAGCTTTTATATATATAAAAATATTATTAGTAAAATAAAGAATATTATTAATCTATATATTAATTATATTAAAACTATCCTTTAAATCCTTATTATAAAGAAAGTATAGGTTATATATTAATAATTTTATATAAAGTTTCTCTTTAAAAAACTTCTAATAGTATATATAAAAATGATTTTTAATTTTAGAAATATTATAGAATAATTTTTTAACTTTTAATAATTTGCTTTATAAAATATATTTTATTAATTTCTTTAGAGGTTATATATAAAAATTATAATTAAGATTAATATTTAATTATATATATATTTACATAATATTATATAAATAAATCTTAAAATTATATATTAATTTTATACTAATAGTAATAGATAGTAATAGATATTTAAAATAATATTATAAAGTTAATACTTATATAAGAATATAATATTTCTTAAAATTATTATAAGCTTATATAACTAAATAAAATTTAGAGAATATTTATAAAATATTATAATTCTTAATTTTATCTATAAATTATAGTTTAAAAATATATATATCCTTAAAAATACTATTTTTATTAATAAATTTAAAGATTTTATATTTTAATAGTCTATTAATCTTCTTTATATATAATTCTATATAAATATTTATTCTTTTAGTATCTTATTCTTTATTATTTAGTCTAAAGGTTTATGCTTTATTAAAATTATTATTTTTAACAATATAGTTAAAAATAGTATATATAATAAAGTTAATTATCTCTTAAAAATAATTATTATATTGCTTTAACTTTAATAGTATATAGTTTAATATAATAATAAAGAATAAAAATAATATATAAATATTAATATGCTTAATAGATCTAGTTAATATAATATTATTTATAATATTTAATAGGTCTTTATAATAAGATTTTATAACTATAATATAGAAGATTATAAGTTTATTTAAAATTAAGATTATATATAATTTTTTATCTATTATTAATAATTTATATAATTTTTTCTAATTATTAATCTTACTTATATTTCTTTTATATTAAATAAGTATATCTAAATTAGTTAGTAAATTTAATATAATTATTAATAATAGTCTATTATATATATTTAATATATTTATAATCTAGTATTAAATAAATAAATAATGCATTTTAGTAATAGCTTTTTTAAATATAATAGCATATTAAGTAACTAATAATACTAAAAAATTATATTTTATAAAATAAAGATATGCTCTAAAAACTAATAGAATAAAAATAAAACTATTAAATCTAATAATATTATTTATAGTTTTTATTATTATTTAAAAAGTTATATCTACTATTAGATTTAGTAACTCCTCTTAAAAGATCTTATAAATATACTAAATAATAATATAATAATATTTAACTATGCTAATTAATTAATATATTTTAATAGAAATAGTTTTAACTATTATATTTATTATAGTAATAAATTATAAAAATTTTTTACTTATAAAATTCTTTCTAGTATTAATAATAATAAAATCTAGTAGTTTTAAATATATATTAATCTATATTATATATAAGATATTTTATATAACCTTAGTTTTTATTTTTTATAAAAATTAAGTAGCTTAAAAGCGTATAGCTTTATTAATAGAATAAAATACTAATTTATTATTAATAAATATAATATTAATAATAATTATATAATTAAAATATAAATCTTCTTATAAAATGAACTTAAATTGTTTAAATAATTTTTTATAAACTTAATAATAGTAATAGAACTTTATAATTTTTTTAATTATTTCTATTTTAATATTATACCTAGCACATTTAAAGATATAATATAATCTATCTATAAATAGATACTTAAAATAGTAATAAAAATAATATAATTCTTTCTTTATTAAAAAGTATAGATTTATATTAAATAAATTAATTAAAAATATATTATATGAATATTTTTAGACTATAAATAGATAACTAAAGTGATATATAATAGATATTAACTTATCTTTTATAAAATTAATAAGTATATTATATATATTATTAAAGTAAAAATATAATTAATTAAGATATTTTAATAAGAGTAAAAATAGTATAAAAGTTTTAAAAATATAGAAATAGATTTTTCTAATAGATATCTATATATTAATTAATTTTATTAATTTTAATAATTTACTAGGGCTGAATTTAATATTAATAATACTAGTATTTATTTTATTAATTATTATATCTTTATAAATATTCTTATATGTAAGAAATTAAGAATATTTAATTATTAAATAATCTACTACACTGCTATTAATAAGAATATTTTAAAAATAATCTTATAAATATTATATGCTTAAAATATAAATAGTATAAAATTTCTTTATATTAGATTTTAATCTAAGCTTTTAATTAATTAAGATTTTACTTTATATATATAATAAAATTAATTAATTAATAAGATTGCTATTTTTTGCTACTTCTAAAATTATATTAAAAAAATAAATAATAAAATACTTAGTAAGCTTTTTTACTACTAAGTTATTAATTTCTAATATTTCTTTTAATATAGTAAAAATATAAGTGAATATATAGTAAGATAATATCTTATTATTTTTTTTATTCTTAAGGATATTATTAATTAATTCTTTATTTTTAATTAATCTCTTTTTAATGCTATCTTATTTAGTAAAATATTATATAATATACTTCTTTACTTTCTCTATAATATATTTTTTATATTAATAATATATAGTATTATATTTTTTCTTTATATACTTTATTAAAAAGTAGTCTAGTTTTTTATAAATATAATACTTCTTCTTTTAATATTGCTTTAAAAGGGTTTTTAGTTACTTTTTAAGAAATTATTAATCTATAAAGAATTAAGCACTATTTAAAATAGTAAAATATTAATAAGTAATAGCTTTTCTATTTTTATATTAATTAATATTTATTTATAGATTTTATATAATCTTAATAATAGTTAATACTAGTTTTACTATTATTTAGTTATAAATAAAGTATATATAAGTTATATTAATTAATTTAAAAATATAAAAGGTCTCTATTTATAGTTTAATTAATAAATAATAATAGATATTTTAAAGTTTTTATAATATAATTTTTAAATATATTTTTATAGTCTTTTCTTTATTATTTTTATTTTTAATAACTCTTTAAAAGCTAATAATAGACTATTTAGCTTATTTAGAGTAAATATATTTAAGATTTTTAAAATATTATTTAATTATAATATATAATTTAATACTATTAATTTTTTATTTCTTTTAATTTAAATAGTAATACTCTAACACTTAATTTTTTAATATTATTAAGAAAATAGTATGTTACATATTTATATTTTAAAATAATCTAATATAATTATATATATTTTTAAAAATATTAAATTTTAGATTAAAAGAATTATTAGATCTACTATATTTAATCTTATCTATATAAATCTTTATAAGTTATATAATAGTAGTAGATATAGCTTTATTAAACTTAGATTAATATAGTTAATTTATATAATATATTAGAGGTTATTATTAAATAAAAAATTTTTATATTAAATATATTAAAGCTTAATAATTATTTACTTAATAACTAAATTGTAATTAATTAGGTCTAGTATATCTTTAAAATAAATAATTTATACTATAAAGCTTATAATTAAAATATTCTTAGTTATAATATTTATACTTTATAAGATTAATATAAAAGTTATATAGTATTAATTAATAATAATTTATAGATTAATTTTAACAAAGATTTAAAGTCAAATACTCTAGCATTTTAATTATATAATAATAAATAAGATTTAGACTATATATAAATAGTTATTATTTTAGAGTATTTAAATATATACCTTTTAATATTAGTTTAAATACTTTAGCTAATCTATAAATAGATTATTATAAAAATTTCTTAATAAATTTTTAAATAGTGTTTTTTATAATATTCTAAGCTATTTCTTAAATAAGTAAATTAATTAACATCTTTTATATAGGTAATTATTATTATAATTTATTTATATTAAAAGGATGTATAAATAAAGAGTATATTAGTAATATAATTTCTATTTTATATTTAATTATTTTTAATATATATTTCTTATTCTATTCTACTACTAGAGAGTTATTAAATATTAATACTAAATTATCTACTAGTTATAGTTAGAATAGTATATAAATATTTTATTTATATAGTTATTATTTAAATATTGCTAATATTCTATAAAATATTTATTAAAAATAATTAGTAGTCTATTAGTTAAAATTATTAATAAAAGAATAGTAGATATCTTCCTTGAATATATGCTTATAGATTTTAGAAAGTTCTATAATTATTTAGAAAAGTTATTTACTATTTAATATATTAAAATTAAATAAATAAAAAGTTATTAATTAATAGTTGTTACTAATTAGTAGTTAAAAATAACTTTTTCCTTTTATCTTTTTATAATATGATGTTGATAATTTCTTTATTAGATTAAATTAAATAATAGAGTTAATTAGTATTACTATTAATAATCTATTTTCTTTATTATTAATCTTTTTAAATAGTCTCTATAAATAGATATAAATATAATTCTTATTATTATCTATTTTTATATTTAAGATTATTAAAATAAGCTTTTTATATAATAAAGCTTATTAGATATATTTAAGTTTAAATAAATTAAGCTTAATTTAATATTATTAAGTTAGGTGTTTATAAGTTTATTTTAATAATAATAAAAGTATATACACAGTAATAAGAAACAGAAATTAATAAAAAAAATAAAAAATAATAATATTATAAGATAAAGGTTAGATATTAATAAGAAAGTAAAGAGAAGAATAAAAATTAATAAAAAAGTAATAATATTAATAAAAAACTTAATAAGATTGATAAAGTGGAAGATAGTTAAATCTAATATATTTTAACATATATTTTTATAAGTAATTTAATATTGGATTTAGCGAGAATGAATTAAGGTCATAAAGCTGTTAATATAATGAATAATTTTAATAATAATATACAAGAAGAGATAATTTAATAAATGAATTAGGGGTTAGTAAAGCTATTGATATAATGAATATTTTTAATAATAACATTATATAAGAAGATATAGAGAGTAAAGATATTTAATCTATATAAATTGATGATATATACTACTAATTAGTATTAGTATACTACGATGCTTCTTATATAATACTGCTATATACAGTTTATATAGTATGCTATTAATACTCTTACTAATCAAGTTTAGTGATATTAAAAGGTGTAAATTAGAGAACTAGCTATAGTGCGAGTTGATAGCTATTTATATACAAATTGACTTCTTTATAAGCAAGCTGGCGGTGCTTCTTTGGGAAGCTATTTCTAATGGCAATGACCATCAACAAAGGACTCAATGCGGTGGCTGCTTTGGGAGTCATGCTCTGCAGCGCTGCCTCAGGCACTGGCCCATTGCTGTCATCGTCAATCCAACAATAATTTATTAATAAATCTTTAAAACTAGACTACTAGCATTATATCTAAAAAGCCATTAAAAAAGACTTATAAAAATTCTAAAGATTAGCTAAATAAATCTATATATGTAAAAATATCTATAAATCAAAGATTATACTAATATTAATACTAGTTATAGATAACCCTATAGAATTAGTAGAAACTAAAATAAAACTTTTTAATAAAATTTCTTTTTAATAATTTTTAAAATTAATTTAATAAATATTAATAATATAATTTATCCCAAGCAGCTATTATTCTTAGAAATTAAATATTATAAGATTAAATATATAATCTATTCTATACTAGTAGATAAAACTCCTAGAGATAATAATATTCTAAATAACTTTTAATATTAAATTATAAATATTTTAATTATACTAGATACACTCTATTAAATCTATAATATATATATTTAAATAGACTATAACCTATTTTATTTCTAAAAATTAATTATAGTTATACTTTAGAAGAATAATAAAAATTATAATTACTAAATCTTTAAATTATATTAATTAATTACTTTATTTAATACACTTAATAAATTCCTTAAAATAATTATTATATATAGAATTAATTATATTATAAAAGCTAAAAATCTCCTTTTATAGAATTATTTAAATAACTATAAAAAGATATTAATAAATTATATTATTTAAATTATTTTTAATTAAATATAGCATGCATAAAATAAAGAATTTAAAATTATTTTTATATTATTATTAAATATTTTAAAAGTCTATAATAACATATATTATATATAACTATTATATAATATATAAAAACAATAACTCAACTATTTTATACTATAAATAGAAGCCTTTTTTATAAAATAAAATATATAAATTAAGATTCTAAAAAACATTTTAGAAATAATTTTTATATTAATAAATATTTTATAAAGCTTATTAATCTTATCTATTCTATATCTTATTTATAATTTAGATTTAATTAAAGATTATGCTAATAAAGCTAATTATATATTAATTAATAAATAAATAAATAATATAAAAATAATAACTATAAACTATAATAAAAATAAAATTATTAAAAAACTTTAATATATAAATATAATAGTAGATTAATAGATACTTTAATATATATTAATATTTAATAAAAAAAATATTAATTTATTTATTTTATAAATCTATAGAGTAATATAATATTAAATTTATAATTAATTATATTATAAAATAACATATAAAAAGAAATAAGTAATATAGTTAAATATTTTAATATTTAGCTTAATTTAGAGCTTATATTTAATATATATTATAAAGAAATAGTTACTAAAATAAATATTAGTCTAAAAATATTATAAAAATTATTTAAATCTATATAAAAAATTACTCTTAGTTTTATATAATAAATCTATTAAATAATTATAATTTTATAGATGCTTTATAGCGCTATAGTATAATATTAATTAAAAATTATAATAAAAGCTTAATTTATAATAATAATATATAATTTTATAAATATTTAAAAATAAATAGTATATTTAATTAGTAATATATTCTATATTATAATAATAAAAATATTTAATATTAAATTATTTATATTTCTAATCTAATTATAATTAGACTAATTTATTAAGACTATTACTATTTAAATTTATATAGAACTAATTTATAAGATTTTTAAAAATATATTTATATATTACATTAATTAAAAATTTATACTTAATAGTTATATTTTAATAGAGATTTATATTTAAATAAAAAAATAAATACTTTTATATTTTCTCTAGTACTTTAACAAATAAATAAAAAAGCTATAAAATATATATTTAATTACTATAATAAAAGCCTTTAAATATTATAATTAATAAATATAAGATTATAATTAAAATATATAATTATATAATTTAAAAAATTTATAAATATTAATATATGTTAATAAAAGCAGCTATTAAAGCTTTATTAATATAATAATAATTATTTCTTAATTCTAATACTAAATAGTAGAATATATTAATATAAAAAAGATATCAATAGTATATATAATAAAAACTTATAAAATTAGATTTATATTTAGTATATTACTATAATTTATAGAAAATAATATATAACTATAAAAAATAATTATTTTTTTAAATAATTAATTAATACTTTAAATAATATAAAATTTTAAAATAATTTTAAAATAAATTTATATCTAGAACTATATTAATTTATATTAAAAATATATAAATAATAATATTAATATTATTCTCTACTAGATTCTAAATTATAAAGAAATCTTAAGTAATAAAATAATAGATTAAATAATTAAATATATTATATTTAAATATATGTATTATTAAATTATATCTAATAATATTAAAAATTAAATTATACTTATATATAATAACAAAGCGCTAAATTTAATAAAAAATAAAAAATATATAATTAAAAAATTAGAATAAATAAAAAAGTAAAAAATCTATTAAAAAATTAATATTAAAACTATCTTATAGTATTCTTTAATACTAATTATATTTATATAAAATTATATTATTAATCTTAATTTAAATTTATATAAAGTATATTATATTAAGATACTATTTTTAGTATATTAACTAATATAATAATCTCTTTTATTTATATAATTTTAAAAATTAATTAGTTAAGTATATTATATTAGACTATTTATTATATATAAATAAAAAGAATCTTATATAAATATAAATTAAAAAGTTCTAATAGATAATTAATTTACAAGTATTATTTAAAAAGAAAAAAACTATAATTATAATTATATAATTTATTTATAATATAAAAATATTAATATAATTTATTAGCATTAATACTAAAGTAATAAATATATATAAAATATTTAAATTAAATAAATAAAATATTAGCTTTAAAATATATATAGATATATAAGTAAATAATATAAATACTAAATCTACTTATCTATTAGTAATAATTAGTAATTATACTAATATAAATCTAGAATTAATATAATTAACTAAATTAATTTATAGAGACATGCTATAGATAAAAAATAAAAATATAAATATACTAATTAATAAAAATTTATATATTAGAGATATTTAAATAATAACTACTAAAATATATATTTATATAATTAATTTATAAGATTAAACATATATTAATATATATTTAAAAACATAATATGATGCTTATATAAATATAAGTTAATAATATATAAGAATAAGAAATTATTAGAATAATAAAAATTAATAAGATTAAAAATATAATATATAAAAAAATTAAATATATATATTTACACTCTTTAATTATTTTAATATATTTAATTTGTTTAACTAATTTGTATTTATTATTTATATTTTATTTATACTATCTATATTCTCTATAGCTTATCTTATAATATACCTCCTATAGCTATGCCACTTTTATATTTAATATGTACTAGCTTAGATATATCTAGAATAGCGGCTTCTAGACCTTAGCTGCTTTAGCCAGTATTAATACTACTACTACTACTACTACTACTACTACTACTACTACTACTACTATTACTACTACTACTACTACTACTACTACTACTACTACTACTACTACTACTACTACTACTACTACTACTTAAATTTTATTATATAAATATTTATTTTTTTATTTAATTTTTAATGTTTTTTAATCTTTTAAAATTTTTTATTTTTAATAAGTTTTTAATTTAATTTTTTAATAGTTTATTTCTTATTTTTAAAAAAATTTATATTATTTATAAATTAAAATAATATTTTAATAATTTTAAATTTATTAAAAAAATATTTTTTTAAATTATTTTTAATTATTATAAATAAAAAGATTTTAATTTTTTATAAATTTTTATATAATTTTTTTAAAAATAAGAAATAAACTATTAAAAAAATTAAATTAAAAACTTATTAAAAATAAAAAATTTAAAAAGATTAAAAAATATTAAAAATTAAATAAAAAAATAAATATTTATTAATATATATTTAATTTTTAATTAATAATAATAATTTATTAAATATTTTAATATTTTTATAATTATTTAATTTGTGACAGCTAACCACATGGCAAGACATGTGGAAGCCACCAAGCATGTGGCATATTATTGATGTGGTCTTAAAAAAGACTGATAACAGAGAAATATCTTAAGATAGAGCTATAGCCCTAGTGGCAGCTATATTAAGAACTACTTTTCTAGTAATACTATATTAAGAAAAAAATCTTATATAGAGAATATATAAAAAGATTTTTAATAAAATAAATTTTAGCTTTTTTTGTTTCTTTTTCTATATTTAATATTATCTATAGATCTAGTATATCTAGTTAATAAGATAGCTTTAATATTAGATTTTAATTATTATTATATAATATTAAATATCTTCTTTTTTTTTATATTTTTTATATATTAATATAGTAAACTTTTTTAGTATTTTATTTTAATTAAAAATTTTTTTCTTTTATCTTACTACTCTAATATATTTATATAATAAACTTTTTTAGTATTATATTTAAATTAAAGATTATTTTTATTTTTTTTTTTTTTTTTTATCTTTTTTTCCTTTTGATTATTTATTAAAATAATAGTAAAAAGATTAAATTAGAATAATACTAAAAAAATATCTAGTATAGATATATTAAAAAGTTTTAAATAGAAATATATAAAGTAATAAATTATTTTAAAATTTAATAAAATTTTAAAAAAGAAATTTAGCCTAGCTATAATTTAAAAGAATAAAATTTTAAATTTCTTAATATTTTAAAAGCTTTATAAAAATTACCCTAAAAAGCTTTTTAAATATATATATTATTAAATAAAAAATCTTTAATAGATAGCTATTAAGGCTTAAAAATAGAACTATAATTATAGATCTATAGATAATAAAAATAAAAAAATAATATTATTATAAAAATAGATTAATTATTTTAAATAATAAATAAAAGACTAGTGTCAGAGAATCCGAGAAACTACAGCCAATGAATCAAGAACCCATGCACGGAAACTAATACAAGATGGAATAAAGGATTATCTATAACCACTAGGGTTAGGGTAACAAAGCAAGCAGAGCTCAGCTCTATTTAAATAATAAGCTAAATAGAGCGAGGCTCTGATAGCTCTATTAATAAAGAAATATATAAAGACACTTATTTATTATATACTTAGTTTTATTCTATTGTCTTTGATTAACTATGATAACTTGAGTATATATTTTTTTATTAAATAGAATATTTAATTTGCTCTATTTCTTTAAGACTTTACACTTATACAGCTTTTTATATATCAGAATATATTAACTTCTTCTATTAATATAACTATTCTAGTTATACTCTAACAATGTTTAACTGAAATTTCTAATAATTAAAGATTCTTATTATGAAAGAGAAGTTTTAATTAGTGATTATTATAGTTAGCTAATAATAATTAACTCTCTTATAAATATAGACTTATTTAGTTATTCTAACTCTATTAACTTCTAATAGAGAGATAATAATAATAAGTAGAAATAATTCTAGATTAATCTTAGCCTAGATAATAAAAGCTATCGCAATATTAGAATAATAGATTATTAAGCTAGAAACCTAATATGCTAATTATTCAATTATTAAAATAAGAAAGATTAAATTATTCTTAAAAGAATAAGAAATTTTTAAGATATTTTTAACTTAACTATATATCTACTTTAGCAATAATGTTAACTAAATTATATCTAAGTAAGATAAAATTTTTATAATATCTAGCTTTCTTACTAGAGAAATAATAAAATAGTTTACATCTTATATTATTAATTAAATTAAAGCCGCTAATGATAATTAATTTAAATCTAAAATTATCTTAATATTTAATAGTTTTATATACTTTAAAGAAAAGCTTTATTAGTTATTTAAAACTATTAATAAAAAGCTTGACGTAATCTATTAAATTAAAAATATTAAATAATATAGATCTGTAGAAGACTATATTTCAAGATTCTTTTAAATATTAGAATATCTTAAATAGAATGATTAGAGATTATAAGATTAGTTTTATAATAATTTAAAGAATAATATAAAGAACTATATTTTATAAATTATATTATAATCTAATATATTTAAGAAAATAATAGAAGTAGTATTATAAATTAATATAGTGCTATATATATGATATATAAAATAAAGAAATTATTAATATTAATTAAAACAGTAAATTAATATATCCTAAAAAAGGACTAAAGACTAAGATAATAATATTATTATATAAATAAATATTATACTAATTAAAGAAGAAAAGAAAAAATTAATTAAAAAGAAAGCCTATTTTAATTATAAAATACTAGAATATTATATAAATAAATATTATAAGCTAAAAAAGAACTCTGAATTAGTTAATTAAAGATTATAATAATAAATTGCAATAGCTATTTATATATATATTCTAGAAAAGAGTAGTACTAATAAATATTTAAAAACTAATAAAAAATTATTAGAATAATACAAGTAAGAAATATAACAGCAAGCTAAGAAATAGAAAAAATTATAGAAATAGATATAATAAGTATTAGATATATTTATAAATAAAAAAACATTAAAAAGATAATAAATGAAAAGAATTAGTATAGATTAAAAAGAAGAAATTATAATAATAATATAATAAAGAATAATAATAAAGATAAAAAGTATTATATAAAATATTAATAATATAGAGATTTAAATATTTATAGCTATATATAAGAATACTTACCATATACTTTTAAGAAATAAGTAGAGCTATAAAATATAAAATTAATTATCTAAAGATAGTTACTCTAGAGATTACGAACTAGATAAAGAAGAATTAGAAGATAATAATAAAAATATTAACTATAAAAATTTTTTACTAATTAAGTTATTTTATACTTAATTAGCATTATAAGATAATAATAAAAAAATAATAAATTAGCTAATTAAGTATTAAAATTAAAAAAATCCTATCTAGACCTTTATAAGAAGATTAAAGAATAATTTATAGAAATAAAATAAGAATAAATCTAATAAGAATATATTAATAAAAATAATTATACTTAGAATAAAATATATAATAAAAAAATTTATAAGAATAATTATAGCTATAATATAATATAGATTATTAAAGAAAAGATAAGAAAAATATAAAATTAAGAAAATAATCTATATAATTATATATCTATAAAAGCAATTTGCTAGAAAGAATCTTAATATATTTAAAAAAAGCATATAAAAGGATGTAAAAAATATTATAAATAAATATACTAAAACTGCCTAATATATAGATAAAACAATAAGATCTTAATAATAATTTATAAAAAAATATTTAAATTAAATAGATATCAACTATATAATAGATAATTAGAATATATATTAAATTATATTTATATATACTATCCTAATTTAGGAGGATATATATATAATAAAATATATTAGATAATATACTATAATAATAAATATAAATTCTACTATCTTAATAAAAAAATTAATTAATAATTTTTAAAAACACTAAGCATTATTTTATATATAAAGTTTACATATCCTTAAGAAAACTTAGAATACTAGTATATATATAAAAAAAATAGATATTTAGTATATTTAGACTTATTTAAATAAGAATATTATATAGTATTCTATTAATTTTATTATAATAGATTTTTTATAAATTCTTTAGAAGAATATATCTAAGCAGTATAAAATTATATAGATTAATATTAAATAAAATATCTAATCGTAGTAATAATTAGCCTAAGATATTAAATAATTATTATCTTAGTAAAAATTAAGAAGATAAAGCTATAAATATTTTTAAATTTAGAAGTTATTAGAAATTATATAAACTCTAATATAACAAATAAATTATAATTTTAATATTATAAAATAAATTAATGGACTAAGATTGTTAACATTAATAAAGAATTAATTATAAAAGAATATAAAAAAAAAATAGAACTAGCTCTTATGTTATTAGAATTATATATTATAATAATTTTATTTAATATTATAATAATAATTAGATATAACGCAGTACTAGAAATGCTATAATTATAAGAATAGAATCTAGTTATTAATTAGATAACTAGAATAATTTCTATTAATAATAAAATCTTATAGATCAAGTTAAGAGAATATAAAGAATTTATAAGCTTATAAAAAAGATTAGGAAATAATCTTTTATAAATAAAATTAAAAAAAGTGCTAGCTTAAATAAATAAAAAATATAAAAGATAATATAATTTATTAAAAAATAAATAAATAAAATATAGCAAGAGCAACTTATAGAAATAAAATAAATATAATTTAATAAGATAATTTAAAAGCAACCTAAATTAATAATTTAATTAAAATCAAAAAAATTTATAAATAAGAATTAAAAGAAATACTTACAAAGCTATCTAAAAAATATTATAACTTTATTAAACTATTTATAAAAAAAGAATACTGATTATTAAACTATAAAAAGAAATATAAAGCATGAATATTATTAAAACTAGAATTTATATCACTTTCAATCAAGTAATAGTATAAATCATAAAATCAACTAGAATTAGAAAATAAGTTTATTAGAGAATTCCTAGCTATAAGATATATATATAAAAAATAAGAATTAGCCTTAAATAGACTAATATTTATACTAAAAAAGAATAGAATAAAATAAATAATTATTAATTATTAAATATTAAATAATAAAATAATTAATAATGCAAATAAAATATTATATTAGAAATAGAAAAAAGATTTATTATAAAAAATAAAGATTATAATAGTCTTTAATATCTAATAAAGTTATTATAATCTTAAAATTGTCAAAAAAGATATCTAGAAAATAATATTTCTTATAAATATAGAATTATTTAAATAGATAGTTATATTTATAGATTTAAAATATTTATTTATCGAATTTATAAGATTTATAATATATATATTAATTAAGTTTCTTAATAAGTTTATTATAGTATATTTTAATAATATTATTATTTACTTTAAAAATATTAAAGAATATAATAGCTATATATAAGTAGTAATGACTAAGCTAATAAAAATAGAATTAATTCTTAAGATTAAGAAGTATAAATTTAATATAATTATAGTTAATTATTTAGAAATAATTTATATACTAAAAGGATTAAAAATTTAATTAAAAAAAATAAATATAATATTAAATTAATTAATACTAATATGTATTAAGAATATTTAAGAATTTTTAGAAGTAAATAGATATATTAGATAATATTTTTAAAATTATTTTAAAATTATCTAACCTATAACTAAACTATTTAAGAAAAATCTTGAATTTAAATAGATAAAAGAAAGAGAAAAGTTATTTAATAATATTAAAAAATTAATTAAAAAAGTATTAATATTTATACTATATAATCTAAATAGACAAAATTTAATATAATTAAATATATTAAAATATATATTAGGAATTATTCTTAAGTAACTAGATAATAAAAAAAAATAAAAATTTATTATTTTTTTTTAAGAAAATTTACTATAGCAGAAAAGAACTATAATATTTATAATAAAAAATTACTTATAATAGTTAAAATATTTAAGTAATAAAGATATTATCTATAAAAAATTAAAAAAAAAATAATTATAAAAAGTGACTATTATAATCTTAAATACTTTATAATAATGAAGGAATTAGTTAGATAATAAATATAATAGATTAAATATTTATTAAAATTTAAGTTTTAGATTGAATATATTAAGAGAAAAAAGAATATTATTATAAATATTCTTAATAGAAGACTAGATTATATTATAAATTTTAAATAACTAAAAATTAACATTCTAAAAAAAGATAAAGATAATATATAATATAATATTAAGATAATACTCACTACTATAATTACTATTATTAATTTAGAATTTTATTAGCGAATAATAGATATTATTAGTAAAAATAAGATACTTATAATAATATTAAAAAATAAGAAAATAATACTATAAAGAGGATTAATTATATAAAATAGATCTATACTTATCTTAAGAATAATAATTATAGAAATTATTAAAATATATTATAATCTATTACTACAAGAATATTAAAGAATTAATAAAACTATAAAAAAAATATAATAATAATATTACTTCTTAAATATAAAAAAATAAATTATAGAATATATTAGCTAATATAATAGTTATAATAGAAATAAACTAATTAACTATTAATCTTATAGAAAAATATAACTATTAAAAATACTAAATAAACTATAAAAAAATATTATAGTTAATTTTATACAAGAATTATTAAAATTAAAAAATTTAATTATTAGAATTTAATATACCAATATAATTATTATTATTAATAGATTAATAAAATATATCATTATATAATCAATACTAAAGGATTTAATAATAGAATAATATATAATATTTATATTATAAAAAGTATTTAATTGGACTAGATTGCTAACTAAGATTATTTTAGATTAAGATAAGCTATTTAGATTAAAATATTAATAGATAATTATTAAAATATATAGAATTAAGTATAAGCTATTAACTATAAATTATTAATAAATAGATAGACTAATTAAAAGAATAATATAATTTATTAAATAGCATCTATAATATTATTTAAATTAAAATTAAAATAATTAGATAGAGATATTATTATTAATATAATTTATATTAAATAATATAAAAAATATCTTAATAGAAGAAGTATTATACTTTATTAATTTAAAAAGATATTTATAAATATTATAGACTTTTATATTAATAGATAAAAGTTCTAATAAAACAATACTATAAGTAGTATATATATAATAGATATATATAATAATATTTAAAGATATTCAATGAACAGAATAAAAAATGAAGTGATATTATAATATAAAATATAAGAATATATTAATCTTATAAAAAAAAGAGAAAGTTTATCTTCTATAATAAATATTAAAATTAAAAAATTTTAATATTAAAATAAAATGACTAAGTAATAAATTTAATATAATTAAATATAAACTATTTAGAATTATAAAGAAATTTAAAAATAATAACTACTAACTTTAGTTATTAACAAGAATATATATATATCTAATATTTTATATATTGTTATTAGAATCCATAAAAAATCTAAAAAATAGAAATAATAAAGCAGATAATAAAGAATATAAAATAAAAAAAATTCTAGATTATAAATAAAAAAATAGTTAGATTTATTACTTAATTAAATAGAAAGAATACTTATTAGAAAGTAATTTATAAAAATTTATTATAAATTTAAATTACTATGACAAGATTTAGGAGTATTAAATAATAATTAATTTAAAATAAAAAAAGAAGTAAGTTAGAAAGAATTATCTAAAACTAGATTATTAGAATTATTAAAATTAAATATTAATATAATTAATTTTTATTTTTTATATGCTGTTTTTTATTTTATTTATTTATTTTATTATTTTTTATTCTTTTTTTTTTTAATCTTTTTAACTCTTTAATATCTTTTATATTTATTTAAATAAATTGACCAGCACATTTTTAAAGAAGTTTTTATTATTTTTTAAGATAAAGAAGCTTGATTAGTATTATTTTATAATCTTTATCTAATTTTTATTATACTATAAGCAACTTCTTCTATATAAGATTAGATAAAGTTATTTTAATATATTTATATTAACTGTTATAAATGCACTCGCTGTAACACTTTGAGATTTTAGATTTTATATACTTTTTATCTTATTGAGAGCAATGTAGATAAGGAATTGTAAGAATAACTCTAGATTGCTTAACTTGTTCGCGAAGATTATATTTATTGATGTTTTGCTTTGATAATATAATTAGTTCATTACTATAATATAAATATTTTGAGAAAAAAAAAATATCTATATTATAGATAGGAGATACTGACTATTTATTAAGCTATTAAGATATTAGCCTTTAGAAGAAAAGATTATTAGAAAATTTAAAAAATTATAGCTAATAAATTAAAAATCTATATATGAAAACTAATATAAAATAGAATAAAGAATTATTTGTAATTATTAGAGTTAAAGTAATAGAGTAAGCAAAGCTCGGCTCTATTTAAATAATAAGCTAAATAGAGCGAGGCTTTAATAGCTTTATTAATAAAAGAATATATAAGGATGCTTATTTATTATATATTTAGTTTTATTCTATTGTTTTTGATTAACTATAATAACTTGAGTATATATTCTTCTATTAAATAGGATATTTAGTTTGCTCTATTTCTTTAAGACTTTACGCTCATATAGCCTTTCATATATTAGAATATATTAACTTCTTCTGTTAATATAACTATCCTAGTTATACTCTGACGGTGTTTAACCGAAGTTTCCGACAACTAGTAGAATGTTATATAAAAACTTATAATTAAGAATAATAATATATAAGTCTATATATAAAAGCTAATTTATTAAAATTTTAACTTAATTTTTTTAATAGAAAAAAATTTAATAATAATAATAATAATAATTTAAAATTTACCTTTTAGCTTATTAATATTAAAAATAAGTTAAAATTAAATATTAATTATTATTTAATCTTCTTAACTTATATATACAATATATAAAAAGTATATATAAAAAAGAAATAATAGATTATTTAATATTTTATTTTTAAAAGAACTTATTAAAATAATATTAAAATATAAATAATATTATTAAATATCTTAAAATAATCTATTATAATATAAATAAAATTTCTAAGGCTAAGTATAAACTATATTAATTATTTATAAATAATATAAAGTTTTAAGATTTTCTATTAAAATTTATATTTAAAATCTAGAAATTAAAATTTATTATGTCTTTATAAAAGAATAAGCTATATAAATATTTATTTTTAAAAATATAGAAAATACTATTTAAAGAGAGCTATAATATTAATATATTTTATTAAAAGTTTATTTAAAAGTATTATTAAACTATAAATTAACTTAAAATTATTATTAAGAATAAAAAATATATTTTAAAAAATTATAGTAATAAAGAAAATAATTATAATAATATTAAAAAAAAATAATAAAAAGAATAAAAATAGCACTAGGATAAATAAGCTAAAGAATAATAAAAATAAAATTAAGATTCTATAAATTAAAAAAAAATAGTTTATAATAAAAAATAAATTTTTTAAATATAAAATATTTAAATATATAATAAATTAATATTTTTTTAATAAGAAGAATACTCTAGATCTTAAAATTTTAAAAATTTTAAAAATAATAAAAAAACTATTAAAAAAATAATAATAAAAATATAGATTTAAAAAATAATTATATTTAAGAAAAGACTCTTTTTTAGATAAAATTTATATTATTAATATTTTAGATCTTTTATAATTAATTAAAAGTGATTAAGATAGTTTAATTATATTTATATAACTAACTAGAAATAAATTATTAATTTATTTTAAAATATTAATAAATATAAAAATAAATAGATTTATATTCTTAGATATCTTTTTTATAAAAAAGTTTATATAATATTTTTATTATTATATTAAATCCCTAAAGCAGTTATTTTAAATAAAAAGATTTAATAATGAAAATAAAAAAAATTATATATATAATAAAGCTAATATTAATAATAAATAAATATATTATATATAATCTTCCTTTCCTTATTATACAGCTAGAAGAGTATAATATAATCTTTAAAAAATTATAGCTTATTAAATATAGTATACTAATTAATTATATTTATTAATAATTATTTTAATCTAAAATTTTTTTTTTAAAAAAAGATATAAATTAAGTAATTTATATTACTATTAAAAAAATTATTACTATAAAATTATAAGATTAAACTTTAATATTAGAAAAATATAGATTAATAGAATTAATTATTTAAAACTAGTATTAAGACTATAAAATAATTTTTTAATAATAGTAGAATAAAGATAAAATAAAATATTTTAATTATATATAATAGCTTCTACTATAAATATTATAATTATAAATTTTTCTAGATAAAAAAAAGAGCTTAATTAAATAATAAAATTATTAAATCCTCTAAAAAAAATTAAGTTAATATCTCTAAGGATAAAATAAATATATTTCTAAAAAAAATATCTAGATATAGATATTATAGTAATTAAAATCTTGAAAACATCTCTCTCCGCGCGAATCGAATTTTTGAAATTGCATGCCCAGATCTGGTTGGAAATAACTGTAATTTTAGCAATTTATTTCTCGAAACCAGAGCTATTGATTAATCCTAGTTTTACTAGATAAAATGATAGTAATAGCAGAGGATATTATTACAACACCTTTAATAAGCAAAAATCTTATTCTATAAAATATTTATAATATAATTATACTATAATAAAATTAATAATAATAAATATTATAATAATATAATAATCAACTATACTATACTAAAAAATAAATCTATAAGTTATTTAAGAATTATATTATAAAAATAAAATAGCTAGTAAAAGTGGCAGATTTTATATTATATATTATATACTAAAAATCTATTAATCACCTTAACAAATTCTTTCTTAAAATATTCATATAGTAGATTAAATATTTTATAATCTTATATAGTAAATATACTAATATATTTACTAATTTTAAAAAGCTGCTTAAGCAGTGTTGGAATGACGATGACAGCAACGGACCGGTGCCTGAGGCAGCGCCGCGGAGCACGACTCCCAAAGCAGCCACTGTATCGAGCTCTTTGTTAAAAGTTATTTCTGTTGGGAATAGCTTCCTAAAGAGGCACCACTAACTCGCTTATAGAGGGGTCAATTTATATATAAATAGCTATTAATTTGCATTGTAGCTAGCTCTCTAATTAGTACCTCTTAATATTACTAAATTTGACCAGTAAAGCGTACATATTAATATATTATATAAGAATATATAAGGAGCGTTAGTAAGTATACTAATACTAATTAATAGTATATATTATAAGCCTATATAAATTAAACTTTTACTTTTTACACCTTTATATATTATTATTAAAATTATTTATTATATTAATAATTTTATTACCTCTTTTTCTATCTTCTTATATATTATTATTAGAATTATTTATAATATCAATAGCTTTATTATTTCTGATTTATTCTTACTAAATTATAATATTAAATTACCTACTAAAATATGTATTAAAATATATTAAATTTATTATTTAAATTCTATCTTTTCTCTTATTAATCTTTATTAAATTTTTATTAATTTTATCTCTTTTTTTATTAATATTATTTTTTTTTAATTAATTTTTATTCTTTTTTTTACTTTCTTATTAATATCTAACCTTTCTCTTATAATATTATTATTTTTTTTATTTTTTTCTTATTAATTCTTATTCTTTATTACTATATATATATCTTTATTATATTAAATTAAGTATATATATATCTATACTATATAGTTCAGCCCTATATATATAGAGCTTTATTCTTAGCAAATTAAACAACTAGAATTATTATAATATTATTTAAATAAGTATTATTACTCTAAAATAATATACTTAGAGAACTTTATTATATATAAAAGCTTATTTTAATAATCTTACTATAAAATAGATAATAATATAAATTATAAATATATTTATTTAAAGAAATTACCTAATAAAGTTAATAATAAAGAGAATTAATTAATAATAGTAATATTAATAGATCTAATTACTTAATCTAATCTATATAAAGAATTATCTTTATATTATAAAAAAATAAAAGAAAAAGACTAAATATAATTATTAATTAATAATAATAAATATTTAATAATCTTTTATATACTTAACCTTAATATAATAGATAGTAAATAATTTATATAAATATTTATTAATCTAGCTAGAATATATAAATATCTTCTTAATAAGAAAGTTTATCTTTCTTTTATTAAAGACTTTAAGAAATAGATAATTAAATATTTCTATAAGATACCTACTAGAATATTAAGTATATTTAAGTAATAACTATATTTATAAGATATATATATACTACTTTATTTATAATCTATGGTTATATTTATAATAGTGCTTAATAATCCTATAAAAATAGAATAGAATAAAGAATATATACTAAAGTTAATTAACTATAATTTAAAAATTATATTATTAATATATTCTTTATTTCTATATCTCTTTAATAAGAATAAATTACTATAATAATAATTATTTATATAATAAATAATTATTAATTTATTTATCTATATATTAGCTTAGAAATATATTTAAGAATCTATCTAAGAAATAAAAAAAACTATTAAACTAATTATAAAGAGTATATAATCTAATATATTAAAAGAATAGATTCTTATATAAAATAAAAAATTAATCTTTTAATATATAATATTTATACTAAAGTATATAATCTTAAATCCTTATTAAAATTAATCTATAGATTACTATTAGCTAATACTATATAATATCTATATAGAATTAATAAAATCTAAATATTATAATTATAAATATCCTAATTATAAGTTCTATAATATAGATTATTTATCTTAAGGATATATTATATCTAATTAATTATAATTTAGTTATTTAATAAATAATTATTAAACTTTAGTATATTTTGTATATACTTTTCCTATATAATAATAATATCTAGTATATTATATAAATTAGTTATATTAACTTAAATCTAATAAGGCTATAATTAATATTATTATCTAACTTATAAAGATTTATATAGATAAGATTAAATATAATAGATCTAATAATTTATTTAATTTAAAATTTAATATCTTTAAGAATATATATAACTATATTAGATTATTTTAGAATATATATATATAATATTCTACCTTCTTATTAATATTAAAAGGCTAAGCATTAAGCTATTATTATTTAAACTAAAAAAAATAAAAACTTAATAGCATTAAATTATATACTATAATTAGAGCATATTTTAAGAATTCTAAATATATCTATTTTAAATAAGCTAAATAGTCTACTATTAATCTTTATATAGTTATATAGAACTATAAAAATAAAGAAAAAATAATTAAGAAATACTTAAGAAATACTTAAAAATTATATTATAAAAGCTTTAAAATATTTATTATTACTTATTAGTTAAACTATAAATAGAAAATCTCTATATATTTAAATTAATTAATATAACTTATATATACTCTATTTATAATTAAGTAATAGCTAAATTAGTATTAATTATTACTAATATTATATAAAATCTATATATAAATATTAATTAATATAAAGATAGAAAGACTATAGCTTAATAATATATAATTATACTAAATAATAAATAATTCTTTATTAATTATTAATATTATAATAAGTAACTTAAATCTCTAAAATAATATTAAAAGAAGAAGTATTATATATATAAAAAATATAATTACTTTTTAATATAATATATATAGGAGGAATACAACACTATATATTATTAATATAAAAAATATATTATAGAAAAGATAAAAAAGTATACTATATAATACTTTATAGAGTAAGATAGTATTAAGAAGGAATTAAATAATAATAAAAAATTAATATTAAAAATTAATAATATATTTTTAAATAATAAAAATAATAAAGCTTTATCTTATTATATATTTACTTATATCTTTATTATATTAAAGAAAGTGTTAGAGATTAGTAATTCTATAATAAAAAAATTTACTAAGTATTCTATTATCTATTTTCTTAATATAACTTTAAGAATAGTAGAAAATAGTAATTCTATTAGTTAAATAATTTTATTATATATAAAGAATAAAATTCTAACTAATTAAAAGATAGAATTAAAACTTAGTATAAAGAAATTCTATACTATCTATATTTTAAATATATAATATTTATAAGATTTATAAGATTACTTTTAAGATATTCTTATTAATAATAATATAGTAGATTATTTAATTATTAAATATTCTTAATTTCTTATATATAAGAATATTTATAAAGATATAATAATTAATAAGATAAATATAAATATTATTAATATTAAATTTAGCCTAGGTAAATTATTAGAATTAATAGAATTAACTAATATATAAATACTTATTAAAAAAATATATTTTTATATTCTTAAGATCTTTATACTATTTCTATTCTTATTAAAAAACTTTAACTAATTAAACTTTTATTTTAATAATATATAGAATATATTTATTAGCCTTATTATAGATAAATTAATATCTATTATATATTATTTTAGTTATTTATTTATAATCTAAGAATGTATATATAATATATTTTTAATTAATTTATTTAATATAAATCTATGCTTTTTAATAGAGAAAGAATTATATTATATTTATTATTATTTTAGCTATTTATTTATAGATAGATTATACTATATCCTTAAATATACTAGATATAATATTAAGATAAAAACAATTAAAAAGATTATAAAATTCTATTATTATTATTAAATTTATAGAAAATCGTTTAGATAATTTAAATTTATTTTATAAAAAAATTTATACTTTAATTATATAATTATTATTAATATTATATTTATTAATAACAAACTAGTGTTTTATTTTATTAATAAAACTATATACTTCTAAGCTGCTTAATTTTTATAAAAAATAATAGTTAAAGCTATATAGAATATCTCATATATAATATAGATTAATATATATTTAAGACTACTAGATTTTATTATTATTAATACTAGAAAGAATTTTATAAATAAAAAATTTTTATAACTTACTACTATAGTAAATATAATAATTAAAATTATTCTTATTAAAGTATATTAGTTAATTAGTATAGTTAAATATTATTATATTATTATTTAATATATTTATAAAATTTTTTAAGAGGAAGTACTAAGCTTAATAATAAATATAACTCTTTAAATAGTAGTAAAAATTATAAATAATACTATTAAATTTAATAGTTTTATTTTTACTTTACTAATCTTTAGAGTATATTTTTATTTTATAAAATATAATCTTCTAGTATTATTAATTACTTAATATACTACTATACTCAAGAAAGTTATTATTAAAATATATTATTTATTTACTTAATACTAAACTATAGATATATTAAATATATATAATAGACTATTATTAATAACTATATTAAATTTACTAATTAACTTAGATATACTTATTTAATATAAAGGGAATACAGATAAAATTAATAGTTAGGAAAAACTATATAAATTATTAATAATAAATAGAGAATTATGTATAATCTTAATTTTAAATAAATCTATAATTTTTTATTTTATAATTATAAAATTTTATTATAAAGACCTATTAATTTTTATAAATAATATTATATTAATTAAACCTATTAAGCATATTAATATTTATATATTATTACTACTCTCTATTATTATAATTGTGACGATGGTCAAAAACCTGATATTGAGGCTATCTCGCTAACTAGGTGCACTGGGTCTACAGGCAATATCAAGCATGAAGAAAGAAAGAAAGAAGAAGCTAAAATCTGCCTTGCTGAGAGTCCCTTTATATGCTCTCTATATGAGGCTCCTTTCCTAATATAGTACTACTAGAAAGGCAGTTCTTAATATAGCTACTGCTTAGAACTGTAGCTCTATCTTAAGATATTCTTCTATTATTAGTCCTTTTTAGAGCTATACTAGTAATATGCTATATACTTAGTAGCTTCTATATATCTTACTATATAGTTAGCTATCATATTACCTTTTCTTTTATAAGATGCTTGCCCGTAAGCGTCTAAAAAAAAAAAAAATATAATCTAAATTTAATTTAAATCTTAATCCTATACCTTACTCTTATTATTATTTTATTTATCTACTATTCTTCTTATTCTATAAAATTATATACTTAGTAAAAATAAGAAGCAAAGCTAGGGTTAAGCTATATATATATATGAAATAATTTACTAAGTTAAGATTCTTAAGTCTAGCTAAAGTGCTATATATAATATATAATCTAACTCTAACTTTAAGAAAAATCTTTAATTACTTATTTATAAGACTCTCTAAGCTAGATTTTTACTAGGACTCTATTCTTAATATAGTTTTTAATAAATTAATCTTTCTTAGCTGCTTAAAGCTATATATCTAATTAAAGAGATAGTCTAATAGCTCTTAGATTAGTATTATAAAAAGCTCTTAATGCTAATAGTATATTCTTTAGATATTTTATAAGATATTATTTTAGATCTAGATCTTAGCTTAATTAGCTAATATAATAATATAACTTCTTCTATAGTAATTTTAAGGCTAATACTTACTCTATCTTTTACTTTAAATATTTATTTATCTTTAATTTAGGTTCTTTATTTAGTAACTATTTTAGTAATAGTTCTATTAAGGCTACTAAATATAGCTTCTTTAATAAGAATATTAGATATATATATAAGCTATTTAGTAACTTAAATTTAAAGATATAACTAATTTACTTTATAATAAGAAAAAGCTTTTTTTACTAATATCTTAATTTTCTACTTAAGTAACCTATATTCTATCTCTTATTTATAATATATACTATATTTTTAATTAAAAAATTTATTAATCAATACTTCTTATTAGCTTATTTTATTTAATAATTCTAAACTTACTTTATATTCTTCTTTATAAACTTTTAAATTTTTTATAATCTCTTAGTCTAAGTCTATATATCTTTTTTATTAAAAGTTAATTTTTATAGCAGTGCTAGAATGGTCTAATTAAATAATATTTAAAATTAATATCTTTTTTTAATTATAAATAATGATATGCCTATTGAGGCTTAAGATAAAACTAATACTATAAAATTAATAATAGATAAGTACTTTAACTAATTATTTATTATAAAGTTAATATAAGATTATAAGTATTGCTAGAGATATTAATTTATTATCTTTATCTAGCTGTCTATTTATATATATTATGCTATAGATAATTTAACTTTAATTTATAATATCTAATATATCTTATTTTAAAACTCTAACATAAACTATTCTCTATAATCTAAAATAATGCTATTAAGTAATTTTATTTATAGAAAGATATACTAAATCTATAATTAAGCTATCTTCTTAGCTATTTTATATCCTTATAATAAGATATAGATATTAGGTATTTACTTAGATAATTAACTATTATAAATATTATATTAAAGCTATAATAGTTCTTTAGAAACTCTATAAAGTCTATTAATAAGTGCTGCTATAATTAATTAAAAATAAGTAATAGTTATAATATATTAAAGATTTAATCTCTCTAGGTATTAATCTTTCTATAGATTTTATAATTATTAATATAGCTCTTAATATTCTTACTCTATAATTCCTAGTAAAAATATTTTTTAAATAGCTTTTTTATCTTATTTTAGCTAGGGTATATTATTAAAGATAGTTAATATATCTTATCTAATAATTATATATAGAGATCTATCTTATTTAAGATATATAAATAATCTTAGTATAATAATCTTCTTTTTTTATTATACTACTTTAAATCTTTTTAGTTTATTTTTTTATAAATATTTTCTGTTATAGCTACTCTCTTATTTATATTAAATATTTACTTAATAATATTATTATCTATAACAGCACTATTCAGGTCTATAAAAACTAATTCTATTATAATCTAGTTATTAAGGACCTCTTATAGTAATATTATTAGATTATAGTAATTAAGATTCTTAGCTCTATTATCTCTTTATTGTATAAGTGTATCTATTAGTATATTTATTCTTTTAAATTAATATTATAGTATAAAGTAGAATTTTTATAATAATTTATATTATTATACTTATCTAGTAGTTAGAGCTTTAGTTATTATAAAATATTCTAGGGCTTAGTAATTTAATAATATTTTAAAATATTTCTTCTATTATAATTTAAGCAGCTCTAGTCTCTATTTTTAAAATATTTAAATAATTACTAGTATCTTTTTATTATAGATATTATAATTATACTTAGAGTTTATTATTATAGATAAGTAGTATTCTATAAAATACTATTCTCTATTCTTATAAAGCTAAGAGAGCACTATAGCTATTATTAAATCTAATATATTAATTTCTATAATATTAATTAGTTTAAGTTATAATAAACTAAAATAGATACTAATATTAATATTATTTTTAAATAATTAAAAACTTCTTAGTATAGCTTTATTTATATAAAGAGAATATCTTATTAAGTAAGCTAGTATAATAATTTTATAATTTTACTATACTCTTTTATAAATTTTTAATAAAAGTTATAGAAGTCTAGGAATAATTATATTTTTTATATTATTATTAATATCTTTTAGGAGAGTATTATTTTAATTTTTTTAAAATCTACTTTAATACTCTTAGATATAATAATAAAGCTAAAGTATTTTATTATTATTATATAAAATTTATATTTCTTAATATTAGCTTATAGCTTTACTTCTTAGAATTATTAGAATATTATATAAATATAGATTTTATACTTAATAGTATTCTTACTATAAATTAGTAAGTTATTAATAAATATAATTAAGAACTTATTAAGATAGTTAATAAAGATATTATTAATTAATCTTTAGAATATTATTAAGCTGTTAATTAGTCTAAATAGTATAATCTTATACTTAAAGGTTTTATAATAATAATAGAATATTATTAGATTAGAAGAATCTTTATATATATAGATTTAGTAGAAGCTTTATTATATATTAAGCTTTATAAAGATCTTTATTTTACTAATTTATTTAAATATTTTATTAATTAATAATAATAGATAATAGTTCTTCCTAATAAATAAATTAAGATATTAATAATTTATATAAAAATAAAGTTTTTTACTAGGCTTTTTAGCTATAAGAATTAATAAAATATATAGTATATTACTAAGTATAATAAAATATTTTTTTAGATTCTTTATAATATAGTTTTTTATAATTTAAAGTTTCTTAGTAATTATATAGTAAAAAGAGTAATAACTAAGTTCTACTTCCTTTTTTAGTTTAATCTTATAATTATATAGCTTTTATTCTAGAAGCTTATTAGATTTAATTTTTAAAAAAATATCTATAAATCTATAATATTTCTTTAAAAAATACTATTTTATTTTTTCTTTTTCTCTATTTTAGCTAGATTAAGTTTATTTTTAATAGCTTTCTTAATCTTACTAATATTAGTTATAAAGATCTTAGTTTTCTTATTTTTTAAATTTTAAAAATAATTAGATGTTCTAATTAGTATAATATCTATATTAAAATTTTTTTTAGAATTATATTTATTTTATTCTTCTTATTATAGACTTTATTTTTATTAAGGGATTAAGTAGCTTTACTATTCTATTAAACTTTTTCTTTATTTAATTAAGTTTATATTTATATTATTAATAGTAGAAGCTATAATATATAATTTATATAGTCTATTCTTATTTTTTTTTAATAATAATTAAGATCTATTCTATAGTTTTAATATTAGTTTTAAATAACTAGTCTTAGTAATTTATATCTTCTTAATATTAAAGCTCTACTTTATAGTCTTATAATAATAATTTTTTTAGTAATAATATAAATTATTTTATTTATATTTTTTTTTAAGGAAACTTCCTTTAGCTAAAGTAGTTATTAATAAGTATAGTTAATTAATATTTTATATTTAACTAATTATATTTTTTCTAGAATTATATTATATTTGCTTAGTTATATAATAAAGAATAATAAATTATATATAATATATTTATCTATTATTAATATTAATTTTATAATATATATAATCTTCTTCTTAGTCTTATTATTAAATCTCTTTATTTAAAATAGTTGCTTTAAGGGTTTAATATAATAATAAAGATATTATATAAGCTTTTTAATAAGAAAATATCTAAGAAGGTAAATTTATTTACTTTTATATCTACTAATATTTTAAGATAAATTAATAATTTATTTTTAACTAGTTATATAAGTATAATTAGACTATTACTATTACTTTTAATTAATTTTAAAAGATCTAAAATATTAGCTATATAGATCTTATTTAAGAAAAAGTTTTCTCTTAAATATTATTATTTTTTAAATCTATATTATTATTACTACTTTTTTTAATTATTTTTTTTATTACTTTTAAAGCTTTAAAATTAAGAGTATTCTTCTTATTAAATAGATATTAATCTACTATATATCTAGATATCTTATACTTAAAGTATTTATTTTCTATTATAAACTACTTTTTCTTTATTTATAAGATTTTAACTTTATCTTTATTATTCTTTAGTTTATCTATTCTAGTATTATTCTTATCCTTTTTATTATTCTTTTTAATACTATTATAATTATTTCCTTTATTACTATAGTTTTTTAAGACGTATTTTTTATTTTTAATAATAACTTTAAGTTAATTTATAGTCTAGTAATACTTTTAGATAAATTCTTAATAGAATATACTAGTATTATAATTCTCTTTAAATAATAATTTTTATATTTTTAGAGATAAGTATTTATATAGCTTATTTTTCTATAAAGATAAAGCAAGTTCTAACTTTTAAACTTTAAGTATAAACTTTAATAAGAAATTTTAGAATTTTATATTATTTATAAATAATTAATATAGTTCTTACTTAACTTTAAAAACCTTATTTATATTATAATAAATTATTTTAAAATGCTTAATAATATTATTTATATTTTAGTACTATTCTAGTAAGTCTTTTTAAAAATAAAGTATTAAATAATCTACTATTTCTTTTTTATATATACTTTTTATATATTATATATAAGCTAGAGGAGTTAGATAATAATTAATATTAAACTTTAACTTATTTTTAATATTAATAAGCTAAGAAGTAAATTTTAAATTTTTATTATTATTAAATTATTTTCTATTAAGAAGCTTAGTTAATTTTTTTTAATTAATTAAAAAAGTTAAGCTAGAGCTTTATTAAACTAACTCTTATATATAGATTTATATATTATTATACTTAATTATAAGCTCTTATATAGCATTCTACTAATCTTTTATTTATTATTTAAGATAATTAATCTATTCTTATAATAATAAAATTTTTTTATTATTATTATTTATAGATCTACTATTATAGATATATTTTTAAATTTTAAAAGCTATTTGCTAAAGATTCTTAATCTAGTAATATATATACTTAAAAAGCTTTTTAAAATAATCTTTATAGAGCTTTTAGAATATAGAGAAATTTAAAGAGTTATTTTTTTAAATTATAGCTAAGTTAAACTCTTTTCTAAAAGCTTTATTAAACTTTAAAATAGCTTATTATTTTATATACTTTTACTTAGAGCTTTTTAATATATTTATATTTAGTACTTTTCTAGTATTATTCTAATCTAATTTCTTTACTATTACTTTAGTAAAATCTAAAAAAAGAAAAAGGAAAGATAATAATAAAAGATAAAGAGAGATAATCTTTAATTTAAGTATAATATTAAAATAATCTACTATATAAGTATACTAAAGTAGAAAGAAAAGAAAAAGAAGAGTCTTTTAATTAGAGCTAGATATTAAAAAGATCTACTATACTAATATATAAGAAATAAAAAAAAGGATAATAATATTTAATATTATATAATAATAATTAAAAATCTAATATTAAGGCTATTTTACTAACTAGGTATACTAGGTCTATAGGCAATATTAAGTATAAAGAAAGAAAGAAAGAAGAAGCTAAAATCTATCTTATTAAAAGTCTTTTTATATGCTCTTTATATAAGGCTTTTTTTCTAATATAGTACCACTAGGAAGGCAGTTCCTAATATAGCTGCTGCCTAGGGCTGTAGCTTTATCTTGAGATATTCTTCCGTCATCAGTCCTTTCTAGGGCCCCGCCGGCGACGTGCCACGTGCTTGGTGGCTCCCACGTGTCTTGCCGTGTGGTTGGCTGTCACAATAATAAACTATATATTATTAATATTAAAGCAATATAGTAATTATCTTTAAGAAATAACTAGCTATATTATATATGCTATTTTTAATTATTTTAATAAATATAATAACTATAATAAAGTATAAGCTTTTAGACTAAATAATAAGAAATAAGATATTAATAGAATAAATATTTATATAAGATTATATATAAAGGAGGTTAATAAACTATTAAAATATAAAATCTTTAAATTTATTAATAAAGATAAGATTTCTAAGAGAATATATATCTTTAAGTTATAATTTATAGATAAAATTAAGAATATTAATATATTATAGATATTTATAAAATCTTATCTAGTTATATAAGTTTATAATAACTCTAAGAAGCATTATATTTTAATATAAATATTAACTTTATAATATTACTCTAAATATCTATTACTATCTATTATAGTTAGTATAAAGTTAATATATAGTACTAAAATATATTTATATAATATTATATAAGTATATATATAATTAGATATTAACTTTAATTATAATTTTTATATATAGCCTTTAGAGAAACTAATAAAGTATATTCTATTTAATAAATTATTAAAGATTAAGAAACTACTTTATAATATTTTTAAGACTAGAAATTACTTTTATATATATTACTAGAAGTTTTTTAAAGAGAAACTTTATATAAAATTATTAGTATATAATCTATATCTTCTTTATAATAAGAATCTAAAGGATAGCTTTAGTATAGTTAATATATAGATTAATAATACTTTTTATCTTATAATAATGTTTTTATGTATATAGAAGCGTATAAGATAGATATAATAAAGATTTTATATAAATTATATAAATAACTATTACTAGATTATAAAATTAAATTTAATAGTGTTATTATTTTAAAAAATATCTAAGATATTATCTTACTTATATAAAAATAGACTATTAATCTAATATAACTAGTTATAATTTATAATACTAATATAAAGAGTTTATAAGATAAAGTTTATAAAAATTTTTTACTAAAAAATTAATTTATTATATAATAAGTTTTAGATATTTATATTATATCTTTATTTTAGTTAGAAGCTATATTTAATTTATTATATACTATATAAATAATAGACCTAGAGAAATTAGATCTTAAAATCTTAAATAAATACTTTAAATAGTAGCTTAAAAATAATAAGCTTAATCTTAATTTTATTAATATTAATATAACTATAGCTAAGATTATTATTTTTATTAATAACTCTTTTATAAATAATAAAGACTATTTATTATAGATTAAATATATTATTATATTAATAGATATAGATAGTAAGATTAATATACTATATTAATTTTTTACTAAATATAAGTATATTATTTAAAGTATATTTATATTAGAATTATATATTTTTATTAATAGATTTAATATAGCATCTATTATTAGAAATATAGCTATAAAGATATTATAACTTATAAAATTTTTACTATTAGTTATTTATACTAATTTAAAAAGTTTTTATAAGTACCTAGTAAAGCTTAACTCTATATAAAAAAATATTTAATAATTAATTTTATAACTTTATATAAAGTATTTAAATAGAAGGAGATTAATAAAGTAAAATAAATTAATAATAATAATAATCTTATTAATGTAAATTATTTAAACCTCTATATTAAAGAATAAATAGAATATAATAAAATATATACTTAATTCTTTCTTTTTTCTTTTTTAATATTAAGATAAGCTTTCTTAGTTTAAGCTTACTTATATCTAGTACTAAAAGTAAGTTTATTTATAATAAGCTTACTTAATTAAAAGTTTATTTTAACCTATTAGATTGTTTATATAGATTATATAACTTTAATAGACTCTCTATAAAATTATTTCTTAGATTTTCTTTATATTTTTAAATTTAGCATGTTAATAAATATTTTATAAGTTATGTATTATTTTATATTATTAAATTAAGATCTATTATTATTATTTTTTCTCTTTTTTAGAAGGTTACTAGTGTTAGAATAATGATAATAGTAATAGACTGATATTTAAGGCAGTACTATAGAGTATAACTCTTAAAATAGCTACTATATTAAGCCCTTTGTTAATAGTTATTTCTATTAGGAATAGCTTTTTAAAGAGGCACTACTAATTCACTTATAGAGGGATTAATTTATATATAAATAGCTGTTAACTCGCACCATAGCTAGCTCCCTAATTAGCACCTCTTGATATCACCAAACTTGACCAGTAAAGTGTACGCATTAATGTACTACACGAGAACGTGTAGGGAGCGTTGGTGAGTGTACCGACAAGCAGATCTAATAAAATATAAATATAATTTATATAATAATAAAATAGATAACATTAAGTTTTACTATAAGAATATTAAATAACTTTGCTCTTAATTAAAAAGTTTATTAAATATAGACATGGCAAGCTACTATATAAAATATAATCTTATTTTAATCTTAAGAAACTATTAATTTAATTACCCTTAATATCTTTTATATTAAGCTAGATATAGATTATAAGATTATTATTAAGATTTATAATAATAAGAACTATATATTAGCTAAAAAAAATATAATTAGAGAATATTATAAAAAAAATTAAATAAATTAAGATTTATATAATAAAAAATACTCTAAGTCTATCTCTTATTAATTACTTCTTTATTATTATATGAAAATTTTTTTCTAGTAATATTAGCCTATAAGTAAAAATTATTATAAAAGTAAAGATTTTTTAAAAATATTATGATAATTAGATTTATATATTTAGAAAATTAATATATATATATATTTTAATATAAAGTATTATTATTAATAGCATGCCAGTAAGATTAGTAGATAATCTAAATAAAAAATTTAAATAGAAGCTTATTACTATTAATATTAACTAAAAAATAAAAGAATTTAAAATTAAGATCACGCATATTAAATAGCTTATAAAACTAAAAAACTATTTTAAATTACTTATTATTAAGTTTATTAATCTAGTAATAATAAATAATACTTTATATAAAAAAATAATTCAATATTTCTATTCTCTCTCTAATAGACTTTATTATAAAGAAAGATAGATAAAGATATATAAAAAATATTAAAAATATAAATATATATAGAGTCAGTATCTAGATTTAAAATATTAATATATACTTTATATAGAGAAGTATCTAATCTAAAAATATCTCTTTAAAAAAAGTAGAGATTTAAAGTTAAAATATATTAATTATAGCAGTCTTTATAAAACTATAAACAATAATTATAAGATCTAAAAAAAAGAAATAATATAAGTATATTAACTAGTTAATATTAATTAAAAAAATTATTAAGTTCTTTAATATTTATATAAATAAATAATATAATAGAATATTAATCTAATACTATATAAAACCACTCAAATTTAAATAATAAAAAAAGATAGAAAAGAATTATAGTAATAATAATAATAGCTACTATAATAACTACTATAAAATATAGTAAAAAGACTTAACTAGCTAAAATAATAATAATTATATTAATTAATTAATTAATTAATAGCTATAATATTAACTACTAGCACTAAAATAATAGACTTTAATCCTATTTCTACTTCTATACTAAAAACAGCAGTCTAATTAATTAAGACTATTATATTAAAAGCTTTAATAATATTTTATATAGTTTTAAAAATAACAACTTACAAACTAATAATAGTAATATTATTTAATCTAGTTCTTATAAGATAACTCTATAGATATTCTCTTAAATCTAAATTATTTAATAATAATAAAGAAAAATTAACATTTTATAAATATATTAATATTGTACTTGTAGCTAGCTAATCCTTTCTAATAATAATTAATCTAATATTACTAAATAATTAATATAAAATATATAATCTTAGGGCATCTTATAATATTTCTTAAAAAAAAGATTTTTAGTAGTTTAATAATACTTATTTATAATAATATATTTATTACTACTATATAAAAAATAAATATAGAAGTTATTTTAATAAAGATTAGTAAGTAGTAATAATATATTAAAATATATAAAATTTTTATAAAATATTATATAAATAATAATTAAAGCTTAGAGCTAGCCTAAAAAAAATTAAAATAAAGATATTTTTTAAATTTAAATAAGATTTTATCTAGCTTAAAAGCTTTAGAAATATAAAAATTAAAAAATATCTATTTATTATTATAGTAATAATAATAAACTCTAAAAATAAAGCTTAAAAAATATTTAAAAAATAAATATATTTTAATAATTATTTCTATATTATAAAAGCTTATTAAGATATTAATTCTAATAATATTTATATATATTACTATAGAATAAAATATTCTAATTATTTAAAATATAAAAATTAATCTCTTAAGTACTCTATCTATATTAAAGATTATAAGATTTTAAGTTATTATTATAATATTATAAACTATAATACTAGGCTAGATAAATCTTATTAATATAACTAAATTAAATATATTAATTATAATAACTTTTATAAGGCTATATCTATTAAATATCTTAAAATTAAGTAGATAAAGAAATATATTATTTAATAAATAAAAAATTAAACTTTATAATATTATTTATTAGTATTTTAATCTTTTAGAATAGTCTTTCTAGATTTTTTATAATATTTAAAGCCTTTAAAGTTTTTAGGCATAAAAATGCCTAGTATAAAATAAATAAATAATATTAATATATATATAGATTATAAGTTATATTAGTACTATAATATAATTATATATATATTAATATTATTATATATATAGTACTAGAAGTAGTCTTAAAAATAAAAGCTAAAATAATATACTTTTAAAAATTTTTAAATAATAAAGATAAAATTAACTATTTAGATTTTATATTTTATTAGTTAAAAAGCTTCTAAGAGTATATCTATATAATAATAATAATAAAATATAATAAATAAGATAATTATTAAAATCTAAATAAATCTTCTAAACTATCTTTATTTTATAATAATAGATATAGTAAAGTATAATAGATATATTAAAATAGTAAATTACTATAATAATATACTAAAACTCTTTTATATATATATAAAAGTAATCTAGTATAATTAAAAAGCCTTTACTAATATTAATTAAAATCTTATTTTTAGAGAATACTATCTAATTCTTAGAGATTTTAATACTTATAGCTCTAAATAAAATAGCCTAAGTAAAAGGAGAGAGAATATTAAATTTTTAAAAAATTTATTAATAAATATAATTTATTTATTAATAATAATTTAGATATATTTATAAAATCTTAGAAGATAAGCAGTCTTAAAGATAATATTAAAAAGAAAAAGATACTTAGTTTTTAATTATTAATCTTATAATTAGTAATTAAGTACTAAATCTTTTAAAAAGCTAAAAAATAAAAAAAAAACCTTATAATATTAAATTATATTATAATATAAACTTTATAAGAGTTTTTATCTAAGAAAAATACTCTAGGAGAAATAATAGTTATAAAATAATAAATAAACTTTTTATTAAAAAATAAAAAGGCTTTAAATATAATAAAATATATTTAAAAAAAACTTAATAATATCTAACTATATCTAATAAATAATTATATTTTAAAAGATATAAAAAGGAAGGTAAAATAATTAAAAAAATCTTTATAGATATATTTAATAAATATATTAAACTAATTAAATTTTATATATACTTTAAATACTAATAAAGCTCTTTAATAATAAAAACTTAAAAAATTTACTTTAAAACTTATAAAACTTATTAAATAAATAAGATTAATAATAATAATTATTAAAAAATCTAGAGGGCTTATTATACTATTATAAAAAAAGCTAAAAAGGAATACTAAAAAACTTTTTTATAAAGAATAAATAAAAGCTTATTATTTAAGTAAAAAAATATTAAATAATTTTATATTATATTAAATTAATTTTTAATAATATTATACTAGCTCTAATTAACTTAGAATCTAAAAAAATAATAATAGCTATATTTAAAAAGAAAAAGATAATTTTTAAAATTTAAGTTTTTTTTTAAATATTAAAATAAAACTCTAAGAAGGATTTTTAAAAATTAAATATTTAATTAAATATAGCTTATATACTTATTATAAAAGAAATAATAAATAAAACTCTACTTAGTTAAAAAATAAAAAAGATATTAAAAACTAATAAATTTAATTTTAAAGTTATTTAATTTTTTTAATATTTAGATTAGACCTATATTATAGCCTTAATAAAATAATATTTTAAACTAGAAATATATTCTATAATATAAAAAGATACTAAAAAAATCTTTTTTTAAAAGTCTAAAAAGAATTTTTATATAATAATTAAAATCTATAAAATTATTAACTTATTAAAATATCTAAATAAAATAGTAGAGAAATTTATAATAGATTTAATTATAGATTTTATAAAAACTTAGAGACTATTCTATAAAAACTAATTTAAAAGATATTAATAGTATAATATAATAGATATAATAGTATATCTTATAAATAAGATTAAGTAAATTTAAGATAAAGATAAGTTTAAAATATATCTATTTATAGATATTAAAGAAATATTTAATTATATTATTAAATATAAGCTTATAGAAGACTTTTAAAATATAAAAATAAATAAAGATTTAATATATTAAATTACTTTTTTTCTATTTAATAAATAAGTTTTACTAGTTATTAATAACTATTGTAAAGAGCGGTGGAACGAGGGTCCGAATAAGATGGTATAGGCTATAGAACACTTGTAGGATTGGATGCTAAGAGAACTCTTAAGGAATAGTTCCAAGGAAGATAATGTGAATATATGTATAAGATTTTATGAGAATAATTACTTGATTCTTTACTCTTGATAAGGGTGAGGATCTATACTCTATATATAAACGCTATGGCGCACTATATACTTAATAGCTATACTAAGACTCTATAAGAGATTAGGAATAGTTTTATATCTTTAAATAATTATATTCTAATAAATATTTAGTTATTTTAATAAATACACTTTCAATATCTTAGATTAAGGGTAATAATTAAATAAGTTTTTAGATTAGCTGTTTTAATCTTGTAATAGAATTAGGCCTTATAATTTTTTCTTTTTTTAAAAAGATCTTATCTTTGAGATTGTTTATACTTTCTAAAAGTATATAATTTAATAAAGCTTTATCGCTGTAATTAATAAGCTAGGAATTTGCTTATTAATATAAGAATTAAATGATATATAATTAAAATAAATAATATAGTTATAATTAAATAAATAATATAACTCTTAATGACTATATTTAATAACTATAAAATAAATAGAGCGATAAGATAAAAATTTTATTTATTTTATTTTAAATTAATTTTTAACTAATATAAATATTATTTATTTTTTATTTAATTTTTTTTTCTTCTCTTTTCTTTCTTAAGTATTAATATTAAATAGTAAGTTATCTTTTCTTTTAGCTATTACTTACTTTAAGCTTAGTATGGTGGGTGAATATATGTATATAGACTTTATTTTAATATTTATTAAATCTTTTATTAAGTTTTTATTGAGTCTTATTGCTTTTATTAAAAAATATTTATTTTTATTAATTATTTTTTAATACATTTTTGTTATACTAGTTGAAGCTATATATATATTTTATTTTTTTTACTATGTTATTAATGCTAATACTAAATAATATTATTATTATTTTATTAATAAATGGTTTAGTAAAGAATTTTTAAATAATTTTATCTAGTATGATAAGAAAATATATATACTATAAAATATACTTATTAAGTTATTTAGAGATAATATTTCTAGCTTTATTTATATTTTTAATTTAATATAGATATAATTCTTTATTTCTTTGATGTTATTAATAGTTTTATTAGAAAATTAATACTATTATAGCTATAGCTATTAAATCTTTAAGTTTTATTATAATCTTTGAGAGTGATATTTTAGAGATTAAATCTATTATAAATACTGCTTTATCTTTATATTTAACTTTTAAATTATTTATTATGAAGTTTTTAACTCTATATACTAGTTTAATAGTTAAGTTAATAAGTAATAATTTAGATACTTCTAGAAATAATACTTTAAAAGTTAAAATATAGTTTTAAATAGAGCTTAATAATCTATCTCTTCTCTTATTATTTTTATTATATTTATATTTGCTCTTTAAAGGTAAAGGTTGCATTATTTTTATAATATATATTAAATAATATTTTAAATGATAGATATTAATATATATATATATTATTAATAGTCTTTAAAAAAATATTATTTAGATTCTAAGCTGATTATAAATAATGTTAAGTATTAGGCTGCAGCTATTAAATATCTTTAAGTATATTATATATATTATTTAGTGAAAAAGATAGATATAGAAAATATTTATTATAAATTTATTCTAATTATTAAAAAGTTTATATTTAAATTAGATAATTTATTATTTGATTTAGTCTATTATCTGTAATGCTCTAAGCTTATAGATTTAGAAGGTTTTTATTATATTAAGTTAATTAAGTATTTGAAGTGCTACTGTTATAAGAATAATAGTATTTTTTATAATTTTATTCTAGGTTTATATAAGATAGAGTTTGTAATAGTATAATCCTTATTCTAGATTAATATATTAATAAAAGTTTTTATAGCTAAATAATAATATAATAATAAAATATTTATATTTACTTACTCTAAGTCTAAGTTAAAGTTTTATATTAATTCTATTATAATAGCTTTTTTTAATATTAATAATTAATAAGTATATTTAAATAAAAAGTTTATTATATTATATTATAATTAAAAGCAGACTTTAAATTATTTATAAGAAAAGATATAGATATACTTATTAGTATATATATAATAATAGCTAATTAATATTTAATTATAGAATAATGATAAACCAGTCTGTCTAGTTAAAGACTTATTTATTAATAATAATAAAAATGATAATAGTGTTTTTATTAGTTTTATTTTATTTTCTAAATAGATAGTTTTATTTTAGATATATTATAATATCTTTTAGTAGAATTTTAGATAATTTTAGAGTTAAGATTTAATATAAGGGTCCTTTAAAGATTTTTTAATATATATAAAAAGATATTTTGTTAGGTTTTTAGAAATTTTTAAAAAGTTTTTAATTATAATTTAGAATAGAAGCTCTCTAGAGATCTTCTAATATATATTAAATAGAATTTTAGACCTATTTTAATATTCTTTTTAGTAGTTTTTAGAGCTTTTATTTAATTTTAAAATATTTTTATTAGTTTTTAATATTTCTAGATATATTTATATAATGAGATTCTTATTAAATCTTAAACTTTTATAAAGAATAGAAAGAGTAATTTTATTAATATTATAATAATTCTATACTAATCTTAGATAAGTTATTTAAATAGAAAAAATCTTATAAGATAAAAGCTATTTTAATTAATATTTTTTTAAGTATAATAGACTTGTCTAAATTAATAATTATAGTATTATATTTATTTAGAAGTTTAGATATATTTATTAGATTATTAGTAGATTTCTAATTATTTTTATATAAGAGATAATTTTTTTATTTTATTAAATATTAAAATTTTAATTTGCTTTTTTCTTTTTAAAATTTATATATAATAATATTTTTTATTTTTTATTTTAATATAGATTCTTTTTCTTTATTATTATTATTAATAATAATAAAAGGAAAATTTTTTCTTAGATTAGTATTATTATATAGATAGTATAGTTCTAATAATATTATATAAAAAATTTTATAGATTTATTTCCATTTTAATAGGATATCAAGTTAGTATATTTAATATTTAATATATTCTATAATTATAAAAGATCTTTTATAATATAAATCTAGCTTCTTATTAAAATAATAAATATAGATATTTTTTATATTAAGTTTTATTTTATTTCTAACCTTAAAGATTATAGATTAATATTGCTTATTATAATATTTTATTTATATTATAATTATAGTATAAAAGTATTCTTTTAATTTCTAATATATATCTTTTAGTAATTTAATATAATTAATAATAATAGATTAATTTATAACTAGAAGATCTTCTTTAAATAGTAATTAAGAGTTAAAATTTATAAAAACTTAAAAAGGTATTATTCTAATATTTATATTTACTAAATTATTTACTATAAACTATATAGTTATATAGTTATAAGTAATAAGGCCTAATTATTTTATTTTATATTTATATATATCTATAGATAATACTTAAGAATTTAATTTATTTATTTAATTTGTCTATTGATTTGCAGATAAAATACTATTAATAATTATTATTATATACTAAGTTAGAAATATAAAATCTTTTAATATTAGCTAGTAAAAATTAATCTTTAATTAGATATAATATTATAAGAATAATCTATATAGCTAAATATTAAATTAAATATTAGTATAGTAAATTTATCTGCTTTAAGCTTTTTAATTATTATAATAAATTATATATATTTTATATATTAGTTAATAATAATAAATATTATATTATAGATAGTATTGTTTAGCTTACTTAGTAAAAAGTTTATAATAAAATTAAGTAAAATACTATTACTAAATTTTATAGAAATAGGTAATAATTATAATTTATTATATAGCTTATATTAGTATATCTTTCTTAATTAATAAATATTATAGAACTATATATATTCTATAATATTATAACTTATTCTAGACTAATAGAATTTCCTTTTAAAGAGCTTTAATATTTTTATAATATTAAAATATCTAGTGATTAGATTATTATAGTATTATTATAATAATATTAATTTTAATATAAAATTATTTAATATATATACTATACTATTCTTATAAAGAATATTATTATAAAGCTTCTATAAAGACTCTAGAATACTATTATTAGACTTTAATATCTATAATTTAGTCTTTTTTTTCTGTGTGAGGATATCTCCTTATTATATAATTTTAATATTCTTTAATAAAAGTAGTTTTAGTATTTTAAAAATATTCTTATTTTTAATATTTTCTAAAGCTAGTAATTTTAAAGAGTAGTTTTTATAAGATTAATATTCTTTATATTTATTCTTAAATAGAATCTATAATTATTTCTTTTAAGCACTATTTTTAGATTTATTCTATTTTAGTTTAATAGATTTTTTAAATAGATTTTAATTCTATCTAATAGATTTCTTAACTAAGTCTTAAGCTAGCCTGATAGACTTTTTAACTAAATAAAGAATAAACTCTAAGTTTTTTTCTTTTTATTATTAATAAGATTCTTATTAGATGAGTTATTAGAGTATAAATCTTTATTTTAAAGACTTATTTCTATAATAATATTTAAATATTTAATTAATTTAAAATTAAAAACTATCTTTGGTATATCCTTATTTATTAAGATACTTAATAGTATTGTTATAATATTTAGATAAGAATAATTAATTTAAATAGATATTATTATAATATTTAGAGTATAGCTAGACTAACTAATCAATCTATTAGAAATTATTATAGTAGATTTAATAATTTTAATATCTATAGATAGAGTTAATTAATAGCCTGGCTAATAGTTATATAATTAAGAATTATATAAAAATATTATTAATAATATATATAGTTATAGCTTTTATTATAAAATTAAAAGTAAATCTATATCTATTTTTTTCTTCTTTTTTTATAAAATTAGAATATCTACTTAGAATATCTATTAGATTTTATATTTCTAGCTTATATTTAATAATAAAGTTATATATGGCTAGATATTAAGCTTAATAAATCTATTTAATATTTAAATTTTTTACTTTAAAGAAATATTATAGATTATTATAATTAATTTAGATATAAATCTTATGTTTATTTTCTTTAAGATAATATTTCCACTTTTAAAAAGTAAAAATAATTATGCTAAGTTCTTAATTATATATTTTCTAGTTTTATTATATAGTATTAAATTTATATAATATAAAAGCTATAAACTGCTAGTTAAATTAGCATTAGAATAGATTTTTACTGTTTTAAGGCTAGTATATAATAGTATTTATATTTTATTTAAATATATTAGTTTATCTAAATTAAAGTATCTAATAAGAGATGGATTAATAAAAGCTTTCTTTAAATTTTTAAAGGCTTGTAAGATTTTAAATATTAATTACAAAAGCTTTTTAGAATATTTATTAATTCTATAAAGTATATTAGTTAATAAAGTAATAATAATAGAATAATTTTTAATAAATTTTTAAAAGAATTTTATAAATCTTATAGCTTTTTAGAATATTTATTAATTCTATAAAGTATATTAGTTAATAAAGTAATAATAATAGAATAATTTTTAATAAATTTTTAAAAGAATTTTATAAATCTTATAAAAGATTATATATTTTTAATATTTTTTAGTATAGGCTAATCTTAAATAATTTAAATATAATTTTTATTTATTAAGATTTCTTTATCATTAATTAAATAACTAAGAAATTTTAATTTTTTTTAGTAAAACTTGTATTTAGAGAGTTTTATATATAGATTTATAGAATATAACTATTCTAGTATCTATTTAATATATTATTTATATTATTTTTTATTTTTAAAGAAGATAAGAATATTATTTAGATAAATAATAATAAAATTATTTAATAATCCTCTTATTATCTTATAGATATAAGATTAAAATATAGTAGATATATTTATCAGCTTAAAAGATATTATAAAATATTTATAATAATTATAATAGGTGTGGAATATAATTTTTTATTTATTTTTTTTTTTAATTTTAATATAGTAATAGGTATTATGAAGATTAATATTTATAAATATTTTAATATTAATTAATTAATCCAATATCTTATTAATATAAGGTAATGGGTAATAATTCTTAATTATTATCTTATTAAGATTTTAGTAATTAACATAAACTTATAGACTATTATTTGATTTTTTAATAAAGAGGATTAGTATATCTATAAAGCTTATAAAAAATTAGATCTATCTCTTTTACTATATTTTTTTAAAATAATATAATAAATAGTTAAGTTTTATTGCTAAGTATAAATAAAATAGTTTATATAGAAGTGTAATAAAGTTATTAAGTAATTTAATTTTATATATTATTTTATCTAAAGAAAGCTTTATAGTTTTTATTTTTAAAAATATCTCTTTATACTCTTAGTAAGTATTAGAAAAAACTAGAATCTTATTCTTAAAAAAGCTTAAAATAAGAAGAAAGATAAAATTTTTATTAATAATTTTTATAAAATGCTTAGTTAATATAAAAAGTAGTTTTAGCGCTTTATAATAGAATTTCTAAATATAATCTTTAAAGCTAGTAATTATAAGTTTTTTATAAAAGAGCTATAGCTTACTAAGAATTATATTAAATTTTATTATATTAATTATTATAAATATTTAGTTGTATATTTTTGTCTGATTATAATTATTTATAATAGAAATTATGATCTTTATTTTTTTATAACTAGTAGTAGAGATTCTATTAATAAATTTTATTAAAGAAAAAAATTCTTATAATAATTGCTAATTAGTATTATTAAATAGATAGTATGTAATAAAATTAAGGTCTTTATTAGTATTAAATATATTTATAGTGTTATATACTAATCCTAGAAGATATAAAGATAAATTAATTAGTATTATATATTTATTTTTTTTTAGAATCTATTAAGGTTAGTGACTACTACATTTTTTTATTAATAGTTATTATTAGTATTTAACTCTTTATTTTATAGTTTTATTAATAAAGAATTAAATTAAGAGTTAGATTTTAGATTCTCTTTTAGCTTTAGAATATTATTATTATGATAATAGATTACTTTATAATTAAGATTTTTATATTCTTAATAGTTATAATAAAAATAGATTAACTTTAATTTATTTTTTTGATTATTTTCTTTTATTTTATAATTATTATTTTTCTTACTTTTATAATTATTATATTTGTTTTAGTTTTTGCTAAAGCATTTCTTTTTAGATTTATTATTTAAATTGTTATTATTATTATAATACTATTTTAAGAGCTTATTAATAGCTTTTTACTTCTTTTTATATAATTCTTATAAATAAATAATTTCTTTAAGATATATAATTATATCTTAATAGATTTTATTTTTATTTATTACTTTAAGCTATAATTAAGATAGAAGCTTTATAATAAAAGATTTAATTTTATTACTATTATTTATTAATATTTTAAGATAACTTAGGTCATATTTATAAGAAAATTATATATAAAAGATTTATAGATTTTTTATTTTTAATATCTTAAACTTATTTATCTAGATAAATATATTAATAGATTATATAGTTTTAGTCTTAATCTTAGCTTTTATCTATTTAACAAAATTATTAAATATAAAATAAAATAGATCTATAATTTTTTTATATTTAATTTATTAAATTTAATATTAGCTATTAAACTATAATATAGTCATTATTATTTTCTAATTCTTAAAGTATTTATAGTTAATAAAGTTATTTTTAATATCTTTAAGTTATTATTTATATTTATAATAATTTCTAAATTTAAGATATATCAGTATCAGCTTTTTTAGAGCTTTTTTATATATAATATAATTAATAGCTGGTAATATAGCTAGAATAGTATTAGAATATTAGACTACTAGTATTAATTTATATATTATTTAAAATTATAAAAAGTTATTTAATAATAAAGAAGATATAGCCTTTTAGAATTAATTAATTTCTTCTAAAGATTAATTTATTAAGAGAGTATATATCTTAGTGAGCTATTATTAAATAACTTCTTAATTATATCTTAATATTTAGTTTTTAAGTTCTAAATATTGGAGATCTTATATAGTAATTTCTAAAGAAAATAGAATAGTTATATAATATTTTTAATATAATATCTGAATAGTAGAGAAGTCTTTTATAGATTTAAAAATTTTAAAAACTTAGATTTTAAGAATAATTTTAAAGAATTCTAGAAATAATTTTTTAATAGTTAATTATTTTAGAGAGGAGTGATTACTATTATTAAATCTTATAGATATAAGATAATTATAAGTAGAATATAAGTTTACTATAATAATTAATTTAATAAAGAGATCTATAGATAAAGTAATTATAATATAAAGAATAGTAAAATAAGAATCTAAATAAAATAATATAAACTATAAAACACTTATAAGATTAGATGTTAAGAGAACTCTTAAGAAATAATTCTAAAAAAAATAATATAAATATATATATAAGATTTTATAAGAATAATTATTTAATTCTTTATTCTTAATAAGGGTGAAGATTTATGTTCTATATATATAAGTGCTATAGTATACTATATATTTAATAGCTGCGCTAAGGCTTTGTAAGAGATTAGGAATAGTTTTATATCTCTAAGTAATTATATTCTAATGAATACTTAGTCATTCTAACAAATGCACTTTCGATATCTTAGATCAAGGGTAACAATCAAATGAGCCTTTAGATTGGCTGCCCCAATCTCGCGATAGAGTCAGGCCTTACAACTATATATATAATAAAAATTTTATAAGCTTAGATCTATTTTAGAACTTACTAATATTATTAATCTTTTTTATATTATATATTTAATTATTAGTAATTATTATTAAAGTTACTATTCTAGATATATAAAAACTATCTTTTATAAATAATTAAGAGCTTATTATAAAAGCTAGCTTAATAACTAAAACTTATAAGATTTTATAATATATTATTATAATAGTAATTAAATAAAAAATAAAAAATAATATTTAATTTAATCTAAATAAGATAAAGGTAATCTTCTTTATAAAATAATAATAAAAATATTATAAATATAAGATTAAAAAAGTAAAGATTATAATAAAAAATATAAATATTATAATTAAGCCTAAGATAATATATTAATTAAATATAATTTTAAATAAATAATTATTATTATAAAGCTACTATACTATATATTTTTAAAAAGCTTAAAGTATTAAGATAAAGTTTTATATATTTAGTAAAATTAATAATCTAATTTTAAAGTTAATATAAAAACTAGAAAGGACTATAATATAGATATAAATCTTATAAGACTTAGAACTATAATAATAAAATTAAAAAATATAGATTTAAAATTTATAATATTTAATTAATAGTTAAATAAAAATTATTATAAATATACTTCTAAAGACTCTAGTAGATATTTTAATTTATAAAATAATTTTAAAATTAATTAGTATCCTATTAAATATTAAAAAGATTAAATATATAGTAAGACTACTAATATTATTAAATAATTACTTTATAATATAGCTATTCTTAATAATTCTAAAATATAAGAATATTTATATTTAATTTAAAAAATAGCTTTTAGATAATTAAGAATAAGCTAAAATAATAAATAAATTTTTTAAAAGAATAAACTAAAAGCTAATTAAATATTTAGCTTAGTATCTAACTAAAAATCTATTAAGAGAGATTAAAAAGATACTATAAAAAATATTAAAATCTTTTTTAGAAACTATTTAAATATTAAATAGTAAAAAGGTATTAAAAAAAATAATAAAATAGTATCTAAAAATTATACTTTAATTAAATAATTTTAAATAGAAGGATAGATATATTAAAATTAAAATAATATTATAAATAATATTAAAAGTATTATAAGAATATCTAAAAATATTTATAAATATAGAATATAAGATTTTTAATATTAAACTTATAAAAGTAGCTTTAATATTAAAGTAGATATTAAAAAGAGATTTAAAAAAGTTAATTTTTATTTTTTTAAAATATTTAAAATACTATCAGCTACTTTAAATTAATAGATTTAAATATTAGATAATTTTTAATATTTAAAATATATAAAATAATTTCTAGACTTACTCTTAATAAATATCTAGTAATAATATAGTAGATATTAAAGTATAATAATATAAAAAGAAATAAATAAACTAATTAAATTATAAAATAAATAACTAATAGATTTATAAGGTCTAGTTTTAAGAGCTTATTATTAGTATATATTAAATATACTTATATAAAAGTAAGAAGAAAAGTAGTAAAAAATTAAGTCTATAAGAATATTATATAAAAAGCTTATTAGTAAAAAAGAATTTATAAAATATCTAAAAGTTAAAAATTAAATAAAATAGCTATAAAAATATTAAAATATTTAATAAGCTACTATTACTAATTAAAGACTAAATATATATTAATATATATTTATCTTTATTAAATTAAAGCCTAAGACTTTCTAAAGTATAAAATCTATAAAGAATTATAAAAATTAATTGCTTATATTTTTTTTAAATACTAAAGCTATTATAGAGCTTTAAAAAAATTATATAAAAATTTATAAAAAATAGAAGTTTTTTTATCTATAATAGCTAAAAATAGTTTAAAAATATATTTTTTTAGTAAATTTAAAATTATTAAAGTACTATTTTAATTTATAAATAGTATAAATCTATTTAAAAATAAAAAATAAGCTATTAAAGAGACTAAACTAAAAAACTACTAAAAATAAAAGATTTTAAAAGATTAAAAGGTATTAAGAAATAGATAAGGAGATAAATATTTATATAACTTATATAATAATATTTAATATATATAACTAGAAGCTATAGAGAGTATCTTAATATTTAAAACTATAAAAGATTCTTATAGATATAATAGTTTATAAGTAGGCCTAAAAGCCTCTAGTAGATATATTAGATAAGAATAAGATAAAAACTAAGAATTATATTATATCTAAGATTATTAAAGGCTAAGCTCTTAAAGCCTTTAAAGACTCTAGGGGTCTAGCTATAGCTATATCTAAATCTATTATAACCTGTTATATTATATATGGACTTTAAGCTTAATTAATAATAATAATAAAAATAGATACACACTATTATATTTCTAGATTACTAGATTCTCTAATTATAATATCTTTATAGTAAAGAAGCTCATAATCTCTATATTCATAATATCTATAATAAGCTTAAATTACTAATATTTAATCTACTCAACTAGAAACTATCCTAAATTAGAAAATCCTAAACTATTAAGCATCTTATTATTAGTAATATAAATATTTACTATCCCACCTAGAGTAGCCCTAATATTAAAATTAATAATAAAAGTACTAATTTATTTAAAATTATAGATTATTATAAGCTAAAGCTTACTATTAAGAAAAGTATTATAATATAAAAATATAACTAGTTAAAATCTATAATTAATCTAATATTCCTATCTATAAGTCTCTTCAACTATTTTATCCTAATTAAATGTACTAATATTATATAATATAACTCTAATTACTAGCCAATCTATATATAGATTAATATTTAAATACCAATTAATAAACCACCACTATACTATAACTAGAAAACCACTAATATTAAGAAATTTATTAAAATATTAAAGCAAGATCTTATTATTCTTAATTTTATAAATACTTTTAAATCCTATATTAAGCTTACTATTATTGCATTTATAAATATAATCTACTATATAATTAATAAAATAGTCCTCTAAGCATATCCTAGTAAATAAAATAACCCTAATTTTATATTTAAATACAAAGATATAATTAAAATATGTTATTATCTATACTATTTATACTCTAATATTTATAATTCTTAGATTTAGCGCGCATACTATCATGTATATAATAAAAAAAAATAGCTTATTAATAAATTCTTAAAGCTAGATTATCAATATCATATTTAGAAAGCCATTAAAAAAGGCTTATAAGAATTTTAAAAATTAACTAAATAGATCTATACACATAAAAATATCTATAAATTAAAAATTATATTAATATTAATACTAGTTGTAGAGAAACCCATAGAGTTAGTAAAAATTAAAATAAAACTTCTTAGTAAAATATTCTTTCTAGTAATTGTAGAAGCTGATTTAATAGATATTAATAATATAATCTATTCTAAGCAATTATTATTCTTAGAAATTAAGTATTATAAAATTAAATATATAATCTATTTTATATTAGCAGATAAGACTTCTAGAAATAATAATATTTTAAATAATTTCTAGTATTAAATTATAAATATTTTAATTATACTAGATATATTTTATTAAATCTATAATATATATATTTAAATAAGCTACAATCTATCTCATTTCTAAAAATTAATTATAGTTATATTTTAAAAGAATAATAAAGATTATAATTACTAAATCTCTAAATTATATTAATTAGTTGCCTTGCTTAATATACTTAGTAAATTTCTTAAAATAATTATTATATATAGAATTAATTATATTATAAAAGCTAAAGATCTATTTCTATAGAATTATCTAGATAATTATAAAAAGATATTAATAGATTATACTATTTAAATTATTCTTAATTAGATATAGCATGCGTAGAGTAAAGAATTTAAGATTATTTCTATATTATTATTAAATATTTTAGAAGCTTATAATAATATATACTATACATAACTATTACATAATATATAGAAATAATAACTTAATTATTTTATACTATAAGCAGAAGCTTTTCTTATAGAATAAAATACATAAATTAAAATTCTAAAAAATATTTTAAAAATAATTTCTATATTAATAGACATTCTATAAGATTCACTAATCTTGCTTATTCTATATCTTATTTATAATTTAGATTTGATTAAGAACTATACTAATAAAATTAACTATATATTAACTAGTAGATAGATCGAGGATATAGAAATAATAATTACAGACTATAGTGAGAATAAAACTATTAAAAAGCTTCAACATATAAGTGTTATAATAGACTAATAAGTACTCTAATATATATTAATATTTAATAAGAAAAAATATTAACTTATTTACTTTATAAATCTATAAAATAATATAATATTAAATTTATAGTTAATTATATTATAAAATAGTATATAAAAAAAGACAAGTAATATAGTTAAATATCTTAGTATTTAATTTAATTTAAAGCTTATATTTAATATATATTATAAGAAAGTAATTACTAAAGTAGATATTAATCTAAAAATACTATAAAAATTATTAAGATTTATATAAAAAGTTGCTCTTAGCTCTATATAGTAAATCTATTAAGTAATTATAATCTTATAAATATTTTATAGTATTATAGCATAATATTAATTAAAAATTATGATAAAGACTTAACTTATAGTAATAATATATAACTTTATAAATATCTAAAAACAAGTAGTATATTTAATTAGTGATATATTCTATACTATAATAGTAGAAGCACTTAATATCAAATTATTTATATTTCTAATCTAGCTATAATTAGATTAATTTATTAAGATTACTGCTATTTAGATTTATATAGATCTAATTTATAGAGTTCCTAAAGATATATTCTTATATTATATTAATTAAGAGCTTACACTTAATAGTTATATTCTAATAAAAACTTATACTTAGATAAAGAATAAATATTTCTATATTCTTCTAGAAACTCTAGTAGATAAATAAAAAAACTATAAAATATATATCTAATTATTATAATAAGAACCTTTAAAAATAGTAATTAATAAATATAAGATTATAATCAAGGTTTATAATTATATAATTAAAAAAATTCAATGTATTAATATATACTAATAAAAATAGCTATTAAGATTTTATTAATATAGTAATAATTATTCTTTAATTTTAATATTAAATAATAAAATATATTAGTACAAAAAAGATATTAATAATATATACTATTATTATTAATCAAGCTTAAAGTCTATATATAATATAATAGGTTATAATAGACTTAGGTATAGCTATAGCTAGGCCTCTAGAATCTTTAAAAATCCTAAAGGCTTAGCTTTTAATAATCTTAAATATAATATAATTCCTAGCTCTTATTTTATTTTTATCTAATATACTTATTAGAGGCCTTTAAGCCTATTTATAGATTATTATATTTATAAAAATCTTTTATAATTTTAAATATTAAAGTACTCTCTATAGCTTTTAATTATATATACTAGATATTATTATATAAATATTTATTCTTTTATTTATCTTTTAATATCTTTTAATTTCTTAGAGCTTCTTACTTTTAATAGTTTTTTAATTTAGCTTTTTTAACAGTTTACTTCTTATCTTTAAATAAGTGTCGGAAACTTCGGTCAATACCGTCGGAGTATAACTAGGATAGTTATATTAACAGAAGAAGTTAATATATTCTGATATACGAAAGGCTGTATGAGCGTAAAGTCTTAAAGAAGTAAGGTAAACTAAATATTCTATTTAATAGAAGAATGTATACTCAAGTTATCATAGTTAATCAAAGATAATAGAATAAAACTAATTATATGATAAATAAGCATCCTTATATATTCTATTATTAATAGATTTAGTAAAGCTGATTGCTGCAGATAGCTCTACTAACTCTATTCAAGTATATTAAGTCTTACTCTAATAATAGTTCGACTAGCTCTACTACCCTAACTCTAGTAGTTATAAATAATCTTTTATTCTATCTTACATTAATTTCTGTGTATAAGCTCTTAATTTATTAGCTATAATTTTTTAAATTCTTTAATAATTTTTTTCTCTAAAGGCTAGCGTCTTAATAGCTTAATAAATAGTTAATATCTTCTATCTATAATATAGATATTTCTCTTTTCTTAAAATGCTTATATTATAATGATAAGCTAACTATGTTGTCAAAGAAAACTATTAATAGAAAAAATCTTATAGCTTATATTAAAAATTTTAGAGTCGCTCTTCTTATTCCTTGTAAGCGTTATGCTGTTAAAGGTTTTTTTTATATAAAATCAGAGTCTTCAAATCATTGTAGTAAGTGTGTGAAATTTAGTTAGTATAAGTGTATTAATATAACTTTATCTAATCTTACGTGGAAGAAATTGCTTAAGGTGTAAGACGAAATTCGCGCTTAAAATTATAAAATCTAAGATTAGATTGCTAAGTTGCTTACTCATTAATATTACATTCAAAAATAAGAGGATCTTCTTTGCAAGTGTGCTAGTTAATTTATTTAAACAAATATAAAAGATATTGAAGAGTTGGAAAGATTAGAAGAAAAGGAAAAGCAAAAGGTAGTAAATAAATAGATAAAATAAGAGGTAGTATATAAAAAATAAGAATTAATTATATTAATACTTAATTCTAGCAATTTTAATAGTTTAGTTTTAGATAATTCTTTCTAGCTTGCTGCTTTTTCTTTTTCAAATTAATTATCGCTCAATACTCCTAAATCTTATTATAGCAATTTAAATTCATAATAAATTCCTATAAATTGTCTTTTAATAAGTATCTTTTCTATCTAATTAAGTAGTAGATCTAACTATTTTCTTATTTATAATCTAGAATTTTTTCTACTTTATATTCTTTATTATTTATTTTATTATTTCTATTTTCTAGATTTTTTGTAGGTTCCAATAGCAATATATAAAATATTAGATGTATACGCATTCTTATCAATAATTAAAGTTAATAATTATTATTTTTAAGTTTTTTTATAATTTTAAATAGTCTATATTTAACTGTATTAAATTTATTGCTTAATTATTTTATCTTAATATTAAAGTTTTTTAATCCTAGTATTTATTATAAAAGGTAAACTTTTTCTCTTTTTTATAAGACTAATATATCCTCGCATTTTATATTATAATATTGCTTTATTTTCTATTCTGCCTATTAAATGTCTTTAGATATTATTATATATATCTATTACATATATACTATTTATAATATTGCTTTATTAGAGCTTCTATCTATTGATATAATAGTTTATGACATTTATAGATATCTTTTTAGATTAGTAAAGTATAATATTTCTTCTATTAAAATATTTTTTGCGTTATTTAATATAAATTATATTAATAATAATATCTCTACTTAATTATCTTAGTTCTAATTCAAATAGTGTTATAGATATTATTTAATAAATTATATTATTCTTTTAATTAGTCTATCTATTTATTAATAATTTATAGTTAATAGCTTATGCTTAATTCTATATGCTTTAATAATTATCTACTAGTATTTTAATCTAAATAGCTTATTTTAATTTAAAATAATTTTAATTAGTAATTTAGTCCAACTAAATACTTCTTATAGTATAAATATTATATATTATTTTGCTGTTAAATCCTTCAGTGTTGATTATATGATAATATATTTTATTAATTTATTAACAATAATGATTATATTGGTATATTAAATTCTAGTAATTAAATTCTTTAATTCTAGTAATTCTTATATAAAGTTAACTATAATATATTCCCATAGTTTATTTAATATTTCTAGTAGTTATATTTTTCTATAAAATTGATAGTTAATTAGCTTATTTCTATTATAATTATTATATTAATTAATATATTCCATAACTTATCTTCTTATATTTAGAAAATAATATTATTATTATATTTTTTTTATAGTTTTATTAATTTCTTAGTGTTTTTATAGTAGTAGATCATAATGCATTTTAATAATTTTTATAATTATTGTTCTTAGAATAAGTATAAACTTATTCTATATAATTAATCCTTTTTATAATGTTGCTTCTTTATTTTTTAATATTATTATAAGCATTTTATCTTTGCTAATAATATCTATCATTTATTAATGAAATCCTGAGTTAGTAATAGTGATTATAGCAATAAATATTGCTTTAATATTATATTATATATCATCTTTATTTTTTTTTAGAATATTAGTTTTTAGCTATTTAAAACTTATAACATAATCTAGTTTTCTATTAAAAGCATTTATAATGATATTTTCTTTTTCTTTAATGTGTTCAATTCAAAACTTAAACTTTGATAAGTATTTAGCCTATTATATTTATCATTTAACTAATTTCTTTATTATTATAAAATATTTAAGATTATAATAATTATTTTTTATAATTATTTCTTTTTTAATCTTTTATAGATAGTATCTCTATTGCTTAAATATTTTAATTATTATAAGTAGTTTTTTATTATAAATATTATAGTTCCTTTCTACTATAGTAAATTTTCTTAAAAAGAAGATAATAAGTCTTTATTTTTTTTTATTATCTAATTACTTAAAAATAATTTTTAATATATATCCTAATATATCTAATTATATTAAATTTTATCTATCTAGATTATATAGTATAAATATTAGTGCTTTTTTAATTAATTTTTTAATATTATTAAATAACTTTTCTCTTTCTTTTATCTATTTAAATTCAAGATCTTTCTTAAGCAGTTTAATTATAGATCAAATAATTTTAGAGTAATTCTAAAGATATTATTTAATATATTTATTTGCTTTTAAAAATCCTTAAATGTCTTTAATATATATTGGTGTTAGTTAATTTAATATTATATTTATCTTTTCTAATTAAATCTTTAATCTTTTTAGTGTATAAATTATTTCTAAATAGTTAATTATAGTTGTATTAAATTTATATTTTTTAATCTTAAGGGTTAATTCTGCTTTTATTAATTTAGTTATTATTATTTATATATAGCTATTATATTCTTCAATATTTTTAAAGTAGATAATAATATTATCAAAATATACTATAATAAACTTATTAAAAAACTTAATTAATATATATATTATAAATCTTATAAATTTTATAGGTAATTTTTTTAAATCTATAGATATAATTATCTATTTAAATAATTCTATATCTATAAGGAATATTATTTTTTAAATATCTTCTTTAGCAGTTCTAAGGTTATAATAATCTTATTAAATATTAAAGACTATTATAATTTTTATTTCTTATAATAAATCTCTTTTCTATTCCTAATATAATACCTTATTTGCATTATTAATTATTCCGTTATTTAATGCTTAGTAATTAATAACTAGTTATTCTATTTTATTCTTTTTTAATATAAATATTAGTTTGTTTAAGACTAGTTCTTATTCTTTATATATATATTTTATAGCTAAGAATTCTTTAACAAACTTATTTTCTAATTTTAGTTGATCTTATGATTTATACTATTACTTGACTAAAGGTAGTATAAATCTTAATTTTAATAATATTTATACTTTATATTTCTTCTTATGATTCAGTAATTAGTATTCTTTTTTTATAAATAGTTTAATAAAGTTATAATATTTTTTAGATAATTTTATAAGTACTTTTTTTAATTCTTAATTATAAATTTTTTTAGCTTTAGTTATATCTATAGCTGTAATATAGATTGCTTCTATATTATTTTTTCTCTTTTTATAGATTGCTTTTATGGTATTTTATTTATCTATTTTTTAATAAATTATATTATTTTCTATATCTCTTATTTATCTAAGCTAGCATTTCTTTTTAGCTCTACTTATAAAAGATTATTCTCTAATTCTTTCTATAAGTTTATAAGTTCTTTATATTCTCTTAACTTGGTTTGTAAGATTTAGTTATTAATAAAAACTATTCTAGTTATCTAATCAATAATTAGATTTTATTTTTATAATTATAGTATTTCTAATACTATGTTATATCTAATTATTATTATAATATTAAATAAAATTATTGTAACATATAGTTCTAATAATATAAGAATTAGTTTTATTTTTTTTTATATTCTTCTATAATTAGTTCTCTATTAATATTAATAATCTTAGTCTATTAGTTTATCTTATAGTATTAGAGTTATAACTTATCTATTATATTAAGATTTATATAATTTCTAGTAGCTTCTGAATCTAAAAGTATTTATAGCTTTATTTCTTTAATTTCTATTAAGATAATAATTGTTTAATATTTTAGGCTAATTATTACTGCGATTAGATGCTTCATCTAATATTAATTTATATAGCTTTATATTACTTAGATGTGTTCTTCTAAAGAGTTTATAAAAAATCTATTATAGTAAAATTAATAGAATACTATATAATACTCTTACTTAAGTAAGTCTAAATATACTAGATATTTATTTTTCTTATATATATATTGATATTCTAGGTTTTCTTAAGAACATATAAATTTTATGTATAAAATAATATCTAGTATTTTTAGAAATTATTAATTAATTTTCTTGCTAAAGTAATAGAATTTATATCTATTATTATAGTATGTTATTTAATATACTTTATTATATATATATCCTTTTAAATTGGAATAATATATGTAAATATAATTTAATATATATCTTAATTGTCCACTACATAGTCAATATCTATTCAATTTAGATATTTTTTTATAGATAGTTGCTAAAATTTTATTATTTTATCTATATATTAGATAGTTCTAGTATATCTATTTATAATATTTTTTATATCTTTTTATATATTCTTTCCAAGTATATTAAGATTTTTTCCAGCAGATTATTTTTATAGGTATATAATTGTATAGATCATCTCCCTAGTTTTATAATTTATTTATTTTTTCTTTAGTAATCTATATTATATTATAATTATAGTTACTCTTATAAATTTCTTTATTATATATCTTATTCTAAATATAATTACTTTTATTAATATATTCTTATTAAGCTTATTCTTATTTTATTTTTATAAGTTATTTTTTAATCTTTTTATAGAGGTCTAGATAAGATTTCTTTTAATCTTAATATTTAGCTAGCTAATTTATTGCTTTTTTATTACTATCTTATAATGCTAATTGAGTATAAAATGATTTAATTAATAAGAAATCTTCATAATTAATATTTTTATTATTATTTTTTAGTTCTTTTTTATCTAGTTTATAACCTCTGGAATAACTATTTTTAGATGATTAATTTCGTACTTTATAGCTCTATTTATTTCTTAAAAATATATAATAAGCATCCTTATACATGGCTATAGATGCTTAGATTTCTATATCATTAATATTTTTTATAGTGTATATCTATTTCTATAATTCTTTCTATTTTTTAGTTTACTGCTATATTTCTTGCTTATATTATTTTAGTAATTCTTTGTTAATTTCTAAATATTTATTAGTACTGCTCTCTTTTAAGATATATATATAGATAATTATTATAATTTATTATTATAATCTTTAATTAGCTAATCTAGAGTTCTTTTTTAATTTATAACACTTATTTATAAAATATTTTAATATTCTATAGTTAAAATAGACTTTCTTTTTAATTAGCTTTTTCTTTTCTTCTTTAGTTAGTATAATATTTATTTATATAATAATATCACTATTTTAGTTTTTAGTTCTTTTTTAAGATATGTTAGTTTACTGTCTTAGTCGATATTAATAATTTTCTTATTCTATATATCATATGTATAGTATTATATTAATCTATAACACTACTTCTATTATTTTTTTAAATATATTAGGTCATAATATAATTTACAAAATATAATCCTTTATATTATTCTTTAAATTATTATAAAACTAATCTTATAGTCCTTAATCATTCTATTTAAAGTATTCTAATACTTAAAGAAATCTTGAAATATAGTCTCCTATAGATCCATATTATTTGATGTTCTTGATTTAATAAATTATATTAAGTTCTTTATTAATAGTTTTAAATAACTAGTAAAGCTTTTCTTTAAAGTAAGTAAAGCTGCTAAATATAAAAATAATTTTAAGTTTAAATTAATTATTGTTAGTAGCTTTAATTTAATTAATAATATAAGATATAAACTATTTTATTATTTTTTTAATAAGGAAGCTAGATGCTATAAAAACTTTATCTTACTTAGATATAATTTAGTTAGTATTATTATTAAAGTAGATATATAGCTATATTAAAAACATTTTAAGGGTTTCTTATTCTCTTAAGAATAGTTTAACCTTTCTTATTTTAATAATTAAATAATTAACATGCTGTGCCTTTAACTTAATAATATATTATTTTAATATTGCGATAGTCTCTATTATCTAAGCTAGAGTTAGTTTAGAATTATTACTACTTATTATTATTATTTCTCTACTAAAAGTTGATAGAGTTAGAGCAGCTAGACAATTTTATATTTATAGAAAAGTTAATTACTATTAGCTAGCTATAATAATTACTAGTTAAGACTTCTTTTTTATAATAAGGATCTTTAATTGTTAGAAACTTTAGTTAATACTGTTAGAGTATAACTAAGATAGTTATATTAATAGAAAAAGTTAATATATTCTGATGTATGAAAGGCTATATAAGTGTAAAGTTTTAAAAAAATAAGGCAAATTAAATATCCTGTTTAATAAAAGAATATATATTTAAGTTATTACAATTAATCAAAGACAATAGAATAAAACTAATTATATAATAAATAAGTGTCCTTATATATTCTATTATCAATAGATCTAGTAGAGCTGATTGCTACAGATAGCTCTACTAGCTCTATTTAAGCATATTGAGTCTTACCTTAATAATGGCTCGACTAGCTCTACTACCCTAACTCTGGCGGTTACGGATAATCCTTTATTCCATCTTGCATTAGTTTCCGTGCATGGGCTCTTGATTCATTGGCTGTAGTTTCTCGGATTCTCTGACAATAAGTTTATATTATTTATAAATTAGAGTAGTATCTTAGTAGCTTTAAATTTATTAAAAAAATATATTTTTAAATTATTTTTAATTATTATACATAAAAGAATTTCTATTTCTTATAAATTTTTATATAATTTTTTTTAAACTCTATAATAGCCTTAATATTTAAAAAAAATATAAGAAATTAACTTTTATAATTTTTTATAAATTTTATACTCTAAAAAGTCCTAGATCTTAATCTAATAAAAATAAATATTTATTAATATATATCTAGTTTTTAACTAGTAATAATAATTTATTAAGTATTTTAGTATTTTTATAGCTATTTTATTTAGTTCTTAACTTTTAAATATCTTATAGACTTTTTTTATCAATAAGCTTTTTATATAATATTCTTATAAGTCTAATCTTTTATTACTTTTCTTCTTATCTTTATATAAGTATATTTAATAGATACTAATAATAGACTTTTAAAACTAGATTTTATAAACCTATTAGTTATTTATTTTATAATCTAATTAGTCTATTTATTCTTTTTTATATTATTATATTCTAATATTTATTATATTATTATTAAATATTTATTAAAAATAAGTCTAGAAGCTATTTTATATATTTTAAATATTAAAAACTACTTAGCACCTAGATCTATTAATTTAAAATAATTAATAATATTTTAAATATTTAAAAAAATAAAAATTAATTTTTTTAAATCTCTTTTTAGTATTTACTTTAATACTAAAACTACTCTTATAAATTTAATATTAAAAATTTTATATTTTATATCTATAAATACTTCTAAGCATTTTTATAGTATTTTTAATATTATTTATAATACTATTTTAACTTTAATATATTTATTTTTCTATCTAGAGCTATCTAATTAAAATATAATTTTTAAATATTATTTTATTACTTCTTTTAACACCTTTTTACTATTTAATATTTAAATAGTTTTTAAAAAGAACTCTAATATCTTTTATAGTATCTTTTTAATTTCTCTTAATAAGTTTTTAATTAAGTGCTAAGCTAGATATCTAGATAATTTTTAATTTATTCTTTTAAAAGATCTATTTACTATTTTAGTCTATTCTTAGTTATTTAAAAGTTATTTTTTAAGCTAGATATAAATATCTCTATATCTTAGAGTTATTACAAGTAGTTATACTATAAAGTAATTATCTAATAATATTAATAATTTTATTATATACTTAGTCTTTTTAGTATTTAATAAAATATTAATTAATTCTAGGGCTACTTTATAAATTAAAATACTTACTAAAATTTTTAAAAATATACTTATAATAATTTTTATCTAGTTATTAATTAAATATTATAAATCTTAAGTCTATATTTTTTAGTCTTATTATTATAATTCTAACTTTTATAAGACTTATATCTATATTATAATTCTTTTTAATCTTTATACTAGTTTTAAGACTAAACTATTAGCTCTATTAAATATATAAAACTTTATTTTAATATTTTAAGCTTTTTAAAAATATATAATATAATAATTTTATAATAATAATTATTTATCTAGAACTATACTTAACTAGTATATTATTTTAGACTTAATTATAGCATTTATATTCTTTACTATAATCTTTATTTTTTTAATCTTATATCTATAATACCTTTATTATTACTTTATAAAAAAGATTATCTCTATTTTATTTAGATTAAATTAAATATTATTCTTTACCCTCTACTTAATTACTATTATAATAGTATATTATAAGATCTTATAGACTTTAATTATTAAGCTAGCTTTTATAATAAGTCTTTAATTATCTATAAAGAATATCTAGAATAATAGCTTTAGTAATAGCTATTAGTAATTAAATATATAATATAAAAAAGATTAATAATATTAATAAATTCTAGAATAGATTTAAATTTATAAAGATCTTATTACCTATATAACTATTAATAACTAATAAAGCTTATTTATTAAATAAAAAAGAAATAATCTAGTATATTAAATCTTTATTTATTTCTATATTTTAGAGACTCTCTATAAGTTTATATTTAATAATATAATTAAATATTTTTTTAATATTTATAAGTAGATATATTCTAAGTTTATTTTTATTTTAAATTTACTTAATCTTATCTATAAGATATATTACTATATTTATTATATTATATTATTAATACTTTTAAATTAGCTTTTATAGAATAGTCTTTAAGTCTTTATAAAATCTATAATTAAATTTATTATAAGCTTCTCTATTATTTTATTTAAATACTTTAATAGATTAATAACTTTATAGACTTTAGCTATTATATAAAAACTCTTTTTAAATTTTTAAAAAAAGATTCTTTTAGTATTTTTTTATACTATAAAATATATTTCTAGCTTAAGATATTATTTTATTAAAACTATAATATAAGCCTAATCTAAGTATTAAAAAAACTAGATAATCTTAAAATTAAATTTATTAATTTTTAATATTTTTTTCATTTTTTAATTAAGTAAAGCTTTATTTATTATTTTTTTATAATAAATATATAAGCTATATCTAGTTAAATATTTAGTTTTTAAAAATTCTTTTTAAAGTTTTATTTTAATATTTAAAAGAAAATTTAAATTTTAAAAATTATCTTTTTTTTTAAATATAGCTACTATTACTTTTTAGATTTTAAATTAATTAAGACTAGTATAGTACTATTAAAAATTAATTTAATATAATATAAAACTATCTAATATTTTTTTAATTTAAATAATAAATTTTTATTTATTTTTTATAAAAAAATCTTTTAATATTTTTTTGAAATTTTTTTTATAATAGTATAATAAACCTTTTAAGTTTTCTAATAATTATTATTATTAATTTTATTTATTTAATAAGCTTTATAAACTCTAGAATAAATCTTTTAAACTTCTATTATTAAAAAGTTCTATTAGTATTTAAAATATATATAAAGCTTAATTAACTTAATATATTTATTAAATATATTTATAAAAATTCTTTTTAACTATTCTACTTTTTTCTCTATATTTTTTAAAGTATAGTTATTTATTAGATATAATTAAATATTATTAAACTTTTTTTAAATATATTTTATTATACTTAAAGCCTTTTTATTTTTTAATAAAAGATCTATCTATTATTTTATAATAATTATTTTTTTTAGTATCTTTCTTAAATAAAGACTTCTATAAGATTTATATTATAATATAATTTAATATTATAAGACTTTTTTTTATTTTTTAATTTTTAAAAAGCCTAGCACTTAATTATTAATTATAAAATTAATAATTAAAGTATTAAATATTTTTTTCTAATATTATTTTTAAAGCTGCTTATCTTCTAGAGTTTTATAAATATATCTAGATTATTATTAATAAATAAATTATATCTATTGATAAGTCTTTTTAAGAGTCTAGTATTCTCTTTTTTTTATTTAAACTATTCTATTTAGAATTATAGATATTAAAATCTCTAAGAATTAGATATTATCCCTTAAAAATAGGATCTTAATTAATATTAATAAAGACTTTTTAATTATATTAGATTATTCTTATATATATATATATAAAAGCTTTAGTATATTATTATAATAATTTATTATTTTAATATACCTATTATACTTTACTATATCTACTACTATAAAATAAAAATAATTTAGAAGATCTATTTAAGTTTTAATAATTATCTTATTTATTATATTCTTTTTTATTATTATTATTATATAGATATACTTCTAAAAGCTTTCTAACTAATAAAATATAAAATCTAAATAGTTAATCTTACTTTTATTATTTAAAGACTTCTAAAAGTATACTATTTTAGCTTCTATTTTTAAAACTATTTTTAATATTATATATATAATAACACTAGCATATATATAGTTATATTATAATATTAATATAATTTATAATCTATATATAAATATTATTTATTTCTTTTATATTAGGCATCTCTATATTTAAAAATTCTAGAGACTTTAAATATTATAAAGAATCTAAAGAGACTATCTTAAAAAATTAAAATATTAATAAATAATATTATAAAATTTAGTTTTTTATTTATTAAATAATACATTTCTTTATTTACTTAATTTTAGGATATCTAGTAGATATAGCTTTATAAAAACTATTATAATTAATATATCTAATCTAGTTATATTAATAAGATTTATTTAGCCTAATATTATAGTCTATAATATTATAATAATAATTTAAAGCCTTATAATCTCTAATATAAATAAAACATTTAAAAGATTAATTTTTATATTTTAAATAACTAGAGTACTCTATTCTATAATAATATATATAAATATTATTAAGATTAATATTCTAATAGGCTTTTTATAATATAAAAATAATTATTAAAATATATCTATTTTTTAAATATTCTCTAGACCTTATTCTTAGAGTTTATTATTATTATTATTATTATAATAGTAAATAAATACTCTTTAGCTTTTATATTTCTAAGATTTTTAAACTAGATAGAATCTTATTTAAATTTAAAAAATATCTTTATTTTAATTTTTTTTAAACTAGCTCTAAGCTTTAGCTATTATTTATATAATATTTTATAAAGATTTTATAGATTTTAATATATTATTATTATTTATTAATTTTTATTAAAATAACTACTATATTTATCTTTTATATAATAATAATAAGTATATTATTATAAATAAATATTATTAAACTATTAAAAGTCCTTTTCTTAAGAAATACTATAAGATATTTTAAGATTATATATTCTATATTAATTATTTATATAAAATTTAAAATTTTTATATTTATTACAGCTTAATTAAGTACTAGCTAAATCTTTTAGATATTATATTTCTATATTATAACTAGTTCTTAGTATTTAAAAATTAGATATTATTTTTTTTTACTTTAAATATTTATAAGTCTTATTAATATCTATATAGGTTTACTAGATATTATAAATATTATTTTTTATTTTCTATATACTATTATTTTTTATTTTTTAATATTAATCTAAGAGCCTTTAGTAGTAATTAATATCTAATTTTTAAAAATATATACTTAGAATAGAAATAAAGATTTAAAAATTATAAAATCTCTTAAAAATTTAATAATTAGAGCTATTATTAAGGGTTTAATAGTTAATATTATTTATAGATATTTTATAGTTAAAATTATTTTATAAATAGCTTTTAATATTAATAAAGCTTAGTTTTATTAATTTTTTATAATTTAATATTAAAATAAGCTTTAATATTTAATTAAGCTAAATATTAGAGTTTTAATAATAAAAGTTTATTTTTTTTTTAAATAGATATTAGTTTATTATTAAGAATAAATTTTAGTATTAAGCTATTTACTTTAATATTATATATTAATAAAGTATTAAATATAAAATTTTTAATAGATTATAATACTCTTATAGTCTTTTTTAAATAATTAATTTTTATAATATAATCTTATACTAGGCTTATATAAATTTTAAATATTTTTTTATTCTTTACTAGTTAAGTTTTAATAAGAGTAATAATCTTTATAATATAATTCTAAATAGGATCTAGAATTATTATAAAAATATTTACCTTTTTAAAATCTTATTATATATATTTTTAATAATTACTCTTTATAAAGTTAAGATTAATAATTTTATTAGAATTATTTTTTAATTTTTATATAGTCTTAGTAAGCTCTAAGATTAGATTTTTTTAAATTTTATTTTAATATTAATAGAGTCTATTTAAATTTATAGTATATTTTAGAAGCTCTTTTTTATTTATTAATTTAATTCTATTAATTAACTTTAATTATTATTTAGCTTTAGAAATTATAGTAGCATTTCTAAGGCTTAATTATTCTATATTAAGAGTAGATAATTATTAATAATCTTTATTCTAGTTCTTATTAATTTAGGGACTTTAGAGCTCTCTAAGAGTCCCTAAGACATCTCTATAAGGGTTTTTCAGTGTTAAAAAGCCTATAAAGCCCTCTAAAATGTGTAAAAATCTCTGTTTTTCAAAAAGTGCCAAAACTCATGTTCCGGCCGACCCGTGTGTGATTAAGCTATAATAATATATACTATAAAAGCTTATAAAATTAGATTTATATTTAATATATTACTATAATTTGTGAAGAATAATATATAACTATAGAAGATAGCTATCTTTTTAAACAATTAATTAATATTTTAAATAATATAAAATCTAAGAATAATCTTAAGATAAACTTACATATTATTAATCTTAATTTAGATCTGTATAAAATATATTATATTAAAATATTATTTTTAATATATTAATTAATATAATAATCTCTTCTATCTATATAGCTTTAAGAGCTAATTAATTAAATATATTATATTAGACTACTTATTATATATAGATAAAAAAAATCTTATATAAATATAAATTAAAAGATTCTAATAGATAATTAATTTATAAATATTACTTAAAAAGAAAAAAACTATAGTTATAATTATATAATTTATTTATAATATAAAAATATTAGTATAGTTTATTAGTATTAATATCAAAGTAATAAGTATCTATAAAATATAAAAAATAACCAAATAGAATATTAGCTTTAAAATATATATAGATATATAAATAGATAGTATAAGTACTAGATTTATTTATTTATTAATAATAACTAGTAATTGCACTAATACAAGTCTAGAATTAATATAATTAATTAAACTAGTTTATAGAGACATACTATAGGTAAAGAATAAAGATATAAATATACTAATTAATAAGAATTTATATATTAAAGATATTTAAATAGTAGCTACTAGAATATATATGTATATAATTAATTTATAGAATTAAGTGCATATTAATGTATATTTAAAAATATAGTGTAATACTTATATAAATGCAAATTAATAATATATAAGAATAAAAGATTATTGAAATTAAAAGAAAGATTAAGGATATAATATATAAAAGAGTTAGATATATATATTTACACTTTTTAATTATTTTAATATATTTAATTTGTTTAATTTATTTAATTAGTTTATATTTATTTACTTTATTTATATAATTTATATTTTCTATAGCTTATTTTATAATGCACTTCCTATAACTATATTATTTTTATATTTAATACCTGTTAACTCAGGCATATCTGGGATAGCAGCTTCTAGACCTTAGCTGCTTTAGCCAGTATCAATGCTACTACTACTACTACTATAATTAAAATCTTAGATTTTCTTTAAAATACAAAAAATAAAAAACTTAAGATTTTCTTAATTAATATTAATAAGATTAAAAAAATTATTAAAGATAAATTTAATCTAATTAAAATAGAAAAATAAAATAAAATAATCTCTCTAAATAGTATTATAAATTTATTAATATTTTTTTAAAATTAAGTTTAATAAGTTTCTAAAATAAAAAAATATAACTATAAAATTAAATTAAAAAAAAAATTAAACTTAATTATTATTTTTTATATTATATAACTATTAAAAAGCTTTAAGCTATTAAAAATTATATTATAAAAAATCTAAAAAAGAGTTTTATTAATCTCTATAGCTAAAAAGCCTAGTAGAAATCTTTATTTTTATATAAATTATTAATATTTTAATTTATTTATAAGAAAAAATTATTATTTATTACTATTGATTAATAAAATATTTAAATAAAATAATAAATTAATAAAATAAAAATCTTTATAAAATTTAATATATAATAAAATTTCTATTAAATCTATATATATGAAGATTCTACTAATCTAATAATATTCTATTACTATTATAGAATCTTTAAATATAAAGTTATACTATTCAGATTAATTAATAGTCTAATAATATTCTAAAGATTAATAAATAATATCTATATTAATTATCTTAATAAATTTCTAATTATATCTATTAATAATCTATTAATTTATAGTATTATTATTATATCCTATACTATTATGTCTAACTAGGAACATCTAAGATATCTAATAAGCTTTATATAGAAAAAAAACCATGAGCTATACTAGAGTGTATCTTTAGATAAAAAATCTTCTAATATTATACTGTTATATACTCCTATTTTAATTTATAAGACTTTAAGTTAGATAATTTTAAACTTAATATTATAATCTAATAATTTTATATTTATATATTTTAATAATATATATTATATTTTTATATATATTAGATTTTTTATAAAATTTTAATTATAATTTTAAATTATTATATATATAATTACTATAAGCTATAAATATTAATAATTTTTATATTTATTTTTTACTATAATTTCTTTTTTTAATTCTATTAAAAATAAAGTTAAATATATTAAGCTTTAGATTCTTAAAAAATTCTTTTAATTAATTACTATATAATAAGTTAAAAATAAATATAAAATAGTTTATTATTTAGTAACTAGTTAATAGGTTATTATTAAAAGTAAAATAGTTAATAAGTTTTTTATTAGATGCTATAACTAGCTATAATTTTAAATAATTAAATCTTTTATTAATTATTATTAATAATTATTATTTAATTATATTAATATACTATTATATAATATTTTAAAATTATACTCTTTATCTATTTATGTAGAATAGTTATTATTAATTTTTAAAAATTTATTATTTATTATTAATATCTTTTTATAATAGTATTAGATTTTTATTTATTTAAATATTTATAAATTTTACTATCTTTATTTTTGTTAATCTTTAAATAATAATAATAATAGAATATTATATATATTTAATTAATAGTATCTATTTAAATTTCTATTTTTAATATAGATTTAATTTTATATATTATATTATTTAAGCCTTTTTTATTTTCTTTTAATATATTATATAGTTCTAATAATTTATAAGATATTTTTTATTATAATTTATATATCTAGAAATAGATTTTTTTATTATATAAAATAAATTATTATATCTTATCTATTTATATTTATTATATATTATTTTATTTTTATATCTCTATTTAGTATATCTATAGTAATAGTAATTAAAGCATCTAATAACTAATAGTAAAGAATTAAAAAATTTTATTTAAAATTATTTATTACTAATATATAACCTACCTTTAATTAATATATTAATAACTATTAAATATATAAGCTTAAAAATAAATAAATTTTAAATTTTATTTTTTTTATTATATATATATTTAGAATTTTATCTTTATTATTTTAAATAAAATTATAAAATTTAATTTATAAAGTCTTTTATATTTTTTTTTATTTTTTTTAAAGAAAAATTAATAACAGCTACTCTATAAATTATAATAAAAAATAATATTATTATATTATTATAATAATATTAAAAATATATAGCTATTTCTCTCTAAAATATTTACTTTAGTATTTTATATTAATAGAATTAGTTATTAGTATAATGTTATTATTAAAAAAAATATTATAATAATAATATAATTTTAATTTTAAAGATTTAAAAAATCTTATTGATTTTTATAAGTAAGATTTTTAGAGATTTTATTACTTTAGCTTTGATTATATTAAGATATTTAATATATAATAAATATTAATTTATTTTTAATAAAATTAATAAATATATTTTATATATTATTAAAATAAAAATTTAATTAGTTAAGATCTTTTAATAGAAAATAAAAATAATATAAAGATTTTAAAAATATAAAAATATATTTTTTTAATTAATATTTATATATTAATTAATTTTATTAATTTTAGTAATTTATTTAAACTAAATTTAATATTAATAATACTAATATTTATTTTATTAATTATTATATCTTTATAAATATTCTTATATATAAGAAATTAAGAATATTTAATAATTAAATAATTTATTATATTATTATTAATAAAAATGTTTTAAAAATAATTCTATAAATATTATCTATTTAAAATATAAATAATATAAAAATTTTTTTATATTAGATTTTAATTCTATTTTTTAATTAATTAGAATTTTATTATATATAATAAAATTATTTAATTAATAAAATTATTATTATTTATTATTTTTAAAATTACATTAAAAAATAAATAATAAAATATTTAATAAATTTTTTTATTATTATAAACTTATTAATTTTTAATATTTTTTAATATAATAAAAATATAAATAAATATATATAATAAAATAAAATTTTATTATTTTTATTATTTAAAAATATATTATTAATTAAAACATCTCCTACCGCGTGAATCAAATTTTTGAAATTGCGTGCCCAGATGTAGTTAGAAATAACTATAATGCTAGAGCTATTAATTAATCTTAGTTTTACTAAGTAAAACTGTAATAATAGCTAAAAATATAATTACAACATTTTTAATAAGTAAAAATCTTATTTTATTAGATATTTATAATATAACTATACTATTAAAATAATTAAATTAATAAGTAATAACTAAATTAATATAATATTAAATCTATAAAGCATTTTAAAAGTAATTTATAAAGATAAAATAAATTAAAAAAAATAGTTAATTTAATACTCTAATAAGTATAAAATAATTTTAATAATATACTTAATATATTTATTTATTTAGAATTTATTTAATATGTTAAAAACTTTATAAATTTATAAAATAAATATATAGAAATATTTATAAAATTTAAAAGATTATTTAAAGATATTTAAAAGGATATTATAATATTATATATATAATTAATTTAATTAATTATTAGTATAATTATAGGACTATTTAATTAATTATTAGTATAATTATAGGACTATTTAATAATTTTATTATTTAATAAAGAAATTATAATATTTAATAATAATAGATTAATTTATAATATATAATTTTTTTAATATTTTAGAGTACTAGATTATCAATATTAAATATTATCTATAAAAAACTAAATATAAATTATAAAATTATTATTAAAATTTATAATAAAATTTTTAAAAGATGCTTTATACTATTAAATTAAAAAAAATTATATAATATATTAAATAAATTAAAAAAGATATTATAAAAAAGAAAATAAATTTAATTCTAGTTAATTATTTTTTTATTATTACTTATTTACTTTTATTTAATAATATTAATCTATAGGCTTATTATATAATAATAATAAAAATTCTCTACTAGCATAAAAATAAATAAATAAAAATATTTAATATTAATATATATATATAAATGCTAATATAAAGAGTTACTATAAATAATATATTAATATATATTATAAATCTATAAAGTAGGATTAAAAACTTTAAATAATAATTAATAATTTAGAATTATAATAATTAAAGCTAGAGATTAAAGATTAAAATTATATATATTAATTAGTTTATTAAATTATAAAAATATAAAATATTATTTATTATTAAGTTTACTAATTTAATTATTATAAATAATACTATTATTAGAGATATAATCTAGTAATTTTAGATCTATATTAATAGACTATAATAAAAAAGATAGATATAAAATATATAAAAAATATAAAAAATATAAATATATATAAATTTAATATTTTTTTTTAAAATATATCTATAAAATCTATATAGAAGAATATTTAATCTAAAATTATTTTTTAGTATATAGTTAAAAAATTTAGTCTAAATATATTAACTATAAAAATTTATATAAAACTATAAATATAAATTATAATATATAAAAATAATATCTAAAATATATTAAATAAATTATAATATATATTAATATTTATTAAATTCTTTTCAATTTATAAGAATAAATAAAAATTATATTAAAAAATTATAATTTAATATTATAAGAAGTAGCTAAAATTATAAAAAATATAATAATATTATAATTAATATAGTATTAAAAATATTAATTAAAGAATTAATTAAGTATATAATAAAATATATAAAAATAATAATATAAAAAGATATTAAATTAGTATAATTAATAATATAAATAATATTAATAAAGTGTAAGAAGAAGTCTATTATTTAATAAGTTATTTAACTTATAATATAATATATTATTTAGAATATTAAATAATCTATTATCTAGTTTATTGTTTAATTTATTATTTAGTTTATTATTTAATCTACTATTTAATCTATTACTTAATCTATTAAAAAGCTTATTATTTAATTAGATTTAATTATATAATTAAGTATATTGGATGTTTATAATATATTTATATTAATAATACTAACTATAATATAGATTATATATAAAAATATCTAATTAGATTAGCTAATAAATTATAAAAAATAAAAATATAAAAAATCTATAAAATTAAAGATATTAAATAATAGAGAATTATAATAATAAATATTATTCTTAATATAGAAGTAGTAATTATAAGTACTAAAATAATAATAAAAGATATCTATATATAAACTAATATTTATAAAAGCTTAATTTTAATAATAATTAATAATCTAAAATTAGAGAAAAATTAGAAAATAATTATATAATTATAATATTATTATATACTTTTAATAATATAAAGATATATAATAATATTAATAAAAAGATTTATTTTTATTAATAAGATTTAGAAACTAATAAAGCCTTTTATAAAATTTTAATTATATAATAATATAAAAATATATATAAAAGTAATTATAAAAATTAAATATATTTTTATTATTATTTTAATTAATTATTATATTAAAAGTAAAAGAAAATCTTATTATTTTTATAAATTTAATTAATTTTTAAGAATTTAATTTAATAATATTATTTTTTAAAATAAATAGACTATTAGAATTATTTATAGAATTAATTTAATATATTTATAAATATTAATATGCTCTTCTAATTCTTAAACATAAAAATTATATTATATAATATATTAATATATAATTTATTAGATAAGCTTTAATAAGTATATTTAAAATTCTATAATATAATATATATAAATTAAAAAATAAAATTATAGTTATATTTTTATAAAATTTATAAGTTTTTTATATTTTAATAATTATAATATAAACGCTATAATATAATAAATATAATAATATAATATATTAATTTATTTAATTAATATATTAGTTATTTTATTTTAAAATAAATAATTATAATAGAATATCTATAAGAAATAATATAAATATATATACTAACTTTTATATATTATATTCTTAATCTTATTAACTTTTATTATTTTAATAATCTTTTATTCTTATATATTATTAATATATACTAATATAAGTACTTTTATATTTTTAAATATATATTAATATATATTTAATTTTATAAATTAATTATATAAATATATACTTTAATAGCTACTATTCTAATATTTTTAATATATAAATTTTTATTAATTTATATATTTATATTTATATTTTTTATTTATAATATATCTCTATTAACTAGCTTAATTAATTATATTAATCTCAAATTTATATTAGTATAATTATTAATTATTATTAATAAATAAATAAACTTAGTACTTATATTATCTATTTATATATATATATATATTTTAAAACTAGTATTCTATTTAATTATTTTTTATACTTTATAAATATCTATTATTTTAATATTAATATTAATAAATTATATTAATATTTTTATATTATAAATAAATTATATAATTATAATTATAGTTTTTTTCTTTTTAAATAATATTTATAAATTAGTTATTTATTAGAACTCTTTAATTTATATCTATATAAAAATTTTTTTATTTATATATAATAAATAGTCTAGTATAATATACTTAATTAATTAACTTTTAAAATTATATAAGTAAAAAGAATTATTATATTAATTAATATATTAAAAATAATATTTTAATATAATATATTCTATATAAATCTAAATTAAGATTAATAATATAGCTTTATATAGATATAACTAGTATTAAAAAATATTATAAAATAATTTTAATATTAACTTTTTAATAAATTTTTTATTTTTTTATTTATTTTAATTCTTTAACTATATATTTTTTATTTTTTATTAGATTTAATACTTTACTACTATATTAAATATAATCTAATTTTAAATATTATTAAATATAATTTAATAATATATATTTTTAAATATAATATATTTAATTATTTAATCTATTATTCTATTATTTAGAATTCTTTTATAGCTTAGAATTTAATAAAGAATAATATTAATATTATTATTTATATATTTTTAATATAGATTAATATAGTTTTAAATATAAATTTATCTTAAAATTATTTTTAGATTTTATATTATTTAAAATATTAATTAATTATTTAAAAAGATAATATAATTTCTGTAATTATATATTATTTTTTATAAATTATAGTAATATATTAAGTATAAATTTAATTTTATAAGTTTTTATTATATATATTATTAATATCTCTTTTATACTAATATATTCTATTATTTAATATTAACATTAAGAAATAATTATTATTATATTAATAAAATTTTAATAATTATTTTTATTAATATATATTAATATATATAAATTCTTTTTAATTATATAATTATATATTCTAACTATAATCTTATATTTATTAATTATAATTTTTAAAAGTTTTTATTATAATAATTAAATATATATTTTATAATTATTTTATTTACTAGCTAATATTCTTAAAAAAGTATAAAAATATTTATTTTTTATTTAAATATAAATCTTTATAAGAATATAATTATTAAGTATAAATTTTTAATTAATATAATATAAAAATATATTTTTAAAAATCTTATAAATTACATCTATATAAATCTAAATTATAGTAGTTTTAATAAATTAGTTTAACTATAAATAGATTAAAAATATAAATAATTTAATATTAAATATTTCTATTATTATAGTATAGAATATATTACTAATTAAATATACTATTTATTTTTAAATATTTATAAAATTATATATTATATTATTATAAGTTAAGCTTTTATTATAATTTTTAATTAATATTATATAATAATATTATATAATATCTAAAAAATTATAATTATTTAATAAATTTATTATATAAAGCTAAAAGTAATTTTTTATAGATTTTTTAATAATTTTTATATATTTTTAAATTAGTATTTCTTTTAATAATTATTTTTTTATAATATATATTAAATATAAGCTTTAAATTAAACTAAATATTAAAATATTTAATTATATTATTTATTTTTTTTATATACTATTTTATAATATAATTAATTATAAATTTAATATTATATTATTCTTTAAATTTATAAAATAAATAAATTAATATTTTTTCTTATTAAATATTAATATATATTAAAGTATTTATTAATTTATTATTATACTTATATATTAAAATTTTTTAATAATTTTATTCTTATTATAGCTTATAGCTATTATTTTTATATTATTTATTTATTTATTAATTAATATATAATTAACTTTATTAATATAGTCCTTAATTAAGTTTAAATTATAAATAAGATATAAAATAAATAAGATTAATAAATCTTATAAAATATTTATTAATATAAGAATTATTTTTAAAATATTTTCTAGAATCTTAATTTATATATTTTATTTTATAAGAAAAATTTTTATTTATAATATAAAATAATTAAATTATTATTTTTATATATTATATAATAATTATATATAATATATATTATTATAAACTTTTAAAATATTTAATAATAGTATAAAAATAATTTTAAATTTTTTACTTTATATATACTATATTTAATTAAAAATAATTTAAATAATATAATTTATTAATATCTCTTTATAACTATTTAATTAATTTTATAAAAAAAAACTTTTAGCTTTTATAATATAATTAATTCTATATATAATAATTATTTTAAAAAATTTATTAAATATATTAAATAAGATAATTAGTTAATATAATTCAAAAATTTAATAATTATAATTTTTTTTATTATTCTTCTAGAATATAATTATAATTAATTTTTAAAAATAAGATAGATTATAGCTTATTTAAATATATATATTATAGATTTAATAAAATAAATTCTATTTAAAATATTTAATAAGTTAATATCTAAAATAATAAAAAAAAATTTTAAATAAAAAGTTTAATTTTTTTAATACTCTTTATAAGATCTCTATTAATAGATTTTAATATTAATATAATATTAAATTTATATATTTTTTTATATAAATATATTTATTTAACTATAGTAGTAGTAGTAATAGTAGTAATATTGATACTAACTAAAATAGTTAAGATCTAGAAGCTGCTATCTTAGATATGCCTAAGCTAGTAGACATTAAATATAAAAATAATATAGTTATAAAAAATATACTATAAAATAAACTATAAAAAATATAAATTATATAAATAAAATAAATAAGTATAAACTAATTAAATAAATTAAATAAATTAAATATATTACAATAATTAGAAAGTATAAATATATATATTTAATTCTTTTATATATTATATCCTTAATCTTTCTTTTAATTTTAATAATCTTTTGTTCTTATATATTATTAATTTATATTTATATAAGCATTATACTATATTTTTAAATATATACTAATATATATTTAATTTTATAAATTAATTATATAAATATATACTTTAGTAGCTATTATTTAAATATTTTTAATATATAAATTCTTACTAATTAGTATATTTATATCTTTATTTTTTATTTATAGTATATCTCTATAAATCAGTTTAATTAATTATATTAATGTTAAATTTATATTAATATAATTATTAATTATTATTAATAAATAAGCAAATCTGATATTTATATTATTTATTTATATATTTATATATATTTTAAAGCTAGTATTCTATTTAATTATTTTTTATATTTTATAAATATTTATTATTTTAATATTAATATTAATAAACTATATTAATATTCTTATATTATAAATAAATTATATAATTATAATTATAGCTTTCTTCTCTTTAAATAATATTTATAAATTAATTATTTATTAGAATCTTTTAATTTATATTTATATAAGATTTTTTTATTTATATATAATAGATAATCTAGTATAATATATTTAATTAATTAATTTTTAAAACTCTATAAATAAAAAAGATTATTATATTAATTAATATATTAAAGATAGTATTTTAATATAATATATTCTATATAGATTTAAATTAAGATTAATAATATAGCTTTATATAGATATAATTAGTATTAAAGAATACTATAAGATAGCTTTAATATTAATTTTTTAATAAATTTTCTATTTTTTTATTTATTTTAATTCTTTAATTATATATTTTTTATTTTTTATTAAATTTAATACTTTACTGCTATATTAGATATAATTTAATTTTTAATATTATTAAATATAATTTAATAATATATATTTTTAAATATAATATATTTAGTTATTTAATCTATTATTTTATTACTTAAAATTCTTTTATAGTTTAGAATCTAGTAAAGAATAATATTAATATTATTATTTATATATTCCTAGTATAAATTAATATAGTTTTAAATATAAATTTATTCTAAGATTATTTTTAAATTCTATATTATTTAAAATGTTAATTAATTATTTAAAAAAATAGTTATTTTTTATAACTATATATTATTTTTTATAAATTATAATAATATACTAAATATAAATCTAATTTTATAAATCTTTATAATATATATTATTAATATTTTCTCTATATTAATATATTCTATTATTTAATGTTAGAATTAAGAAATATATATTTTATAATTTTTTTATTTACTTATTAAAGTTTCTAAAGAAATATAAAAATATTTATTTTTTATGTAAATATAAATTTTTATTAAAATATAACTACTAAGTATAAACTTTTAATTAATATAATATAAAAATATATCTTTAAAAATCTTATAAATTAAACTTATATAAATCTCAATAATAATAGTTTTAATAAATTAATTTAATTATAGCTAGATTAAAAATATAAATAATTTAATATTAAATATTTTTATTATTATAATATAGAATATATTATTAATTAAATATATTATTTATTTTTAAGTATTTATAAAATTATATATTATTACTATAAGTTAAATTTTTATTATAATTTTTAATTAATACTATACTATAATATTATAAAAACTCATAAAATTATAATCATTTAATAGATTTATTATATAGAGCTAAGAATAATTTTTTATATAAATTTTAATAATTTTTATAATATTTCTAAATTAATATCTATTTTAATAACTACTTTTTTATAATATATATTAAATATAAATTTTAAATTATATTAAATATTAAAATATTTAATTATATTACTTATCTTTTTTTATATACTATTTTATAATATAATTAGCTATAAATTTAGTATTATATTACTTTATAAATTTATAAAATAAATAAGTTAATATTTTTTTTATTAAATATTAATATATACTAGAGTATTTATTAATTTATTATAATATTTATATATTAAAATTTTTTATTAATTTTATTCTTATTATATAATTTATAGCTATTATTTTTATATTATTTATTTATTTATTAATTAATATATAATTAATTTTATTAGCGTAGTCTTTAATTAAATCTAAATTATAAATAAAATATAAAATAAATAAGATTAGTAAATTTTATAGAACATTTATTAATATAAAAATTATTTTTAAAATATTTTTTAGAATCTTAATTTATATATTTTATAAAAAAGATTTCTATTTATAATATAAAATAATTAAGTTATTATTTCTATATATTATATAATAATTATATATAATATATATTATTATAAACTTTTAAAATATTTAATAATAATATAAAAATAATTTTAAATTTTTTATTTTATATATATTATATCTAATTAAGAATAATTTAAATAATATAATTTATTAATATCTTTTTATAATTATTTAAATAATTTTATAAAAATAAATCTTTAGTTTCTATAATATAATTAATTCTATATATAATAATTACTTTAAAAAATTTATTAAATATATTAAATAAAGTAATTAATTAATATAATTTAAAGATTTAATAATTATAATTTTTACTACTTTTCTAAAGTATAATTATAATTAATTTTTAAAAATAAAATAGATTATAGCTTATTTAAATATATATATTATAGATTTAATAAAATATATTTAATATAATTAAAATATTTATAATTTAATACTAGTTAGAAGTTATTTAAAATATTATTATCTTTAAAGATTTTATTTATTAATATAGAATAGATTATATATTTAATCTTATAATATTTAATTTTTAGAAATAATAATTATTTAGAATAAATTATATTATTAATATCTATTAAATTAGTTTTTAAAATTATTAAAAAAAATATTTTATTAAAAAATTTTATTTTAATTTTTATTAACTTTATAAACTTTTCTATAATTAATATTAATATTAATATAATCTTTAATTTATAGATATTTTTATATATATAGATTTATTTAATTAATTTTTAAAATTTTTATAAATTTTTTTTAATAGTTTTTTAAATATAATATTAATAATCTAGTCTTAAAAATTTATTAATAAATTATTTTTTTTTATTATATATATAATAGTATATATATTAAATCTAAAGATTATAAATATTAAAATATAAATAATATAAATAATAATATATTTTAATTATATCTTTATATTTAGATATAAAATTAAAATTATTTTATTTATTAGAATATATTTAGAAGATTATTTTATTAATTATATAATAAATTATACTTATAAATATAATAATAGTAAATTTAATATAGAATTTAAAGATATTTATAAGATTAAAAATAATAAGATCTTATTCTAATATTTTAATAAATTTCTTAATATTAATAGTTTTTTAATTATAATATAATAGCAGTTTATTAATTAATATTTAAATATTAATTTATATATAGATTAACTAGTAATTAAAATTATAATATAATATTAATATATTTAATTAGAATAAAATAGTTAAAAAAATTTATAAATAAAAATATTAAATTAATTATAAATTTTAACTAGTTATATTTTTATATTATAATATTTTTTTTAATAATAAGCTCTAGCTTATAATAATCTATAATTTTAAATAAATTAATACTTTTATTATTAATTTTAATACTAGAGTTATTCTAAATAGAATAATAAATATTTATATTATTAATAGTAAGATATTTAATAATTTAAGATCTTTTAATTTAAGATAATTCTTAATTAAATAAATTAAATATTAATAATTTGAATTTATTATAGATATTATAAATATAAAAATTATAAATTTCTTTATTATAAAGATATTATAATTAAAGAATTTAATAATCTAAAAATATAATAATATATATCTATTTAATAAAATTAATTTTTTTATTAATGTATAATATTATATATATATATATATATTATCTATAAATCTTAAATAAAATAATTAATAAATAAATTTTATAAACTAGTATATAGTATTATTATATTTATATTTTTATAATTTTTAAATTATAATAATAGAAACTTTAAGAACTATAAAATTATAAAAAAATATTATTATAATTTTATTTTTTTAATTTATATATATTATATTATAAGACTTTAAATAATATATTTACTATTTAATTAGATTAAAAAAAGAATATAATTTTATATTATTAATAGAATTTTATTTTATTAAAACTTTATTAATATTTTTTTTAAATTAGACTATAGATAGATTATTATTTATAATTATAATTTATAAACTAAAATAATAGATTCTAATATATATTTAAATTAATTTTTTTATTATTAATTTTTTAAAAATTAAATATACTTTCTAATATAACTTTATTATTATTATTAATATATATATTTGTTAATAGTAATAACAATAGTAATATATTATTATATAATTAAAAATAAAAATATTTATAGTAGTATTACTTATAAAAAAATTTTTTAAATTTTAATATATATTTATATTATAATCTAATTTTTATAAATATATTATTTTTTATATAATAAATATAATTAATAATAATAAATTATTATTATATAATAATATTAGATTAATTATTATTAATAAAAATTAGCTAGCTATAAATATAATATTAATATATTTATAAAATATTAATTCTTTTTTATTATTATTAAATAATTTAAATTTAAAAAAATATCTATAAAATCATTTTATAGAAATTAAATTAAATAATATTATTATTATTAATTTGTAAGTTATTATTTTTAAAATTATATAAAATATTATTAAAGTCTCTAGTATAATAATTTTAATTAATTAAACTACTATTTCTAATATAAAAATAAAATTAAAATTAAAATCTATTATTTTAGTACTAATAGTTAATATTATAATTATTAATTAATTAATTAATATAATTATTATTATTTTAATTAATTAAGTCTTCTTATTATATTTTATAATAATTATTATAATAATAATAATTATTATTATTATTATAATTCTTTTTCTATTTTTTTTTATTATTTAAATTTAAATAGTTTTATATAATATTAAATTAATACTTTATTATATCATTTATTTATATAAATATTAAAAAATTTAATAATTTTTTTAATTAATATTAACTAATTAATATATTTATATTATTTTTTTTTAAAATTTTATAACTATTATTTATAGTCTTATAAAAATTATTATAATTAATATATTTTAGTTTTAAATTTTTATTTTTTTTAAAAAAGTATTTTTAGATTAGATATTTCTCTATATAAAATATATATTAATATTTTAAATTTAGATATTAATTTTATATATATTTATATCTTTAATATTTTTTATATATTTTTATTTATTTTTCTTTATAATAAGATCTATTAAAGAGAGAATAAGAATATTAAATTATTTCTTTATATAAAAGATTATTTATTATTACTAAATTAATAAATTTAATAATAAATAATCTAGAATAGCTTTTTAGTTTTATAAATTATTTAATATATATAATCTTAATCTTAAATCTTTTTATTTTTTAATTAATATTAATAATAATAAGCTTTTATTTAAATTCTTTATTTAGATTATCTATTAGTCTTATTAGTATACTATTAATAATAATATTTTATATTAATATATATATATATATTAATTTTTTAAATATATAAATCTAGTTATTATAATATTTAAAAATTTTTATTTTTATAGTAATCTTTATTTATAGATTAATATTATTAAAAGAAAGTTTTTATATAATAATAAAAAAATAACTAATAAAAAATAGATTTAAAATATTTTTTATTATATAAACTCTAGTTTATTTAATTTTTTTATAATATTTTTTAATTATATCTTTTTAATTAATATATAATTTTTATTATTATAAATTTTAATAATAATTTTATAATCTATATCTAGCTTAATATAAAAAATATTAAAAATAATTAAATTAATAATTTCTTAGAATTAAAATAAAATTATATTTTATATAATAATTTATTATATTTATATTTAATAGACTTTTTAGCTAAGAATAGAGTTATTTAATATTTTTATAATAAAATTTAATATTATTTATTCTATTATTATATAAATTATATTTATATTTTATTAAATTTATTTAAGTAGTTTTTTAAAATTAATAAATATATTAATATATTTACTATATAAGATTATAAAGTATTTAATCTATTATATAAATATTTTAAAAAAAAATTTATTAAGATAATTAATAGATTTTTAATATATAATATATAATATAAGATTTATTATTTCTACTAGCTATTTTATTTTTATAATATAATTTTTAAATAGCTTATAAATCTATTTTTTAATATAATATAATTAATTATTATATTATTATAATATTTATTATTATTAATTTTATTATAATATAATTATATTATAAATATTTTATAAAATAAGATTTTTATTTATTAAAAATATTATAATAGTATCTTTTATTATTGCTATTATTTTACCTAGTAAAATTAAGATTAATTAATAGCTCTAGTTTTAAGGAATAAATTATTAAAATTATAGTTATTTCTGACTGGATCTGGGCGCGCAATTTCAAAAAATTGATTCGCGCAGAAAGAGATGTTTACAATCTATTTATTTAACTAATAATTATAATCTTTATAAATTTTATTTTATTATTTTTTATATATAATAATAATAGTCTTATTATAAAATTTTATTAATAGTATATTTTTTTTTAATATAAATTTATTAATATATTTATTAGATCTATAGATTATAAGTATTAAAATATTAGTAATAAAAATAGTAATAATTATAAATAATTTTTTTTATATTTTAATATAAAATTAAAATTATTTTATTTATTAAGATATATAATTAGAACTAATTTTTTAATTATATTTTATATATTATAAATACAAGCTTTAATTATAAACTTAATATAAGATTTAAAAATATTTTTTAATAATAAAATAATAAAATCTTATTTTACTAAACTATATAATTTTTTAATATTTATAATTTTCTAATTAAAATATTTTAATAATTTATTTATGAAAGTTTATATATTAAACTAAATTCTACTTAACTAGTAATCTAAATTATATTATATATTATTTATATATTTATATAATATTATCTAATTAAAAGATTAATAAATAGAAAAATAAAATTAATAGTAAATATTAAATTATTTTATTATTATATAATTAATTTCTTTTCTATAACTAGCTTAATTTTATAATAATCTATAAATTTAAAAAACTTTAATATTTTATTATTAATTTTAATATCTAGGTCTCTTTAGATAAAATAATATAGATTAATATTACTAATAATAAAATATTTTTTTATTAATATAATATTAAATTATATAATATATTAATTTAATTAAGCTAGTATATCTAATTTAATATTATTATAAATATTATACATACAAAAATTCTAAAGTTTTGTTTTTATATATAATAAAGATAAAAAATCTAATAATCTAAAAATATTATAATATAAATTTATAATATAAAATTAATTTATTTATTTATATAGAGTATTACTTAATTATTTTATATTATTTAACTATTTTATATTTATTATTTATTTTATTTATATTTTTTATATTTTTTATAGCTTACTTTATAATATGCTTTCTATAGCTATACTATCTTTATATTTAATATCTATTAGCTTAGATATACCTAGAATAGTAGCTTCTAGACCTTAGTTGCTTTAGCTAGTATCAATGTTTTACTTTTTTAACTATTAAAATTTAATTAAATTTCTCTATTAGATAAAAAAAATAATTTAATAAATTAAGATTCTTAAAAATTCTAATTTTATATATATTTTAATTAATTAATTTCTAAAAATATGATTAAATGCACCTTTTATATCTAAAAATAATATTAAAATATTATTCTTATTTTTTTTTTAATTTAGATATTATTAACTAATAATAAAACTATATTAATTAATAATTTATTTATTCTATTATTAATTTAGTTAAAATATAATAAATTAAAATTTAAGTTTTTTATAATATAAGCTAGTTTTTTAGCTTATATTTTTTTAAATATTTTTTCTAAATAATTTAATAAAAAAATAATTCTATAAGATTTTAAATCTATATCTTTTTTATTTAATTTTTTGTAATATAATATTAGAGGCTTTTTTTAATATTTAAAGTAATATTCTTTTTTATTAATACTTTATAAATAATATTAAATTTATCTTTTATATTATTATATATATATTATAATATAATAAAGGATATTTTATTAGATTCTAAGGCTTTATTTTTTAATAATTAAAATATTAAATCCTTTATTTTATAGTTTTTAAGATTAAATTATTTATATTTTTTTAAATATAATATATTTAAATCAATTTCTTTAGAAATAGGAGATAGTTTAAATAAAATTTTAAAAAAAATATTATATTTCTATAAAAAAAATAGCTTTTTTTCTATATTATTTTTTTTATATAATAAAATAAATAATTTATTTAAAAATTTTTTCTTTATATAAAAAAAGACTTTAAATATTTCTTTACTTTTAATATTTTTTAAAAATTTATTTTATATCTATATTTTTATACTTTTTATTTTATAAAAATATATATTTCTTTTTATAATATAAGATTTATATAATTCCTTATTATTTTTATTTAAAAAATAGGATTTTTTTATCTTATTAAAATCCTTTTTGAAATTTTTTAAATTTTTATTTTATTAAGTTTTAGATTTAGAGTATATCTTTTTTCTTAAAATAGCTATTTCTATAGAATTAGTAATAATTTTTTATAATATTTTAGTTTATTTTTCTAGTTTATTTTCTATATTTAAATCTAGATTTATTAAACTATATTATTTATTAAATTTAGTTATATTAATAGAAAAGGATTTCTAATTAACTTTCTTAAAATTATATAATAAATCTATTACTAGATTTAATGCTATATTCTTAATATTTTTATAAGAATAAAATAATATTTTATAATTTAATCTAGAGATAATTTTTAAGTCTATTTTTTATATAAAATAATTTTTATTATTATTTAAATTTTTTAAATAGAAAATTAAATTAATTATAAAGTTATTTAAGTTTTTTTTATACTATATAAAAATATTTAATATATTTAATAATTTAAATTTATATTTTTTTAATTAATTAACTAGTTTTTTTATTTTTTATAAATTATTAATATTTTTATTCTATTAAGAATAATAAGTATTAAAGTCTCTAGTTAAAATAATATTTTTTTTAATATTATTTTTAATAATTCTCTATTTATTATATATAAAGAATTTTTTATTATTTTATTATTTTTTTATCTCTTTCTTTCTTATTATAAATATTAATTAATTAAATATTATTATTCTTAATTAATATATTTATAATTTAAAGGTCTAGAGAATTATATAATAATTTAAAATTAAAATTAAATTTTTTAGAATAGAATATTACTATTTTTAATAAAGTATAATTTATTAGTATTATAATATTATATATAAAATAAGAAATAGTATTATTATTTAAAATATAAGATTTTTAAAATAATATAAAATCTATATTTTTTTTAAGGCTTAATTCTAAATAAATAATTATATAATCTAATTTTTTTCTTATATTATTCTATAAAAATATTAAATCTATTAATTAATTTTTATTAATATTATAATTCTTATTTTTAGATTAATTCTTTATTGTTTTAAATATAAATAATTATTAGCTATATAAGGTTATTTATAATTTATATATTTTATTACTATATACTTATATAATTTTTTATATAAAATTTATAAATATAATTATTTTTATATTTAAATTTAATATTTCTATATTTTTAGTATTTTTTATATTAAGTATTTTTAAAAATAAATTTTTTAATATTATAAGTCTGTTTAATAATAAATATTTTTTTTTAATAAAATATCTACTAAATTAGAATTAAATATATAAATAATAATAAAAGAATAATTTTTATATAATCTAGCTTCTTATAAAAGCTATAATAAAGTTTTTAATAATTTAATATTATTATAACTTTTAATTTTTTTTTTTAATAAATTAAGACCTTTTTTATTTTTAAATAATTTAATAGAGACTTTATAGATTATTAATTTAATCTATTCTTTATTATATTAAAATCTATTAAAAAGAATAATATTTTTCTATATTATTTTATTTTCTATTAAGAATTTAGCTAAAAAACCATCTATTATTATTAATATAATAAAGATATTTAACTTTAATTTAGTAATAAATTTTATAATAAATTTTATAATATTTTTTTCTTAAAAAGCTCTATTAATCTTATTTCTTATTATGAAGAAACTAAAATTTTTATTTTTAATAAATTTCTTAGATATCTAAAAAATTAATCTTTTTTTTATTTAGCTTTATATTAGTTTTTATTTTCTATATCTTTAGAAGAGAATAAAACTTTATTATTATTATTAATTAAATTCTATTGTTTTTATTATTTAAAAAATTAATAATAATATTTTTATTATTATTTTTATTCTTATTTTTTTAATTTTTCTTTTTAGATTTAACTTCTTGAAATCCATTGTTATTGTTATTAATATTATTATTATTATAGATAGAATCTTCTAATGTTCTTAGAGTTGGTATAATTACCCTAGCACTTAGAGAATATTCAATATTTTTAGTAGAAATAATAGGATTATTCTTATTAAAAATATTTCTACCTATATTATCAATTATATATTTTTAAATTTATATTATTCAAAAGTGTTTCTTTAGGGCTTAATATTTCTAGATTTTTTATTTTACTTATTAAAAAGTCCAACCTAGTGATATAATTATATATATTTAGTCTTAATAGTTTACTATTTTCTATATCTATAATATTAAATATTAGGGCTCTAGCTTATTAAATTTTATTTATTTTTTTTTATTAAATTCTTTTTATATTAAACTAATTTTTCTTAAAAAAAATATCTATATTAGATTAAGAAAAATTAAATAAAAAAGTAAAGAGAATTTCTCTATTTTATTTTATATTTTTTATATTTATTTCTAATATATTACTTATTTTAAAAAGATTTTTATAGAAATAAGATAAATAAAATAAGATTAATAAAGATAAAATAGTGATCTATATAAATATATAAAAAATATATTTATATATATATATATTTTTTTTATTTATTTTTCTCCTCTTTCTATATAAGAATAGGAATTATAGGTAATAAAAAATTATATAATAAATAAAAAAGAAAAGGAATAAAAATAAAATATTTATTTTTTTAATAAGAAATAAATAAATAGTAATCTTTATAGAGAATTATTAAACTAATAAGTAATTTTTTATATAAAATTCTCTAAATCTTTCCTTTTATTATATAATAAAAAGGCAAATAAATAAAAAAAATAAAAAAAAATTAGATAATAATAGATACTAGATTTCTATTTTATATATTATTAAAAGTAGAAAAAATTTTGCTCTTTTAATTATTTATAAAGTCTTATAAATAATTTTTATTAAAAATAGGTTTTTTTTAATTCTAGATTATTATTCTAAAATACTTAAGCTTCCTAATATTATATTACTTCTAAATAATATAATAAAAGATTAAAATATTTTTTAATATACTATTAATATATAAAATATTGTTTATTATCTATCTTAATATTCTTAAAGTAGTAAAATTAGACAATAAATAAACTTTATTTTATTAATTATTTGATAAAGTAGATTATAGAGATTATTATAGTAAAAATATATAAGATATTTCTTCTTAAATAGCCTTC